>OY757010.1:59331862-60596205 GCA_963580285.1 Lucinisca nassula
TCTGGTGAAAGAATGTGCAGAGTAATGTGTAACTTTAAAATCTGGACTGGACTTGTGTACTAAGACATTGCTCAAGCCTAGGAAACTGATTAGAGGTTCTAAGCCTGCCCAGGAAAAGTGGCGCGAGTTGGCTTGTCCATGCATATAAAGCCTATTGGTTTAATTTGGGCTTGAGATGATGTCATTTCATCTCAATGTCGGGTAAAACCCATACAAAATTGGAAGCAACGTCTCCAAAATGGACTATGAAATGTTAACAGAGAATTTATATCTTAATTAAAACGAACAAATTGTTCAAGCCTACTCTCAGAATCAATTGCAGTTATACATCATACATTTTGTTTAGAAGCCTCCGTGATGTAGTGGTTACGCTACTCGCCTTGTAAACAAGGGATCGCAGGATCGATCCCGGGCTTCTCCAGACTTTCGGATGAGTCTTTAAACCGAGGTCCCGTCTCCTATGACCTTAGCTGTTGGTGGGACGTAAAACTCAAACACTCCCTTACTGATTTGAGATTTAAGATCCCCGTCAACACTGTATAGGTCATTTTGGAGACGTTTTTTGTTTGTTTGATTTGAGGTTTAACGTCCCCGTCAACACTGTAAAGGTCATTTTGGAGACGTTGCTTCCAATTTTGTGGGACTTTTACCCGACATTGAGATGAAATGACATCTCAAGCCCTGTCGCCCAATGAAACCAATAGGGTTTATTAGCATGGACGGTCCACCTCGCACCGCGGTTCCTGGACAGGCTTAGGTCCTCCAAGCGGTTTACCAGTACTAGTGTGCGGGCCGGATTCAGCTCTGCGTGGAAGCATCATGCAGCCCATATATTTCTTCAAGCCCCTGTAGGCGGGGATTTTGGAGACGTTGCTTCTAATTTTGTCGGACATTTACCAGACACTGAAATAAAATGACATCTCAAGCCTTGCCGCCCAAAGAAGCCAATAGGGTTTATAAGCATGGACAGTCAGACCCGCACCGCTTTTCCTGGGCAGGCTTAGATCTTCTACGTAGTTTACCAGTACTCGTGTGCGGTCGGTTTCAGCACAGCATGGAAGCATTATGCAGCCCATCTATTTCCTCAAGCCCAGATGGGCCAGGGCCGGTTACATCATACAACCCCAAAAAGTGTAAACAAGCCGAAAATAATGTCAGCGAGCCGATGGGTGGGTGGGTGGGTAGGTTCCACTCGGAACAATATTGAAATAAAGAATTTATGAGCATTAAAGCACAAAATAGGAACCCGGAAGTAATTTTTTTTTGTTGCATTCCTTATGTTAGTGTTAGCATGAAAGGCATATACAGCTCAGCGTGCATACAAATAGATGAAGAACAGCATGAAAGGCATATACAGTTCAGCGTGCATACAAATAGGTGAAGAATAGCATGCAAGTGAACATTGTCTTTCACAATATAAGTTTTCATGCTACCTACAAATAAAATACACCCTTAATTTTGTGCGATCTACATGTAGGATCACAGACCAGTTTGGTTGTAAAATTTTAACTTTACTCCAACGTTGATATAACACTGCAACAGTTGGTGTCTGCAAAACAAGAGTGTTTGTCCGATTGTCTTTGAGTGCAGGATGGGAAATGGGTCGGACTATTTTATATAATCATTAAAATCTTCCATCTTATGCAAACAGTATACACCCTGATAAGACTACGCGTTCTTCGGCGTCTGATCTGGGTCTACACTGTCTGCCAAGCCCAACAGTTGTTTACTTATGACTCTCTTCGGACATCAGGGTAGTGACAATAACATGGCTCTGTTTGGGTCGATTGTCCATTAGTACGAAAAGCGTTATTGCTTTTAAAAGTCAACGTGAATATCACAGAGTAACTCTTTTTATAGAAAATAGCCGGTGATGTCAGAGTGTTTCGTAAGACTTAAAAGGGTTATCATGGAATGACAGGATGAGCAAACAGTGTAGACCCAGATCAGACGATGCTGAACGTGGCGTCTTATCAAGATATACACTATTTGTTTGAAACAGAAATGTTATAGTTACACCAGACCTGAACAAACGCATTGACGCCATCTGCGAGAATTTTTTTTTTGCTGTTTATTCGGGTCCAGGTGACACATTTCAGTCTGAATTTCATGTATATTTATATCATTCAGTCGATGGGGGGTAAGATGATGTCTATTAGCAAATAAGCTACTGATATTACACACAACAAACCAATACGAGGATCTTACATAGGAATAGGCCTACTCCGGTAGTAGCTGATAAGCATATGCTGTGTGTAAAGTTTACCTCATTGGGTACAAACAGCTAGAATATTATATAGCTATGCACTAGGAGAAGTCTGTCAAATTCCTTTCTTTGTTTATTTTTGTCTGTTAATATTGACCTGATAGAAGATATTATTTCATTCATGAAAGTGTGATTTAATAGTATTGGAAGGATTTCTGATTTTAATTTAACATCTGGCTATTTATTTAATTTAATGTGCATATCTCAAGACAAGTGTGCTTGAGAGAAATGTAGAATTGTTTGTTTTCAATGAGGTTTACCGTCCCCGTCAACATTATTTGGGTCATTTTGGAGACATGACTTTTAATGACATCGCAAGCCCTGCCGCCCAATAAAACACAAGACTCGCACTACTTTGCCTGGGCAGGCTAAGTCCTTCTAACCGGCTTACCAGTACTCATGTGTGGTCAGTTTCACCTCTGCTTGGAAGCACCATGCAGCCCAATCTATTTTTGCAAGCCCCGATGGGCTGGGGCGGGGGAAATAAAGAAGTGAAAGTCACTAGACATAAACCAGGCATGAAGGGAGCGATATATTTCCACATTTTTAAAGCCTCGGCTGATAGATCAAAGCCTATTCATGAAAACACGCCTATATATTTTGGACCCCCCCACCCCCCCCAACCTTAAACCCCAACTTTATATATATAGAAAAAATTGGGTTTACAGAGGTATACCTTTTTTTTATTTCTGCTAAAAAACATAGATTGTGGATACTCATTAAACCGCCTCACCGAGGCGGTTCTAACGAGTTCCCACTATTCATGTTTTGAGAAGAAATTTGAAATATCAATTTCTTATCTAAAAATTTTCAATTTTTGGTGTTAAAATTTTCAACATATTTTTCGAAATCGGCGCAAGACCCCATGGTTTGTTGGTTTGTTTGTTTGATTTGAGGTTTAACGTCCCCGTCAACACTGTAAAGGTAATTTTTGAGACGCTGCTTCCAATTTTGTGGGAACTTTACCCGACACTGAGATGAAATGACATCTCAAGCCCTGCTGCCTAATGAAACCAATAGGGTTTATAAGCATGGACGGGCCGACTCGCACCGCTTTGCCTGGGCAGGCTTAGATCCTCTAAGCGGTTTACCAGTACTCGTGCGCGGGTCAGTTTCAGCTCTGCGTGGAAGCATCATGCAGCCCATATATTTCTTCAAGCCCCGATGGGCGGGGGCCGACCAGACCCCATGAACAACTGAACACAGATATGATTGGTAATCATCATAGGGTATGCTTATTATAAAAGATAGTTATTAGGTGGAGCAGAGAAACTCCTACAATTTACATGTTTACCAAGCAAAGACTATTATGCAACATGCATATTTGCACAGTTTGATCGGTGTCTTTACTGTCAAAGTGAGAATTTGTGCACATCAGTACCATTGAAGTGACACAAAGAATGTTTAACAGACTTCGTGTATGTGCAGGCTGATTTGAGTCACTTCTGGACATAAATTGTGCGAGCTCAAAATTATGACAGTTATTCATTATAAAGCAATAGATCTTTTATAATACAAATATCGCTTCTAGTTTCATAGGGCGGCAGGGCTTGATATGTCATTTCATCTCGATGTCGGGTAAAAGTCCTACAAAATATGTAAGTAAAGTCTCCAAAATGACCTGGGGACGTTATACTTCATAACAAACAAAATAATATAAATATCTGGGATGAATCTAAAGTTATTGTGGCTGATCAGGGTCTAGATTGTGGCAACACTGTTCGATCTGCAAGATATTATTTGTCCCTTAAAACTTTATCTCTGACTTCAACAAACCATCAGGGTCTACCTCATGTTAAGTTTGACACAATTCTCACAAAGTTTTACAAAATCAATCTTCTTTTGATCACTGAAAATGACTCCGCAATTCTTCAAAAACTGTTGTAACTCTTTGACAGACTTTGTATTAAAATTTGCAGAACTTATATTCTTCCTAATATCATTAATTAGACAAATAAAGTAAGAAAAGTGTACCAAGGTCAGACTATTTCCATTGAAAATCCATTAGATTCATGCAGCAGCTGTCAGATTTTGTACCCAATGCTGCTGTGTGTAGTCTCTGATACCTGTGTAAATAGCACTGCCGGATAAGCTCTATTGCGAGATGTCTCTCATCCATGACAACGTATAATTTAAACTTTGTCAGTTGTGTCTCTTGAACGTGGAAGATGCAGTAAACCCTAAAAAAGGGTCTGTTCTGAGTCTTCGCTGGTCGCTCAAACCTTCATGTAGACTTTTTCATGCGCGGGCTCATATAATAAAATGGTAACGTTATTTCGTCTATTACATATGAGCCAGCGCATGACGAAACCTAATAGGAAGTCTTAAACGACCAGCGAAAATTCAGATCAGCATGCGCATCCCATTGTCACCCCCTATTGTAATAGAGGATGATTGCACAGGTTGATTTGGTCGCACCGGTCTAATTGTAGAGTTTGTCATGCGCCGGTTCTTATATCGTATGTGTTATGATTGTTAACGATAAAAAGATTTTTTTTCTTTGGTTTTGGGTTTTTCGGCCCATTCAAGATTATTTCACTCATATCGAGCCGATCGTTAATCAGAGATTGGTGAAAACCGGAGTACCCGGAGAAAAACCACATGGTTTTCCGTTGCAGAACTTGGCATCTCACAAATGTTTCTCATTTTTTTTTAATGTTGTCAGACATTTTGGGTTGGCAGACATTTTGGGTGACCATATTAATTGGGATCCGCTATTAAGATGCTTATTTTCCATCACATAAAACACGCCTAAATTTTTTACCCTTAAACCCCACATTTAAAAGAGTAAAAGTGGGGTTCGCTGGGTTATACATTATTTTCTTAACTCCTGCTCTACGACATAGATCGTTGGTACTAGTTAGTACAGTCTCGGCGAGGCGTTTCGAACAAGTGCCCGCGACATCTGTTTAGAGCAGAAATAAAAACAAATCCTTTTTTTTTTTCAACAGAAATTTTTCATTTTTTTTTTGTTTCAGGTAAATTTTTTAATGTGTTTAAGTAGGCGTTTGTGTAATTTAAGGTAAAGTTTTTAGCACAGGTATAACATATTTTTGTCTTTATAAAGCGATCAGCCTGGCGTCCGTCCGTATACGCAATCTTGTGATGGCCATAACTTAAATAACCTTTGAGATATATTTACTTTAGCTCGCAACCTACAACTAGCCAGTTTTTTGGCCAATAGAACTTGGAAATTGATTGTTTATACAAATAACAGATAAGATCACTGTAGCCTGCTAATAGCCCCATAAATCTCTTCACAGCTACATGAGGTTTCAGTCACAACAGATGGATGCAATTCTGAAAGAAAATACCTTGCTACATTTTAACTCACTGGCTGCTTGAGGTTAGACCAGTCTCCAAACTGAATTTTATTGGGAAATATATAAATAAAAAAAGACAAAACAACTTTTAATCCTTCTAAATGCCAAGAAAAGTCATATCTTTATGTTGTTTGCTGAACCTTCTTGCTTACTTTTCAAACATATTTTTGTATAAGGCAAACCTTGTGGACCCAGAAGAGCAGTCTGATCCGGGTCCACACTGTTGGCAACAATTACTTTTAAAGTAACCACCAGACAACAGTGCAGATCACAATTGCAGTGATTGGCATTTAGGGGTTAAAGTGAGTGAGTGAGTTTTAGTTTTACGTCCCACCAACAGCTAAGGTCATATATTGGTGATACTTGGCATACTTGTACACAAGGTTGAGACGGCGTGTCATGCGTACGAATGGTTTTTGAGTTATCTTCCCTTTCAATAAAATAGAATGACTATCTTGTGATCGCCATAACTCCTATACCCTGCAAGGTATATTTATGATAGTTGGCATAATTGTAGACAAGGTTGAGATGGCGTGTCATGCGCAAGAACCACAACTCTTGGTACCATGGTTTTAGAGTTATATCCCCTTCCAATAAAATACTATGACTATCTCGTGATCACCATAACTCCAAAACCCTTCAAGATCTATTGACAATACTTGGAATAATTGTTCACATGGTTGAGAATGTGTGTAATGCGCTTTCTATTTGTGAAAAAATTTTCTGAAGGCAATATTGCCTTTTGGTCGGGGGATTTGCCAACCACTCTGATGTCTATTTTTTTTATAATCATAATTGATAATTAGCGAAAAAAAAAAAGAAGAAGAAAAAAAAAAGATCTTAGTTACTTGTCATGCTGGCGGACTTCTAGAGATTGCGGACATACTCGAATCCATATATTCTAATGCTTATTTCGGAAGGTGAAAATTTTTAACATGGATTTAACGTCTTTTTATTTAATATTATTTGAAAATTAATAAACAAAAAAAACATGCGTTCTCGTCCAATTTTTACGTTGTTGGACATTTAGGGATGGCGGACACTTAGGGATGACCATATTGGGATCCCTTATCATGATGCTTATTTCCGAAGGTATTCTTTTTTAGCATAGGTTTAATTACTTCACCTTTTTCTTTATAAATCATTATTCATTATTAGCGGTAAGAACTATTTTCCAAGTTACTTGTCATGCTGGTGGACATCTAGAGATTGCGGACATATTCGGATCCATATATTGCAATGCTTATTTCCAAAGGTGAACATTTTTAACATAGGTTTAACGTTGAATTTGTCTTTTTATTTATCATTGATTGATTATTAACAATAAAAATGCTTTCTTAGTCAATTTTCATGTTGTCGGACATTTAGGGATGGCGGACACTTAGGGATGCATGGTTCATCCCTAAGTGTCCGACAAGAAAAAAAATGAAGTTAAATTTCGAATATTTTCGAGAAAAAAGCGAAGTTTTCACTTAAAATGTCACAATTGATCATTCCCCACCGTTTCGGACATCTTCCCGAGAAACTAAGATTTTGTCATGCTGGCGGACATCTAAGGATGCCGGTATATTCGGATCCATATATTGCAATGCTTATTTCCAAAGGTGAACATTTTTAACATAGGTTTAACGTTAAATTTGTCTTTTTATTTATCATTGATTGATTATTAACAATAAAAATGCTTTCTTAGTCAATTTTCATGTTGTCGGACATTTAGGGATGGCGGACACTTAGGGATGCATGGGGCACCCCGAAATGTCCGACAAGAAAAAATTGAAGTTAAATTTCGAATATTTCCAAAAAATTTTTTTTCGAAATTTTCCCTTAAAATGTCATAATTGAACATTCCCCACCGTTTCCAACAATTTTGCGAGAAATTAAAATTTTGTCGGACACTTAGGGATGTCGGACGTTTAGGGATGCAACATACGTCCACCAACAGCTAAGACATACGGCGACGGGACCTCGGTTTAAAGACTCATCCGTATTACGAAAACACGCCTATACAAATACATTGTAAACTTTACCGACGAAAAAAAGAAGATCTTAAGAAGAACAAGATGTGTTTGTGAAACACGAATATGTCCCGGGGCATGGTCATTTTTTCTTCGAAGTTGATCACAGGTCAAGATCAAGGTCACAGGTCAAGATCAAGGTCACAGGTCAAGATCAAGGTCACAGGTCAAGATATTTTGTTTGAGTAGGAAGACATTGTCACAAGGAGCCTACATGCTCAATATAAAGTTTCGAACTCAACATGATCAAAAGATATGACCAATAATACTTTCATCTTTTGGTTGGATGTTGTCGGTCGTCGTACTCGTCTGACGTCATAGTCTTCTGACGTCAACACTTTCAAACGACATCTTCAAAAGACAACTCCTCCTGTACCCTTTGCCCAATTTCATTCAAACTTCACAGGAATGTTGGCTAGGTGACTCCCTACCAAAATAGCTAAAATTGTTCAGATGATCACCAGAGCTAAAAATAGAAAAAAACAAATCAAAAGACAACTCCTCCTGTACCATTTGCCCGATTTAATTCTAACTTCATAGGAATGTTGCTTTGGTAAACGTCTACCAAAATAGCTTAAACAATCCCGCTCCAATGAACAAGATGGTGACCAGAGCTAAGAACTAGAGGAACTATCACTAAAGGTGATGATTAATACCCCCGCCTCAATACTTGACACAGACAGCAAACATAAACAGTGTCCACTGAGTCCATTCAGGGGCAATAACTCCATAATTGTTGGACAGATTATCCTGAAATTTGCGTCTTGCACATCTACTTATCCTAGTGAATTAGTACGCCAAGTATCCATTGAATCCGACTGAAAGGGAAGGAGGAGTTCAGTGGACAAGGTGTTTGCAAACAAATCAGGGTCAATAAAGTATGTTTCAAATTGATTCAGGGGCCATAACTCCGTAAATATGGGACAAACGTTAGTGAAATTTGCGTCTTACACATATATCCCTCCTGGTGAACAATTATGGCAAGTATCAATTGAATCCGACTAATAGTGAAGGAGGAGATGAGCGGAAAAGGTTTTTAGCACATTTTTGCAAATCAAGGGCCGTAACTCCGTAATTATGGGACAAACTTTAGTGAAATTCACGTCTTGCACATCTACCCCTCCTGGTGAACAATTATGGCAAGTATCAATTGAATCCGATTGATAGTGAAGGGGTTGAGCGGACAATGTTTTTAGCACATTTTTTGGCAAATCAAGGGCCGTAACTCAGTAATTATGGGACAAACTTTATTGAAATTTGCGTCTTGCACATCTACCCCTCCTGGTGAACAATTATGGCAAGTATCAACTGAATCCGACTGATAGTGAAGGAGGAGTTGAGCGGACAATGTTTTTAGCACATTTTTTTTTTGGCAAATCAAGGGCCACAACTCCGTAATTATGGGACAAACTTTAGTGAAATTTGTGTCTTGCACATCTTCCCCTCCTGGTGAACAATTATGGCAAGTATTAATTGAATCCAACTGATAGTGAAGGAGGGGTTGAGCGGACAAAATTTTGCAGACAGACCACCCGACCGCCCGACAAACCAACCGACAGGCTGACTCCAGGATTCCCCCCTTCAAACTTCGTTTGCGGGGGTATAAAAAGAAAATCATCTAAATTTGCTTCAAACGCAAACTCCTCCTAAAGCCTGAGGCCAATGTGATTCAAACTTCACATGAACGTTGCCTAGGTGACTCTCTATCAAAATAGCTAAACTCGTTCTGCTCTGACAAACAAGATGGCCACCAGAACTAAAAATAGAAAAATCTTGAAACTACAACTCTTCCTTTACCCTTGGACCGATTTCATTCAAACTAATGCTTAGATGACCATCTACCGAAATAGCTAAAACGATTTTGCTCGGATGAACAAAATGACTGCCAGAGCTAAAAAAAGAAAAACATCGTAAATTTGCTTCAAACGCGAACTCCTCCTAATCCCTTCGGCTAATTGGATTCAAACTTCCAAGGAATGTTGCCTTGTTGACTCACAACCAAAATAGTCAAAATCGTTATGCTATGACAAACAAGATGGCCGCTAGAGCTAAAATAGAAAAAATATCTTCAAATGACAACTCTTCCTCTACCCTTGGGCCAATTTCATACAAACTTCGTAGGAATATAGATGACCTTCTACCAAAATAGCTTAAATGATCCCGCTCCGGTGAACAAAATGGCCGCCAAAGCTAAATATAGAAAACTTTGTAAATTTGATTCAAACCAGAACTCCTCCTAAACCCTTGGGCCAATTTGATTCAAACTTTGCAGGAATGTTACCCAGGTAACTCCCTTTCAAAATTGCTAAAATCATTCAATTCCACCAGAGCCAAAAATAGAATGTACTGGTGAGCGAATCAGGGCCTTCTGGGCTCTCTTGTTCATTAGACCTACAGCTGTTGACTGGGTGGTAAAACAACAACACACATATTGAGGCGGTTATAAAAAGTACCAACAATCAATTTTTAGCAGAAATTTTCATAAATACACCAAAACTTAAGAGCCTTACCTGAGCAGTGTCGGGATATTTTGCTCACACGCTTTCCCTGTGCTAAAATGCCAAAGTCCAATGACGGAGGCTGCCATACTATAAGCTCCCCCCCCCCCCACCACCACCACCACCCAGAGCCGTCGACTCAGGTGAGCTAAAAGCTTCATGCGAATGCAGATGACAGATGCCGTCAAGGCCAGAAATTACCCCACCCAACCACCACGGCAGCTCCTGCAGGGAGCACAATGAGCCAAGGCAGCAAACTCTACATTACTGTGTGCACAGTGAATATTGAAAATAGCCTGCACACGTTCACGTTTTGATCAAAGGCTTCACTTGACTTCTTCATGCTGACAATGAATACCCTGACCGGACTGTGCCAATGTGCAAGCTGATGTGTGTATACAGAAAAAACTTCAATATTGTATATATAAATTTTGCTGCACCCCCGCCCATCGGGGCTTGGAGAAATAGATGCGGTTGCATGGTGCGCCCAAGCAGAGCTGATACCAACCGCACCTTAGTACCGGTAAACCGCTTAGAAGATGGAAGCCTGCCCAGACAAAGCGGTGCAATTCTGACCGCCAATGTATATAAACCCTATTGGTTTCATTGGGCTTGGGATGTCAATTCAAAGTCCCAACAAGGGGACAATGATGGCCCTGGGTCGCTCAACTGATTCATAGTGTAACAAGTGGACCCCGGGGACAGGCCCCAGGGCTATTATTTGCATAATCTTGGTAGAGGTCTAAAAGGGGATGCTTTCATACCAAATACCGAAGACCGGAGCCTTCTGGTTTGAGACATACAGATTTTTAAAGGTTTTCCATATATGAATCTATATAAAACCTGTGGTCCCCGGGACTGCGCCATTTTGGCCAAAGGGCTATAATTTTAACAATCTTGGTAGAATTACACAAGACGAAGCTTCATACCAAGTATCAAAGACCTTTGCCTTCTGGTTTCAGACAAAATTTTCAAACGTTTTCCCAATTTAAGTCTATGTTATCAAATGGGCCGTGGGGTGGGCCCATTTTTAACCCCAGGGCTATAATCTGAACAAGCTTGGTTGAGGTCCACTAGATGAACCTTCATACCGAATATCAAAGACCTTGGCCTTCTGGTTTCAAACAAGATCATTTTCAAAGGTTTTCCCTGAATAAGTCTATGTAAAACAAGTGTGCACCGGCATGGGCCCATCTTTGGCCCCGGGGCTATAATTTGAACAATTTGACCTAGGCTTTGTGATTTCATACAAGAGATTTTTAAAGGTTTTCTCTATATAAGCCTATGTGAAACCAGTGGGTCCGGGAAGGGGCCTTTTTGGCCACATGGCTATAATTTGAACTATTGTTTTAGAGGTCCACAAGATGAAGCTTCATTCCAAATAACAAAGATTTAAACCTTCTGGTTTCAGGCAAGAAGATTTTAAAGGTTTTCCCTGTATAAGTCCATGTAATACGAGTGGGCCCGGGGCCGAGCCTTTTTTTGCCCCATGGCTATAATTTGAACGATCATGGTTGAGGTCCACTAACAAAGCTTCATACTAAATATTAAAGAACTGAGCCTTCTGGTTTCAGACAAGAAAATTTATTAAGTATATGTAAAACCAGCGGGTCCAGGGGATTGGGCATTTTTGGCCCCAGGTCTATAATTTGACAATCTTGATAGAGGTCCACTAGACGAAGCTTCATATCAAATATCAAAGATCTGATACTGCTGTTTTAGAGAAGAAGGCTTTTAAAGATTTTTCCTATCTATTCTATGTTAAACCAAAGGGCCCCGGGGCGGGGGCTTTTTTACCTCAGGGCTATAATTTTCAACAATCTTGATAGAGGTCAACTACATGTAAATGAAGCTTCATACCAAATATCAAACACCTGGTCATTCTGTTTTCAGACCAGAAGTGTTTTTAAAAGGTTTCCCTATATAAGTCTATGTAAAACCGGTGTACCCCGGGACGGTGGCAGTTTTGGCCCTAGGGCCATAATTTGAAAATCTTGGTACAGGTCCATTAGACACAACTTCATACCAAATATCAAACACCTGGGCCTTCTGGTTTCAGACAAGAAGACTTTTAAAGGTTTTCCCCCGTTTAAGTCTATGTAAAACCGATGGGCCCTGGCGCCGGGGCATTTTTTTTTTGCCCCAGGGCTATAAAGTGAACAATCTTGGCAGAGGACAACTAGATACAACTTCATACCAAATATCAAACACCTGGGCCTTCTGGTTTCAGACAAGAAGATTTTTAAAGGTGTTTCCCTATATAAGTCTATGTGGGTGGGTCTATTGGTGGGCCCCAATGCGGGGGCATTTTTGGCCCCAGAGATATCATTTGAACAATCTCGGCAGAGGTCCACCAGATACAACTTCATACCAAATATCAAACACCTAGGCCTTCTGGTTTCAAAGAAGATTTTTTTCCTATATAAGCCTATGTAAAACTGATGAGACCCAGACCGGGGGCATTTTTGGCCCAAGGGCTATAAGTTGAACATACTTGGTAGAGGTCCCATAGATGAAGCTTTATACCAAGACCTAGGCCGTCCAGTTTCAGAAAAGAAGATTTTTGTTAAGTTTTCAGTAAAAAAAAAAAATCAATTTTTTGCACCTTAAACTGGAAATGGCTCTGCCCACTCAGGAAGAATTCATTTGGCAGAAGTGTGTGAGTTTATAAAAAAATAATGCAATAACAGCTGAAAAAAATCAGGTTGGTCTTCTGCTCTGAATCTTGTTTTTTTATTTTGCCTTTCAAGATTGTTTCACTCATATCGAGCCGATCGTTAATCAGAGGTGAGCGAAAACCGGAGTACCCGGAAAAAACACCTGACCTTCCGTTGCAGAACTTGGCGTCTCACATGATCAAGAGTCAGCGCTCTTAACCACTAGGCCACGGAAGCCCGTTTCTGAATCATGTACATGTACTTTCATTTCATGACTATTATATCTAAAGCATGATCTCACAATGTGCTAGTAACTTATCCTGTCCCGGAAGAGTGAAGGGAACGGACTGGCCCAACATGACCTTAGCTGTTGACTGGGTATTGAAACAAAAACTGTATCGGAGAACCCTTTTATTCTGTTTATTCTGTTGCAGTGTGTTGGAGTTTATCTGACTGAATATCAGGGAACATTAATTAAGAAGGGCAAGAGGTTGCTCCCTACTGTTTAATTGCTTCAGCCCTCGCTGACACTAGAATTTACTACAATTTAATGATGCATCAAAATGAGCAAAGAATCTGCCTACATGTATAGTGCATCTTGCTTGGCAGAAGAAGAAGAAGAAGAAGAAGAAGAGAGAGAGAGAGAGAGAGAGAGAGAGAGAGAGAGAGAGAGAGAGAGAGAGAGAATAT
Organism: Lucinisca nassula; assembly: GCA_963580285.1. NCBI lineage: Eukaryota > Metazoa > Mollusca > Bivalvia > Lucinida > Lucinidae > Lucinisca > Lucinisca nassula. Next base: position 59,345,312 of record OY757010.1, read on the forward strand.
AGGGGGCTAAATTACCCTTTAGGAGACATTATCACTGTACTGGCTAAGAATGAAGTAAAATTTATTTGTCTGTTTATTTATTTTGAGTTTGTTCGTTTCATTTGAGGTTTAACGTCCCCGTCAACACTGTAAATTTCATTTTGGAGACGTTGCTTCCAATTTTGTGGGACTTTTACAAGACGTTGAGATGAGATGACATCTCAAGCCCTGTCACCGAATGAAACCAATAAGGTTTATAAGCATGGACGCTCCGACTCGCACCGCTTTGCCTGGGCAGGCTTAGATCCTCTAAGCGGTTTTCCAGTATTCGGGTGCGGGTCGGATTTAGCTCTGCGTGGGAGCATCGTGCAGCCCATCTATTTCTTCAGGCCCCGATGGGCGGGGGCCTTATTTATTTTAAGTATTATGGCCCATGGCGAGGCGGTTGATACCAGTTCCCACAATCTATCTTTTTTGCCGAAATAAGAAAAATAATGTATACCCCTGTAAACCCCAGTTTTACTGTATACAAGAAAAACGCCAAATGGCATTATGGACGGGTTTTTGAAAAAAGGTCAACCAAAAGGTAAAACGTAAAAGGTAAACCGGGACGCGGACGTCCGGCCGCCCGCCCGCCCGCCCGCCCGCCCGCACGGACATCGCTGTTCTAAAGGACGGAATTTTTCCTTGAAAAAAAAAAACGTCCAAAACGTGGGGTCAAAATTATAAAGGCGTGCTTGCCTGATGATAAAATGTATTCGCTAGATGGCAAACGGTGTAGAAGCCATCTGATCTGGACCTACATTGTTTGCAAAGGTAGACATTGTCGTGTTCAACGGGATAAGGTCTAACAAAGGACCGACAGACGCACAGAACCATAGCAAAACAATGTGTATCCTTCCCATATCAGGGGAAGGGGGCATAATAAATAAAATAAATAAATAAATAAATAAATAAATAAAAAAATAAATAAATAATTTAATAAAAATAAACTGTAAATGAATAAAAAATGAACCTATGAATTCCGTCGTTGAGACTGATTTTGAAATCTTTTCCTAGTCACTCTTCCCCTTCCTCTGATTCAAGAAGCGCTTCTGGTGAAAAGGATGTGTGCACTTATACTAAAAATAAATAAAAAGATAAATAAACTTTACTTCTGTTATCGGACCCCGCCCATCGGGGCTGGCTGCATGATGCTTCCATGCAGAGCTGAAACCGACCCGCACACGAGTACTGGTAAACTGCTTATAGGATCTAAGCCTGCCCAGGCAAAGCGTTCCGAGTCGGCCCGTCCATGCTTATAAACCCTATTGGTTTCATAATTGGGCGACAGGGCTTGAGATGTCATTTCATCTCAATGTCGGGTAAAAGTCCCACAAAATTGGAAGCAACGTCTCCAAAATGACCTTTACAGTGTTGACGGGGACGTTAGACCTCAAATCAAACAAAATTACTTCTGTTACTCAGAGATATTCTAAGCCAATGGCCCAATGCAGTGATAATGTCTCCCAAAGGGCAATTAAACCCCTATTTTCTTAAAGACCGACCCTAGCTATCAGTGGCATTCCAGTGAAATGGCCATTAATCTGACTTTAATATAATTTATGTTGTTGTACTGGTCAGCTGTAAGGTCTGGCGATTTGTTGATTTCTTACACACTGTTGCAATATGTAACTGATAACAATGGCATGTACATGTACTTTGGTTTGGGTTTTACGACCCTTTCAAGATTATTTCACTCATATCGAGCCGATCGTTAAACACAGGTAGGCGAAAACCGGAACGCCCGGAGAAATACCACCTGACCTTCCGTTGCAGAACTTGGCGTCTCATATGTGGCCCCAGCGAGGCTCGAACCCACGGCGGTGAAAGACCTAATGACTATGAGTCAGCGAGGTATGCACAAGATAGCCTGCTCACAATAAAACGAATAATACTTTTTTATACGTACATGTCTGTGCAAACAATGCAGAGGACATTTGACGCCTTTTCAAATATATTGGTAAAATTTTAGCACCAAAATTAATAAATAAATAAATAAATAAATAAATAAATAAATAAATAAATAAATAAATAAATAAAAATAGAACTAAACTTTTCAGGTAACAATCCTGATATTTTTCATGTTTCTGCTCGAAACACAGACCGTGGGCAATCGATAGAATCGCCTCGGCGAGGCTGTTTTTATGACTACCCATAATCTATGTTTTTCAGATAAAAATCCTGATATTTTTCATGTTTCTGCTCAAACCACAGACTGTGGCTACTCGAAAGAATCACCTCGGTGAGGCTGTTTTTACGATTACCCACAATCTATGTTTCTGAGCAGAAAAAGAAATATAATGCTTATGCCAGTAAACTCCAGTTTTACTATTTCAAAATGGGGTTTAAGGGGTCAGAATTATATAGATGTACTCGTAATTTGTGACAATATACAGATCACGAAGGTAAAGAAAATAAAAGCCAAAATTGAACTAAGGCCCCCCAAAATAGCCGTGTTTTCGCTAACCCAACGACCCTACTTCAGACACTGACTCTACTAGTTTTATCAATAAAGAACAAAATAAAAATTTAAACACCAACCCTATCATTTTCAAAATTCGACCCTACCCAGTGTCGTCTTTGCATTTTCCCATAGTATTTTCGCGTATTAAGTACATTTTTGTAGTTTTTGGTCATTTAGTACCTTCAAAAATACAGAGCTGAATTTTTTGAGCATTTAAAATGAATTATGATATACAATCCAAGTCTCAACATGACAACTTTATTAACAAAAAACATGCACTAAAAACAAAAATACATAAAAAAAATACAGGCCCGACCTTGTATTTTTCGAGGAAAAATAATAAAAAAAAAGTCTCTCCCACCTACCGACCAATTTTTTTTTTCAGCATGATAGTAGAAACACAACTATTTTTACACCTAGATAAAGATATCAAACACTTGTTCTTAAACATCGAGGCGACTGCGTATTTGTGATTGTCGTATTTCAAATCCGCAAAACGCGTTTGTGTATGAATACTCTGTCACACACTCAATGCGTATTGTTTTTCGATAAGTGCATCTGCGTCAGCATGCAAACGCAATGCGTATTGTTTATCGATATGCTCCATGCGTCTGCATGATTAAAACTTCGCAATACGCGCAGTGCGTATTCGTTCATATAAGCACGATGCTTTTGCACACGTAAACTTTGTCACACACGTATTTGCGTATTTTTGTTTATTTTGGCGACTTTTTCCTGTGTATGTGAAGCAGTTCCTGAGATATCTTTGACACAAATTCTTTAAACCGAGGTCCTGTCTCCGTATGACCTTAGCTGTTGGTGGGACGTAAAACTAAAACTCACTCACTCACTCATCTTTGACACAAAATAATTGTTTATGGACACACAGACAGACAGACAGACAGACAGACAGACAGACAGACGGAAAAGACAAAAAACTATATACCCCCATTGCATACTTCGTATGCCGGGGGTATAATAAGCAATTAACTGCTGCAATCAAAGGGATGTTACTCTGTGACAAATAGGCAAACCTCACAAGTTTTCAAACTCCTCCGAGCTTTTCTGCCTGACTTATTTGCTTGTAAGTTTCATGAAGATCAGATCAAAACTGAAGGGGCAGCAGTGCTAACAAGGTCGAAAATAGGCATTTTTAAGCAATCAAAGGCACGTAACTCTATGACAAATGTGCCGACTTGGCCAGTATTCAAACTCATCCAAGATTTCATTCCCAGCCACCTCACATACTAGACAAAAGTGCCCAGTGGGGCACGTATACCCCCGGCCAGTGCCATCACCTCAGCTGAAACAAGAACTACAAAGGGAAATAACTCTAAAAGGCCTGACCCCTTGGCCCTGATTTTCTTTCCCACAATACAACTAGTCATACTGATCATGTTTGCAAAATTTCAAGTTTCTATGTACAGTAGTTATTGAGAAATCTTTGACACAAAATAAAAATATACACTATTAAACAGCAAGAACTACAAAGGGAAATAACTCTAAAAGGTCTGACCCCTTGGCCCTTATTTTCTTTCCCACAATACAAGTAGTCATACTGATCATGTGTGCAAAATTTCAAGTTTCTATGTGAAGCAGTTCCTGAGATATCTTTGACACAAAATAATTGTTTACGGACACACAGACAGACAGACGGAAAAGACAAAAACTATATACCCCCATTGCATACTTCGTATGCCGGGGGTATAATAAGTTTCAGAAAGATCTGATCAAAACCTACGGTGATGACAAGGTCAAAATTTGGCATTTTTAGCAATCAAAGGGATGTTACTCTAAAATAAATGAGCCGACTTGGCCAGTTTTCAAACTCATCCGAGGTTTCATCCCCAGCCACCTTACATATAAGTTTCAGAAAAATCCGATCAAAACTGAAGGGGCTACGGTAAAGACTAGGTCAAAAATCAACATTTTCAGCCATCAAAGGGACATAACTCTACGATAAATGGGCTGACTTGGCCTGTTTTCGAACTCATCCAAGATTTTATCCCCAGCCACCTTACATATAAGTTTCAGAAAGATCCGATCAAAACTGAAGGGGCTATGGTGATGACAAGGTCAAAAATCGGCAGTTTAAGCAATCAAAGGGACGTAAATCTATGATAAATGGGCCAACTTGGCCGGTATTCGAACTCATCCTAGGCTTTATCTCCAGTCACCTTACATATAAGTTTCAGAAAGATTCGATCAAAACTGAAGGGGCTTCGGTGATGACAAGGTAAAAAATCGACATTTTCAGCCATCAAAGGGACATAACTATATAGTAAATGGGGCAACTTGGCCGGTTTTCGAACTCATCCGAGGTTTTATCCCCAACCACCTTACATATAAGTTTCAGAAAGATCCGATCAAAACTGAAGGGGCTACAATGATGACAAGGTAAAAAAATCAACATTTTCAGCAATCAAAGGGACCTAACTCTATGATAAATAGGCCACCTTTGCCAGTATGCGAACTCATCCGAGGTTTTATCCCCAACCACCTTGCATATAAGTTTCAGAAAGATTCGATCAAAACTGAAGGGGCTACGGTGATGACAAGGTCAAAAATCGGCATTTTCAGCAATCAAAGGGACGTTACTCAGTGATAAATGGACCAACTTGGCTGGTTTTCGAACTCATCCAAGATTTTATCCCCAGCCACCTTACGTATAAGTTTCAGAAAGATCCGATCAAAACTGAAGGGGCTACGGTGATGACAAGGTCAAAAATCGGCATTTTCAGCAATCAAAGGGACGTAACTCTACGATAAATCGGCTGACTTGGCCGGTTTTCGAACTCATCCGAGGTTTTATCCCCAGCCACATTACATATAAGTTTCAGAAAGATCCGATCAAAACTGAAGGGGCTACGGTGATGACAAGGTCGAAAATGGGCATTTTCAGCAATCAAAGGGACGTAACTCTGTGATAAATGGACCAACTTGGCTGGTTTTCGAACTCATCCAAGAATTTATCCCCAGCCACCTTACGTATAAGTTTCAGAAAGATCCGATCAAAACTGAAGGGGCTACGGTGATGACAAGGTCAAAAATCGGCATTTTCAGCAAACAAAGGGACGTAACTCTACGATAAATCGGCGGACTTGGCCGGTTTTCGAACTCGTCCGAGGTTTTATCCCCAGCCACATTATATATAAGTTTCAGAAAGATCCGATCAAAACTGAAGGGGCAACGGTGATGACAAGGTCGAAAATTGGCATTTTCAGCAATCAAAGGGACGTAACTCTATGATAAATGGGCCGACTTGGCCGGTTTTCGAACTCATCCGAGTTTTTATCCCCAGTCACCTTACATATAAGTTTCAGAAAGATCCGATCAAAACTGAAGGCGCTACGATGATGACAAGCATTTTCCCATAGTAAGTCTATGGGACCTTGTGGTTGCCATAGGAACCAAAGTTTTAGAGCGATTTCAAAAAAAAGTTTATGTCATCAATGCCCCACCAGAGGCATGCTACAGATTAGAAATGATTGAGATCAGCCTACAGGATACAGAGATATAGCTGCTCAAAAGTGTGGACGGACGACGGACGACGGACGACAGACGACGGAGGACCCACTATACTATAAGCTCCCCTGGAGCCTTCGGCCCAGGTGAGCTAAAAATAAGGTATACCCCCGGAAACCCCAGTTTTACTATATAAAACAGGGTTTCAAGGGGGTCAAAATTATATAGGCGTGTTTTCCTTATTAAATGCAGTTCTACTGAATGTTCATTACAAAAACACGCCTATAAAATACATTGCAAACTTTACCGCCGAAAAAAAACGAAAATTTAATGATGAAAAATTATGATATTTTTTCTTATTTCTTCTCTAAATATAGATTGTTGGTATTCGTTAGAACCGCCTCAACGAGGCGGTTCTAACGAGTAAACACAATCTATATTTTTGAACTGAAATAAGAAAAATAAAGTTTACCTTTTACTTTATAAAAGTGGTGTTCACGTGGGATCAAAATTATATAGGCGTGTTTTCGTGATGTATACATGTACATGTTTATTTGTAGTCGTTGCTGCCGTTTTTTTTTATTATATTTTTTTGTCTGTTTGTTTGTTTGTTTGTAAACATTCAAGCAAACTATCTATGCATCTTCAAAACACATAGACCCGATCATAGTTTAGCTGGTACATGTTTGTTTGTGCTGAGGTTTTACGTCCACGTCAACACCATTTAGGTCGGGTAAAAGTCCCACGAAGTCGGAAGTAGCGTCTTCAAAATTACTGAAATAGTGTTGACGGAGACCATGAACATCTACACAAATGAACAAAAGTAATGAAATTCGACCAGTTTAGCTCTGCGTGGAAGCACCATGCAGCCCAGCCTATTTCTCCAAGCCTAGATGGGCGGGGCGCATCTGGTACATGTACTGGTATTTAGTATGTTTGTGCACAGCATCGATTTTTGCAATGGTGTGAACATTACAATGATTCCGGGACGTTTCGCCCCCACACCATTTCCTCCCCTAGTCGTTTCGCCCCCAAGACGTTTCCTCCCTGGTCGTTTCCCCCATAATCGTTACGATAACACATCCGTGTGATAAAGTGCATTTTTTCAAACCTCTTAAAAAGGTATTTTTATGATGACAATTTGTGCTATTTTTCTTACTTATACTCCAAACATAGGTTTTGGGTGCTCGTTAGAACAGTCTCATTGAGGCGGTTCTAACGAGTACCCACAACCTATATGTTGGAGAGAGGGGTAATGAAAGTGCAGAAATAGTAGAAATACCAAATATCCCCTGCTGGACTCCCGATGACGCAAGATGCACCAGACTTTCGCCTCATACAAACACCCCGACTAGCACTAGAAGCTTGAAAGTGTTGACAACAACTAGAATTATTTTGTTCTATCCAAGCAGCGGATGCTAAGATGATTCGCAGTCTGGTCAACGCCTTTGTTGTTCCCAAAAACGGGCTTGTCATGAGTAGGCTGTAAGACATGTATACACTGCCTTTGTTAAACTAAAACTGTACATTGTGTAAACTAAACTGGTGCCCACAATTGTCATACTTGTCAGGTGAAGATGAATCATAAATCATGAGCGACCAGTGCAGTCTCAGATCAGCGTGCACATCCGCGCAGTCTGATAAGTGTCATTGTTGTGCCCTTGGTGTATTTCCTTAAAGTTTCTTCATTCATAGACAAGGAAGTAATTTGCTTGTTTATTACTTTGGTTTTACATTCCTTTCAACATTATTTCGTGCCAATCTTCTATCATAGGTGGGTGTCAGGACCTCCAGGTTGGTGTTATTGAAAGCGTCTTATCATAAAGAACAAGAGTATATATGGTTTAGGGTCGGGATCTGAATGATTTCTGAAGTATATCTCCTTTTATGAAGTGGAGGGGCGGGGCATGGCCCATGCGCAACCCAGGGGTCACCCTAGTAGGCGTCTCTAAATGCTTCTTATCATATTGAACAAGAATATATATAGTTTAGGGCTGGGTATGCGAACGGTTTCTGAGATGTAAGGCCTTCAATGAATTGTAGGGGCGGGGCATGGTCTCGGCCGAGCCCGAGGACCTCGTGGTTGATGTCACTGAAAGTGTCTTATCATACGGAACAAGAATACATATGATTTAGGGTGGGAATCTTAACAGTTTCTCAGATATTAGGATTTTTCTACAATGGAGGGGTGGGGCATGGCCATGGCGCACCAAAATTTAATGCTGCTTTCGCACGCCCTCATCATGTAAGGAAGCTATGTACCAAATTTGGTCGCATTCCGGTCAGTGGTTAAGGAGGAGATAGCGTGACGGACGGACGAATGGGTTTCTTAAACAAAGCAATTCGAACTCTTCATGTTTCGACAAGTAAAATATCTCAGACATTTGGAATTAATGTTAGACACAACAATAAGGTATAGTACATGTATTGAAAATGCTTCCGTCCTTAAATCAATACATACACTCGGCGTTGTGACGGCTTAAAACTGGAACGTTATCAAAACGGACGGTATCTTTGATGAAAACTATATCTTAAAAAGAACGATTGTTTTACTGTCACACGGGTCTTTCTAATGAGGATCCCAGAAATATATTTTATAACGTTCATACGTTTCAAAACGTTCAAAAGTATTTATGAAAACATTTGCCAGCTCTTTATGTAATCTCAAGACAAACAATACTGACGCTTTCTTAAAACTTATTAGTTTCTTAATTAGCTAATTAGTTTCTACGTTATTGGGCGGAAAACTATCAAACGGGACTTTCTTTTCTTAAGAGCATCCCGGAAATATACTTTATAATTAAACGTAGCTATAAGTTTCATACATTTGAACAAAATTTAACCCATTTCAATGGTTATTGAAAAGCAGTAATGTAATTAGTCAGCTTTTTTATGCATCTCAAGTCCAATGATATTGGCGTTCCCTTAAACAGACGGAAAAAGGAGAGGAAGGATGAAACAATGGAAAACGATTGCACAAGGTGTACTTTCAAAGTATTTGTCTGCTAACATTGCGTAAGTAAGTAAGTAAGTAAGTAAGTAAGTAAGTAAGTAAGTAAGTAAGTATAAGTAAGTAAGTAAGTAGACATTATTTATAGAGGGTTGCTCAGTTGGCATAGTTAATCTTCCCGGAGGCCCTCGTAAAACATATATAGTGATTACAAACATAACAATCATATTGAACATTTAAGCAAATACAAGAATTAAACAATCATTGATTTTAACATGAAATGGATGGAAAAATGATACGGACGCATGAAAAGATAATAGTTACATGCAAATACTCGCTCACCCATATAAAAAAATCGCACATAATTGACAAATTATTCATGAAAATGTGCAATATATACATGCTATTGCACAGCTACAAATACTTAATGATAATCAAAGCACTGACAGTGCTGATGGGGCGATGGTTTGTAATCTTTGGATAGCGTTAGGCAAATGTTGCATCTGGTTAGTAGTTTTTAAAAAACAGACTTAAAAATATAGTAGTTTAAAAAGGGCTAGAATATATCACTGATGAAGCCTAATTTGATGAAACTAACTAATCTGACCCAGAAAATTTGCACACTTGACGGTTTTCATGACTTTGATCCAAAGTAGAAATCTTAACAAAAGACATTGATTACAGCTCAGGTACTGAGGGACTGTGTGTGGTCACCAGAATTGTTTACATTGTTTTTGTGGTTGTTATTCATTTCCATTTTAGAAAAAAAATGATTACTTTTCTTTATCATATCTTGCAAGTATTTAAACTACATAAATTTATAAATGAAATATTCATATTTACAAGAACATCAGAAACAAAGCAATCGGAATCTTTTGCAAATAGCTTCTTAGGTGGTATCATTCACCATCCCCTATATTAATAAAGTATCAATAAAATGGTTGTCACTTGATTCTCCATTACCTATCCCCATTTAGAACACCTAGGTAGAATAATTTCAGGATAGGAACAATTGCGTCCTGGGACAAATCATCCCAGTTTTACTACAGTTTGGGGCAAAGCATCTAAAGCACGAAATGTCCTATTACCACGGTAGTCACCAGTTTTACCCTCACCCACTGTTATTAAACTGGTCTATCCTTAACATCCTACTCGTTCGATTGTTGTGCATGCCCTGAAAAGCACTAGCCAGTTCTATATCGTTAAAGAAATGCGATATTTTCTATAACAAAAATAATTTCTTTATTGATCAGAAACACCCCAAAAATGACATATGTGTATTCTCAACCAGGACTCTGCTATACTTTCTAATATCCATTTCATACTGAATGGAATCTGCTACGTAAATAAGCACAAGATCATTTCAAAATTTAGGAATGTCAGGTTGTGTTTTCTTCAAATAGCTTTCCTGTTTGCAAACAGCGTAGGCCCCGATCAGATGCCGCAGAAGGCAGCATTTGATCTGGGGCCAGTTGTTCAAAGCATCGTTAGCTTAACGAGCTCGTTAGTGGTCATATTGTTAACTCTTCTAGCAAGTACAATATCGTAAATTTTGGTATTTTTGCTGAAAAAATGTGAGCAGCTCTTGCATCCGCAAAAGCTGCTCACATTATTTTTCAGCAAAAATTTCAGCATATTTGCCATATTTAATGATCAAAGTTTTAACGATACGTTAACTAACGATGTTGTTAGTTTCGAACAACTGGCCCCTGGACATGTACTGTTTTACCATCACCCGCTATTTTTAGATTGGTCTCTCCTTAAAATCCTACATATACCCGTTCGATTGTGCATGCCCTAAAAAGGAACAGCCGGTTTCATGTCCTCAAAGAAATGCGATACGTTATCTTCTATCGGCAAAAGATCTTCTTTATTGATAATGACATTCCCAACCAGAGAGAATATAATTGAACTCTGCTATATTTTCTATAATTGAGTACTTTGAACCTATTTTGTACTGAATGGAATCTGCTACATGTACCTTATATGAGCACAAGATCATTCAAAATTTAGGGATTCAGGTGTGTTTTCTTCAAAATTTATTTTGATTATAGTAAATTATTTGCAAACAGCGAAGGCCCAGATCACATGCCACAGAAGGCGGCATTTGATCTGGATCTGCACTGTTTGCCAATTACCCGTTTGAGGTTTCCTGTACAAAATCGGCAGTTTTCAGTAAGACAAAACTCACTCTCTTCTAATCACTCTGGGGCCATCGCCCAAAAAATGTGAAACAGGCATGCAGATATCACGTATAATTGCAAAGCCTTCTTAATATTACACACTACACCCGATGCCATCGTTTGGTACCGTTTCATGACGATACATTAGATGACGTAGAAGCTCCCGTGGTGCATTGTTTACTCTACTCGCCTTGTAAACCAGGGGTCGCAGGATCGATCCCGGGCTTCTCCAGACTTTCGGATGAGTCTTTAAACCGAAGTCCCGTCTCCATCGTCTCCATATGACCTTAGCTGTTGGTGGGACGTAAAACTCAAACACTCAATCACTCACATTAGATGAAGTCGTGCGGCAATAACGTTGCGCGAAACTTTGTCAAATCTATGCTGACAAAGGTACATGTAAAATCTAAATTTGGAGCTTTGAAACCTGCTGACACACAGAAATAACACCACATCCATAGCTGTACATTAAAAGGGCTACAACACTGATACCGGACGGCCCCCACCCTCCCCATCAGGGCTTGAAGAAATGGATTTGGCTGCATAATGCCTCCAGGCTGAGCCGAAACCGCCGGCAAACCGCCCAGAGGTTCTTAGTCTGTCCAGGTAAAGCTGTGCGAGTTGGACCGTTCATTCATGCATACACCTTATTGGTTTCATTGGGCGACGGGGCTTGAGATGTCATTTCATCTCAATTTTGGGTAAGAATCCCACACATTGGAAGCAACGTCCCCAAAATGACCTTTGCAGTGTTAATGGTGGCGTTAAACCTAAATTCTAACGCCTCCTATAAAGTCGCACTATTTAAGTGATCCCTTTAAGCGGATGAAGAAGTATGTCTTATAGACCATTGAATTCAACTTTTAATCCGAGGTCAAATCATCGACCTTACAATGACATTGTCCAACATGGCCGCCAAAGAAAGTAGGCCATCGATTGCGTCATCTTTGTTTACATTTAATGAGCCGCCTATACTACTTCTGTATACAGTCTGGGCTGCACCCTTCAAATTTTGATGCTAGTTCCATTTAGATAATTTACACTGAAAAAAGCATGCATTATGGGGTGCAGCCCTTAATGCAAAATCGCCCCACAAGGTACCATATTCTCTACCGACCATCCCACTATGTAGCTCTGGTAAGAGCGAACGGACGACGGATAGATGGACGGAGGCGTTCACAATAGCCCCTTGCGCTTTTTTTTAAAAGCGTTGGGATAATAAGGCTTCACAACACAAATAAAAAATACTAATACGACGAGTGCGCTATAATCTTTTTCAGAAATGTTAATCATTTCTGCTTCAAAAAGAGATTTTATGTAAATTTATTTTTACGGCCCTTTTAATATTATTTAACTGATTTCGATACGATCGTTAATCAGAGATGGGCGAAAACCGGAGTATCCGAAAAAGAAAAAAAAACACCTGACATTCCGTTGCAGAAATGGCGTCTCACAAGTGACCCGAGCGAGGCTCGGGTCCACAGCGATGGGAGATCTAAACATAGAGTCAGCGATCTAAACCCTTAGGCGGCCACGGAGGTCCGTTTTGTACATGCATTGCATTACAGAAAACAATGTGGAAAAGAAAATTGTTTTCTATTTATAGTCTTCGGCGTTTGGATTGGCGCAAGAAATGATATGTTAGGCATTGGAGATTGGTTGTGGGTTCTCACTAGGACGCATCTGTATCAGGGCTACACAAACTGGAAACCAGGCTACCCCCAGAATTCCATGTTCACCAGACGACTTCCGGATAAAACATGCGCCGAAATGAAGGAAAGTGGATTGTGGGTAGACATCCAGTGTAACCAGGCGAAAAAATATGTTTGTGAATTTCGTGCATAATTCATGCTTATTATAACAATTTCGCTTCCTGCAAATAAATTAATATATTCTCCTCAAAATACATGTCATTGAGAGAACTGAAAAAATCAGAAATGAATTCAAACCAATATCAAGTGTTGCAAAAATAGCAAAAAGTGCTTTGTGCTTGTAATTTCTCTTTTCGGTCTTGCCAACAAAATGGTAAGATGTTATCAAACCTGCTTCATGCTCAACTCAGCAGAGCATGACATTTGTAATGTTCATAGTTATTTAAATGTAAGAAAATGATGCCAAATTCCTGCTCATATCAAACAGAATGTCATTTGCCCTGCTCATAAATCTTAAAATGCCAACCACTGTTAGCATTTTAAGATTTATGAGCATGACAAATTTCATGCTCAGTTGAATTGAACATGGCAAAACATTTATAACCCCAGGACTTGGCCTTTGTTGCTCTACTGAATGTATTTAAGAAACGCGTTGTTTTCCCAGTTTTCCATCGGCAAATCCGGTTGCCCAGATTACGTTGTTTTACCTGTTTGCAGCTTCCTGTGTGTGAACTTTCCCATACATAAAAAGTTACGGTAGTTCAATAACAGTTTATTTATTTATTTGGTCTTGGTTTTCAAGATTATTTCACTTATTTCGAGCCGATCGTTAATCAGAGGTGGGCAAAAACCGGAGTACCCATTACGATAACACATCCGTGTGATATAGTGCGTTTTCTCATACCACAAAAAGGCAGTTTTTCTGATGAAAATTTGTGATATTTTTCTTATTTATACGCCAAACATAGGTTTTGGGTGCTCGTTAGAACCGCCTAAATGAGGCGGTTCTAACAAGTACCCACAACCTATGTCTTGGAGCAGAAATAAGAAAAATGATGTTTACCCCCGTAAATCCCAGTTTTCTCTGTATAATGTGGTGTTTAGGGGGGTCTTTATTTCACGGACTTGTTCACGTGATGCGGATCCATATCAGTTTAACGAGTTAACGACCATTTGAAGTTTTCCACCCTTGGGTGAAGCACGAGTATATTACACCACCGGGGTGTCCAACTGATATTGGTTGTCCTTGCAGCGGGAAAGGGAAGAGGGAAAGTGGTTTATTTCTTCTGTTTCTACGCTTCTTTCTCACATGTCAAACATTTCTTGTTCCCCTACATTGTACTATAAGAATCTGATATGGGGTTATGTTGTAGACGAGCGTTTCCAACCCTCGGGATGACCGTGCTGAGCGGAACCGAGGCTACGCCGAGGTTCCGCTTAGCACGGTCATCCCGAGTGTTGGAAACGCCCATCTACAACAGAACACCATTTTGGATTCTTTTTCTTGCACACCACCTCCGGTTAGTTTTGACAGCTCGCACATGTATATTGTTTACAAAATAAAAGTAGTGCGGAAGTAGTTCCGGCAGTTGAATAGAATTTAAGCGCATTAATGTTAGTTGCCTGGGTCGGAACACCAGGGTCAGAACATAAATTTCTGTCCCAGGGTAAAATCACGGATTTCCTGGTCTGGTGTGCAAGAATATCTCTTCTATCTCGTTTCTCCCTTTATGTGAGAGAAGACACAGAATGACCCACACGGGTTGACGCGTCGTTAAACCTCAAACGATCAATACATCTGCCATTCAGGTACTGTCAGGGCTGAAAAAACAAGCTGCAAGTTTGTCAGTCATTTGGCTCGATGTCTACAGTCACTGAGCAGTCTAATACGCTGAAAGCGATGTGTAAATTATTTAAATTATTTCATTTATATAGATTGTATGTGCCCGTAAGAACTGCCTCCATGATAAGTTCTTTAATCTAAAATTAGGAAAACCGGCCAGACAACAACATTGATCATTTGGCACTCAAATCACTGAACAGTGTGTCACATATATACAAAAAGCGATATTTATATAATCTAAAATGTCTAGTCCTAATATAGATTGCATGTGTTCGTCTGAACCGCCTCAATGCAAGTAGCCATAATCTGTGTTTTTGAGCAAAAATAAGGAATATAATGTATTCCCGTGTAAACCCACTTTTCACTATATAAAGTGGGATTTAGAGGGCAGTCCTGGTAGTCTTAGGTCGACCTTTGTTGTCACTTCTTCGGTCAAAAGTTGATCCATGCAATTTGATTTTTTTCACAAACCGACTTATTTTTTGTCTAGAAGGTATTTCTTCCGTAGAGTGACGCTTTTTCAAGCGGTAGTTGATTTTCCAAGTTCGAAGTACAGATGAACTATTTCTATGTGATCATGCTATAGAATAAGTGACGCCATCGATGGCGTCATTAGACGTTACCGTGATGTCGCATGACGTTTTGGCGTCATTTATAGTAAACTTTAAAGAAACAATCCTTAAATACTGTAAGTCATACATATTTTACCTAGATTGTGTACAATGTATTTCTGATTGAAAGTGTAACATATAATAAGGGAAAAAATTGTTAATTTTACAGCTGAAAAAGCGACAATTTTCAGATGAAAAATTGTGAAATTTTCTAATTTCTGCTCAGAATACAGTAACTAGTTCTAACGAGTATCCGCAATAAATATAGATTGTGGGTACACGTTAGAACAGCCTCAATGAGACTCCTCAATGAGGCTGTTCTAACGAGTACCCACAATCTATAGTTTAGAGCAGAAATAAGAAAAAAATAAGGCTTAGCCCTGCAAACCCTAGTTTTACTACATAAAAGTGGGATTCAAAGGGTCAGAATTTTAAAGGCGTCTTTTCGTGATGTAATCAATCTCGTATAATGCATACCCTTGAAAACAAAACTTCATATAGAGAAAATTGGCTGCTTGGTGGGGTTTAAGGGTATATATTATTTTCCATATTTTTGCTAAAACATTTATTGTGCACGGGTACTTGTAAATACCGCCACTATAGGGCGGTTTCAATGAGCCCCCACATTTTGTTGGTAACAGAAATTAGAAAATAAAAAAAAAAAAAAAAAAAGTATGATAAATTTTCATCCGAAAAAATATCAGTTTCATTACGTGACTTAATCAGTGAAATGAACGCCCCATAAACACCACTTTATATAGTGTAACGGTTTTTACATTATCTTGTCTTATTTCTGCTCCAAGTCATAGGTTGTGGGTACTCGTTAGAACAACCTCAATGAGGCGGTTCTAACGAGCACCAACAACCTATGTTTGAAGTATAAATAAGAAAAAAATAATATGGATTTTCATCAGAAAAGTAACCATATTGGAGATGCGAAAAAAAGCACTATGTCGCACGGATGTGTTATCGTAATGTGTGCTGTCAGTGCTTTGATTTTGTTCCTTCCAATGATGTCATCGATAAATCGACATGACGAAAAACTAACGGGTACAAATATAGGAAGTCGGTCCCCGCCAATAGGGGCTTGAAGACATATATGGGCTGCATGATGCTTCCACGCAGAGCTGAATCCGGTCCGCACACGAGTACTGGTAAACCACTTAGAGGATCTAAGCCTGCCCAGGCAAAGCGGTGCGAGTCGGACCGTCCATACTAATAAACCCTATTGGTTTCATTGGGTTACAGGGCTTGAGATGTCATTTCATCTCAATGTCGGGTAAAAGTCCCACAAAATTGGAAGCAACGTTCCTAAAATGACCTTTACAGTGTTGACTGGGACGTTAAACTTCGAATCAAGCAAACAAAAACACTGAAGGAACTTAAACGAGGATAAAAACATTATTAGTTTGGATTTCTACTTTGTCCTATCTCATCATGAAAGCACGCCTATACAATTTTGACCCCTTCGAACCCCACTTTTATATAGTAAAACTGGGGTTTGTAGGGGTAAACCTTATTTTTCTATTTTCTGCTCTAAGATATGTATTGTGGGTACTCGTTAGAACCGCCTCATCGAGGCGGTTCTAACGAGTAGCCACAATCCATATTTTGAGCAGAAATAAGAAAAATATCACAATTTTTCATTTTAAAATTTTCATTTTTTTTCGGTGATAAAGGTTACAATGTATTGGTATAGGCGTGTTGTCGTTATGTGTGACCTAATGTATGTTTCGAAAACTTGTGATGATTAGATAACATTTCCCCCCCTATCAGTTGGATGCGCGTCTGACTGGGGATTAATCACGATAACTGTCTCCCTTCCGCTGATTCAAGACGGGCAGTTGTCAGTTTCTGACGAAAGAATGTGCACTGTACTGGTTAAACGCTTACGTATAAGCCTGTGAAGGAAAAGCGTGATAAGTAAACTGACCGGCTCAAAAATGACCTAAATAGAGTTGAATGGGCTATTAAACTCCAATACAAACAAACAAATCTCCCCTATGGATGTTTCCATCAACGTGAGATTACGTTAACGAAAACATTTATGATTAATATGGCACTGTCCTGTTTTATGTTTTTTTGTTGTTGTTTTTTTTGTTTGGCTTTCCAGCTTGAGGCGTAATTTTACACGCCTTATACAATTGTTCAAAAGCTGTGATTAGTCTACAGATTTTCATTTGGCCTCCCCCAGCCAACCCCACGGTCCACCCGCGCCACCAACAAAATATGTCTTAAATAAAATAATCATTGTTCAACTTTTTATTATTATTATTATAATTATTATTATTATTATTATTATTATTATTATTATTATTATTATTGTATCGTCCTCTGCTGTTCCATGTAAACATTTTCTAACTTGTCTGCAGCCATTCTGTTAATTCATTAAGGCTTATCTTGTTTGTGATGAATTTAATCCATTTAGTACCAGAAACCCCAAAACGGGTACCCTGGCAAACAGTGCAGGCCCAGATCAGACGCCGCAGAACGCGGCGTCTGATCAAGGCCTCCACTGTTTGCTAAAAGTCCAGTCAGGCATTTTCAAAATAAATTTTGAAGAAAACACAACCTGTCACCCCGGATTTTGAAATGAACTGCTGCTATATATAAAGAGGAAGATTCCATTTGGTACAAAAAAGGTTAATTATCGACTACACCATGGTTTGTCAGTTTAACATTTGTTTTTTTTTTTTAAACGCATTTTCATTAATTATTTGATCACTTCGGTGTTAACCAGACTTTTTTGTAATGTTAATTTGAAGAAAAACTTCCAATACTGGTTAGTTCCCTTGATTTGTCATGAGACATGATCCCAATTGTCCCATATGTTTGGCATTTAGGTTTCCAAAAAATATGTTTTTTTATGTGTTGTTTTCAAAACATCATTGAAATGAATAAATATCCAGTAATCCTGGCAACAAAACCTTCAATGTCTTACCTTTAATTTGATATAAAGATGATGCAAATGCACCAATTAATAGCGGAAAATGGCATTTAAAGCTGACCTTTACCGTAAGGTGTAGTCTTACCTTTGTTTTGTTTGATTTGGGGTTTAACGTCCCCATCAACACTGTAAAGGTCATTTTGGAGACGTTGCTTCCACTTCTGTGGTACTTTAACCCGACATTGAGATGAAATGACATCTCAAGCCCTGCCGCCCAATCAAACCAATAGGGTTTATAAGCACTGACACACCGACTCGCACCGCACCCATCTATTTCTTCAAGCCTCGATGGGCCGGGGCTAGAAGTCTGACCTTAAGTGGTATAAGAAAATGTAGAGTTGAACAGTTTCAAAGCAAAGAAAATAAAGCGTAATTTAATTTAACTTACCACATATTTTTCTTTTGTTACTATCACGAAATCACGCCTATATAATATTTACCCCTTGAACCCCACTTTTATATGGTAGAACTTATTGTTCTTATTTTTGCTCTAAAATATAGATTGTGGGTACCCGTTTGAACCGCCTCGATGAGGCGGTTCTAACGAGTACCTACACTATATTTTCAGCAGGAATAAGAAAAATGTCTCAATTTTTAACTGAAAATTTTCGATTTTTCTGAGGTAAAGTTTACAGTGTATTCCGATGGGAGCTGTTGGTTAATTGTATTGATTCCTGATCATTGCCTACACTTCTATTTTGTATAGGCGTGTTTTCGTAATGCCGAGCAGAAAAATAACACTGCTACAAGTAACACGTACTTTAACTATAATCCACATATATATGGTTCCTTGATTGAGTAGCCTCTATGTGCTTCTAGCCCCCAGTTACCTGAATAAAAAGTATCGTATCGTACCGAGTTCATTAATCATCTTCGAACATTTTCATTAAATATTAGATTAAGAAAACCAAAAAAAAAAAAAAAAAAAAAAGAGCAAAAACAAAAACAAAACATAAAACATCGCTAACACTGCATGATACCCCACCACTGTAGGCCAGTAACATTCATTTTTCATGTGTTTCTAGAACAGACAACCTTAGAAATAGGGCCGACAGTATCCAAAAACGTTGCTAAATCTTTGACAATAATTTTCTATATCTCGGATACATAAACGCAAACCATTTTCCAGACACACCAAAGCCAGATAAATAAAAAACCTATGTCCTTGGCCACAATAGGCAACCTTTATTGTAAAGTGTCTTTGTTGGTTTGTTTGATTTGAGGTTTATCATCCCCGTCAACACTGTAAAGGTCATTTTGGAGACGTTGCTTCCAATTTTGTAAGACTGTTACCGACGTTGAGGTGAAATGACATCTCAAGCCCTGTCGCCCATGAAACCAATAGGGTTTATATGCATGGACGGTCCGACTCGTATCGCTTTGCCTGGTTAGGCTTAGATCCTCTAAGCGGTTTACCAGTACTCGTGTGCGGGTCGGATTTTTAGCTGTGCGTGGAAGCATCGCGCAGCCCATATATTTATTCAAGCCCCTATGGGCGGGGGCCGAGTTGTAAAGTGTCATATTGTAAAGTGCATATTGTAAAGTGTTATATTGTAAAGTGTCATCAAGCTGATTCATATACTACAGAAATATAGTGAAATTCCGCTATTAAGACCACCTAAAATTAAGAATAATTCTGCTTTAAAAAGCTTATTTAGTAGCTGTAGTTATTCTTTCTTTGTGTTTTCTGCAGGCAGTGTCCTCTGGTCAAAGACCACCTTTCGGACTGTTCAAAAGTGGTCTTCAAGACCACTTTTGAACAGTTAGAAAGGTAGCCTTAATATAGGAATTTTCTTGTATAGGCCACATAACGATTTTTTCAGACACATGCTATGAGCAGATAACTCAGAAATAGAAGCCAGAAAAGCAGTTCTTGCCTACTTTGTAGTAGATTTAGTACTCAATATACGTATGAAGTTTCATCTGCCAACTATTCCATGTTGAAAGGAGCTACCTATACGAGGGCGGTTAGCTCAAAACTTAAAAGTCAAGGTATTCTATATGGTTTTTGTTTGTTTGATTTGAGGTTTAACGTCCCCGTCAACATAATTTAGGTCATTTTGGAGACGTTGCTTCCAATTTTGTGGGACTTTTACACAACACTGAGATGAAATGACATCTCAAGCCCTGTCGTCCAATCAAACCAATAGGGTTTATGAACATGGACGTTCCCTTCTATATGGTAAATGAGCTATGGACCAAACACGTTTTTACATATGGCAGATAACACAAGAACCAGAATTGGAAGAGTGTCTGTCCTAAATAGAGGATCTTACATGAGTGATCATGTATTATTTAATTTATTAAACGCGTTGAGGAAAAGGGATAAAATGCGAGGCTTTGCCGAGCATTTAATCACTTTTCCTCAACGAGTTTAATAAATTCAATAGTTCATGTATTATTGAACTTATTAAACGCGTTGAGGAAAATGGATAAAATGCTAGGCTTTGCCGAGCATTTTTTCCACTTTTCCTCAACGAGTTTAATAAATTCAATAATACATGAGCACGAATGCAAGATTCTATTTATCATATAACATTTAAAACGCATTTTATTCTCGATTGTTTACAAAAATATCAATATTCCGCCATTAGTAAACGCGACGTCGTTAAGGGCGTCGTACATGTAACGTTACGGGACGTATCTAGCTAATTTGCATATTTAATCCACTAGTGGATTATCGAAAATATTACATATAGATTATTCATACTCCTAGTTGAAATATGGGATTTATAAACCGAGGGAGGTAAAACAATCCGATAAAGAAACGAGTGCGAAGCACGAGTTTCTTTAACGGATTGTTTTACCTCCCGAGGTTTATAAATCCCATATTTCAAATAGGAAAAATGTATAATCTGTATATTACATGCACTTCCATAGACTTTTAGGAGAGTTTGGATCTTGAATTTTGGATCTGAATGCCCGTTCAGTTGACTGTTTACAGCCCATGTAAACGGTTCAATCAGCGAAGTGTTACAGAATCTGGGTGGAAGAACAACTGGATGGGCGCCATTTTGAAAGCGCTTTCTACAGTTTTGAACAAAAATAGAAGAAACAAAGTGTTTCAGTGATAAAACAAGTAAAACGTTAGATTAAATAAAGCAAAACTTACATCCTAATCAATGGTCATATCCATGTTTTCTTTTGTTTCAGCGTTGCATCCGACTCAAACGTCACGCATTCTGAACGTCTGTTGATATTTCTTAGACGCCATTACAATGACGTCATGAATAACGTCGCCGTGATTGAAACTTTCCCGCGTTTGAATAGAACAATTTCACTGCAAAGCGGTATCTCGTATCTTGTACATAAAGTAGTTCCAGCTGAAGGGATTTATTTCCCCGGCTAAGAGGAAATATTTCTTCTTAGCAAAAAGGAAAATACCAAGTTTATGTCTGGTAGAAATCATGGTGTTTCTCTGTAATGCATGTAATATATGGCGTTTTATACCGCAATCAGGCATTCTAGTAACCTAATCAAGGGGTCGAATAACTGCACGCTATAATCGGTAGTGACCTATAATACCTTCTACTGACCTATAATACGTCTAGTGACGGTTTATAGACCGGACCTACTTTTCATGTCCAGATTTTACAAGTGCAATCAATAATATGCAACCTTTTATACATGGGAAAACAACGAAACTTCTAGTTAAAACCTTTGCAATATTTATTTAAACAGATTTTCAGAAATTTCAGCTAAATTCTTACCTTCTCGGCCTTTCCTCGTTTGAATGGCCCGTTGGAATAACTGCGCACTGAAACTGCAGTTGTGTCTCAACCTCGAAAATAATTTTTAAAGCTAAAATAAACTATTTATTTGCAGATTTTGATACAGAAAATGAAACACTGAGAAACTTTTATTCGAGCGTCCGTGTTGTTTACCACGTCTTTGTGGCGCGGTGACGTCAGAAACTTTGCACTCGTTGACGTCACGTTATACAACGTGTGCGCGCCATGGCACTGAATTTCGTTTATCGGCACACAGTCTGCTGTCTTTTTTGCTTAAATTTGCTAAATTATTGCAAAATCCATTGATTGTTTTGAATTGCGGTATAAACTAAATACATGGATAGTGTTTTTAATAATAAAATATAATCGGTTCGCCCCGACAATTTTATAGTGGCTCGCTAAAGCTCGCCCCTATAAAATTGTCTAAGGCTCACCGATTATATTTTATTATTAAAGACACTAATCATGTATTTACTATATTACACTCTCAGACGCGACGTCATATGATAAACCATATGCTTCCTTTTGTGTTTTATACATCTGTAAAAGTTCATCATGATATTCCCTATAGCAACAACCCATTTTCACGCCCACTAAGGGCAGATAACTCCAGACCGAGGGTGGTCAGTGTGGTGAACCTTGGCCTCAATAAGCCTCCTTTCACACATATTTTCCATTTAGTAAAGGAATAAGTGTCATAATATCATTAAATGGAAGTTGTTAACGGTCATAAGTGTGTTAAATCATCTTAACAACAAAATATGCTTCCTTAAGTGGTCAAATATTTCTGTGAAGTTTCATCCACATATTCCATTTAGTAAAATAGAAGTGAAGGCAATGGTCAGGAATCGATACAATTGTCCCGCAGCTCCCATCAAAGACACCAAAGGGAAAGAAACACAAACAGTGATTAACTAACTATACTCTAATGGAAACACCAATAGCGGAAAGCAAAAAGGACACTCACCACAACATGGCCAATTGGCTATCCAAAACCAAAAAGTACAAGCGACACACACAAACCTAACAAAAATAAACCGCGACAGAAGAACCGCCTTAGAACGATCAATGAAACAAACCCCACCGGGGGCTTAAATCGATTTTGCGTAGCCGCAAGCCTCGCCCTTACTTCCGTCCCTATTCAGACAAATTTGGCATTATTGTCCTACGTCATATCCGGTCAATATCGGTTCCACTTCCGCTTAGCAACGCCTTACTCGGTGAATGCCCGTCCATAGCGACTATATAAAGCGAAGTGTAATTGACCGTGAAAGCTCATTTGTATGTCTGTAATTTGTGTCAACATGTCGAAATAGTATTATGACCGTTTGCCCGATGAAGCAAAAGCCCGATACGATCGTAAATTGGAGGCAATTAACATGAATGAATGTCCAAACAGGCTACCTGCTGGCGCATGGTTTAACAATCCGACGCCCGATTTTGAATGGGGTGATTTGTATACGCACCTTATTGATTCACCAACAAAGTGAAATTAATAAATTGACCAAATGATTTCATAGTTTGCAAATTTAGTTAATTTAAGAAAGAAGGTGCTTTTATAAAGTGTTCTTGTTCAGAATTTTGTAGCGAAACCCCGCCAGATAAGTTAAAAAAACAACAACAATAACAACAAAAAAACATCGATTTTTCTGACATTGTGAATTTAATACAGACAATATACATGTTATTTATTTATTTATTTATTTATTTATTTATTTATTTATTTATTTACATATCTGCACTAAAGTACTTCATTTTTTCTCACATGCCCATTCAAATATGTTGAAATTTTTACCACCAAAAACTGAAAACTTGAAAAAAAAAATGTTTTTTGGTTGTAAGTAGTTAAGGTCGTAGTACCAAAGCGTTAATCCAAAATCATTAATCCATAGACAAATGGCAAATATCAATGTTTAGATCAACAGACATGGACTCCAGAAGAGTGTCAGGCGCCCGCGGATAGTAAGCATTACTTGGTAAGCTATCTTCGCCAACCATGCCTATCGACCTAACGAGTACACACAATGTACGTTTGGAGCAGAAATAGAAAAAAACATGTACACTTCTCTATGCCCCATTTGTTTCCCTCTATAAAATTGTGGGGTTTAAGGGGGTAAAATTTATAAAGGCATGTTTTCATGATGTAATAAAAGATGTGGGGGGGGGGAATACAATATTTTTTTTTTATCTCTGTCCCAAGACATAGATTGTGGGTACTCGTTAGAAACGCCTCAATTAGTACCCACAGCCTATGTCAGGCTTGCACGCACAAATGATTACACCTACTGCAGTTTACCCTCTTTTTAACGCCTTTCAGTTTTTCGACGAAACTTCGACAAAATTAATTGTGACTAAATGTCAATTTGATGATTTCTTCGACAAAAATTCAACCAAAAAATGACCTTTACAGTGTTGACGGGGACGTTAAACCTCAAATCAAACAAAACAAACCAAGTGGTCTTCAACCACATGGTGTACGAATGTCATTTGACGTGTCACCAGTAACAATTCTGATTCTGATTCATGAAAGTCTTCCAAGCAGAACTGCACGAGTACTAGTAAGACACTTAGTAGGTTTAGGTCTGCCACTGGTCGACATGACTGGAGATGTCATTCATTTCAGTGGCAAGATAAAGCCCCTCAAAATTGGAAGCAGCGCCTCGGAATGACGTGCTGTTGACAGGGATGTTAAACCTCAGCCATTTTTCACTTCGTCCTGCAAAAACTTTTCTCGTGTGCGATCGGTTGCACCGCTGCGTTGAAGCATCATGCAGCCCATCTATTTCTTTAAGCCTCGATGAGCAGGGGCGACTCAGTCTGATGCCCTGACTTGAGCAGGATGCGGTTTCCATTCCTATTAGTTTCTGGCTAATGTGCACTGTACTGGTTAACCACTTACGTGTAAGCCTGTCCAGGAAGTGTGGCTAGTTAAACTTATCAGATCAAATGACCTAAATAGTGTTGACTTTGCTATAAAACTCCAAAGCAAACAAAATAAAACAGTTTGTGAAATGAATAAATACCCAAGATCTATCGAGTAATGCATTGTTTACAGTTACACATGGGTGTAGCAAAATGATTAATTCAGGACCAAAAAAAAAAATATCATGCGAAAAAGACAGGTTATTTAACTGACAAAAACTGTGCAGAACACTGTACTGTGTGTTTGTCAGGTTTCTCGGTTGACTCTTTTGCAGACACTTACCCAACGTTCAAATCGTACCGGATCAGCTGGAAACAGGTGAAATGTCACTTTCAGTGGATTCATTATGTTGTGATTCGTACATCCAACTGAACCACAACTTTATTTATTTATTTTATTTTTTTTAAATGTTTTCTTTCAGAAATCAACAAAACAAGCATGTTAACACAATGCAATTTGTGTGCAACAAAGCGTACCAAGGTCAGTGGACTGCTTTTGTTGTCACCGTAATTATTGGTTGCTATGCGCGAGGAAATCCGGATGAACATCCGAAGTAATCCGAATAAGCAAAGTGCCCGATAACGAAAATCACGAATAATTTGTTCAGTCCGCGTGAAGGCCTCCTAATTCATCAGCGCAAAAACTCCGAGAACACAAAAATCAAACTACCACAGAGATGAAACAACGGTGAGGACTCGACAGGAAGAAACCACTGAAATACTGGAGTAAAAGAAAACCAACAGTTAGACTCCGATGGACCCGACCAGAGTTAGGGCATCAGGCACCAACAAACATTACCTAAAATTTAAACTCTCATTTTCAGTAAGCCTTTACGCTGGAACCGTAATAGAACCTGAGGCCTGACCCACCGGCGTGCAATTAAAGAGAGTAGCGAAGTGGGTTAACTACAATGCATGCAGTCAGTCGTATAACATCTATGTTTATATCGAATAACGATTTTAAAAAATTGGGTGCTGAAGTCATTGCAATTAATTTTTTTTTTTCTGGATTTATATACTAAGTCAGCATAATATTCGGGTTCCGATAGACCTTGTTGCCGAAGAGATCAACCATAGAACTTTGAAATTAAATCGGAATGGCGTCTATACAATTTTGAAAAGGCTTTGCGTAGTTTATGATACCGATAACCCTGATTAAGAAGTTTAGCAGTTAACAATTTATTACGAGGGTTGAAGTCAGTTACATGACCAGATACTCTGGCAAATCGAATTAATTATGAAATATATATACGCCACTGGATGCCGCACAAGAAACATCACCACCCAAGAAAGGAAAATTTGCAATCTCAAAATCAAAATCATCGCGTTTATCATAAATTTTGCAGGAAACAAACCCATCGTCAACAGACAGACGCAAATCCAAAAATGGGGCCTCGGTATCAGAAGAATTTACTTCATTTAACTGAAGTTCGGGGGGGGGGGGGGGTAAATTTAAAGGAATAAGAGTCAAGAAATCATTTAATGGAAACTAGTTAACGGCCACAACTTTGTCAGATATTAACGAATGTCGCCCATTTACAATCCTAAACCACATATCCGCAATACCCAGGTATATGCAACATTTTAAGAAAATCCGTACAAAATAACCAAGTTATCAATCGATAACGTGCGGAACCCGGGAAGGGACATGATTTTTTTTTTGTCTTGTGCGGACAACATAATCTATATTGTGCGGACAACATATTATCTTGTTCGCACAAGATAATATATTGTTCGCACAACATATTATCTTGTTTGCACAACATAGATCTTGGGAAGTTGTGCAAACAAGATAATATCTTGTGCGGACAAGATATTATCTTGTTCGCACAACATATTATCTTGTGCGGACAAGATAGTATCTTGTGCGCACAAGATATTAAGTTGAGCGAACAAGATAATATCTTGTCCGCACAAGATCTATGTTGTACAGACAAGATGTTATCTTGTTTGCACAACTTAATATCTTGTCACAATGTGCGGACAAGATAATATCTTGTCTGCACAAGATAATATGTTGTGCGGACAAGATAATATGTTGTCCGCACAAGATAATATGTTGTCCGAACAAGATAATATCTTGTCCGCACAAGATATTATCTTGTGCGCAAAACTTATACAATAAAAAAATCATGTCCCTTCCCGGGTTCCGTAGAAACGTCCCAAACCACTAATGGAAAAAACGTTAACGGCCATAACTCTATCAAATGTTAACGAAACTTGCCCATTATCAAAACCAAACCACTCATCGCCAGTACCAATGCAGGCGCAAAAAAAAATAAAGAAAATCCGTGACAAAATATTGATCGCACTTGGTTGGAACTGCAAAGGGTCATAACAAGGGCCATAACACTGTCGAAAGTTGCCCTTGTGATGGTGAATAAGTGTGTGAAGTTTTATGGGGCTAGGTCAAATACTTTTGAAGTTATGATTTTTGTGACGGACAGACGGACAAACAAACAAACAGACAGACAGGGCAAATACTATATGCCCCCACGAATCAAAGATTCTCGGTGGGGGGAGGGGGATAAAACATAAAAAAACATCAATGAAAAAGTACTAAAAGTACCGATCGGATACGGTGCTGACGGACGACGGACATACAAGTACGATCTGACATCGGAAGGTATAAATTAATACCCCACTACTGACGTATGGTGGGGTATAAAAACAACAATTTATTATCTAAAATATACGAAGAAATACATGTACGAAAAGCTAGCACCTTTTCTCTGTCGCTCATCACGTGAACAAGTCCGTGAAATAAAGATCCCCTAAACCCCACTTTATATAGAGAAAACTGGGGTTTACGGGGGTATATATTATTTTTCTTATGTCTGCTCCAAGACATATGTTGTTGGTACTCGTTAGAACCGCCTCAATGAGGCGGTTCTAACGAGCACCAACAACCTATGGTTGAAGTATAAATAAGAAACATACCACAGATTTTCATCAGAAAAGTATCCATTTTGGAGATGTGAGTAAAACGCACTATGTCGCACGGGTGTGTTTTCGCAATGTGTGCGTCAGAGCAAACGGTCTAATGTGTAGAGATACATGTAAAAGATCAAAAAGTAGGCTTGGGACCAGACACTGCAAAATGTAATCAGTGTCTACATTGTTTGCTTAAAGCACAGGAATTCGATTTTAAAATATTTCATTCATTGAAAGTACATGTGATTCACACATACATATCCCAAATTAAGCAGAGGAATTTAAGAATTGAACAAAAGAAATCGACCAACCAGTGTTATCAGTGTCTCGATTATAATACATGTGGGCCCCGTCAAGCGATTTTGGTCCTTATCGCCTATGCGAGCAGCGAAGGTTCAGGCGAGCCTGCGCATCCGCGCAGTCTCGCCAGAGCCTTCGCTGCTCGCTCATACATGCAGTGAATCAAGAGGAACCTTCAGACTAGAAAGCCATATCCCTGGGTCCTCTGAATGGCTGGGCATGCGCAGTTAAAATTTGTAATGACGGAATGCTCCAAGACACGGATTCGATTGGCGGGGCTCATGTATACATGTACCAGTTGTTACGTGCGCTTTCACTTGAATGCACGTCACGAACTTTACAAAAAAGAACGTTTGATGCAATAGTTCAAAATAAGCATTAGCTACGGCTGATGAAATACATATCAATTAGACGAATATATTTTGAAATTTACGCTAGACTGATTAAAATCCATTTAAGGCAATAGCCTTCCATTTCTCTTTCTAAAATTTGCATTAGTGCGGCGTAAAACATATACGTACCTTTAGCAGCATGGGTAGCCACTCTTTCAGAGGTTCACATTGGCAAGCTTTGGATGAGTAGGCAGTCCTACAGAGTGCAGCAAAGACTCTGGTCAGCCTGCGCAGATCAGAGTCTTTCCTTGTACGTGCGTGTCCGAAGACATATTTTCGCTGGTCGGGGCTTATTATTATTATTTATTTTTTTTTCAAATTTCTTCAGCAGAGAGGAAATGGGCGTTATGCTTTAATGGAAGTCGTGGGATAAAAGAATCTCGGCGTTATCAAGCAACAACAACAAAACGCATTAATTGCAAGTAATTATAAACAATTTTACAAGTGTGTTTTTATTTAATATTAAACGCCCTTTCGAATGAGCCATTTTACATGTCCCTGTCACAAGAACTTAATCAAGTACTCACTTTAGTCGATGAGAACAAGAAGTATCACAAGACATTATAGCGCGCCTGATCTGCGCCTTTTCTACGTCTGTTTGTTTGATTTGAGGTTTTACTCCCCGTCCAAACTGCATAGGTCATTTTGGAGACGTTGCTTCCAATTTTTGTGGGGTTTTTACCCGACACTGAGATGAAATGACATCTCAAGCCCTGTCGCCCAATGAAACCAATAGGGTTTATAAGCATGAACGGACTGACTCGCACCGCTTTGCCTGGGAGGGCTTATTTTAGATCCTCTAAGCGGTTTACCAGAACTCGTGTGCGAACGGTTTCAGTTCTGCGTGGAAGCATCATGCAGCCCATATATCTCTTCAAGCCCCGATTGGCGGGTGCATGCTTTTTCTACGTATGTTTATACATTGAAATGAGCAGCTCTTACATAAAGTATTATTTTATGATCTATTCCAAGACCAGGACTTATATACATAGGAACAACTGTGAAATTAAATCTAGGCGTTTGTTTTGTTTGTTTGATTTGAGGTTTAACGTTCCTGTCAACACAATATAGGCCATTTTGGAGACATTGCTTTCAATTCTGTGGGACTTTTACCCGACATTGAGATGAAAGGACATCTCAATCCCTGCCGCCCAATGAAACCAATAAACCTGCATCTATGATATTGACCTTCATGAAACTTGACACACATCCATCACAATAGCTGCATTCTTTCCAAGTTCCATAACTCTATCATGGGACGATCCTCCATGGCCTGTGGATATCATTTGAGTACTGACTCTTAATCATTTCGTCTCTCGCTGCTGTGGTTCGAGCCTGGCTCGGGTCACATGTGAGACGCCACGTTCTGCAATGGAAGGTCAGGCGGTTTTTCTCCGGGTACCCTGGTTTTCGCCCACCTCTGATTAACGATCGGCTCGATGTGAGTGAAATAATTTTGAAAGCGCCGTAACCCCCCCCCCCCCCCAAAAAAAAAAAAAAAATCTATCATGCAATTTGACTGAATTATCTCCTTTTTTCTCTCCTTTTTAAACATGTTTTTGATACTCGTTTTAATTCCACCAAAAACACAGCTTTCAAACATCTCATGGATGTTCCTTGGGACAAGACCTTTCCAATGATATCAAACGTTCTGACCTGTGACCTTGACATTTGGACTTTGACTGATTTTTTTCGATTAACAAAATCGTAAACCTTTGTCATATTTCAAAAAGTATTTGGCCGCCCCTCAAAAAACTTGACACTTATATGCATCAACAAAAGAGCTACGTTCGGATTAATTTGCATTACTCTTTCATTCAAAAAGACTGATATATTCCCATTTGAGACATACAAAAATGAGAGAAAAAAAAAAACAAAAACAGCATGGCCTCAGATTTTATGAAGGTTCCACGTAAATTTTTACTTAAAATTTTATTTTTAGGTAATGTTGGTTGGTACCTGATGCCCTGTCTCTGGTCGGGCCCTTCCGAGTCTAACTGTTGGTTTTCTTTTGCTCCAGCATTTCAGTTATTTCATGCTGTTGAGTCCTCACCGTTGTTTCATCTCTGTAGTTGTTTGATTTGTATGTTCTCGGAGATGTTGCACTGATGTGTTAAGAAGCCTTCATGATGACTGAACACATCACATCAATCGTCTAAATCGTGGCAGAAGTAAGGCCGAGGATTGCGGCCGTGTAAAATCGATTTTAAGCCCCCCCCCCCCCCCCGCCACCGCCCCCAACCACATCCATTCCACCTTCCAGTCGAATTCTTTTCACTGACCGTTCCAAGGCGGTTCTTCTGTCGCGATTTATTTTTGTATTGTTCGTCTTTGTATGTATGTGTCGCTTGTGTTTTTTTTATTATGAATAGCCAGTCGGCCTTTTTGTGAGAAAGCGTCCATTTGGCTTTCCTCTATTGATGTTTCCATTATGGTCGAGTTACTTGATGTTTGTGTTTCTTTCCCTTTGGTGTTTATGATGAGAGGTGTTTGTTAATTGTATCGATTTCGCATCATTGGATTTACTTCTATATTTTTTATAAAGGTGTTCCTTAGGGATCAGTATTCAGTTCCAATCTGTTAAGATAAATGGTTGTTGTTTAAGTTCAGTAGTCGACTGTTCTTATGTCGGGCCCATAAGTTACCTACATTCACCGTTCCTGTGCAGGGTAGTCCCTGTAAACGGATATTCAGAGCTTAGTAACAGGGTCAGATTATTTTCATACAGCCAGTGGGTTAATGACTGAGTCCCGCATTAACCGTCCATCTCTAACCGTTCCCCCAACTGCCAAAGGACCGAGCATTAGAAAGGAAGGATATATTACAAGAAAATGTTGATTGACTTTTGCTGCGGAGGAGGTCTCATCCTACCAGTTATCTCCAGTTACTGATTGATTGTCTGAACAGGACGGGTAGTCACTTCAGAATTGTCAAACGGATTAATTGTTTATTTTGTTTGTTTGTTTGAATTGGGGTTTAACTTCCCCGACAACACTGTATCCAAAATTTTAGAATATCCCAGGAAAAATGCACTTCAACCAAAACTAAGATACAGAAAGTCCAGAAAACACACATTATCATTGTGAAATATGCCGAAAAAAAGATTTGTTAATTGTATCGATTCCTGGTTATCATTGCCTTCACTTCTACAATCGAACTTCAATGGCTCGAACACCTTTGGGACCTCGAAAATCTGTTCGAGACAGGGGTAGTTCGAGCCACAGAGGCTTACTGCCAGGAGGCATAAGGAGGTACTTTTTGACATATTTTCGGTGTCCTGTAATAAAAATGTATGCTGTGTGTACTCATTAGAATCGCCTCATCGAGGCGATTCTAATGAGTACACACAGCATAATTTTGCAAGATAAAAGACGAAAGTCTCCGTAATTAAATCGCACCATTTCTTATGTAGAGGACTTCCCTGTGGACTCAAGAACGGGTTCGACTCAGCCATGGTAAAGAGCCATCGGTGTTCGGGCCATCGAAGTTCTACTGTATTTTGTTTTGAACTATATTTGACCATATCTGTGAAACAAGCGTTCAACTGTACTTATTTGAATCATTATCCTTTTTTTTCTGAAGTGAATAGTTGAAAATCTCCCGATTAAGTTTTTTTTTTTTCGTTTTAACATACCCCAAAAAATACCATTTTCTGAATAATACATATATGCCAATTCTACACAAGAAAGAATTCGGTTAAGAGGGTAGGACTTGGTGAAATATCAATGTAAATTGGGTAGGGGTGGTTATTATTCCCATAGACTCAGTACTTAATGTCGAAACCAGTGTATGTTTTGAACCATTAAATTTTCACAGGCAGCATATGAGAATGAGAAAATATAATTACAGGTTTCATTTAGGTACTGATAAAGCGTGGTTTTGAATCTGTTCGATCATTTCCGTAAATCGGAAAATCGCCACTTCAGTAGGCCAGCTGCCCTTTTAGAGTGCAACAGGTCCTTTTAAACTATTGCATGATTATGTTCAAAACTGTAAAGAATAATGGACAGTGGGTGTCGAGATCTGAACTTATAAATAACTGTATCGTCGCATTTCATGTGAATGTGACCTAATTCTTGGCCCCTTAGCACCATGTCATAAAAGTTTACCCACTCTTATTGACAATAATCCAAACACCAAAGGGTTTGGGTCAGTGGTTGCTTAGATATGAACTTTTAACAGTTTGTTGTAAATCTTTAAAGAAAGTGTGAAATATTGTTTATAACCCGAAGCCCCATTCCTGGGCCTGACCCTGGGTACTGATGTTACGGTTTAGAAATGTTACCCTTTCAAATGATAAATGATTAAATTCCAAATATTAAAGGGATGTGGCCAGTTGCTATTGAGAAACGATTTTAAAGAACTTAAAATATGTGCTAGTGACCCATTTATTTACATCTAAGCCCCACCCCTTGGCCTGGTTCTTTTGACGGGGGTTCGGGAAAGGTTGTTTTTATCTTTTAATATAATATTCTGAATGAAAAAGGGTAATAGCATGTATTTGCTGAGAGACGGAATTTTAAAAGACTTTAAAATTCGAGTCCTCATCGTTGTTTCATCTCTGTGGTTGATGGATTTTTTTGTCCACGGAAATGTTGCACTGATGAGTTAGAAGGCCTTCATGCGGACGGGACAATTTTTTTTTGTCTAAATCGCGGCGGAAGTAAGGGCGAGGATTGTGTCCAAGTAAAATCGATTTAAGCCCCCCACTGGAATTCGTTTCACTGACCGTTCTAAGGCGGTTCTTCTGTCGTGGTTAATTTTTGTTATGGATTGTCTTTGAGTGTGTATGTCGCTTATATTATTTTGCATTGGATAACCATTTTGTGGGAAAGTAGCTTTCCTTTTGGCTTTCCGCTATTGATGTTTTCATTAGGGTCTAGCTGGTCCATGTTTGTATTTCTGTCCCTTGTTGTCTCTGATGGAAAATGTGGGTTGATTGTATCAATTCCCGATCACTGCCTTCACCTTTTTGCTGTAAAATGTTTTAAGCGAGTGTGACCTAAACCTTGACCGCAGAACCACACTCTAGGGTTTGATCCAATGGGACGTTAGTTGTAGAATAGAGATTTACGCTATTATGTCCTTATATTCCACTTGGAAAAAGGTGGTTTGGTATGAACTTTCAAATAACTTTGATGTAAAACTTTCATGTGATTGTGTCCTTATTCTTGTCCGATTTGCTCTTGACCCTGAGGTTTGAGGAATTCCTGTTTATCGATTATATTAATTTATTATATTCCAAAAAAGAAGTTTTTCTGACCAGTGGTTGTTGCGATATAAATTTTCAAATAGCTTTGATTAAAACGTTAAAAAATGTGACCTACCCCAGGACTTAACACTGGGGTTTAGTGCTATTATTGTAATGGAAAAACGGTTAACCCCAAAGACTTACCCTATTATATTCCAAATATGAAATGTTTCAGATACCAATTGTTAAATATCTTTGATGTTAATCTGTAAGTGAGGGTGAGGACACAGACGCCGACGGCCTTACCATAACAGTAGTTGTTCCAAACTCTCGTTCAGGCAAAATTTAAAGAAAAAAAAGAACAAGAACATGTTCCCACCTTGTTGATGTTAAGTGGTAACAAAGGAATGAAGCATGGCTATAGAAAAAAACTGCTTCCGTGGGATATGTGTGGGCCGCATTGTAGGGCCGTGTGTACGGCTTGTTAAAATTGATATTGCTGTTTAATCTGTAAATATCGACGACTTCCATCTTCTTTGTTTTTTTTGTTTTTTTTCTTCGGTTTAGGATTCTATAACCTCTTCGAAAATCCCCCAAAAAGGAGCAGAAATGGTAATTTAAAAGCACATTGGCCATTCATACATAAAGTTACTCCAGGATTAGCACATTTGAGAATACTTTAAAGGTGCATTATTGAGCTATCTGGAAAAAATGCTTCCAAAAATAAAATACATATAGCCGGTATTTTTCTTTAAAACAATACAAATGAATGCATTTTATGCAAAAATGCGAACAATTATGATGACAGGTAAACGAGTTTGAGAGGGATTCCCTAACTAGGTTTCGAACACTAGTTAGATTTATTTTTAGTTCGTGACCAAAATAGAATCCCCATATATGACGTTATGCGACGTTCATTTTTGGCCTTGTTTGCTTAGGCCATGCCTGAATCGGAAAAATAATATGACGCTGAATACCATGCCATAAGTAACGACACTCAGAGACGATACTGTCGCCATGTATGTGTAAAGTGACAGATTTATTTTTAGAACAGAAATTCCGAACACATGTTCAGAGCGAAGGGTAAACACGAATGAAAACGACCATTTTCACAAAGTTCTGAAGCTGTATTTGGCTCCAAAAGTGTACACATGACAAAGGAGTCTGCATTGAAGATAAAAACCAGAAAAAAATTTTGAGACCCGGCAGCTCAATAATGCACCTTTAAGGAAAAAATGCATTATAGTTTTTTTTCGTTTAATTTCATACACCTTCGGTAAAAAGAATGTTATTCATACCGTTTCGTTTTCACCCATGGTTTTGTATTGCTGTGACACGAATAATTATGGAGTGGAGAATACACAAATTTACGTCCCGTCGATCATAAGCCTTCCCTAAAGGATGAGGGAGTAAAAATAATGATTTGCACAAAAATAGAAAAAGATCAAATTACATCCAGTGACCTTCATTGGTTTTGAAATTCAGTGTAACCACAAAATTCTAAATGTGAACAATGCGACCAACAATGTATTGGAATGTTTTTGTCTTTAATAAAGACTTCTAGTCGAAGCTATTGTACAGAAAAAAATGTTGGCGCATAACACGAAGGAAACAATAACTTCATAATATGGAATTTGCACCCAGTGACCTTTCGAGTATTACTTGTATCATATTCATATGTAGACAGACTCAATATCAACGTTAAGTGATACACAAATTGGAAAATGCGTTTTTTGTTTAAAACAAAGATTCATGACAACTTCATGTTGCGCAAAAAAATGCAGTTAATGACCTTGGACATTCCCGATTATGGAAAGCACGCCAAAAACACTAAAACGATCAACTGCGATATATCAGTTTAATAATTAAACCGACAGTATTTCTTATTCCTAAAGATCAACCCGCGACGTCTTTGTCAATTTCTTAGTATTATTTCTGCCCATTGTCCCCTCCTCAAAATACTTGCTATTTTGATTTAAATTCAAAAGGTCTTTGTCAATTTCTTAGTATTATTTCTGCCTATTGTCCCCTCCTCAAAATACTTGCTATTTTGATTTAAATTCGAAAAAGGTAAGAAAGATACTGTCTTCAATTTTGTGAAAAATAGTTATACGCGTATAAGAATAAATTAAATGTTTAAAACATAGTTTGATTTCAGTTCAAGTTGGCCATTTCGAAATGTTTAAGACTTAATCCGCAGGTATAAATATCCATCTATTTGTTTCAAGTTTTACTTTCAGTGGACATAGCTAGGTCACTGGTCACGTTGGTGTCCCATTTCCGACCTTGATCTTTGCTACGCGTACATGGCCGTCTTTCCCAGGATGGTCCTGGAGCACCCGTCCTAGTGGCCAGTTCCCTGTTGGCGTGTCTGGAGATACTGCCATTTTTTTTCGTGCATTTAGTGTCGGTGCCCACTCTCGCAACCACCTGCTCCAGAAATGACGCGCCTACTACTGTATTCGGCGCCATCTTTTCCTAGGGTTGAAGTCGGTATCGTCACACGAGTCAGGAGCAAACTGGCCCCGTTCTGCCCATGAAGGAAATGGTTAGGCGTCAGTGGGACTCGTCGACTGCTGCGTCAATGGTATTGAGTTGATTAATGCCTCGGTCCCTAACATTGCTGTCATGGTTTCTTCATTCGTGATGTCCGCGTTGCCCAGGATAGCTTGTATCGCCATCTTCGCTGACTTGTTCATCGTCTCGTGGACATCGCCAAAATGTGGAGCTGGGTTCAAATGCCGTTTACCTCTTTTGTTAGCCTAAGACTGGTTTATTCTGATGTCATCTAATTTCATCACCAACGACTTAAGTTCTGCATCTGCGCATTTACGGTTCATCCCGTTATCCCCATCTGCGCCTTTAAAGTTCGTCCCGTAATCAGAGAACTTCACCTCTGGAAGGCCTATTCGACTAGATATCCTATGACAGGCATTCAGGAACGAGCTGGTGTCCAGCCCGAAGGCCATTTCTAAATGAACTGCCCTCGTAAAATAAACCGGTTTTTCGGCGCTTCCCTCGCAAAATCGACTGCTGATCTAGCGAATGCACGGAGCGACGTTTTCAATCTCGCTGTTAAAAATTGTGCCATTATTTGCTAACAGGGCTTTAACTTCCGTCGGCGGCATTCTGCGCCCTAATTTTCCCATTCCTGAATTACCGCCCTGCCTGAGAGGATCTAATATCAGGTAGACAATACCACTAGTGTCTGATTTGTTCCCGTTGCATGAAGTCCCTTTTCATGATAGTCCTTGATGAGAAGCTTTGTCACCCAGCGGTTGCGTGGTAGTATGGCTGGGGACCGCAGGTCAGGAACAGCGTATTCAAGTCATCCGTCAGATCGAATTAGGCCATCGTCATCTATCTTTAGTTTATACTAATTTATTTTTGTTCGATTGCGATGACAGCTTCAAGCTTATTGAATCGCACTCGAACAATCATTCCGGGTGTTTTCACGCGCGCGAGAGAGCGGCATTGGCTTTTACACCACTGCTACTTATTTACACCTGGGTGGAGTGGAGCAGTGTCATTACGTGTCCTGCCCAAGGACACTCCTCAATACCGGTGGCCGGATTCGAACGCACAACCTCTCGATTATAAGTCGAACGCGTTAACCACTGCGCTATCGAGGCTAACAATCTTTATCATAGTCCGCTTTATCATGGACCCCGGTTTTCACTATATAAAGTGGGGTTTGGGGGTATTCATTTCATCTACCTTTGGATTTAGACCTAATAACTTACTGCCTGATGGTAAGGATTGCCCGTTAGATATTGCTTTCCATTATTCCCAAAACACGGCTATCTGCATGAACTTGATCAGCTGTATTTCTGTTATTTCAGTTCGTCGCGAAGCAACTCTCCGGTTAATCTGTGTTCTCTGCATTTGCTGCAGTTACCTAGAAAACGATTCACCCATGCTAGATCCTCTTCAGTCGAAGCCAGCTTGAATACTTGTTTGGTCGTAATGGAAAGTCCGCTTTATCATAGACCCCGGTTTTCACTATATAAAGTGGGGTTTGGGGGTGTTCATTTCACAGACTTGTTCACGTAAATGTTTTTTTTTATTCTTATTTCTGCTATATGGGATGGACTGTGGGTGCTCGTTGGAACCACTACTGAACTGAACTGAGATGGTTTTTAAGGTAACCGGGCGCTATAAGCACATAGGGGCTACCCCTAGACCGAGTCCAGGATTAGTTTTCCCACTTTCTAAAGGCTTTTGCATGGAGTTGTACACTAATTCCGGTGTACTCCTCTCGCCTCGGTCGCGGTGCATTAAAGATGAAAGTGGTCTGTAAGTTTCTGTAGTTTTTGATGTATTCTCCAAAAAGTTGCGGGCTGTCAATCGCGGCTATGGAACTTTGGTCAATTCGACCTGCAAATCGTGTTCCATATCCAGTGCCCGTCTTGCCGTGGTAGAGGAGGGAGGCTAGAGGCTAAGTTTAAGTGCTTCTGGGCTGCGAATCGTGGCAGTTGTCAGCGGTGTACAAATCGTGCTGGTCTGCCCGTGCCCTTCCCCTATTAAAGATAGAAGCACTGTAATTTTGAATTTTGAACGCCAGGTCTAAAGTGGGCTTGAAGCGACAGAGAAGTCATTGCCAATTTCGGCTGCAAATCGTTACTTCTCTGTCTCGCCCGAGAGCAATCTAGGTTATGTTGCTCTCTCTTAGGGCCGCGCGGTTGGCGTCGGATAGGTTACACATGAAGTAACCTTGCAGTACCCTTGGGAAACAGGGTTTTCGGACTTGCGGCCCTAAGTTCACGATAAATCCTGTAACCCAGGGGGGTTACGTTGATACACCCATCGTTGTTACCGCGTCGAAGAAGTTTTTGTGGAGCTTCTTTGTCTTCTTTCTGTTAAGAGGGGTGCCTTCCGTCTGTTTTTCTAGATAGGTGTACCAGTTCTCGATGTGGTACTTGGATGTTGGTCCCTTGAATACGTTCCAGCGGATCATTCCTGGTATGTAGAGGGCGAATGCAGGGAGGTCCAGGTTAACTGTTTCGTTGGGTCTCGGCTGTCGGATGAGTTCGATGATGTTCATCTTGTGGCGTTCTTGGATCCATGCTCTTCCCAGCGTGTACTTGCTGTGCCATGGTCGTTCCGGGTCATGAGTTCGGACTCTGAAGATTTCGCCTCCTTTTAATTTTGGGACGGGTAGATCTGTTCTAGGAGACTCGCGTTGAGGAGGATCGACGGTCGGCGTTTCTTCTGGTTCTGGTTCTGGCGTGGGTGCTGGAGCTGGGGCTGGAACTGGAGCTGGTCTTGGAAGTTGAGAAGATTTTCTACGTTGTTTCTTCTTTGGTGGTTCTGGTGGGGTTGGTTGGGTGGGCTCTGGTGAAGACTGCTCTGGCGGTGGCGGCGGTAGCTGGATGGTGGGTGCGGCGGGCGCTGGTGCGGCATCGGTTGCTGGCTGGCGCTGGAAGGTAATCGTCGCTGGTGCGGTTGTCACGATCTCTTCTCTTGGAGGCGCTGCTTGCCAGGTCTGTGGCCGGATCTGTGTTGCTGGTTTCCTGGGTCTTTCAGGAGCTGGAAGGCTCAAGTCCCAGGTGAGGGAGACAGCTACCCTCTGCGGCTCAAGTTCTGTGTGTACTTGAGGCACGCCATGAAGTCGACAGGACTTCAAGAAGACTACCAGAGGTTCTGGTAGTCGGTATTCCTTCATAGGATAAGACATGTTGACTGAGTGAATACTCGATGACCGACCCACTAAAACACATCCAAAGCTTATATACATTTTTTAATTAGGCCGATCCACGGAGAAGCCTGAACACCACATTTGTAAACAACAGAGGTACAGATCTCTCTGCGAAGTCAGTCGACACAGACTACTATACAACAATATGACAGACAGACAAAACTTTTATTCTCTCGAGACATATAACATGACATATGAGGGAAATATACATTGCAACATGACAGCGAAGGTGCATTAAGTTAGAGTAATAAGCAGTTATAAGGACCAAACATATTTAGACAACATTAGGCAGTGTGTCTTTACGGGGGAGAACATGTATTTTTTCTTTTTTGTGGCACTATTTCAAATGTCCTTCTATGTCTACAAAGTCATGTAAAGGTTTACTTTAGCTTTGAACAGTGGAGACGAAACAAAAGTACGGAGCAAAATGGGAGTAGCTAATTCGGGTTTGTAAACTCATTCAACAATTACCAGGTTAAACTGCACTGAAGCGTAACATTTCTGCACGGACTTTTCAGGCTTGACACGTATAAAGAAACCTTTATCTCTAAAAACAAGGTCGTGTAGTTTTACGAAAATTGTGGACATAGAAGTATTGGAAGAAAAAACAAGTAGGGGGATAGTGATTCACTTAGTCAAGGCTTTCATATGGATAAATACTTTATAGATGGATAATAATAATGACGTCAAGCAGGTGTGTATCGAAAAACCGGGTCAACGCCGAATCAACGCCAAGATGTTGATTCAGCGTTGATAGGGTGTCATGGGCACTTTGAACAAGACCCATACAATATACATGTCCGCCCCTGTACATCGGGTAAGTTGAAGAAATAAATGGGCCACATGATTGATGCTTCCACGCAGGGCCGAAGCCGGCCCGCACACGAGCACCGGTAAACCGCTTAGATGATCCAAGCTCGCCCAGACAGCACCACCGGGCGGCAGGGCCCGAGATATCTTTTCACCCCAGCGTCGGGCAAAAGTCCCTTAAGGTTTGAAGCAACATCTCCAAAATGACATTTACAGTGTTGATGGGGACGTTAAACCAGGTCAAACACACAAACAATACAATATACATGTACAGTAAAAGAATTTGCGTTAGTTGGTCAGTCCTTTTTATACTGAGATTCAATACAACGGCCAGTCTTGTTTTTACGACCATTTCACCGCATCGAATCATTTGCTCAAAATAAGACGATTAATAGAGATATTCAAGAATATTGTAATTAGTTTATCCTTTTTCTTCCAAGAGCAAATGCTGCGGGAACCCGTTAGAATCGCCTCAGCGAGGCGACTCCATCAAATGTCCACGACATCTGTTTCTTGGAGTAATTAAGAGAAACAGTTATTACCCATTATACTACTCTTTCTTTGGATTCTATACAGCGACAGATTCGCTACAGTAGCTAATAAGTAGGAAACAGGGTTCTCTGCAAAGTCCATTCCCTCGTTACCTCTGCTCTTTCGCCGCTCTTACCGAAACGAAATGCAACAGCGACAAGTAAGAAGAGGGAAAGGATGACTACATGAGTAAAATATAAGTTCAGCAATCAACATTTCAGAAGGTAAAAGATGACATGGGGTACAACGTCGTGTCAGCGTCAGTTTAAAATTACACCGCACACTGGCACGACGCTGCACCTTCGCCGTGCGGCTGTCAGGTTATTTTGGGCTGCATTATATTTTAATTCATGTGTCGCTCTTGCCGAAACGAAATACAAGAGCGACGTGTTAAAGGAGGAAAACATGGCAACATTGATAAAATATGAATACAGCAATCAAAATTTCAGAAAGACATAAGTTTACATTAAAAATAACTTCTAATACCTGACGTCTAAATAACGTCGTGTCAGCGTCAGTGTATCTGTAAGATTACACCGTCACTGACACGCCGTGCGACCGTCTGGTGTTTATTAGCTTCATTGTCATCCACAAAATTTAAATGGATTTCTCGGGGATCCAGAGGTCCGGACAGACCTACACTCTTGAGTGGTAGTAAAGGTAAAACTATATAAGAGTAAGACGCTAGAGCGCATAACCTTGTCCCCACAAAACATATTTACAAGCATTTGTATAGAGTAACGGCACGAATATTAATAATAAAGTTAATTACGGCCGGCGCTGAATCAACGTCGATCCAACGTTATCTCAACGCTAACTCGACGTCAATTCATCGCACTACCCAATGGGACTGTTGTTGTCAACTATCTACCTGCTGGGATTTTAGTTATCGTGACAGTAACTATTCCGTAGGAGCACTACTTTTGAGGATTTTTATCTCGCCTGTACGAAGTACATGGAGAGCTATTGTTGTCACCTCGGATGGCGTGCGCGTGCGCATGCACGTGCGCGTGCGCGTCACACTGCGTTAAAGTTTTTCAAATGCTTATATCTCAACAATCACTCATCACAAAGCACTCATATTTGGAACTTTAGTATCTGGGAGGGTCTTCTGATGTTCAAAGATAACAGACTCCTGGGGTCATGCCCCGGGGTGGGGCTTGGAGTCAAAATCTAGAACACCTACGTAATACTGTGTTAAAGTTTTTGAAATGCTTATATCTCAGCAGTCACACATCACAAAGCATTCATATTTACAACTTGGATACCTGGCAGTGTCTTCTGAGATTCCAAGACAACACGCCCCTGGGTTCATGCCTGGGAGTGGGGATGGGGTGGGGCTAGGGGTCAAAATCTAGGACAACTTTGTATTTTTTTGTATACCTTTCCCTTATGCTAACAAGTTATAGACAGAATTGGTTATACATCAGCCAACCAAGTGACATTGGTTCAAGTGTAAAAGGGTGAAGGTCATGGTGACCTATATTTCACGGTCCAGTGATTTTGCCTTTTATCTTGAAGACAATTTGTTGGAGAAATGTCATACCTGGGATATTAGTTCCATGTGACCCAATGATTGACCTCAAAATATATCTAGGTCACTGTGACCTATATTTCATGGTTCAGTGATTTTGACTATTATCTCGAATTCTATTTGATGGAGAAATGTTATACCTAGATTATTAGTTCCATGTGACCTGATAATTGACCGCAAAATATATCTAGGTCAGTGTGACCTATATTTCATGGCTCAGTGATTTTGCCTATTATCTCGAATACTATTTGATGCAGAAATGTCATACCTGGATTATAAGTTCCATGTGACCGGATAATTGACCTCAAATATAACTAGGTTAGTGTGACCTATATTTCATGGTTCAGTGATTTTGTCTTTTATCTCGAATACCTTTTAGCTTGCCTGTACGAAGTACATGGAGAGCTATTGTTGTCACCTCGGATGGCGTGCGCATGCACGTGCACGTGTGCGTGCGCATCACACTGCGTTAAAGTTTTTCAAATGCTTATATCTCAACAGGCACTCATCACAGAGCACTCATATTTGGAACTTTAGTACCTGGGAGGGTCTTCTGATGTTCAAAGATAACAGACCCCTGGGGTCATGCCCCGGGGTGGGGCTTGGGGTCAAAATCTAGAACACCTATGTAATACTGTGTTAAAGTTTTTGAAATGCTTATATCTCAGAAGTTACTCATCACAAAGCATTCATATTTACAACTTGGATACCTGGGAGTGTCTTCTGAGTTTCCAAGACAGCCCCCATGGGTTCATGCCTGGGAGTGGGGATGGGGTGGGGCTAGGGGTCAAAATCTAGGACAACTTTGTAATTTGTTGTATACCTTTCCCTTATGCTAACAAGTTATAGACAGAATTGGTTATACATCAGCCAACCAAGTGACATTGGTTCAAGTGTAAAAGGGTGAAGGTCATGGTGACCTATATTTCACGGTCCAGTGATTTTGCCTTTTTTCTTGAAGACTATTTGTTGGAGAAATGTCATACCTGGGATATTAGTTCCATGTGACCCTATGATTGACCTCAAAATATATCTAGGTCACTTTGACCTATATTTCATTGTTCAGTGATTTTGACTATTAACGCGAATACTATTTGATGGAGAAATGTCATACCTGGATTATTAGTTCCATGTGACCTGATAATTGACCGCAAAATATATCTAGGTCAGTGTGACCTATATTTCATGGCTCAGTGATTTTGCCTATTATCTCGAATACTATTTGATGCAGAAATGTCATACCTGGATTATAAGTTCCATGTGACCGGATAATTGACCCCAAAATATAACTAGGTCAGTGTGACCTATATTTCATGGTTCAGTGATTTTGTCTTTTATCTTGAATACTTTTTGATGGAGAGATGTCATACCTTGATTATTAGTTCCATGTGACCCCATGATTGACCTCAAAATATAGCTAGGTCAGTGTGACCTATATTTCATGGTTCAATGATTTTGCCTATTATCTTGAATATTATTTGAT
The DNA here is from genome assembly GCA_963580285.1 of Lucinisca nassula. Classification (NCBI taxonomy): domain Eukaryota; kingdom Metazoa; phylum Mollusca; class Bivalvia; order Lucinida; family Lucinidae; genus Lucinisca; species Lucinisca nassula. The sequence continues at coordinate 59,388,974 of OY757010.1, forward strand.
GGAGAAATGTCATACCTAGGTTATTAGTCCCATGTGACCCCATGCTTGACCTCAAAATATGTCTAGGTCACTGTGACCTATATTTCATGGTTCAGTGATTTTGTCTATTATCTTGAATACTATTTGATTAGAAATGTCACACCTGAATTATTTATTCCATGTGACCTGATTATTGACCACAAAATAAATCCAGGTCATTGTGACCTATATTTCATGGTTCAGTGATTTTCCCTATTATCTTTTTTACTATTTGATGGAGAAATTTCATATCTGGGTTATTAGTTCCATGTGACCCCATGATTTACCTCAAAATATATCTAGGTCACTGTGACCTATATTTCATGGTTCAGTGATTTGCCTATTATCTTTAATAATTTTTCATGAAGAAACATCATGCCTGGATTATTTATTCCATGACCCCATGATTGACCTCGAAATTATATCTTGGTCAGTGTGACCTAAATTTCATGATTCAGTGACTCTGCCAAATTAAATACTATTTGTTTTTTTTAGAAACTTCAGTCCTGAATTATAAGTTCCATGTGACGAGATGATTGACATAGAAATATATCTAGGTCAGTGTGACCTATTTTCATGGTTCATTGATTTTGCCTTATAATTCATACACATTGTGATTCTGAAATGTAATATTTGGCATATATGTTCCATGCAACCTGGTCACTGACCTCAAAATGTATCTAGGTGTGTGTGACCTATATTTCATGGTTCAGTAATTTTACCATCTATGTTGAAGGCGCGAAACAGGCGAGCTATGCTGTCTGGCGACAGCTCTTGTTTTTTTTTTTTTTTTTTTTTTTTTTTTTTTTACTGTGTGTTGAAATAAGAAATAAACAATCAGGTCCAGGTCATGTTGTATGGTACATTATAGTTATGGACGCTTAATCAAATACATATTTGTGTGCAGGTTATTTTAGATGCTTCATAATATGACCTTAAGAGCGTCACAAATAAAGGACCTTCATTACCGTGTCACTAGTTCACATGACAATGTTGTCTATGGCCCCCGCCCGTCGGGGCCCGAAGAAACAGACGGACTGCACTATGCCCAACGCAATGCCAACGCAATGCCAACGTCGTTTTGAAACTTTCACCTCCCAAGAAAGATCATAAAGCCCGGTAGAACGTTTTCAATACCACCTGACCCGGCTGTCCCCCGTCGGACGCTCACAGGGTTGATTATCAGCTTCAAAGTGCGTTCGGCTGGTGACTGGGACGGGGTGGTGGATTTGCCAGTCCTTCATGCTTACCTTGTATTACAAACCGAAATTTCATATCCGCACACTATTTTATGTAACAGAGAAATGTAAACGTAATCCATTTACAGTCACCCACCTGTTCCCATTGAGAAAACGTGGTAGACTTCAGTGCGCAATTTTTGGTGTTTCATGTGGCGATTCTCATTGATCATTGCCTCCGCTACTATTTTGCTTCCATGTGTCGTTTAACTTCTCGATACCGTACTGATCTTTGACGAAATATGTACTGGCAAAACATTAAAAATCCACAATATTCACCAAAGCAACCGATGTTACGTACGTACTACCCAACGTCATAATGCAAGTAACGTCGGATTGTAGTACAATTATCAAAAAAAAAAAAAAAAAAATACGTTATAACGGAAACAACATCAGTTAGAGACCAATTGTTCGAGAGGCCCCCGCCAATAGGGGCTTGAAGAAATATATGGGCTGCATGATGCTTCCACGCAGAGCTGAATCCGGCCCGCACACTACTACTGGTAAACCGCTTAGAGGATCTAAGCCTGTCCAGGAACCGCGGTGCGAGGCGGACCGTCCATGCTAATAAACCCTTTTGGTTTCATTGGGCGACAGGACTTGAGATGTCATTTCATCTCAATGTCGGGTAAAAGTCCCACAAAATTGGAAGCAACGTCTCCAAAATGACCTTTACAGTGTTGACGGGGACGTTAAACCTCAAATCAAACAAACAAAAAAACCAATTGTTCGATAGGAACGTAACAAATTGAACCTTTATCAATTTCTCACTATAACTGCTGCCCAAACCTTACTTAAAATTGTAGGTTGCTGTAGAATGAACAACGCAGAAACAGCATGCCTCTTGGAATTCTTGTTCTCCTAAAAATGTAACAGTGTCATAAGAACTCTTAAATATGTTATAGAAAGTGTTATCCTTTAGAAGCTTACACCACAGAACTGGAAAATAAGGAATGACATGTTTTCTGGGCCAGACTAGCTAGTTACGGACAATTAGGCCTAATCAGTGACCCTCAAAGTCATCATAACATCCACACAGCTCCGAACTATTCGTGGTGGTGTGAATGCAACTAAATCTCCTCTCACTTTATCAGCATCTAAACAGAAAAAAGGCGCAGGCAGACCCGATGTTCTAATTAGTACAATCATCTCGTTTCCAAGCACCCAATGGCGACTATTTAGGGGTTGTAGTTGAAGGAATGGCTTGTGAGTTTTGACCCGATCATACTTATAAACTGCGCTTGCATGACATGCTCCCGCCTTTTAATGCATATATTGAAGCCATTATGTGACAAACTGACAACAAAAAGCAGAGCTGTTTTCAATTACACGTACCTTCATTTGAAAGAAATAACACAGAGACAATCTGTGCTGAATCGGTTGACACACTTTGTGAGGACTCGCCTCCTATTTACTGGAAAGAAGTGGGTTGCCGATTTCAAGCGAGGTAATGAGAGCACTGATGATGTTCGCGGTCCCAAATCTGCTCCCAAGGATAAACACATTTCGATAACTCGCCCGTACGATATAGTGCATTTTCACATCTCCAAAAATGGCTACTTCTCTGATGAAAATCCTTCATATTTTTCTTATAAATGCTGAAAACATAGGATGTGTGTGCTCGTTAGAACCGCCTCATTGAGGCGGTTCTAACGAGTACCCACAACCTAAGTCTTGGAGCAGAAATAAGAAAAATAATTAATACCCAATAAACCCCAGTTTTCTCTATATAAAGAGGGGTTTAGGGAGGGGGGGGTCTTCATTTCACGGACTTGTTTACGTGATGACATTGCGAAAACTCGCCTATTCAAATATATTGAAACTTTCAGCACGAAATCATGCATATATAATTTTGAGCCCCTTAAAACCCACTTTTATATTGTGAAAATGGGGTTTACTGGGATGTACATTATTTTTCTTATTTCTGCTCAAAACATAGATTGTGAGTACTCGTTAGAACCGACACGTCGATGCGGTTCTAACGGGTAACTATAATCATTGAAATATAAGTAGATCAGAATTTTCCATCTGAAAATATTCATTTTTTTTCGCTGGTAAAATATTCAATATTTGAATACGAGTAGGCGTGTTTTCGTAATGACCCCCACTCCCACCCCCACCAAACAAACAAAACAAAACAAAAAAACAAAAAAAAAAAAAAAACGATAGAAATTGGAATTTTAATATTTCTCCTTACATTATACATTGTGGGTACTCATAAGAACCGACTCGCCTAGGCGGTTCTTACGAGTATGTACCTACAGTAATGTTTAAGCAGAAATAAGGAAAAATATGTATATCCGTATAAATAAAAATCAAAAATGAGTTCCTTTAAGAGCAATGAAAACATTCATAAGAAAGGAGATGGGTCATACTACGTAGTTTCGGCTAATAAAGCCTCATCAGTGACCCTGTAATGATCCGACAACGAAAGCCAGAGGAAACATACTGCAATTTTGCGAATTTCGAATAGGCAGTCGATTCAAAGACTGATATAAATCAAAATGGGATCCAAATAATTAAAAACCTGTCTAGAATATGAGTCTAAACCAATAATTTATTTCTGATTTCTCAGAATATTCACGCTGATCTCAAAGGACCAAAAGTAAAATATAAACTACACTATGGTTGGTGTACGGGGAGACGTTTTACGGCCGCCACACGGCACAACACCAGCTGCAGTGAAGGCAAATAAAAATCAAAAATGAGTTCCTTTAAGAGCAATGAAAACATTCATAAGAAAGGAGACCCCAGTTTTACTTTATGACGTGGCGTTTAAAGGGGTCAAAGCTAAATAGGCGCGTTTTCGTGATGAGACTGAGGCACACACATATACCAGATCAAGCTTTTGTAGACGCCTTGGTTATCAGTGTTGGCTCTGTCCATGCTGCTTTGATCAAATGAACAAACTGTCCACAAGATACGTTCGCTGTTTGTTGACCCCGTAACAGAAGCTTAAATGACCGGCCATTTCGATAACACTTTTAGATGGTTTTCAGGCTGACCCAGCCAAATTCTTCAAGAGATTTGTGACTGGTTCACCATTTTCATCCTGAATCCAAGCCTCAAAGCAAATATTGGTAACACCCTGGGTTTCCGGTTTCAAAATGTTCAAGCGAGCAACATCTGCTGACAAGGTGTTAACATGTTTCCGGGTTTGTGAAGGACTGCTCATGGCCCATTTCTTGCAAAAAGGTCAAAACCATTAACGGGACCTATTATGCATTAGAATCTAGACTTGTGAAAGAAGCAATTACAAGAGCTCCGCAAGCGGGACATTATACGCCAGTGGCAATTAATAAGATGAAGCATACCATATACTGAATGCTTTATAAGTTTGGGTTAGTGAAATGTAACCAAGGCACAATATGTGCCCCATATATTCTTATCTGGCACTATTAATAACCCACAATGGCTCAGACTACCTGTCTCCAACAAATTTTCATGGACGATAATATTTGTTGGAAAATAATACAGGCATAACTCTGTCAATAAGTGGTGGACTGTAACCTTGAAATAATATGCGCTGTTCCACATCATAGTCTAACTATACGTAAAGTTTCAGCCTCATCAGATGTAAATTGTGGGAGGCATTATCCGGAAACAAAATGTGAAAGGGGAATAACTCTGGTAATATTGGGCTGACTGTAAACTCAAAATAATATGCACTGTTCCACATCATATTCTTACCATATGTAAAGTTTAAGCTTCATCAGAGGTAAAATGTAAGAGGAGTTATCCGGAAACGGAATGTTTAGGAAAATCTGTGAAAGGGGTATAACCCTAGCAATATTTGGCAGCCCATAACCCAAAAATTATACGCACTGTTCCATATCATGGTCTTAATGTATGTAAAGTTTCAACATCATCGGATCTAAAATGTACAGGGAGTTATCCGGAAACAAAATGTTTAAAGAATATTTCAAAGGGGCATAACACTATTATTATTTGGTTGACCATAACCTCGAAACAATATGCGCTGCCCCACATCATGGTCTAATTATATATGAAGTTTCAGCTAAAGCAGATGTTAAATGTAAGAGGAGTCATCTGGAAACGAAAAGTATACAACTTTTTAAAGGGTCATAACTCTATAAATATTTGGTGGACCATAACCTCGAAACAATATGCGCTGCCCCACATCATGGTTTAACTATGTATGAAGTTTCAGCTTGATCGGATGCAAACTATAAGAGAAGTTATCCGAAAACGAAAAGTTAAAAAAATCAAAGGGGCATAACTCTATTATTATTTGGTGGACCATAACCTCGAAATAATATGCGCTGCCCCACATCATGGTCTTACTATGTATGAAGTTTCAGCTTGATCGGATGTAAACTGTAGGAGGAGTTATCCTGAAAAGAAAAGTTTACAAAAAATTCCAAAGGAGCGTAACTCTATTAAAATTTGGTGGATCCTGACTACGAAATAATATGCGCTGCCCCAAATCATGATCTAACTATGTATGAAGTTTCAGCTTGATCGGATGCAAACTATAGGAGGAGTGAAAACGATAAGTTAAAAAAAATCAAAGGGGCATATCTATATTATTATTTGGTGGACCGTAACCTCGAAACAACACGCGCTGCCCCACAGGTGGTCTAACTATGTATGAAGTTTGAGCTTGATCAGATGTTTACTGTAGGAGGAGTTATCCGAAAACGAAAAGTTTACAAAAATCAATGGGGCATAACTATTTATATTTGGTGGACCATAACCTCGAAACAATATGCGCTGCCTCACATCATGGTCTAACTATGTATGAAGTTTCAGCTTGATCGGATGTAAATTGTAGGAGGAGTTATCCGGAAACGAAAAGTGTACAGACGTATGGACAGACCGACGGACGCCGGGGGGATAACATAATATGACCGTTTTTCAAACGGGCGTATAAAAACAAGAAGAAGAGGAAACATTGATTAGGCATTCCATTCCTGCAGGATAATGCTTCAGTCAACACAGCACGTGTGATTCAAACAGGCGGTTCTAATGAGTACACACAACCTATGTCTTGGAACAGAAATAAGAAAAAATAATGTGTGCTTACGAAAACATGCCTATATAATTTTGAACCCCTTGAACCCCACTTTTATATGATAAAACTGGGGTTTACAGGTATAAACCTTATTTTTATTATTACTGTTCTAACATATAGATTGTGGGTACTCGTTAGAACCGCCTTATCGAGGTGGTTCTAAAGAGTACACACAATCTATATTTTTAGCAGAAATAAGAAAAATATCACAATTTTTCATCTTATAATTTTTATTTTTTCGGCGATAAAAATTACAATGTATTTGTTTAGGCATGTTTTCGCAATGTTCCCGTGCAAACCCCTGTTTTCTCTATATAAAGTGGGGTTTATTACACGGACTTGTTAATGTTATCTTGCAACTGATAACATCTTATGGCAATGATGGCATGCCAAAAATTTGATACGCACTCGTACAAATTCTGATAAAATGCATAGTTTGAGGCTAAGTTACTGGTTATGACAGAAAATATTTATATAAAGTCGAACTTCAATGGCTCGAACACGTTTGGGACCATGAAATTCTGTTCGAGCCTGAGGTAGTTCGAGCCTTTGAGGTTCTAGTGTAGCCTGCTTGGAGGCATAATAGGAATAATTTAAGGACTTCTTTTTGGTGTTCTATTATATAGATGTATACTGTGTATACTCATTAGAATAGAGGCGATTCTCATGAGTTCACACAGCATACATCGGCAAGTTAAAAGATGAAAAAAATCTTAAATTTTCCCTCACTATTTCTTATGAAGAAAAATTCCCTAGGGACTCAAGAAAGGGTTCGACTCAACCATAATAAACGAGCCATCGGTGTTCCAGCCATCGAGGTTCTACTGTAGCTTTATTATTTTAGGAAACTGATGACAGGAGATAAGACCGCTGTCTATGCAGTTCCAGTCAATCATCTTCGTCCAGTACGGATTCCATGGAATCGTCCATGTATGTAGACTTTAGGATAGTTTCTGCTGCCAAAGGAAATTCGTCGTTGAACATCTTTGCATGGTGCTGTAGCAAAAACTGGCCCATCAGAGTCTTTCTGTTGATTTTCTTTTGCACCAGCATTTCAGTGGTTTCTTGCTGTCGAGTCCTCACCGTTTTTTTGTTTGTTTGTATTGGAGTTTTACGGCCCAGTCATCATAATTTTAGGTCATTTTTGAGCCGGTCAGTTTACCTATCCACACTTTTTCTGGACAGACTTATACGTAAGCGTTTAACCAGAACAGTGCACATTCTTTCGCCAGAAACTGACAGCTGCCCTTCTTGAATCCGCGGAAGGGAGAGAATGACCGTTGTAAAGATTTCACGATCAACATCCACGAAAAAATGTTGCCGACATCCTCACCGGTTTTTCATCTCTGTGGTTGTTTGATTTTTGTGTTATCGGAGATGTTGCATTGATGCGTTAGGAGGCCTTCTTGCGGACTGCACAAATTATTTGTCTAAAGTAGAAGTAAAACAAAGATCAGGAATCGATACAATTATCTTACTCCACCCATCAAATACACCAAAGGTAATGAAACACAAACATGGAGCGACCAGGCCATAATGGAAACCTAAACAAAGGAAGGCCAAAAGGCCATCGAAAACAAAAAGACACAAGTGATACACACAGTAAGTAACAAACAACATCATAAATAAACCGCCACAGAAGAACCGCATTGGAACGGTCAGTGCACAGAATTCCACTGGGGGGCTTAAATCGATTTTACATTGCCATAATTTCCCTCACTATTTCTTATGAAGAAAAATTCCCTAGGGACTCAAGAACTTCAATGGCTCGAACACCGATGGCTCGTTTACCATGGCTGAGTCGAACCCGTTCTTGAGCCCCTACGGAAATCCTCTACATAAGAAATAGTGGGGATAATTAAGGAGTTTTTAGGCTTTTATCTTGCAAATGTATGCTGTGTATATTGTAACGGCACCTGGCTATTATTGTTATTCCTATGGCTGTCAGTGTTTAAAGTTTAATTAGATGACAAACACGCATAATTTTGATACAGTATCATCTATCTTCGGTACGGATCATTCCAAGGCCGAACGAACGTGTGCTAACTTTGCCTAGCATTTACCGCATAAATACCCATTGTCATACATAATTCTACGCTAAATCACTAAATATTAACTCATATCAAGCTTGTCCTACCGTGTCCTGCCCTTTGAGCCCCTTTTTATTGCTTAATTTTCCGTTTCTTCCTCATCAGAAACTTGTTTTCCCGATCGGCCATTGTTGACATTCATACAATGAGCCGCACCGTAATGACCGAAATGTTCCGCATGATTGGCAACTAGGCGACGTAGCGCACGCGCCTGGATAGTATAAATACGAGCGTCTGCTGTCAGAATCTTGTTGTTGTTTACGGATAGCAACCGGAACGTTTGGTATCTTGCCAAGACTGAAAAGAACGTATAACGCACACATCAGAGTTACTCTGATCGGCGCTGGTTTAAGTGGACCACCAGCAGCTTCAGTGATGCCCAGACCAAAGAAAGGCCCCAGCCAGGTCTCATAATTTTACCATTCGCAGATCTCATCTTTTCTGTTTCTCCACCCATCTTGAGTACTGTACACAATTTGAGTGGACACTTTCCTTTACTATCTCTCCGCTATCTCTCCCCTTATTTAGGCAAAGTTGGCACAGGTTTATGTAATAAATGTGAGTGAAATTTCATTGAATGATTATGAGTAAGTGTTAAAATAATAGTGTAACTAACTTATAAAACTGGAATATTTCTGTTTGCGCATGTTTCATCTCTCTCCGCTCATATGAGTGAAAACTGTTTGCCGCGAGTACGTCTTGTTTATTACATTTTTAGATAAAATAAATGTGTCCTAGACGTTGTAAACCATAAATAGATGTATTCAAAGTTTTGGTGAAAGTTTTGTTGTATGTACAACGTCGAATTAACGTCTTTCACTCATATGAGCGTAGTTTCGCTTAAACAGGCGCAAAGTCACATAAATCGACCCATTACACATATATGAGCGCAGTTTCGCACAAATAGACGCAAGGTCATATAATTAGACGCATTGCACATAAATAAACGGGAGTACGCCCTAACGGCCGCATTCCACACATATGAGTGGAAGTTCCACACAAACAGGCGCATTTTTGCATATATGAGCGTTAGTTCTCCCACACAGGCGCATTCCACATATATAAGCGTATAAGTTCCTTCACACAGTTACAGTACGTTTGATGCTTCACAGTAATGCTTGTAGTGGTATAGAGTTGTTCAGATTGCGTAACACTTATATGCACTGACTGATTATTGTAAGATTGGTGTGTAGACACACACTGGACGACGCAAACGCTCTCTATAACCCTTGTGTTATTTTGAAGTCTGCCTTATTGCTAGTAGAATAACAGCTGAGTGGATTATTTACACAATCACGTTATAACTTGAATGTATAGTATGCTGTGCGCCTATGTGGGTGAAGCTTTGTGTGCGCATATATAGATAAAACCTTGTATGCGCCAAAATATACTAATCTTTGTGATAGCTTATATCAGTGGAATCATATGTACGCAGAAATAGGTGACGTTTTGTGCCCGTATATAGGTGGAATTTGATGCGCGCATATTGGTGTGGCCTGCTACACTTAATGCAAATATTAAATTAAGTGCATCATATTGATGTTATTTAAGCTTGTAGCCATTCATCTTCCAGACTTATTTAGAATGTTTCTGTGTCATTATTAACAATAGAAGGTATAAAGCAAACTAATGCCTGCTATAGGAACGTCTTAAAATTGTTAATGCAGACTTGATGTGCATTGTCTAACTGATCTCATAGTGTGTGAATGCTTATTTGACCGAATATCTTAGTAACCATTATCTGTATCAGTATCTTGCCATTACTCATGTCAATGCTAATTGCCATAATTCTTAGTTAAGTTTGCAGAATCAAATTGTTAAGGGAAAATCACAATAAATATCAAAAACTGAAACTATGGTTAGTAATATGTTCTCTTCCCTGTAGTATTGAGCTCAACCCAGGTCGAATCCACAAATATTCATTGTGACGCCACCACCACATCCTGACCTACTGAGGTGTCTCAGTCAACACACCGCTCGACCAGGTGGTGGCCCGTTACAATTTGGTGTCAGAGATTGGGATGAATGTTAAGTTAATAAATTCTGGAGTGAAATATAGCACGTAACACAGTTTGGAAACATAATAATCGTTATTTGCAGCTGATCTTAGTACGTTTTTATAGTGAGGTATCCTGTCCGTCTGATTCAAATAATAGACGACATAGATTTGAACCTTGGCAGCCACCTAGTACGTTTTTATAGTGTGATATCCTGTCCGTCTGATTCAAATAATAGACGACATAGATTTGAACCTTGGCAGCCACCAGTGAAAATAAAATAATCCATAAATATTAATAAATCCTGGTGTATGGTCTTTGCTATTGTGGAAGAGAACAAAAAAAAATCCATAGCAATAAATAATACTAACAAAAATGGAAGGTAACAATTTAAATAACAATAATATGGAGAAAGATCTCAATGCTCAGTCGACTTCTCAACAAAATACTACCAATGAAAACAACATGTACGGTGATGAAAATTCACTGGCAAGTTCTGCAAACTCTCTACAAATGTCAATGCTTGAGAGCAAACTTGAATCTGAAATCACTAAAATGGGCACTATGATGAAAAATACGATTTCGAGTTTATCTGAGCACATGGATCAGAAACTTGCTGAAATAAATTCAAAATTCAACAATCTTGTTGCTGATCTTACTCCGAAAAACTCAAATGAAAATTCCTCAATTACTCAAACAAACCAGTGTAATGAGGCAAATGTAACGCCTACAGTTGCCACTGGCTCCAGTTCAAGTACGAACCACCCCCATTTTAAACTCAAACCCCAGTGTTTTAGTGGAGAGACAGATTTTGACGACTTTTTGTCTCAGTTCGAAATCACATGTGAGATAAACGGATGGCAGTATAGAGAAAAGTCTCTATACCTTGCTAATTGTTTGACAGGGGAGGCAAGGTCCCTGTTGAGTGAGCTCGATTATGACGGTAGGCGCGATTTTGACACTTTAGTGGAGAAATTAGCCAACCGATTTGGGTCAGTAAATAAATCAGAAATTTACAGAACTCAGCTGAAGTCTCGAGTTAGAAACAAAGGGGAATCTATACCAGAGTTAGCTCAGGCTGTTAAAAAGCTTGTACGTCAGGCATACCCAGGAGTCAATAAGGACGTGATCGAGACCCTATCGATTGATCATTTTATTGATGCTCTGAGAGATTCAGAAATCCGTTTACGTGTTCGAGAGATTGGTCCCAAGACTCTTGGTGATGCTGAGCGAACAGCTTTGAGACTAGAATCCCATAAAATTGCGGATAGGCAACGTTCACGAAATGTTAGTCAGATTGAAACCGATAAAAGGCATGAGAAAGATGATCATAATAAAGGGATAAATGATAGCATGCTGACTCTCCAAAAATCCATGGATGCTCTGACAAGTTATGTTAAGGACCTGGCAAAGCAGACTAGTCAAAACAAATCAAAAGGCATGTTCTCATATGAAAAGCAAATAGGCAATCAAAATTCTAAGAACAACGTCAATTTTGGTAGACCCTATCCAAATAACCCTCCTCGTATGCTTGCTTCACAAAAAAAATTCATCTAGTCAGCCAGCTATTAATAACCAACAAGGCCGAGGAAATCAATCTTACTTAGACCAGTTTGTGCAGAATCCGCGTTCACAGGGTTCGCGTTCGCGTTTGAACGATCATTTTAGAAATAGGCAAAATAGTGATAGGAACTTTGGTAATACAAATACCAGAAACGTGCCTACAAGATTTGAAAACAACCAGGGAAACTGGAATCGGTCGGTTTGGGGGACCACAACCCGACGTCGTTAAAAAGGTCCGCTGATGTTCCAATAAGAAGCATGGAGGACGGATATTTTGTTGCTGGGTACGTTAAAGGTAAACCTCTTGCTTTTCTGGTTGATACTGGCTCCTGCTGCACTATTATAAGCAAACATGTTTTTGAAAATTGGCCATATGAAATGCGCCCTAGTTTAACACCTGTAAATATGCACCTGGTAACAGCTACGGGTGAAGCATCTCCTTTCAGTGGCAAAGCTGAAATTGAGATTAAACTTGGTGGTCAGTTGTTTATGCATGATGTTCTGTTCGCTGATGTTAAAAATGATGGAATTCTTGGCATGGATTTTCTTACAAGGCATGGGTGTGATGTGTTTTTGAGCAAGAATCATATCCTGCTGAATGGTGAAAAGATTGCTAGCTATCGTAGTAGTGTTGACATCATACCTTCTTGCTGTAGAATTGCTGTCAATGAGAATGTTGAAGTCCCGCCTGAGTGCGAAATCATCATTATGGGTCATGCAATGGATAGAGTTGATACCGGTGGCATTGGTGTTATAGAGGCCACTGAAAGTTTTGTAGACCGCAGTGGGCTGTTGATAGCTAAAGCTTTAGTTAATCCTAAGTTCGGCACTGTCCCACTACGCATTATGAATCTGAGCAATGAGCCTTGCATGCTTCACAAAAATATGGTAGCTGCAATGTATGAGCCAGTAGAAATAGAAAAGTTTGGGGTCGTAAACTCTGTGAACAGTAAAACTACTCTTGAACCGGAGTCTTGTCCTCATATTGATGAACTCATTCTTCAAAGTTCCTCAAACTTAAACGAATCCCAAAAGAAAAGTTTACGATCTCTGTTGTACGAGTTTAGGGATCAGTTCTCAAAATCCTCTCATGACTTAGGCTGCACAAATTTGGTTGAACATACTATAAAAACATTACCTGATTGTAAGCCTGTGAAATTAAGGCCTTATAGAATTCCACTTGCTAAAAGAGAATTCGCAGAAAATGAAATTAAGGCAATGGCGGAAAAGGGTCTTATTGAGCCTTCCCATTCCGCTTGGAGTGCACCCGCTGTATTGGTGCCTAAGCGTGATGGTACAACTAGGTTTTGTATAGATTATAGGCGTCTGAACCAACTTACTATTCCAGACAGCCACCCACTACCAAGAATAGACGATACACTAGATGCGCTTGGCGGTTCTAGCTGGTTCTCTACGTTAGATTTAAAGAGTGGTTTTCATCAAGTAAGCATCGCAGAAGAGGATAGACCTAAAACTGCTTTCTCCATCCCAGGCAGTGGCTTGTGGCAATGGCGTGTCTTGCCATTTGGTTTGATAAACTCTCCGAGTGTATTTGAACGCCTGATGGAGAGGGTATTTGCTGGCTTGACCTTCCTCATTTTGCTCATATACCTTGATGACATAATTGTGTTTTCCAAGACATTCGAAGAACATTTGGAAAACCTAAGGGTGATTCTAAAAAGACTTCGAGAAGTAAACCTAAAACTTAACCCCAAAAAGTGCAATTTGCTGTGTAGAAAGGTTGCCTTCCTTGGACACGAGGTGTCTGAGGAAGGAATCGCCACTGATTCATCAAAAGTTCTAGCTGTCAAAGAATGGCCGGAGCCAAAGAACGCTACAGAAGTGAGGCAGTTTGTTGGTTTGGCTTCTTATTATAGGAAGTTCATACCTTACTTTGCAACTGTGTGTAAACCTCTGCATAAGCTCACTGAAAAGGACACTCACTTCTCTTGGAGTGATCAAACTCAGAATGCATTTGACACTATAAAACAGTTATTGACCAGTGCTCCTATTCTTAGTTATCCACTTCTTCAAGGACAACCGTTTGTGCTTGATTGTGACGCATCGAACGTTGGAATCGGGGCCGTCTTGTCGCAAGTTCAGAACGGCGAAGAAAAAGTAATTAGCTATTTCAGTAAGTGTTTGTCCAAATCTGAGAGGCAATATTGTACTACAAGAAAGGAACTTCTGGCCGTGGTAATGGCAGTGAAACATTTCCATCACTATTTGTTAGGGCAAAACTTTTCAGTTAGAACGGATCATGGCTCCTTACAGTGGCTTATGCGATTTAAGAATTGTGAAGGACAGATTGCACGATGGATCGAAACCCTGTCAGCATACACCTTTACCGTCCAACACAGGGCAGGTAGGGTGCATAATAATGCTGATGCAATGTCACGTAGACCATGCTATAACAATAATTGTAAATACTGTGACCGATACGAGAGACGATACTTTCCCGATATCTTGACAAAACCCGATATCTTGACAAAACCCGATATCTTGACAAATCCCGATATCTTGACAAATCCCGATATCATGACAAAAGAATCAGGTGCTATAAAGAACGCAGCCTTAAAGATAGGCAGTTCTGAGAGTGACAAAAGGATCACTCAAAGCGTAATTGGGGGTGACTATGAGAACACCTGTGAGGGTGATCATAGAATCACACTGTCCGACGTCGGTAGCTTTAAGGAATGCGAACAAGGCATATCCTTATGCTTGGAAGATAAAACCCGTGTATCTTCCTTAAGCCAGGGGAAAAATCCTGTGTATTATGGGCCCAACAGTATGGACGACAGTGGTAGCGATGCGCACACTACCACTTCTTTTGGACCTGGAGCAGCTGATGTGCTCTCGTCGGAGATGTCATCTAATATGACCCAGATCGAGGTTCAATCCTTCACGCATACCGGTGATAATCTCGCTTGTGATGAGCTCAAAGCAGCTCACAAAATTAATTGTCGTCACGTACATAGATTTTGCTGCAGGATGGCAGCTAATGGTGAAGTATGTTGCTGCAACGTAGCAGTAAGTAGTGGAAATTGGTGGGATCGTTCTGAGGACGAGTCATTGTTTGGGTGTTTATTTGAGTTAGAGGAAAATTCCACAAAGATGCAAGTTGCTCACGCAGGCGTGGCAACAAAAGACGGGGCTCATGAGGACAGTCCTGGGAGTTCACATGAGCATGAGTGTAAAATGGACAGAAACACTACAGACTTTGATAATCCACAGAATGATCACGATGATCATATGAATAGTATTGAAGATTTAAGCACCTGTTACAATGACTGCAATAGAAATGCATGTCTAAATATCAGTGGATCTGGTCAATCCACTTCTAATAGTTCAGAGACAGATGATTGTCTAGAGTTAACACTAGAAAATATAAGAGATAGACAAGAAAGTGATACTGTTCTGAAACTCTTATTACAATGGAAAGTAGGTGGTGAGAAACCTACCTGGTCTACAGTGGCACCATATCGAAAAGAACTCAAGGCATACTGGCATGAATGGGATACCATTGAAATAAAAGGTAATATACTATACAAGAAACGGTTGAGAGATGTTGGTAATGATTCTGAATACCTTATTCTAGTGCCAGAAGTTTTGAGAAAAGAAGTCTTTCGACAGTTACATGAGTCCGTTACTGCTGGACATTTAGGCAGAAGAAAGACTTATGACAAAATAAAGAAACGATTTTACTGGTGTAACATGTATAAAGATGTGTCATACTGGTGTCGTATTTGTTCTACCTGTGGGTCAAGAAAAATGCCACATAGATACGCAAAAGCCCCCATGAAGCAGTACAACGTTGGTTATCCAATGGAACGTATAGCAGTTGATATAAGTGGACCGTACCCTGTTTCGAAAAAGGGTAACAAATATCTTTTGGTTGTGTCCTGTTATTTTACCAAATGGGTGGATGCGATACCCCTGAAAACACAAGAAGCTAGTTATGTAGCAACTAAACTAGTTAACAGATTCATATCAATATTTGGAGTACCTTTGCAACTTCATACAGATTTAGGGTCTAACTTTGAATCAAAAGTGTTCCAAGAGGTATGCAAACTTCTTGGAATCTATAAGACTTGAACTACCGTTCGCAGGCCTCAGTCAGATGGCATGGTTGAGAGGGCTAATCGTTCTATTCAAAACATGATGTCCTCCTACATTTCAGATAAGCAAGATGACTGGGATGAACACTTACCTCTACTCATGCTCGCATACAGGTCATCTGTTCATGAGAGTACAGGGGTCTCCCCTGCGATGATGATGTTCGGTAGGGAACTGACTCTGCCAGTTGACATGGCCCTTGGTAGACCACTAAGAGAAGATAGGCTGTGTGCTACAGAACATGCCTATTCGTTGGAGGAAAAGCTACTGGACATTCATGATTTCGCTCGAAAACATCTGAATATTTCAAGCGAAAGCATGAAAAGGAGATACGATATTAAGGCTCACAAAATTTCCTATAAAATTGGAGATGCAGTGTGGTATTATAATCCGAAACGAAAATTAGGTTTCAATCCGAAACTTCAAAGACCCTGGAAAGGTCCAATGATCGTAGTAGAATGTATGAACGATGTTCTCTTTAGGATTCAAACTGGTCCTAAGACAAAACCCATGGTCGTACATCATGACAAACTTAAACCATACTTAGGGGAAGACAAGCCAGAATGGTTTACCAGTAAGGAAATCTAACAACAATATCAAATATATTCTTTAATTAGTACATAATGTCACTAAAGCATGTGTTTATTTTAATACTAAAAATAAGTTTTACATTAACCTGTGCTGGCATGTGCTTATCTTATTATTCTATAAATCTGTGACTTCTATAACTGTGCCTCTTTAAGATTCTCTAATATTTTCTCCTTTATCTGTTCCTACATTGTGTTTATGAACATGTATGATCATTTGCTAACATTAAAAGTACGAAACTCAGGCTTCCAAAATTAGAATTAACAATTCAGTAGTTGTATGAGCCTGAAGTTTGAAATTTTCATGATGAAAAGTCCGCATCTTTAGGTCTGTCAGGAATCGAAGTGTATATTTGGCTGTGCAACGGAATGCTTATATCTTGTCTGTTGGTTCTACAGTGATACAGGGGCACCTGCAAGGAAAGAACATAAAAATCTGTTTAAACTTAGTTAAATGAAGTGTGAAGTATTTTTGTAAATTGATGTGTTTAAAGATAATGTGCATCTAGGCAAGTGAAATAGATAGCATTTTATGACAAGCAGGCAGTCTGAGCGCAAGCCAGCTTGTAGTTTTACACCAATGTGAGAAGCCAAGTTCTGGAACGAATGGTCAGGTGGTTTTTCTCAAGGTATACTTGTTGACACTGTATTTGATATGTAATCAGCTCGAGATAAGTGAAACAATTTTGAAGGGGACGTAGGTAAATTCTAAGATTGTGGTACATTTGTATGGGATAGGCCGAAAAACTAAATTGAGTATTTCACTTTGTATACGGATAGAAAAGGTGCTTGCTATGCAGATAGTTTTATGGTATAACTATCGTTTTGCACATTTCCTTCTTAATAATGTAGAAGGTAGCTTGTGAGCTACTGAACTTTACAGTAGCTCAACATGATCATCGCCAAAGTCTACATGTGTCTATGTCCGATTATAGAGTGAAATCTATTCAAGGAACAAATAGTTCCCTTAAGGAGAGAAACAGAAATGGTTCTCACGTATTGTAATACATATATTTTCAGGGCCATCACTACCTGTGCTTGATATGTAATAATACATTTTTCCGGACCAAGTACGAAGTTCAGAGACACCTGCAGAGCCAACACACAGGCATTGGCTACCAATGTTCACAGTGCAGCATGATATTCACAAGCAGAAATTATAAACATGCGTGTGACGTCCGGGAAGATGATATGATTTTCATCCACCGAATTACTGGGGAAAGGGGCGATGCAGCGAAAGCTATGATGACTAAGTTCATTCGCGAGGTGCAGGACAGCAAGTGGCGGTATGTTAAGACAATGGATGAGCTCGAACCCATAAATACAGCACCAGTAAATGAACCATCAAGACAGCCCAGGCCTAGGAAAATTCGTATTAGCAGTACAGTCTCACCTGCTCTATCTGTGCAGCTGGAAGAACCAGAAGATATCAATCTTTATGAGCCTCCTCCAAAGATACCCAGGCTACAGATATCTAGGCTGGAGCTTGAGCCAGTATCAAGTGGATCTTCAATCATATCAGATCTTGACCTCACCCCATCAATGTCGGATGAAGAAAGCAGCAGTAGTAGTGAAAGCAGCGAGTCGAGCTCCGAGTCTGAGTCTGAATCAGCATCAGAATCTGAAATAGAAAGTCCAAAACGATTAATAAGTGTTAAATCAAGAGCTCGCAGTAACAGATCAAATAAGAAAGTGGAACATGAGAATAGAAAGGAAAAAGTTAGTAATGAGAAACAGAGTAAAAATAAGAATGTGGAAAATGTGCAAAATAAGGAAAAATGTAGTAGTAGTGAGAAGCAGAGTAAAAATAAGAAAGTAGAAAATGTGAAAAGAAAATGTAGTAATGATGAAAAGCAGAGAGAAAATAAGAAAGCTGAAAATGATAATGGAAAAGAAGATAGTGATAATGAAATGCAATATGAAATAAGAGATGATAATACGGTTGAAGTGGAAACAAATATAAGTAATAAGATAAGTGTAGATAAAGTGGTTGAAAGTAAAGACAAACAAAGTGAGACACAAAGGAAAGCAAGTAAAGATAGAAATAACAATGCAAAAAGTGTACAGAAAGGGAATGAAAAGGAGAAAGAAACCGAAAAAGGAAAACAGAAAGACGAGGAAAGTGGTAGTAAGACAAATAAACAAGTCATAGAAACAGAAAGTTGTGAAGAAAAGAGAAATGATAGAGAAAATGAAAGACACAAAATAAGAAATTCTGAGAAGGAGAAAAGTACACAGAATAAAAATGAAAAGAAAGACTCAAGAAATGAGAGACAAAGTGAAAAGCAAAGTGAGAGTAGAAAACTCCAGAAAGTGACTGTGACAAAAGAAGATAATAAAACTAACAGTGAGAGAAATTCAAATCTGAAAAATGCTAAGTGTAAAGAGAGAGAAAAAGTAAACACACAAACCAAAGATAAAGATAGAGAGAATGAAAATGGAAATAATAGAAAGGAAACTAGTGATGTGATAAATAAAGATGAGCAAAATCAAAAGGAGAATTGTAATGAAAATAGACAAGTGGAAAATGATAAAACGAGAGAAATCAATAAGGAAAGTGAAAATAAGAAGCTAAATGTGTCTGAAAACTCAAAAGATCAACAAAACAGTGGTGAAATTGTAAGCGAATTGCTCCTAGATAGAATAATGTCAGACATTACAAATACATATTCTAATGTTCAAGAGATGGACCAAGAAACAATAGCTGCAGTCGAAAGTATTACAGAAGGCCCTTTAGTTCAAGCAATTGATAAAGGAATGGATGATTTCTGTCTGCAGTCTGTTACACTTATGCAGAAGAGTTTACTGCCAGAGATAATAAATGATGCAATCTCTGAATTGGTTCCAGAAATGCAGGCAATAGAAGAAGAAACAAATGATATATATGAGGAGGGATTTCAAAAGGAATTAAAGAATATAGCTAGAGAAAGTGTACTTGATATAAGTCTAGAACAAGCGGAAGAAAGAAGACAACACATGGAAAGACAGAGGGAAGCAGAAAGACAAGAGCAAGAAGTACGTGAAACTGACATTAGAGAGGATAGTAATAGAAAGAGAAAACATGATGAGATTGAAGCAGAAGAAAGCAGTGAAGATGATGAAGAAATAACAAACTTACGAAAGCTCCAAACTAAACGTCTCATTCTGAATATAGGTGGTGTCAGGTTTGAGACAAGTCGAATGACCCTCCACAAAGATCCAGATTCACTGCTGGCTAAAATAGAAAGAAAAATAATCCCTCATGGAAATAGCATCTTTATAGATCGCGACCCGTCACATTTTAGGTTAATCCTTTACTACTTAAGGAATGACTGTCAGCTTCCCAGTTTAACAGTTCTGCCCAGGGAAAGGAGGTATCTCATTGAGCTCGAAAGCGAATGTACATATTACCGGGTCAAGGGTTTAAGGAAAATTGTGCAGAAGCGACTTCGTCATTTAACTGACCCATAAAGTTCGTCCTGGTATATGACATATCTAATTCATAGGTATGTCATATATCATGGAAAATGTTTGCAGTCTACACCTGTGGACTTAAAAAGTATGTTCCTGGTACCTGATTCTATCCCTGGAGAGCTGCAGTTACTGTGTTTTCGCGTTTAGTTTATGAACATTAAATAACAGCTTCAATAGACAGTATTTAATTATAATATATACTTAACTGTAGAGTCTTATTAAAGGTGAACATTCAAAGAGGAAAGAAAACCATGAACTTTGTTAAATTAGATAGGTTAGAATAAGATCAATTTTATTGTCACAGCTATTATCAATAATGAAATATTTGAAGTCCTTTATCTGTCAAAGTATACAATATTTTTTTTTTTTTTTTTTTTCATTGTTTCTAACAAAGTTTTCATAAATTTGAGCAAGCCAATAATAAGAAAATTTCATTACCATAAGGTCAATATTTGGATCTAAATATTGGCAACAGTCAGTATTTTGGTCTAAATTTTGGCTTCTTTCATATGTAAATTTGATGTATGAAATTTAGCATCTTATTTACAAGTTGACAGATACAAGTGACCATGTCATATCATAGTTCAGTGAAGGTTATCTCTGCATAGCCTTTCATTGACCGAATTCAGAAATCTTACTAAGTGGGAAATATAAAGTAAATTCTTAATTTGTGAAAAGGTATTGTTCCTAAATTCCTTTTCATTGTATATATGTGATTTCATGTGCGGATACATAGATTTGGGTTGACCATATGCATTTCTATATATAGTTATAGTTAATTCTGTACTAGTTATTTTTTTTGATACATTCATAGAAGAGAACCTATTCCGTTTGGCATTAGGAACTCTCCTGGGAGTGTATTTTCTCACCTTAGCTGTGTATCCCTTCACATGAAACTAAAAAAAAAAAAAAAAAAAAAAAAAAAATGTGTTCTCAGAAGAGGAAATAAGATCTGAAGTTCTGTGGTCTGAAATACTCTGTGGCTCTGGATTCCTATCACACAGCCTGAGGTATGTCAGATCCCAGAGCCTTCGGAACTATTGATCTTATATTTTTGTCAAGTGTTGTGGTAACTGTTAATTTGCGTTTAAGATTTATATCCCTTCAACATTTAAGGTCAAATAGAGATGGGACCTCAATTTGAAAACTTAACCAAAGGTCTGGAGATCCCGAAATTGAAGCAGTGATCCTTGTATGATGAGGTGAATAACTTCAAAACAAGGGCTTTTGTTGTTGGAAGTTCATTGTTTAACTGTCATAATTGTTATATTGCTAATGTCTAATGAAATGCCATGTTTAACTATTTTTCTCCTGGCATTAATGGCAAGCTATTTAACTGAACTGATTATATGAAATGTCTATTATTGCCATGTAGGATGGGAGAAAGTGAGCATTTTCTATATGAGAAATATTTGCTGATATTTCAAATTATTCTATTTCCTGGAAAATTGAGTGCTGATGATGATTCATTATACAAGAGGCCAGATTTCTTTTACTTACCTCGGTGTAGGGTGAACTCGTGACAGGTGATCCTCCAAGATCACTCTGAACCTAGGTTGGTGGAAGGAAGCTGCTTCTAGCCTAAATACTTAATCATTGTTCATAATCTGAGTCACCATTATCTGAAACATATGGTAAATGAATTATCATTTGCATGAATGTGTCAAAGTTATAACAATTTCAAATGATCTTAAAAGTGCTCTAAGAAGTTTCATTCTTTATTATGACCTGTAGAAATGTACGCAGATTTACTGTTTTCGCGATGTTACAACTAATGTTGAAGTTCGCGGATATCTCAGCTTTTCCAGCATGTTATTCATTCATACCTTTATAATTATGTGTATTCTGTTTCGCGATAATCTTAAGTCTTATGAACATACTGTGTACGTTTCTGCGGTTGTGTCAGGTTGATTTGAATCTACGTGTTAAATGTTTAACTTGCAAGTTCTTCTCCATGTATATGTATATCTTAATATTTTGAAAAGATGGCAAGGATTAACAGTAATAGCCGGTCGCCTCCTTCAAATATCTGTATAAGTTATAATATCCAACTTTCCAAGCTGCATGTAAAAGCTTACTTACCTTCCTCATGGGGTCCATGCCTTTATTGGGTAGGGGGCTGTTGTAACGGCACCTGGCTATTATTGTTATTCCTATGGCTGTCAGTGTTTAAAGTTTAATTAGATGACAAACACGCATAATTTTGATACAGTATCATCTATCTTCGGTACGGATCATTCCAAGGCCGAACGAACGTGTGCTAACTTTGCCTAGCATTTACCGCATAAATACCCATTGTCATACATAATTCTACGCTAAATCACTAAATATTAACTCATATCAAGCTTGTCCTACCGTGTCCTGCCCTTTGAGCCCCTTTTTATTGCTTAATTTTCCGTTTCTTCCTCATCAGAAACTTGTTTTCCCGATCGGCCATTGTTGACATTCATACAATGAGCCGCACCGTAATGACCGAAATGTTCCGCATGATTGGCAACTAGGCGACGTAGCGCACGCGCCTGGATAGTATAAATACGAGCGTCTGCTGTCAGAATCTTGTTGTTGTTTACGGATAGCAACCGGAACGTTTGGTATCTTGCCAAGACTGAAAAGAACGTATAACGCACACATCAGAGTTACTCTGATCGGCGCTGGTTTAAGTGGACCACCAGCAGCTTCAGTGATGCCCAGACCAAAGAAAGGCCCCAGCCAGGTCTCATAATTTTACCATTCGCAGATCTCATCTTTTCTGTTTCTCCACCCATCTTGAGTACTGTACACAATTTGAGTGGACACTTTCCTTTACTATCTCTCCGCTATCTCTCCCCTTATTTAGGCAAAGTTGGCACAGGTTTATGTAATAAATGTGAGTGAAATTTCATTGAATGATTATGAGTAAGTGTTAAAATAATAGTGTAACTAACTTATAAAACTGGAATATTTCTGTTTGCGCATGTTTCATCTCTCTCCGCTCATATGAGTGAAAACTGTTTGCCGCGAGTACGTCTTGTTTATTACATTTTTAGATAAAATAAATGTGTCCTAGACGTTGTAAACCATAAATAGATGTATTCAAAGTTTTGGTGAAAGTTTTGTTGTATGTACAACGTCGAATTAACGTCTTTCACTCATATGAGCGTAGTTTCGCTTAAACAGGCGCAAAGTCACATAAATCGACCCATTACACATATATGAGCGCAGTTTCGCACAAATAGACGCAAGGTCATATAATTAGACGCATTGCACATAAATAAACGGGAGTACGCCCTAACGGCCGCATTCCACACATATGAGTGGAAGTTCCACACAAACAGGCGCATTTTTGCATATATGAGCGTTAGTTCTCCCACACAGGCGCATTCCACATATATAAGCGTATAAGTTCCTTCACACAGTTACAGTACGTTTGATGCTTCACAGTAATGCTTGTAGTGGTATAGAGTTGTTCAGATTGCGTAACACTTATATGCACTGACTGATTATTGTAAGATTGGTGTGTAGACACACACTGGACGACGCAAACGCTCTCTATAACCCTTGTGTTATTTTGAAGTCTGCCTTATTGCTTATTGCATCATTGAATATTACCCATCTATTGGATATCTAAGGGCAAACTCGTGCTTTTTTAATATCCCAGCTCGTGACAATGTGCAATAATCATATTTGACTGTCAACTGCAACCACCAAGAAAACATGCCTTTATATTATTTTGACCCCCTTGAATGCCACTTTTATGTAGTAAAACGGGGGATTACAGGAGCAAACCTTATTTATCTTATTTCGGCTCTAAAATATAGATTGTGGGTACCCGTTAGGTTCTGGCAAGTACCCACCATTAATATTTGGAGCAGAAATAAGAAAAATATCACAATTTTTCATCCTAAAATGTTCGTTTTCCGGCGATAAAGTTTACAATGTATTTGTATAGGCGTGTTTTCGTAATGACACCAAAATCATTTTTGTCTCTGCTGAAGGTAGAGATCGAGAACAGAGAATAGAATTTTGCTTCTGTATCTGTTTGTTTGTCGCACAAAAGCCGTCTACAGAGTTTATTGTAATTGCTTCTAATTTGCGAAACAATAAAGCGTCTTTGTTTGTTTGATTTGAGGTTTAGCGTCCCCGTCAACACTGTAAAGGTCATTTTGGAGACGTTGCTTCCAATTTTCATCATGTGAACAAGTCCGTAAAATGAAGACCCCCCTAAACCCCACTGCATATAGAGAAAACTGGGGTTTACGTGGGTATACATTATTTTTCTTGTTTCTGTTCCAAAACATAGGTTGTCGGTACGAGCAACTACAGCCTATGTTTTGAACATTTATAACAAATGGATTTTCATAAAAAAGTGGCCATATTGGAGATGTGAAAAATGCACTATGTCGCACGGGCGTGTTATCGTTATGTAATTTGCGAAACCATAAACCGTCTTTATCTTTATCTTTGTTGTCACAAGTGAAGGAAAAATAGTTAAAAAATGATCATGATTTTGCATCACATGAACAAGTCCGTGAAATGAAGACCCATCCCCCATAAACTCCACTTCATATAGAGAAAACTGGGGGTTTACGGGGATACACACTATTTTTCTTATTTCTGCTCCAAGACATGGGTTGTGGGTAACTCTAACGAGTACATGGACCCACAATCTACGTTTTGAGCATTTATAATAGAAAAATATCAAGGATTTTCATCAGAAAAGTAGCCATTTTGGAAGTGTGAAAAATTCTCTTTGCCGTACGGATGAGTTATCATAATAGTTAAACAGTAAAAATGATGTATGTGACATCACAAAACTGGGTGTTGGTGGGTCAAATCAAAATTTCCTCACTTGAACAAGTCCGTGAAGTGAAGATCCTCTGCACCCCACTTTATAAACTTGGGTTTACGGGGGTAAACATTATTTTTCTTATTTTTGCTCCAAGACATAGGGTGTGGGTACTCTTTAGACCCGCCTCAATGAGGCGGTTCTAACGAGCACCCACAACCTATGTTTGCAGTATTAATAAGAAAGATATCAAGGATTTTCATCAGAAAAATGACCAGTTTGGAGATGTGAAAAATGCACTATGTCGCACGGGTGTGTTATCCTAATGTGATTTTCTCATATAACGTCGCATTAATTTAGTGGATAACACACTGTCATACAATTCATATAATTCATATGGTCGCACGTGTAATCCATCATTTTATACATTCCGATTGATTTTGATTGGTTGAAATAAAAGTTTTATACTTCGATAAATTTCCTGAGCAAGAATATCAGAGCTATTTCACACAGCGACAGGTTGGTCAAATAGAACGTTTAGAACCCGCACGTTGTGACCTTTACAGTGTTGACGGGGACGTTAAACCTCAAATCAATCAAACACACAAGCGTCATTGTTTATGAAGCGAAGTCAACATTCGAATAAAAGAAGGAGAACTATTGGAAACGTAAATATTAGAAGACAAATAAATTGAGTTTAAAGACTTGGTGATTTTTTTTTTTTTTCGTCTTGGTTTCTTTCAAATATGTTCTATAAAAGGGTTATTCTTTGGAAGCAAGGAATACACAACAGACGTGAAAAATATGAAGTGTACATGTTTTCTGGGCCAGACTAGCTAGTTTCGGCCAATTAGGCCTCATCAGTGACCCTCAGATATTTTCAAAATTCCACAATGGAATCAATGATCCCCAAGCACAAGAAAATTTAATTTACACTATGATGTAGGGCAGGGCGACGTTTACCGCCGCTACACATTCCCACACCGGTCCCGCCCATGGGCCGGACTAGCTAGTTTCGGCTAATTAGGCCTCATCAGTGACCCTCAGATATTTTCAAAATTCCACAATGGAATTAATGATCCCAAAGGACAAAAAAAATATAATCTACACTATGATGTAGACTGAAAGACTGAATAATCATTCCGCTCTACGCTTTCGAAAGAATTCCTAAATTATACCATTGTATTGGAATTTTTTTAATATTCGATGACATAGTTGGAATAATTAGAAATCAATCATCATTTTTGTGGCTTTTATCGATGTATAAATTCCGGCGAATCAGTCGTGATCCGCCGTAGTAAATGCACATACTATAAGTGAAATTCATTCCTATAATAAAACACACGGTGGCAATCCTACATGTATGCTTCGGCAATAAAATCAGATTTTAAATCGTTATATGATAAACATGGTCATTTCATATAAAATTTATGAAACTCGCCGAAGGCTCGTTTTATAAATTTCATATGAAAAATTAACACTCATATTTGAAACTTTATCAAAACGTTTAGCTGCAAATAAAATTATCTTAAGTTACCAACAGCCGGCATTGCCAGTAGTTCATTACCCGACAGACCGACAATATTTTTTCGTGGAGGACAGTTTTTAGTTTCTAGCGAAAGAATGTGCCCTGTTATGTATAAGCCTACCCAAGTAAACCGACCAGCTCGATATGAAATGAATAGTTTTAACTGGACCATTTCTACATACTTTAGCCCACTCACTATCAGTTATGCATGACTTTGCGTTGTTGCCAATAAACAGCTGATAATAAATTAGTCACAGTCTCGTATAAAATGCAGTGCCTGTCACATTTGTCTTCAAACTTTGTATTCATGCGTGATACGAAACAGGAAATACAAGTGAAAGCAACTTTGATTGGAGAAATAAACAATCAGTTTTTAAACGTATCGATATCTGTTCATTATCTATAGTGTTTTATTTATTTAGTAACTACATTTATATTTAGTTACAGTCAGGGTATTTATACTGTTCGAGCAATTTAGGTAGTGGCGGAATGTAAAACTTGACAGATAAAATAAGCACAAATTATCAAATAAAGAACAAAAATCTACACAGTTGCGAATTCATTTATTCAGACCTTATGGATCTTCGAGTTCATCATATTATTCTTGTTTTCCTATTGTTTCACCAAGACTTTACTGTGGCTCGGTCATTATCCTATGATGATCTTAAGACAGAAATTAAAGACCTGCGTGCACAAGTTGCTGATCTTGAAAAACGGACCGCTAGGCAAGCCTCTCAGTTAAGTGAACTGACGCAGCTTGTAGTAAGTCGAGACACAGCAAGTGCCGAGGAGACGGGAATGCAAGTGCGATCAAGACAGAAAAGAGGTAGTTTTACTCTCTCTCTCTCTCTCTCTCTCTCTCTCTCTCTCTCTCTCTCTCTCTCTCTCTCTCTCTCTCTCTCTCTCTCTCTCTCTCTCTCTCTCTCTCTCTCTCTCTCTTTCTTGTTTTGGTGTTTAATGGCCCAGTCACCACTGTTTACTTCATATCAAGCCGGTCAGTTTACCCGGCTATACACACTTTTGGTGTGCGGGCTTATACGTAAGCGGTTAACCAGTACATTCTTTCGCCAGAAACTGACAACTGCCCTTCTTGAATCAGCAGAAGGTAGAAAAGATTTGGTGATCAATCTCCCCGAAAGAATGTTGCCGATCCGGCAGGGGGTACCCTGTGCGCCACCGAGATTTCTTGCTGTAGGTTGATATTGCTTTTAATTTCGGACTATGAAAAAAAAAAACGTTCTTAACTATACGATAGAAACGATACTGACATTACCACACCTGAACTGTGACATTGACAAAATCGTACGCTGTAGAAGGCGGCGACAGATCAGGCCATTCAGTGCAACATTTTTGGATCGATTGTTTGTCAATCGACCCAATGTTATTTAGTACAGTAGAATTTCGTTGTAAACCCTTTTTTGTATCAGATGGAATCTTCCACCTTATATATAGCAGGAGTCCATTTCAAACTTTAGGGGTTTCAGGTTGTGTTTTCTTCAAAATTGATTTGGAAAATGGCTGAACTTTTTGCAAACAGTGTAGGCCCTGATCAGACACCGCCTTCTGCGGTGTCTGATCTGAGCCTGCCCTGTTTGCCAGGGTACCCGTTTTGGGGATACTGTCACTAAATGAGTTGGGCCCCGTCAAGCGATTTTGGTACTTATCGCCTATGCGAGCAGCGAAGGTTCAGGCGAGCCTGCGCATCCGCGCAGTCTCGCCAGAACCTTCGCTGCTCGCTCATACAAGCACTGAATCAAGAGGAACTTTCAGACATAGAGCCATATCCCTGTCCCCTCTGAATGGCTGGGCATGCGCTGTTAAAATTTGTCATGACGGAATGCTCGAAGACACAGATTCGCTTGGCGGGGCTCACTTAATGTCTACTTGACTATCACTGAATTGTTGGACATCCAGATAACGGTTTGTCTCGCTATTCTTATCGCTGTCAGAGTCAGAAGATTTTCTTTTAGAATTTTGACTTCAGTCATGTGTTGGGCTGGAAAACAGTGCGTCTGATCAGGGTCTTCACGGTTTGCTTACAGTGCATGAATGTAATGTTTAACGAAAAAGTGTTAGTTCCCGCTCAGGACCATTTTTTTTCCAACCTACGCTTGAAACAATGGACCCTCAGGTGCCGTGTATCTAGATTCAGCATAATTTCTAATGGATTAACATGGAAAGCGACAACACGATATAGTGCCCATGTTATAATTAAACAACCTTGTAAAACCCCACTTTATTTAACCTTATCCCGCTGCATAAATCAATTTAGCCACACCCATTTACATGTCAACCAATCAAATTATTTGATGTAATTTATTCATTCAAATTCGCAAAGGGATTAACAAACAGTGTAGATCCTGATCAGAGAAGCTAATATTATTTAGTAGAATTTCGTTGTTAGAAGATGGCTTCTCTGATCAAGATCTACACTGTTTGCAATGATAGAGGTTGTAGTGAACAGCGAGATAAAGGTTCAAGCACGAATGTGGTGTGTGTGTGTGTGTGTGTGTGTGTGTGTGTGTGTGAATTCGGGTTTAACGTCGCTTTCAACAATTTTTAGTCATGTCACGACGGTGTCTGGTTGCGACAGGGAGCTCAATGCTCACTTTTTTTAGTGCTGCCTCACTGAAGTATCATGTCCCAGACAAATTACATGATACCACACCCAGTCACATTATCCTGACACTGGGTCGACCAGTCCTAGCTCTACCTCATAAATCTGAGTGCCAAGCGAGAAGCAGCTAGTACCATTTTTAACGACTTTGGTATGTCGCGGCCTGGGATCGAACCCGTGACCTCCCGTTCCCCGGAGCGGACACTCTACCAACTGAGCTATCGGGGCCGGTGCCTCGAATGTGGTGTATACATGTATAAGGGTATATCATTATGAAACTACGCCTACACAAATACATGCTACATGTTCAAATACATTTACCACCGAAACAAACGAAGATTTAAACTAAAAAATTGCGACATTTTTCCGATTTCTGCTCAAAATAGGGATTGTAGGTACTCGTTAGAACCGCCTGATCAAGGCGGTTCTAACGGGTACCCACAATCTATATTTTACTCATAATTTATGAGTACTCGGTTAGAACCACCTCGTTGATGTGGTTTTAACGAGCAACCATGATATACATGTGCGCCCAACGAAGACTCAGGTCAGCCTGTGCATCCGCGCAGTCTGATCAGAATCTTCGTTGTGCGCTCTAAGGATTGCTAAGGGCCCAGTGCTCCACCATGCAGCAAGAGAAGTCTGTGGTTAGACTATATGGATGCGCAGGATGATTTGAGTCTTCGATTGGCGCACATGTCTTATTGTAGGTTTTGTCATGCGCAGGCTCATATGTTTGTAGACGTTATAATAGAAGAATCGGATTCATGAAATAAAGTATTTTATCATATGACGTCGCGTCTAAGAGTGTAATAACGCTATGTAATATTTTCGATTATCACATGACGTCGTTGATAAGCAGTGGATAACGTCGTGTAATAAAAATCGTATGACCACACGTGTAATAACACTTTGGCGGGATTAAGTAACGTCATGACGACGTTCATGTCAACCATGCATTTTTGTGGTAAAATTGTCAAATTTAAAGGCGATAAAATCCAATTTAAAGTGGTCATATGATAAACAGAATCTTACACTCGTGGTCATTTCATATGAAATTTATGAAACTCGCCAATGGCTCGTTTCATAAATTTCATATGAAATGACCACTCGTGTAATATCCTTTATTTATCCACTAGTGGATTAAATATGGAAATTAGCTAGATACGTCCCGTAACGTTACATGCACGGCGTCATTTACGACGTCGTGCACACTAATGGCGGAATATTGACATTTTTGTAAATAGTCGTGAATAAAATGCGTTATAAATGTCACATGATAAATAGAATCTTGCATTCGTGCTCAATTATTATTGAATTTATTAAACGAGTTGAGGAAAAGGGATAAAATGCGAGGATTTGCCGAGCATTTTATCCCTTTTCCTCAACGAGTTTAATAAAACATGTGAGATCCTCTATATTGTCTTTCTGTGTTTGTTCCAAATGCAAAAATTGAAACATATTGTC
The DNA here is from genome assembly GCA_963580285.1 of Lucinisca nassula. Lineage (NCBI taxonomy): Eukaryota > Metazoa > Mollusca > Bivalvia > Lucinida > Lucinidae > Lucinisca > Lucinisca nassula. The sequence continues at coordinate 59,419,448 of OY757010.1, forward strand.
GTTACAGGTTTACGTCGGCATCCACGTCGCCAACGACCAGAAATTGGCTTCCTCGTTGCACTCGCTCGACACCAGCTGACAGTTGAAAAGGATGGCATTCTCCTGTTTGATCACGTGATAACTAACATCGGAAATGCCTTTGACAGCAAGACTGGGACGTTTGTTTGCAGAATACCCGGAACGTACATGTTTGATTTAAATTTAGTTGCTGATGTAGAGAGCTACGTAGAAGCAAGCATAAAACTGAATGGTGTCTCGGAAGTCACAGCTATAAGTGATCACCGCATAAGAACTTCCGGTTGGGATCAAGGAAGCGCAGTCGCCATCTTGATTCTCAGGAGAGGGGATGTAGTTTCTGTTAACATAGACTGGCCGATTGAGGCACAGACGTTGCACGGGGAAGGCAAAACAACATTTTCTGGATATTTGCTTAGAAGACATTTCAATACCTGAAGCTTAGCTATGTGGTCTCTATAGATCTCGAACATGAGCCCCGCCAAGCGAATTTGTGTCTTCGAGCATTCCGTCATGACAAATTGTAACTGCGCATGCCCAGCCATTCAGAGGGGCCAGGGATATGGCTTTCTGTCTGAAGGTTCCTCTTGATTCACTGCTTGTATGAGCGAGCAGCGAAGGTTCTGGCGAGACTGCGCGGATGCGCAGGCTCGCCTGAACCTTTGCTGATCGCATAGGCGATAAGTACCAAAATCGCTTGGCGGGGCCCATATAATGTAGGAAAACGCAGCGCTGTACCGGTACAAATGCACATGTAACAGCCCTTCTTAAACTCCAAGAAAACCACGGTCTTAATCACGTGTTCCGACAAAGGAGGTCTGGGGAGCCTGGAAAATTATATTCACAATTCCGTGTCATATATACCCTTGTTAATCCCGCTTTATAGCAAAGAAAGGTTGGGTTTTCAAGGGTACACATTAGATCGCTTGAACTTGTCCACAAATATAGATTATGGATACTCGTTAGAACCGCCGCCTCAGTGAGGCGGTTCTGATGACATTGTCTATGTCTGTAGCAGAAATAAGAAAAGCATAAATGGGTTAAACAAAGCAGTGTACATTCTTTAGCCAGACACTGACAACTGCCCTTCTTGAATGCTCGTGCCAAACAGTCATGTTACGGTACATGCACCCACTAGATATCAAGGCTGCCTATTTCACACAAAGGCCTTCCGATGCCTTTTAAAATGTTTTACTTGCGATCGCTTGCCTTTGATTGCTGTGATAGCAGGGATTCAGTCCCAACTTTCGACTCAATCCCATCCATTATCGTAATAGTCTTTAGTATTGGGACAGATAGGCCTGCGCAAACAGTGCAGACCCAGAGCAGGCTGCTGATCAGAGTCAACACTGTTTATCATTCCGTGTGCACCTTTTGAACTCCTTGCTGCATCAGGCAACCAACTTGTTAAAGTTTTAGAAGAATTTCAGCAAGTCCTCACGGAATCAAAATGTAACGATTTTTACGGTACTATATTAACCCTTCTCTTGCTGAATATTCATTTTAACCACACCCATTTCTGACTTTGAACCAATCACATTACTTTATTCCTACAAATTCATAAACTGAATGTCAAACAGTGTATATCCTGATCAGATGGCTTCTTCAGAAGCCATCTGATCTGGATCTACACTGCTTGCAAAGATAGGGGTTGTTGTGAAAAAGCAAGATATAAGGGTTAAACAAACTGGCGTCATTCTTGGCTCTAGAATTAGTAGCTTTTAGATGAAGATGTTTGAGTTCGTTTCTAGTCAAAATAAAGAGTGTGGCTGATTTTTAGAACCACCAGACCTCAATGATTTTGTTCGATTTGAGGTTTAACGTCCCCGTCAGCACTGTAAAAGTCATTTTGGAGACGTTGCTTCCAATTTGGTGGGACTTTTACCCGACATTGAGATGAAATAACATCTCAAGCCCTGTCGCCCAATGAAACCAAAAGGGTTTATTAGCATGAACGGTCCGCCTCGCACCGCGGTTCCTGGACAGGCTTAGATCCTCTAAGCGGTTTACCTGTACTAGTGTGCGGGCCGGATTCAGCTCTGCGTGGAAGCATCATGCAGCCCATATATTTCTTCAAGCCCCTATGGGCGGGGGCCGACAGACCAGACCTCAATGAGACGATTCGATCGAGTACCCGCAATCTATGCGTCTGAGCAACGGACAAATAATGAACACATCCATAAACGCCAATATTTTTGCATATAAAATGGTGTTATTACATGGACTTGTCTAGCTCAGTTGGTAGAGTGTCCGCTCCGGGGAACTGGAGGTCACGGGTTCGATCCAGGGCCGCGACATACCAAAGTTGTTAAAAATGGTACTAGCTGCTCCTCGCTTGGCACTCAGATTTACGGGGTAGAGCTAGTGTCAGGATAATGTGAGTGGGTGTGGTATCATATAATGTGTCTGGGACATGATACTTCAGTACTATAAAAGTGAGCATTGAGCTCCCTGTCGCAACCAGACACCGTCGTGATATGACTGAAAAATTGTTGAAAGCGACGTTAAACCCGAATTTACACACACACACACACACACACACACACACACACACACACACACACACACACACACACACACACACACATGGACTTGTCACACAAACATGCAACCTAATATGGCAGTTACATTGACTTTTGAGACGCTAAGTTGTGCATGCTCAGTTTTTTTTTTTTTTTTTGTTGTTGTTTTTCGTGTTTTTTTTTTTTTTTTAATATTTTTTTCATTCATTCTCTGTTAATACACATGTACATGTTACAGACTGTATTTTGCTATTTATTGCCTACAGTGTATTTGCTAGTTTTTGCCAACTTTGAGTGTAGATCTGATCTCTTCTAATTTGTTTTGCAGAACCACTGTGTGCCAATGTGTTCTAGCCAAATGTTATTTGAGCCAGTGAACGACAAAACCTACAATAAGACATGTGCGCCCGACGAAGACTCAGATCAGCCTGCGCTTCCGCGCAGTCTGATCAGAGTCTTCGTTGTGCGCTCTAAGAATAGCTAAGGGCCCAATGCTCCTTCATGCAGCAAGTCAAGTCTCTGATTAGACTATATGAATGCGCAGGCTGATCTTATTCTTCGCTGGGCGCACATGTAAATTGTAGGTTTTGTCATGCGCCGGCTCAATTTTGTGTCGTTCCGACAATGTGTTTTAATAACATATTTCATATGTTTACAGATTTCCTTCATTACTATTTCAAACAAAGGTTTGGGATGCTCGTAACAGCCGCCTCAGCGAGGCGGCTCTATCCAGCATCCACAATTTGCCTCGTAGAAAATAAACTACCTACAGAAATGTATACCCTGTTTCTTTATGTTGAGTTTTTACGCCCGAGTCAACACTATTAAGGTCATTTTGGAGACGTTGCTTCCGATTTTTGGGGACTTGTAACCGACATTGAGATGAAATGACATCACAAATCCTATCACCCAAAGAAACCGCGAGGGTTTAAGTGACGGGTTTGCCTGGTCAGGCTTAGACCTTCTAAACACATTACCAGTGCTCAAATGTTCGACTGGTTTCAGCTCACTGCGGAAGCACTATGTAGCCCAAATTATTTTTCCTAGCCCCGACAGGCGGAGGCCCGTATACACCAATTTCCGCTATGTAAAGAGGGGCTATAAGGGTACACGGAGTCGCTAACGTGGCGCACTATTTTACACATTAGTGTCTCAAGGGGAATGGGAACACCTGGCAGATTTTTCCGCCATTTTTACAAAGGGAGTCAATTTTCGGGACCTCCTGTTCGCTTTTCTATAAACTCTATTCCACGGAAAAGGGGGTCTACTCTTACAGGAAAGAATTTGCTCCTCAGGAGTAAATTCTTTCCTTTAAGAATTGACCACTATTGACATGGGAAAAAAAAATTACAGGAGTTGCCTCCCCAGATGGTGTATCCCTTCCCCTTAAATACTAGAAGTTTTTCGAGTTCTGCCTTACTGAAGTTTTGAATTAGCAACATTATACAGCATGCCAAATGACTATGCAATTTATATTTATTTATCTTATTTAATTTTTCAAATTATTTATATTAAACATTGCTTACCATGATTTTTAAACACCAGTTTAAATTAGACTTTTTGTTGTGTTTTAGTTTCCTTCTATGGGGACCTGTTTCACTGTTAGGGTAGCCCCTATGTACTTATAGCGCCCGGTTACCTTAAAAACCAGTTCAGTCAGACCTGTTTCACTGGGGTAGCCCCCATGTGCTACCTTAAAAACAAGATCATTCGACCTCATGTTTCACTAAATTTCTTAAGTCGATAATTTTCCTAACACTGGTCTTAACCCTTGTCCTGCTGAATAAATTACTTTAGCCACACCCATTTCCGACTCTCCACCAATCAAATTATTTTATCATTTATTCATTTAGTCCCCAAACTACATGACAAACAAAGTACATGTAGATCTTGATCAGAGGCCTTCTTGGCTGGATTTACATTGTTTGCAAAGGTAGGGGTTGTCGCGTTCAGCGGGATGTCCTGTTGAACATGATAACCCCTACCTTTACAAACAGTGTAGATCCAGATCAGACGGCTTCTGATGAAGCCGTCTGATCAGGATCTACACTGTTTGTCATTCAGTTTCCATGTTTGAATGATGAATACACCATATCAAGAAATTTGATTGGTTGATGGTCAGAAATGGATGTGAAAAATTTAATTTATTGAGCAGGACAAGGATTGATACATTCGATTTTTATAAAGTTTAATGAAACGGTCACTAGAGATGTTAATTGGGGGTATGTTTGTCTGTTCATCCGTAACACAGCGATGACTGGTTATCTCGTTTTATTCGAGATTGTTTCGAACTGATCAATAACCAGAGGAGTACCCGGAGAAGAATGAACCCACCGTCGGTTCGATGCCCATGAGCGCCCACACATGAGCATCCGTACTGATGAACTCGCTTGAAGCGTTGCACAACTTAGGGTCTCACATGTGACCATTGCGAGGCTCGAACATACTATTTTAATGTTTATTCTCGCCTTTGTAAACAGTATAGATCCAGATAAGAAGTTGTTATGTGATCAGTATCTACACTGTCATTCAGTGTGCGATTTGAATGAATGCATTATATTAAGTAATTTGAATGGCTGATAGTCAGACATGGGTGTGGCAAAATTAATTTATTCAACGGAAAAAGGGTAAGGGTTTGTCCTTAGGCTTGCGAATAATGTGTGGCTGTCAGTGTACATGTACCATAACTTTATACATGCAACTTTAAGCCACTTCAGGGGCCAGTTTCATCAATAAACATCGTACGATTAATCTTAAATTGTTCTTACGCACTTTTTGAAAGTTGATTTTTTAAATCAAGTTTCTTTGTCATTACATTTCTACTTCCGGTACTGGACCGCGTTGCTCCACTTCCGTTGTTCGTACGCTGCATAAAATAGTCCAAATGAACTCTTGAAAATTAATTTTGCAGGCCGGCCCCGCATGGAACGTCTTTCAAAATATTTCAGTTTTCGAGACTTTATACGGATTGAATATAAATTGGCACAGAAAGACGAATTCTGAAAAGAAAACAGTACTCTGGAACTATTTTCCTACGCGCTTTTCGGTGATATTTATGTTTTACTCTTTCATCCCTGAGTTTCTAAACAGGACTCTTCTCGCTTTAAATATATTCTTATAGAAAAGGATTTCTGATTAGTTCACTGATAGGATGACAAACAGTGTACATGTAGATTCTGGCGAGACGTTCTAGCTACGTGCCGTCTTATCAGGCTCTACAAGGTTTGCATAGATACAGTGTATTTCTACCTCGGCGTCTGCACCGGTCTACAGGGTTAAAAGGGTTAGCTTATCATTGACCAACTAAACAACCCTTTACTGACCTACAATTTGCCTGCTTTCGAGAGCTCTAAATTACAAAACACGTGTTGTTTAAATCAAGTTCCGTACTTTAGCAAATAGTAAAGAAACCGATCAGACGCAACATTCTGTTTCCAAATGTCACAGAATTGAAACAATTGACATTTATGGGTTAATGTTTTTAGGACCCCGTACAGGTGGGAATAAACGTATTTTAATTCGCCTTGGGTAAACGCGGTGTCTGACCAGAGTTATAATGTCTAAATCAAATGGTTTAAAAAATGATCTTTTTTGTCAAGTTATTTTCCTTTTTATGTCCCGACGCCCCAAGGAACATAGCTCCAAGCGGCTGCACAACCTATGTGCATCGTCGTATCAATGCGACGTTGATGCGACGTTGCTAAGACATCATGTGCCCGCTAGGAGATTGATTGATTGATTTAAGGTTTAACTTCCCAATCAACACTGTAAAGGTCATTTTGGAGACTTGCTTCCAATTTTGTGGGACTTTTACCCGACATTGAGATGAAATGACTTCTCAAGCCCTGTCGCCCAATGAAACCAATAAGGTTTATTTGCTTGGACGGTCCGCCTCGCACCGCGGTTCCTGGACAGGCTTAGATCCTCTAAGCGGTTTATCAGTACTAGTGTGCGGGTCGGATTCATCTCTGCGTGGAAGCATCATGCAGCCCATATATATTTCTTCAAGCCCCTATGGGCGGGGGTCTCCCGTTAGGAGAACTTCTCTGTAAGATTATTAGCAGATATGTACTGAGCTAATTTAGAAATTTATGGTTGGACCATGAAGAAATTGGTTAACACGTTTATCTTTCTTTCTTCCGTACTTTCTTCGGGGGTTAGTTGAGTGAGGCAATGACGATGTGTTTCTTATGTCACTGGGGAGTCCAGCTGATATTGACTTACAGTTGGGCAACACCTGCTGTCCTTGTAGCAGGTAACGGTAGAATGAGGGAGTGTTGATATTTCTTCTGTTCCTACACTTGCATTCATTTTACTCTTTCTCCTCTGTCCCTCACTTTCATCTTCTCTACAACGGCCCTGCCCATCGGGGCTTGAAGAAATATATGGGCTGCATGATGCTTCCACGCAGAGCTGAAACCGACCTGCACACGAGTACTGGTAAACTGTTTAGAGGATCTAAGCCTGCCCAGGCAAAGCGGTGCGAGTCGGCCCGTCCATGCTTATGAACCCTATTGGTTTCATTGGGCGGCAGGGCTTGATATGTCATTTCATCTCAATGTCGGGTAAAAGTCCCACAAATTGGAAGCAACGTCTCCAAACTGACCTTTACAGTGTCGACGGGGACGTTAAACCTCAAATCAAACAAAAAAAACAAACACATCATCTTCTCTACTGTCTCTTCTATCTCTTTCCCCTTTCTCTTGGAGAAGACAAAAATGATCCACTAGGGTTGCCCTGTCGTTAAACTCAAAACAATCGATGAATAATTTTTTCTTTGTCGAATTTTTTAACCCACTTAGACCTTGTCAAATCAGAACCAGACTCAGAAATGTTACTGGTGACACATCAAATGTCATTCATACACCAGGACCTGTGATATGGGAAGTTAGTCTCTATATTTGTTTCAACAAAATATCTAGATAACTGCTTGATCTACGACTAACATTGTTATATAATAATTATTCCTCATAAATCAACTTTCCTCAGTACTTTCAGTACTTTGATTAAATAACTGCGTACGTCAGTTTCATCAAAACATCACAAAGTGTTCGTATGAGCTAAATTTGCGTTTCACTAAAATATGTCGCAATTTTTAATATGCGCTTAAACAGGGCCACTAATTGTCACATGCGTGATCACGTGCCGTCTTGAAATAGCCGTGTAAAGTAGATAACACGTTTTAAGATTATTGGTTCAGGTGGACCTAGATGTATATTCAGTACTAGCAACGCTTAATCAACATGATTCAACGTTAATTCTACGTTGTTTCAAACTTGTGTTTCCATTTCATTGTCGTAAGACACAGATATTAATTATCTGGATCCATTTCCCACTGTAACACTGGTGAGTTGGTCTTTTGTAGACGTCGTGACGTCAGACAAGCGTTGATTTAACGTTGTCATAATGAACTTTTTACGAGCGCGTTTGTCAGTAAATGCGGGGCGGCGAGGTGGGGTGGAGGTGTGGATGGGCGGTTCTTCAGCATGAGTGCACGTGTATTGTTGAGTTGTTTATAATATTAGATAACGTGAGACTTCGCAGAGCATTTTATTACTTTTTTCACGCACATTTTAATAAATTCAGAAATGCAAGAGCATGAATACAAGATTCAATTCATCGTATGAACTTAAAACACAGTTTATGCACGATTTTAACACAAAACTTCAATGCATGACGTTGTTTAATAAGGATGCCGCATATAACGTTACCTGACGTAGCCTCTGTAAGTGTTGGTATTTTACGTATATCAGTTTTCAGTTCCGGTTTGTTGTTGGCAATGGTGACAGGTCTATAACAAATATTTTTTTATTGATTGTTCGTCTGTCAGGCCGTCCAGCCTTTCTTTCGGCCCCCGCCCATCGGGCTTGAAGAAATAGATGGGCTGCATGATGCTTTAACGCAGAGCTGAAACCGACCGCACACGAGCCTGCCCAGGCAAAGCGGTGCGAGTCGGTCCGTCCATGCTTATAAATATGTTCTATAAAAGGGATATTCTTTGGAAGCGAGGAATACACAACTGAACTTGAAAATATGAAGTGTACATGTTTTCTGGGCCAGACTAGCTCGTTTCTGCCAATTAGGAATAATCAGTGACCCTTAAATATTTTCAGAAGTCCACAATGGAATCAATGATCCCAAAGGACAAGAAAATATAAACTACACTTTGATGTAGGGCAGGGAGACTTTTTACGGCCGTCACGCATTCCCAGATACCAGCTGTAGTGACGTTTAATAAACCCTATTGGTTTCATTGGGCGACAGGGCTTGAGATGTCATTTCATCTCAGTGTCGGGTTAAAAGTCCCACAAAATTGGAAGCAACGTCTCCGAAAAGACCTATACACTGTTGAAGGGGACGTTAAACCTCAAATCAACCAGCCAACCAACCAACCAACCAACCAACCGTCCAGCCTTTCAATTAAAAATAAATTTTGTTCATTTGCAACATATATACTACAGCATGACTGATTTGAAATTCTATTGCTACATGTATACACAATTATACAATAATTATTATTGCCTGCACATAGACGAAATGACAGTACGCAAGACCACGATCCCCATCCCCACGTCGTCGACATTCAAGGTTTTCGTACATACGAACGTACACCCATGTACGTACGTCCTTCCACGGAGTGTACATACGTGATCCTGTAACCTCAGGTTAAGTGAGTGAGTGAGTGTTTGTGTTTTACGTCCCACCAACAGCTAAGATCATACGGAGACGGGACCTCGGTTTAAAGACTCATCCGAAAGTCTGGAGAAGCCCGAACCTCAGGTTAAGGCATTGTACCAGGAAGAACCTAAAATTTTAAGAGCTCATATTTTCCAGACTATATGATGGATTGGTGATGGTTTGTAAAGGCCAAAAGGTTTATTCAGCAATACACTGGCCCTAACTTATGACGTCTAGGTCAAGTTATGAACTTAGAAAACTTTAAATGTTGAAATTATTTTTAAAATCATATAATGGATTTGGTTCATATTTGGTACGATTATAGATATACAAGTTTTATTCAGCATACCCGCGCCAGTGCCCATGGCCTCAAGATCAAGGTCACAGACTCATAATTTTCAGCATAATCGCGCCAATGCCCATGACCTCAAGGTCAAGGTCACAGACTCAGAATTTTAGTGTCAACGTTTTTTAATAAGAACTCACATTTCCCAACCCATTTAATGGATTTAGTTCGTATTTGATATGACGAAAGATACAGGTCGTTTCTCCGGCTACTCCGTTTAGTTATCGCCCGAATCTGATTAATGATCGGCTCGAAATTAACGAAATAATCTTGAAGCAGGAAAATCAAAACTCAAGGTCAATGTCACATTTGGTTATTTATTTTTTTATGGATTTTGTTCATATCAGGTATGATGATACACACTTTTGTTCCAATATTTAAACGCCATTACCCACACCTACGCCGACAGTTTTCCAGCCGAGCAATACTGTCTTTTTTTTTTTTTTTTGCAACATACTTTTTTCTTGGTGAGTATGGCCCCTGGGCGGGGGCATATGTGTCGTTTTGACAATTCTAGTTTGATGTGTTAATTTGAGGTACACTGTGTCTTCATTTTAATCAAAAGTCTAATCGCAGATTGTGGGTAATCGTTAGAAACTATCTGAACGCGTTGGTTCTTAAGTCCCCGTCAATGTACATATATTTTAGGCCATTTTGGAGACGCTGCTTCCGATTTGGTGGGGCTTTTACCCGGCATTGAGATGAAGTGACATTATAAACCCTACCGACCAAAGAACCCGCTAGGGTTTAAGGAGCGGTCCCACTCGCACCACTTTTCTTGGGCAGGCTTTTACATTCTAACCGGTTAACCAGTAATGAAGAGGCGCTTCTAACGAGTACCCTCGGTCTAAGAAAACCCCCGCCCCAAACCCAAACTAAAGATTATAACAAAGGGGTCAGTTTCGAGGGTCTTCATTGCATGAGCTTATATAACTAATGGGCGTGATATGCGAAGGTAAGCGAAATGGAGCTTTTACCTATGCTGCCCGTATGGTCTCGACATGTCCAAAGTTTAAGACGAAAATTTCAATGTGCGATGTCTAAATATTCATCTCAGAATTACGACAAAATGTGCGAACATCGCAGATCTTTTACATTTGATGAAACAGGATTTTTGTCGTAAGAACTTCGTACGATCTTTTTAAGACGAAAATACGTCGCAAATGCTTTGATGAAACTGGCCCCAGGGGCCAGTTTCATCAATAAACATCGTACGATTAATCTTAAATTGTTCTTACGCACTTTTTAAAGAACTGCGTACGTCAGTTTCATCAAAACATCGCAAAGTGGTCGTACGAGCTAAATTTGGGTTTCACTAAAATTGTCGCAATTTTGAATATGCGCTTAAACAGGGCCACTAATTGTCACATGCGTGATCACGTGCCGTCTTGAAATAGCCGTGTAAAGTAGATAAAACGTTTTAAGATTATCAGGTCTGAGAGTTTAGCTATTTCTAAAGACTGTCCATAAAAATAAAGACAGTCTTTAAATTTATGGACTCACGTGTCTCTAGAAAGCAATGCAAATCGTAAGAATTTTAAAAAATTCGATAATCGCAGAATGTGTATTATATAAACTTATCCGTTACATGATGAATTGCATGCACAGAAAGTTTTGTCTCAAACTGTTGTCTACTTTTCGAGTATTTATATAAAACGTCTACGGAAGATATTCTTGTTTAGGTTTTCTCCCCTCGTGTACTTTACAACAAGTGTGCCACGCATCAGGTGACATATTTCATTGTTTATAGTGTAAGGGAGAAAACCTGAACTACACAGAATCAATTATTTAATTTTTTGAATTATTAATCAACAAGACAACGGATCATACTCAGTTTTCAGCTACGCACAGATTATCATGTAATAAAGACGGTTGCGTAACACATGTACTGCGATTTTCGATTTTTTTTTAATTCTTACGATTTGCATTGCTTTCTAGAGACACGTGAGTCCATAAATTTAAAGACTGTCTTTATTTTTATGGACAGTCTTTAGAAATAGCTAAACTCTCAGACCTGATTATTGGTCCGGTGGAGCTAGATGTATATTCAGTACAAGCAACGTTTAGTCAACGTGATTCAACGTTGATTCTGCGTTGTTTCAAACTTGTGTTTCCATTTCATTGTCGAAAGATACAGATATAAATTATCTGGACCCAATGCCCACCGTAACACTGGTTAGTTGGTCTGCTTTGTGGTCGTCGTGACGTCAGACAAGCGTTGATTTAACGTTGTCATAATGAACCTTTTACGAGCGCGTTTGTCAGTAAATGCGGGGCGGTGGGGTGGGGTGGAGGTGGGGGATGGGCGGTTCTTCAGCATGAGTGTACGTGTTATAATATTAGATAATGTGAGACTTCGCAGAGCATTTTATTACTTTAATAAATTCAGAAATGCAAGATCATAAATACAAGATTCAATTTATCGTATGAACTTAAAGCACAGTTTATGCATGATTTTAATACGTATTTTACGTATATCAGATTTCAGTTCCGGTTTGTTGTTGGCAATGGTGACAGGTCTATAACAAATATTATTTTATTGATTGTTCGTCTGTCAGGCCGTCCAGCCTTTCTTTCGGTCCCCGCCCATCGGGGCTTGAAGAAATAGATGGGCTGCATGATGCTTCCACGCAGAGCTGCAACCAACCGAACATGAGCCTGCCCAGGCAAAGCGGTGCGAGTCTGTCCGTCCATGCTCATAAATATGTTCTATAAAAGGGATATCCTTTGGACGCAAGGAATACACCACTGAACTTGAAAATATGAAGTGTACATGTTTTCTGGGCCAGACTAGCTCGTTTCGGCCAATTAGGAATAATCAGTGACCCTTAAATATCTTCAGAATTCCACAATGGAATCAATGATCCCAAAGGACAAGAAAATATAAACTACACTATGATGTAGGGCAGGGAGACTTTTCACGGCCGCCACGCATTCCCAGATACCAGCTGTAGTGACGTTTGATAAACCCTATTGGTTTCATTGGGCGACATGGCTTGAGATGTCATTTCATCTCAGTGTCGGGTAAAAGTCCCACAAAATTGGAAGATATGTCTCCAAAATGACATATGCAGTGTTGAAGAGGACGTTAAACCTCAAATCCACCAACCAACCAACCAACCGTCCAGCCTTTCAATGAAAATAAATTCAGTTTATTTGCAACATAGATACTACAGCATGACTGATTTTAAATTCTATAGCTATATGAATGCACAATCATACATTTGCCTGCACATAGACGAAATGACAGTAGGCAAGACCACGATCCCCTCCCCACATCGTCGACGTTCAAGGTTTTCGTACATACGAACGTACGCCCATGTACGTACGTCCTTCCGCACGAAGTGTACGTACGTGATCCTGTAACCTCAGGTTAAGGCATTGTACCAGGAAGAACCTAAAATTTTAAGAGCTCATATTTTCCAGACTATATGATGGAATGGTGATGGTTTGTATAGGTCAAAAGGTTTATTCAGCAAAACACTTGCCCTTACCTATGACCTTCAAGGTCAAGTTATGGACTTAGAAAACTTTAAATGTTGAAGTTATTTTTAAAATCATATAATGGATTTGGTTCATATTTGGTACGATGATAGATATACAAGTTTTATTCAGCATACCCGCGCCAGTGCCCATGGCCTCAAGGTCAAGGTCACAGACTCATAATTTTCAGCATAATCGCACCAATGCCCATGACCTCAAGCTCAAGGTCACAGACTCAGAATTTTAGTGTCAACGTTTTTTAATAAGAACTCATACTTCCCAACCCATTTAATGGATTTAGTTCGTATTTGATATGACGAAAGATACAGGTCGTTTCTCCGGCTACTCCGTTTAGTTATCGCATGAATCTGATTAATGATCGGCTCGAAATAAACGAAATAATCTTGAAAGGGCAGGAAAACCAAAACTCAAGGTCAATTTCACATTTGGTACTTTATTTTTTTATGGATTTTGTTCATATCTGGTATGTTGATACACACCTTTTTTCCAATATTTAAACGCCATTACCCACAGCTACGCCGATGTTCTGAAGGACGGTTTTCCAGCCGAGCAATACTGTCGTCTTCTTTTTTGGCAACATGCTTTTTGTCTTGGTGAGGATGGTCCATGGGCGGGGGCATATGTGTCGTATTGACAATTCTAGTTTGGTGTTTTAATTTGAGGTACACCGAGTCTTCATTTTAATCAAAAGTCTAATCGCAGGTTGTGGGTTATCGCTTAAACTACCTGAACGCGTTGGTTCTTAAGTCCCCATCAATGTACATATATTTTAGGCCATTTTGGAGACGCTGCTCCCGATTTTGTGGGACTTTTACCCGGCATTGAGATGGAGTGACATTATAAACCCTACCTACCAAAGAAACCGCTAGGGTTTAAGGAGCGGTCCCACTCGCACCACTTTTCTTGGCCAGGCTTTTATATTCTAACCGGTTAACCAGTAATCAATTGCAAGAGGCGCTTCTAACGAGTACCCTCAATCTCTAAAAAAAAAACAACTAAGAAAACCCCCACCCCAAACCCAAACTAAAGATTATAACAAAGGGGTCAGTTTCGAGGGTCTTCATTCCATGGGCTTATATAACTAATGGGCGTGATCTGCGTACCACCTTTTTTACAATGTTACTCAAGAGCTTTAACCTATGCTGTCCGTATGGTCGTGACATGTCCAAAGTTTAAGACGAAAATTTCAATGTGCGATGTCCAAATATTCATCTCAGAATTACGACAAAATGTGCGAACGTCGCAGATCTTTAACATTTGATGAAACAGGATTTTTGTCGTAAGAACTTCGTACGATCTTTTTAAGACGAAAATACGTCGCAAATGCTTTGATGAAACTGGCCCCTGGACTACAGATACAGAGCCCGTACCGATTTTTAAATGACTTTGGGTACCGAGCAGACGTCTACCACGCTGGTATATACATGTTGTTTTAACAGACTTCAGCAGTGCTTTATGATTTTAGTCTAAAACAACAAATCCTGCTCATGACCTACTCCCGTGGTGAGTAGGTGGCAACAGGTTAAGGTTGACTTGTTCTTGAACCGAGCAATCTTTGATCTGGCTAACGGAAGGGACACAGGTAAACAGGCTATCAGCTCTAATGTCCTATTTTTCATTTAGCTCGAATGTCCACTTTTTTGCCACTCGATTGTCCATTTATTTTCGCTCGAATGTCCTGTCAATCCGCTCGAATGTCCTTCGCCTGTGTAACTTACCATAATCAGTGATAATGATCCTAATTATTGGAACAGATAGGCGTAAGCAAGCAGGGCAGACCCAGATGAGACTGAAATCTAATCAGTCTACACTGTTTGCTAGTGTAGACGAAGATCAGACTGGTCCTGAAGGCACAGCCTCATCAGAGTCTTCACTGTTTGCCATTCCGTATGCACTTTTTAGACTCCTTGCTGGATCGGTATACAAATTTGTTAAAATTTTGTGGTTCTCAAGGTGTCAAACTTTTAGGATTTTTACGATACCCTGTCCTACTCTTACCGTGCCTTGCTTGATCATTAGCTCTTATCCAGCTAATACCGATGACCCCTACTTTTGCAAACAGTGTAGATCCAGATCGGTCGTAAAGTTGGGCGACAGGGCTTCAGTTGTCATTTTATCTAAATCGTCAATGTCGGGTAAAAGTCCCACAACATTGGAAGCAACCTCTCCAAAATGACATATACAGTGTTGACGGGGACGTTAAACCTCAAACCAACCAAACAACCAAAAAAGTCTTTTCGCGCTGCACAACGCTTTTCTAAAGGGACGATACATATCCTGATGAATCATATTTTCCAAACACTGGCTTATTTCCCTTGTGTAAAAGAGATCTTGTTTGATTTGAGGTTTTACTTCCCCTTCAACACTATATAGGTCATTTTGAAGACAATGCTAGCAGTTGTTTGGGACTCTTATCCGAACATGAAATGAAATGACATCTGAAGCCCTACCGTCCAAACAATCCAATAGAGGTATAATCAAGGACGGCCCGACTCGCAGGAAGCTTAGGCCATCTAAGGGGTTTAGATGGTACTCATGTACAGTCGTCGGTTTCAGCTCTGTGTGGAAGCATCATGCAGCCAAATCTATTTCTCAAAGTCGCGATGGGCGGGGGCCAGCACTGGCGTATTATTGAATAACGTCACAGCTTTGCGACAGAACAGCCTGCGACAAACTGTCAGAGACACAACGTCATCATTGTTACATGTGGGTTTACGGCGTCCCGCAAACCCCCATGCTGACAAGACAACCGAGCAAGATCTCTGACAGGTGTACGGGCAGCTGTGGGGTAAGGCACAAGAAAGATATTAGATGAATTACATGAATTATTTACAGTATCTATATACAACACTTACTAACACAAAACATCACAATTTGTTGCTTCTGTAGCCAACTCACGACGTCCGCCCCGAAGGCAAAACAATGTTCTGTGCTCGGAACGGGTGACGTGAATACATACAGAAGCAAACAACAAAAAACAACAACAAAAACCAAAAAAGAAACAACACAAGACGCGACTGGCCAGTTTATAACTTAGGGTGAATCCCCCTCTCGCGTGAATCTTCCTCTCGCGAACTAGTGTAAACTAGTCTATCGACATTGTTGCCGATCACAGGTTGATATGTATTATTTAGCGATCGCACTAATCTGATTCGTCTGAATCACCTGCCGGGTATTTAATTGACCTCTTCCATTTGAATGGTCTCACATTTGTTCCCAATGGACAATGGTATGCGCTGCTTACGGTGGTCTGTCCGCCCTTGCTGGACCCTAACCCCCAGCGTCGTACCAGTACCTGCTGCTATAAGGCAGGGAGCAGCAGGTCACCACACATTGTTGTGCCTGCAAATTACGATAACTGGACTAAGATACGGTTCACAAAACAAACATGCTATATCATGATCCCCCTCCCGGAGAAGTAAGAATATATTCATGCATATACCGTTATTGCGCATGCGCCGACCAGACACACAGGCTGATTAGTGCATGCGACCAATAACCGTACAGCAGAACTCATCTTGACTGTGCATCAAATTATCAGCACCCAGCGCTTGACACAAGAATACACAAAGTTCATGTTTCCTTACTGAGCACTACAGAAATCAATTAATGCTCACTACTACTGAGCATAATACTCATCAAATTTGTGCTCACTACATTATCACAAGTAAGAGGCAATTGAACAGACCACGCCTTTGCGCTACCTGGTCAGCCGCCAATTACAGGAAACATAACAATCTCTATTTCATATCCTTCTCCGCGACACGGCTCACAAATATAGCTATTCACAAATTCATTACATTAATAACAGATAGAAACTACAAACAGAAGATCATCTATAATCCACAACATTTGTTAGTGTCTCATAAGGGCCAACACTGTTTGCCGTAAATTCTCTCTGTATTTGGTAGGCATACCGTCATAACCGTCCTCGCGACGCCGATGACGCAGCTGACGTCATCCCCGCCGCTCAGGCCGTTATGACGTGTGGCGACCAAATACTCTCACTTATCATCATCACGTTCTTTATATGTACATACATGCACAAACTGGGCGACAGGGCTTGAGATGTCATTTCATCTCAATGTCGGGTAAAAGTCCCACAAAATTGGAAGCAACGTCTCCAAAAAACAAAACATGCACAAACTGAGTTATCAGACAAAACCGGCATCATTACAAAATGAACTTATAATTCTTCTTGAACAAAATTATTTCTACTCAACCTGAACATGTTTGTAAAATAAAATTCATTACGGTTCATCATCACGGATAACCCGACAGGCTCTTGTAAGAGTTTGCCCTGATGATGAAGATATGGTTAAACCCGTCTTAAGTTTACGTCCCCTCTACACCTAATATCATATAGAGATGGGATCACGGTTTTCTAACCACAGCTAGTCAAAAGTGATTGATCAAACAAGTGACCCGGCGTTTATTAATTACATTTTACAAAAGGGGTCTAAAAGCCTAAATGACTCTAGAATGAGCGGGTGTCCAAACTTTACGCCTCACCAACATCTAGGGTCAGAATGAGACAGGACCTCACTTAGAAAGACTCATTCTACTACTGGAGAAGCCTGGGATCAATCCTGCGACCTCTAGCTGGCAAAGCTAGTAGCCTAATCACTACAGGCTTCAACAGTGAATTCAGAATAGGCTTCAGAAAGTTGGGGTATACTAGAAGTAAACCCCTCCAAAACCTACAAGCATGTTCATACAAAAATAATACTAAACATAGATTTAACATACCTTTCAATATACTTTCATTTTCCCGACACAATGTTGTGTATACTCGTTACAACTTGACCTGCTGCTAAAGTGTTCGTTTTTCTCAGGGTTTTTATATCTATGAATACTACCAGAAAATCATGCATACTCATATTAGCTTGCTAAAATCGTGGCGAGGTGGAGATACCGTCCACAAATGAAGCTAGATAGCAAAAATCGAGTAGATAATGGATTTGCGTTCAAATAGAAAATTTCCCATAGGAAAAATTGATGAAACGACCCTATAAATCAATGCCATGACTCCTGTCAAAACGAACACCCACACACCACGTGACGGGAATGAAAATCATATATGGCAAAATTTGGCGGTTGGCGATTTTTAGGCAAATTTTATAGAACTCAGCCTTATAGCGGCCCCCCTGTATTGTAAAAACAGATCTCCATAAACCACTCATGCATACATCGTATGATATGTGCATGACTTGTGCATGGAGCAGCACATTTTGCCTACCATATTTCACCTAAAATATTCCACTCGCACCGCCCTACCATATATCTACTAAAATAATTTAGATGTGCATAAGCACCAGAGAGGTTTCCTATTCCATCTCGTAACACTCATGCAACGTCGCTTCTAACTGCGTAGCAATTCGTTTTACGTAACAACTGAATACGTGCATTAGAATGGGGATAACTATATTGAAAACCGTCATTTGGGGAGGTTAATCGTCGATTTTACGGTCGCAAATTCCGTTTTATGGCTCTGCTGGCGCGTCGCCTTTAAAGGAAATTTCCGACAGTAAAACAGCCAAATAACAGTTTTGAATACGGTTATCTCCTAGTTCTAATAACGCAACGCATTCCGTTTGCACCTTTTGGACTCCTTGCGGGATCTTGAAACAAATTTGCTGAATTTTTAGGCGAATTACAGCAATTCCTCAAGGTGTCCGAATTTTTTGGATCTTTAAGGTAGAATATTTTTGTTTGTTTGTGTGTGTTTGTGTGTGTTTGTGTTTCAGCTACCGGAGACACAGGCTGACCTAAATCTTTGCTCGCTGCACAGGTCAATTATAGCTGCGGTTTTCTAAAGGACGGTATAATAGTTTCCAAAAACTGGATTATTTCCCTTGTGTAGAAGGATTTTTCTATTTGATGCTTTACGTCCTCTTCAACACTAAACAGGTCATTTTGGAGACAGTCCTTCCAATTTTGTGGGTCTCTTACCCGACATTGAAATGAAATGGCCTCTCAAGCCCTACCGTCCAAACAAACCAATAGGTTTTATAGTTTTATATGCTAGGTCGGTCCGACTCGCACCACTTTGCCCAGGCAGGCTTAGACCTTCTAAGCGGTTTTACCCTGAGAAAAACCACCTGACCTTCCGTTGCAGAACTTGGCGTCTCACATGTGAGCCGAGCCAGGCTCGAAAAACTGCAATGGTGAGAGACCTAATGGTCAAGAGTCAGCGATCTTACCCAGAAGGCCACTAAGACACGTTATCACAACTTGTCGACAAAGTGAAACTTCAGTGGCGTAGCGACACAAATGTTCATGGTGCCTAAGGTGTTCCAGCGCTACAGCCATTAAAGTTTGTCAAATAACGGCTATCTCGTTAAATGAGACCGACCAAAACACACGCACACATGCACACTCGCCCGCATAAACACAGACACAAACACGCGCGCGCGCGGACGCGCCGACGCACACATACGACCTGGCATCTGCTTGTTTCTGTTGTTGTTGTACCGGCCCCGATAGCTTAGTTGGTAGAGTGTCCGCTCCGGGGAACGGGAGGTCTCGGGTTCGATCCCGGGGCGCGACATACCAAAGTCGTTAAAAATGGTACTAGCTGCTCCTCGCTTGGCACTCACATTTACGGGGTAGAGCTAGGACTGGTCGATCCAGTGTCAGGATAATGTGACTGCGTGTGGTATCATGTAATGTGTCTGGGACATGATACTTCAGTGAGGCAGCACTATAAACGTGAGCATTGAGCTCCCTGTCGCAACCAGACACCGTCGTGATACATGTATGACTGAAAAATTGTTGAAAGCGACGTTAAACCCGAATTCACACACACACAATTGTTTCTGTTGTTGTTTTTTCTTCTCTCACTCTCGCCGCGTCTCATTTCGATTTTGTCATTTTACTTTGGCTTCAGCTGTCATTAACTATTTCTAACCTGGCCCCGAGGTTATAAAACTTTTTTCATGCTCAACTCACCTGGGCATGAAATTTGTCCTGCTCAGAAATTTTAGAATGCCAACTGTTGGCATTTTAAAATTTGTGAGCAGGGCAAATAACATTCTCTGCTATCTGAGAAAGAAAAAAATCGCTCAACTTCTTAGCATTTTAATTTTTATGAGCATCACAAATTTCATGCTCAGCTGAGTTGAGCATGAAAAAGGTTTATAACCTCGAGCCAGGAAATCAGTAGGGGGACATTCAGTAACAGTGCAGACACAGATCATGTGGTGCCTGATCTGGGTCTACACTGTTTGCTACATGTAGCAGGATTTGCCGTCAAAAATAGAATACATAACGATAATACACCCGTGCGACACAGTGCATTTTTTCACATCTTCAAAATGGCTACTTTTCTGATAAAAAATTATGGTAGTTTTCTTTTTTTTTCCCTAACATAGGTTTTGGGTGCTTGTTAGAACCGCCTCAATGAGGCGGTTCTAACGAGTACCCACAACCTATGTCTTGGAGCAGAAATATAATTTATACTCCAGTAAACCCCCAGTTTCTCTATATAAAGTGGGGTTTAGGGGGTGTTCATTTCATGGACTTGTTCACGTGATGAAAACTAAAAAATATACAATAAACATGACATCCCTTAAATGACAAATGGACCGGTCCAACAGATAACAAAGGAAGAGTCCATCAACATACAATGGGTTAAAAAAGAAATATGATACATATACTAAGCATCAGACTGTCTGGCAGTAAGAGCAACGGAAACACGACTATCTGAACCTCACTGGGCCTTTAGGGTAACATACCCGTCCCGGCCCCCGCCCATCGGGGCTTGAAGAAATAAATGGGCTGCATGATGCTTCTACGCAGAGCTGAATCCGACCGAACATCAGTACTGGTTACCCACATAGAGGATCTAAGCCTGCCCAGGGAAAGCGGTGCGAGTGCGGTCCATGCTTATAAACCCTATGGGTTTTATTGGGCGACAGGGCTTGAGATGTCATTTCATCACAGTGTCGGGTAGAAGTCCCACAATATTGGAAGCACCGTCTCCAAAATGACCTATATAGTGTTGACGGGGACGTTAAACATCAAATCAAACAAAACATACCCGTCCATTCTTTCCTGACTCCAAAACTTATATTTGTTATGGAAATTTGCGAGTACAGTAGCAATATCACTTTACTAGCTTTTGTTTGTTTGTTTGATATGAAGTTTAACGTCCCTGTCAACACTCTAAAGGTCATTTTGGAGACGTTGCTTCCAATTTTGTGGGACTTTTACCCGACAATGAGATGAAATGACATCTCAAGCCCTGCTGCCCAATGAAACCAAAAGGGTTTATTAACATGGACTCGCACCGCTTTGCCTGGACGGGCTTAGATCATCTAAGCGGTTTACCAGTACTCGTGTGCGGGTCGGTTTCAGCTCTGCGTGGAAGTATCATGCAGCCCACCTATTTCTATCTTCAAGCCCCGATGGGCGGGGGCCGGCCGGCCGGCCGGCAGATTGTTTATCGATCGACCTTATCAGTAGACCAGAAGTTAACTTTTATGGAAGCTTCCTGCCTCCTATTGTTCACTTGTTTGTTTGTTTGTTTGATTTGAGATTTAACGTCCCCGTCAACATAATTTAGGTCATTTTGGAGACATTGCTTCCAATTTTGTGGGACCTTTACCCGACTCTGAGATGAAAAAACATCTCAGTCCCTGCTGCCCAATCAAACCAATATGGATTATAGGCTTGGACGGGCCGACTCGCAGCAATTTTCCTGGGTAGGCTTAGACCTAAGTAGAAGCATGCGTGGTGTAGTGGTTACGCTACTCGCCTTGTAAACCAGGGGTCGCAGGATCGATCCCGGGCTTCTCCAGACTTTCGGATGAGTCTTTAAACCGAGGTCCCGTCTCCGTATGACCTTAGCTGTTGGTGGGACGTAAAACTCAAACACACACATACTTAGACCTAAGCGGATTACAAGTACTCATGTGCGGCCGGTATCGGCTCTGCGTGGAAGCATCATGCAGCCCAATCTATTTCCCCAAGCCCCGATGGGCGGGGGCGGTATTGTCCACTTTTCTATTGCTGCCATTTGACAGGATCCAGGTAACGATTATTTATAGCAGCGATTTTTCCTCCCTGTGGCGTCAGAGCGCTGTGCAATAAGGGTTGGTTCTCTTCAAATATCTGGACTGGACTCGTGTACTGGAACATTGGCAAACAGTGTAGACATAGACCAGATGCTACAGAACGCGGAGAAACGCGGTCTCTGATCAGTGTCTACACAGGTTTCTTGAAAAACTGAAATACTCAATTTGAAGATTAAACGAAACAGTTTCAGCGTACGACCTACTGGTGTTGTCAGTGCTTTGATTATATTGCTACAAACATAGATTGTGGCACAGGGGCCAGTTTCAATCTTTTTGAGAGGAAAGATATACTATCCTATAATAATGAAGACAAGGGCACCATCGGGAATATATGACCAATCGTGAATGAAGTTATGTAGCTCTTGCAGTTTTTAACACACAAGTCAAAACTCTTGTCACACATGTAGATATACCGTCGTGATATGACTGAAAAATTGTTGAAAGCGACGTTAAACCCGAATTCACACACACACAAACACATGTAGATAACAAATTTATGTATACAATAGTACCTGCTTTGTCTAATCTAGTCTTCACGGTATGGAGCAACGCCACACATAATCTCCAGAATTGCTCAAAAATGATCACGTGTAGCCAAGCCTGTCTGCTAGTTAACATGTTGGTAAAATTCTGACTTTTTAATATGACAAATAAGCTAATATTTTTGCCGAAAGAACGTGTGTAGATTTTGAAAATGCAAAAGCTAATCATATTTTTTTCAGCAAAAATAACACATTGTTAGATATTGTACTTGCTAGAAACACTTACATGTAACAATATGACCACCTACGAGCTCGTTAAGCTAATGCTTTAAACAAATGGTCCCTGGGGGTAAATTGTTCTAATCTAATAATGTCGTAAGTTACCATGTTGTTTACTATGACAAATATGTTAATATATACTACTCAAAGTTTGATAGGGATCACTTTTTTAATGCAAAATAATTTTTGGATGAATTAATCAGCTGAATCCAAATTTGATACATAATGATAGAACACGTATCCTTCACAAAACCTAGTGAATAATTTTGTCAGCTGGTGCTGCATTCAAGCGTGACAACAGCAACCGTCTTGGCACCCCCAAAATTTGCCGTAACACGAAGGGATTTGGACAACTGATTTTTCACAAATTTCCAAATGTGTTTAGACAAACGTGCCTAATAACGTGTATGGCGTCCACGGGCATCAATTACAGTACGACATCGCCTGCGCATGCTCGTAATCCGAGTCTGTATCCGGTTTTGTTGAATCAGCTTTCATTCAGCAACCAATTCATCTTTGGGCTCCTGTAAAGTCCTCGGGTGCACAGGTCGGGCTGACACAGCACGCTGAAGCATGCCCTGCGCATGCTCAATCGGATTTAAGTCCGGTGACCGAGTGGGCCAGTCCATACGAACGATTGTCTAACGTTCCAGATAGGAATCAGTGACGTTGGCACGGTTGGGACGGGCATTACCGTCCATCAGAATAAAGTCCGGGCCGATACCATCTGCATATGGTCTCACAAACTCATCAAGAATATCATTACAGTACCTCACTGCCATTAACGTTCCGTTTTCAACGACGTACAAGTCAGTGTTACCGTTCACGCTTATCCCAGCCCAAACCATGACTGACCCCTTTCCATAGCGAGCATGCTCTGCCACATCCAAGTCATCGAATCGCTCTTTAGACATTCCATACACTAATTGACGTTTATAAGTGAAGTTTAGACAGAATCTGGACTCCTCAGGAAACAGTACTGGCGTCAAGTCATAAACCGTCTACCTGACGTTAGTTCTGGCAAAGTCCAACCGGTCTAGCACGTGCTGTCTCGTCAACGGAACACGTACAGCAGGCCTCATGGCATTAAGTCCGAACTCGTGGAGCCCGTTTCTGACAGTTTGTGCAGAAATTCGTACTCCAGTTCCGTTCCTAAGCTCGTTATACAAACACGTAGCGTTCAGGGACCGTTGACGTCGAGACTGAATCAACAAGAAAAGGCCCCGACGTTGAGTTGTAGCCCTTTCTCGACCCCGCTGTGTCTGTGTGAAGGATTTCCATGGGTAAGATGCCGACTCCACATTCGGGTAACCACGCTCTGAGACAAATTCAGAATCCTAGCAACACGACGTTAAAATACGCCAGATTCCAACATTCCGACGCCACGATTCATTTCTTCGGGGCTCAGACGGTTTCTTAATTGTCCTCTAGGCATTTTAGTGTTTCACAAACTCAAATGAAGTCCATTTTACGCTTGGTAAAGTAACACTGACAAGTTTGATTGGTCTGTTGGAAAGCAGTGCTACGCAAGATATTGGGGGTGCATGAATTCATTTGCGAAGTGTGAGAAGTGTGCACTTTTATGAGTACTGAACTGCACATGAGTTTCTGTTTCAGATATTTACCAATATACCGAGTACAAATTCTGTCAAGAAATTTTAAATTTTCAGTGCAAAATTTGGTACATAAAAAGTGATCCCTATCAAACTTTGAGTAGTATATTTGCTGAAATAGCGTGCGTAGCTTTTGAAAATGCAAAAGCTACTCACATTTTACCATCAAAAATAAAAGTGTGGTAGGTATTGCACGACCCGCAGAAAAAGTGACCGACTGAAGTCGGTTGATTTCTAAGAGTGCCCTAAAATCACCGTGTCATTCTATAATTCTGTCAGTCTGTCTGTCCGTCCGTAACCCGTTTGTGAAAATTGGTGAGAGTGACTTAACCGCTTGAATATTTAAACAATTTTTGGCATACTGATAGATATCAATGAGATCTAACCAATGAACTTGCGGAATATTACATTCCATTTAGTATAGCCTCACCTAGGCGAAAAATGTGAAAATTTTCGAACTGCTTCTCCTCGGAAACCCTTGGGCCGATTGAAGTCAAAGTTCATATGGAGCCTCTATGGGATGGGGGAAACCAAAATTTGCTCATGGGGTCCAGGTCACATGACCAAAATGGCCGCCAAGCCATATATGGTAATAACCCTTCAAAAATAGTCTTCTCCAGAACCACTGGGCAGATTTCACGAAACTTAATTCATAGCATCTGGGACGTAGGCCCATCATAAATTGCTAAAATGGTGACCCTGGGTTGACCTTGACCTTCTTTGTGCCTAGGTCAAACTTTGACACATATGCTTTTGTATTGGAAAAGTGAGAATGCATTTTATCCTGCAATCGATTCAGAATACAGTACTAAAGTATAAGATATATTTTTGCTCTCCTTACGATAAGGCACATTTATTGGGGGAACCGTTTTAGGTCCAGGCCACATGACCAAAATGGCCGCCATACCCATATATGGTAACACTCATAAAGGTAAAGGCATCCGGCGGGTCGTGCACTTCAGCTGAAGCTCTGGTTGTTTGTTTGTTTGTGTGTTTGATTTGAGGTGTTACGTCCCCGTCAACATTGTAAAGGTCATTTTGGAGACGTTGCTACCACTTTTGTGGGACTTTTGCCCGACATTGTGATAAAATGACTTCTCAAGCCCTGCTGCCCAATGAAACCAATAGGGTTTATAAGCACGGACGGTCCCACTCGCACCGCTTTGCCTGGGTAGGCTTAGATCCTGTAAACGGTTTACCAATACTCGTGTGCGGATAATTTGAAATGTCAGTGACCTAGCTGTAATCATTTTTGGATACTCTATAGGGAGGAAAAGAATGATAAAAGAAGACTGGCGGTCGACCAGGTGGACTGAGGGACGGCTAGGACAAACTTATTTTCCGCGCATGAATTTCTACGACATCCCTGAACAAAATCACATGCAGAATGACAAACAATGTAGATCCAGATAAAATAATTATTGATGGTAAGCAATCTTCGGCAGATTAATCTTTTCTGAAAAAGTGGCAAGGTCAATAGACTTCTTTCTTAAATTGTCGGGTAAAAGTCCCACACAATTGGAAGCAACGTCTCGAAAAAGACCTATACAGTGCTGACTGGGACGTTTAACCTCAAATCCGACACAAAATCTTTCTCAAATAATTTTTTAAAGATTAAAAAAAAGTTGAATTGTTGTATTTGCTTATACATTACGATAGCAAAACACTGGTGAAAAACATATTATACATGATTTACAAAGAAAACATTTGTTTTCTTTTTTATGCTGTATAACATAGACTGTTGGCGCTCTTTAGAACCACCTCAATAGGACAGCCATAGCGAGCACTCACAATCTTTATTTGAATCATATTAAATAACATAAAACAGCAAAGGTATCACCGGGCAATTATCGCTTTTATAGAAGGATCCAATGTTTTGACACGTGACTTTATTTGCATTACACATGCGCCAATATACCCCCCCCCCCCCCAGTTGAGTACCTTTTATTTGGTCGGCAAAGCATGACTGTTGCCATATGGTGTCAGTAATCGCGAATTTCGAATATTTATCGTGTAATTGAACTCCTTTCTTCTCCGCAAAATTGACTGATCCTTGTCATTTTGTGTTTTTGAAGTATTAAATGATATAGAACCAGTCTCTTCTGCTATTTTATCCTAAACAGCGTTATAAAACTACCCACCATCATACCACAACGTTGTCGATGCGCTTTATTTAACGAACGGAAATAAGATAAAAGCATATATATTTTAATCCAAAATACGAAAAAGAAGCAGTGGTTTGTGGCAAACAGTTTTGACAGATTGACGATTTAACAACAATAATTAAAGAACATCAACAGTAAAGTATTGAACGAGCCCATCAGATAAAATGAGGCTAATGACCTTTGACCTTGTGTGACGTAGACTTTGGATGTGTCTATACATTGTAAGCATGGAAAATGGTACCATTTAGCAAAGGGTGCAGTGAAATATTCCGCTATTATTAAGACAATATCATACTGAAAATGCTTCCGTTTTTATGTTAGAGATCACCTTTAGAACTATTCAAAACCAGTTATGAACAGTCCGAATTGTGGTGTAATTAAAGGAATTTCACTGTTTATTCATTAACCCTTGTCCTGCTGAGCCCGGATATGCCTTACCCTTCAAACAATGTAGATCCAGATCAGATGGCTTCTGAAGTAGCCATCTGATCAGGATCTACATTGTTTGTCATCCAGATTGTAAATATGTTGCAATAATTTGCATCAAGTAATCTGATTGGTTGATAATCAGTAGTGGGTGTGGCATATTTGAATATTCAGCAGAGCAAGGGTTAAGTGATCAGTCCATATTCAAGCTCACCCAGCTCAGTCCATACCCCCAGTTCAGATACGTAGGAAGTTGGCTGATATCTTCATCCGAGTAATCTCTTAGTCTGTCTGATCTCACGCGAATTCCAAGTTTTAAAAGAAGGTCGTTATATACTTCACCATTTAGAATAAGCTTTCTCATTTCATGCGGTATCCGCAGTTGCTGCACATGCCATGGAGTCTGGCGTCTTTTACCGAGCCTACGTTTAACTTCAATTAGCGCGAGCTGTTTGAGAGGGCGGGGATTGCTGGTGATGTCATCAAAACGTTTATCAAGTCCTGGATACTCTCTCTTTAGATTAAACGGTAGATGGTGAAACTCGTCCCGTATCCTTATCTGTTTCATTTCACAGAGGGCATGGTTATACGCAATGGCGGCCGTCGGTTTGGTCCCGTTGGCATTATCTAGTAGAAAATAAAGAACGGTCCTTCCGTCCATTGTCACAATATCTGGATCGGCGTCATAAAATAATAACTTGTGCACCTTGGGATATTCCTCTGCTATAGCGGCGTTATGTAAGGCAGTATGACCACTGTTTGTTTGGGCGTTAACATCCGCCCCGTACTTCACAAGCAGGTCTATGGCATGTTTGGAACGGTAAATACTCATGCAAGTGTAATGTAGAGCTGTTAAACCGGCACAATTCTTCGCGTTGACATTAGCGCCTTTCTCTAGGAGAGCCAACATACTCCAGATATTAAAATGTTTTGTAGCAAGCAGCAAGGCAGTATTTCCATCTCTGGTTCGTGCTTCAGTGTCGGCACCGTGTGATATCAAATATTCCGCTACCTCCGGGATATTTAATTCCAGACTTATGTGTAATGCTGTAACTTTGCATATTCCAAATTTCAGAGATAAATCTCCATATGCATTTATCATAAGTTTGAAACATTCCATTGAATTTCGCTTTACAGCTTTATACTCATTTTCAAATAAAGCCTGAAGTTTGTCTTTTGGTAACGTCCTATTCTCTCTTTTAACTTTGTCGCCTAGCCCTTCATACTGTTTATCCCACGAGCGCAATAATACTTCTAAGGGACTCCGACCCTTCTCATCTAGACGATACAGGTCTATTCCGGTTTCTAGAAACTTCTTTATAAATTCAATCTTGTGATGAAAGCAAGCTTTATGCAATGGATTAAGAAGCAGATAAGCGAATTCCTGTTGATTCGGAGAGAGGCTATTTCTTGTGTCGTCTAAAAAGACCTGTAATGGCCCCACTCTGGCTATAATTTTGTCAAACATGTCATGGTTGTCGTCTTCTATTGCAGTTTGCATGTGAATAAATTGTTTCAAGTTTGAACAGATTTTACTGTTTTTGCACTCACCGAAGATACGACTGTCTACAGTACTGTCGAGACAACAAAGTTCAAGTTTTGTGCAGCCTGCTCCCATTCGGAAACGTATTCTCTTACAACAAACATCCGTTCTTGTTCAGCGGCGACGTCGTTGCTATGGTGCGAATAGTTCGACGTCGCGTTACGTTATGTTTTCATGGCGTTCACTATCTAGGCACATCCGGATAACGATGATTATTATTATTATTATAATTAAATTATTTTGAAATTTCAAATATTCAGTAAAATCAAAAAAAAATAAGTAAACAAGACTTGTTTTCTGGGAAAACAGATGTCCCTCCACCACTTACCCCTTTCAAAACAAGCTTTATTTAACACACAGCTGTGACCTTCAGAATAAGGTAAAAGTTACGACAATCTAATCATTTCTTCATCCTGACCAAATGTTGTATGCATGCAAATTTGATTAAAATCCATCCAGTAGTTCATGAGATATACAGCACACAATCTAAATTTGGCCTTAATTTGACCTATTTAGCACGGTTCTTCATCCTGTTCCAATGTTAAATCAATGCATATTTGATTAAAATCCACCCAGCAGTTCATGAGATATCTTGCACACAAGAAATTGTCACGCCGACGCATACGCTGACGCCGACGGGATCCGCACCAAAAACAATATGTACCCCCTCTCGGTTGGAGGACATAAATAAATAAAATTAATCTAGTACGTCTGCTGAACGAAATAAGAAGAGCTTTTGTATTGCATTTTTAACCTATTTCAGGCTGGAAACCTCTAAACGGGTACTGCGGCAAACAGTGCAGGCCCAGATCAGACGCCGCAGAACGCGGCGTCCGATCAGGGCCTTCACTGTTTGTTAAAAGTTCAGCCATTTTCCTAATCAACTTTGAAGATAACACAACCTGACACCCCTAAATTTTGAAATGGACTCATGCTATATATACGAAGGAAGATTCCATTTGCTACTAAGAGGGTTAATATGGAATCATACCATCGTTTTCAGAAACCGATTGTACTTGCGATATACAAGATACAAGATTTCTGGCAGATCCTAGAGACATGTTACTATAGCAACAGCAAACGCTTGGTGCTTTATCAGGTCTGAGAGTTTAGCTATTTCTAAAGACTGTCCATAAAAATAAAGACAGTCTTTAAATTTATGGACTCACGTGTCTCTATAAAGTAATGCAAATCGTAAGAAATTTCAAGAATTCGAAAATCGCAGATTATGTATTATATAAACTTCTTCGTTACATGATGAATTGCGTGCAAAGAAAGTTTTTCTCGAATTTGTTGTCTAATTTTCGAGTATTTATATAAAACGGCTACGGAAGATATTCTTGTTTAGGTTTTCTCCCTTCATATACTTTACAACAAGTGTGCCACGCTTTAGGTGACATATTTCATTGTTTATGGTGAAAGGGAGAAAACCTGAACTACACAGAATCAATTATTTAGTTTCTTGAATTATTAATCAACAAGACAACGGATCATACTCAGTTTTCAGCTACATGCAGATTATCATGTAATAAAGAAGGTTGCATAACACATGTACTGCGATTTTCGAATTTTTGAAAATTTGTGCGATATGCATTGCTTTCTACTGACACGTGAGTCCATAAATTTAAAGACTGTCTTTATTTTTATGGACAGTCTTTAGAAATAGCTAAACTCTCAGACCTGTTTATAGGACTTTTCTTCATCTGGTTTTCCGACAAGGACATGTTTCACTCTCATTACGAAAACACGCCTATATAAGTACAATATCAATTTTACCACCAAAAATTGAAACTTTTCCGATGAAAAATTTCGATAATTTTCTTATTTCTGCTCAAAACATAGATTGTGGATACTTGTTAGAACCGCCTCGATGAGGCAGTTCTAACGGGTACCCACAATCTAAGTTTTTGAGCAGAAATAAGAAACATAATGTATACCCTTGCAAACTCCAGTTTTTCTATATAAAAGTGGGGCTTAAGGGGGTCAAGTTTATAGGCGTGTTTTCGTGATGGAAGCAAATTTTAGGGCGTTAAGGTCTCTATCAGCACATGTCAAGGGTTTAGATCTGCGTAATTTTACAATGTACACGGCGTCTTTTTGATAAAATAAAAATATATCGTTAAGAAAGATATTTGAATATTAGGGGTCTCATGTGAAAAGCCTTGAGGGACTTCTTTGATAATATTTGAATTTCTTACAGGCTCCAAAATCTATGGCTACGGTTAGACTAACAATCATAGACTGGCTTATCTTAGGTTGTGGGTACCCCTTTAATCTAGCACCTTCAATCTATGTTCTGAGCAGAAATAAGAAGTATATTATAAATTTTCATCTGATATTTTGGGAATATGAAGGGATGCATGTCACACAGGTATGCTGTCTTAATGGGAGTTCTGACCGGACGAACTTGACCAGGAACTGGCTTTATCGTTTAACCCATTGCATGCGGGAAACCCTTAAAGGGGTACCTTGGCAAACAGTGCAGGCCCAGATCAGACGCCGCAGAACGCACATGTGAAATACGAAAGCCCTATCACTTACCAATCGAAAGTTATGGCCAATGTTAATGTTTTTAAAAATTTTGAAAAAAGTAGATCAAAGGTCAAGGTCACGAGATCAAAAATTATGGTACCTCTGGAAAGGTCTTTTGATAAGGTATACACATGTGAAATATTAAAGCTATATCTATTACATGTGCCATTCAAAAGTTATGCTCAATATTAAGGTTTTGTAGACAGGCAAAGGGACAAACGGACAAACAGACAGACCGACCAAACACTATATGCCCCCCCCATGCATTATGCATAAAAATAGTACTGACACCCCTTATATGACAAATGGACTTGTCCAACATATAGCAATGGAAGAGTCCACTAGTATACAATGGATTAACGTCGTCGTTATTTAATTGAAAACGGCATGCCAAAAAAAAAAAAAAAAAAAAAATAAATAAATAAATAAAAAAGAACGAAAATCATATGAGTACACGAGTAATATATTAAACACAAGTGTAACGGCCGTCCGTGACAACCTTTTGTTTTCTAATGTTATTATGTTTACCTTTTCGGCAATAAAATTCCATTTTATATCTTTATATGGTAAACAGAATCTTACACACGTGGTCATGTCATATGACATTATGAAACTCGCCGGAGGCTCTTTCATAAATTTCATACGAAACGACCACGAGTGTGAGATCCTCTATGAGTTAGACAAAAATGAGTTCACAGGAGGCTCAGTTCACAGTTGGTTCACTTACGACAAGACACCCGTTCGGAATATTGCATTTTTCTATGGGGCGCCGTTTTACTATTAAATCCGTATTTATAGATATCCATAAATCGAATTATGGAGATCCATAATTCGATTTATGGATATCCATAAATCAGCCGAATAATAAATATCCATAATTCGAATTATGGATATCCAAAAATCGAATAATGGATATCCATAATTCGATTAATGGATATCATTAATTCAAATCGATTTATGGATATCCATAATTCGATTTATGGATATCCATAATTCGAATTATGGATATCCATTATTCGATTTATGGATATCCATTATTCCTCTGATTTATGGATTTCCATAATTCGAATTATGGATATCCGTAATTCGATATATGGATAACCATAATTCAGATCGATTTATCGATATCCATAATTCGAATTATGGATATCCATAAATCACCGCCAAAGCTTTTGGATTAATGATTTCTCCCTAAGACACGTGATTGTTTAATGTAAAAATCTTCAAATTCATCGCTGCAAGATGATGGCCAGTCAAAGGGACCTCTCTGCCGTGCAGCCTTGTCAGCCCGTAAGGCTTCCAAAGCAACAGACGCCATACGCTGAACACCCGCCAGGTGTGCAGTTAAATATCGGAACCAGCCGTAAGGTCTGGAAATTCCGGCCCTCTGGAATCACCTCTATAAGGACTGCGCTCCTAAGGACACTGAAAGTCGGACGTCAGATTATAATGATCCAAACATGCAATCCGTGCATGCTTTCTGGAGAAAAATGCACATGGTCGTTATTTGTAGTATTAACATATATCCATCGGCCCCCGCCCATCGGGGTTTGGAGAAATAGATGGGCTGCATGATGCTTCCACGCAGAGCTGAAACCGACCGCACATGGGTAATGGTAAACCGCTAATCAAAGCCTGCTAAAGGCAAAGCGATGCGAGTCGGACCGTCCATGCTTATAAACCCCATTGGTTTCATTGGGCGACAGGGCTTGATATGTCATTTTATCTCAATGTCGGACAAAAGTCCAAAACAATTGGAAGCCACGTCTCCAAAATGACCTATACAGTGTTGACGGGGACGTTAAACCTCAAATCAAACAAACATATATCCATATAATACTCTGCTTGAGATGTATGGAGTACCAGGCAGATATATCTCCTGCCCCCGCCCATTGGAGCTTGGAGAAATAGATTTGGCTGCATGAGCTGAGAGTACTGGTAAACCGTTAAGACGGTCTAAGTCGTGCGAGTCAATGGGCGACAGGGATTGAGATGTTTGTTTGTTTGTATTTGAGTTTAACGGCCCAGTCAACACTAATTAAGGTCATTTTTGAGCCGGTCAGTATACCTATCCACACGTTTCCACACGTTTCCTGGGCAGGCGTAAGCAGTTAACCAGTACAGTGCACATTCTTTCGCCAGAAACTGACAACTGCCCTTCTTGAGTCCGCGGAAGGGAGAAAATGACCATAGAAAAGATTTCATGATCAATCTCCACGAAATAATGTTGCCGACCCTGGCAGGTATCGAACCCGCATCCTCCTGATCACCAGTCAGACGCGAATCCGACTGAGCTACCGAGGCCGGCGAGATTGAGATGTCATTTCATCTCAATGAAGGCTTAATGCCCAACATAATGGAAAGCAACGCCTCCAAAATGACTTAAATAGTATTGAAGGGGACGTTAAACCTCAAATCAAACAAAACATCTCTCTCCCACACCATAGGCCACCACTAATCCTACCCTACATTACCTCCATCCCCATTCCGACTTTTATTACACACCTAAATCGGAAACTGACGGGAATAGTCGATTTTTTTTTTTTTTGCAAAGGGAGCAGTCATTATTCATTAGGTTTATTTGCAGAGGAGAATTATGGATATCCATAATTCGATTTATGGATATCCATATATCAGCCGAATAATGGATATCTATAATTCGAATTAAAGATATCCATAATTCGATTTATGGATATTCATATTTCGATCTAAATTAATGATATCCTTAAATCGATTTATGGATATCCATAATTCGATTTATGGATATCCATAATATGATTTATGGATATCCATAAACCAGCCGAATAATTGATATCCATAATTCGATTTATGGATATCCATAAATCGAATAATGGATATCCATTATTCGATTTATGGACATCATTAATTCAGTTCGATTTATGGATATCCATAATTCGAATTATGGATATCCATAATTCGAATTATGGATATCCATAAATAATTATGAATATCCATAAATAATAATGGGTATCCATAATTCGAATTATGAATATCCATAGTTCGAATTATTGATATCCATAAATAATTATGGATATCTATAAATACGGATTAAATACTAAAACGGCGCCCCATATTTTTCACATCTCTCAAATGGCTACTTTTCTGACGAAAATCCGAAATATTTTTCTTATTTATACTGCAAACATATGGTTGTGGGTGCTCGTTAGAACCGCCTCAATGAGGCGGTTCAAATGAGTACCCACAGCCTATGTCTTGGAGCAGAAATAAGAAAAATAATGTATACCCCCGTAAGCCCCATTTTTCTCTATACATGTATAAGATGGGGTGAACGGACTTGTTCACTCGAAGATGTCAAATCGATCCGCATGAGTTCATGTAGTACTAAGGAACAATTTGGTCTCTATCAACGATAGCACAACTTAATTTAAATCAACTTGCGCGCCCCCGCTCAAGCGGTCTTGGAGAAATAGATTGGTCTGCATGGTCTTCCGCGCAGAGCGGAGCCCGACCGTTGATGAGTACTAGTAAACCAGTAAGATCTAAGTCTCCCCAGGAAACGTGATGCGAGTCAGACCGCTCCTTAAAGTCTAGAAGTTTCTACTGACGGTAGGACTTGAGATGTCAATTTATCTCAATGTCGGGTAGAAATGCCACAGAATCGGAAGAATCGTCTCCAAAATGTTCTAAATAGTGTTGACGGGACGTAAAACTTGAACACAAACAAACAAATTAACTTGTCACGTCACATGACAGCCTTAGTTTGGGCGTAATTTGCTCTGGATCAAGGTCATTATGTAAAAGTGGCTTTTTTAGTCTTAATGAAAAATACAAATATTCAATACTTTAGACGAAATTGCACAGACTATAAGCTCTCAGCAGCACTTTCGATCAAAGTAGTCATTAGTGTCAAAACCGACTTTAGCCTCCCCATCCCTCCCTCCCCCGCCTGTGTTTCTCAAGAGGTATCTTCCCACTTTGAATTTTGTGTGCATCCAGGTTTAAGTCAATCATTAACAGAATGGCAAACAGTGTCAATCCTAATGAGACGGCTCAGAGCCGTCTCATTAGGATTGACACTGTTTGTATAGGGTCATGTGTCTATACCGGTCTACAGGGGTTGAAAGGGGTAGGTCAGAGGGATCAAAGCGTAATCCTAACAAAGTAATTTTCACCTTTTTATCCTTCTTTATAGGCTTAAGATTAAAATGCAATGAGAATGAGTCCACTTTGAAGGAAGATAAATATTAAAGAAATTCTCTCCCTTTTCTGAAGGCGCTATATTCACAAATATGGTTCTTGAGCATCAAAACCTTTCCTACAGTTTGATTGATTGATTGATTGACTGACTGACTGACTGACTGACTGACTGACTGATTGGATTGATTGATTGATTTATTTATTTATTTATTGATTGATTGATTGATTGACTGAGTGAGTGAGTGATTAATTTATTGATTGACTGACTGACTGAAGACTGACTGATTGATTGATCGATTGATTGATTGATTGACACGTCAAAGCATGTTAAGTCATTGTTGTCGTCTCTCATAGAAAGGGAGTAAAGAGATAGAAGATATACAGCAGAGGAGATCAAAGTGAGGGACAGGGAAGAGGGAGGAAAATACATGTAAATGGTAGTGTAGAAACAGAAGACATAAACAATATTCACCCTCTACCTGTACCTGCTGCAAGGACAGCAGGTCTTGCCAAACTGCAAGCCAATATACAGTAGAACTTCGATATCTCGAACACCGATGGCTCGATTACCATGGATGAGTCGAACACATTCTTGAGCCCCTAGCGTAATCCTCTATATAAGAAATAGTGGGGGATGATTAAGGAAATTTTGGTCTTTTATCTAGCAAATGTATGCTGTGTGTACTCATTAGAATCGCCTCGATGAGGCGATTCTAATGAGTACACACAGCATTCATATTCATCATATAACACCGAAAAGATGTCTAAAAGTATCTCGTTATGCCTCCTAACAGTAACCCGCAGTGACTCGAACTACCCCTGTCTCGAACAGATTTTCGAGGTCCCAAAGGTGTTCGAGCCATCGCAGTTCGACTGTAAGTTGGACGCCTTAGTGACGCAAGATACGCAGCACCTTCGCTTCACCCAAACACCCCATCCTAAGGCTTTAAAAGGAACTTAAGAAACTGTTAAAGCATCCAGCACAAAGCAGCGAATGACAGTTACAGTCTAACTTCAATGGCTCTAACACCTTTGGGACCTCGAAAATCTGTTCGAGACAGGGATAGTTCGAGCCACTGAGGTTACTGCCAGGAAGCATAACGAGGTACTTTTAGACATCTTTTCGGTGTTCTATAATGAAAATGTATGCTGTGTGTACTCATTAGAATCGCCTCATAGAGGCGATTCTAATGAGTACACACAGCATATATTTGCAAGATAAAAGACCAAAATCTCCTTAAGTATCCCCCACTATTTCTTCTGTAGAGGATTTCGCTAGGGGCTCAGGAATGGGTTCGACACAAAGTCGATGGTAAACGAGCCATCGGTGTTCGAACCATCGAAGTTCTACTGTACAAATATTTTATTGTAAGACGTTTCACAAGAAATATCAAGGCTCATCTGATATCCTCTAGAAGAAAAAAAAATAAACAAAAATGTTTTGCTGAAACATAACGATCACACAGCCGTGCGACATCATCATGAAAACACGCCTATATAATTTTGACCCCATTTAACCTCACTATATATAGTAAACCTGGGGTTAACAGGGGTGAATCTTATTTTTCTTAGCTCTACACTGAAATATAGATTATGGTACAATCTATATTTTGAGCAGAAATAAGAAAATATCACAATTTTTTCATTTTAAAATTTTCTTATTTTTCGGCCGTAAAGTTTACAGTGCATTTATATAGGCGTGTTTTCGAAATGTAGTGCAATTTTTACATCTCCAAAATGGCTGCGTTTCTGATGAAAACCCGTGATCTTTTTTATTATTTGTACTCAAAACATAGGTTGTCTGTGTTCGTTAGAACCGCCTCATTGAGTGGGTTCTAACGAGCACACACAACCTTTATCTTGGAGCAAAAATAAGCAAAATAATGTATACCACGGTAAACCCCTATTTTCTCTATATAATATGGGGTTTAGAGGGGTGTTCATTTTACGGGCTTGTTAACATGATGATTTGTTTAGAGCTAAAGAAGCGATTCATATCTCAGTGTGACAGGCCCTGCCCAATACTTTTTTTCCGAACGAGTGAGGCTTCTCTATTTTGGTGTTCATTTAACCTTAATAAATTTTGTTTTAATAATACTGCAACAATTACAGTTTGAAAAAATATACACGTATCAATTTTTTTGACATCTTGTGAACAAGCCACAGGACGTATAGTTTGATTTAAAAATGGGTGTTCATTTAACCTTAATAAATTTTGTTTTAATAATACTGCAACATTTACAGTTTGAAAAAATATACACGTATCAATTTCTTTGACATATTGTGAACGAGCAACAGGACGTATAATTTGATTAAAATGACCAGTTTGGATACTTGACGTATTGAGAGCATTGTCCTAAAAGATCTTTGCATCTTCAAATTATTTCAAAATTGCAATGTATCACGGTAGAAACATTGGACCAGTTTGCTCACAAAGTGTATTGAACTACTTCGTGAATTAAAGAAGTTCGAAATGAGTCTAAATATCGACCTTTCCGAAAATAAAAGACGCATGTGCTTAAATTATTGAACATCATAGTGCAAATCTAGCGTGTGACAGATACCTAAATACGAAAAGTGCACCTTGGATTAGTTTTCGATTTTCAAAATGAATTTTCATACATTTTGTTGCAGTGTTTTGTTCATGTATATAATCAGTGTAATAGATAATATTGGTTGTGAAGAGTCTAAATCTTCATCTTGGGACAGTTCCTTTCTTAAAAGAAAAGCAACAATTTTGCAGCAAAATGATCGACATAGTGTGAAAAATAAAAACATAAATCGTCGCCATACCAGACATGAAAAACCTCTACATCTTTCCGTTCATCGTCAGAAACACCAATCAGGTTCCAAATCAAGGCGCAGCAGACGTCAAAATGAAAGTCATTTTGGAAGCGCCATCTACTTGAACGGAAGTGGCCAGTTGCTAAAACTGAGGTTCATTACCAAGCAAGGAAGAATTGTCTTACCCGATGCGACCTTTACGATACAGTTTTGGGCTAAACCAGAAGGAGGGCAGGGTAGATATACTCCCATAATTGGTATGTAAATGAATACAATACTTCTGATGCTTTTATTTACGATAACACACCCGTGCGACGTCATGCATTATTTCAAATCTCTATAATGGGCATTTTTTTCGGATGATAATCCGATATATTTTTCTTATTTATACTGCAAAGATAGGTTGTAGGTGCTCGTTAGAACCGCCTCATCGAGGCAACCTATACCAACAACCTATACCAACAACCTATAAAGCCCCCGCCCATAGGGGCTTGAAGAAATATATGGGCTGCATGATGCTTCCACGCAGAGCTGATTCTGGCCCGCACACTAGTACTGGTAAACCGTTTAGAGGATCTAAGCCTGTCCAGGAACCGCGGTGCGAGGCGGAACATCCATGCTAATAAACCCTATTGGTTTCATTGGGCGACAGGGCTTGAGATGTCATTTCATCTCAATGTCGGGTAAAAGTCCCACAAAATTGGAAGCAACGTCTCCAAAATAACCTTTGCAGTGTTGACGGGGACGTTAAACATCAAATCAAACAAAAAAACAACAACCTATGTTTAGGAGCAGAAATAAGAAAATATTGTATAACCCCGCCCGTACCCCCAGTTTTCTCTTTATAAGGTGTTAATTTCGAGGACTTGTTCATTTGATGTCACCACGTTAACAAGTCCGTGTGTAGAATCCCACTTTATATGTTTACATTTGGTACGTATAGCTCTGTCGGATGCGCGTCTGACTGGTATTCAAGAGGACGCGGGTTCGATACCTGCCGAGGTCGGCAACATTCTTACGTGGAGATTGATCATGAAATCATTTCTACGGCCATTCTCCCACTTCCGTTGATTCAAGAAGGGCAGTTGTCAGCTTCTGGTGGAAGAATGTGCACTGTACTGGTTAACCGCTTATGTGTCAGCCTGTCCAGGAAAAGTGCGGATAGGTAAACGGACTGGCTAAAAATGCCATGAAATAGTGTTGACTGGGCCATTAAACTCCAATTCAAACAAACAAACAAACAAACAAACGTTATATGTATAGAGGATTTTACACGAGTGGTGATTTATCATGCAATTTGCACCAGTGTAAGATTATAAGAATCTTATATGGGTCTGAGGGGTGGATGGAAAAATCCGTCCCGAGAGTCACTGTCCGGCATCACGAGGCTTGCCGGGTGATGCCGGACAGTGATCCCGAGGGTCGGATTTTTCTATCGCACCCCTCACACCCATATAGGATTCTTTTTCTTGCATACCTTCCATTTCTTAGAGAGAATTTGTAATGCTGTAGTCACTTCGGTTACCGACGTCCGCCATATTGTGATGACACCACAGGAATGTTTAGTGACGTCACGTAACGTGCATGACGTCAACCTTAACGACGGCGCATCCTGGGTCGTATTCAACCAGTGCATTGGTCAAACACGCGATTTTATTCGATTTTGGGTTGGAACACCAGGGTCAGAACATAAATTTCTATCCCAGGGTAAAATCGCGGATTTCCTTGTCTGGTGTGCAAGAATCTGTTTACCATACTTTAAATTGGATTGTATCGCCTTTAAATTTGACAATTTACCACAAAAAATGCATGGTTGATATGGGCTTCGTCAAGACGTTACCTAATTCCGCCAAAAGTGTTATTACACGTGTGGTCATACGATTTTTATTACACGACGCTATCCACTTCTTATCAACGACGTCATATGATAAATTATATTCCTTACGTTCGTTAGTACCGCCTCATGGAAGTAATTCTAACGAGCAGACACTATCTACATACTGGTCAAAAATAAGGAAAATTTCATGCAAAAATCATGTGAAAAATGCTAGTGCTACATACGTATATGAAAAATACCATGGCAACATCGAAATATAAACTTAAACTGATAAGTAAAATAACAGCAGACGAAATTATTTTTTTTTTATCATTATTTTAAACAGAATGTCGGGCTTGGCATTTCATGTAATGCCTAACAGACAATCTACATTAAATGATAAGCTTTGAATAGACAATTTACGTGAAAGGTCAATCCGCGTTGTCTTTGAAAAATGAGCGGGGCACAACATTTCCGACAATTTACATGTGCGGCTAGAGAAGAATCAGACCAGCCTGCGCATCCATATAGTCTGCCCAGAGACTTGCCTTGTTGCATGAAGGAGCAATGAGCACTTAGCTATCCTAAGGAAGCACAACATTGACTCTGATCAGACAGTGCGGATGCGCAGGCTGATCTGAGTCATCGCTTGGCACATACGTAAATTGTACGAAATGCTGTGCTCAGGCTCAAATAAGAAAATACGTGTATTCGAAATGGCATCCATTAAATCTGCGTAGCGCATCACTTTAACAAGCCAGTGTAATAGACATCCACACAAACTCCACTTTATATAGAGAAAATGGGGTATACAGTATTTTTCTAATTTCTACTCTACAACATCGGTTGCGGGTACTCGTTAGAACCGCCTAAATGAGTTCTTCTGGGCACCAACGGCCTACGCTTTGTGTATGAACAAGGATAGTATCACATTGTTATCAGAAAATTCCCCTTTTGGATATATGAAAGAATGCAGTTGTCTCGTAATGGAGCGGAATATAACAATCTGATATGGGGTTCTGTTGTAGATGAGCGTTTCCAACCCGAGGGATGACCGTGCTGAGCGGAACCGAGGCCTCGCCGAAGTTCCGCTCAGCACGGTCATCCCGAGGGTTGGAAACGCCCATGTACAACAGAACCCCATATTGGATTCTTTTTCTTGCACAACACCTCCGGTTAGTTTTGACAGCTTGCACATGTACATTGTTTACAAAATAAAAGTAGTGCGGAAGTAGTTCGGGCAGTTGAATAGAATTGAAGCGCATTTATGTTAGTTGCCTGGGTCGGAACACCAGGGTCAGAACATAAATTTCTATCCCAGGGTAAAATCACGGATTTCCTTGTCTGGTGTGCAAGAATATTCAGTCTAGTACAAGTACTCGTACACCCATGTGGTTTAACGGTATCTATCATGGCATTCATTTCAATAACACATCCGTGTGGCATAATGCATCCTTTCACAGTCTCAAAAGCTGTCATTTCTTCGAAGTGAGTGAGTGTTTGGGTTTAACGTCCCACCAACAGCTAAGGTCATACGGAGACGGGACCTCGGTTTAAAGACTCATCCGAAAGTCTGGAGAAGCCCGGGATTGACTCATTTCTTCGAAGATTTGTGATATGTTTCATGTGACTGCCTCAAACAGAGATTGTGAGTGCCCGGGAGGTGCTACCGAGTACCCACAAATTATGTTTTGGAGCAGAAATAAGAAAGACAATGTATACTCGAAGAATCTATGCTTCTAACCCTGTTTTATGTACATAAAGTGGCGTTTATGGTGGCGTTCACAGTTCCATGCGGTTTCAATGCGATTTACCATAATAACTAACAGATAGAGGGTTGCTGCAGAACCCCCACCCCGCCTCGGAAAAGAAAGACCTAACTTTTTTTTTTCAACGGAATCATATGAAACACATACACCCTTAAAGCAGATGGAATGTAAATTAAGGAATTGTGAAGAATACTTTGGTTATTTAAATGTTTTAATGGCTGCCCTAAACCATGCCCATTATAAAGTGAGGGCGCACCCTATCGAAATAATGGGACTACGCTTGTGGAATGAAAATGCCTCAGTGAAGCGGTTCTTACCAATGCTCATAATCTATGTTTTGACCTATGATATAAATAATTTATACCCTTGAATATCCAACTTTTCTCCATATTAAGTGGAATTTGCAACGTGTGTTATACATGCGCAGGGGCTTATTAACGTGATGTTTAATATTACACCACGGTACCTAGCTGAGCTCATACTGATCAGAAGTCTCCTGTCCCCATTGATGCCAGAATCAAAGGAGTGTCAAAACAGCTGTCAAAGGTTAACCCTGGGAAAGCTGCCGGACCAGACAACCTGTCACCACAACTTTCGAAGGAACTTCATGCTGAAGTAGTTCCAATTCTAGTAGACATCTTTAACTCATCCCTTAAGTAAGGCAAAGTCCCAGATGACTGGCGGCATGCCTTAGCCACTCCTGTATATAAAAGTCACAAATCTAAACCCGTGAACTACCGTCCGATATTCTTAACTTGCCTCTGCTGTAAGGTTATTGAGCATGTTATAACTTCCAATGTAACTTCCAATGTGACCAAAACAAGCTCTTATTCTTCAAACAACACGGCGTTTGTAGCAAACTTAGCTGCGAAACACAGCTAATACAGTTTGTACAGGACCTAACGGATACCCTTAACGATGGTGGTCAAACGGATGTGATTGTTATGGACTTCAGCAAGACCTTTGACAAGGTCGACCATCAGAGGCTCTTGCTGAAGCTCCGTCGCATAGGCCTCAACAAGAAAGTCACTAAATGGATAGCTTCCTATCAAATAGAACCCAGTGTGTGGTCTTAGATGGTGAAGAGTCCCAATCATGCCCCGTTCAGTCTGGTGTGCCACAAGACTCTGTTCTTGGCCCCTGTCTGTTTCTTATCAATATAAACGACATGTCAGGCCTCATATATAGCAACATCAGGCTGTTCGCAGACGACACCATCATGTATCTGACGATCTCTGACCAAACTGACTGCCAACTCCTCCAAACCGACCTCTCAAGTCTAGAAAAATGGGAAAGTGAATGGTTAATGATGTTTATCATATGACGTCGCGTCTGAGAGTGTAATAACGCCATGTATTATTTTCGATAATTCACTGGTGGATTAAATATGCAAATTAGCTAGATACGTCCCGTAACGTTACACGTACGACGTCCTTAACGACGTCGCGTTTACTAATGACGGAATATTGATATTTTCGTAAACAATTGTGAATAAAATGCGTTTTAATGTCATATGATAAATAGAATCTTGCATTCGTGCTCATGTATTATTGAATTTATTAAACTCGTTGAGGAAAAGGGATAAAATGCTCGGTAAAGCCTCACATTTTATCCCTTTTCCTCAACTCGTTTAATAAATTTAATAATACATGAACACTCATGTAAGATCCTCTATTTAATCCTGACAAGTGCGAGGTGATCAGGATCACTAAACAGAAAAAGTCCACCATATTTGAATAAACTCCATTCAGCAACTTCGGCAAAGTCATAATTTCTAAGGACTTGTCATGGACAATACACATTATCCTGATCACAACAAAAACAAGCAACATATTGACATTTATAAAAAGAAACATCCAAAATACAAACCCGAAACACGTAAACTTTAAAATAAAGGCTTATAAAACATTCATCGGTCCTCTGTTTGAATACGCTGCACCTATTTGGAACCCCTGGCAGTCAAAAAAACATCCATCAAATAGAAATGATTCAACATCGTGCAGTAAGATACATATGTAACGACTATAGTTTCCTTAGCAGCGTTAGCGCCATGCTTTCAAAACTCAACCCCCCAACTGTTGAAAAACGAAGAAAAATTTTATCTTTGGTTACAAAACAGCCTAGTAAAAATCCAACCGCCGTCATACATACAGCCATCTTTGAGAAATAGAGTCACGATTCTGTAGGATTAACCCTCATAAGTACTCATTCTTTCCCCGTACTGCAAGACTCTGGAACAATCTCCCCCCAGATACATGCAACAGCCCAGACCTCGGTTCATTCGAGCAGGGCTCCTCAAAACCTCAAAAGGAGCACCTAATAAAATCATCTTCATCTTTTATCCTTATCATCCTCATCTTTTCATTACCCCAAATTACACACTGTTATGCTGATTTCACAGACCAAATAAATTCTAAATTCCACATAAATATTTGACATGGAATTGTTTCTCAAAAAGTTTTGTTTCTGGCCATTTAGAAATAAGAAAAATAAGTTTTACCCCTGCAAACCCCAGTTTTACCACACAAAAGTGGGGTTCAAGGGGGTGAAAATTATATACTATTAGGCGTGTTTTTGTGATGAATGGCGTCTATCGTATCTCTAAAAATAGCATTTTCAGAAGGAAATGTTTTATTTTGTTTCTTTTTTCTTGTCCAAATATAGATTGTGAGTGTTCGTTAGAACCGCCTCAATGAGACGGTTCTAATGAGTACCCACAATCTATGTTTTAAGGCAAAACTGAGGGAAATAATGAATACCCAGTAAGGTTGCACTACAGTAAATAATTGGTCTTTATGAAAGCTGCACTTGCTTTGGGGAGAGCTTTCAGTACAGAATTGAATATTCTGCTGCTTCTGATTGGGTTTGGTGCTAAGCCATTATTTTTCTGAGAAGTTTTATTGTTT
This sequence comes from Lucinisca nassula, assembly GCA_963580285.1. NCBI lineage: Eukaryota > Metazoa > Mollusca > Bivalvia > Lucinida > Lucinidae > Lucinisca > Lucinisca nassula. The sequence continues at coordinate 59,464,084 of OY757010.1, forward strand.
ATTAGAAGAAATATTAGTAGGTATTTGCTATTGTAAAATGCAGCTGATTTAAATTGAACCAGAAAATTGTGCTGACTGGCCACTGGAAATGCCTGGATTTATTCGCTGCGGTATGGGTTTGTTGACACTGGCTGCCAAAGAGGCCAAAATATGCCGCACAGCACCTATATTTTTTAGCTGCTTCTGGAAGGTAAATGGTCAGCCTGTCAAATTATATGCCTCATAATGGAAGCATTAGACTTGCTGAAATGTGGTAGAACATGGAATATGCCCCAATTTACATTGTGAGTAAGGGGATTTTTTTTACTGTAGTGCCACCTAAACCGAAAGTAGAAAAGTCAGCTCTTCTCTAATGTTTTCATTCATTACATAATATTTTCACAAATAATAGGTTCCCTCCAATTCTGTATCTTAAACTGGATCTTCCTGGCCTGTATTTTGTCACAGAAACTGTACAAATTGTAAGTTTAGTGCTAGTTTAGGACTAACTGGGTGTATTTTATCAGTTTTTGCTTCTGTTCCATGTAATTGGAGGGGGGGGGGTACTTCAAAGCCATGTAAATCAGTTGTCTATGGTCTGTTTGGAAAGCAGACTTGCAGTAAAAGTATAAACAGGAACACAAGAAAAAGAAAATACTCCATATTGAATATAACACTGAGGTTACTTGGCATTAGGCAAGGATCTCGAGCCAATGCAAAATTTCAAAATTGTCTCTCCGAACAGCCCGCTGCAATATCGCAATGAGTTTTCTCAGCCATTGTAAGTTCTTATTGGTTGGGTTCATGTTACAAGATTTGAATAGATATATTCAGCCATTTCTCATGGCATTAAGGCATTTATAATCATTTTCTCAAAGTTTTGTCCCCAAAATATCCTCAAAATGCCAATTTTTACTGAAATTAGGGGGTATAGGTGTGAGAACAGCCAAAATTTCTAGCATGGGTGGTAATAGGACATGATTTAGTGCATTTTAGGATTAAAATATTCCAAAGACATCTGAGAAGAAGCACTGATGCAAGTCGGTTTCTGGGTTCCATTCTGGAAAGAGGTAAACTTTGCGCTTTTTCACAAAACATGGTTTGTCCGGCTTTCACCGTAGAATCTGGAAGCGATAACTTTTTCGCAAAGTTTAAAGATTTTTTGTCACTGAACATTAATTATGCATGACTATATTATTAGATATGGTCTAAACTTGTGTTTGGCAATTCCTTTGGTGGATCATAAAGAAATTAGGGTTTGGTATAGGTTGCACTACAGTAAATAATTGGTCTTTATGAAAGCTGCACTTGCTTTGGGGAGAGCTTTCAGTACAGAATTGAATATTCTGCTGCTTCTGATTGGGTTTGGTGCTAAGCCATTATTTTTCTGAGAAGTTTTATTGTTTATTAGAAGAAATATTAGTAGGTATTTGCTATTGTAAAATGCAGCTGATTTAAATTGAACCAGAAAATTGTGCTGACTGGCCACTGGAAATGCCTGGATTTATTCGCTGCGGTATGGGTTTGTTGACACTGGCTGCCAAAGAGGCCAAAATATGCCGCACAGCACCTATATTTTTTAGCTGCTTCTGGAAGGTAAATGGTCAGCCTGTCAAATTATATGCCTCATAATGGAAGCATTAGACTTGCTGAAATGTGGTAGAACATGGAATATGCCCCAATTTACATTGTGAGTAAGGGGATTTTTTTTACTGTAGTGCCACCGTAAACTTATTTATTCTATATGAATTGAGGTTTAGAGAGGTCTTCATTTCACGGATCTGTTAACTTGGGGCAAGTTGTTCAAAGCCTTTTAGCTTAACGAGTTTGTTACTGGACCTATTGTTAACTGTTCTGGCAAGTTCAGTATCTAAAATTTTGTTGTTTTTTTTACTGAAAAAAAATGTGGGCGGCTTTGGCATTTGCAAAAATTGCTCACATTTTTTCAGCAAAAATGTTAGTATATTTGCCATATTTAATGATCAAAGTTTTCACAATTCGTTAACTAACGACGTCGTTAGTTTTGAACAACTGGTCCCTGATGTGTGCAAAAAGGTCATCTGTAAAATCTGGATTTGGCTTATACTCGAATGGAAATAGTTTCGTCCATGTTTTTTAACATTTTATTCATAGCCCGTTTATACCCAGGTTCCCCCCACCAAGAGACACTAAAACAATGTAGACCCAGATCAGAGGCTGCGGGACGCTTGGCATACAATGTTTGCTTGAAGTACAGATGAATCAGTATATACATGTAAGAGCAAATCAACCCACCAGAGCTATCAGTACTCTGATTATAAACGTACATGTACCCTGCACCGTACTACAGAACCCTGGAAGGGACATGCAATTGATTTTAATATGTTGTACGAACAAGATAATATCTTTTGTGCACAATATATTATCTTGTGCGAATAAGATAATTTCCTGTGCGCACAACTTAATAACCTGTGCGCACAAGATATTATCTTGTTTATACAACATAGATCCTGTGCGGACAACATAATATCATGTGCGCACAACATAATATATCGTGAGCGCACTACTTATTATCTTGTTCGTACAACATAATATCTTGTGCGCACGAGTTATTATCTTGTTCGCACAACATATCTTGTTTGTGCGCATATGATATTTTCTTGTGCGCACAAGATAATATCTTGTTTGCACAACATCCCAAGATCTATGTTGTGCAAACAAAATATGTTGTGCGAACAAGAAAATATCGTGTGCGCAGAAGATCTTAAGTTCTGCGAACAAGATATTATCTTGTGCGCACAAGATAATCTTGTGCGCACAAGATAATATGTTGTCCGCATAAGATAAATTATGTTGTCCGCTAAAGATTATATGTGTGCCCACAACATATTATCTTGTGTGCACAAGATAATATCTTGTTCGCACAACTTAATATCTTGTTCGCACAACATATTAAAACAAAATTTAATGTCCCTTCCCGGGTTCCGTATGAACCTGTCTACCAGTGCAAGTATCTTAAAATATTTGTAAACAAGTTATCAACATAATTTGAAGAGAGAGGGCATTCTAGGTTTAGTTTGTCATGCACGTAAACGTTAAGCCCGATTACATGTGGCGAAGGTTACACAGAAAGCGCTATGAAAGTACCTTTGGATTTTAACATAGCGCTCGTATACTCGTATGTGCGCAAAGCGAAGACTAAGATTATTTAGTACAATCGCGCAGTCTGATCAGATTCCTCGCCGGGCGCTATAATATACATGGACAATTTCTTAAAGCTTTCTCATTACGTTAACAGGTTTGTGTAATGATTACCTGTGTAAGTCACATTTGGACCCCCGGCAAGCGATTTTGGTACTTAATGCCTATGCGAGCAGCGAAGGTTCAGGCGAGCCTGCGCATCCGCGCAGTCTCGCCAGAACCTTCGCTGCTCGCTCATACAAGCAGTGAATCAAGAGGAACCTTCAGACAGAAAGCCATATCCCTGGCCCCTCTGAATGGCTGGGCATGCGCAGTTAAAATTTGTCATGACGGAAAGCTCGAAGACACAAACTCACTTGACGGGGCCCATTTGATATAGGGAGAAAAAGTGTTTTTTTATCCCGTTAACAAGCACATGTACGTGATATAAACACCGCCACTTCAGGGATAAACATTATTTTTCTTATTGCTGCACCAAGTCATGAGTTGTGGGCGCTCGCCAATGAGGCGATTCTAACGAGCACGTACAACCAATGTTTTAAGTGTAAATAACAATAATATTACAGAATTTTATAAAAAAAAAAAATAAAAGCGCCAAAGGCACTGAAATGACAGCTTCAGTGAGAAATTTCACAAAACTATTAGGCCTTTATAAAAAGGTGTTTTTTTTTTAAATAACGACACACAATTGCAATAACAACAACAGCAGCTACAAAACTTCGGATATATAAAATATTTGTAGTTGTTATATATATATATGTACTGTGAAGTGCCATTTTATGTTTCGAAGTTTCCATCAGTTCCCGCGAAATGAACACCCAGTAAAAACATCTTTTATCATACATTGAGTATAAAATACTTAGTTTTTGGAATATGCGATACGAGCGTGACACCAATGCACTTATCACGCTTGCACGTGCTGCCATATCGCATGGGCTTTATCATTACCCCCAAAATTCATATCAAAACCCTTTATTGCACCCCTAAACCTTTATCATACCTCTGACGTCACCCTATTCGGAGCACGCGGCGTTCTTCCTTTTGAGGCATTTCGCATTTGTTGTTCAGGACGCCATTTGCAATTTGTAATATTTACGTCTGTTCGAACTGTTTGGCAAAAAAAAAAAAAAAAAAAAAAACATGGCACGGCGCAGCGAATACGAGAGAAAATGGGCGAAAGAACGATGCAGGGGATTGCTGACAGACTGTGAAATGTATGATTAATGGATTATGATATGGCATTTTTCATATCATACCCCATATCAGCCCTCGACGCATATCAGCCATCGGGCCTTCGGCCCTCGGGCTGATATGGGAGTCTCGGGCTGATATTGGGTATGATATGAAAAATGCCATATGATAATCTCTATATATAGAGCAAATGAGGTTTACAGGAATATATATTATATTCCTTATCCGGATCAAATACATAGATAAATGGTGCTCGTTAGAACCACCTCAACGAGGCGGTTCCAACAAGCACAAAACATCTATGTTTGATGCAGAAATATGGGCAATATCAAATCGTTCTATGAAAGAATCTCTCAATTGGAGCCATGAAAGAATTCCATTACGAAAACGCCCCTATACAAATGCATTGTAAACTTAACCGCCGAAAAACGAAAATGTTCAGATAAAAAATTGTGATATTTTTCTCTTTCCTGCTCACAATATAGATTCTGGGTACTCGTTAGAACCGCCTCATCATTCCGATTTAATTTCAAAATTCAGTGTTGAACTTAAATCTCTTCTGCAACAAGGTCTATAGGAACCCGAATTGTATGGTGATTTAGTATATAAATTCAGAAAAATATATTCTTACAGTGACTTCAGCACCCAATTTCGATATAAAAACATTGGGTACAAAATAAATGTTATACGACAGACTGCATGCATGGTACTAAACCCAATCACGGTATACACCTTTGCTGCCCTCTTTAATTGAACGCCGTTGTGACATGCCTAAGATTCTACAACGGTTCCAGCGTAAAGGCTTCTTGAGAATGAGGGAGAATTTAATTTTATGTAATGTCGGTTGGTGCCTGGTGCTCTGTCTCTGGATGGGCCTACTGTTGGTTTTCCTTTGCTCCAGCACTTCAGTGGTTTCTTGCTGTCGAGTCCTCACCGTTACTTCAGTGGTTTCTTCCTATCGAGTCCTCACCGTTGTTTAATCTCTGTGGCTGTTTGATTTTTGTGTTCTCCGAGATGTTGCACTGATGAGTTAGGAGGCCTTCATGCGGGCTGAACATTTTATTTGTCTAAATCGCGACCGAAGTAAGGGCGAGGATTGCGGCAGCGTAAAATCGATTTAAGCTCCCAGTGGAATTCGTTTCACTGACTGTTCCAGGGCGGTTCTTCTGTCGCGGTTTATTTTTGTTATGGTTTGCCTTTGAGTGTGTGTATCGCTTGTATTTGTTGTTTTGGATAGCCATTTGGCCGTTTTGTGGGAAAGTAACTGTCCTTTTGGCTTTCCCCTATTGCTGTTTCCATTAGCGTCTAGTTAAATACATGTTTGTGTTTCTTTCCCTTTGGTATCTCTGATGGGAGCTGTGGTTAATTGTATCGATTCCTGATCATTGCCTTCACTTCTATGTAACTATATACAGTAGAACTTCGACGGCTCGAACACCGATGGCTCGTTTACCATGGATGTGTCGGACCCATTCTTGAGCCGCTAGGGAAATCCTCTTCATAAGAAATAATGGGGATAATTAAGGAGATTTTAGTCCTTTATCTTGCAAATGTGTGCTCTGTATTCTCATTAGAATCGCCTCGATGAGGCGATTCTAATGAGTACACACAGCATACAGTTTCATTATAAAACACCGAAAAGATGTCTAAAAGTATCTCGTTATGCCTCCTGACAGTAACCTCAGCGGCTCGAACTCCCCATGCCTCGAACACATTTTCGAGGTCCCAAAGGTGTTCGAGCCATTGAAGTTCAACTGTACAAGTGGGGTTCAATGGGTTCAAATTATATAGGCGTGTTTTCGTGATGTGGTTGTGTTATCATAATAAGGTAAACTATTTAATCTTAAACCGTTTACGTTGTCAAAATCCGACCAAAGCTGATGGTTTTCAAAACAGATATTTAAAAAGAAAACGTATAATTTTGCAGGTTACAGCGAATGGAAATCGTAATTGCAATTTCGGTAATTTGCAATTCAAGTACAGCTTGATTTTAGTTGTTTTCCAGATATTTAACAAGCAATTAATTGCCTATAGTGTAGTGTTAGCAAACGATATAGACCACGTTCAGACGCTGCATTCTGTTGTGTTTGATCTAGAGCTACTTTGTCAATTTTCCCTTTATGGGACGCTGGGCTAACGTATCGTCATTATTTACAAACAAACTGGACTATTGACTTAAATATTCATCCGCTTCATAGTCTCGTGACAAACGAACATAAATTAAGGTAGCTTTTGTCCATCACTGACCGGCCAGATAAATGGAAGAATTATGCTGACATTCAAAATCGTAATCGGATTAATATAGACGTTACAATTTATGACTTTTAAAAGATATCTTTAAATGCAGTTTAGTAATCCAATTCAATATTGGTTTAATCATTGAAAGAGTACAAATGTGACACATAAACACGCATATTTAAAATAAATAACTGCATATACAAGGGAGATTACTCATTCAGTAACTGAACCAGCACGTCATGAGAAATAATATTTAATCTCAAACCCGATAAGCAAAGGCTCAAACATGCCTATATAATCAGGTCTGAGAGTTTAGCTATTTCTAAAGACTGTCCATAAAAATAAAGACAGTCTTTAAATTTATGGACTCACGTGTCTCTAGAAAGCAATGCAAATCGTAAAAATTTTCAAAAATTCGAAAATCGCAGTACATGCGTTACGCAACCTTCTTTATTACATGAAAATCTGCGTGCAGCTGAAAACTGAGTATGATCCGTTGTCTTGTTAATAAATAATTAAAGAACTTAAATAATTGATTCTGTGTAGTTCAGGTTTTCTCCCTTACACTATAAACAATGAAATATGTCACCTGATGCGTGACACACTTGTTGTAAAGTACACGAAGGGAGAAAACCTAAACAAGAATATCTTCCGTAGGCGTTTTATATAAATACTCGAAAAGTAGCCAACAGTTTGAGACAAAACTTTCTGTGTATGCAATTCATCATGTAACGGATAAGTTTATGTAATACACATTCTGCGATTTTTTAATTTTTGAAAATTCTTACGATTTGCATTGCTTTCTAGAGACACGTGAGTCCATAAATTTAAAGACTGTCTTTATTTTTATGGACAGTCTTTAGAAATAGCTAAACTCTCAGACCTGATAATTCTGACACCTTTGAACCCCACTTTTATTTGGTAAAACTGGGATTTACAGGGGTAAACCTTATTTTTTTTTTTTTTTTTTTTTTTTTGCTCTAAAAATAGATTATGGGTACTCGTTGGAACCGCCTCAAAGATTAGAACCGGCCTTAGAAATGAAATATTTGCGTGAAAAAAAAAATCTTAATTGGGTGTGAGGGATTGATAGAAACATCCGTTCCGAGGGTCACTGTCCGGCATCACGAGGCTTTTTTATAATGCAGTCACTTCGATTGTCGACGGCTGTCATATTTTGATAGCAATAATGTGACGTTTTTGGCGTCATTGTTCGTGTAGCGGCGTCAAACAACGCTGCGGTGTACATGACGTCCTCCATCAAACACGTGAAATTTCATTGAGCGGGTTCTAAAGAGTAACCACAACCTATGTTTGAAGTATAATTAAGAATCAAATATCAGAAATTTTCATCAGAAAACTAATCATTTTTGGAGATATGAAAGAATGCACTATGTCACACGGGTGTGTTATCGTAATGGTAGTCATATTCAGTCATTACGAAAACATGCCTATTCAAATACATTGTAAATTTTACCGCCGAAAAAAACGGAGATTTTCAGATGAAAAATTTGATATTTTTGTTATTTCTGCTCAAAATATAGATTGTGGGTACCCGTTAGAACCGCCTCATCGAGGCGGTTCTAACGAGTACCCACAATATATATTTTAGAGCAGAAATAACAAAAATATGGTTTACCCAAATATACCTCAGTTTTACTATATAAAAGTGGGGTTTCAGGGGGTCAAATTTATATAGGCGTGTTTTCGTGATGACTGTTGAAACGATCACAAATGTCTGCATGAATTCGACAGACACAGGTTTAATCGCCTCTCCACACGACCAATCTGTTGAATTCGACAAACATCATCGTTAAAAAGTTCATGTAATAATAATATACTCCTGTAAAATCGATGTTATATTATTTTGCTTACAAACATAGATTTTGGATACTCGCTAGAACTGCCTTAATCAGGCCGTTTAGACGAGTACTCCCACTATGATATTGTTTGTCTTGAAGACGTTGCTTCCAATTTTGTGGGACTTTTACCCGACATTGAGATGACGATATCTCAAGCACTGTCGCCCAATGAAACCAATATGATTTATGTGCATGGACGGTCCGACTCGCACCGCTTTGCCTGGGAAGGCTAAGATCCTCTGAACGGTTTATCAGTGCTCGTGTGCGCTCGGATTTCAGCTCTGCGTGGAAGCATCATGCAGCCCGTCTATTTCTTCAAGCCCCGATGGGCGGGGGCGCCCCTTATTTTGGCATGTTGCCCATCTTGTACAAGGTATGTTTTATAAGTATGTCTTCCTCACCTGAAACAGGTTTGTGGGGTGGGGCGGGGGTGGGGGATAATTGTTAGAACTGCGTCATTGAGGTGGTTCTGTAATTGTCTCCTCGCGATGATATATTTGCAGCACAAAAATAACAGCGACTTAATCCACAGCTCCCAGTACTTTCCTTTGATGTTGGCAGTACTGATAAATTTTGATAAATGTATTGTCATCATGTACTGATATCATGTACTGTTATCATGTACAGTTTTGAATGGACCAAACAGCTGAGCTACAATTAAAATGGAAAGGGGCTTCTAGCTCTGCATGACAAAATTAACATTGTGGGTATTCCTTAAAATTGCCCCGCCGAGGTTATTTGAATGAGTACCCACATTTAAAACAGCTTTTACTTAATGGCAAACAGTGCAGACCCTGATCAGACTGCTCCTTCTGATCATAAAATGGGAAGGGGCTTCTAGCTCTGCATGACAAAATTAACATTGTGGGTATTCCTTAAAATAGCCTGGCCAAGGTTATTTGAATGAGTACCCACATTTAAAATAGCTTTTACTTAATGGCAAACAGTGCAGACCCTGATCAGACTGCTCCTTCTGATCTTAAAATGGGAAGGGGCTTCTAGCTCTGCATGACAAAATTAACATTGTGGGTATTCATTAAAATTGCCTCGCCGAGGTTATTTGAATGAGTACCAACATTTAAAATAGCTTTTACCGAATCAGTGCAGACCCTGATCAGACTGCTCTTCTGATTAAGTTTCTCAAATTCTCCATAAAATCAAATTGTAGGTACTCGCGTGAACCGCCTCATCTAGGCAAGTTGACGAGTACCCACAACATGTTTTTGTGGGATGAGGCAGTTCAAATGAGTACCCACTACATACCTTTTTATGGAGAAAAAATATCCCTGAATTATCACAAAATACACTCCCATTTACTGGTGCCAAACATTTTATGAAACATTTGCATGCAGCAAAAGTTCAAAGTAAGTCCTTTCACTTGAAGGTTCAGTATTAAAATGCACCAGTGATAAACATCAGGTTAAAAAAGCATGATCAAATAACCTGTGGTCAGTTGGATTTAGACCAATCAAATCCAATTGAATATTAATGAAGCAGAGAAGCTGACAGTGTCCTTTCAGACAGGACAATCCATTTTCCAGACGGGGTAAATCAGGTCAAATTAAAGAAATTAAAATTAACAGTAAATAAAACAAATGTGCTTTAAAGGCATTTATTCTTGATTATTGAGGACTATCATTTCATTACATAATATTATGTAGCCCTCAGTGCTCACTGGAGAGAAGTCCTCTGTCTTCAACAGGTAAGGGGCCGCCTTGGGGAAAATCAATAAATAACTTACTGTTGACTGGTGTACATTATTGATTTTCCCCTCAAGTGTCTCAGTCAGGGGATTCAACAAGAGCTACTAATCACCCTATTAAGGGCTGCCTTTGATCTGCTATAGTCAGTATATCACAGGGGGCAATAAAACAATTATGGACACACGGTGTGTTTTACTGTTACAGAATAAATGCCTTTAATAGGTTTTATCTATTACCTTTAAGTGGAAGTTACAAAAAGCTGTGGATTAAAACAGATATATCCAATTGTTTTTGAGAAATATTGGTAAATATTTGTACTGATTGACATCTGTACAGGATAATAAGACTCGCCCTGGCGGGCTCGTCAAATTATCCTGTACAGATATCAATCAGTACAAATATTTACCAATATTTCACAAAAACAATGGATATATCTATTACATCATCTCATAATTAAATAAAGGTAAACCCGCCCTGTTTTTCAAATAGTAGGAAATATATTCCTCCAAAGCCGATTTTGAGGAAAACTTTCCCGTACCTTAAGTACATTTGCATTTCAACCAAACATTTTTATATGTAATCCATTCATTCAAATTCGCAAACTGAATGAATATCAGTGTAGATCCTGATTTGTTTAGAAGCCATCTGATCTGGATCTACACTGTTTGCAAAGATAGGGGTTGTTTGTTTAGCGGGATACATGTAAGTGTTAATTTTCTTTCTTTAGATTTATTTGATGACTGCAAGAAGTACAATCCAAACAGCAGATGGACTGTTGGTATCCATACAGATAAACATGAACGACGTAATGCTAAATTCATGTTCACCTTACTCACGGAGGAATCCGCACAAACCTCGATTCTTTCCGCCCACAAACGGTATGATCCTAATATATGGACAAACATTGCCGCCTCCTTTGATGGAAAAACTATGGAACTTTACATAAATGGCGCAAAAATTTCAAACGGTCATGAACAGAAAGGCAGAATATATAGCCAGTCTATTGCAAAGTGTAAAGTTCTTATAATTGGTGGTGACGCATTTGATAGTTCATTTTATCGAGGTAACATTGACGAAGTTCGCCTGTGGAACAGAGCTCTTGAGCATGAAGAAGTGGTCCAAAGTATGCATAGCAAAGTTCGAGACATGGACGCTGACTCCTCTACGCTTATTATGGAACAATTTGACGATCTAAGTCAATGGAGAATCGCTTCTGGAACAAACCCAGATATTGTTGAATCAGATATTCCCCTAGTCACACATAACATTCGCCTTGAGGCATCAGCGTGTGGACAAACAGTATGTGATGACCCAGAGGCTGTGATGAGTTATCTGAAAAATCCCGAACTTCAAAACAAAAAGACTGTTCGTTATCGAGTCGTTAATCTTTTGAAAGATGATGGCTCCGACCCGCTTGTATCAGCAAAACAACTACAGACCCAAAACAGCGCCTTGAATGAAGCCTTCATGCCTTACAATATTGAATTTCTACCTGACGTTCTTAACATCAAGAATTCCAGTTTACGCCAGCGTTTGGTCATGTTTGATTGTTTTCCGCATATGATAGGAGACGGTCATTGTGACCCAGAATGTGGCCATTCTTCAACCGGAAATGACGCAGGAGACTGTGATATAGTCCGCACTGAATGTTTTCTAGAATTATTAGGAAACGGCAAATGTGATTCGGAATGTAACAAAGTGTATTACGGGTACGACAGCGGCGACTGTTGCTTGCCAGGGCCGGATGCGCATCTACAGTGTATAGATCCAGACAGTCACCTACGGTATGTATATAGAAAAGCTTACACGACTGGTCACTTCATATGAACGACTGGTCATTTCACATGGAATTTATGAAACGAGCCTTCGGCGAGTTTCATAAATCTCATATGAAATGACCACGAGTGTAAGATTCTGTTCATCATATATCATTTTATTGCCGTATAACTTTAGTAGAAAGCTGCTTTCTACAGGCTTGTCACGGACGGCATCATGACGTTAAGCACCTATTACACGTATGCTCATACGTTTTTTTTCCTGTCGTGACGCTATCCACTAAATACTCGTTACAGTGACGTTTTATAAGATTACTTTTACCTCCATGTCTACATGTAGTTCTCGGTCCACATGTTCAACCCATTTTGTACCAGATTTCCCAAAACGGGTAATTGGCAAACAGTGCAAACCCAGATCAGACGCCACAGAACGTGGCGTCTGATCAGGGCCTTCACTGTTTGCAAAAAGTTCAGCCTTTTTCCAAATGAAATTTGAAGAAAAACTTTGAAATGGATTTGTGCTATATATATTTAGGTGGAAGATTCCATGTGGTACACAAATGGTTTAATCGAGCTCTGTTAGTTGTCAGCCTGTTAAACGGTCTAGCACGTATATGTACATTATCTAATACACAAATATTTTTGCTAACAAAATGCGAGTTCTCACATATTTCAGCAAAAATATTGGCGTATTTGCCATATCAAATAAACAAAGATTTAACGATCTGTTAACTAATAACATCGTTAGTTTTCATTAACTGCACGGTCACCCCTGCCCATCGTGGTTTGGAGAAATAGATTAGGCTGCATGGTGCTTACACGCAGAGCTGAAACCGACCACACATGAGTACAGGTAAATTGCTTAGAAAGACTAAGCCTGCCCAGGTAAAGTGTTGTGAATCAGACAGTCCATTGCATATAAGCCTTTTTGGTTTCATTGGGCGGCAGGGCTTGAGAAGTTATTTCATCTCAATGTAAAAGTCCTACGAAATTGGTAGCAACGTCTCCAAAATGACCTAAATTGTGTTGACGGGGACGTTAAACCTCAATTCAAACAAACAAATATTAACTGCACGGTCCCTGGTTTGGCTCATTTTAAACTTTAGCTCATGGAAAATATATAAAATAATAAACAGAAGCGGTGTAGTGGTTATGCTACTAGCCTCATAAACTTCGACCCCGGGCTTCTTTCGGATGACTCTTTAAGCCGTGTATCTCAAACACACTACACAAAGATAAATAATATTTTTTATGACCGTATTCAGAGCATAATTCGTTTTTGAGCTACGATTGAAACTGTGCACATAACGTTTGGTTTGCAAGCTTTTGCTTTATGTATCTTGCTTTCGTATGTGGATTGTTTTCAGCATTACGAAAACACGCCAATACAAATACATTGTGCATTTAATCGCCGAAAAAAATGAAAATTTTGTGATTATGTTTCTTATTTCTTCTCAGAATATAGATTGCAGCTACTCGTTAGATCCGCCTCGATGAGGCGGTTCTAACGAGTACCCAAATTTTAGAGCAGACATAAGAAAAAAAATAGAGCTGTCAGTGAAACTAACTAGGGCCCCGGCAGCGCCATCAGAGGAGTTGGATTATTTCCATTAGGGTATTGTAGTTATTAGAGTTACATATCTTGCCATGAAATTGTGTAATGATATTGTGACCTTATATCTAAAGTTTGAAGTTGATGGGTTCGATGGTTTGAAAGTCATGAATAAGAAAATGAAAAGGAATTACTACAGGGCAGCTGTCAATAACTTCAGCAAGTTTCATTTGGATATCTATATTGGTTTTGAAATTAAGATGAAAAGACGAAAGAAAGCTTTTTTTTTTTCAAAGGGTCATAACTCTCACAGTATCGTAGCAAAAGTTACGTGACTTGCCATGAAATTGTGTAATGTTGTTGTGATCAAACATTTAAAGATTGGACATAATACGTTAGAAGGTTTTTAAGTTATTAAGAAAAAAAATGTAAACTGTGGATGAACGGACGAAGAGATAGACGGACGGACGGACATGGCATTACTATAGGGCAACTGTCAATAACTATAGGAAGTTTCATTTGAAAATCTATAGCGGTTATGAAATAAAGCTGAAAAACGACGAAATAAGCTGTTTTTTAAGTTTTTCAAAGGGCCATAATACTAAGAGAGTTGAAGCTACAGCTACGTAACATGCCAAGAAATTGGGTATTGGTATTGTGACCTTATATGTAAAGTTCGAAGTTTATAGGTTAAACTGTTTGTAAGTTATTAAGAAAAAACATGAAAAATGTGGTCATTTTTAAGTTTTTCAAAGGGCCATAACTCTCAGAGTATTGTAGCTAGAGTTACGTATCTTGCCATGAAATTGTGTAATGATATTCTGATCATATAATTAAAGTTTGAAGTTGATGCGTTTGACGGTTTGTAAGTTATTTAGAAAAAAAAAAAAAAAACATAAAAATGTGGACGGACAGAGAGACGGACAGGCAGGGTGATTACTATAGGGCACCCGCAAATACATTTGCGGGGCCCTCAATCCCAGTTTAACTGTATAAAAGTGGGGTTCAAGGGGTCAAAATTATATAGCCGTGTTTTCGCGATGTGTTACATACACGATATAATTGCACGACCCGCAGAAAAGCGACCGACTGAAGTCGGTTGATTTTCTAGAGTGCCCTAAAATCACCGTGTCATTCTGTCTTTCTGTCAGTCTGTCATTCTGTCAGTCTGTCATTCTGCCAGTCTGTCTGTCCGTCCGTAACCCGTTTGTGAAAATTAGTGATAGTGACTTAACCGCTTGGAATATTTAAACAATTTTTGGCATAGTGATAGATATTAATGAGATCTAACCAATGAACTTGCGAAATATTACATTCCATTTAGTATAGCCTCGCCGAGGCGAAAAATGTGAAAATTTTCGAACTGCTTCTCCTCGGAAACCGTTGGGCCGATTGAAGTCAAATTTCATATGGAGCCTCTATAGGAAGGGAGAAACCAAAATTTGCTCATGGGGTCCAGGTCACATGACCAATATGGCCACCAAGCCATATATGGTATGTCTGTCTGTCCGTCCGTAACCCGTTTGTGAAAATTGGTGATAGTAACTTAACTGCTTGGAATATTTAAACAATTTTTGGCATACTGATAAATATCAATGAGATCTAACCAATGAACTTGCAAAGTATCACATTCCATTTAGTATAGCCTCGCCGAGGCGAAAAATGTGAAACTTTTCGAACTGCTTCTCCTCGGAAACCGTTGGGCCGATTGAAGTCAAATTTCATATGGAACCTCTATATGATGGGGGAAACCAAAATTTGCTCATGGAGTCTAGGTCACATGACAAAAATGGCCGCCAAGCCATATATGGTAAAAACCCTTCAAAAATAGTCTTCTCCAGAACCACTGGGCAGATTTCCACGAAACTTGATAAATAGCATCTGGGACGTAGGCCCATCATAAATTTCTAAAATGGTGACCCTGGGTTGATCTTGACCTTCTTTGTGCCTAGGTCAAACTTTGACACATATGCTTTTGTATTGGAAAAGTGAGAATGCATTTTATCCTGCAAACGATTCAGAATACAGTACTAAAGTAATGAGATCTAACCATTGAACTTGCGAAATATTACATTCCATTGAGTATAGCCTCGCCGAGGCGAAAAATGTGAAAACTTTTGAACTGCTTATCCTCGGAAACCGTTAGGCCGATTGAAGTCAAATTTCATATGTAGCCTCTATGGGATGGTGGAAACCAGAATTTGCTCATGGGGTCCAGGTCACATGACCAAAATGGCCGCCAAGCCATATATGGTCTGTCTGTCTGTCCGTCCGTAACCGTTTGTGAAAATTGGTGATAGTGACTTAACGCAAGTTAACGGCTTGGAATATTTAAACATTTTTTGGCATACTGATAGATATCAATGAGATCTAACCAATAAACTTGCGAAATATTACATTCCATTTAGTATAGCCTCGCCGAGGCGAAAAATGTGAAAATTTTCGAACTGCTTTTCCTCGGAAAACCGTTGGGCCGATTGAAGTCAAATTTCATATGGAGCCTCTATGGGATGGGGGAAACCAAAATTTGCTCAAGGAGTCCAGGTCACATGACCAAAATGGCCGCCAAACCATTTATGGTAAAAACCCTTCAAAAATAGTCTTCTCCAGAACCACTGGGCAGATTTCCACGAAACTTGATAAATAGCATCTGGGACGTAGGCCCATCATAAATTGCTAACATGGTGACCCTGGGCTGACTTTGACCTTCTTTGGGCCTAGGTCAAACTTTGACACATATGCTTTTGTATTGGAAAAGTGAGAATGCATTTTATCCTGCAAACCATTCAGAATACAGTACTAAAGTATAAGATATATTTTGCTCCTTACGATAAGGCGCATTTATTGTGGGAACCGTTTTAGGTCCAGGTCATATGACCAAAATGGCCGCCATACCCATATATGGTAACACTCATAAAGCTAAAAGCATCCGGCGGGTCGTGCACTTCAGCTGAAGCACTGGTTTATTTCAAGTTTCTAAATAAATGATCCGATCTATTATCAGAGGTGTGCCATGAGAAAATAAACTGCATAGCTCTAGGTACAACGTTTTAACGACACATGATTTGATAAGGAATACCCAACCTGAGGCGAAATCTTTATTAATGTCCCCAGGATGTAAAAGAGGCGGAATAAAATCTTGGAATATGCTAGTTTTATCAGGGAGTGGGTCCTTTGATAAGAAACTCAAAAGTTCAAAATAGAGCTGCTAGATTTGTAACTAATAATTACTGCTATGACTGAAATACTAGGAACTGAGATAGGAGTCTCTCAAGAATATGAGAAGCGGTAGTAGGCCAAAGATGACCTTGTCACCCCAGTTAGTCACTGTAGCAATCATCACTCGTTGTCATTTCAGTTCCCTATTACAGGCAGTATCATTTACAAAGGATCCTTCTTCCCTCGAACCATTAATAATCGACCTTATTTATCATGTTTATAGAGGGTACCACATTTAGTACTAGTACTAATATTCCATGTGGCCCTCTTTTCCTGGACAGGAACCAGTACTAAGCAATGTGGATAAAGTTTCTTGCTCAAAGAAACAACACGTGGCGCTTGCGAGGATCGAACCGGCTACCTCTCGATCTCAAATCCGTTGCTTTACCACTGCACCACAGCGCTCCATTAGCGACCGATTTGTTCATTTCCTAAGCTGAATGTAGCAATGGCGGTATTCGACTGGTTATTTCGTGGTCCACGAACTGAAGCGTGGAGCACGTTTTGTGTTCGACTGGGAGATTCGTGAAATTTCGAACAATTTCGTGGAGCACAACGACCACGTTTCAAAAAGAGCGTGAAATCAGTCACGTGACTGAATTAATACGCCTGGACATAGAAAAGTATATGGCGTGCCGTTTTACTATTTAATACAATTTCGAGATATCTATGATTTTACGAGATATCTATAATTTTATAATAGATATCTATAAATCAAATTATATATATCTATAATAAACAATTGGAGGTCATTATAAAAAGACATACTTGTAAAGAGATAAAAATATAAGTAACTGGCTTATAATTTAATGGCATTGATCAAGTAATTTCGCATTGACCCAGGTACAGGTCCGAGGTCTGCTGCATTGGCCCGAGGTCTCGAGGCAATTTTAGAAAGTAACCATAATACACGTTTTATAAACAAATACGAAACTTAAAGCTATTTATTGTGCTTGTCATTTGCAGTTAATATGGAGCTAAGACACAGCTCGGATCTATCTGATTATAAATGATTGGCTTGGAGGTGCCCCTTTGCCTTATGACTGTTAATCATAGCTCTCTCACGGCTGTGTTTCGAAACTGGCTAGGGTCACATGTGAGACGCCAACCGGAGGTCGCGTGGTTTTTCTCCGGGAATGCCGGCTTCGATTTTCGCCAACCTGTGATCAACGATCGGTTAGATATAAGTGAAATAATCTCAACAAAACAAACAAGGCAACGCAAGCGTAGCATCCCCTCGCAACAGCATACCATTCATCGACATGAAGGTTTCGAGCCTCTACGATGATAGCTGTATATTCTGTCCTGTTCATAAGAGTTTTAAGGTTAAGTCCATTGTGACCTTGACCTCTGACCACTGACCTTGAAAGTCAATACGGTTCATCGTCTCTCCGTGGGGAACATTTATAGAAGGTTTGAAGCTTTTAAGATGATAACTGTGTATTCTATCCTGTTCATAAGGTTTTAAGGTCAAGTCCATTGTGACATTGATCTCCGACCCTTGACCTTAAAAATCAATAGGGTTTATCGTCTTTCCATGGGGAACATTTGTGGAAGGTTTGAAGCTTCTACGCTGATAACTGTCTTCTATCCTGTTCATAAGGTTTTTAAGGTCAAGTCCATTGTGACCTTGACCTTTGAACCTTGACCTTGAAAATCAATAGCGTTCATCGTCTTTCCATGGGGAATATTTATGGAGGGTTTGAAGCTTCTGTGATGATAAATGTGTCTTCTATCGTGTTCACAATGTTTTAAGGTCAAGTTCATTGTGACCTTGACCTTTGACCTTGAAAAGAAACAGGGTTCATTGACTTTCAATGGGGAAAATTTGTGGAAGGTTTGAAGATTCTAGGATGATCTATTTGTCTTCTATCCTGTTCACAAGTTTTTTAATGTCAAGGCCATTGTAGCGTTGACCTTTTACCCTTGACCTTGAAAATCAATAGGAGGTTTTAGAGATTCCGTTTATGACGCCATTCTTGTGCATGCGCAAAACACTGGCCGTCAATTGAAACGGCCATCGCTATTCAAATGTATTGGCGGAACTTAAAATGCTAACAATATTCATACATTTTGAGAGAAAATATACCCGTTTACAATGAAATAATGCCTCGAGAAGGAAAGAATGATATTTTGCTTTTATTACTGAAATTCATTTATCCTGGATCCGTTTGTTATTGACGAAAATCTCTTCGTGAATGACCCATGTCAATGGCTTACGAAAGCTTACTTACAAAATAGGTTTTTACGTAACTTTTCGTTATTCGCTATCCAAGTATAGCTATCACATACGGACAGGACTTCTATCTATCTATCTATCTATCTATCTATCTATCTATCTATCTATCTATCTATCTATCTATCTATCTATCTATCTATCTATCTATCTATCTATCTATCTATCTGTCTGTCTGTCTGTCTGTCTCTGTCTGTCTGTCTGTCTGTGTGTCTATCTGTCTGTCTATTGAGAAAACTGTCCAACGATCTGTCTACATGTGCAATTACAAAAATGTCCAACGATCTGTCTACATGTGCAATTACAAAAATGTCCAACGATCTGTCTACATGTGCAATTACAAAAATGTCCAACGATCTGTCTACATGTGCAGTTTTAATAAATTGAAGATTCCTGTGGACAGAAAACGTTTGTTTTGGTTTAAACAATATTTTATTTCAAGCAAACATCATGTACAGAGAGAGAGAGAGAGAGAGAGAGAGAGAGAGAGAGAGAGAGAGAGAGAGAGAGAGAGAGAGAGAGAGAGAGAGAGAGAGAGAGAGAGGTTTGACTGAGAAACTGACAGTAGACAGACAGGCGACAGACAGACCGACTGACTGAATGACTAACAGATGAACGGACGGACAGTTAGACATAAAAATAAACTGATACTGACAGTAGAAAACAACTAATGAGTGAACTGACAGACGGGCGTCGAGTCAACGTTGGTTCGACGTCATGCCGTCGACACCAACTCAAACTCACTTCAACGTCACATGGCCGTTGAGAGAGAGAGAGAGAGAGAGAGAGAGAGAGAGAGAGAGAGAGAGAGAGAGAGAGAGAGAGAGAGAGAGAGAGAGAGAGAAAGAGAGAGGTTTGACTGACGAACTGACAGACGACAGACCGACCGACTGACTGAATGAATAACTAACAGACGTACGGACGAACAGACAGAAAAATAAACATACTGACAGTCGTAAAAAAGCTAATGAGTGGACTGAAAGACGGTCGTCGAGAAAACGTTGACTCGACGACATGCCGTCGAAACCCACTCCAACTCACGTCAATGTCAAGTGACCGTTGAGATGAGAGAGGTTTGACTGATCCGTGTATCCAAGATGATATTGTGGAGCTAAGCTAATAAGCCATTAATCCTTTTTGTACCAAATAATGGAATCTTCCGCCTTATATTTAGCAGGAGTCCATTTCAAAATTTAGGCGTGTCAGGTTGTGTTTTCTTCAAAATTTGTTTCGAAATTGGCTTGACTTTTGAAACAGTGTAGACCCTGATCTGGGCCTGCACGGTTTGCCAGGGTACCCGTTTTGGGGTTCCTGGTAATGTAAGGGCTGGGCAGGTTGATCTACCTGATTTTGCTGTAAAATCTTGCACTTGCGAAGGTGCGAAGGAGTGTTTCATTCTCATGCACTGTAAGGGTGTTCTACGTTTGTTATGAATTTAATGTTCCAATCCCGCTGAGTCTTGATGGATCCGAGCACTGGGCAAATGACATCTTATTAAGCAATATTATATTGTATTATCGCCAACGCAACGTTCTGACGTTTCATCGACGTTGCAAAGTCAAATTCAGTGCATCGCTTTGATGTTTGTTTGATGTAGACACGACTTTGTTGACACGTTACATGTCGGTTGACGTGGAAACTGTAATTTACATTTACCTACGCTCGCTAAGTGTTGGTACGCTAAGAGAGAGAGAGAGAGAGAGAGAGAAGAGAGAGAGAGAGAGAGAGAGAGAGAGAGAGAGAGAGAGAGAGAGAGAGAGAGAGAGGACCCTGTTGGGTCGTTTGTACAGTATATCTTGAAGAGCAGTTAATTAAAACATAAGACTAGGGATTTGCCATCATGAAAAACACGCATATGCGATTTTGACCCCCTCAAACCCCACTTTTATATAGTAATACTGGGGTTTACAGGGGTAAACATTATTTTTCTTATTCCTGTTTGTGGGTACTCGATAGAACCGCCTCAAAACATAGATTGTGGGTACTCGATAGAACCGCCCGTACCTAATGCACAAAATGATTAAATCTCGTAGAGGCGGTTCTATCGAGTCCCCGCAGTCTATGTTTCGAGCAGAAATAAAAAAAAATATCACAATTTTTCATCTTAAAATCCCCCCCCCCCCTCAACCGAAAAATTGATAATATAGTTGAATAGGCATGTTTTCGTAATGCGAAATTTCACACCTGGTAGCATATCGGTGTTTGTCCCATTATCTTACATTGGAAGTCGTCAAAAGTTAAATTTACGCTGTAATTAACAATATATCTGTCCCACTGCCTTGACCGGCCCCGATAGCTCAGTTGGTAGAGTGTCCGCTCCGGGGAACGGGAGGTCTCGGGTTC
This sequence comes from Lucinisca nassula, assembly GCA_963580285.1. Lineage (NCBI taxonomy): Eukaryota > Metazoa > Mollusca > Bivalvia > Lucinida > Lucinidae > Lucinisca > Lucinisca nassula. Next base: position 59,485,362 of record OY757010.1, read on the forward strand.
GATCCCGGGCCGCGACATACCAAAGTCGTTAAAAATGGTACTAGCTGCTCCTCGTTTGGCACTCAGATTTACGGGGTAGAGCTAGGACTGGTCGATCCAGTGTCAGGATAATGTGACTGGGTGTGGTATCATGTAATGTGTCTGGGACATGATACTTCAGTGAGGCAGCACTATAAACGTGAGCATTGAGCTCCCTGTCGCAACCAGACACCGTGATATGACTGAAAAATTGTTGAAAGCGACGTTAAACCCGAATTCACACACACACACACACACACTGTCCCACTGCCTTGAAGCATATACGACGTTGACGGTCAGGGCTTTTCCCGTTCTATTTTTAGAAGCGGAAGTGCGTCACGAAAAAAGCTCCTATAGGGGTCGTCGTCTTTCCATGGGAAACATTTGTGGAAGGCTGGAAGCTTCTACGTTGAAAACTGTGTCTGCTATCGTGTTCACAAGGTTCGGGACAGACACACACACTAACACAAACACACAAACACACACATGGACGCAAGGTACCGATGCTATATCCCCGTCACAACGTTGTTGCGAGGGGATAAAGTGGGGTTGTCAGAAGACAACATAGCTCGCCTATGGTGTCCAAAGTTGAATGAAGGCAAGTTATCAAAAATGAAATTTTAATAACACACTATTTGACCCAAAATGTCGATTTATTTTCAAAAGAGCCCAACAGATTACAACAATTAATAGACAACAAGAAAGTGTCCCTATGAACCACTAAACAAGAAATCTCATTTTAGTGCTTGTGTTTCACAAAACAATACAATTTCAGTTTGCTGTTTTTGCCCCTAAAAAGAGCTAAATGACGGCGAACTAATCAGAATGAATTAAATATCATTTTAAAACACATTTTTTTTTCAGTTTTTGACAAAAAATCTACAAACGTGCAAGTGATAATGGCAGTAAATATGTTTAAATAAAAAAAGAAAGAAGTAAATAAACATCCACTGTGATTTGAACTCGCGACCCCCATTGTGGTGCAAAATTGATCTTTAGAACATAGTCCAGTAGTTTATCCACTGCGCCACGAGATTCGTAGATGTGGGTTATTGAATTTAAGCAATATAGAGCGTATATACGAATATATTTGATAATTTGTTTTCTGTTTGTTTGTTTGTTCGATTCGAGGTTTAACGTCCCCGTCAGCACTGTATAGGTCATTGCTTTCTGTGCAACCGAGGGACATACAAGAATGCTAAAATATAAAACAGTCACATTAGTTTTTCATTTTCTTGCTTTACGCATCAAACTGGAAGCACGGATCACATTTGACTGGAACAAAAACGTGGAGCACAATTTTCCACTGCGCATCATGGGCGGAGCTCAGTCGTGCTCCACGAAATGTCTCCAGTCGAGTACCGTCAATGGCCATATTCGACTGGGAAGTTTCGTGAAATTTCCGTGAAATTCCACGCAGGAGTGTGGTGTCTTTCTTGTAATAGCCGGTCACATGGTCCAATCAAATATGGTTTATTTTTCAAATACATAAGCGATCGTGGAGCACGATTCTATTCGGAGGAAAAGTCGAACCTTTTGCGCACCACGGTCGCTTACGAGCTATACACAAATAAAATATTTGATTGGACCATGTGACCAGCTATTACATCTAGGCACCACACTCCTACGTGGAATTACACGGAAATTTCACGAAACCTACCAGTCGAATACCGTCAATGTTTACCTGCAACTTTCAAATGCCACAGGTCCTGGTGAATGAATGTCATTTGACGTGTTATTGGTAACAATTCTGATTCTGATGAGGTACGTTACTTCTCAATTGGAAATGAAAGTAGCAGTTGTTTACCCATAATTAAACAAGAGGTCCATGGGCCACTATGCTCATCAGAGCTCAGGTGGGCACTGCCCAAAGGCAGCCATGTATTTTAATATGAATCATTTTGTCTACCAAATAAACCCCCATGTCCAAATGAGCATTCATGTGGACTCAGTATCTGAAACATTAGGCCTTTTATGAAGTAGAGGGGGTGGGGCATGGTCCCAATGGAGCCCTGGTTGGTATCACTAAATGCGTCTTATCATAAGAAACCAAAATATATATGGTTTAGCAGTGGGGATCTGTATGGCCTCTTAAACAGTGGAGGGGTTGGAGCATGCCCTGTTGATCCCAGGAAAGCCCAAATTGTTGTCCCTAAATGTGTCTTATTATAAGGACCAAGTATATATATGGTTTAGTGCTGGTAATCTGAACGGTTTCGGAGTTTTGAGGCCCTTTTATGAAGTGGAAAGGATAGGAATGGCCCCTGCGGACCCCCCCTTACAGTAGGTGTGCTAATAATAAGGAAAAAGAACATATATGATTATGGGGTGGGGATTTGAATGGTTTCTGAAATATAAAGCTTTTTATGAAGTGGAAGGGCGGGGCACATTGCCTCAGCACAAAGAGACCCCCAGGTTGGTGTGATTGAACGAGTCTTATCATAAAGAACAAGTATATGGTTTAGGGGTGGGGATCTGAACTATTTCTGAGATATATGGCTTTTAATGAAGTAAAGCGGTGGGGCATGGCCTGGGCGTGCCCCGGGGACTCCCAAGCTGGTGTCACTGAATGCGTCTTATCATAAGAAGGTTGAATATATATGTTTTATGGTGGGGCTAAGAACATTCTCTGAGATATAAGGCCTTTTGTGAAGTGGAGGGGTGGGGAAAGGCCCCGGGAGACTCCCAGGTTGGTGTCAATGAATGTGTCTTATCATAAGGAACAAGAATATATATGGTTTAGGGGTGGCCATCTGTAGGGTTTCCGAGATATTGTGATATTGTAAAATGGATGGGGTGGGGCATGGGCCCAGCACATCCCTGGGGACCCCCAGTTTGGTGTCACTGAATGCGTCTTATCATAATGAACAATAATTATATGGTTTAGGGGTGGGGATCTGAACAGTTTCTGAGATATATGGCCTTTTGTGAAGTTGAGGGGTGGGGCAAGGCCCCCCCAGGTTGGTGTCAATGAATGTGTCTTATCATAAGAAGCAAGAATATATATGGTTTAGGGGCGGGGATCTGTAAGGTTTCCGATATATTGGGCCTATTATGAAATGGAGGGGATGGTGCATGGCCCCGGCGCATCACGGGGACTCCCAGGTTGATGTCACTGAGTGGGTATTATCATAAGGAACAAGAATATATATGGTTTAGGGGTGGGGATCTGAATGGTTTCCGAGATATTGAGCCTTTTATTAAGTGGAGTGGGTGGGGTATGACCTCGGCGCATCCATGAGGACCCCCAGGTTGGTGTTACTGAATGCGTCATATTAATAGGAACAAGAATATATATGGTTTAGGGGTCGTGATCTTAATGGTTTCTGAGATATATGGCCTTTTATGAAGTGGAGGGGGTGGGGTATGGCCCCGGCACAACCTGGGGGACCCTCAGGTTGACATAAAAGCATATGGCTAGTAAGAGAAGTTTACTCAAGAAACATTTCTATAAAAGTTTTGTCAAAATATCTGCAATGACTTGGCAGTAAATGCCATTTTTCAATTTTCCCCATTATAAGTCTAAGTTGCCATAGCAACCAAACTAATGAGCCGGTTTTCATAAAAAGACACAAACATTCAATCCCCATACCCAAGGATGCTACAGGTAAAAATTTGGGCCCAATCGGCCCAGTGGCTTCAGAGGAGAAGATGTTTAAAAGTGTTGACACCAGACATACGACATACGACATACGACGACGACGACGACGGACAACAGCCTATCGTATAAGCTCCCCCGGAGCCTTAGGCTCTGGTGAGCTAAAAACTTGATCACCCCTAGACATGAGTAATGTTTCATTATCTGTTTTGACTGCAAATACTTATGTCGATTGTCAAACAGTGTAGACCCTGATCAGCAGTCTGATATTCACCCAGGTTTATTTTTTATGACTTTGTGGTGTTCACTTATATGTGGTAAAATCTGTAGCAATGTTTTGCGTGTATTATACAGTGCCTATATGAATGTGAATGAACTCAAAGAGAGTCTGAGATTGGATGGTTCCTCACAGATCAATATTTTCTTCATCACCGCCAGCTGGCAGGAGAATACATTCAGGGGACTATCAACTTACCCCTGGGAAAAGAATGTTTATACAGCGGCCGGTAAGACATATGCTACTTATTTTCACAACCAGATTTTTTTTTTTTTTTTTTTTTTTGGTTTCGGTTTTACAGCCCTTTAAAGATTATTTCACTTATATCGAGCTGATCGTGCATCAGAGGTGGGCGAAAACTGAAAGGCCCGGAGAACAACCACCTGACCTTCCGTTGCAAAACACCATTACGATAACGCAGCCGTAGGGCATAGAGCTTTTTTATCATATCTCACAAAAGGACATTTTGTCTGATGCAAATTTGGGACTTTTTTTCTTATTTTTACTCCAAACATAGGTTGAGAGATCTCGTTAGAACCGCCTCAGTGAGGCGGTTCTAACGAGTACCCACAACCAATGTCTTGAAGGAGAAATAAAGAAAATAATGTATACCCCGTAAACCCAACTTTTCTCTATACAAAGTGGGGTTTAAAGGGGTCTTCTTTTCACAGACTTGTTAACCTGATGCATCCGGACAATACATTGAGAGCTGTACAAGGATACTGGTTTCGGTTCATCCTCTATTTGAAAAGCTTCTCCTGGCCTGTATGATATATAGTGCAAGTCGCTGAGTCGTCAGTGGTCATGTCGGCGTTTGTGTAGAAGGCTGCAAAAGAATCCTGTTATGCAGCGTTGAATCAAGTGTAAATGAACAGTAAGCTTCAAACGAACCCACCTAATGAGCCAAGCAGTCTCAAATTGCCGACTTTGTTTTGTTGTGAACAGTTTTCTGAAATGTCCGTACTTAAGAAAAACAGTGTAGACCCAGATCAGACGCCTCTACGGCGTCTGATCTGGGTCTACACTGTTTGTCAATGTCCCTGATTTTTGGATGCCAGCATATGTGGACTTAACTCAATCATTTCTGAATCATTGATCCTTATATATGTAGTTGGTGACATACACAGGTTTGATACGTCTCTTTTCACTTTCATTAATAGGCGGAATTATAATGCATTACAAAATGTTTGGAAAACCTGGAAAACTCAAAGCTCTGGTTCACGAAATGGGTCACAACCTTGGTCTTTGGCATGTGCACCATGGAATATCAGAGATGAAGTGTGAAGACGAATGTACAGAGCTGCAACCATCAATGGTCCTTGGTGACCTGTGTTCGGATACAAATCCTACGCCCCGAAATCATCATTGTCGAGATCCGCAGCCAAATCCTCTTCTTGACTTCGAAGATACGTGTGGTGTCTACAGCTTCCAAAATACACCGTATGAGAACTACATGAGTTATGCAGGTACATTTTTCTTCTTTTTAAGGTTGTCTTGGCGGTATACATACCTATTCAAAGATATTGAAAATTTTACCATCAAAAAATTCAGATGAAAATTCAAAGCGTAAGTCAAAACAAAAGTAAGAAAATATTTTATACGCCTGTAAATTACAGTTTTACTATACAGAAGTGGGGTTTAAGGGGATCAAAAGTATATAGGCGTGTTTTCGTAATGGGCCAGGTAACTCAGGTTATGTAGAAATAGATCACTGTATTAGAAAATGTCAAAACGTTGTATTTTGCGGAAACTATTGCAGCTTGTGATTGGTAAAAGGAAAATACGCGAAAATTCAAGGTCAATGTCATTCAAGATCATACAGATATGAATATAAAACGTGTAGTTCTCAGAAACTACTAGGTCATTTGTTACCAAATTTCATCTGAAAGCTTTTACGGATCCGAAAAATGAACATGAAGTAATATGAGTTCGATCAATATGAACGCGATGCCCATATAGTGAAAACAGATAAAAAACATCTTCTCACGAATCATTCGGCTCATTGCCTTAAAACTTTTCATGGAGGGGACCATTGGGGTCTCGGGCCCATCATATCTTTTACAAATTATTTCGACGGTATGACCGGGCCAGATTATATCATACCAGGTCGCAACATCACGTGAACAATTCGTTAGAACCGCCTCAATGAGGTGGTTCTTCTAACGAGCACACACAACCTACATTTGTAGTGCAAATAAGAATAAGTAGTATAAATAAGAAAATATCACGGATTATTGAAACCAGTATTCAGACCGAAGTCACTATATGCGATTTGGACCATCTCTGTCCAGATTATTCTAGTGCGAATTTTCTTAAAATAGAAGTGAAGGCAATGATGAGGAATCAATACAATTAACCCACAGCTCCCATCAGAGACACCAAAGGGAATAAACCACAAGCATGAAACAACCAGACAGTAATGGAAACATCAATAGCGGAAAGCCAAAAGGACAGTTACTTTCCCACAAAATGGCTAATTGGTTATCCAAAACAAAATAATATAAGCAATACCCACACTCAAAGACCAACCATAACAAAAATAAACCGCGGCAGAAGAATTCTTTAGTTTGCCTCTTTGATAAAGTTTGCTAAGATTTGTTTTCAACAAAGCGTATATAGTTTTCAACTATTTCTATTCAGACGACGAGTGTATCAATCATTTCACAACTCAACAAGTTGCCCGGATGCACTGCTACCTTGACCTTGTTTATCAACCAATGCGACAGATGAAGACACAAGTTCCAGTTCCAGTTGCTCCTAAGGTACAGAAATTGCTGTACCAGGGTGTCCACCACCTTGGAATCTTTACACAGTTACCACTTTTTTAAAATTTTGATGAAATGTACCTCAAACGGACGTGCCCTGCTCCTAGTAATAATCGAACTATACCCACAAACTTTGAGCTAGATCTGATGAAATAACAAGAAATTAAGTCATTTCTAAGAAACTGTGTAAAGAGATAACTTCAAATTTGGTGAACTGTAACCTTGAAAGAGTATGGACAGTCTCATTGGCCACAAAGTGTATGCCTGGTCAGGTGAAAACCGTAGGAATTAGCAAAAAGTGAAGTATCACTCTAAGAATCGTTAAAGAGTAATACAATTGTGTACAATTTTGGTGAACTGTAACCGCGAAAGTATATACACATCTATCTTTTCAAGGAGTTAACCATGAAGGTAGTACCGATAGAGAGTTTGTTTTGTTTTGGAGTTTAACGGCCCAGTGTATACAATTTAAGTCATGACGAGCCGGTCAATTTACCTAACCACATTTTCCTGGGCAGACCTAGGCCAGTTACATGTTAGCTGAGTACCAGTACAACGCCCATTCTTTCGCAGGGAACACATATATATCTTTAATAAGAGACAATTTATCACAGTGAAGGCTTAAGAGGGCTGCTCACGGCGGGCCTCCAGAGAGGACCATTGCAACTCACCTAGCATATTATGTACACTACTTCTTTCCGCCATCCACCGAAAGGTCCATCGAGTAGTCCCCTGGACCTTACGAATCCGCTGAATTGGGTGCCAAACAGAAGTTCCCGAGTACAGTTAACAATTCTGAACTTTAAATAGGAAAATATTTTTCTGCATTAATGTTGGTGCCGAATGTCATTATCATATATCACTGCAGATTCATTCAGATTTTTTTTCTTGCCCATAAATTCTGTGCGCAATTTCTTTATTTCTTTTATTGTCTCTCTGGTCAATGCCTATGTTGTTAAGATGTATAACTGACATTGTTTGCGTATCTGTTACATTTTTATTTATTGCACACTTATACACTGGCAATACAGGGGGATTTGTATTGTTTTCCATCCGGTGAGTTCCTCTGCCCTATTTATTGAAAACCCGAATGAAATCCAATAGGTCACTGTTTATTTACTTACGTCATGATGAATATTTAATAGTATATTGGAAAAGAATATTGAGAGAATTTACAGATGGTTGGTCACATGTTGGGAGAATATACTGAAAACAAAACTTTACTCCACACCCCCACCCCTCACCCCCACCAAAAAAAAATCTGGAAAACTGAATAAAATTCCGAAATCAAATATAAAATTTATAACTGAGAACAATATCGATGTTAATTAATCCAAATAAATGCAACATGTTTATACCGTTTTCTAGTTTATCAAGCTAATTCATTCTTTTAGTACTATAGATGTGATGCATTCTCAAACTTCCCTCAGGTGATTGCAGCAGACGACATGTCTGTCAGCCTTGTTTGGTTGGAACCTCTTGGACTTGATCCTAGCTGTGATTCTGACGACGCTTTTCATCAGTATGCAGATACAGCCAGGTCATCACACAATGGTGTGCGCTGGTCCCCACAAGAAGCAACGGGTATTGTTTTCCATTTCACTTAGAAGTTTGACATTGTACATGACACACACCACTGACATTGAAACTTGAACTCTATTGTCCAGGTAATAAAACGATGAAAGTTATCACTAGCACCAAACGCTGTCATATTGACTTCTGGGGCTTTCATTTCTCATTATTATGTAAAGGTGTCTTTTATTGCACACTTGAGAGTATTTTCTCGCGCTGTAAACTCGTGTTTGGCGACATCCCAACGATATCAAGCTCGGGCCCTTAGATTTCCCTACGAGAGGGGACAATATTCACCATTTCAGTGCAATAATCAGTACATCATACAGATAAATATTTTGCGTCATTGTGTTTTGCCTTTTCACCTAAAACTGGAATATGTACCCGCGTAAAAAATTTTACGCCTGACGTTATTGCCGAAAGACAACACCAGATCTTACGTCGACTAAAGCTAATGTTCAAAAACTTCCGAGTAAGCGAGCAATAAGAGATATTATTTTGTATGTATATGTTATACATACAGAGAAATCGGTCCACATGATGCAGCTCTCGTTTCTTTCTTCGTACAGTATATGCAAGTTGACTTCTGCTAATACGAGCTTGACCACTGACTTATATCGACTAATCATATACTAATATCAATGACCTGTGGTCAATATTGAAATTCTTGAACATGATTGGCTAAGAAGCCGATTGCGTAATCACGTGGCTGGTTTGTCTAACAATAATGTCGGACATATTGACAGCAGGACATCCATATTAATTTAGTCCATATTTACCTGAGGTGAAATCGAATAAGCCTGAGCTGAAATCATCAGAAATAATGTTTTATTATGTTAATTAATATGTTAATTAATACAATTGCATTACTCAAGTAGTTTTGTATTGTCCCAGTTCGGCCTCGAGCCTGTAACTTGGCCAATACAAAATTAATTCGGCATCGGGCCAATACAGCTGACCTTGGACCTGTAACTGGGTCAGTACGAAATAACTTAATAAATTCGAAGGCCGAGGTCCAATATAGCTGTCCTCGGATCTGTATCTTGGCCAGTACGAAATCAATAATATGATATTACTAGCGTTCTAATAGCGAGTATTACTAATTCATTATCCTGTATAACACCAGGTCAACCAATCTGTAAAACTCATAAATCATGTTTTTTAATTGCGTAAATTAATAAAATTGTCATTAATCAAGTAATTTCGTATTGGCCAAGATACAGGTCCTCGGTCAGATGTATTGGCCTCGGCCTTCGGCTTCGTGCAAATACAGCAGACCTCGGACCTGTAACCGGGCCAATACGAAATTACATGTATTTGATCAATAACATTATAATATCAGCAAATTGCTCCCCGGATTTTGTCGTGCTTTATTATGTTATAAACCAAGTAATTTCATAGTGGCCTAGCTAGAGGTCAGAGGTCTGCTGTATTGGCCCGTGGCGGAAGGCCGATGCCAAAACAGCTGATCGAGTACCTGTAACTTGTCCAATACGAAAATACTTGATTAATGACAATTTTATTAATTGATACAATAAAAAACATGATTATTGATTTTGACCTGGTGTTAATACTGATGATCTCCAATCAATAGTCAATTAATACAACGAAGTAATACACTGAAGAGTGAAATCACTAAAGGTGTATCCGGCTTTAACTATGGCTGCAGATACATGGGTACAGATACATTTGTAGCTAAACTGTGACAGACTCCTTGGTGGCACGGTAAGACAGCAAGGTGGCAAGCAGGGATATACAGTCAAATTCCGCAAAAGCTTACTAAAATTAAAACATATATTTGTTGCACCATGCCTAACAGGGTTTAGTTTTGTTTTTCTAAACAGCTATAGGCTTAAAGACCTTTGAATAATCCAAAAGCTGTCCTGAATATTGGAAATACTGCACGTATTTTATTGAGGTTTGATGTTCATTATGGCAAACGTTATATATTTATTTCCTTTTACTGCAACTGGTATAAACCGACATGTGGTAGAGCCAGAACGTCTCTCCGTACTTCATCACAGTGCAGTTTATATTGTCTGTGTTTATTCTGGGCTCTAAAAAATGGTACGGGAGTCAATGAGCTAGCCACACTGGCCGAAAGTAGCTGGTCTTGTCCAGCAAACTACGATTATGTGCGTGTGCTCGTTGATTTCAAAGACAACTTTCATAGCTTTATTGTCTGTCAGCAGGTATACGCTTCAATACATCTATTCAACATGGCGGCCCCCGGCCATCGTGGCTTGAAGAAATAGATGGGCTGCATGATGCTTCCACGTAGAGCTGAAACCGGCCCCACACGAGTTCTGGTAAGCAGCTTAGAGGATCTAAGCCTGCCCAGGCAAAGCGGTGTGAGCCGAACCGTCCATGATTATATACCCTGTTGGTTTCATTGGGCGACAGGTCTTGAGGTGCCATTTTATCTCAATGTCGGGTAAAAGTCCCACAACATTGGAAGCAACGTCTCCAAAATGACCTATACAGTGTTGACGGGACGATAAACTTCAAATCAAACAAACAAAAAATATTCAACATGGTTTAATGTCAGCTGCTAAAACGTGTAAAAGTCCAGGATTGCATATTTCAGTACTTTGTTCTTGACAAGAAAGCACTTATATAACGGTTGTGATCTATAACTTTAAAGGATTCCCTGACTCTGTGAGATGCAAGCCCAGTCCAGCAGCATGGATGCCTCACTATGAAAATGGCCCATCTACATGTGAAGCCGGAGAGTGTTGGTTGGAACTTGGATTTAAAACAGCAGTCATACCGAGAAGGTTATTCCATTATTTGAGCCCCGCCAAGCGAATTTGTGTCTTCGAGCATTCCGTCATGACAAATTTTAACTGCGCATGCCCAGCCATTCAGAGGGGCCAGGGATATGGCTTTCTGTCTGAAGGTACCTCTTGATTCTCTGCTTGTATGAGCGAGCAGCGAAGGTTCTGGCGAGACTGCGCGGATGCGCAAGCTCGCCTGAACCTTCGCTGCTCGCATAGGCGATAAGTACCAAAATCGCTTGACGGGGCCCATTTTATCATTTGTATTATTGTTTGTATTAATTTTTGGATAGATAGTTTCTTAATCGACCCAAAATTACTAAGTGACGTAGAAATTTACTGCGATTGTTCATGTGATTATTGGTGTGTACGAGCCCGGGAACTGATTATTTCAGCCGTGCCATTAATGTCAATTTGACCTCAGAGTGCTGTGTAAAGTGTTATCTGTAAAACCTGGACTTGGCTCTGGTATTGGGACATTGATATTGAACGCATGCATCTGATCAGGGTCTACATTTTTTAGCATAAAATGAGGATTTAACGATGCAGTCTAAGTTTCCGATCAAGACAATTTTCAAAACCAACCGTCAGGGACAATCGGTCCACCATTGGTGTCTGTATTTTCATTGTTATCTCGTCATCATGACGAGTCCGTGCAATGAACACCCATCTAAACCCCACTTTAAATATTTAGAAATAGAAGATCTTACATGAGTGCTCATGTATTATTGAATTTATTAAACGAGTTGGTGAAAAAGGGTAAAATGCGAGGCTTTGCCGAGCATTTTATCCCTTTTCTTCAACGAGTTTAATAAATTTAATAATACACGAGCACGAGTGAAAGATTCTATTTATCATATGACATTTAACATGAATTTTATGCGCGATTGTTTTACAGAAATGTGAATATTCCGCCATCAGTAAACGCGATGTCGTTGAGGACGTTGTACATGTATATTATGTATAGTTGTACGTTGAGGAGCGTATCTAACTAATTTGCATATTTAATCCACTAGTTGATTATCGAATTTATTACATGGCATTATTACATTCTCAGACGCGACGTCATATGATAAAAGGCGTATACGTTATTTTTTATTTCTGATTCCAAGACATAGGCTGTGGGTACTCGTTCGAACCGCCTCAATAAGGTGGTTCTAATAAGCCCCCCATCACCTATGTTTAGGAGCATAAATAAGAATAATATTACAAATTTTCATCAGAACAGTAACCATTTTGGAGATACTCATATGAAAGAATGCACTACGTCAAAAGAGGGTGTTATCGTGATTTATTTATTGACTATCCTGTATTGATCGGAGGTCAACCGTATTAATACCAGGTCAATCAATATTTGGCTGAGGTAAAAAAAAAACAATAATCATGTTTTTTATTGCGTCAATAAAATTGTCATTTATCAAGTAATTTCGGCCGGGGGCAAATGTAGCTGCACGAGGACCTGTAACTCGGCCAATATGAACTTACATTATACATGTAGTAGCGTCAGATGTTCCTGTCTAGATAATATTCATTCTTGCACACCAGACAAGGTAATCCGTGATTTAACCCTGGGATAGAAATTTATGTTCTGATCCTGGTGTTCCGACCCAATATCGAATATTCCCGCGTGTTTGATACATGTACTGGTTGAATACGACCTCGTATGCGCCGTAGTTAAGGTTGACGTCATGCACGTTACGTGACGTCACAAAACATTCCTGTAGTGGCATCACAATATGGCGGACGTTGGTAACCGAAGTGACTGCAGCATTAATAATCCGCGCTAAAAATGGAAGGTTTGCAAGAAAAAGAAACCTATATGGGTGTGAGGGGTGGATAGAAAAATCCGTCCCTCGGGATCACTGTCCCATTAGTATCATACCCATTAGACTACTACGATCAAATTTGACCAAAGTCTCCAAAGTCGCCCGGTGGTGAACCTGCGTCATAGTTTTTGCTTCATAATACGACGCTATGATTGATCCATAGTGGACTGAACCTCACATTATGCTTACAGATACTACACATAGCGTCAGACAAAAAGATACATACAATATAATTAACGGATTATTTCCATATCTTATTTCCTTTGAAATACTTATGTTGGGATATATGTTGGGCGATTCTAATACATATCCACAGCATATAATAGGAAACAATATCCTCAAATCTTATTTTGAACTTTGAATACAGTATGGTTTGATTATCTTACTAGATTAAGTATCTGGGTTGCTGATATAGACGATGTTGTGATTCTCTCAGTTGCTCTGGTTCTAGAAGATTCTTCTGAAGTTTCGTTAGGCAAAGTTCCTGCTTATTGCGATATAGAGACAACTCTGATGGTTGAATCCGATGAGGAAATAAATAAGGTACAGTTACAAGCTTGCCAATATATGTATAGAGCACACAACTACATATCAACATAAGCGATTTCTCTCTTACTAAAGCAAAATATTACAAAATAAGACATAACTCAACAAACAAGGTAGCAAAATAGAAATGAACGGTTGTCCAGAAATAGCCACGCCCCAAGCCACCGAAAGAAATCATTTGTAAAAACAAATAGCTAAAATACTATATAATATAGTTGTCAGTATACAACAAGGATGAACAGTGAAGAACCATCAGTTTACCTTCTCTTGCTGACATATGTACATGTACATATTAGACCAAATTCAACTGATAACTGTAATGCAATTTAGATCGTTTGGGAGGCATTGTTTCCATCTTTGTGGGACTTTTATATGGCATTGAGATTAAATGATATTTCAAGTCCTTTTTCATTTCAAGCCCCCAATGAAAAAATAGGGTTTATATGCATGGGCGGTCTGATTCGAACTACATTGCCTGTGCAGGCTCAGACCTTCTCTAACTGTTAACCGTCTGTAGCTAGTAGAACTCTTTACCTTTGATATACGCTCAAGTGTGGTTTTTAGAGCTCACTAGAGCCAAGGCTCCGGGAGAGCGTCTAGGATAGGCAGTTGTCCGTCGTCGTCGTCGTCGTCATCGTCGTCTGCGTCGTCGTCGTCTGGCGTGTGACGTCAACACGTTCAAACGACATCTCCTCTGAAGCCACTAAACCGATTTGCCCCAAAATTCACCTGAAGCATCATTGGGCTTGTGGATTGAAAGTTTGTGTTTTTATTAAATTCGGCTCTTTAGTTTGTTTGTTAGACTTCCCATAGTTCCCATAGACTTAAAATCGGGATAATTAAAAAATGGCATTTTCTGCCAAGTCATTGCAGATATTTTGATAAAACTTTTATAACAATGTTCATTGAGTAAACTTCTCTCAGCCTTATGCTTTTATTCCATACTGGGGGTCCCCAAGGTTGTGCCGGGGCCATGCCCCACCCCTCCACTTCATAAAAAGCCATATATCTCAGAAAACATTCAGAGCCCCACCCATAAACCATATACATTCTTGTTCCTTATTATAAGACGCATTCGATGACACCAAGTTGGGGTCATCCTGAATGTGCCGGGGCCATGCCCCACACCGCCCCCACACCCACTTCATAATAGGCCCGATATCTCAGAAACCTTAAAGATACCCACCCCTAAACCATATATATTCTTGTTCCATATGACAAGACGCATAAAGTGAAACCAACCTGGGGATCCCCTGTGATGTGTCGGGCCTAGCCCCATCCCGTCCACTTCATAAAAGGCCCAATACCTCAGAAACCTTCCAGATCCCCACCCCTTAACCATATATATTCTTGTTCCTTATGATAAGACGCATTCAGTGACACCAACCTATGGGCCATCCGGGGCGCACCGGGGCCATGCCGCCCTTGCTCCACCCCTCGACATCACAAAAGGCCATATATCTTAGAAACTGGTCAGAGCCCCACCCCTTGACCATATATATATTCATGTTCCTTATGATAAGACGCAATAAGTGACACCAGCATGGGGTCAGCCGGGACGCCACGGGCTATACCCCACCCCTTCACTTCATTAAAAACCATATATCTCAGATCTCTACCCCTTAGCCATATATATTTTTGTTCCTTGTGATAAGACGCATTCATTCATTCCAATCTAAGGTCCCTTTGTGCTTGGGCAAATTGTTGGGGCCCTGACCCGCCCCTCTACTTCATACTTCATAAAATGTCATATTTCTCAGAAACCATTCAAATCCCAACACCATAGTCATATATATTCTTGTTTATTATTATTATTAGACACATTCAGTCACACCGACTTGGGTGGTCCACAGGGGCCATTTCTCTCCCCTCCACTTCATAAAAGGTCCTCATATCTCAGAAACCGCTCAGATCCCCACCATTTAACCATATATATTCTTGGTCCTTATGATAAGACTCATTCAGTGGCATAAATCTTGGGCTTTCCTGGGATCCGCCATGCACCAATCTGTCCAGTGCTTAAAAGGCCTAATATAGTAGGAACCATACACATCCCCACCGCTAAACCATATGTCTCTGTACCTATTGATAAGACGCATTTAGTGATACCAACCAGGGCTCCATTGGGTCCATGCCCCATCCCCTCTACTTAATAAAACGCCTAATATTTCAGATACAGAGTATACATGGGTACTCATATTGGTATAGGCTTTGTTTCAAAGACTTTATAATTGGCAGATTGAAATCATATCATGTTAAAATACCTGGCTGTCTTTTGTCAGTGCTCACTTGAGCTCTGGTGAGCATAGTGGCCCATGGGCCTCTTGTTTATGAACTTTGGCTCATTAATTTGGTTGCTATGGCAACTTAGAGTTTCCATAGACTTATAATGGGGAAAATTGAAAAATGACATTAACTGCAAAGTTTTTGCAGATAGTTTGATAAAACTTCCATAGTAATGTTCCTTGAGCAATCTTCTATCTGCCATATGATTTTAGACCTCTGCACATTGTTATTGGTTGCCATGGAAACCAAAGGGCAAACAAAGAAAAAATAGAAAAAAAAACATTTAAAAATCATCTCCTCAGAAACTATACGAGGGTAGGCTGAAAAGTTCTGAGCCTGATCAAGAAGCAGGCATCAAAGAGCCATGAAATTTTGTATTCATTAAATCCAAACTTTTATTACTTGATTTGACTCGAATGTGTTCAAGTTTACCTGCAATAACGTAGAAATTCTAGACTTGGAAAATTGATACTAGCACGTTTTTGAGAAAATGAACAAAATCTGGCATCTTGGTGTCATCAAGTACCTCCATAAAAAGGGGTTAGCTCTTAAGGACATTCATCCCGATATGGTTGCTACATTAGGGGATGATGCTCCTTCGTATGCAACCGTGAAAAGGTGGGCAGCAAATTTTAAGATGGGCAAGGACAGCCTTGAAGATGATGACCGGTGTGGAAACCCACAACGGCAACAACTGAGGAAACCATCAGCCAAGTGCACAGGGCCGTGATGGATGACAGGCGTTTAACTGTGACTCAGTTAGCTAACACTGTTGGCATCTCCCGTGAACGAGCAGAGAACATTCTACACAGTGAATTAGGAATGTCGAAGGTTTCCGCCAGTTGGGTGCCACGGCTTTTGACGCCTGACCAAAAGTTGACCAGACTGAACCTGTCACAAGTCAACTTGGCTATTTTTGAAGCAGACCAAGATGGTTTTCTTGACCGTTTTGTCACTCAGGATGAGTGTTGGGTTCATCACTTTGAGCCAGAGATCAAAAAACAATCCATGCAATGGAAGCACCCTGGCTCACCCCCTCCAAAGAAGGCAAAGGTCGTCTCCTCAGGGAAGGTGATGGCATCAGTGTTCTGGGATGCCAAGGGTATAATATTCATAGATTACCTTCAAAAGGGCAGAACAATTAATGGGGAGTATTATGCATATCTGCTAAAACAATTGCGAAAAGCAATTAAGGCTAAACGACCCGGAAAATTGACAAAAGGGATCTTGTTCCATCAGGACAATGCGCCTGCTCATAAATCTGTTGTCGCAATGGCTGCTGTGCATGACTGTGGCTTCACACTTGTCGATCACCCTCCGTATTTACCTGACCTAGCTCCATCAGATTATTTCCTGTTTCCAAACATGAAAAAACACTTGGCTGGGCAGCATTATCGGTCAGACGAGGAGGTGATAGCTGCTGTGGAGGAGTTTTTCAGGGACCAAGATGAGACCTTCTATACCACTGGGATCCAAGGACTCCAGCATCGCTGGAGGAAGTGTGTGGACAGGAAGGGAGACTATGATGAAAAATAAGGCACTTTCAGCATGCACAAACCATTGGATCTTGGTCCGGCTCAGAACTTTTCAGCCTACCCTCGTATGCTCTATTAGGCTGATACGTTATGAAAATATTCACCATATTTACCTGAACATGTTTTGTGTTGTTTTTTTGAAATTCGGTTCTTTAGTTTGGTTGCTATGGAAACCTTGAGTTTTCATTGACTTATAATAGGGGAAATCGAAAAATGGCATTAACTGCCAAGCCTTCACAGACATTTTGACAAAACGTTCATAGAAATGTTCCTTCAACAATCTACTATCTGCCATATGATTTGAAGCCTACTGCACTTTTTTTTGGTGGGCATGGAAACCAAAATGCAAAAAATAGCAAAAAAAAAAAACTTGGAAAATCATCTCCTCAGGAACCACATGCTCTGTGAGGCTGCGACTTTATAAAATATTCACCATATTTGCCTTAACAGGTTTTGTGTTTTTTAGCTCACCATAGCCGAAGGCTCCGGGGGAGCTTGTAGGATAGGCAGGTGTCTGTCGTCTGGCGTCAACATTTTTAAACATCTCCTCTGAAGCCACTGGGCCGATTGAGCCCAAATTTCATCTGTAGCATCCTTGGGCTGGGGGATTGCAAGTTTGTGTTTTTATGACAATTGGCTTTTGAGTTTGGTTGATATTGCAACTTAAAATTGTCATTGACTTATAATGGGGAAAATTGAAAAATGGCATTTACTTCCAAGACATTGCAGATTTTGTGACAAAACTTTTATAGAAATTTTTCTTGTGTAAACTTCTATCAGCCATATGCATTTATGCCAACCAGGTTGTGCCAATACCACACCCCATCCCCCTCCACTTCATAAAAGGCCATACATCTCAAAACCCATTCAGATCCCCACCCTTAAACCATATATATTCGTTTTCCTTATGATAAGATGCATTCAGTGACACCAACCTGTGGGTTCCCCGGGATGCACCAGGGCATTGCCTTACCCCCACCCCCTCTTCATCAAAGGTCCCGAAAAACTTACAGATCCACACCCCTAAACCATATATATTCCTGTTCCTCAGGATAAGACACATTCAGTGACACCAACCTTGGGGGCCTGCTGGGGTGCGCTGGGGCCATGCCCCACCCTCAACTTCACAAATGGCCAAATATCTGAGAAACTGTTCAGAGCCCCACCCCTCAACTATATATATTCGTGTTCCTTATGATAAGACTTATGCAGTGACACCAACATGGGGGTAACCTTGGTCACGCCCCACTTCATAAAAAGGCATATCTCTCAGAAACCGTTCAGATCCCCACCGTTAAACCTTATATATTCTTGTTCATTATAATATGACACATTCAGTGATAGCAACCTAGGAGTGTCACAGGCTGTGCCGTTGCCATGCCCCGACCCCACTTCTCCACTTCACAAAAGGCCAAATATCTGGGAAACTGTTCAGAGCACCATCCCTCAGCCATATATATTCATGTTTTTTTGTGATAAGACACATTCAGTGACACCAACCTGGAGATCTCCAGGGGTGCCCCCCGGGACATGCCCCCACTGCATAAAAAGCCATACATCTCAGAAACCATTCGGATCCCCACCCATAAACCATATCTATTCTTGGTCCTTATATGATAAGACACATTCAGTGACAACAGTCTTAGGCTTTCCTATGATCTGGCCATGCCCCAGCCCCGCCACTGCTTAAAAGGTATTTTATCTCAGGAACCCTGCAGATCCCCACCCCTAAATATATATTGTTGTTCCTTACGTTATGACTCATTCAGTGACATCAAGCAGGGCTCGGCTTGGTCCATGCTGCACATCCTCCACTTCATAAAATGCTTAATATTTCAGATACGGAGTCCACATGGGTGCTCATGTGGGAATGGGGGTTGGTTTGGGAAACTTTATAATCGGTAGGTTAAAATCATATCATGTTAAAACACATGGCTGCCAATAGGAAGTGCCCACCTGAGCTCTGGTGAGCATAGGGGCCCATGTGCCTCTTGTTTTTTGAATTTATATGTTTTTATAACTATACTACTTATCCAGTGCGGCGGTTTCAGCTCTTGGTTAAAGCTTCCTGCAGTCCAACCTATTTCTCTAAGCCTCGATGGACGGGGGCCTTTAATAATTGGAGGTTGATATTAACAGATCTACATGTACTTACATACGTATATTTCTCGACATGGAAATCTCTGGGTTACCTTAGTTGTGCCCGCATCTCAGCGACCGCGCCCATTGGATCTTGGAGAAATAGATTCGACCGAATGGTGCTTCCACGCAGAGCTGGAACCAACCGAACTTGATCACTGGTAAACCGCTTTGATTGTCTAAGTCTGTCCAAGAAATTTTGTGGGAGTGCTTTCTTGGGGTGGCACGGCTTGAGATGACTGTTCATCTCAATGTCGGGTCAAAGTCCCACGAAATCTGGAGCAACGTCTTCAAAATGACCTAAAGTGTGTTGAAGGGACGTAAAACCTCATCACAAACAAAGCAACACACGTACCCGCATTACAGAAATTTTAAGTTGCCTAGTATCATTCGGTTTGGTATTCTGTACGAGAAATGCGTATGACTTATTTCAACATCCGTTCCATGTGATTGAATTTACGTGTACGTTTATTTATGAACTTCATGTTCTGTCATACAGATTCGAATCTATACAAGCGATAAGAATGTTGCAATAGACGCAGTAGAGTTGGTGTCTGTACCACGGTTCCAAGAATGTATCAAACGGAAACAACCGAAATACAAAATAATACGTGAACCATCATTTCCCGAATACAACGTTGTTACGGGGCACGCTGAATACAAGGACAGGTAGGTGATTTAAACAAGCTTCGGTATATTTATTGTATAACTTGGGGAGATAAATCAAGGGAGACAAGAAATGGGTCTTCCTGTGTGTTGTTCTTAAACCTGACCTCTGAATAGGGATCTACTCTGAAAGGATTAATTGATTGTGTCGGGGTTGAACAACACGCCAACTCTCATTTTGATAAAAGAAATAGTAGAGGAGATGACATTGAGAGTTAGGGAAGAAAGTGGAAAATAAATGGAAGTGTGGAAACAGAAGAAATCTACCTGTAACTGCTTCAAGGACAACAGGCCTTGCCCAGCTGTAAGCCAATATCAGTTGGACGCCTAAGTGACGCAAGATACTCAACACATTCGCCTCATCCCAGCAACCGAACTACTCTTAAAGGCAAGAGTTTGTTCCTCGGGAGCCTTTAATAGTAGATATATATGAGGAGTCAGCTCTTTCCGTTAGAGGGTAGACCTCTATTGATTCGAGTTGCAAACTAATTTGACATGTCTGCATTGTTTGTGGGAAAGAACATATTGATAGGGTCTTACGTCAGGCCACGCCTGTTAGCTAGAGAGCTTACTGAATATTTTATAACACCTAACTTGCAGAAATGTTCATTTTAATTGTTTAACGTGTTTTACGGTCAAATGGCTTCATTGCAATTGTTCACATGGTTATTACTGACCAATAAAGTTAAACCGCGCACAAATTAAAGGTTTCGTTTACTGTTAAATAAATCGAGCGCAATGAGGTTAAAATTTTGAGGATCCCGTTGCATCGTGCTACTTCATGTTGATGCTCAGTACAGGTGAGAGAGTCCTGTCTGTCTATGAAACGGTCTCAAAACCAATCCTGACTTTTCATTCTTGGAAGTCATGGAAATGCTTCCAGTCTAAGCTCTGTGTTATATCCAAAGTTCCCTCATAATATGCATCACTTCTATACTTATAAAGTCATCTACATGTATAAGATTTTTCGGCAACCTTTCTGCTGTTTCTGTTTTACCTCTTCTACTATAAAACCATTTGGTACAGTACAGTAAAATTCCTATATTAAGACCACCCTTGGGACTGTTCCAATGTGGTTGACCAATTTTTCACTTTTGAACAGTCCCAAAGGTGATCTCTTATAAGGAGACACCAGGTGTAGAAAGCACAAAGACAGAATAACTGAAACCTTCTCAATAAGCTTTCAAAGCAGAGTAAGTCTCAATCTTAAGTGGTCCTAATAGAGGCATTTTACTGTACATGTATATTGCGCAATGTATTATAGAAGTATAGTGTCTTTATTTTAGAAGAACAGTTTGGCATTGTATTGTGTTGATGCAGTGTGTATTACTCTATTCAGTGTTGTACCACTATATAAATCCGAGCCACATATACATGTTTGTATTGTATACATAATTTAAATAAAAGTACAGGAAAATGTTTTGGGGTTTAACGTACTAGTCTAAATCCAAGAGCCTTTTGTCAGTCTACATACACTCAGATACAGTCGAGACCCACAATTTGTCTGATTTTATTCGATTGATTGCCGCGTTATTTGTCACTGAACCTGTTACATGTAAGTATGGACGCATTTGTTGAAATACTTTTAATACGTTCTATAAAAGTGTTATCCTTTGTAAGCAAAGAATACACCACAGAACTTAAAAGAATGTAGTTTTCGGTGTGCTGGGCGAGACATGCTAGTTTCGGCCAGTTAGGCTTCATCAGTGACCCACAAATATGTTTTAGGTTCCACAATTGAATCAATGATCCCAGAGGGCAAGAAAATATAAACTACACAATAATGAAGGGCAGGGAGACTTTTTACGGCCGCCACACATTCCCTTAACACCAGCTGTAGTGCCGTTAAATAGGTTCTATAAAAGGAATATCATTTGGAAGGAAAGATTACACGTTCTGAATTTAAATGTTTATGATCGAATCCTGGGTATTGCCATACCCGTATGTTTTTATTCATTCGAATGTATTGGTACTAATTAAAAGAAGAAAAAGACAACGTTACCGGGCGACCAGCCAAAGTTCAGATCAGCCTGCACAATCGCCCACTCTGATGGGAAATTACTGCAACAGAATAAGGGTTAAAGGCTGATCTTTAACCCTTATCTTGCTGTTCACGACAACCCCTGTCTTTGCAAACAGTGAAGATCCAGATCAGATGGCTTCTGAAGAAGCCATCTGATCAGGATCTACACTGTTTGGCATTCAGTTTTTGATTTTGTAGCAATAAATTACATCAAGTAATTTGATTGGTTGATAGACAGAAATGGGCGTGGCTTAAATGAATATTCAGCAAGATAAGGGTTAAAAGCCCTGTCACAAGAAAACCATGTCTTCTGGTTTACGGCAAGATAAGACTGAAACCGACCTGCTTGACTACTTTCGAGATTCTTGAAATGTCAGATATTTGAGCCCCGCCAAGCGAATTTGTGTCTTCGAGCATTCCGTCATGACATATTTTAACTGCGCATGCCCAGCCATTCAGAGGTGCCAGGGATATGGCTTTCTGTCTGAAGGTTCCTCTTGATTCACTGCTTGTATGAGCAAGCGGCGAAGGTTCTGGCGAGACTGCGCGGATGCGCAGGCTCGCCTGAACCTTCGCTGCTCGCATAGGCGATAAGTACCAAAATCGCTGGACGGGGCCCATTTAAGTTACAGGTACTGTCAGCGAACACACCTTACTATACACACCCGTGTGACATAGTGCGTTTTTTCACATCTCCAAAATGACAACATTTCTGATGAAAACCCGTGATTGTTTCTATTTATACTGCAAACATAGGTTGTAGGTGCTCGTTAGAACGGCCACATTGAGGCGGTTCTCTACTGAGCACCCACTGCCTATGGCTTGGAGCAAAAATAAGGAAGATAATGTATAGCCCCGTAAACCCAGTTTTTACTATATAAAGTGGGGTTTAGTGGGTGTTCATTTCACGGAATTGTTCACGTGATGAAAGTTTTTATCAGACTGCGCAAATGCGCATGCCGATCTGCATTTTGGTGTTTGCAAATGGCAAAACAGGTTTTTCCCACAACGCGGCTTATGTCATGAATGGATGGAGAACTCGAATACCCTTTTCATTGGAGAAGCTCTGTGTTTTTCGTGATTTGCTTGGCCATAGCTTGCGCGTAATACTACTTGTATTTCTTCAGGGACGTTCAAAATGGTCAGACGTATACTTATAGAATCCAGACACTGATGGAGTCGAAGAGCAGCGAACTTTCTCCGCCGTTAGAATACACGCACGGGCAGGCTTTTTGTGGCGATGGGATTGTAGATAGGTACAATATACCCGTTTTGTGCTGAAGAGAAGCTTTCCTTCATTACAACAGGAATTCATTTCGAAAGTTAGGGGTGTCAATTAGAGTTATGTTTTACGAATTTGTTTAGACAATGGCTGAGATTTTTACAAGAAACGAATACCCGCATGTTGTCCTGATGCAGAACTGCTCCACGTGGCCTGTTGTCCATCGTCCGTCCGTCCGTATAACTCGTTACCTTCTGTAGCTAGTATAACTGTTTACCTTTGTGATCTTTTTAATACCAGGCATTTGTTTTTGAATTTATATGTTTTTATAACTCCGCCCCTGCCCATCGAGGCTTGAAGACATATATGGGCTGCATGATGCTTCCAGGCAGAGCTGAAACCGACCGCACACGAGTACTGGTAAACCGCTTAGAGGTTTTAAGCCTGCCCAGGCAAAGCGGTGCGAGTCGGCCCGTCCATGCTTATAAACCCTTTTGCTTTCATTGGGCGACATGGCTTGAGATGTCATTTCATCTCAATGTCGGGTAAATGTACCTCAAAATTGGAAGCAACACCTCCAAAATGTCCTATTCAGTGTTGACGGGGACGTTAAACCTCAAAACAAACAAATGTTGTTTTATACTTTTACGACTCAACCCTTTGTTTAGAAAGATGTATCCATTTGTCAGATTGTTCGAAATGGGATGTGTATGTTCACCCATATTTTTTTTTTCTAAAAAAATAATTTATAGAATTCGTATTCAGCAGGGATCAAAGATCAATGTAGGACTCTTCTATTTAACATCGACAAAAGGCAGTTCAGACATCATGGTCTGTGTACTATTTGATATTAATATTTACTGTATCATGCACAATTTTAAGGCATTATGTTACGTGTAAATAAATTCGTTGGCACGCATTTACCTACAAAAATGAATATATTAAACATCTGAATTTATTTTCTCGTTCTTGTTTTCATAATTGTTTACCACAATTGTGGGTCAGTGAGGTGAAAGTGCTCGCCTTTCACTCAGGAGGCTTTAGGTTTAAAATCGATTTAAGCCCCAGCCCCACAGTGAATTTCCTTTCACTGACCGTTCCAAGGCGGTAATTGTGTCGCGGTTTATTTTTTTATGTTTTTCTTTGAGTGTGTGTATCGCTTATATCTTTTTGTTTTGGATAGCCAATTGGTCATTTTGTGAGAAAGTAACTGTCCTTTTGGCTTTCCGCTATTGATTTTTCCATCAGGGTCTAGTTATTTAATGTTTTGTGTTTCTTTCCCTTTAGTGTCTCTGATGGGTGGTGTGGATAAATTTTATCGATTCCTGATCATTGCATTCGCTTCTTTTTTTAAATCTTAGCAGGGTCATGCAAATTTGGTGTCTCTGATGGGAGCTTTGGGTTAATTGTATCGATTCCTGATCATTGCCTCCACTTCTCTTTTTAAATTAGAAAGCAATAACTGCAACAGTCTTCAGTGCTGTTATCCACGTAATTATCAAATATATGTACCAATACATTTAAGCGCGCAAACTGGAAGATTTTTTGTGTTGTTTATGGGACACTGGCATATAATGTAGACCCGGATCAGACGACGCCTGACCGGAATCTTTACTAAAGCAAACCGACAACAAATAAAACAGAATATAAGTGAAGGCGATGATCAGGAATCGATACAATTAACCCACAGCTCCCATCAGAGACAGCAAGGGAAAGAAACACTAACATGAAACAACTAGACCCTAATGGAAACATCACTAGCGGAAAGCCAAAAAGACAGTTACTTTCCCACAAAATGGCCAAATGGCTATCCAAAGCAATATAATATAAACGATACACACACTCAAAGACAAGCCATAACAAAAATAAACCACGACAGAAGAACCGCCTTGGAACGGTCAGTTAAACAAATTCCACTGAGGTGGGGGGGGGGGGGGGGCGTGGGGGGGGCTTAAATCGATTTTACGTGACGACAATCCTCGCCATTACTTCCGTCGCGATTTAGAGAAATAATTTGTTCAGTGCGCATTAAAGCCTCATAACTCGTCAGTGCAACATCTCCGTGATCACAAAATCAATCAACCACAGCGATGAAACAACGGTGAGGACTCGACAGCATGAAACCGCTGAAATTCTGCAGAAAAAGAAAACCAACACCTAGACTCCGATGGGCCCAAACAGAGGCAGAGCATCAGGCACCAACCAACATTACATAAAATTATATTTTCTCTAATTCTCAGTAAGCCTTTACGCTGGAACCGTCAAAGAATCTGAGGCCTGACCCACCGGCGTGCAATTTGAGAGGGAAGCAAAGGTATCAACCGTGATTGGGTTAACTACCATGCATGTTGTCTGTCGTATAACATTTACGTTGTATCCAATCTTTTTATATCGAAGAATGATTTTACTAAATTGGGTACTGATGCATTGCAGTTAGATTTTTTTTCTAAATTATATACTAAGTCATCATAAAATTCGGGTTCCGATAGACCATGTTGCAGAAGAGATTTAAGGCCTACACAGAATTTTGAAATTAAATCGAATGACGTCTATAACATTTAGAAAAGGCTTTGCGTAGTTTATAATACCGGGTAGGCCTTAAATCTCTTCTGAAAAGGCTTTGCGTAGTTTATGATACAGATAACCCTAATTAATAAGTTGAGTAGTTAACAACACTTTACGAGTGCTGAAGGCAGTTACATGACTAGAAACTCTGATAAATTGAATCAAGTGCGAAATATAAACGCCATTGGATGCCGCACGAGGAACAGCCAACAGGGTGTCCAAAACATCGCAGTCATTGGCGACCACTATGTTAGATGTGTCCATTCTCTTTAAGAAATAGCTTTACCTTGCAGCTCGGAGGAGTGCGATGACAAGAATGTATTGGATGGGGATGGCTGCAGCATTAATTGTAGAATAGAGGATAACTTCCATTGCAAAGGTAAGTGAGCGCTACTAACTAAACGTAGAAGACAACATGTGAAAAAGGCATACAATCTAAGACTATGTCTGACATTGTATAAAGGATATTTTGGTTATACGCATGAAAATAGTTTCTGTTCACTGTTTGTGAACCCTTCGACCACTTCCACCTTTCTCTTGCGTTGCATGTAAATGTATATCATTTTGTAGTTGTTTAAAAAAGCATTTACTGTGTTTTGATACTTGCAAGAAGATTAGTAATTTGCTGCTTTTCTGTCAGTCCTTTTCCTTATAGCACTGTCGCCACCCGTTGTCAAGCTAGTTAATGTGTTATTTTAGGATTTCATTAGTTTGTATTTCTGCATGCTACCATTGACGGGTTATCCTTGCCTAGCCTCCTAAGTGAATTTCACAGATTTCATGACACCCTGTTTTCTCCCTGTTAGTGTAATTGAGTCTATTTCAAATGAGTATGTCCGATTCTTTCTTGAAGAAATACATGTAGTTCCTTGTTGGTCAAACGTTAGGAGAACACCTCCGTGTGATATATACTCGACCAAAAAGGTTTTGGACCACCTACAATATTTTCATTAATAAATATAAAAGCCATTTCGACTTCAGAAACATTTTTGCAGACTTCAGGCTCTTTCGGAAGGGAACAATTTAAACAATGGTAAAATCAACAGTGCGTGAAAAAGTGGAGTGTGGTGAAACAAAAGTGACAGAAAATTGCAAAAAATGCCAAGCTTTAAACTCTACATATCATAGTCTATGGTGTTTTTCTTACACTCAATCGTCACTTAAAAACAATAGTGTAATGATCTTGCGGGAGTAAACCATCTCACCTTGGATTTCATGCATCCCGCGTATTGAAAGGCCAGAATTCACCTCAAATGCATGTTTTTTTTTCATTATATCCAAGGCGGCAGTTTAACCAAGGTTTCATGCATTTAATACATTTATGGCCCATCAATAATACAACTCGCATTCATAATTCTGCAAAAATCATGTTCTTAGAAAATTAAAAGTTTAACCACAAAAGTTTCGGGACAAAAAACACATTCAGTAAAAGGACGCCTGCCGGTGGGGGTGGGGGTTGCAGTAGAAGAGGCTAAGTGAAACCGACCGCGCGCGAGACTTATGCTGCTGAGACGAGGATATGGGAAGCCGGGAAGAAGCGAGAATGTTCCAGACTCAATCGTCACTTAAAAAAAAAACACATAGATGTAGTGGTGTGTAATGGTCTTGCAGCAGTAAACCACCTCACTTTAGATTCCATGCACCCCACCTACTGAAAGGCCAGAATTCACCTCAAATGCATGATTTTCATTGTATCCAAGGCAGCAGTCTGACCAAGGTTTCATGCATCCCATGCATTTTGTGTCCAACACTACAACAACTCGCTTTCATAAGCATGAAAAAAATTCAGTGAAAAAATAGGAGAAGGTTGGGGAAGGGGACAATAGAAACAGCTAAGTGAAACCGACCGGGCGCGCGCCTTAGACTGCTGAGACGCGGGTATGGGAGTCGGGAAGTAGCGAGAATGGTCCAGGCAAACCGTCAAAGAATTAAAAGGATCAAACAGCGCTTCCGATAAACAGGAATATTTAGGGAAGGACCACGTTCTGGGGGACGAAAGGCTAAAACGAAGACTGAGGAGCGCTACCTCAACATTGTTGTTGCGAGGAAACGCTTGGTGACTGGACCAGAAACTCGCTGACCTTATCATGCTGCTAGGAGACCGGGGAGTCCGGCCTGTTTCAGTTCAGACCATGTGGAATCGCATTCATGCAGGTGGTTTCAAGTCAAGTGTCTTCAAGGAAGACAGAACTCAGCCAGCACCACAAGAATGCTCCTATGACCTTCAGCCGTGGCCATGCAAGCTGAAACACCCCACAGTGGAGAATGGTTATGTTCTCCGACGAGTGACGATGTTATCAGAAGCGAGCGGATGGCAGGAAACGAGTCTGGAGACGACGCTGAGAGAGAGAGAGACATGCTCCAGCCACAGTAGTCCCGACAGTAGCCTGCTGTCGGAGCAAGTATACAGGAAAAGAACATAACAGGCAAAGAACCCTTATAGACCCAACTTTTCTCCATGTAATTTGGGGATTACAAGGGTTGTCGTTACACGAACTTTCATGCATATAAAGGTATCTATTGAAACAAATAATGACCGACCGTTTTTGCGGTATTGTTCAGGGAAAACAAAGTAGATATTTAAAAAGTATTTATGGGAATGCAAAGCTTGTATATTTTCCATTGCAGGAAGTCCGAGCCTTTGCTACATTTATGCGGGGGATGGTGTTTGTGAAGAATTTGAAAGAGAGATGTCCCCAAGTGACTGTGGCTTCTTCACGCCTGATGGGTTCGTTGATCAATGGGTCTCATCGGCTGTTGGGAGTGCGGAGTTTCAGACATCTGACTGTACTGAGTCAGTTTTAGTCGGCCCTCCTAGTCAGTTACAGGTATACTTGTACATGCATCTCAGCTGTAATAAACACTGTTTCATATCTTCAGAAGTGCATTTTTCTAATGGAAGTTTGTGATATTTCTCATGTTTTTGTTGCAGAAATACATTGTGTGGGTTCGTAAGAGCCGCCTCGCCGAGGCCGTTCTAACGAGTTTCCACATTTTTCGTTTTTAAGCAACAACAAAGGACATCATATACTTACTTTTCTCTATATAAATGCGACTATCAGGAATAGACACCTAGTCGATAGTGAACTTTATACTGGGTCAATTTTATGGAGAGATCAGAATACAGCAGCAGATCGATTTGATAGAACATCTGGAACCATATTTTTTTTTTTTGAAAATTTCCTAACACATATTAGTGGGATATATGGGAAACACGACTACTAAAATAATTGCTTTCGATTTAACAAGGTTAGATATTAAAAATATCAAACCTGGACGAAAATGGCTAAAATTGTGGACCAAATAAGGTAAGGAGTAACATCAGCCTTCATCCTAGTCATGTAACTGACTTCAACACTCGTAATTAATTATTAACGGCTAAACTCCTTAATCAGGGTTATCGGTACCATAAACTACGCAAAGCCTTTTCAAAATTTTATAGACGCCATTCTGATTTAATTTCAAAATTCAATATTGGACTTAAATCTCTTCTGCAACAAGGTCTATCGGAACCCGAATTTTATGGTGACTTAGCATATAAATTCAGAAAAATATATAACCGCAATGACTTCAGCACCCAATTTCGTAAAATCATTCTTCGATATAAAAAGATTGGTTACAACATGGATATTATACGACAGACTGCATGCATGGTAGTTAACCCAATCACGGTTGGCAACTTTGCTTCCCTCTTTAATTGCACGCCGGTGGGTCAGGCCTCCAACGTAAAGGCTTATTGAAAATTAGAGAGATAATGTCGGTTGGTGCCTGATGCTCTGTCTCTGGTCGGGCTCATCGGAGTCTAACTGTTGGTTTTCTTTTGCTCCAACATTTCAGTGGTTTCTTGCTGTCGAGTCCTCACCGTTGTCTCACCTCTGTGGTTCTTTGATTTTTGTGTTCACGGAGATGTTGCACTGATGAGTTAGGAGGCCTTCATGCGGACTGAACAGATTATTTGTCTAAATCGCGACGGAAGTGGGGGCGGGGATTGTGGCCGCGTAAATTCGATTTAAGCCCCCCAGTGGAAATCTTCCACTGACCGTTCCAAAGCGGCTCTTCTGTGGCGATTTGTTTATGTTGTTGTTTGTTGCTTGCTGTGTGTGTCGCTTCTGTGTTTTGGTTTTGGATGGCCGTATGGCCATTTTGTGGGAAAGTAACTGTCCTTATGGCCTTCCTTTGTTTAGGTTTCCATTATGGTCTGGTCGCTTAATGTTTGTATTTCTTTCCCTTTGGTGTCTTTTATGGGTGGAGTAAGTTAATTGTATCAATTCCTGATCTTTGTTTTACTTCTACTTTGAAAGTCTTTGGAATTTCGTTGAAAATAGCTATAACACTTAGACTAATTAACTCTTAACTCGTTGAGATATTTATGGCAATATTCCTGTACTCTACATATAACTACTCAGTTACAGGGCAGATGTTAATACCGTTTTTAAAACAGGGACAAACAAACGATGTAATTTCAACGTTCTGTAGCTATGTACGGAACTTTTTATTGTCCCATTTCATAATTTACGTTCCAGCGTTTGTATTTACGCTTACCATGGGACTTTACACTGGCTATTATTATACGAAGAGCTGATTTCTGCTTAGTATGGTTACCTGGGTAACAGATTCCCCAATGTAAACATTTGTCTGGATACGTTCGACTCCGGGCAACACTCATGGAACAAAAGGACTGCCCTGTATGATATTAAATTAATATTGACTGTTTTGCCATCATTCAATTAAATTAATAATGACAGTGGTGCCATTTTGTTAAAATATTCTTATTAATTTCTGGATTTAAAATTCCTTAATAAATATTAAGTAATAATTCTTATACAAATGACAAACAGAGACCTGATGCTCTGTCTCTTGTCGATCTTCTTTTGCTCCAGCATTTCACTGGTTTCTTGCTGTCGAGTCCTCACCATTGTTTCATCTCTGTGGTCGTTTGATTTTAGTGTTCACGGAGATGTGGCACTGATGAGTTAGGAGGCCTTCATGCGGACTGAACAAATTATTTGTCGAAATCGGGACAGAGATAAGGGCGAGGAATGTTACCACGTAAAATCTATTTAAGCCCCCACCCCCACAAACCCCAGTGGAATTCGTTACACTGACCGTTCCAAGGCGGTTCTTCTATCGAGGTTTATTTTTGTTATCGTTTGTCTCTGAGTGTGTGGGTCGCTTGTGTTGTTTTGTATTGGATAGCCACTTGGCCATTTTGTGGGAAAGTATCTGTCCTTTTGGCTTTCCGCTATTGACGTTTCCGTTGGGGTCCGGTTCTTTCATGCTTGTGCTTGTTTCCCTTTGGTGTCTCTCGCCTGCTAAAGACGTTCTACCGCGTTTTAATTTCCCAACTATGAATTTAACTTGTGCATACGATGGTGCAGAAGACCAATAAACTTTGGTCTAATCGCAATGTATTTCTGAACTACAGCATCCACGGTACTCAACTTTTGAAGGAAAGCTTGCTTTTGTGTCGTTAGCCATGTTTGACGTCCAATATCTTATGAGTGTATAACACGATAAGGGTTCAGTTTTAACCTCATGTCTAAAGCATATATTGAAACAAGACATGAAAATATTGGTTGACTCGGTCAACTGGAAATTGAATAGGCTGGTTACTTATTGACATGCCCTCGTATGTACAAAAAAAAACATGACGAGTTCAAGGTCAACCTGGCTTTTCTATTTCGCTCAGTTATATATGTTTTCATGATGGGTCAATAGACGCAGTATAGATTTGACTAACCCCTGCTTTTCTTCTATTTTTCAGAGATGCGAGGTCTATTCTGACTTGAACACATGGAGACCATGTGGAGAATTACATGACACATACGGCAACTTCTGGATAGAGGTATGCTGGCACGAATAATCAGATATTGAATAATCGATCGATAAATTGGACTCAAATAATTATCGTTACTGATTGGATAATAGTCGATTGTTTGATACTATAATTTACTACCCAATGTTGTGTCTAAAATAGCTGGATGAGTGACAAACATTGCAGACCATGGCGTCTCATCTGGGTATGAACTCTTTATACAGGCATGTTTATCCTTATAAATAAGATAATGTATAACATGTGGTAAGAAGCAAAACTATGATCACATCGTCATTGGTTACTAATCGGTTATTGATCACATTACCAGGACTGACTATTCGGATAGTTTCCTTCCCAAATAACGACCAAACGGCCATTGAAAATAAAATGTTACCGGCACATACATGCAAAGACAATGGCAATAATAACCATATAGCTGATACATTTGCCCATCCCATTTCTGACTGTCAAAATACAAGTACTTAGTGCACTTTATTCCTGCAAATTTTCAAACTGAATAACAAACAGTGTAGATCTTGGTCATGCAGCTTCCTCAGAAATCTGCACTGTTTGCAAAGGTAGGATTTATCGTATTTCAGAAGAACAAATGTTTAAGGAATGTAGATTCCACTAGGGCGTATCCGGAAAACATACAATGTTTTATCAAAATGGATTTAGTGTAGATTATACCATAACTTAAAAAGTACAGTAATCGGTGAAAAATAATTACTTCTGACAGTTTCATTGACTTTTATCACCTGGATAAGAAGATAACTTTTTTATTTCCAAATGTGGACATTTTTAAATCATGGTTATCACATGTCTGAACACATATAATTAATGCATCACGATAACAAGTCCGTGAAACGAAGACCCCTCTAAACCCCACTTTGTATGGGGAAAAGCGGGGTTTGCAGGGTTATACATTTTGTTTTATTTTTGCTCACAATATAGATTGTGGGTGCTCGTTAGAACCGCCTCATTGAGAGGGTATCAACGAGTACCCACAATCTATTTTGAAAACAGAAATAAGACAGATGTTATAATTTTTACCTAAATTTTGTCATTTTAGATGCCATTATGTCACACGGACAGATTTTCCTAATGGCATTAATATTATAACTTGATTCCGTGTCATAACATTTTGTTTTCCATTTCTTCTGTACCTTTCGGATTCCTTACTGGATCGTGAAACAAATTCATCAAATTATCAAAGAATTACAGCAAATCTTTAAGGCGTAGAATTTTTCGGATTTCAGCGCTTGATCAGAATATGCTAGGGTCAC
The DNA here is from genome assembly GCA_963580285.1 of Lucinisca nassula. Classification (NCBI taxonomy): domain Eukaryota; kingdom Metazoa; phylum Mollusca; class Bivalvia; order Lucinida; family Lucinidae; genus Lucinisca; species Lucinisca nassula. Next base: position 59,518,278 of record OY757010.1, read on the forward strand.
TTTACTCATGTGTCGGCTCATCTGTATTACAGGTCTATATACACCGAGCGGTTGTCGCAGTATCTGTTATCATACATCTTGGTGCAGATGGTTATACTCCAGTGAACACTGAAACAAAATACATGCACGTAGATCTCATTACATTAGATAACCAGACGGTGCCAGTTGAGCCGAGAACTATTCCAGTCAGTTGTTGGGATAACCCGATCCACGTACCGCTGAGGCAGGACCTCAGTAAGCCTTTCATACTGACAAAGGGTATGTATTCTAGCAAGATTTATATTCATATTCAACATTTTAACAAGTCATATACAGATGCATATGTCATAAATATCTTAAAACCAGTTTCATGCAGAGACAAGTAAGGTTTGTCTATTACATCTTTAATATCTTTAGAGGCTTTCTCGTTAAGGAGAGAGAGTGCTTCCGAATGGTTTCCTTTAAAATCTATCAAAATGTCTGCCTGGCACCTTGGCTGAAATTTACGGTTGCTAAGAACGTTGACGCGTTTCTAGAATAAATACATATACAATCCAACCTGTATTAAGCAAGCGCCTAAGTGATAACCAAAATCTGCTTGCTTAAGACAGGTGATTGCTAAATACAGGTGGAATTTAACACATTTGCCTTTCTTGGAAACAGAATGCCTGCTTGCTTAAGACAGGTTGCTTGCTTAAAAGAGGTTGCCACTAAGACAGGTTTTACTGTAATGTTTCAAATTATATGAATAATAAATCATGTTTGTTGAAAAGCATTTTGCTGTTGGAAGGAAAAAAATCATTTTATAAGAAAATTACCTTTCAAAATTGTCCATTTTGAACATCTAATTCTACATTGTCCTTCCCCATAAACATATACTGTTACATCGGCATATAGTATAGTCCGTGTCCTAGCAACAGCAAGAAATAGTTTATCCAAAAATGTCTTTAAAACATTACATCCATGCTTTAAAACCCAATCTTAATGTTTTACTTTTTGGCAATAGTGAACTATTTCCCGTACAAAATACGAGACTATTCCTAGTTTTGCAAGACTTCATTATAAGGACTAAGCGCTTTACTGCCTAAAACTTTTCATTCGGCTGTCTCTCAAAATACAATATGGTTAATGACAACTTTTGTAAGCATGCTCAATGTCTCTTAAAATAGACTGGTTATGAAATGTAAGTCGAAAGCAGAACTTAGCGACTAAAAAATTCTTTATAGCTGCGATGAGATGACCACTCTTATATCAGTTGGTAAATCCGTTTCCCCTTTCCGTGGATCTTCCATCGGCATTGAAAACAGATACGTGCATATTAATGAATCGTGGTTTTCTTTACGATGTACACTATTTGAACTCGTAACATATAGCTTGATTATATGAAGCATTTAAGCTAAATTACTATAACCATATTTGAAATCCTCGGCACAGAAACTCAGTAACAATAAGTCATTATTTCAAGTCACAGGTTATTTGTCTTTCCACTGTGTAATATGCGGGATACAGATACAATTCAATCGATGTCCCGAATCCCATTTGTATTGATAAATTGCTTGCAAGTCGTTGCTGTTGTGATATGTTGTGATACAAATAGAGTTTAAACCAAAACCCCATCGAACGTACGTACTGACAACCATTGGTGCTTTCTCCAGATAAATCAGTGAGCATAAATGTGCCAATCGTCTCCTCAATCATCTGGCAAAACGAATGTTATTTAAATGTGTTTATGCATAGATCTTGATATTTCTTCATTTGTTTATCATTTGGTTAATATTATTATGCATACAATAGATACGATTAGGCAAATTCGTTTTTTCTACTGAATAACGAGCCAACAGGGTTATTTTTATCACCACGTATGTTCACCTCAGTGTTTAATTGCAAACTGCGACATGGATGACAATGTATAGTGTACAGTACAGATTTGTAGGGTTTTTAAAGCATGGATACAACCGCGTTATGACAGTTTTTGGAAAATTACTTCTTCAGGATCATTCAAAACTAAGTCGATTCATAAACGATCGATCCATAAGACGTTCACGAGATGCATTCTTTATCATTTCAGGTGTTCGTATAAGCTTCACCTATTCAAGTATCAGTATAGCTGGAGTCCGAATTCGTTCATCGCCCTTCATTGACCCGATAAAATTAAAATCATGCAAGAAAGAAGCACTCTACAACGTCAGATCCGGTCTGTGTACAGAACAGTCCTGCAGTAAATCCTTGTGCGGACCTTTCCTTGTCAAATATGGTGTCGCGGACTGTTCCGGATTCGAGGAAGGGGACACTTGTTCTATCGTATGTGACGCTGGGTATGTCTCTGGGCAGTGTGTGCTTTCATATAACATAAACCTGGCAATGGGTATGCTATCTGCATACGCATAAATAAAAGCCAATCGTTACTAATCGTTTGCTCATTACGATCGAAAACCGAACACATGAAACTTGTAATGGCTCGAACACCAATGACTTGTTAACCGTGGTTGTTGTGAACTCGTTCTTGAGTCCGTATGAAAAACACCCATAACTGCAGATGTGAATAAATCTAGGATCATTTATAGGGGAGGGTAGCGCCACGGTGAGACGATTCTACGGTGTACACAACACATACCATAATCTAAAGGAAATTCGAAAAGATATCCCTATTACGCTTCTTATCCTGGTGCTAAGGTTCGAACTACCTTATCTTGAACAATTTTTCATGGTCCCGGAAGTGTTCAAGCCATTTAAATTCGACAGTAGATAAACAGTATCCTCTTTATTCTGCCGGGCTGTAGACATGTCGCTTCCTGTTTATCTTCATGTGTACGAGGGTCAGTCAAGAACTTGTGATACTAGTCTTAGAAGTTGATAAATATTTAGTATTTGATATCAAAACGAGGCTAAGGCCAAATTGCATCCAGTGTGTGCTCTCAATAAGTATTAACGTAAAAAATGTTCTGTTGATAGGAAACAAAGTAACGTTGGTTTACTGACCCTGACCACATACGATTGTCTTGCTGCCATTGTAACTAGTGAGGTTTGACTGAGTTTAACACCATTACATTATAAACATTGTGGAAACCAAAGCCCTCTTGATGAAAAGGTTTCCGCCCCCGCCCATAAAACTTTTCCTTCGAAAAGGTGAAAAAGTGACAAAATTCATCCCCGGCTTTAGGGCTGGATTACAATATGGCATAAATGAAAACCAAAAGGACAGTTTCAAATATGTTGACTTAAAATGCATAAAGTAAGCAATGAAGAAAATACAGCAGTTGTTTTGATGTTAGGTAACAAGCGGCTAAACGACTAATCTCAGTATCAATATCAGTAAAGTTCAGTATATAAATAAAGACAAAAATTACAGTGAATGAATGCGTGTGGAAATAGAATGATTGTGAAGTTCCATATTCATTTTGTGACAAAGTAGAAGTAAAACAAAGATCAGGAATCGATTCAATTAACTTACTCCACCCATCAAAGACACCAAAGGGAAAGAAACACAAACATTAAGCGACCAGACCATAATGGAAACCTAAACAAAGGAAGGCCATAAGGACAGTTACTTTCCCACAAAATGGCCATATGGCCATCCAAAATAAAAAGACACACGTGATACACACAGTAAGTAACAAACAACACCATAAATAAACCGCCACAGAAGAACCGCCTTGGAACGGTCAGTGGAAAGATTTCCACTTGAGGGCTTAAATCGATTTTACGTGGCCACAATCCTCGCCCTTACTTCCGTCGCGATTTAGACAAATAATTTGTTCAGTCCGCATGAAGGCCTCCTAACTCATCAGTGCAACATCTCCGTGAACACAAAAAATCAAAGTACCACAGAGGTGAGACAACGGTGAGGATTCGACAGCAAGAAACCACTGAAATGCTGGAGCAAAACAAAACCAACAGTTAGACTCCGATGGGCCCGACCAGAGACAGAGCATCAGGCACCAACCAACATTACCTTGAATTAGATCTCTCTAATTCTCTATAAGCCTTTATGTTGGAGCCGTCATAGAATCTGAGGCCTGACCCACCGGCGTGCAATTAAAACGGGAAGCAAAGTTGCCAACCGTGATTGGGTTAACCACCATGCACGCAGTTTGTCGTATAACATCCATGTTGTACCCAATCTTTTTATATCGAAGAATTATTTTACGAAATTGGGTGCTGAAGTCATTGCGGTTATTTATTTTTCTGAACCCACACACCAAGTCACCATAAAATTCGGGTTCCGATAGACCTTGTTGCAGAAGAGACCCAAGTCCATTATTGAATTTTGAAATTAAATCAGAATGGCGTCTATAAAATTTTGAAAAGGCTTTGCGTAGTTTATGGTACCGACAACCCTGATCAAGGAGTTTAGCCATTTATAATTTATTACGAGTGTTGAAGTCAGTTACATGACCACACATTCTAGCAAATCGAATTAATTGTGAAAGACAAACGCCACCATCCAAAAAAAGGAAAACCCACAATCTCAAAATCAATGTCATCGCGTTTATCATAAATTTGCACGAAACAAACCCATCTACAATAGATAGATGTAAATCCAAAAACGGGGCCCCGGTATCAGAAGAACTTGCCCCACCCAACCGAAGCTCTGGGGGGCAAATCCGACCGACCAAACCATCGAAATAGGTATTATCAATATTCAACAAATCATTTAAATATCTAGAAGTGGGGCCAAAAGCTTCAACAATCCCAGATTGGTCACCAACGGAAAGCGACAACATGAAGCCCCCCCCCCCCCCCACAACAATACAAGAACAGATCAGCCACAAGAGGTGCGCAATTCGTACCCATCGGAATACCCACAATCTGCCCAAATAACTTAGTACCGAATCTAATACAAACACCGTCAAGAAGAAAGGTGAGGGCATCACACACTTTCCGACATGACCAAAGTGTATAATTCTTATGCTCTTTAGATGTAAAAAAACGCACCCCCGACATCACACATGCAAGACAGAGAGAATCCCCCCGCGAAAAGCCCACCCAATCAAACCACTAAGCTTTTCTTTTATAAGATTATGAGGAAGCGCAGTGCAAAGAGCGGAAAAATCGTAAGCAGACTGACCCGAACCCGAAACACGAAAATGTCTGGACCTCAATTCATTTAAAACCCCATTCGAATCGCTTATAGACCAAAACAGATTTCTTCCCGATCTTTCAAAGACCCCATCACAACACCCAACCACACGCGCCCCAACAGCAGCAAGACAGGAAGTTAATAACCCAGAAAGCCAAGTGGCAGCGCAAGAGCCAGAATTCGCAATAAACCGCGCCCCGCAAGGTTTTTTATGAAGTTTTGGTAACCAGTACAGCGCAGGAAGCCCGTCCTGGCCTTCGGTAACACACACAGCAAACCTGGTGGCTGAACGACAAACATGATTCACCACAGCTCTCTCTTCAGCTAAAGGCCGAAGTTCATAGGCCCCAGCAGCACCAAGCCCCCGCCCAAGCGTGTTAACATAATGGAGCCGTCACACAACGACGACGCCGCCAGCGCCCCCACCTGCAGGGGCCAAAACAACCCCCATGAAACTCCCGAGCACCCAGCCCAAGACAACGCAAAGACGTCCCGGGCCCAGGAGGCAATAAGTTAGTACCCCGAGAAAAGAAAGAAATGCGTTTATTCACTAGTTTTAAAATGCTAATCCCAATGGCCATACGCTCAACACACTCTCGCTAACACCATCGACCACCGAATTCATTCAACGAAGCAGCGATTCCATCTCCCCGTTTACTGAAATCAATTTTAGAAGGAAACCGATATTTCGGTCCTTTAGAAATTATATTCCTTATCCTAGAATCAGGAATAATTTTCAAACTGCCAGTAACGACATGACCAGCAGCAGGACAGCAATACACTGAGCCCCCACAACCACACGAACCAGGAGCACCAGCACCAACACCAAGATCCGAAACAAGCCCACCGAAGCCAAAAATGATAGACCCAACAGGTTTGTTATATTTACAGCAAATTATAGGTGTGTCAGTATTTTGAAAATAAGCAGGAATGGAAGAAAGCACCGATCTCTCACGGAAGACACTGGACAAATCTACAAAATCCATACCCTTATTAATGAAGGACATTCCGAAGAAATGGCGTTTATGGTTAATTTCAGAATCAATGTAAGGACGGAGAGTATGCTGAGCATAGCCTCTAGTCAAGAGAGCCGCACCATATAACCGATGAGAACCATCGCAGAATTCATCCGCCTCGGCGCCCAGAAGACGCAAAACAGAAACGGGCAATGAACCCAAAAACGAAAGCACAGAGCGGCGTCCATGATTTAATAATATAATTGACACTTTGAATACCTAATTTGTGGTCATGACGCTCGAGCGATGTATTATTAATAATAATAATGATAATCGACTTTATTTATAGAGGGTAACACATTTAGTAAACTAGTACTAATCTTCCATTTGACCCTCTTCTCTCTACCTCTTCCTCTGTAGAAACCAGTACTAAGCAAGGTGGATAAAAAAGAGGTGGAGGCAATGATCAGGAATCAAACCACAGCTCCCATGAAAGACACCAAAGGGAAAGAAACACAAACATGAAAAACAGACTTAATGGATCAATAGCGGAAAGCCAAAAGGACAGTTACTTTCCCACAAAATGGCCTATAGGCTATCCAAAATAAAATAATATAAGCGACACAAATACCCAAAGACAAACAATAACAAAAATTAACCGCGTCAGAAGAAACGCCTTGGAACGGTCAGTGGAAACGAATTCCACTGGGGGCTTAAATCGATTTTACGTGGCCACAATTCTCGCCCTTACTTCCGTCGCGATTTAGACAAATAATTTGTTCAGTCCGCATGAAGGCCTCCTAACTCATCAGTGCAACATCTCCGTGAACACAAATAATCAAACAACCACAGAGATGAAACAACGGTGAGGACTCGACAGCAAGAAACCACTGAAATGCTGGAGAAAAAGAAAACCAACAGTTAGACTCCGCAGTTTGTTGTAATGACGTAACCTTATGATGACATGCAAATTCTCAGAGGCGTATCTTGTATAATGAATTTGCAATAGGGTAATTATCATAAGCTATTGACTTACCTTTCACAGAATGTAGAACAGAGATAGTGTTATCAGAGGACATGCTATCATTAAGGAGATTAGCTATGGTCAAAATAGGGACAAGATTTGTTTTTCATATCAAAAAATGTTTTTGTATTTGTACATTACAAAAACATGCCTATTCAAATAATATTATAATGAAAATTTAACTACCGAAAATGAATATATTCAGATAAAAAAATATGATACTTTTCTACGAGGCAGTTCCAACAAGTACCCACAATCTATGTTTTTGAGCAGAAATACGACAAATAATATCCCCCTGTAAAATAGAAGTGAAGGCAATGATCAGGGGTCGATAAAATTAACCCACAGCTCCCAAAGGTGACACCAAAGGGAAAGAAACACAAACATGAAATAACTAGACCCTAATGGAGACATCAATAGCGGAAAGCCAAAAGGACAGTTACTTTCCCACAAAGTGGCCAACTGGCTATCCAAAACAAAATAATATCAGCCATACACACACTCAAAGACAAACCATAACAAAAATAAACGGCGACAGAAGAACCGCCTTGGAACGGTCAGTAAACCGAATTCCACTTGGGGGATTAAATTGATTTTACGCAGCTGCAATCCTCGCCCTTACTTCCATCGCGATTTAGACATTGTCAAATAATTTGTTCAGTCCGCATGAAGGCCTCCTAACTCATCAGTGCAACATCTCCGAGAACACAAAAAATCAAACCACCACAGAGATGAAACAACGGTGAGGACTGGACAGCAAGAAACCACTGAAATGCTGGAGCAAAAGAAAATTAACATTTTTACTGTATAAAAGAGGGTGGGGGGGTTCTCTGGGGTCAAAATTATGTATGTGTCTTTTCGTGGTGCATACAAAACAATGCTTTAGCAGTTGTATAGTGCCTGTCCCATACTTAACCCTCTGTAAGAACGATTGTAGGTGCTCGATTTGGAGCAGAAATAACAAAAACAAAATGTTAAACCCCCTATTAACTCCAGTTTTCTCTATATACAGGGGTGTTCATTGCACGCCATTGTCAACGTGATGATTGACAGAGTTATGTTATTGTTGTTTTTAGTTATGAAGTATCAGGACATAAGAATGAGGCCGTCTGTGTACAAGGATCGTGGATAACATCATCTAGTCTGATCTGTATACCGGTTGACTGTCAACGCCCAAAGATTTCTTACGCCACAGTTGCATGCTCTGACGGTACAACATACGGTGGTGAATGTATCTTTAAGTGTGACAGACCTGCAAGATTATTTGGTAGGTATTTGTGTATGCAGTACATTGCTGCACAATAAAATTCCAAGATACAATGCAGTTTTCCAGTGCTAAAAGTTGATAGTTTCCGATAAAATTTGTGATCGATTGTTAGTTATGTTTCAAACTGTTTTTATAAGGACATTTTGCAAAACTTCTTTCATACAATCCCTGGCGTCCAGTATATAATTAGGGTCGATACATACGAGGCTACGCTATTATATCCTCATATTTCAAAAACGATTACTTTTTCCGATTACAATCTCTGATTTTTTTTTCTTGTTAACGTCTCATACATAGGCTGGGGATTCTCGTTAGAACCGCAGTGAGGCGTTTTTAATCAAGTACCCACAGCCTACGTCTTGGAACAGAGATAAGAAGTCAAAACGTATAACCCCTGTAAAATCAGTTTCTCTATACAAAATGGGGTTTATAGGGGTGTTCATTACACAGACTTGTTACCGTGATAAACCTCTCGGCCTCGAGTAGAATACGGCAGTGAATGGTCATCATTCATGCATTATTTTTCAACTTAATCTCAAGGAATCTCCATCACGAAAACACGCCTATTCCAATGTATTGTAACCTTTATTGCCGAAAAAATGAAAATTTTAAGATGAAAAATTGTGATATTTTTCTTATTTCTGCTCAAAACATAAATTGCGGGGACTCGATAGAACCGCCTCGACGAGCCAGTTCTATCGAGTACCCACAATCTATGTTTTTGAGCAAAAATAGGAAAAATAATGTATACCTCCTTAAACCCCAGTTTGTCTATATAAAAGATGGATATGAGGGGGTCAAAAGTATATAGGCGTGTTCTCGTAATACAATGGATTTAGCCCATTCATGTTAAAGGCTGCGCTGATTTTTAATCATTAGGTCTCTAACCGCTGTGGTTCGAGCCTGGCTCGGGTTACATGTGAAACGCCAAGTTCTGCAACGGAAGGTTAGGTGGTTTTTCTTCGGCTACTCCGGTTTTCGCTCATTAAAGATCGGTTCTATATGAGTGAAATAATCTTGAAAGTACCGTAAACCCAAAACCAAAAATAAAAATGAAAAAATAAAGAAAAGAAGTTAAGGCAATGATTAGGAATCGATTCAATTAAACCACAGGTCCCATCAGTGACACCAAAGGGAAAGAATCAAACATGAAATAACTAGACTTAATAGAAATATCAGTAGCGGAAAGCTAAAAGGACAGTTACTTTCCCTGAAAATGGCCAATAGACTAGGTCACTATCGCTTATATGGTTTTGTTTTTGATAGCCTTGTCACCACGCAAAATGTTATAACGACGCAAAATGTCTGCCTCCCCGAAGCGAAAATTTGCTAGAAAAACAGAAAAAACAGTCATCCAAATTTTATAACATTTTGCGTTTGGGGGGGGGGGGGGTCGGGGAATTCACCTCGACGCAAAATGTTTTAATTTTATAACATTTTGCGTCGTTATAACATTTTGCATGGTGATAAGGCTATCCAAAACAAAAAGTATAAGCGATACACACACTCAAAAGCTAAAACAAAAATAAACCGCGACATAAGAACCGCCTAGGAACGGACATTGAAACGAATACCACTGGGGAGCTTTAATCGAGTTTACGTAGCTGGAATCCTCGACATTACGTCAGTCGCGATTGAGCCAAATAATGTGTTCAGTCCACATGAAGGCCGCCTAATGCTGCATCTTGAGCTTCAAGATACTCTGAAACAGAATTATTGACGGCATCACCAATTCAAAGGTGGCGACATCGCCTGTGTAATGTCGATTTAGGGTCAAAGAAGACGTCAGTTGGAGCAAGAGGCAACAGTTCAAAACTACATCTTTCAGCGTCTGCCTGGAGCATTGTCTTGCAGCCTCGGAATGTCCAATTGAAGCTTTCCTCCGATTGTTTAGATTTGATTGATTCATTCAGCTTTCGCAATTCTGATGCATAATAGTTCCCGTTTATGGTTTGACCCTTTTGCAAGAACTCACCTCACAGTCCCAGACAACTGAGGTCATCATATTGCCAGTAGATGCAGGTCGTTTGAACTTTTTGTGGGATTGGGGCGCAGACCAAGAATGTTTCTGCGTTTTGCATTAATCTGTGGATTCAGGATCTACATGGCGAACCCAAACCTTATCTCCGGCCATACATTTCTTGTGAAATTTAGCTGGCTCGGTCTGAAAGCAATCTAAAAATGTTATTGAAATGGCCAGTGGTTTGCGATTTTGGTCTGGGATCAACATTTGGCGAACCCTCCATGCGGACAGTTTGCTCTTCCCGAGAATGTTTGTCCAAGCAGCATGGACAGTGGCAACACTGATACCCATGGTGCCTGTAGTATCATAGATTGTTACGCGTCTATTATCATCAACATGCGGTGAATTGCTTCAATCTGATGACTGTCTGTTTTCCAATTTTTAGGGCGACCTGAACGTGGAGCATCATCAGGGCTTTGCGCTTGAAATCAGCAACTCACATCTGTATAGTGACATAGATAGAAGTATCCTCTTGAAGTTTTTTCACCGTGTCGCCATTGAATTTGTAGGTGTTCATTCTATTTGATAACACCTCTTGATTTCTTTGTTTATCGTCACCCTATAAGTCTCAAAACTGTCATCTGTATACAGAACAGATGAATCAGATTTGGTGGATAAAGTTATAAAACCCTTAACTATAGGTCGTTTTACGTAATAGAAATCAATCAGTGATAGAACGGACATATGGATTCACTCAGCGGAAAGGGCCTTAAAACCATTGAAACAAAAAGGCTATGGTCCGTTATAGTAGAAAATAATCAGCTTTCCCATAGAACTGCATTACTTTGATAGGATTTCTATTTGCTTGGTAATAACTTAATCCTGTTTCATGGTTTTGTTTGAATCTCTTTTAATGCTTACAGGATTTGGATTTGGGTATATTAACCCTTATCTTGCTGTTCATAACAGACCCTACTTTTGCAAACAGTGTAGATCGAGGTCAGATGCAATCTGATCAGGATCTACACTGTTTGTCATTCATTTTACAAATTCAAATGAATACATTATATCAAGTAATTTGATTGGTTCTAGTGTAAATGGGTGTGGCTAAATATGCAGCGGATAAGGGTTAAAACTACATCCAAGTGTGAGTCACGACAGGAAAAAACTTGTCTTGTCATTTGCCACAAGCAATATAAGCAGCAATGCTGTTGGCATCATGATAACTATATGAAAGAACAGAAACTGGTAGTGGCAAAGATACGAGGGATCACGATAACACACGCGTGCGACATAGTGTTTTTTTCACACACCCAAAATGGCTACTTTTCTGATGAAAAATAGAAGTAAAACAAAGATCAGGAATCGATACAATTAACTTACTCCACCCATCAAAGACACCAAAGGGAAAAGAAACACAAACATGAAGCGACCAGACCATAATGGAAACCTAAACAAAGGATGGCCATAAGGACAGTTACTTTCCCACAAAATGGCCAAATGGCCATCCAAAATAAAAAGACACAAGTGATACACACAGTGAGTAGTAACAAACAACAACATAAATAAACCGCCACAGAAGAACCGCCTTGGAACGGTCAGTGGAAAGAATTCCACTGGGCGGCTTAAATCGATTTTACGTGGCCACAATCCTCGCCCTTACTTCCGTGGCGATTTCGACAAATAATTGGTTCAGTCTGCATGAAGGCCTCCTAACTCATCAGTGCAACATCTCCGTGAACACAAATAATCAAAGAACCACAGAGGTGAGACAACGGTGGGGACTCGACAGCAAAAAACCACTGAAATGCTGGAGCAAAAGAAAACCAACAGTTAGACTCCGATGGGCCTGACCAGAGACAGAGCATCAGGCACCAACCAACATCACCTTGAATTAGATCTTTCTAATTCTCAATAAGCATTTACGTTGGAACCGAAATAGAATCGGTAATATTTTTTCTTATTTGTACAGCAATCATAGGTTTTGGGTGATTGTTAGAACAGCCACCTGCTATGTCTTGGAGCAGAAATATACCCTGGTCAATCCCAGTTTTCTAAAGTGGGGGTTATGGGGTGTTTGTAACACGGACTTATTCACGTGATGTGACCGGTGTTTGTCATTTACGAACATCACATATCCAGGTAGTTAAATAAGCAGCATTGTCATATATCCGGAAAATGTCCCATTTACTTTGTACAGAAGTTATCAGTATTGCCCGTAGTCAAGTTCATATTTCCGGAAGATAAGGGCATATTCCACGTTGATCCTGGTAAACATACTTTCAAATGTGTCCATTTGTAGATGAAATATCACCAGTCATCTCGCCTAGCTTATTGACTGAAAGAACGTAAAACTTATCGAATGCAGACTGTCATTATATGCAAGAAGCGCATGTGACGCTGTCATGTACATGAAATCTTTGTATGTTTTAAATAATTTCTGTTAGAAATCAGGAATATTTTTGAAAGAAATGCAACGGTCATCCGGAAACATGGCGTCCTGTAGTTTGTAACGATATAGCAATAATAAAGCATCCGCAAACGGTTAACATTGTCACTTTGACACCATTACGCATGTATTTTCAACGTGTAGGACAAAACTTCACGACCTACATTATGTTCCTTTTCAAACCACTTGAAGATATATAATCTGACTTTACGTTCAGATTCCTATGCCAGACAAGGCTGGTTTGTGGGTCAGGAAACATGGCGTCCTGTAGTTTGTAACGATATAGCAATAATACAGCATCCGCCAACCGTTAACATTGTCACTTTGACACCATTACACATGTATTTTCAACGTGTAGGACGACACTTAACGACCTACATTATGTTCCTTTTCAAACCACTTGAAGATATATAATCTGACTTTACGTTCAGATTCCTATGCCAGACAAGGCTGGTTTGTGGCAGTCAGTTCAAAGCTTGAGTATACATAAACCAGAAGAAAAAATGACCCTGAAACGCTTACCTGATTGTTGCGTGCATTTTTATCTCAGAAGTCACCATGGCAGCAATCTTCGTCAAGTGACAAAACCATTTGAACAAACTTCTGTTCCTAGCTTCCATTACCAAAACACACCTATACAAATACATTGTAAACTTCGCCGCCCGAAAAAAGAAAATTTTAAGATGAAAAATTATGATTTTTGTCTTATTTTTGCTCAAAATATAGATTGTGGAGCAGAATTAAGAAAAATAAGGTTTGCCCCTGTAAACCCCAGTTTTACTAGATAAAAGTGGGGTTCAAGGGGGTCAAAATGACATAGGTGTGTTTTCGTGATGCCGTAATGGTTACATATGAATTCTGACTTAAACTTGACCAACGGCTTTTATTTTGATATCCCTGTACCAAGGCCAATGAATATCACTGACCTTTGATAGTGCAACTCCATCAACTCACATAACTGATTGCATATACCATTTGAGTTCACGGGCAGTAACAGTTTTAGAAAAATTATGATGTGTCCACTTTTTTACATATAAAAGCACAAGTGACCAATTTTAACCTTTGTGTAAGATAGGTCAAGGTCCACCCAGAAACAACATTTAAATAAATTCCAAGCCCCCTATGCTTCATTGAAGTTTCAAGGCAATAGCCCAACTTCCCCCCCCCCCCCCCCCCCCCCAAAAAAAAAAATTATGTGGTCATGACGGCCACCTTTATCATGTGACCTCGACCAGTTGAACAAAATTTCATTTCTTTCATCCCATAAAAGCTTCATATGAAATTTGAATTCATTTTGCCCGGCAGCTTTTAATAAAATTAAAATTGAATTTCGATATCTAAGCAGTGACATTGACCTTTGATACTTGAGTACATTCATTTGCTCATTCAGTTGGTTGCATATACAAACTTTCAGGTCACGGGCAACAACTGTTTCCGAAAAATACACAATATTCACTTTTTCGCTTTATATAAAAGCATATGAAGCCAACTCTGACCTTGACGTAAATTGGGTCAAGGTCAAGGCAGAGTCATCATTTGAAACCGAAACCCATATGTCACATACCAAGTTTCAATTAATTGGACCAATTCTGGGCTAAGAATGGTAAAAAAGTTATAAATGACAACTCCTTATAAACCCATGCGCCAATTCCATTCAAACTTCTAAGTCGTGCTGCCTATATTACATGTACCCTTTGCCAATCGTTAAAACGCTTCCGCGGCGATTAGCAAATTGTCTCAATAGCTACGAGTAAAATAACCTTTTAATGACAACCCCTCCTATTCATTTTAGCCATATCATATACACTTCATATGAATGTTGCATAGGTGACCTTCTTTCACAATAGCCAAAACGGTTCAGCTCCAACAAACTAGACCTTTGGTCCAATTTCTTTCAAACTACATCACCCACTGAACCGGGGTGGTTGGGTGAGGCAAACGTAGCTGCCAAAATGATTTGGCTGCAATGAACATGATAATTGGTCACCAGAGCTAAAATAGAAAAAGAAAACTGCTCATATAATACCTTTTGAATAATTTAATGTAAACTTTATTAAAACTTTGACTTTAGGGTCACTGATGAGGCCTACTTGGCCGAAACTAGCTTGTCTGGCCCAAAAAACGTATACAATCCATATTTTTCAGTTCTGTGGTGTATTCCTTGCTTCCAAAGGATAACCCTTTTATAGAACATATTTAACTTCACTGCAGCTGGTGTGTGGGGATGTGTGGCGGCGGTAAAACGTCTCCCTGCCCTACATCATAGTGTAGATTATATTTTCTTGTCCTTTGGGATCATTGATTCCATTGTGGAATTTTAAAAATATCTGAAGGTCACTGACGAGGCCTAATTGGCCGAAACTAGCTAGTCTGGTCCAGAAAACATATACACTCCATATTTTTCAGTTCTGTGGTGTATTCCTTGCTTTCAAAGGATAACCCTTTTACAGTACATATTTAACTTCACTACAGCTGGTGTGTGGGAATGTAGGGCGGCGGTAAAACGTCTCCCTGCCCTTCACCATAGTGTAGATTATATTTTCTTGTCCTTTGGGATCATTGATTCAATTGTGGAATTTTGAAAATATCTGAGGGTCACTGATGAGGCCTAATTGGCCGAAACTAGCTAGTCTGGCCCAGAAAACATATACACTCCATATTTTTCAGTTCTGTGGTGTATTCCTTGCTTCCAAAGGATAACCCTTTTTTAGAACATATTTATAACCCACTACCAAAATAGCTCCAATGAACAAGATGGATGAGTGAGTGGAAAATAGAAAAATCTTTTAGCGACATTTTTATATATGTTATACTTTTTGCCATATTTCGTTACAATTCCACAGGAATGGTCGGTCCGCTTCCAAAATAGCTAAATGGCTGAGCCCCAATGAGAAGGATGGTCACCAGAATGAAATACGGTAAACCTATAAATGATAATTATTCCTGTTCCTTTGTTCCAATTCCATTCGAACGTCACAGGATTGTTCCTTTGGTGGGTCTAACAAAATAGTTAAACGGATTTTTTTTTCAATGAACAAGTAGCCCGCCAGTGCTCGAAATAAAAACAACGGCTTAAAATACTCGAACTCATTGGTGTCCAGTTTCATCCAAACTGTAAATGAAGTGTGGTCTAGGTCGTAGTAACAAAGCGTTAATCCAAAATCGTTAATCCATAGACAAAATGGCAAATATCAATGTTCAGATCAACAGACATGGACTCCAGGAGAGTGTAATCAGGCGTCCGCGGATATTAAGCATTACTTGGTAAGCAAGCTTCGCCCACCATGCCCATCGACCGAATGTTGTCCATGTGACAAGATAGCTAAAATGAGCTATGACTCCGATAGGCACGACCAGAGACATAGAACCAGGCACCAACCAACATTACATATAATTAGATTCTGTCTAATTCTCAGTAAGCCTTTACGCCGGAACCGTCATAGAATCCGAGGCCTGAACCACCGGCGTGCAATTAAAGAGAGAAGCAAAGTTGTTCACCGTGATTGGGTTAACTACCATGCATGTAGTCCGTCGTATAACATTTATGTTGTACCCAATTTCTTTTTATCTAAGAATGATTTTCCGAATTTGGACGCTGAAGTCATTGCGGTTATATATTTTTCTGAATTTATATACTAAGTCCCCATAAAATGCGGGTTCCGATAGACCTTGTTGCAGAAGAGATTAAAGTCCAATCAGGCCGGGGATCGAATACTTTCAAAAGTATTCGAATACAAATACAAATACTTTGCATTTCACGAATACAGAATACAAATAAAAATACATTTTTTATGATTGTATTCGAATGAGAATACAAATACTTTGCAAATGTATTCAAATACTTGTAGAATACATTTTGTATTCAAATACTTGTAGAATACATTTGAATACATTTCCATCAAAACAAGATTAACTGGTGACTGTAGTAATGTTTGGGTCATAGACAGATACACAACTCATGATCTGTGTGTTTTCTTTTGAACAATTTAAGACACAATCAATGAAGGTGTGCAGGATCTTGTATGAAACAGGTCATTTGTAGCGTCTGGAGCATTTATCAATCAAAAGATAATGTTTGATATATTACATTACATCACATAAACACCTATATAATTCTGACCCCCTTGAACCCCACTTTTTTACAGTAAATCTGGGGTTTACTGAAAACCCATTTTTCTTTATTTCATCTCTAAAATATAGATTGTGGGTACTCATTAGAACCGCCTTATTAGGACAATGTATCACTTTTGAAAATTCTGCTTGATTATTGGGATAACTTTTTAACACATTTCTTTATAAATTTTATAATGTAAATTAAAGGTGATGATCATAATTGAATACACATTATAAAGTCAGTTCAATGAATTAAATCTCTTGCCATGACTAAAGAACTACTTTGTTTCATTTGTAATGTTCTCATTCATTGTTAGAATTTAGTCATATTGATGACTTTACTGTTCTGTATAGTATGTGCAATTTGATATGAGACTCGCCTTTATGCAAAGAATAAATTAATCAATGTGATCACCCATTATGTCGATTTTCGTAAGCTTTTCGTGCATTTTCGACATACCATGAATTGCGACCAAATAACTGGCCTCTATGTATTGACTAATAATATCAACCTCTTCGGAAACCGGTGAAGATATAGTTTATCAACGACCTTTGTGAGTTCAACGTTCAAGCGTGGCAAGACTAGTCTATGTTTTAGGGGGAGCAGGTTGCGGATTTCTTTTTTCACAGGACTTTAAAATTATAAATACGTTTTTTGATAATGCAATTATGGAGAAGTCGTAGCCAAGTGGTTAGTATGATGCAGTATGAATCTCAGTAAAACTATATCTCCCATTGTAAAATTCCAACTGAAGGCGACTTACCTAAAACACGGACTAGTCCAAAATTAAAAGTGCAGTCACGTCTCACTGCCTTTTGAAAGACTATAAATATATACCTTCAGTCCGGTGTAAAATTATGTTAAAAGAGGCTGTTAGTCTCATGTCAAATTGCACTAACTATATTTTGTCACATGTTGTACGTGTGCAGTACTACCTGCGTATAATATAGCTATTATTCTCAAAATCTGATTTGGAATCTGCAGTTTTTTAAACCATACATGTGCATATCCAAATTGATTTTCAAAAATCAGTAATTGTGCATGTGTAGGTGTGGGCGGGTATTTTGTCCACCTTTATAAACAGCAGCGGGGATTATGTCCAGGAGGGATTTTGTCCATCTAAACAAATGATGGAGGTAGATTTTGTCCGCCTTTAGAAAATGTTTTTTTTTTTTACCCGGTGGGGTTGGGGGATTTTTTTCTGTAATTCCATTGAGGCGGTTATAATGAGTACCCACAATCTATATTTTGAGCAGAAATAAGAAAAATATCACAATTTTTCATTTCAAAATTTGTGTTTTTTTCGGCGATAAAATTTACAATGTATTTGTATAGGCATGTTTTTATAACTGCTGAAACTAAATAAGGGACGTTATTGTGTTCTGTTTCTTGTGAGAAACAAGTGTCAAAGGTGGCCAGCACATAATAAAAAAATCAGTTTGCTCATTGCCTTCTATTTCTACTTTTGGGATTTCAGTTTTGCCTTCACTTTATTTTTTTTTTGGTGTATGATTTTTTTAAATATTATCAACAGAGAGAATGTTCTTATCAAACAAAGCTCAGACATCAATTTACCAGTATTTGGAAGTACGTACATGTGGGGGGGGGGGGGGGGTTGTAGTTTTGCTTTGGCATGGCTCAGTTGTAAAAACACTAGGTCTTGCCCCTATCTCTATATCCTGAGGCAATCTAATGGAAGATGTCATACAGGTAACTTTACAGATTAACACACTGATGCCTACAGTCCCTTAAAAAGGGACCTTGGCAGTGTAGATTAAGATCATATGCCACAGAATAAAGCGTCTGATCAAAGTGTACAGTACTTTCTAGAGCTAATAAAATTTTTCAAAAAATATAAAAAAAGTAAGCAGACACCTCATAAATTGAAATGTATCTGTCTAATAAAACAAATGGGTAGCAGAAATCATTTTATGCAATCAGCACAAATCAGCCAAAAACAACATTCATTGACAAATGGATACATTTGTAAAAACAGACTAGAAATAGCCATATGCCACAGTGATGGACCATGATTGTGAGTAATTGGTGATTGAAGTAGGTGTCTCTGAATAAAAAAAAATAATTGAGAAGAGATGTTATTTTCTGTTTTTCACACCTCTCCCAGTCAGCAAATTATAATATCAGCCACTTTAAAAGTAATATATTCATAATAATGAAATGTTTTGCATCTTAAAAGCTTTTATTTGCATCAATGCAACCAAATGAATCAATAAATACTCTTTTGATTCTCTGTTATGTGTTGTATTAAACTATCTAATAGTGATTTCAGAAGTTCCTAAATGAGCACTCAAGGACTTTAGTCACATCAATTTAAACATTCATCTCTTGTTTCATATTTTTTTACTGTAAACAGCAAAATTATTCATAATGTATTCGTAAAACTATTCATGAATACATGACTTTTGAAATGTATTCGAATATAAATACAAACACTTTTATTCTAAAAAATCCATGAATACAGAATACTTCACGAATACTCAAAAATGTATTCAAATAGTATTGATATAAGAATACAGAATACAATTACCCCACGTCTGAGTCCAATATTGAATTTTGAAATTAAATCAGAATGACGTCAAAACAATTTTGAGAAGGCTTTGCGTAGTTTATGGTACCGATAACCTTGATTAAGAAGTTAGCAGTTAACAATTTATCACGAGTGTTGAAGTCAGTTACATGATTACACGATTGCCCCGCCCATAGGGGCTTGAAAAAAATATGTGGGCTGCATGATGCTTCCACGCAGAGCTGAATCTGGCCCGCCCACTAGTACTGGTAAACCGCTTAGAGGATCTTAGCCTGTCCAGGAACCGTGGTGCGAGGCGGACCGTCCATGCTAATAAACCCTATTGGTTTCATTGGGCGACAGGGCTTGAGATGTCATTTGATCTCAGTGTCGGGTAAAAGTCCCACAAAATTGGAAGCAACGTCTCCAAAATGACCTTTACAGTGTTGACGGGGACGTTAAACATCAAATCAAACAAACATGATTACACACACTCTGACAAAGCGAATTAAATGCGAAATATAAACGCCATAGGATGGCGCACGAGGAACACCACCACCATCAAATAAAAAAAAAAGAAATTTTACAATCCCCAAAATCGAAATCATCGTGTTTATCATAAATTTTGCAAGAAACAACCCCACCTACAGTTGATAGATGTAAATCCAAAAACAGGGCCTCGGTATCAGAAGAATTTGTTTTATTTAACTGAAGTTCGGGGGGGGGGGGTAAATTTGACTGATCAAACCATCGAAATAGGTATTGTCAATATTTAATAAATCATCCAAATATCTAGGAGTCGAGCTAAAATCTTCAATGATTTCAGATTGCTTTTCAGCAGAAAAGGACATCATGACGTCTTTCTCATAACAAAACAAAAACAGATCAGCCACAAGGGGTGCGCAATTGGTACCCATCGGAATACCCACAACTTGTTCAAATAACTTACTACCAAATCTTATGTAAATGTTGTCAAGTAGAAAGGTGAGAGCTTCACACACTTTCTGACATGACCAAAAGTATAATTTTTATTCTCTTTAGAAGCAAGATAGAGGGAGTCTTCTTTATGAGATGTCCACTCAATCAAATCACTAAGTTTTAAGAGAAAGTGTAGTGTCAAAGGTGGAAAAATCATAAGCAGACAGACTTGGAGCACGAAAACGTCTGTATTTCAATTTATTTAAAACTTTATATTTCCAGTTTTGTGATGTATTCCTTGCTTCCAAAGGATAACCCTTTTATAGAACATATTTAACGTTACTACAGCTGATGTGTGGCGGCCGTAAAAAGTCTCCCTGCCCTACATCATAGTGTGGTTTATATTTTCTTGTCCTTTGGGATCATTGATTCCATTGCGGAATTTTGAAAATATTTTGAGGGTCACTGATGAGGCCTAATTGGCCGAAACTAGCTTGTCTGGCCCAGAAAACATGTACACTCCATATTTCCAGTTTTTTTATGTATTCCTTGCTTCCAAAGGATAACCCTTTTATAGAGCATATTCATTAGAATTTAGAAAGGCTTACTTGCGTTGGACAGTCTGGCTCACAACACTTTGCCTGGTCAGTTTCAGCTCTGCGTGGAAGCACCTTGCAGCCCAATCTTTTTCTGCAAGCCCCGATGGGCGGGGCGATATTTTATGGTATGTACAAGCCAAACTCTTTAACAATTTTATCCCTGAGCGTCTAAACTGATTGCCCCACCAATCGGGGCTTGGAGAAATAGATAGGGTTGCATGGTGCATCCGCGCAGAGTTTAAACCCACCGAACTTTTGAGTACTTGTAAACCGCTATGGTTTAAACCTGCCTAGGAAAAGGTGTTCGAGTCGGACGGTCTTTTAAACCCTAGCAGTTTCCTAGGGTGGTAGGGCTTGCGAGTCATTTCATCTCAATGACGTGTTTTGGTTTGAATTGAGGGTAACATCCCCCTTCAGACGTTGCGTCCAAATTTGTGGAACTTCTACACAACACTGAATTGAAATGACAGCTCAAGCCCTGCCGCCTAAGGAAACCAATAAGGTTTATAACTTAAAAGACATTTATAGTCCACCTCGCACCACTTTACCTGGGCAGGTACAATCATTCTTAGATATAAAAAGATTGGTTATACGACATACTGCGTGCATTTAAGTTACCCCAATCACGGTTGATAACGTTACTTCCCTCCTTAATTGCATGCCGGCGGATCAGACCTTAGATTCTATGACGGTTCCAGGGTAAAGGCTAACTGAAAATATAAGTTTAGGTAATGATTGTTGGTGCCGATGTTTTGGGTCTGACCGGGCCCATCGGAGTCTAACTGTTGGTTTTCCTTTGCTTCAGCATTTCAGTTTTTTCATGCTGTCAAATCCTCGCCGTTGTGTCATATCTGTAATTGATGCGGAGATGCTGCACTGTTGAGTAAGGAAGCCTTCATGCGAACTCAACAAATCATTTGTCTAAATCGCGACAGAAGATATGGCGTCGATTGCGGCCGCGTAAAATTGGTTTAAGGCCCTAGTGAAATAGTTTTCACTGACCGCTCCAATGTGGTTCTTCTCTCCCGGCGGCCCCCGCCCATCGGGGCTTGAAGAAATAGATGGGCTGCATGATGCTTCCAAGCAGATGAATCCGATCGCACACGAGTACCGGTAAACAGCTTAGAGGATCTAAGCCTGCCCAGGCAAAGCGCTGCAAGTCGGACCGCCCATGCTTACAAACCCTATTGGTTTCATTTGGCGACAGGGCTTGAGATGTCATTTCATATCAATGTCGGGTAAATGTCCCACAAAATTGGAAGCAACGTCTCCAGAATGACCTATTCAGTGTTGACGGGGACGTTAAACCTCAAATCAAACAACAAATCTTCAGTCTCGGTTTATTTTTGTTACAGTTTGCCTTTGAATGCGAGTATCCCTTTTATATATATTTTTGTTTGTGGTAAAGTAAATGGGTTTCCGCTAGTGATGTTTCCATTAGGTATTACTTTGTTCATGTCGTGTAACTTCACCTTTTGTGACTCTGATGGGAGGTTTGGGTTAATTGTATCGATTCCGGATCATTGCCCTGGAATCTATTTAGACCCTCTAAACGGTTTACTAATACTCATGTGCGGTTGGTTTCAGCTCTGCATGGAAGCACCATGCCGCCTCAATGGCGGGTAAAAGTCCCACGGAATTGCAATCATGTGCCCATTGGAGTCTTACTGTTGGTTTTCTTTTGCTCCAGCGTTCCATTGGTTTCTTGCTCTCGAGTCCTCACCGTTGTTTCATGGCTGCGGTTGTTTGATTTTTGCGTTCTCGCCGATGTTGCACTGATGAGTTAGGATGCCTTAATGCGGACTGAACAAAGTATTTTTCTAACTTGCGACGGAAGTAAGGGCGCGGATTGCGGCCGCGTAATACCCCCCCCCCCCTAGTTGAATTCGTTTCATTGACCGTTCCAATGCGGTTTTTCCGTCGCGTTTTAATTTTGTCATGATTTGTCTTTCAGTGTGTCTTATTTTGTTTTGGATAGACAATAGGCCATTTTGTGGGAAAGTAACTGTCCTTTTGGCTTTCCGCTATCAATGTTTACATTAGGGTCCAATTGTTTCATGTATGTGTTTCTTTCCCTTTGGTGTCTCTGTTGGGAGCTGTGGGTTAATTGTATCGATTCCTAATCATTGCTTTCACTTCTATTTTGGAGCGTAAAACCTCAACACAAACACACCAAAGTGGTTAAACTGTACTCGTTCATCAGTGGTCTTGTACATGTCAGGGTTACACAGTACACGCTGTCAAACAGCAATTTGAAGATTATGATGAGGAGCTAATTATGAGACGTTTCATATGGATTTGCACTGTTTGCCAAAGTGCTGTACCGGCCTTCAGATTTGAGAGATTTTAAAACGTAAGCCCAGTTACCGTTTGTTTGAACCCTCCAACATGCCCTCAACATTTTAAACTAGGGTGTGTATTGTGGAGGGGGTGGGGCATGTTGTATCACTGCCTTCAATACGTACGCCCCGTACAAAATGGTTTCCATGCGATATCTTTAGAAAAGATTGGTAGATTGGATTCATATTTCATACACAGGTATATAATCATAAAATACAGATCAAGGTTGATTTTAGGTAAAATCCGCTAATTATTATTTGAGTAATGGCCTTTTTCAACTTCATTTGTACTTAAAAAATGGTTTCCGTGCGATGTATTTTGAAAACCTTGGTGGATTGATTTCAAATTTCATACAAAGGTATATTATCACAAAATGCAGGTTAAGTTCGATTTCGGGTAAAACTATTATTAGAATTATGACCTTTATCAACTTTTTACATGAAAAAAATGGTTTCCGTGCGATATCTTTCGAAAATCTTGGCGGGTTGAATTCGATTTCAGGTAAATATGTTCTAGAAAGGGTTATCCTTTGGAAGCAAGAAATGCACCAAAGAATTGGAAAATATGGAGTGTACAAGTTTTCCGTGCCAGACTAGCTAGTTTCGGTCATTTAGGCCTCATCAGTGACCCTCAAAAATTTACAAAATTCGCTAATTATTATGAGAGTTATGGCCCTTTTACAACTTATTATTACATGAAAAATGGTTTCCGTGCGATATCTTTTGGAAACCTTGATGGATTTGTTTGTTTGTTTGATTTAAGGTTAACGTCCCCGTCAACACTGTATAGGTCATTTTGGAGACGTCGCTTGCGATTTTGGGTGACTTTTACCCGACATTGAGATGAAAAGACATCTCAAACCCTGTCGCCCAATGAAACCAATAGGGTTTATAAGCATGGACGGTCCGACTCGCACCGCGTTTCCTAGGCAGGCTTAGATCCTGTAAGCGGTTTACCAGTACTCGTGTGCGGTCGGATTCAGCTCTGCGTGAAAGCATCATGCAGCCCATCTATTTCTTCAAGACACGATTGGCGGGGACCGACCTTGATGGATGGATTCATATTTCATACACGGGTATATAATCATAAAATACAGGTCAAGTTCGATTTCGGCAAAAATACGTCAATATTTTTAAGGGTCATTGCCTTTTTCCTAATTCATATTTACTTGAAAAATGGTTTCCGTGCGATATATTTCGAAAACCTTGGTGGAATTGGATTCAAAGTTCATGCACAGGTATACTATCATAAAATGCAGGTTAAAACTCGTGTTCGGCTAAAATACGCCAATGATTATTACAGTCATGGCACTTTTTCAACTTCATTTTTATTTTAAAATTGGTTTCAGTGCGATATATTTGAAAACCTTGATGGATTGGATTGTTATGAAAGAGACATCATAGTGTAGATTATATTTTCTTGTCCTTTGGGATCATTGATTCCATTGTGGAATTTTGAAAATATCTGAGGGTCACTGATGAGGCCTAATTGGCCGAAACTAGCGAGTCTGGCCCAGAAAAATTGTACACTCCATATTTTTCACTTCTGTTGTGTATTCCTTGCTTCCAAAGGATAACCCTTTTAAAGAACATATTCATGTTGTCGCTTTCCATTGATAACCAATCTGAAATTATTGAAGCTTTTAGCGCCAGTTCTAGATATTTAGATGATTTATTAAATATTGATAATACCTATTTCGACGGTTTGATCAGTCAGATTTACCCCCCAGAACTGCAGTTAAATAAAGCAAATTCTTCTGATACCGAGGTCCCGTTTTTTGGATTTACATCTATCTATTGTAGATGGGTTTGTTTCGTACAAAATTTATGATAAAAGCGATGATTTCGATTTTGAGATTGTAAATTTTCCTTTTTTGGATGGTGATGTTCCTCGTGCGCCATCCTATGGCGTTTATATTTCGCAATTAATTCGATTTGCTAGAGTGTGTAGTCATGTAACTGACTTCAACACTCGTAATAAATTATTAACGGCTAAACTTCTTACTCAGAGTTATCGGTACCATAAATTACGCAAAGCCTTTTCAAAATTTTATAGACTCCATTCTGGTTTAATTTCAAAATTCAATATTGGACTTAAATCTCTTCTGAAACAAGGTCTATCGAAACCCGAATTTTATGGTGACTTAG
The DNA here is from genome assembly GCA_963580285.1 of Lucinisca nassula. Taxonomy (NCBI): domain Eukaryota; kingdom Metazoa; phylum Mollusca; class Bivalvia; order Lucinida; family Lucinidae; genus Lucinisca; species Lucinisca nassula. The sequence continues at coordinate 59,543,641 of OY757010.1, forward strand.
TATATAAATTCAGAAAAATATATAACCGCAATGACTTCAGCACCCAATTTCGTAAAATCATTCTTCGATATAAAAATATTGGATACAACATGGATGTTATACGACAGACTGCATGCATGGTAGTTAACCCAATCACGGTTGGCAACTTTGCTTCCCTCTTTAATTGCACGCCGGAGGGTCAGGCCTCAGATTCTATGACGGTTCCAACGTAAAGGCTTATTGAGAATTAGAGAGATCTAATTCAAGGTAATGTTGTTTGGTGCCTGATGGTCTGTCTCTGGTCGGGCCCATCGGAGTCTAACTGTTGGTTTTCTTTTGCTCCAGCATTTCAGTGGTTTCTTGCTGTCGAGTCCTCACCGTTGTCTCACCTCTGTGGTTCTTTGATTATTTGTGTTCACGGAGATGTTGCACTGATGAGTTAGGAGGCCTTTATGCGGACTGAATATATTATTTGTCTAAATCGAGACGGAAGTAAGGGCGAGGATCGTGGCCACGTAAAATCGATTTAAGCCCCCCAGTGGAAATCTTTCCACTGACCGTTCCAAGGCGGTTCTTCTGTGGCAGTTTATTTATGTTGTTGTTTGTTACTTACTGTGTGTATCACTTGTGTCTTTTTATTTTGGATAGCCATATGGCCATTTTGTGGGAAAGTAACTGTCCTTATGGCCTTCCTTTGTTTATGTTTCTATTATGGTCTGGTCGCTTCATGTTTCTGTTTCTTTCCCTTTGGTGTCTTTGATGGGTGGAGTAAGTTAATTGTATCGATTCCTGATCTTTGTTTTTCTTCTACTTTTCATACACATGTATATATTATTATCAAATGCTGGTCAGATTTGATTCCAGATAAAATCCGCCGATTATTATGAGCATATGACGCTTTTTCAATTCCGGCCCCGTCCATCAGGTCTTGAAGAAATAGATGGGCTGCATGATTCTTCCACGCAGAGCTGAAACCGACCCGCACACGAGTACTGGTAAACCGCTCAGAGGATCTAAGCCTGCCCAGGCAAAGCGGTGCGAGTCGGACCGTCCATGCTTATAAGCTCTATTGGTTTCATTGGGCGGCAGAGCTTGAGAAGTCATTTCATCTCAATGTCTGGTAAAAGTCCCACAAAATTGGAAGCGACGTCTCTAAAATGACCTTTACAGTGTTGACGGGGACGTTAAAACTCCAACCAAACAAACAAAAAAACCCGTTTGTTTTTTTTGTTTTTTCAATTTAATTTTTTGCATGAAAAAATGGTTTCCGTGCGATATCTTATGAAAACCTCAGTGGATTAGATTCATAATTCATACACAGGTATATATTTATAAACTACATGTCAAATTGGATTTTAGGTAAAATCCGCAAATTATTATGACAGTTATAGCTGTTTTTCAACTTCAACTTTTTACTTGAAAAATAATTTCCGTGCGCTATCTTTTGAAAATGTTAGTGGATCATACATAGGTATATAATCATCATACAGGTCATTTTAGTTCAGGTAAAATCCGCCAATTATTTTGAGAGTTATGGCCCTTTTTTAAACTCCATTTGTACATGAAACATGATTTCCATGCGATATCTGTTGAAAATGTGGGTTGATTGGATTCATATTTTATTCAATGGTATACAATGGTATACAATCAGTAAATACAGGTCTAGTTTGATTTCTGATAAAACCAGTGCTTCAGCTGAAGTGCACGACCCGCCGGATGCTTTTAGCTTTATGAGTGTTACCATATATGGGTATGGCGGCCATTTTGGTCATGTGACCTGAACCTAAAACGGTTCCCCCAATAAATGCGCCTTATCGTAAGGAGCAAAAATATATCTTATACTTAAGTACTGTATTCTGAATCGTTTGCAGGATAAAATGCATTCTCAAATTTTCCAATAGAAAGCATTTGTGTCAAAGTTTGACCTAGGCACAAAAAAGGTCAAGGTCAACCCAGGGTCACCATTTTAGCAATTTATGATGGGCCTACGTCCAAGATGCCATTTGTCAAGTTTCGTGGAAATCTGCCCAGTGGTTCTGGAGAAGACTATTTTTGAAGGGTTTTACCATATATGGCTTGGCGGCCATTTTGGACATGTGACCTGGACCCCATGAGCAAATTTTGGTTTCTCCCATCCCATAGATTTTACTTCAATCGGCCCAACGGTTTCCGAGGAGAAGCAGTTCGAAAAATTTCACATTTTTCGCCTCTGCGAGGCTATTCTAAATGGAATGTAATATTTCGCAAGTTCATTGGTTAGATCTCATTGATATCTATCAGTATGCCAAAAACTGTTTAAATATTCCAAGCAGTTAAGTCACTATCACCAATTTTCACAAACGGGTTACGGATTTTTCGCCTCGGCGAGGCTATACTAAATAGAATGTAATATTTCGCAAATTCATTGGTTAGATCTCATTGATATCTATCAGTAGGCCAAAAATTGTTTAAATATTCCAAGCGGTTAAGTCACTATCACCAATTTTCACAAACGGGTTACGGACGGACAGGCAGACAGACCATATATGGCTTGGCGGCCATTTTTGTCATGCGACCTTGACCCAATGAGCAAATTTTGGTTTCCCCCATCCCATAGAGGCTCCATATGAAATTTGACTTCAATCGGCCCAACGGTTTCCGAGGAGTAGCAGTTCGAAAATTTTCACATTTTTCGCCTCGGCGAGGCTATTCTAAATGAAATGTAATATTTCGCAAGTTCATTGGTAAGATCTCATTGATATATATCAGTATGCCAAAAATTGTTTAAATATCCCTAGCGGTTAAGTCACTATCACCAATTTTCACAAAGGGGTTACGGACGGACAGACAGACAGACCATATATGGCTTGGTGGCCACTTTGGTCATGTGAGCTGGACCCCATGAGCAAATGTTGGTTTTCCCCATCCCATAGAAGCTCCATATGAAATTTGACTTCAATCGGCCCAACGGTTTCCGAGGAGAAGCAGTTCGAAAGTTTTCACATTTTTCGCCTCTGCGATGCTATTCTAAATGGAATGTAATATTTCGCAAGTTCATTGGTTAGATCACATTGATCACATCTATCAGTATGCCAAAAATTTTTTAAATATTCCAAGCGGTTAAGTCACTGTCACCAATTTTCACAAACGGGTTACGGATTTTTCGCCTCGGCGAGGCTATACTAAATGGAATGTAATATTTGGCAAGTTTATTGGTTAGATCTCATTGATATCTATCAGTATGCCAAAAATTAATTAAATTTTCCAAGCGGTTAAGTCACTATCACCAATTTTCACAAACGGGTTACGGACGGACAGACAGACAGACCATATATGGCTTGGCGGCCATTTTGGTCATGTGACCTGGACCCCATGAACAAATATTGGTTTTCCCCATCCCATAGAGGCTCCATATGAAATTTGATTTCAATCGGCCCAACGGTTTCCGAGGGGAAGCAGTTCGAAAATTTTCACATTTTTCGCCTCGGCGAGGCTATACTAAATGGAATGTAATATTTCGCAAGTTCATTGGTTAGATCTCATTGATATCTATCAGTATGCCAAAAACTGTTTAAATATTCCAAGCAGTTAAGTCACTATCACCAATTTTCACAAACGGGTTACGGATTTTTCGCCTCGGCGAGGCTATACTAAATAGAATGTAATATTTCGCAAGTCCATTGGTTAGATCTCATTGATATCTATCAGTAGGCCAAAAATTGTTTAAATATTCCAAGCGATTAAGTCACTATCACCAATTTTCACAAACGGGTTACGGACGGACAGACAGACTGACAGACTGACAGAATGACACGGTGATTTTAGGGCACTCTTAGAAAATCAACCGACTTCAGTCGGTCGCTTTTTCTGCGGGTCGTGCAATCTACCAGTTATAGGATATATGGCCATTTTTTAACTTTGTTTTTATTACACATAAAAAGTAGTTTGTATTTGATATCTTTTGAAATCATTATCAGGTCTGAGAGTTTAGCTATTTCTAAAGACTGTCCATAAAAATAAAGACAGTCTTTAAATTTATGGACTCACGTGTCTCTATAAAGCAATGCAAATCGTAAGAAATTTCAAAAATTCGAAAATCGCAGATTATGTATAATATAAACTTCTTCGTTACATGATGAATTGCATGCAAAGAAAGATTTTTCTCGAATCTGTTGTCTAATTTTCGAGTATTTATATAAAACGGCAACGGAAGATATTCTTGTTTAGGTTTTCTCCCTTCATATACTTTACAACAAGTGTGCCACGCTTTAGGTGACATATTTCATTGTTTATGGTGTAAGGGAGAAAACCTGAACTACGCAGAATCAATTATTTAGTTTCTTGAAATATTAATCAACAAGACAACGGACCATACTCAGTTTTCAGCTACTTGCAGATTATCATGTAATAAAGAAGGTTGCATAACACATGTACTGCGATTTTCGAATTTTTGAAAATTTGTACGATTTGCATTGCTTTCTACAGACACGTGAGTCCATAAATTTAAAGACTGTCTTTATTTTTATGGACAGTCTTTAGAAATAGCTAAACTCTCAGACCTGATTATTGGATAGTTAATTTACACAGAATTAATATTTTATATAATCATGAAATCTAGGTCAAGTTTGATTTAACTTACAATATGCCGACTATAATGACAGCTATGGCCCTTTTTCAACTTCATCGTTCTGTAAAATGCTTGTTTCCGGGTGACGCTGACCCTTGGGCGGGGCCTTCCGTGTCATACTGATAAATTTCAAGTAAATTAATAAGAAGTGGTTATTAATGTATGCTAAACTTACTGCAGACATTTACCGATATACGCTCGTAGCTGAACCCTTATGTACATGTATATATTTTATGTATCTCAGTCAGAAAGCTCGTGGCTACAAGACACGCATTGATACTCATATTTTCAATAAATATCATTGCACTGATCCTAAACTAAAACCAGGAAGCAGCTTCGTGATCCAATTAAGACCAATTACATAAACTTAATACGTCATTAGATTTTCAGAATAGCATATTGTTCTCGGAAAACGATTGTAAAATTGAAAAACAAAAACTAATTCGGAACACCTTCGCACTAAGAACCTTTATTTTAACTCTTATCCTGCCGTCCACGACAACTCCTACCTTTCTTTACACAAAGTGCAGATCCAGATCAGATGGCTTCTGAAGAAGTTATCTGACATTTGCAAACAGTGTAGATCCAGATCAGATGGCATCTGATCAGGATCTACACTGTTTGTCAGATTTCCAGACACTTCGGCCCCACTACCACCTCGGCCCCTAGACAGGTCGGCCCAAAACCAAGTCGGCCCTAGACACCTCGGCCCTAGTCACCTCGGCCCTAGACACCTCGGCCCCGCTGTCATCTCGGCCCCTAGACATCTCGGCCCCAAAGACACCTCGGCCCCACTTTTGATATCTGTTAGAGTACGGGCATTTATATCATGTTAAAATCGGCCCCGCCCATCGGGACTTCAAGAAACCGACAGCCTGTGACATGAGTACTGGTAAACCGCTTAGAGGTCTCAAAGTTAAGCCTGACCAGGAAAAGCGGTGCGAATCGGACCGTTCATACTTATAAACCCTATTGGTTTCATTGGACTGCAGGGCTTGAGATGTCCTTTCATCTCAATGTCGGGTAAAATTCCCACAAAATTGGAGGCAACGTCTCCAAAATGACAGAGATAGTGTTAATTTGGGCGTTAAATGTCAAATGTATCAAACAAAACATCATGTTAACAAGCTCGTGTAAGGAAGACCCCGCTCAACCCCACTTTATATGTGGAAATCTGGGCTCATAGGGGCATACATTATTTACATCACGATGACACGCCTTCATCACGAAAACACGCCTATATAATTTTGACCCCATCGAACCCCACTTTTATATAGAAAAACTGGGGTATATAGGGGTAAACCTTATTTTTCGTATTTCTGTTCTAAAATATAGATTGTGGTTCTCATTAGAACCCTCTCGATGGGGCGGTTCTAACGAGTACCCACAATCTATATTTTGAGCAGAAACAAGAAAAATATCACAAGTTTTCATCTTAAAAGTTTCGTTTTTCGGCGGTAAAGTTTTCAATGTATTTGTATAGGCGTGTTTTCTTATGTGTAATTTTGACCCCCTTGAATCCCACTTTTATATAGTGGGATTTGAGCAGAAAAAAAATCACAATTTTTCCTCTTATTATGTTCGTTGTTTCGGCGGTAAAGTTTACAAGTCATTTGTATAGGCGTGTTTTCGTTATTCTTATTTCTGTTCCAAGATACAGGTTGTGTGTACTGGTTAGAACCGTCTCAATGTGCAGGACTGATCAGAATGCGTCTGTGACAACCTTTAATCACAACTAGTTTAATATTAATCTGTGTTTATGCAAACTAGTCATTTCTTAGATCCCTTTCATATAAGTTAACAGGTCTGTGCGATAAACCATATTCTTGAGAACGATTGAACCAGTATCAAAGATCTATGTTTTTGAGCAGAAGTAAGAAATATATTTTTTTATCAACCGTTCGTTATATAATTTTGGTTTTACGTAATCTTCTATTAAGTTGTTAGGAAATAAGATGAAATTATTTTATTGCTATTTTTATTTCATATAAAAAATAACAAATAACCAATGAGACGTTTATAATAAATATAACAACGCATACACGACATTTAACTTGGACTACACTCTTAAGGACACCTAATGCCCCGCCGCCTTCAACCGTGACGTTGACCTTGAGTCAGCATCACGAAAAGTGGGGTTTAGCGGGTTGTTCTAATTGTGAATATTTGATACTGATAGTTAATGAGCCTTTTCTACAAAATATATAGGGCCATGAACACTTTGCACCCAGTGGACATCCAGATCCATCTGATCTGGATCTACACTGTCATTCAGTTTGCGAATTTTAAATGAATACAATATACATGCATCAAGTAATTTGAGGGTCTGATAGTCAGAAATAAATAAATAAATAAATAAATAAATAATAAATAAATTATACAGTATACTTGTTCCTGTCCGTCTTTAAATATGAGCTGAAATGACAATCAAATTGGAATATCTAAATGTGTGAAAATTGATAACAATGGAAACATACTGAGCAATTCCTACAAAAATACGAGCAGTGAAGACTTTGCACACAGTGCACATCCAGATCTACACTGTTTGCCACTAATATATACATACAGTATACATGTATCAAGTAATTTGAGTGGCTGATAATCAGAAATGTGACTAATAAATAAATAAATAAATAAATAAAGTTTACAATATACTCGTTACTGTCCGCCTTTAATATGAGCTAGAATGGCAATCAAATGTGTGAAAATTGATAATAATGATCTGTTTATCATCAAGGAGCTCTTTATTGGGGAAAAGGGATTAATAACGCCTGGTTGTTTATTGAGCTTCACACTTTACTAATTTATGTCAACAATTCATTGTTCTTGTAAAACGTTTTGCTAAATAGTGTACTAACCTGAAATTCATTATCCTTACCCCGCTGAACACGATAACCCTTATCTTTGCAAACAGTGTAGATCCTGATCAGATTGCTTCTGCCCTCTGAACCGGATCGCACCGTTTTTCATGCAGTTTTTGAATTGCATGCATACATTATATTAATTGGTTTACTTACGAGGATAGTTCTAGTTCAGCGAACCTGAACACTGTTAATTACCTAATAAATAAATAAATAAATTGTTTGTTTGTATTGGAGTTTAACGGCCCAGTCAACACTATTTTAGTTAATTTTCGAGACGGTCAGTTTACCTATCCACACTTATCCTGGAAGGCTTATAATTTGCACCCCGTTTTGATTTATATCAGTCTTTGAATCGACTGCCTGTTCGAAATTCGCAAAATTGCAGTATGTTTCCTCTGGCTTTCTTTGCCGGATCATTGCAGGGTCACTGGTGGGGCTTTGTTGGCAGAAACTGCGTGGTATGACCCATCTTCTTTCTTGTGAATGTTTTCGTTGCTCTTGAGGGAACTCATTTTTGATTTTTATACGTAAGCGGTCAACCAATACAGTGCACTTTTTTTCTCCAGAAAATGACAACTGCCCTTCTTGAATCAGCAGAAGGGAGAGAATGACCGTAGAAAAGATTTCATAATCAATCTCCACGAAATAAAGTTGCCGACCCCGGTAGGTATCGAACCCGCGTCCTCCTGATCACCAGTAAGACGCGCATCCGACTTAGCTACCGAGGCCAAAAAATAAATAAATTAATAAATAAATATATAAATTTGTTAACAAATATAAGATTATCCCCCATCACCATGATTGACGAAACAGAGATATGAAGTTTGTTTTTTTTTTTTTTTGGGGGGGGGGGGGGGGGTGAATACGGCCCCATCCACCAATCCATCCAATAAGTAAGGGTAATTAGGTATCATGTTGTTATTGAAATTAATTTAAAAAGTATTTTAGCGGTGTGGACTTATTTCGGATAATAAAAAAGCCTATAGATGATCAAAAGAGCAGAAATGTAGAAAAAAAGAGCCTGCTCTAAATCATGCCGCAATGCAATTAGAATTATACATTGAAAGAAAAGAGGAGAATTTTCAAATGTTTCTTCCATTCTTCTTAAACACTGTAAATGGACATATAGATTTTCTATTTAGTAACGTTATAATATATAATAAATATATATATTATAGGTTTAAATATTCGTGGCTCCCTATCAAAATAATCAAATCAGCAAATAAAAATAAAAATAAACTCATCGGGCATCATACCCAATCTCCTATTTAAGTGGAAGCCCCGTGAAACGCAAAGTGGGGCCGAAGTGTCTAGGTATATGGGGCCGATGTGTCTAGGGGCCGAGGTGTCCAGGGGCCGACCCGTCTAGGGTTTCAATTTTATGTGGGGCCGAGGTGGTTTTTGGGCCGAGGTGTCTAGGGGCCGAGGTGTCTAGGGGCCGAGGTGGTTTTGGGGCCGAAGTGTCCTGTTACCGCTTGTCATGCAGTTTGAGAATTGAATAAATATATTATATCAAGTATTAAAGGGAGATAAAACACGAAACTCGAACTATATTATCACCATTTCTTACCTAATCATATGACGGTTCACAGTGTGAGCGGTTAGGCTGCATTTGTCACACCCTTGTGTCCGATATTACTTCAACGTCATACAGCGGTATCACCAGTTTTTACGATTTTGGCCGTCATTGCAGATGGCTGCATGATGCTTCGACGCAGAGCTGAAACCGACCGCACATTAGTACTGGTAAATCGCTTCGAGGATCTTAGCCTGCCCAGGCAAAGTGGTGCGAGTCGGACCGTCCATGCATATAAACCCTATTGGTTTTATTGGATGGCAGGGCTTGAGGTGTCGTTTCATCTCAATGTCGGGTAAAGTCCAGCAAAATTGGACGCATCGTCTCCAAAATGACCTATATAGTGTTGACGGGAAACAAACGAACAAACAAAACCAATAAAGACGTTTTATCGTTAATTGTTGTTTAAACAATCTAACCTGGGATCTATCCCGTTTTGGAATCGTACGGCGCAATCTCATGACAAGGATTTGCACATGTGTAGTGAAAGTTAGCATGGCGTGCAATTTTTCAACATGTGAACGCAAAATTACAACAGCGAAAATTAGCACTTATGAGTAAATAGGCACCATGCCCGGACGTCATGTCAAAGTACATTTAACCCTTATCTTGCTGAATATTCAGTTAAGGCACACCCATTTCTGACTTTGAACCAATCAGATTACTTGATGTAATTTATTCCTTCATAAACAGAATGTCAAACAATGTAGATTCTGATCAGATGGCTTCTGATCTAGATCTACACTGTTTGCAAAGATAGGGTTGTCGTGAACAGCATGATAAGGGTTAAAAAAAACTTTGAGAGCAAATGATTCAACAAAACAATGAAAATAGATGAAATGTCTATTTTCAGAATAGCTAGTTTCTACACGTAGTACATATACAGTTAACCCTCGTCAACTCAAACTCGAAGGGACATACCTTTTGGTTTGAGATAACTGTAGTTTTAGGTAACACGTGTTAAAACAAAGGAACATATTGCAAATTGCCCATAATTTAGTTTATTTTAAGCAGCTGTTTGAGGAGTCAGTATTTGAGTTAACGGGAGCTTGATTTGACTGTACCAATTATAACATGTTAAATAAGTGCATGTGCAAATAATTTATTTGTCTAAATCGCGACGGAGGAAAGGGCGAGAATGGATTATGGCAATGTAAAATCGATTTAAGCACCCCAATGGAATTCGTTTCATTGACATATTCCAAGGCGGTTCTTCTGTCGCGTTTTTTTTTTTTTTTTTTTTTTGTTATGGCTTGTCTTTGAATGTGTGTGCCGCTTATATTATTGTGTTTTGGATAGCCAATTAGCCATTTTGTGGGACAGTAACAGTCTTTTTAGCTTTCCGCTATTAATGTTTTCATTAGGGTTTTTTTTTTTTTGTTTGTTTTTTGTTTCTTTCCCTTTGGTGTCTCTAATGGGAGCTGTGGGTTAATTGTATCGATTCCTGATCGTTGCTTTCACGTCGATTATGCACATTTAAAAGTTGGCTGTATATACATATGTGCAAATAGGATTCTAACCACCTGTTTGCAGGATAAGGCATAATAATTTTTCGTGGAATAAATTTGCCATTTGTTTTTCCATGTGTTTTGAAACAGTGCAAAACTAGAATTAGGAGCACGGATTTAGGAGCGGTGTTCGATATGCAAACATGCGTTCAATGCAAGGACTTGTTAACGTGGTAATTTCTCCATTTAAACAGGAAATGACACTAGACTACATTGTCAAGACAACGGTCGCTGGAGTGAACAACAAGCGTTTTGTGAAGTCAGATGTGATCCTCTTCGCTTGGATGCCGACAATAATGGAAAGTTGAAAACGCTTGCGTGCGCAGAACAGGAGCAGGAAGTGGGACAGCCATGCAAGATAAGATGCAACGAAGGCTATCATGTGGAGGGAGAAAGAATAAAAAAGTAATCGATCTTCGATCTTCCTTTCCTTGAATGAATTAAGATAAATTATCATATGAATACATGTAGCTGATAAAAACACGCCTATATAATTTGACCCCCTTGAACCCAACTTTTATACTGTAAAACTGGGGTTTGCATGGGTATACCTTTTTCTCATTCTGTTCTAAAATATAGATTGTGGGTACTCGTTAGAACCACCTCGATGAGGCGGTTCTAACGATTACCCACCATCTATATTATCGAGGCGGATCTAACGATTACCCACAATCTATATTTTGAGCAGAAATAAGAAAAATATCACATTTTTTTCACTGCAAAATTTTCGTGTTTACGGTGGTAAAGTTTACATTGCATTTGTATAGGCGTGTTTTCGTAATCTGTCCACAAATTCAGTAACCGATATGGTAACTGGCGCGTAACGTCATGACGCTGACATTGAAAATTTCAATCTCGAATTTCTTCGCCAATAATTGTTACATGACAAAAAGAAACTTACGCGGGTGGTCATTTCATATGAACCGACCATGGGTGTAAGAGTTTCTGCATCGATTCTACGCTACCATCTCTGTAACGAGAATCCTCAAAAACACAATGAAAGCGAACTTCCAAAGAAAAAACTACATAAAAATCTAATGCAGTTACATACATGTATGGTTTATTATTCGCGAATAAAATTTAATATCACACAACATTTAATATAGGAGTTAAAAATTCCGAGGTTTATTTAAAAAAAAACTATTCATGAAGTGTTGTATTAAAAGACACCAAACTCAGTGTTTGATACTTTTACATAAGGCATCATGATAACCAACAACCATCTCAGTCGTCAAGCTCACAGTGTGCGAGGTGGCACCCGTCAAACAGAACGACCAGTCATGAAACCGCACAATTGTTAGCATGCCTTGCAGTGAACGACAACAAAATAGATTGAAAATATAAGCAAATTATTCGTTTTAGTATATCACCAGAATGGTGTTAACACGAGACAGAGAGACAGTCATATTACGAATATCTGTTTTACTTAAAGGCGTTCTTTGACGTTAATTTGTGATGAAGACGGGCAGTGGAGTGGACCAGTTTGTGTACAGAACCAGTGCCCGCCGGTACCGGACCTGTTCACTGGGGCTTACACATGTTCTGATTATCTATACAGAAGAAGTACGTGCATCATGAGCTGTCCTGGAAGTCTGGAGGTACAACAGTTCAAACATGAAAATGAATGTTTCACTTTTTTGGTCAGTTGTTTTTCAATCGACCCAAAGTTACCCAGCACAGTAGCTTTGCGTCGTCGACTATCGAAATCCTGGTATCTGTAATTTAAACTTTGAGAAAATATCTGCGCTATTATTATCGCTGTGGGGTCATGGTGTTGCGTAAGAGCGCCTAAGATTCAGTTTGACGGGAGGTATGGGTTAACTTAATATGATTGCCTTCACTTCTATGTTGGGTTTAGCAAAGAAAGTAGACCCAGATCTGTGATCAGGTTCTGCAATTTTTGCTCAAACTACCGGAATTTAGGGGTAAAACGAAACAGTCTTAGTCTACGTTCAGGGCCCAGTTGTTCAAAGCATCGTTAGCTTAACGAGCTCGTTAGTGGTCATATTGTTAACTGTTCTAGCAAGTTTAATATGTAAAATTTTGGTATTTTTGCTGAAAAAATGTGAGCAGCTTTTGCATCTGCAAAAGCTGCTCACATTTTGTCAGCAAAAATATTAGCATATTTGCCATATTTAATGATCAAAGTTTTAACGATACGTTAGCTAACGACATCGTTAGTTTTGAACAACTGGCCCCAGGACTTTTTTTCCACGCCTACACCAAGTGACAATCGACCCCACCAGTGTAGTAAGTGCTGTGTTTAGTTTTCTTTGTTTAGACTCTCTTTAGGCTGCAGGATACTTCCACGCAAAGCTAAATCCGACCCGCACACGAGTACTGGTAAACCGCTTAGAGGATCTAAGCCTGCCCAGGCAAAGCGGTGGGAGTCGGACCGTCCATGTTTATAAACCCTATTGAGCGACAGGGCTTGAGATGTCATTTCATCTCAATGTCGGGTAAAAGTCCCACAAAATTGGAAGCAACGTCTTCAAAATGACCTTTACAGTGTGGACGGGGACGTTAAACCTCAAATCAAACAAACAAACAAACAATACTGATAAAAATAGTAAAGTCGGGGTGTCTGAAGCAGGGTCGGTCGGGTTAGGGGAACCACAGCTATTGTTTTAGGCCTAAATTTCGTAAGAAAACTTTTTTTATTTTTTTTTCCATTTGCGAGCGACAAAGATGCAGATTATCCTGCGAACCCATGCAGACTGATCAGTGTTTTTGTGTTCGCGATTTGACTTGTAAAATACCTCCGATTACGAAAATACATTGTAACCTTACCACCTAGAAAAAATAAAAATTGTTCAATAAAAATTCTGATATTTTCTTATTTTTCTGATCAAAATATACATGTATATTGAGGGTACACGTTAGAACCGCCTCGTCGAGGCGGTTCTAACGAGTACCCACAATCTATATTTCAGAGCAGAAATAAGAAAAAATACGGTTTACCTCTGTAAACCCCAGATTTACTATATCAAAATGGGGTCAAAGGGGGTCAAAAATATATAGGCGTGTTTTCGTGATGAGTTTCTACATCTAAAACGTTCGGCCCCCGCCCATAGGGGCTTGAAGAAATATATGGGCTGCATGATGCTTCCACGCAGAGCTGAATCCGACCCGCACACTAGTACTGGTAAACTGCTTGGAGGATCTAAGCCTGTCCAGGAACCGCGGTGCGAGGCGGACCGTCCGTGCTAATAAACCCTATTGGTTTCATTGGGCGACAGGGCTTGAGATGTCATTTCATCTCAATGTCGGGTAAAAGTCCCACAAAATTGGAAGCAACGTCTCCAAAATGACCTTTACAGTGTTGACGGGGACGTTAAACCTCAAATCAAACAAACAAACATCTAAAACGTCAAGACTTGCTTGTTTGTGAAGCTGAGCAGACTTGCTTTGGTCTTATCTGATCTGTTAAAGAGATTGTTTAAACTCGCCTGTCAGTCCATGCTGATCGAGTGCCATCAGGATTTTGCTCAAGGCATAATTCGTCTACGGTTGCTTTATTTTGCAGACTTTGCAAACAATTAAATGTAAAATAAATGGAGAATGGAGTGGTCGGTTCAGTGTATGTCCTTCACTGATGTTCGAATCCTGTCCTAGCCTTGAGACCAACAGTGAGATAGTCGTCAGCTGCAAATCCAATAAAGTGGGTAAGTGGGTTTGAAAATTAAATGAGCCCCGCCAAGCGAATTTGGGTCTTCGAGCATTCCGTCATGACAAATTTTAACTGCGCATGTCCAGCCATTCAGAGGGGCCAGGGATATGGCTTTCAGTCTGAAGGTTCCTCTTGATTCACTGCTTGTATGAGCGAGCATCGAAGGTTCTGGCGAGACTGCGCGGATGCGCAGGCTCGCCTGAACCTTCGCTGCTCGCATAGGCGATAAGTACCAAAATCGCTTGACGGGGCCCATATGATCAAACAACATTACAAAACATGCCTATTCAAATATATTGGATAAAAAATTTGATAAAAATTTCCACCAAAACATGAAAGCTCTTCAGATAAAAATTCTGTTATTTTCCATATATCTGCTCCAAACATAGATTGTGGGAACTCGTTAGAACCGCCACAATCTATGATTTGGAGCAGAAACAAGAAAAATAATTTACATCCCTGTAAACCCCAGTTTTACTTTTCAAAACTGGGGCTCAAGGGGGGGGGGGGGTCAAAATTATATAGGCGAGTTTCTGTGATGAAGTGGCTTTACGCATGTGCACTCACGGAAGACTTAGGTCAGCCTGCTGCACACAGAATACAGGGGGTTAGGTTATAAAACTTTTAATGCTAAAACTCACTTGAAATTTGTCCTGCTTATCAATTTTAAAATGCCAACAATTGTTGGCATTTCAAAATTTATAAATAGGACAAATACATGTAATATCCTGTACTGATCTGAACAGATAGATCGCCGGTTGTATCTGTATTTTAGTATTTATGAGCATTATAAATTTCATGATCAGCTGAGTTGAGCATGAAACAAAGTTGTATAACCCCTGTACCAGCCTTTCCTGTGTTTTTTTTTTTTTTTTTTTTTTGTTTGTTTGTTTGTTTGTTTGCATTGGAGTTTAACGGCCCAGTCAACACTATTGTAGGTCATTTTTGAGCCGGTCAGTTTACCTATCCACACTTTTTCTGGGCAGACTTTTACGTAAGCGGTTAACCAGTACAGTGCACATTCTTTCGCCAGAAACTGACAACTGCCCTTCTTGAATCAGCGGAAGGGAGAGAATGGCCGTAGAAAAGATTTCATGATCAACAGAATGTTGCCGACCCCGGCAGGTATCGAACCCGTCCTCCTGATCACCAGTCAGACGCGCATCCGACTGAACTACCGAGGCCGGCCCTGTTTGTATGAAGAAGCTGTGAGCCAAATGACATGCACAAAGGACACAGCGAAACCTCAACCATGATATAAATGCGCTAAATCCAGCACTGCGACAGAGATTTTAAAGCAAAGAGTGCCGAGGGCTTAGATCAACGGGCAGGGCAAAACTCACTTTCAGGCATGTGATATGATTCCAAGTTCTATTGCACGTGCGTATGATCTAAAGGTTAAGCGTCCAGATGCTTAATCATTAGCTATCTCACACTGTGAAGGTCACATGTGAGACCCCCAGTTCTGCAACGGCGTCAGGTGTTATTTTCCTCAGGGTCGCCCGGATTCCGCCTATTTGTGAATAACGATTGCCTCGAAACAAGTAAAATAATCTTGAAAAGACAGAACAAACCCAAATCAAAATATAAATGAAAGTTCTAATAATATCAATGATCCTGCCCAGTAAAACAGGCCAGTCAGTATGGCATAAAGTGTTGAATGGGCCGTAAAGATTCAAACAACCAAGCACTGTAAAGTACCGATCTTAGCTCGCGCGTGCATTAATAAGTGATTGTTTGTTTAATTTGAGGTTTAACGTCCCCGGCAACAATGTTCAGGTCATTTTGAAGACATTGCTCTCAATTTCGTGGCACTTTTACCCACTTCTTGTTAATGGCAAGCAATCGATCTCCAGTGACCGCCTACAATTCTTCACAAATCACCATAAAAAAGATCTGTCTGTTTGATTTGAGGTATAACGTCCCGTTAACACTATTTAGATCATATTCGAAACATTGCTTCCAATTGTGTGGGACTTTTACCCGACATTGAGATGAAATGACATCTCAAGCCCTGCCGCCCAGTGATACTAATAGGGTTTATATGCATGAACGGTCCAACTCGCACCACTTTGTCTGAGCAGGCTTAGACATCCTAAGCGGTTTACCAGTACCCCTGGGTGGTCGGCTTCATCTCTGCGCGGACGCACCATGCAGTCCAATCTCTTTCTCTAAGCCCGATGGGCGGAGTCCGCATTTGTTAGTGAATACAAAAAAAAAAATGTACCGTTTATATCGACGTATTTTCAGGTGATAGATGTGACGTAACGTGTGCCAACTTTGGATACGTGCCAATATATAAACGTAACCATGACGACCCTTACGGCACGAAACCGATTACATACGTTGAGAACGTGGTGTGTTCTGTAATGCTGGCATGGATGCCTAAACCGGACCGACTCACCTGTGTGAAGCGATGTTTTGAGGTAATGTCAAATGAGCCACGCCAAGCGAATTTGGGTCTTCGAGCATTCCTTCATGACAAATTTTAACTGCGCATGCCCAGCCATTCAGAGGGGCCAGGGATATGGCTTTCTGTCTGAAGGTTCCTCTTGATTCACTGCTTGTATGAGCGAGCAGCGAAGGTTCTGGCGAGACTGCGCGGATGCGCAGGCTCGCCTGAACCTTCGCTGCTCGCATAGGCGATAAGTACCAAAATCGCTTGACGGGGCCCATTAATAAAAAATCATTCAAAATACATTTATGAGGTCCTTAGGGTGAATATAGCATTTGCTTTCTTAATATGTTTGTTGCTTTTGAATATAATTGGCACATTGAACAGATACTGCACAAAATTGCAATGATCATAAATGCACGTCTAAAGGCTTACAGAAAAATACATATTTTAGCTTTATTAGTAATGATCATCTTCTGGTAAATGGAAGATGCGGTTCTGCATCGCTACATAAATCACATACAGTAGAACTTCGAAGGCTCGAACACCGATGGCTCGTTCACCATGGATGTGTCGAACCCATTCTTGAGACCCTAGCGAAATCCTCTACATAAGAAATAGTGGAGGATAATTAAGAAGATTTTAGTCTTTTATCTTGCAAATGTATGCAGTGTGTACTCATTAGAATCGCCTCGATGAGGCGATTCTAATACGTACACTCAGCATACATTTTCATTATAGAACACCGAAAATGTGTCTCAAATATCCCGTTATTCCTCCTGACAGTAACCTCAGTGGCTGGAACTACCCCTGTCTCGAACAGATTTTCGAGGTCCCAAAGGTGTTCGAGCCATTGACGTTCGACTGTATTCAAGAAAAAATTGAGCCAGTGCACGAGAGATGTTACAAAAGCAAGGACGGCAACACCGATAATAAAAACGTGTATAAGCTTTTGCTGAGGCAGCCTAGCTAATTTCGGCCAATAAGGCATCATCACTGACTCGTCAACAGCTGTGGTGAAATTAAATGTTCTAGAAAAAGGCAATCCTTTGAAAGATAGGCACTGAACACAACTGAAAATCGTGATTTGTCAAAAATATTCGGTCCGGACTTGCTAGTTTCGGCCAATAAGGCCTCATGAGTGACCCTCAAATATTTTCAACCTTTCGCAATAAAGTATGTATTTCGCAACAAAGACTAAAATAAGCCTGCTCATTCACCCACAATTACAAGAGTAGGCATTTATCTCTCTTTGGATGACCCGTACATGCGATCAGCGAAGACTCTGACCAGTGCACAGATGCGCAGGCTGATCTGAGTCTTCATTGATTGCACTGGTCATCTTGTAGGTAAGCGCAAATATTAACATGGACTAAAACGACTTTTTGTGACTCGAATTTTTGATTGACCTAAACTGTTCATATGTCTCTTAAACTATTGTTTAATTCTTCGACACGGCAATTCCTACACACTGTCTTTACACAAGTAGTTCTTGAAATGCATGCTAATAGTTTAGTAAGAGAAAATGATTTGTATGTCACATTCTGACTGACAGCATAGATCATTTAATGGATATTACAAGGGTTCGTAAGGAACGTAGTGGACTCAGTACCATTGGCGCGTTTGTATGGGAAGTTGTGTTTCAAACTTGCCAACATGTACATTGTGCTGTGCGTTGACTTTGGAGAGAATCCATATAATAAGCTAACTTAGAAGATGTATACAGCACATTAGTCACAAAGATGAATATATAGCTATCCACAAGATAAATTTTATTATGTTTCTTTTAGTAATATTTGTTAGTTGTTTGTTTCAAATCAAGTTCATAAAAGTTAATTGAAAGGGACTGAAAACAATTTGCTGTTCATCCATTATTATGCTGTGTAAATGGCATTTCTTTAACGATGAAATTGCAGGTAAATTGCGGGTTGAAATATAAACCATAGTTTTCTTATAATAAAATCGGATTTACAAGAGCATTACATAAGCATGTTGATGTGATGAAAATAAATTTGTATATATTAGCCAATATTGTTTGATGGAATGTACTTAAATAATAATAATGATAATAATTATAACTATAATAATAATAATATTAACAACAATAATATTAATAATAAAAATATTTAAATACTGCTGCCACTACTACTGATAATAATTCTAGTAATAAAACGAAGATGATAATATACTACACAAAGTTTGATAGAGATCGCTTTTTAATGCAAAATCATTTTTGGATAAATTAATCGGTTGATTCCAAATTTAATACATAATGATAGAAAACTTACCCTCCACAAAGACTAGTAATTAATTTTGTCAACTGGCACTGCATTCAAGCGTGACAACAACAACCGTCTTGGCACCCACAAAATTTGCCGTAACACGAAGGGCTTTGGACAATTGATTTTTCACAAATTTCCAAATTTGTATACACAAACGTCCCTAATAACGTGTATGGCTTCTAAGGGTATCAATTACAGCACGACATCGCCTGCGCAGGCTCATAATCAGATTGTGTTTTCGGTTTTGTGAAATCAGCCTTCATTCAGCAACCTATGCATCTTTGAGCTCCTATAAAGTCTTCGGCTGCACAGGTCTTAGTGATATAGCATGCTGAGGCATGTCCCTTACATGCTCATTCAGTTTTAAGTTCGGTGATCGAGAGGCCAGTCCATACGAACGATTGCCTCACGTTCTAGATAGGCATCAGTGACGTGGGCACGGTGGGGACGGGCATTATCATCCATCAGAATAAAGGCCGGGCCGATGGCACCGGCATATGGTCTCACAAACTCATCAAGAAATCATTAAAGTACCTCACTGCCATAAACGTTCCGTTTTGAACGAATTACAAATCAGTTTTACCGTTCACGCGTATCCCAGCCCAAACCATGCCTGATCCCTTTCCATAGCGATCGTGCCCTGCCACATTCAAAGTAGAAGTAAAACAAAGATCAGGAATCGATACAATTAACTTACTCCACCCAGCAAAGACACCAAGGGAAAGAAACACAAACATGAAGCGACCAGACCATAATGGAAACCTAAACAAAGGATGGCCATAAGGACAGTTACTTTTCCATAGAATGGCCAAATGGCCATCCAAAATAAAAAGACACAAGTGATACACACAGTGAGTAGTAACAAACAACAAGATAAATAAACCGCCACAGAAGAACCGCCTTGGAACGGTCAGTGGAAAGAATTCCACTGGGGGGCTTAAATCGATTTTACGTGGCCACAATCCTCGCCCTTACTTCCGTCGCGATTTAGTCAAATAATTTGTTCAGTCCGCATGAAGGCCTCCTAACTCATCAGTGCAACATCTTCGTGAACACCAATAATCAAAGAACCACAGAGGTGAGACAACGGTGAAGACTCGACAGCAAAAAAACCACTGAAATGCTGGAGCAAAAAAACAACAACAGTTAGACTCCGATGGGCCCGACCAGAGACAGAGCATCAGGCACTAACCTACATTACCTTGAATTAGATCTCTCTAATTCTCAATAAGCCTTTCCGTTGGAACCGTCATAGAATCTGAGGCCTGACCCACCGGCGTGCAATTAAAGAGGGAAGCAAAGTTGCCAAACGTGATTGGGTTAACTACCATGCATGCAGTCTCTCGTATAACATCCATGTTGTACCCAATCTTTTTATATCGAAGAATGATTTTACGAGATGGGGTACTGAAGTCATTGCGGTTATCTATTTTTCTGAATTATATACTAAGTCACCATAAAATTCGGGTTCCGATAGACCTTGTTGCAGAAGAGATTTAAGTCCAATATTAAATTTTGAAATTAAATCAGAATGGCGTCTATAAAATTTTGAAAATGCTTTGCGTAATTTATGGTACCGATAACCCTGATTAAGAAGTTTAGCCGTTAATAATTTATTACGAGTGTTGAAAACAGATACATGACTACACACTCTAGCAAATCGAATTAATTGCGAAATATAACCCATTGAATGGCACACGAGGAACATCACCATCCAAAAAAGGAAAATTTACAATCTCAAAATCAAAGTCATCTCGTTTATCAAACATTTTGCACGAAACAAACCTCATCTCAAGTCATCGAATCGCTTTTTAGAAATTCGCCACACTAATTGACATTTATCAGTCAAGACTAGACCGAATATGGACTCATCAGTAAACAGTAATGGCGTCCATTCTCGAACCGTCCACCTTAGGTGAGTTCTGGCAAAGTCCAGCCGGTCTTGCGCGTGCTGTCTCGTCAACAGAACACGTACAAAAGGCCTCCTGGTATTTAGTCCGAACTCGTGGAGACCGTTTCTGAAATTCGTATTCCAATTCCTTCCTAAATAGAAGTGGAGGCAATGATCAGGAATCGATTAAATCAACCCACAGCTCCCATCAGAGACACCAAATGGAAAGACGCACAAACATGAAACAACAGACCCTAATGGAAACACCAACAGCGGAAAGCCAAAAGGACAGTTACTTTCCCACAAAATGGCCAATAGGCTACCCAAACTAAAATAAGCGATACAAACCCCCAATGACAAACCATAACAAAAATAAACCATGACAGAAGAACCGCCTTGGAACGATCAGCGGAAACGAATTCCAACGGTCCAACATTCCGACGCCACGATTAATTTTTTTTTTTTTTTTTTTTTTGGCTCAAACGGTTTCTTAATTGTCCCTAAGGCATTATCAAATGAAACCATTTTTACGCTTAGTAAAGGAACACTTATAAATTGGATTTGTCTTTTGGAATGCAGTGTTACGCAACATTTTGGGGTGCAGTCATTCATTTGCGAAGTGTGAGAAGTGTGCTCTTTCGTGAGTACTGAATTTCACATGAGTTTCTGCTTAAGATTTTATCAATATATGGAGTACAAATTCTGTTAAGAAATTTAAAATTTTCAGTGCAAAATTTGGTATATAAAAAGTGATCCCTATCAAACTTTGAGTAGTATAATTTTGCTGTTAATCCTTTTTCCACTACTGCTACTGCTATTGGGCCCCCGCCGATCGGTGCTTGAAGAAATAGATTGGGCTGCATGATGCTACCACGCAGAGCTGACACTGACCGCACATGAGTACAGGTAAACCGTTAAGGAGGTCTTAGCCTGCCCTGGCAAAGTGACCATCCCTATACATAAACCTTTTGGTTTGTTTTGGCAGCAGGGCTTGAGATGCAATTGCACGACCCGCAGAAAAAGCGACCGACTGTATGCGGTTGATTTTCAAAGACTGTCCTAAAATCACCGTGTCATTCTGTCATTCTGTCAGTCTGTCAGTCTGTCTGTCCGTCCGTAACCCGTTTGTGAAAATTGGTGATAGTGACTTAACCGCTTATAATATTTAAACAATTTTTGGCATACTGATAGATATCAATGAGATCTAACCAATGAACTTGCGAAACATTACATTCCATTGAGTATAGCCTCGCTGAGGCGAAAAATGTGAAAATTTTCGAACTGCTTCTCCTCGATAACCGTTGGGCCGATTGAAGTCAAATTTCATATGGAGCCTCTATGGGATGGAAGAAACCAAAATTTGCTCATGGGGTCCTGGTCACATGATCAAAACGGACGCCAAGCCATATATCGAGGGCTGCCCGCAAAACTGCGGTAACTCCATTTTTGAAAACTTTACAGGAGAAGCAAAAAACTGTTTATTTTCATAAATAGTCATTGTGCTGGGTTGTGTTTTAGAATATAAACTTATAATCACTAAGGAAATTACATGACAAAATGTAATTTTACTTAGCTCTGCTAATTATTTTGATATTTGTAACCTCTTGAGTTACAACATTTTTTGCCACGTTTTGCATTATTTTCACAACAGAAGTTTACCGCAAAACAGCGGTAACTCAACTTACAGCTGTTTTGCAGTGACATTTTTGTAAAGTTTTTTGGCTGTTAAGGAGGTGGTATCTTTTGGAATAATATATTAAAGCATATTATCAACCTGTTCAGTTAGAAAAGTTCATGATGCATATTTATGAAACAATATATGCATAGCATGCAAAAATCAGGGTCATTGACAAACAGTGAAGACCCAGATTAGATGCCACAGAATGATCACTGTCTTGAAGTACAAAAAGTTGTGAAAAACAAACATGTACAATGAATAAAATAAGCCAGACAACCAGTTTATTGTAATCAAATGTGTCTTAAAGGCATTTATTCTTGATTATTGAGGACTATCATTTCATTATATAATATTATGTAGCCCTCAGTGCTCACTGGAGAGAAGTCCTCTGTCTTCAACAGGTAAGGGGCCGCCTTGGGGAAAATCAATAAATTTCTTACTGTTGACTGGTGTACATTATTGATTTTCTCCTTAAGTGTCTCAGTCAGGGGATTCAACAAGAGCTACTAATCACCCTATTAAGGGCCGCCTTTGATCTGCTATAGTCAGTATATCACAGGGGGCAATAAAACAATTATGGACACACGGTGTGTTTTACTGTTACAGAATAAATGCCTTTAAGCTACTGGGTTGAAGATTAAAAAGGAGTTGCTAAAGGTATAGTCATGTTAGAGATTTGGAGATGACTTCATTACTGTCATCATGAAAACACGCCTATATAAGTCCGACCCCTTGAACCCCACTTTTATATAGTAAAACTGGGGTTAACAGGGGTAAACATTATTTTTCTTATTTCTGGTCAAAATGTAGATTGTGGGTACTCGTTAGAACCACCTCCATGAGGCAGTTTTAACGTGTACCCACAATCTATATTTTAGAGCAGAAATAAAAAATCTCACATTTTTTCATCTTAAAATTTTTGTGTTTTTTTTTTTTTTTTGTCGGTAAAATTTACAATGTATTTGTATTGGCGTGTTTTCGTAATGGTTTATGTTGGCTCAATGGACTCTGTCAATCTCATATTTTCTGCAATGAACCTTCCTCTGTGTATTCAAACTGTAATACTTTTACAGGAACAGCAAAAAAAAAAGACAAGAGCTGTTACAGGACAGCATAGCTCATCTGTTTGCGCCTTGTCTACCTGCACATATGTTTACACATTAAAACGTGAGAGATTTTTAAAGCAATTCTTTAATGAAGTTTTTATATGATTTTATGATCATATTCCAAACACTGAAGGGTTCTGGTAAGTGACTGCTAAGATATCAACTTAAAAGTTTGCTTAAAGTGAGTGTGACCTAATTTTTAAACCCTAAGCCCTGCCCCCGGACATGACCCTTGGGGCTGAATGGGAAATGGCCCTGGGGGCTGAAGGGGAATAGGGGTCCCTTTACAGTGAAACTTCGATAACTGGAACACAGATGGTTCATTTACTATTGCTAATTTGAACTTGTTCTGGAGTCCTAGAGAATTCTTTCCATAGCTCCAGATAGCCATATTTTTAGGAAAATAAATGATGTTTTTTTTATTTTATCTTGAAAGGTGTGTTGTGTGTTCTCATTAGAGTTGACTGTAATAATTTTACACACCATTCCCTTCAATAACATAATAGTGAAAATATATCCTTAAATCATCCAAATTATTTATCATGAACTGGCATTTTGAGTAAACCTCAGAAGTTTGAACTATCTCTTTTTTGAAAAGATTTTTGTACACCCCAAAACATTTGATTTATTATAGTTTGTAAATTATTAAACTCCAAATATGATGGGATTAATGTAGCCAATGCTTGCTTTAAAAATGAATCCAAAGCCCCACCCCTATAATATGATTGTATTCCAAAGACGAAATGTTTGTTGGCCAGTGATAAATGAAATATGAACTGTTATGTAAAACTTTCAAGTGAGCATGACGTGGATGTGAAAGCTGATGCCCACATTTGGGTGTCATCAACAGTTCTTCTGAACTTTATCACCTGCTCAGGCCTTGTCTTGGAAAAACTAAAACATGAAGTCCTTTACCTTGCTCTTATTGATTATGGACATGGGTAGTACTGTATAGCCAAGAAGCCAATTAGGCCTCATCAGTAACCCTTGTTTTATTTTTCCAAAACCTGGAATAGACCTTATGATCCCTAGGGAAATAATATAAAGTGCACTATGATGAAGTACAGAGAGATGTTCTATTGCAACCTGATGCCACAAACTGTGTAAGGGGGTTGCAGCCAGTTAGACAGTAACCAGTCTGCTTGGCCAAATAGACTAGCAAATCTTGAAATTTCATAATATATAGACTCTAGAGTACCCCCAATAGTAACCATTGTTGACCATGGTCATCTTGATTTAGATGGTCTACCTTTCTTCATGGCATGTTGTCAGGTAGTATGAAAAATAGAGTGTCTGTATTACATTTTCTTTCATGGTCACCATGGTTGTCGGCCCTGCCCATCGGGGCTTGAAGAACTACATGGGATGCATGGTTCTTCCATGCAGAGCTGAAACCGACCGCACACAAGTTCTGGTAAACTGCTTACAGAATATCCATTTAGAGGATCTAAGCCTGCCCAGGCAAAGCGTTGTGAGTCAGACCGTCCATGTTTGTAAACCCTATTGGTTTCATTGGGCGACACGGCTTGAGATGTCATTTCACCTTAGTTTCAGGTAAAAGTCCCTCAAAATTGGAAGCAACCTCTCCAAAATGAGGTATACAGTGTTGGCGGGGGCCGTTTAACCTCAATTCAGACAAACAAAACCATGGTTATCAGTGTTTTGAAAGAGGGTAAAAAATACAGTACGACTATGGTTGACTATGGATTATTATGGTCAATTATCATAAATGTCCAGCTAACCAGGGTCTACCATGGTTGTCCATAGCAGACCATGGCTGCTCATTAGTAGAAACCAGGGTCAAAATTACTATGGTCATCGACCATGGTTGATCATGGGCAACTGTCATAACTAATTATGGTCTACCATGGCCAACATAGCATCATGGTGGACCATGGTCAAATTTATCTCGGGTTAAATAACAGTGTATAAAATCACTCTAATCCATGACAGCAAAATTAACATTTGATTTTTTTTGCAGCTTTGGCTTTTAGGTTTTTGGCTGTCTGTAAAAAAAATCACCCTCCCCTAGAATTGTCTATAAACTAAGTGGACCATGTCAGTAAACCCAGTGGACATTTGCCATAGACTCAGTGGACAGTATGGACATTATCCAATGATTCAGCGGATGCCCTTGACATATTGTCAAGGGAGGTCAAAACACAGTGGACAATGTCCATGGACACTGGCCAGTCTGATTTAGTTCAGTTTAGTGTAAAGGTTCAGTAGCCGCCCTTAAATTTATATCGTCCCTTGATATTTATATTTATTTATCTTTTGAAAATATACATTTACCTAAAAATTCTAATTATTTGAATTAATTAGTTATTCATATTCATGTAGACAAGAAGCATGTATCAAGCTTACCACCTATATAGAACTTTTGTATCCACACTTTGATCACCTCTAAGAGATGATTTTCGAGAATGTTGTCAACAAAATCTCATCAGTATAATGTATAGAACATTGTTTAGTACATGTATCTGCCTGTTGGTCTGAGGGCTTAAAGAGCATTGAGTGAGTGAGTGAGTTTTAGTTTTACGTCCCACCAACAGCTAAGGTCATACGGAGACGGGACCTCGGTTTAAAGACTCACCCGAAAGTCTGGAGAAGCCCGGGATCGATCCTGCGATCCCTGGTTTACAAGGCGAGTAGCGTAACCACTGCACCACGGAGGCTTCTAAAAGAGCATTGAATGTCATAAAATATGAGTGACAGGCATCTTGAACTGGAAGAATTCCTTCAGCTTGGTAGGGTTCCTATACATTGAAGTGAATATAAAAATGTCTGCCCATGGTTTTATATGGTCTTGTCAACACCATGGTCAAACATTGACCATTGTCTACCATTGTTTTCATGGTCAACTGACCATCATTTTCACCTGGGACCATGGTATATGACCATGGTCATTAAATTATATGGTTGTGGTGCCATTTTACAAATCTTGGCCAACCATGATCCCAGGTCCATAGAATACCAAGGAAAACATGCTACTTCATGGTAAATGACCATCATTTTGACCTGGGTCAGTGTACTATCCAATTGCACACATGCAAGGGTTGATCTGCATCTATTGAATTCGCCAGTGGCAGAATTTGCCTCTTATCTTAAGCCTGCAAGGTAAGCTGATAGGCTTGACAGCGGCCCATAGCTGGGCCATTCAACTTCATACCAAATCTGTGTAACTGAGCTTATCATCAAATTTGGTATCAGGTCCTGAATAATAGAGAGAGGAGGGTTTAGACCTCTCTTTCCACCAGATTAAGTAATACTTCTCCATCTCCAATACAGCTTAAATACATTTCATATGCTTGTAAGAATCCTTTTTGTTTGAGAACAGGTGGCAGCAACTTGGCAAACTTGTATCTATACACAGACTTTTTTGTCAGGAAACTACCTCAAGGTGAAAAACTGATCCTGATTTATTTAAAACAAAAGATCGGCCAAGGGGAAATCTTCACAAAGTCAGTGAACCATGAAATGTATTTCAAGGTGAAATGTGGATGCTTGCACCAAAGTTGCCATCCCAAGATGGAAGTTTGTACCAAGTATAATTAATGATTCTCTTATAGTTCTTTGGACCTAAACATTGGGTTAAAAGCTAGGCTTGATATAATAGTTCTCTAAGTCATTGAACCATGACATGAGATCAAGGTCAAATATGGATGCTTGCAATTAAGTTGCAATCGCTCAAAGCAACTTTGCACTTAGTATGATCCAGGAAGCTCTTATAGATAGAACTTCAGAAATGGACTTGAACATTTGGGTGAAAGTAAGGGTGGCCGCAATAGTTCATAAAGTCTGTGAACTATAAAAAGTAGGTCAAGAGCAAAAAATGGAAGCCTGCATTAAAGCTGCCATCTTTAGATTCTAGTTTGTACTAAGTATCATTTATGAAGTTCTAATAGTTCTTGAGAAATGGACGTGACCACATGGGTGAAAGCCTGGGTTGATGCATTAGTTTACAGTCAGTGAACCATGAAATGTATGTCAAGGTCAAATACGAATGCTTGCACTAAAGTTGCTATCCCTAGATGCAAGTTGCTACATCAGGAATGAAGCACATATAATTCTCAAGAAATGCACTTGTACATCAGGGTGAAAGTTAGGGGGGTTGCAAATCCTGTCAATGGCTTGAGGAATGGATGAACAAACAGGCAAATGAATGGAAAAGTGGACTCCTACATGTATATAGAGCAATGATCCAAGCAGGTGCAACAACAAAACTGGACAAAATCATAGTAGGCAGCAGGATACTCTATCTTTTGTTATCTGTGCACTAGAAGTTAAGGAACATCATGAAAAGTGGAACCAAAGTAAAACAGCAGTAGGTCATTATACAAGATGGATACAGCATGTGTATGGGGCTTGAAGAAATATATGGGCTGCATGATGCTTCCACGCAGAGCTGAATCCGGCCCGCACACTAGTACTGGTAAACCGCTTAGAGGATCTAAGCCTGTCCAGGAACCGTGGTGCGAGGCGGACCGTCCATGCTAATGAACCCTTTTGGTTTCATTGGGTGACAGGGCTTGAGATGTCATTTCATCTCATTGTCGGATAAAAGTCCCACAAAATTGGAAGCAACGTCTCCAAAATGACCTTTACAGTGTTGACGGGGACGTTAAACCTCAAATCAAACAAACAAAACAGCATGTGTATATAATGTCGTGTATGTCATACATTTGCAGGTTGGGAAAAATATTTTGTGCCATTCTTAATACCTTATAACCTTATCATTAAAACTAGCTGACTGTTGTAATAATATAAAGTAAAATTAAATTTCCTCTTAGAGCTTGAGTCATCATAGAGTTCGCAACTGGCAATTAATGCAGGAAACTTATACAAGAAGATCATCGTAAAGTTTCCAGTTAATCTTGTTTTGAGGGAAGTAAAGGTCTAATCTATGTCAAACCTCCTGCAAAGTGATTCCAATAGGTTTTTGAAGAAATGTATGGAAGGCTTTTATGTATGGCTAGCATTGACCTATGAGTTACAACCATATTGCAGACAAAAATGCATAGACATTTGATACATTTTTGCCCGCAAAAGTGTTGTAACTCGAGTTACAACCCTTTTGCGGTGAAACTATTATGCATCTGAGATACAACATTTTTGAATTTTCAAAATTCTGAAAAAAGTAATTTCAATAGCACTCTGTTATTTTTACAGGTTGTGGGCCTTCAAAATCAGAATAGAATTCTGCAAAAAAGTCATTTTGTGAAAAAAGTGTAGTTACCGCAGTTTTGCGGGCAGCCCTCGATATGGTCTGTCTGTCTGTCCGTCCATAACCCGTTTGTGAAAATTGGTGATGGTGACTTAACCGCTTGGAATATTTAAACAATTTTTGGCATACTGATAGATATCAATGAGATCTAACCAATGAACATGCGAAATATTACATTCCATTTAGTATAGCCTCGCCAAGGCGAAAAATGAGAAAATTTTCGAACTGCTTCTCCTCGGAAACCGTTGGGCCGATTGAAGTCAAATTTCATATGGAGCCTCTATGGGATGGGGGAAACCAAAATTTGCTCATGGGGTCCAGGTCACATGACCAAAATGGCCGCCAAGCCATATATGGTAAAAACCCTTCAAAAATAGTCTTCTCGAGAACCACTGGGCAGATTTCCAAGAAACTTGATAAATAGCATCTGGGACGTAGGCTCATCATAAATTGCTAAAATGGTGACGCTGGGTTGACCTTTACCTTCTTTGTGCCTAGGTCAAACTTTGACACATATGCTTTTGTACTGGAAAAGTGAGAATGCATTTTATCCTGCAAACGATTCAGAATACAGTACTAAAGTATATTATATATTTTTGCTCCTTACGATAAGGCGCATTTATTTGGGGAACCGTTTTAGGTCCAGGTCACATGACCAAAATGGCCTCCATACCCATATATGGTAACACTCATAAAGCTAAAAGCATCCGGCATGTCGTGCACTTCAGCTGAAGCACTGGTTTCATCTCAATGTCGAGTAAAAGTCTCACAAATTGGAAGCAACGTCACTAAAATGACCTTAATAATGCTGTCAGGTACATAAAATCTCAATACAAACAAACAACTACTACTACTGATGATACTATTTATAATTTTAAAAATAAAAACGATTACACTTATAATTATACTCTTACTACTTCTCCCACTGCTACAAGTACTGCACTTACAACTCAGTGCTTCTATAAAAATAATAAGCACCATCATCAAAACGATTGTAGGAATAATTTCATCTTGCTACTACTCCCACTACTACTACTGCTACTACTACTGCTACTACTACTACTACTACTAATACTACTTCTACTACTACTTCTACTACTACTACTACTACTACTACTACTACTAATACTACTAATACTACCTCTACTGCTTCTATCATTGTACTACTATCACTACTTCAACTATTTTTTTTAATTGTTATCCCCACGCTTTTCGAAGAAAAAGTGGAGATATTGTAATGGTCTTCGTCGTCCGTACGTACGTCCGTCAGTCCGTCTTACCGGATAACTCCTCCTAGACGGTTATAGATAGAAACTTGAAACTTTGGGAACTGATAGATATTTGGTATAGGGAGTGCATGACACTTTCGGAATTTTGATCACACCCCTACGTGTGGGCCCAGGGGGTGGGGCCCGCGGGGTCAAAAATCAAAATTTCCAGAACATGGTCTTGTAATATATCAAAGCGAACGGCATGATGAGTAGAAAACATT
This sequence comes from Lucinisca nassula, assembly GCA_963580285.1. Classification (NCBI taxonomy): domain Eukaryota; kingdom Metazoa; phylum Mollusca; class Bivalvia; order Lucinida; family Lucinidae; genus Lucinisca; species Lucinisca nassula. Next base: position 59,573,915 of record OY757010.1, read on the forward strand.
ACAACCAAAATTTTACCCCTGGGGTCAATTTTGAGGTCAACAGAGGTCAAAAACTGATTTTGACCCCTTTACCGGATAACTCCTCCTAGACGGTTATAGATAGAAACTTGAAACTTTGGGAACTGATAGATCTTTTGTCTGGGGAGTGCATGACACTTTCGGATTTTTTATCACACCCCTACGGGTGGGCCGAGGGTGGGGGCCCGCGGGGGTCACAAACAAAATTTCCAGAATATGGTCGTGTAAAATATCAGAGCAAACGGCATGATGAGTAGAAAACATTACAACCAAAATTTGACCCCTGGGGCCGATTTTGAGGTCACCAGAGGTCAAAAACTGATTTTGACCCCTTTACTACCATACATTACTGTTACCGGACAACTACTACTACACCATTATAGATAGAAACTTGAAACTTTGGAAACTGATAAAACTTTGGTCTGGGGAGTGCATAACACTTTCGGAATTTTGATCCTACCCCTGGGAGTGGGGCCAGGGGTGGGGCACCTTGGGGATAAAAAATCAAAGTTTTCAGAACATGGTCGTATAGCATATTAAATCGAACGGCATGATGAGTAGAAAACATCACAATCAAAATTTTACCCCTCGGCTCAAACACCCCTAGGGGATGGCCCAGGGGGTGGGGCCCGCGGGGAAGCGTGGGAATATGCGATGGCTTGCCATCGACTGCGCGATTCTAGTTATAAATGTGACGAAAATAAATTGTTTAACACTAGCTAATATTGTTTGTAGGAAAGAACATCTAACAATAACAATGATAATAATGATAACCAACGATGATAATAATAATGATAATATTAATAATACTACTAATAATAATAATAAAGGGTTGTTCTTGATGTTGGCAAGGAGGATGCTACGTATAAAGAAGCCCAGTCCTTTTGCTGATTGTGCTTATTGGTTTATAATTTCGCCAAGGCTGTGCTCAATCATGGTCGAATTCAACTCTGTAAAATATACATTGTTAAATGCAACACAGGTAACCACGACAATTTGCATAATCAACCTACAGAATTCAACAAAAATGTACAACCGGAATTTGATACTGCAAATACAGTGTTCATGAAGTTCTAGTTTATAAGTTTATAACTAAACGGCTTTAATAACGAGATAACATTGCCCGTTTCTTTCCGAAATGGTACAATGCAGTCACAGTCGAGTCATTTGATATGGCTTTGTTTCAGACCTTTTCTTGTTTCTAATCAAATCTATCAATATCACATAAGCCGCGACTTGAGAATGATAGTCTTTGGCTCTGTGCCTTGTTAAGTCTCTGATCAGGCTCATCACGAAAACATGCCTATATCATTTTGACCCCCTTGAACCCCACTTTTATATAGTAAAACTGGGGTTTATAGGGGTATACCTAATTTTTCTGATTTCTACCCTAAAATAATTGTGGGTACTTGTTAGAACCGCCTCGATGAGGCGGTTCTGACGGGTACCCACAATCTATATTTTGGGCAGAAATAAGAAAAAAATATCATTATTTTTCATCTTCGAATTCTTGCTTTTTCGGCGTTAAAGTTCGCAATGTATTTGTACAGGCGTGTTTTCGTAATGTGATCCTAGTCTACGCTGTGTTTTTTTATCGATGCCCGTTGATAGAAATCGTCTTTATGCAGACAGGGGAGGTTGCTTTTCAAAAACACGCCTATTGAAATATATTGAAAATTGTACGACCAACACTTTACGAAAACACGCCTACTAATACATTGTAAATGAGCCCCGCCAAGCGAATTTGTGTCTTCGAGCATTCCGTCATGACAAATTTTAACTGCGCATGCCCAGCCATTAAGAGGGGCCAGGGATATGGCTTTCTGTCTGAAGGTTCCTCTTGATTCACTGTTTGTATGAGTGAGCAGCGAAGGTTCTGGCGAGACTGCGCGGATGCGCAGGCTCGCCTGAACCTTCGCTGCTCGCATAGGCGATAAGTACCAAAATCGCTTGACGGGGCCCAAATTGTTTTGCCTAAAAGTGACAATTTTAAGCTGAAAAGTTGTGATATTTTTCTTATTTCTGCTCAAAATATAGATTGTGGTTATTCGTTGGAACCGCCTCATCTAAGCGGTTCTAACGAGTAGCCACATTCTATATTTTAGAGCTGAAATAAAAACAAATAAGGTTTACCCCTGTAAGCCCCAGTTTTACTACATTGTATATAAAAGTGGGGTCAAAATTATATAGTTATGTTTTCGTGATGAAACGAATAAAAAATATTATAAAATTATTAGGGCCCCGCACTGAAAGTGTGGGTGCCCTATAGTAATCACTCTGTCCGTCCGTCTGTCTGTCTGTCTGTCCGTCTGTCCGTCCACAATTTTTTTCCTACTCCTCTGATAGCGCTGCCGGGGCCCTAGTCAGTTTCACTGACAGCTCTAGTTAATATTTTAGTTCACCTGAGAGGAAGGCTAAAGGTGAACTATTTTTATCAATCTGTGACCGTCGTCTGTCTGTTATCTGTGTCTGATGTCAAAACTTAACATTGCGGATACCATACTAGACTGGCTTCAGTCGTTTTTGTTTAACATTCATCTCTTTCATTCTTTACATTATTTGTATCCTGTTCCTCTGTAATTAAGAAATAGATCAGCTCTAACTGTGATTTGTTGTGTAATAAATCACAGTTTGGAGGTCAGTTGTAAAGTAGACAAATCACAAGCGCGTAGCGCGCGTGATTTGTCTACTTACAACTGACCGACAAACTGTGATTTATTACCCAACAAATCACTGGCTAGAGCAGATCTATTTCGATTCTAACATGCTGAAAATCGGCAATAATGTTGTTGTTTCCTTCATAATCTCACAACTTTTCGCCATTGTTAGAAGAAATCCCGCTAAAATTATCGACTGAAACACATGCATTTACATCCTTTTCTAACGTTCTCGATGCGAGAAAATGACGTTACACCGACTAACGTCAAGTAAATCGACTAGTGACGTCATAAATTTGCAGTTTTTAATGACGTCACACGTCACGCTCTTCCGAGCTGTGATTTGTTGCAGAATAAAACACAGTTATTTTGCATTGCCTATATAGGCGCGCTGTGTTAGAATCCAATTTCAAGTTACCTCTCCCTGAACATTTCTAGCCAAGGGACTGAAGTAAAACAAAAGTCTGTAAGCTATGCAAGCTTTATGTCCCTTCAAGAAAAAGGAAACGAAAGAGAGAAAAAGTAAAGAAAGGGTCTGGAGCCAGACTAATACCATACAGGCTATAATTTCCATTGGGTATTCATGAACCTTGGCCAGGATGTATACCTAGATAAAATCTAGGTCAAGTTCGAATATGGGTTAGTTAGGATCAAAAGCTAGGTCACGACTAAATAAAAAAACAACAAAAAAACCTTAAGAATGCAATAGAGGCTACAATTTTCATTGGCTCTTCATGAAACTTTGGGTCGGGATATGTTTGTAGATGAGTCCTAGGTCAAGATCGAATATGGGTCATCTGTGGCAAGAACTAGGACACTAGCTCAAATCATATGAAAAGCTTGCGGATGCGAATTGGCCTGTTTTTTTATTTTGTTGTTGTTGTTTTTTTTAGTTTTGTTTTGTTTTTTGTTTGTTTTTTTTCATTGGATCTTCATTAAACGCGGTTGGGATGTGTATATAGATGAAATCTAGATCAAGTTTGAATAGGTCACTTGGTCAAATAATATGTATGTCTTGGAGGCTGCATTCTAACTGGATCACCTGAAATATGGTCAGAATATTTGTCTAGATGAATATGGTCAAGTTCGAATATGGGTCATCTTGTGTCAAAACTAGGTCACTAGGTCAAATCATATTAAAAATTGTTTATGCAATAGAAGCTGCAGTTTTTAAAGAATCATTGTGAAATTTGGTCTAATTGTTAATTTAGATACAATTTATTTCAAGTTCGACTCTGGGTCATCTGAGGTCAACAACTAGGTCTTAAGGTCATATCATATGAAAGCCTTGTGGATGCAGAAAATATGCACTATAAAAGGGCTATCCATAAGAAGCAATGAATACACTACAGAACTGAAAAATAAGGAGTGTGCATGTTTTCTGGGCCAGACTAGCTAGTTTCGGCCAATTAGGCCTCATCAGTGACCCTCAAATATTTTCAAAATTCCACAATGGAATCAATGATTCCAAAAGGACAAGAAAATATAAACTACTCTATGTTGTAGGGTAGGGGGAATTTTTACGGCCGCCAAACATTCCCAAACACCAGCAGTAGTGACGTTAAATATGTTCTATAAAAGGGTTATCCTTTGGAAGCAAGTAATACACCACAGAACAGAAACATATGGAGTGTGCATGTTTTCTGGACCTTACTAGCTAGTTTCGGCCAATTAGGCCTCATCAGTGACCCTCAAATACTTTCAATATTCCACAATGGAACCAATGATCCCAAAGGACAAGTTAATATAAACTTCACTATGACGTAGGGCAGAGAAACATTTTACGGCCGCCACACATTCTTAAACACCAGCTGTAGAGACGTTAAATATGTTCTATAAACGGGTTACTGTTAAACACTAAAATTTAGCGGCAGCAAATTTTGGCGGTTTTTATGAGTAGACCTTTTCACGGATTAATATTTTTTGCGGATTTTCGATTTCCGAAGAAAAGAAATCAGTCGAATCTCCAAAGCCGTGTAAGATGACAAAAAATTCATCGGAGTTGATCATCAACAGCGTCATGCGGAAATTAGCTAAAACGTTTGTGTTCACTGCATGATTAACCCAATGTGCTACCTTGATAAACCGCTTAGAGGATCTAAGCCTGTCCAGGAACCGCGGTGCTAGGCGGACCGTCCATGCTAATAAACCCTATTGGTTTCATTGGGCGACAGGGCTTGAGATGTCATTTCATCTCAATGTCGGGTAAAAGTCCCACAAAATTGGAAGCAACGTCTCCAAAATGACCTTTACAGTATTGACGGGGACGTTAAACCTCAAATCAAACAAAACCTTGATAATCCATGCGTCTGTCTAGAGGTGTGTCACTTTCCTCTTTCTTATTAGTTTACCAATCCTATTGAGCTTCAATCCATTACCAATTATATCAACAGTTTTGACAATAACTCTCAACGTGTGTTTGTTTTCATTCAGTCGTTTTGAGCTGTCTTATGACTAGAACATTGTCTTTCTTTATTTCGAATTCTAAAGAAGTAAATACACCTTTCCTTTTGTCACCGATGATGCCTATGACAGAATAAAGTTTCTCCCCTCGCACTCTTTGAGCTTTATTGGCGGATTTTTATTTTGGTGTTTTTCCTTGACCGCAAATAGCGCCAAAATAAAACGGCTGCCAAATATAAGTGTTTTACAGTATCATTTGGAAACAAGGAATACACCACAGAACTAAAAATTATGGAGTTTGCATATTTTCTGGGCCAGACTAACCAGTTATGGCTGCATTTTATATTGGATCGTTATAAAAATTTTGGTCAGGATGTGTGTCTAGATAAATTTTAGGCCAAGTTTGAATATGGGTCATCTTTGGTCAAAGACTGGGTGACTAGGTCAAACCATATGAAAACCTGGATGATGCAATAAAGGCTGCATTGGTCATTGGATCTTCATTAAACTTGGCCTGGATGTCTGTCTCGATGCATTCAAGGTCAAGGTTGGATATGGGTAATCTAGGGTCAAACACTAGGCCACAAGGTCAAATTATATGAAAACCTTGAGGATGCCATACAGGCTATATTATTCATTGGATCGTCATGAAACTTGGTCAGGGTGTGTGTCTAGATGAAATCTATGTCAGATCGGAATATGGGTTATTTGTGGTCTAAAACTAGGTCAATGGATCAAATAATAGGAAAACATTGTGGATGTTAAAGAGGCTGCATTTTTCGTTGGTTCTTCATCAAACTTTGTCAGGATGTTTGTCCAGATGAATTCTAGGTCAAGTCTGAATATGGGTTATCTTGGGTCAAAAGTAGATCATTAGGTCAAATCATATTAAATTCTTGTAGAAGCAATAAAAGCTGTAGTTTTCAAGGGACCATTCTGAAAATTAATCAAATTGTTAATCTAGATAAAATTAAGGTAAAGTTAGATTCTGGGTCATCCATTTTTAAAAGCTAGGTCATTAGGTCAAATAATATGAAAACCTTGTCGATGCAATTGAAGCTGCATTTTATTGGCTCTTTATGAAACTTGGCCTGGATGTGTGTTTAGATAATTTCTATGTCAGTTTTGAATATGGGTCATCTGGGATCATAAACTAGACCACAGATCAAATCTTATGAAAACCTTATGGATGAAACAGAGGTTCCATTTTCAATGACTCTTCAGGAAACGTGGTCATGATGTGTATCTAGATAAATTCAAGATCAAGTTTGAATATTGGTCATTCTGGGGTCAAACACTAGGTCACTATGTAACATCGGTGAGGCGGTTCTAACGAGTACCCACAACCTATGTTTTTTAGCAAAAATAAAAAAAAACTAATGTGTACCTCTGCAAACCCCAGTTTCACTATTTAAAATACTAGGTTTAACTACATGAAAAACTAGTGTTTAAGGAGGTCAAAATTATATAGTGCATGTTTCCGTGATGGTATTCTAACAGAATGAATATGCAGGCTGAGTTTAGTCTAATGTGCATATGTTTTGAACATGTTTTGTCGCGGCAATTGCATATCACGCTGCTTAATAAGCTCATTAAATTTTCTCAGTGCAGGTTCAAAATAGAAGTGGAGGCAATGACCAGGAATCGATACAATTAACCCACAACTCCCATCAGAGACACCAAAGGGAAAGAAACACAAACATGAAACAACAGACCCCAATGGAAACATCGATAGCAGAAAGCCAAAAGGACAGTTACTTTCCCACAAAACGGCCGTAGACTATCCAAAATAAAATAATATAAGCGACACAAACACCCAAAGACAAACCATAACAAAAATAAACGCGACAGAAGAACCGCCTTGGAAAGAACAGCGGAAACGAACTCCACTGGGTGGTGCGGGGGGGGGGGGGGCGCTTAAATCGATTTTACGTGGCCAAAATCCTCGCCCTTATTTCCGTCGCGATTTGGACAAACAATTTGTTCAGTCCGCATGATGGCCTCCTAACTCATCAGTGCAACATCTCCGTGAACACAAAAAAAAATCAAACAACCACAGAGATGAAACAACGGTGAGGACTCGACGGCAAGAAACCACTGAAATGCGGAGCAAAAGAAAACAGTTAGGCTCCGATCAACTGTCAAATATTACAAAATTTGCCTCTGGAACAACGCATGTTCTATTAATACTTTATTACTAACAGTAGATCTTCGACGATGCATTTCATTCTAGCTCATAAATGCTGCAAAATCGTCATTATGAGTACAAGTATCATGTTTTATGTCAATATGCGCATAAAATATCGAAAAGATTACATCAATTAAATTCCATTTAAGAATTTATATATTCCCGTGCGTTAATACTTCATTTTCTTACGTAAATGAGCCTGTTTCGGTATTTTGAAACTAGAATAGTCTTCATTTGCATCTAAGAGGACGTGGCCTAGCCAGTTTGTCAAACTACAGTACTGCTTAATATGGCATCACGAAAACAAGCCTATATAATTTCAATCCCCTTGAATTCATCCCACTTTTATATAGTGAAAAATTGGGTTAACAGGGATAAACCTTATTTTTCTTATGTCTGCTCTAAAATACAGATTGTGGGTATTTCTAACGAGTACCCACAATCTATATTTTAGAGCAGAAATAAGAAAAATATTACATTTTTTCATCTGAAAATTTTCATTTTTTTTTTTTTTTTGTCGAAACATTTACAATGTATTTGAATAGGCGTGTTTTCGTAATGGGGAGTCTCAATAAAAGCACATTACGATAACTCATCTTTGTGACATAGCCCATTCTTTCTTTCCTCCAAAATGACTTTTTCCCGATGAAGAGTTGTAATATTTTTCTTATTGGACGGGTTGTTTAAAAAAATTGTCCTTTGAAATAACGATGTCCGGGCGGGCGGGCGTCTAACGGGTGCCCGGCGTCGGGCGGGCGCCGGGTTGGTGTCTTCCGAGGTTTACCTTTTGGTTAACCTTTGTTACCTTTATTCTTCAGTGGATTGCTTTCATATTGGGACTGTTGCTTCATTGATAGTACCTCTTTCATATGCAATCCATTAATGGCACCAGGAACCAAAGTTTTGTTGAAAATTACCATTTTTGAACTGAAGTTTATTAAAGAAGTTTGCTCTGTATTACCTCACTTCATTTGCAAGCTTGATAGCCATTACGATAACACGCCCGTATGGCATAGTGCATTTTTTCACATCTCCAAAATGGCTACTTTTCTGATTAAAATATGCGATATTTTTCTTATAAATACTACAAACATAGGTTGTGGGTGCTCGTTAGAACCGCCTCGTTGAGGCGGTTCTAACGAGTACCCACAACCTATGTCTTGGAGTAAAAATAAGAAAAATAATGTTTACCCCCTTAAACCCCAGTTTTCTCTATATAAAGTGGGGTTTACGGGGGTGTTCATTTCACGGACTTGTTCACGTGATGCATAGTTGATAGAACGCTGGACTCTGAACCAGAGGGTCATGGGTTCAATTCCAGGCGGAGGAATGTTATGTTTTACTTTTTCTTTCTTAAAAACACATAAACGTTTTTATTACTTGCAAGTTTGTACAATTTCTTTTTTTTGTCAGACATATAAACTTCGTTTTGTACAATGCAAAGGCTTGAAAATTTCTTGTGGGTACTTTTTGGTTGTCTTTCAATTGCTGCAGTCTGTTTAACTTTTTTTACATAAGAAAATGGCGTTTGGACGGTATGCAATCATTCATACATGTACGCATGCATACGTGCGTGCATGTTCAAACTTAGGCATGCTTACACTCAGGCATGCATGCACATACCCATGCATGCACACGCACACACTTTCCTGCATATATGCATGCATGTACACACACATTCATGCATGCACACACATGTGCATGCGCTCATGCATGCATGCACACACACATGCATAAATGCACACACTCACGCATGCATACATGCATATGTGCACTCATGTATACATGCACTCATGCATGCATGCATGCAGACATGTATGCACGCATGCATACATACCCATACTCATGCATGCATGCATGCACATACACATATGCATGCACACATGTATGCATGCGCACGTGCACTCATGAAGGCTTGCATGCACACAAATTCGTGCACTCATGCATGCACTCATGTATGCATGAACACACATCCATGTATGCACACGCATGTGCATGCACGCATGCATGCATGCACACACACATTCATAAATGCACACACTCACACATGCATGCAAGCACACATGCATGCACACATAATTCATGCATGCATGCACACAGTCATGCAGGCATGCAGGCATGCATGCACACACTCATGCATGCATGCACTCACACATGCATGAATGCACTCAGGCATGCATGCATACATGCATGCACACTCATGCATGTACATGCACACTCATGCATGCATACACACATGCATGCTGTCTATTATTAGAAAGCCTTTGTCAGCGCTGTAGTGCTTCACACAAATGTTGGGTATGTTTTGCTGCAGTCTGTTGAGCTTTTTTACAAAACAAATTTTTGGGAAAAAATCTGCATAATTGAAATTTTATTTTGGATAACCTGTTCAACTTAGGCCCCTATAGGCGAGCTATGTTGCCTTCTGCCAACTCTTGCAGGTTGCAGCTTTGCTGACGTCAAAACGGTACTGAAAAACCCGTCCATAATGTCATTAGGCATTTGTCTTGTTTAGCATTAACATAGGCTGCGAGTGCTCGATAGAACCGCCTCCTTGCGGCGGTTCTAACTAGCACCACAACCTATGCTTTGCAGCAGAAATAAAGCAAATAATGTATATCCCCTTCAACACCATGTTTCTCTATAAAAAGCGGGGTTCTGTTCCAAGGCGGTTCTTTTGTCGCGGTTTATTTTTGTTATGGTTTGTCTTTTGGGTGTTTGGGTCGCTTATGTTATTTTATTTTAGATAGCCTATTGGCCATTTGTGGGAAAGTAACTGTCCTTTTGGCTTTCCGCTGTTGGTGTTTCAATTGGGGTCTGTTGTTTCGTGTTTGTGTTTCTTTCCCTTTGGTGTCTCTGATGGGAGCTGTGGTTTGATTGTATCGATTCCTGATCATTGCATCCACTTCTATTTAGGGGGTGTTCATTTCACGGACTTAACCTCATATTGCACTGCCTGGCAACATGCCTAAAAGGTGTTGTGAGCACTAAATTGCTAACATGTTACAAGTCTCCAACAATTCTTGTTGTTTCATTTTGGTTGGTTTATTTGTGTCCTTCATGGTGCCTATAGGTAGTTTTTCTGGTCCGACGCTTTTATCTCGTGCAAACAATTACATATTTTTAATTAGCCGATTACGCACTCAAGAAGTTGTTGATTGGCTGTCCATAATGACGTGAAAAGACACCAGGCCTTTCGACACGTCTACAAAAATCAAGCGGACGCCATATATTGAAATACAGAGTTACTGCTTGAGCAGACACGCTGTGCAACTAGCTTATTTTCAGCCACAAAACGGATACATTAAGGACAGAATATATCATGATTTGTCAGATCTAATGAATTTATTAAAAGGTGTATGGTCATTGACAATTAAACCATCCAAGTCTTACACAGAAATTTTGGTGGTATGATTTTGTTAATAATTGAGAAGTTTGAAGAAATATTATAATTTTGACAACAAATGGTGGGATATGTTTTACTTTTAAATTAGGCATGACTCTTTAATTGTCATTTAAGTTTAACAGTCAATAATCGCTGCATTTCTCAGGTCATAAATAGTCTCTTACTGTTTTATGTTTGCAGGTAAAATAATACTTATTACTTGCATAACTGAGTAACCTTGTTCAAAAGTCAAGGAGTGAGGGATTTTAACCGAAATTAGGCATACCACCAAAATTTCTGAGTAAGACTTGGATGGTTTAATTGTCATTGACCATACACGTTACAGTAAAGCGATAATCAAAGGACGAGTTACAAGTATTAGGCTAGCATTAAGCAACTTGGCACGACACTTCAAATTGAAGTTGCTTTTATGGGATGAAAGAATGACACTTGCCCCTATACCTGCAAGTTAATCAAATATCCGTTGATGATGATTACTTCGTCCTTCCATCACGCAAACACGCCTATACAAATACATTGCCACCAGTTTCGCCGAAAAAAAATGAAAATTTTATGATGAAAAATTGTGATATTTTTCTTATTTCTGCTCAAAATAAAGATTATGGGCACTCGTTAGAACCGCCTCATCAAGGCGGTTCTAACGAGTGCCCACAATCTATATTTTAGAGCAGAAATAAGACAAATAAGGTATACCCCCGGAAACCCCGGTTTTACTATATAAAAGTGGGGTTCAATGGGGTCAAAATTATATAAGCGTGTTTTCGTGATGTCAGGATGTTCCGCTAATAGAAAAGGGCCATTTGGCTGATATGGTTATAACTTAATAACGAGTCTGAAAGTTCTGTAATGAATATGTCGCTTAATTTTCACAAGAAAATAAAACATACATAAGAACCGAGATCGCTTATTGATCATAAAAACATGTACAACACGCAAACACGCCTATATGCTTTGGACCCCCTTCAACCCCACTTTTATATAGTGAAACTGGAGTTTACAGGGGCAAACCTTATTTTTTCTTATTTTTTGCACAAAATATAGATTAGGCGGTACAATCTATTTTAAGGGTAGAAATATGAATATATCACAAGTTTGCATCTTAAAATCTTTTTTTCGTTTTTTCAGCAGTAAAATTTTCAATGTTTAATAATATTTTATTGCAAGACAAGCATTGGGATTGTGCACAAAGATCTCTCAACATTAGTTACGGCCCTTCCCTATGTATTTATATAGGCGTGTTTTCATAATGAGCGAGTAGGAAGGTCATTCCCGTCATGCCGAAGAAAACCAACTTTTATTTGTTGCAACCAATGTCAGCCTTTCTGGAAAGTGACAGTTGGACGTTCTGTACTGATTTTAAGTGTTTCGTCTTCTGTATTTATCGGCCAAATTATAGAAACATCCGTGGTGTATGGGTTAGGCTACTCGCCTTGTAAACCAGGGGTCGCAGGATCGATCCCGGGCTTCTCCAGACTTTCGGATGAGTCTTTAAACCGAGGTCCCGTCTCCGTATGACCTTAGCTGTTGGTGAGACGTAAAACCCAAACACTCACTCACTCGGCCAAATTATATAACTTAATGCATTTAGTTCCCTTGAAGACTGGGCTTTACAAAATGGAACACACATGTTAAGTACCTTGTGTGGTTTATGTTTGATGGACGATTTCGTTCAGTGTGTCCAACCAATTTTAGATCAGATACTAACTAATTTTGTTATATCTGTATTTCCGGCAGTTTTAAAGGCAATCGGAAAAAGGGCCCTTTGATTCAAAAGATAAATCTATAAATTTTCAGTTAGACACAAATGCCACTGAAACAAATAAACATCTAATAAACCTGATAAATTCTTAAATTTCAATGCGTAACCTTTAATTTGATATAGCACTTATGAAAATACCTCAGGAAATAGGGGAGAAAATGTCACTTGATGGTGGCAACTGCCATAAGGTGTAGTCTATCCAAATAGCATGCTGACCTTACTTATTGGCATAGACGCAGGGCCGCGCCAAGTTGCTTAATGCTAGCCCAATACTTGTAACGCAACCTTTGATTATCGTTTTACTGTAACGGGTTCGCTCCCGGGTTTTCCAGACTTTCGGTAGAGTATTTAAACCGCGGTCCCGTCCCCATATGAGCTTAGCTGTTTATGCGACGTAAGCCTCAAACATACATTCACTTTAGTATCAACGGTTAAATCCCTCAATCCTTGACTTTTGACCAAGGCTACTCAGTTATGAAAATTAAAATCTGATATTCACTCAGATAACAAAATAAATTGAAAACAAAAAAGCTGGGCATATCTAGGCCAGATTTACATATGAAAACTTTATGGGATGAAGGAACAAAAGTTTGTTCAACTGGTTCAGGTTACATGACCAAGATGGCTGTCATGGTAAAACACTTCAAAAATCTTCTTCGAAGAAACAAATGGCTCAATAAATGCTCAGCACCCAGGAGAGCGTTTCAGGATCATTGGTCTTTAAACGACTTCTCCACCTTCACCAGCGGATTGATTTTGAAATATTTGCACAAGGATGTCTCTTGAGTGACCCTCTACCAAAACTTGTCAAACCGTTCCACTTTGGTAGAAAAATCTTAACACGACTTCTATTCCTTAAGCTGATGATGGAATTGTGATAGAATTTCACAGGAAAGTTCCTTGGATAACCCTTTACTAAAATTGCTCAAACTGCTCTGCTCCGATGAATCAGATTGTCGCCAAAGTTAGAAATAGAAAAAAAAAACAACATTTAAACGACTTCTTTTCCTTAAACAGTGGATGGATTTTGAAATAATTGCACACCGAGTGTGTTTCTTGATTGACCCTCTACCAAAATTGCTCAAACCGTTTTAAAAATAGAAATTTTTTTAAACCAATTCTTCTCTTAAACCGGTGGATGGATTTTGAAATAATACACAGGAATGTTCCTTGGTTGATCCTTCATCGAAATTGCTCAAACTTTCCGCTTCGATGGAAACAAATGGCCGCCAGGCTAAACTAAGAAAAACGTTAAAACGACCTCTGCTCCTTAACCAGTAGGTCGATTTGAAATAATTTTACATGAATGTTTCTTCGCCGACTCTCCACTGAAATTGATCAAACTATTCTGCTCCAATTAACAAGATGATTGTTTAAGATTAAAAAAGAAAAAAAAACAACAACAGAAAACAGATTTAAACAACACCTCTTCCTAAACCGTGGTTGGATTATTGAAATACTAATTATTGTACAGGAATATTCCTTGTGTGGTCCTCTAACAAAATGTCTTTAGTCATGATGCACTGATGAACAAGATGCTACCAGAGCTGAGAAAAGAAAAAAAAATGAACTGATTAACTTTTGAAAAAAAATCCATTTTTTTTTCTTGAGTTATGCCCCTTTGAAATTTTGCGTGTTTTAATCTTGTAGGCAAGATATCTCAAAAACTGGTCGAGCTATTGCCCTGAAACTTTACAGGGTGGTTCAGGATGATGAGTAGATGAACTGATTAACTTTTGAAAAAATCCGACATTTTTTTCTTGAGTTATGCCCCTTTGAAATTTTGCGAGTTTTAAGCTTGTAAGCAAGATATCTCAAAAACTGTACGAGATATTGCCCTGAAACTTTACAGGCTGGTTCAGGATGATGAGTAGATGAACTGATTAACTTTTGAAAAAAAATCCGAAGGATAATGCCCCTGTCTTGAGTTATGCCCCTTTGCAAAATACTTTGAAGTCTTGTAAGCAAGATATCTCAAAAACTGTTTGAGCTTTTGCCCTGAAACTTAACAGACTGGTTTGGGATGATGAGTAGATGAACTGGTTAACTTCTGAAAAAAATCCGATTTTTTTTCTTAAGTTATGGCCCTTTGAATTTTTTTGCGTTTTAAGCTTGTAAGCAAGATAACTAAAAAACTGTTCGAGCTATTGCCCTGAAACTTAACAGAATGGTTGGGGATGATGAGAAGATGAATTGATTAACTTTCGACAAAAATCCAATGTTTTTTTCTTGAGTTATGCCCCTTTGAAATTTTGCGTGTTTTAAGCTTGTAAGCAAGATATCTTAAAAACTGTTCGAGCTTTTGCCCTGAAACTTTACATGCTGGTTCAGGATGATGAGTAGATGGACTGATTAACTGTTGAAAAAATCCGAAATTGTTTTCTTCACTTTCGCTTTGAAATTTTTGTTTTAAGCTTGTAAGCAAGATAAAAAACTGTTTGAGCTATTGCCCTGAAACTTTTCAGAATGGTTGGGGATGATGAGAAGATGAACTGATTAACTTTCGACAAAAAATCCATTTTTTTCTTGAGTTATGCCCCTTTGAAATTTGGTACGTTTTAAGCTTGTAAGCAAGATATCTGAAAAAAAAAACTGTTTGAGCTATTGCCCTGAAACTTTACAGGCTGTCCAGGATGATGAGTAGATGAACTGATTAAGTGAATTTTAATGCATTTGCATTTTTGGGGAACTTAATGCATGCTTGCTTAAGACCGGTTGGTCGCTTAATAGATGTGGACACTAACACAGGTTTGACTGTATCTCTAAAACTGTATGAGCTATTTTCCTGTAACTTAAAACACTGGTATGGGGTGATAAATAAATGACCTGATTAACTTCAGTTTTTCTTGTGTTATGTTCCTTCTAAAATTTCAGCATTGCAGCCAAATGAAAAAAAAGATATCTCAATCACTGTTAGGGACAAGCAGTGTTAGGGTCAAGCAGTTTAAGGGTTATAGTTATAAATAATTTCGCAGGAATGTCTTTTTGGTAACCATCTGTCGAGATTGCTCAAATTGCTCTGTTCAACAAGATGTTCGCAAGAATTTGAAATAGATATACTTTTAAACGACTTCTTTCTCTAAAAGGCCGCTTTTTCATAGCAATGTTCCATTGGAGACCCTTTAACAAAATTGCAGAATATACTGGACATGATAGCCACCAGATATAAAATTATAAAACAAAAAACATTAAAATGACAGCTTGGCTGATTTTTGAAATAATTTCATAGAAATGTTTCTTGGGTCACCGCCAATCCTCCACTTCATTTCCATATTGCCTAACTGACGAATAATCTTGTAACTCTAACTTTATATGTAGAGAATTTGGGATTTACACGATTATAGGTTATTTATTTCCAAGACCCGCGATAGGCGGGAACGCTTTTCAGGAGTAACGTTTTCTTTCTACTTTTAATTTTAGGAGGCCATTGGTGACGGGTTTTGTGACGCAGATAATAATCAAGAACATTGTGACTGGGACGGAGGGGACTGTTGCCCATCTACAGTGGAAGACGGCGTTGTTATCACTTTCCCAGAACATTGCCCCGTAGACTGCAAGTGCCGGGACCCAGCCGCAGCAGAAAATAAACGTCGTCGTCGACGTCATAAACTAAAGTACAAGGCATTAATGTATGGTGCTAGAACTCAAACAGTTCCTTAATGATTGGAATACTCTTGTGGTGAATAAATGTGAATCCTTTAAGTTCTTTGACGGAGGTATGGCCTCAATAGACAAACATCAATGCAAGAATTTTGCGATCTCAAATAATTCAGTTGTGTTGTCTTAACCCGATAGAAACACTTGCCAACGAGGCAAGTTTAGCCATAAATGTTATATGGTTGATAAGTCCTTTTATCATTTTCATGGCTTTTGGGTCAGTTTTTTTTTTTTTGGTTTTTGTTTTTGTTTTTTTTTATCATTTCCAAGGGCTAATTCGTCATTTTTATATATGTTTTCTTCTAGTTTTGAACGATACATCCTGTAAGCAGACACTGTAGACCCTACGGCGTCTGATCATGGTCTGCACTGTTCAGTGGGTTTCCAGGTGGGCCCCGTCAAGCGATTTTGGTACTTATCGCCTATGCGAGCAGCGAAGGTTCAGGCGAGCCTGCGCATCCGCGCAGACTCGCCAGAACCTTCGACGCTCGCTCATGCAAGCAGTGAATCAAGAGGAACCTTCAGACAGAAAGCCATATCCCTGGCCCCTCTGAATGGCTGGGCATGCACAGTTATAATTTGTCATGACGGAATGTTCGAAGACCCAAATACGCTTGGCGGGGCTCAGGTAAGAATGGGTTAATAATTGAGCCCCGCCAAGCGAATTTGGGTCTTCGAGCATTCCGTCATGACAAATTTTAACTGCGCATGCCCAGCCATTCAGAGGGGCCAGGGATATGGCTTTCTGTCTGAAGGTTCCTCTTGATTCACTGCTTGTATGAGCGAGCAGCGAAGGTTCTGGCGAGACCGCGCGGATGCGCAGGCTCGCCTGAACCTTCGCTGCTCGCATAGGCGATAAGTACCAAAATCGCTTGACGGGGCCCAATTAGAACCACCAATACTCATGTTCACCTATTGTTTTTTTGTTGTTGTTTTTATACGCCCGTTTTGCAAAAACGTTCGTATTGTGCCCCTTTGAGTATTGCTGTAAATATTTGTTTCCGGGTAACTCATCTTACAAATAACATTCTATCAAGCTGATACTTGATATAAATATGTTCTAGAAAGGGTTATCCTTTGGAAGCAAGGAATACACCACAGAATTGTTAAATATAGTGTGTACATGTTTTCTGGGCCAGACTAGCTAGTCTCGGCCAATTAGGCCTCATCAGTGACCCTAAAATATTTTCAAAATTCCACTATGGAATCAATGGTCCCAAAGGACAAGAAAATATAAACTACACTATGATGTAGGGAGACTTTTTACGGCCGCCACACATTCCCAGTTAGCCCATGATGTGGAGCAGTGCATATTGTTAAAGCCCATACTGGCTATAACTATATGGATGTTGTCCGTGTGTTTGAAACGCCTTAACCAAAGAGTGTAATGTCGGTCATAACCTCAAAAAGACTTGTCACACTCTCATGAAAATTCACACACATACTCATCATCACAAGACCTACATTCTATCAAAGGACCATACCTATATTGCCTTTGTCCATGTGTTTGTCTTGCCTTAACCAAAGCATAAGCTTGGTCATAACTTCAAAAGTATTTACCTTTCTCTCATTTCACACAAATGCTTACCATCACAAGACCTACATTCTGACAAAAAGCTTATACTCACCTCTTTCATAGCTCTATGTGGGGTCCTTTCTGACGTAGGCCGTGATCTGGTTTAGAAATTATGGTCCAACAAATGAAAACAAATTTATGCCTCTTTGAATGTTTCTATAAGCAATTTCGCCTGCAATTTATAACCAATCCAGCTGAAACGTGATATATAGGTAGACCAAGATGTAGAGCAGCGCATATTATTTCAAGGTTACAGTCCATCAAATAGTTATGCCCCTTTGAAAATTTCTCTTAACATTTTTTTTATCATGGCTAACTCTTCCTACAGTGAACATTTAATCGAGCTGAAAATTTATATATAGTTTGACCACAATGTGGAGCAACGCATATTGTTTCGAGGTTACCAGATATAAATATAGTTATGCCCCTTTGCAGATTTCTGTAAGTATTTTGTTGTGGCTAACTTCTCGTACAATTAATATCCGATGAAGCTGAAACTTCATGTATAAGTTAGACCATATGTGGCGCAGTGCTTATCGTTTTGAGGTTACGACCCACCAAAAATTAATCGCATTATGCCCCTTTGAAAATTTATGTACACTTTTTGTTTGTAGCTGCAGGTAACATTCGATCTAGCTAAATCTTGATATTAAGTTTGACTATGATGTGGAGCAGTGCATATGGTTTAGATAGGATGGTCCACCAAATATTTATATAAGGATTACGCTTCAAAAATATTTGTAGACATTACCATTTCCGGCTAACTCCTCCTACAATTAAGATCCGATCAAGGTGAAAATTGTTATGTAGTTAGACCATGCATGATATGGAGCAGTTCTTATTGTTTCAAGGTTTCAGTCCAACAAATATTAACTTGCAACGGGCGTATAATGCCCGCTTGCGGAGCTCTTGCTTTGTTTATGCTTTTTGTAATTTTTGTTGTTGTTGTTGTTGATTTTTCAAGTAGTGCTAGATAACAATTAACTGATTTACAGAGTTTCTTTTATCGCGGAAATGTATGCTGAGGGTAATCTTAAGAATCGCCTAATTGGCGCGATTCCACTGGGTACACACAGATTATTGTTATTTTAAGATGATATTCAATCATTATACACTTTCTGCCTCCTGTCATAAACACATTTTCATGGCACAAAATGTATTCGAGCCCTTAACGTTGGCAGTATTTCTGCATCTCCATCAAAAAATACAGTATGGGTACTCGTTAGAACCGCCTCAACGAGGCATTTATTCTTACAAATACCAACAACATATGTTTTTGACAAGAATTTATTTTGTCTGTGCATTTATAATCATGTCTGGAGGAATATTATTCAGTGAAATGGTTGATTATTGTTATGCATGCGACGTGAAGTTGCAAGTAAATGTTGACATGCACGTGACAAGTTGCTGGATGGCATCACTTGTGGTTATTATTGTCGTGACATCACACAGTGACATCATTAATAATACGGGAATACTTACGATGTTGATCCGCACGAGAGACATTACTGGGCGGCATCATGGGAGGATATTCGCAACATTTGCATTATTGGCTGGCACCCAGCTTGCACATTGTCAATATTGGAAAGACAGGTAACCAGACCCTCCTGACCTTTCAAGGTCAGGGGGGTCTGGTTACCTGTTTTTCCAACACTGATAACGTTCAGACAAGGAACCAGCAGATAATGCAAATAAGGTGAATAATTGTGTGATATCACATGTCATACTATAACGGTTTAGTCAACTTATTCCGTTGTATGAAAAATTTATCCAACTCGCTGGCGTGCGCTGAAGTGTTGAAAAACCAATCAAGCGAAATCCTCGTTTTAGACGTATGCATAAAGTACTGCAAACGAGCTGAATCTGTGTGTAACATGTGAATAACGTATTCATAGCTTATCTCTAGTGCATGCTCAGCTTCTTCAAGGAAAGGCAGCGTCTACCCAGCGTATCTCTGGCGTTCTTGACTCATGCACAACGTTACATGTAGACTAACTTTGTAATTCTTTTTCGACGCAGTTCAAATCAAAAGAGTACCATTAATCTATGTTCATGGCAAAAAAATAAGAGAAATAATAAACACCCTTAAAGGCTTCTAAACCCCACTTTTCCAGATGAAACTTGGGTTCTTTAAGTAAGGATGGCACTATTTATAAGAAAATCGATTAATGCATCGATAAATTTCACAAAAATGATTATCGTTACTGGTTTGCTAATAATCGATTATTGTCTTGAGTATTCAGACACCTCAACTTTTTTACATATTTGTTTCAAAATCTGGACAACTTCATTTTACAACCCGATATTGTGTATAAACATCGCTTGATGAGGGGCAAACAAAGCAAACCCTGATGAGACGCTGATTTCTGCGGCGTCTCATCTGGGTCTACACTGTTTGTTCAGGACTGTCTGTCCAAATACATACCGTAAATTAAAAAGTATAAAATATGGTAGGAGTCATGCTCATACAAACATGTAAAGTTATGACGGCCACCAAATCATCAGTGATTACGAATAAATTATCGATCACAATGGCAGGAATGATAATCGATTATCTTTTCAGGTCTGATTAGCCAACCTTATTTAGAAGGGTATTAATTACGCGAACTTCAATATTAATGTGATTCGCGATATTACATGTACACTGGCGGACGGTGTCTTAGTCGGATTACGAAAACACGCCTATACAAATACACTGTAAGTCTTACGCCGGAAAAACGAAAAGTTTTAAGATGAAAAATGGTGATATTTTTTATTTCTGCTCAAAATATAGATTGTGGGTACTCGTTAGAACCGCCTCGACACAATCTATGTTTTAGAGCAGAAATAAGAAAAAATAAGGTTTACCCCTGTAAACCCAAGTTTTACAATGTAAAAGTGGGGTTCAAGGGGGTCAAAATTATATTATGTGTGTTTTCGTGATGGATGCGTTCAGGCGGTCGCGGGTTCGATTCCTGCCGCATGGCAGCATCTCTTTATATCAACTTTCCTGTTTTTTGTTTCAATGGTCATTCTTTGCCTTCCACTGTTTCAAGAAAGCAGTGGCCGGATTCTGGTGAAAAATGTACACCGCTATATGCTCAGGAAAAGTGCTTTACGAAGGCAAGCATATATAAGTTTGACCCCCTTGATCCCCACTTTTATATTGTTAAACTGGGGTTTACAGTGATAAACCGTATTTTCTTATATCTGCTCTAAAATATAGTTTGTGGATACTCGTTAGGACCGCCTCGTGTACCCACAATCTATATTTTCAGCAGAAATACGAAAAACATCACAATTTGTAGCTTAAAATTTTCGCTTTTTTTCGGCCGTAAAATTTACAATGAATTTATAAAGGCGTGTTTTCGTAATGGTATCCCGCTTGACATGACCTTACTAATGTTTACCGGGTCGTTAAACTGCAAAACAAACTAAACCAAACATGTAGTCGGTAATCCTGTTTATCAATTGACACGTGTTTGTTCGTTATTATCCCCCCCCCCCCCCCCGACCGAATGGGTTCGGGGGACATAGCGATCAGCCTGGCGGCCGTCCGTCAGGTTGTCCGTCCGTCCGTCCGTCCGTCCGTCCGTCCGTAGACGCAACCTTGTGATGGCCATAACACCCATACCCTTTGAGATTCATTGATGGTTGTTGACAAAATTGTTCACAAGGCTGAGACGGCGTGTCATGCGCAAGAAGTAGAACTCTGACTGCCATAATTGTTTAGTTATCTTAACTTTTAATAAAATAGAATGACTATCTTGTATTGGCCATAACTCCAATACCGTTTGAGATATATTGATGATACTTGGCACAACTGTTCACAAGGCTGAGCCGGCGTGCCATGCGCAAGAACCACAGCTCCGGTTGTCATTGTTTTTGCGTTATCTCCCCTTCAAATAAAATAGAGTGAAAATCTTAGATGACTATAACTCCAATACCCTTCGAGATATATTGATGGCACCTGGCACAGTTGTTCACAAGGCTGAGACGGCGTGTCACGCACAAGGACTACAACTCCGGGTGCCATGATTTTTAGTTATCTCCCTTCCAATAAAATAGAATCACTACCTTGTGATGGCGATATCTCCAATACTCTTTGTGACATATCGATGGTATTTGGTACAGTTGTACATGAGGTAAAGCAGGCGTGTTGTGTGCAAGAGCCATGACTCTGAGTGCCCTTGTTTTTTAATTATCTCCCCAGACAATATAACATTGTGATGGCCATAACTCCTATACCCTTTGAGATATATTGATGGTACTTGGCACAATTGTGGACAAGGTGGAGAAGGCGTGTCATGCCTAAGAAACACAACTCGGAGTGTTGCGGGTTTTGATTATCACCCCTTCCAATATAATAGTATAACCACCTTGTGATCACCATACCTCCAATACCCTTTGAGACATATTGATGGTACTGGGTGGAGATGAGCATGAGGTTAAGCAGGTGTATCATGTGCAAGAATTACAATTTTGCGTGTCCTGGTATTTGAGTTATTTCCCTGACAATATAACGTTGTGATGGCCATAACTCAAATACCCTTTGAGATATATTAAAAGAACTTGGCACACTTGTATACAAGGTATAGAAAGCATGTCATGCGCAAGAACCACAACTCTTGGTGTTGTGGTATTTGAGTTATCTCCCCTTTCAATATAACAGTACGACCACCTTGTGATCACCATATCTCCACTACCCTTTGAGATGTATTGATTGTACTTGTACAGGTATACATGAGGTTAAGCATGCGTGTCATGCACAAGAACCACAATTCTCAGTTTAAGAGAGTTATCTCCCCTGACAGTATCATCTTGTGATGGCTAAAACTCAAATACTTTTGAGATATATTGCTGGAACTTGCCACAATTGTACATGTATATACAAGGTTGAAAAGGCATTTCATGTGCAATAACCACAACTTAGTATACTTGTACTTTGTGCATTGGAAATTTTGGGTCTTCATCATGTTGAGAAGCGATCCTTTGTATCATTTGGCGAAGATAGTATCAATAAACATTACATATTCAAAATATACTATGGGCTTACCAGTGTGTTTTAATTCTGTTGCAATTTCTATTTGTGAACAGTATTGGCTTTTGTTCGGGGATTTGCCATCTCCTCTGATGGCTATTTTTGTTTGGAGTTTACCGGTCACCAGTCAGAAGGGCACCCGACCAAGCTACCGAGGCCCTCTTTTGACACATGTTTTTTATACATGTATGTATGTCTCTGTATATTTGTATATAGATGTGGGTATCTGTTATAAGAGGGTCCAGGGTACCCTCTGAATATATTACTTAAATTAATGAAATTATGAACTTACAATTAAATCAATACAGTGAAACCACCTAAAATTAAGGGGAATGGGAACACCTACAGGGGAGGTAACTCCTTCAAAATTATTTTTGTCTCCCATGTCAATAGGGGTCAACTCTTAAAGGAAAGAATTTGCTCCTCAGGAGCAAATTCTTTCCCTTAAGAGTAGACCCCTTTTTCATTGGGACAGGGCTTATAGAAAAGCAAACAGGAAGTACCAAAAGTTGTCTCCCTTTGAAAAATGGCGGAAAAATCTGCCAGATGTTCCCATTCTCCTTAAGACTAATTCTGCTATAAAAAAACATATTTTGAAGGATGCAGTTAATTTTTCTTTGTGCTTTCTGCCTACAATGTTCTCTGGTCAGGGACCACATTTGGGACTATTTATGAGCGGTCTAAAAGACGACTTTTGAACAATCCCAAAGGTGGTCGTAATATAGGAATTATGTTGTATTCTATTTTAAATTTGAAATATAAAATTCGGACTTTCCAATTTCTTATAGAATGTTATAAGCAAGTGCATGAATGTGTAATGGCGTAGTTCTGTTTCAGCCGTCATTTCAATTTCAAAAGGAAAACGCGCATATGGCGTTACGTTTCAATGATTCAAACACATTGTCCCTTTACCGGTTTAAACTCGTTTGCGAGTCTCTGAAGTATCCCAGCAGGCACACGTCGCTATGGCAACATCAAATCAACGTCGGTGCTACGTCATGACGTTGCACCGACGTAGATGTGACGTTGCATAATGTCATGACGTTATACCGACGTTAATATGACGTCACAAGTAAGTCATGTGGCTGCTGGGATGTTTCCGACACATCTCGAAGCGATGCTTTGTTATTATTTTTTTCTTTCTTGTTTTTATGTTGCACATGTGTTTATTCAATAGAACCTCCTCACAAGAACAAACAATTTATTACATTTATTTCACCGAAACTGCAAAAAAATGATCACCATACATTATTTCCAACCCATTATACAGTATATTCTTTTATCATATGACGTCGCGTCTGAGAGTGTAATAACGCCATGCATTATTTTCGATAATCCACTAGTGGATTAGATATGCAAATTGGCTAGATACGCCCCGTAACGTTACATGTACGACGTCCTTAACAACGTCGCGTTTACTAATGGCGGAATATTGACAATTTTGTTAAACAGTCGTTAATGAAACGCGTTTTAAGTGTCATATGATAAAAAGAATCTTGCATTCGTGCTCATGTATTATTGAATTTATTAAACTCGTTGAAGAAAAGGGATAAAATGCTCGGCAAAGCCTCGCATTTTATCCCTTTTCCTCAACTCGTTTAATAAACTCAATAATACATGAGCACTCATGTAAGATCCTCTATATATCAAGACCACTTTTGGGACTGTTCAGAAGTGGTCTTAAAGAAGAAGTGGTCTTAAAGATCACTTTTGAACAGTCTCAAAAGTGGTCTCTGGATGTAGGAACCACAAAGACAGAACAACCAGCTGAAACCTTTTATACATGGTTTTAATTTTACTGTATATCTTAACAAAGGGTTTTGATTAATCCTTAGTTGCTCGCCAACTACCCCTGTCTCAAAACCGTTTTCGGCATGCGCCAAGGCGTTTGGGCGACTGTATCTGGTCTGTGCTTGAAATACACTGTATTCAGGTTTTTGATGTCTTGAAAACGAGACAGCCTTTATTAGAGACAAAAACAGGACTCCATTGTTCTATACATGTACGTGAATACTGCAAACGGAGCGCAGAAACATCCTCTCATTAACCCTTTACCACTCAGGGATTTTTTGAATTTCTCCGATTTTCACAGTGTTGCACCTGACAGCAACTTCAACTAGCCATTGTTTCATAATGGATGGTCTGTTTTACACCAAACTCGGTATGAATGTTCATTGGGCAGTAGCCTTTCAAATGCATTCTTTCATGACTTGATCATTGTTGTCATGGTAAAGAGGAGGCATCTCAAAGTTGGCAAAAAGTGTGTTTTAACATGAATTTTTGACCACATTTCAATCTTCACACAGCTGTCAAGGCAACAATTAAGGTGTTTGGCACTGGCCATTTTCACTGTTTGCAGCATGTTTTATCAGCATCAGTTTTCAGGCATTTTTGACCCCAGACACCCTCAGATATAAATTTTAGCGGCCGGTTGGGCCATACACCAAAAATCTTTCGGGATTTGAGGGGGGCGTTGACCCCCTTCAATTCACCCCCCCCCCCCCCACCCCCGAATATTTTTAGTGGGGAGGCGCGCGAAAAAACACAGTTCACTTTTTTGCCCAACAAATCCTAAAGCAAACATAACTATCCAGGGGTAGAAATGCAGATTTTAGGTGCGTCTGGGGCTTAAAATTTGAGGGGGGGGGGGGGGGTGGGGGGGGTGCAGACACGTAAAAACACGTATCTGAGTGGGAAAGGGTTAACTGAAATCTGGGAACATACTGAATTTTAGTCTAAAATGCATTGATTATATCTGAAATATTGTGTTTTGCAATAAATGATGAAAAAAAAACATTATTTTGGTCATTTGGGATTTTCCTCATTAACCCTTTACCACTCAGGGATTTTGTGAATTTCTACCATTTTCACAGTGTTGCACCTGACAGCAACTTCAACTAGCCATTGTTTCATAATGGATGGTCTGTTTTACACCAAACTCGGTATTATTTATTGGGCAGTAGCCTTTCAAATGCAACCTTTCATGACTTGATCATTGTTGTCATGGTAAAGAGGGGGCATCTTAAATTTGGCAAAAAGTGTGTTTTCACATGATTTTTTGGCCACATTTCAATCTTCACACAGCTGTCAAGGCAACAGTTAAGGTGTTTGGCACTGGCCATTTTCACTGTTTGCAGCATGTTTTATCAGCATCAGTTTTCAGGCATTTTTGACCCAGACACCCTCAGATATAAATTTTAGCGGCCGGTTGGGCCATACACCCAAAATTTTTCGGGATGTAAGGGGGCGTTGCCCCCCCCCCCCCTCTTCAATCCCCCCCCCCCCCCCCCAAGAACATTTTTAGTGGGGAGGCGCGCGATAAAACAGGTCACTATTATGCCCAACAAATTCAAAGCAAACATAACTATCCAGGGGTAGAAATGTAGATTTTAGGTTCTTCATGGGCTTAAAATGGGGGGGGGGGGGGATGCAGACACGTAAAACTACGTATCTGAGTGGGAAAGGGTTAACTGAAATCTGGGAACATACTGAATTTTAGTCTAAAATGCATTAAATATATCTGAAATATTGTTTCTTGCAATAAAATGATGAAAACAAACATTATTTTGGTCAGTTGGGATTTTCCTCATTAACCCATTATCACTTTTGTGAATATCGCCGCTTTTCACAGTGTTGCACTTGACAGCAACTTCAACTAGCCATTGTTTCATAATGGATGGTCTGTTTTACACCAAACTCGGTATGAATGTTATTGGGCAGTAGCCTTTCTAATGCAACCTTTTATGACTTGATCGTTGTTGTCATGTTAAATAGGGAGCATCTCAAAGTTGGCAAAAAGTGTGTTTTCACATGAATTTTTGGCCACATTTCAATCTTCACACAGCTGTGAAGGCAACAATTAAGGTGTTTGGCACTGGCCATTTTCACTGTTTGCAGCATGTTTTATCAGTATCAGTTTTCAGGCATTTCTGACCCAGACACCCTCAGATATAAATTTTAGCGGCCGGTTGGGCCATTCACCCAAAATTTTTCGGGATGTGAGGGGGGCTGTGCCCCCGCCCTTTCCCCATTCAAATTCAATCCCCCCCCCCAGAATATTTAGTCGGGAGGCGCGCGAAAAAACAGGTCACTTTTTAGCCCAACAAATCCAAATGCAAACAAAACTATCCAGGTGTAGAAATGCAGATTTTAGGTTTAAAATGGGGGGTGGGGGTGCAAACACGTCAAAACACGTATCTGAGTGGGAAAAGGTTAAGGAGGGTACTATTAAGGTTATTCCAACAAGTGTTGTTATAAACCAAATTTTTATTACTCCATTTTGAAAAAGAGAGGATTTATTGGTTTACATCTGTTCTTCCATCCGTCTGCCATCCAGCAGTCCGACTTTCCGTCCTTCCGCCTGTCCCTCTATAAGCGTTTATATTTATCAAACATTTCTCGTACAAAAATAAAAACCAGAATCCTCAAACTTGGCAGATTATACAATCTTGATGATCTATAGGTGCGCATACATTTGCTCGCAAGGCAATTGCTCACAAGACCGTTGCTCACAAGACAATCGCCCACAACCTTAATGGAAAATAAGACAATTGATTTAACAATTATTCTGCACTAAACGAATGCCGAGGCCAGATGCATCCAGGAAATCTTCGAGCGTCCAGGTCTCGTCGACAAAGTCTCTGCACGTAGTCTGACGTCTCTTGTAGTTCAACATGTGCCCTACCATTTAGCTTCTTAGGAAGTTGTCCACTACTATGTGCTGACAAGAGAGTAGTCCCTGCGTATGCCATTCACAGCTGTCCAGAATCAAGGATGGTGATGTTCAATAAGCAGGGACTCGATAAAGAAGTGTTCAATCCTTCACAGTAATTGTTAATACGGTCCAGACCTTCCAACGTAGCCTCATGGACATTCCAACAATGAATAGGAAATCGAGGTAGGATGTGTCTACATGTAATAAGAAATGGTGCTGAAGGCCCATTAGGCTCCACTTGTCCTCGAACCCGACGATAAGACCCATCCACATAGGTAGAGTCACAATACTCTAGAAGCCGCTCCAGTCCTTTAAGGGCGTGATCCTTAATGGTATTGCATGTCATTCTGTACCATCACGAAAACACGCCAGTATAATTCTGATCCCCTTGAACCCCACTTTTAAAAAGCAAAACTGGGGTTTACATGTGTAAACCTTGTTTTTCTTATTTCTGCTCTAAAATATAGATTGTGACGGTTCTACCGTGTAACCACAATCTATATTTTGAAAAGAAATAAGAAAAAATACCACAATTTTTGCTCTTAAAACTTTCGTTTTCAGGTGAAAATTAACAATATATTGGTATAGGCGTGTTTTCGTAATTTCTGTCCCGAGGAAGAAATGATAAACCGTCAAGCATCCCACACAACTGGTAGTTCTGTTGACTCTTACCGGCAAAGAAAGCACGCACACAGAAACAGAAAATCCATTACGATAACACACCCGTGCGACATAGTGCATTTTTTCTCATCTCCAAAATGGCTACTTTTCTAATGAAATTCCTTGATATTTTTCTTATTTCTACTGCAAACAAAAGTTGTGGGTGCTCATTGAGGCGGTTCTAACGAGTACCCACATCTTATGTCTTGGAAAGAAAACTAATGTATACCCCCGTAAACCCCAGTTTTTTCTATACAAAGTGGGGTTTAGTGAGGGTCTTAGTTTCACGGACTTGTTATCGTGATGTTCAAATCAAACAAAACCTTGACGAGCGCGTCTCCCGCAAATATTGAACGAATGCAGGAAGTTATCCATTTGACTTCGATAGTCACTATTCCCCATTGGCTGATATAGATGAGATTTCCTTCTTGTGTTTGGCTTGTTTTGCGGTAAAAGACTGTACGAGCAGCCTTGTTTGTGATGCTACGTATTCGTGGCCAAGTAATGAAACCTCGGATCAGATTTATATTTGGTTCGAGATAAAACCAAAGTAATGGGACCACTGTCTGGTCAACTGCCTCTTAGTATAGGCTGGGTAAACAGTCCTGAATCTGTTTCATTTAACTCTAAATGTCTGTATTTTCTGGTTGAATATGTTCTAGAAAGGGTTTTGCCAGTGTACCAATACATGAGCCAAGTCCATGCTTAACAAACAACCCTCTTTACACACCATTATGAGTCCAGCGACCGGAAAAGCGGTTATATGGATTTCGAACGAACGCGATGTGCGGTCGGTCTAACTTGACTGGTCACGTGAACCATTATGAAAACACACCTATAGTAATATATTGTAAATTTTACCGCCTAAAAAATGATTTTTTTCCAACAAAAATAGTGATATTTTTTCTTATTTTTGCTCACAATATAGATTGTGGATACTCGTTAGAACCGCCTCCATGAGGCGGTTCCAACGAGTGCCCACAATCTATATTTTAAAGCAGAAATAATAAAAATAAGGTTTACCCCTGCAAACCCCAGTTTTACTATATAAAAGTGGGGTTCAAGGGGATCAAAATTATGTAGGCGTATTTTCATGATGCAAACGCTTTTGACCGATTAATAAAGAATCAACTCAATAATGCCCCACAGTTCAAAGTCTGTATTACAAAATTTAAATGTTGTTGGGAAAATGTGTTTCCGAATGATTGTTTCACGACTGTGGTAGGGATTTACTGTTAGGCTAGTCATTTTAGCACCAAAAGACCCTTAACCTCAAACAAACTCCTTCACATGTATTGCGCATTTCTTTCAGATGCTGAGTATGGCAAATTGGTATATTCCAGTTATTCATGGATATGCCCGAAGTGCGAGGTTTTCAATTTTTCTCACTCGTTCTTCAACGAACTTATAGAACTGGAACAAAAATAACAATAATTTATTTTGAACCTCTGTCAAAGGAAAAAGGAGTTAAATCTCCGCCTACTGACATGAGAAAAGCAGAAAAATTTTGTAAAAGGTTTGAAACTTTGCAGTATGAACATTAACGGTTTAAGAGCAAAAATACTTTAACTTTTAGCTTTCCTCGATACTCACCAACCACATATTTTGGCTATTCAGGAAACAAAAGATTGACAGTTCAATTATGACTTCTGTGGCGATTTATTTATGTTGTTGTTTGTTACTTACTGTGTGTATCACTTGTGTCTTTTTATTTCGGATGGCCATGTGGCCATTTTGTGGGAAAGTAACTGTCCTTATGGCCTTCCTTTGTTTAGGTTTCCATTATGGTCTGGTCGCTTAATGTTTGTGTTTCATTCCCTTTGGTGTCTTTGATGGGTGGAGTAAGTTAATTGTATCGAATCCTAATCTTTGTTTTACTTCTACTTCGGAGCTTTTCCCTGAAACTTGCGAATACAATGTCTACAGGAAAGACAGAAACACGCATGGTGCCGGGGTGATGTTGCTCGTCCACAGAGACATCTCTCACATGCCATTCATGGAACTGGAAAACGACTCAGAATCTGTTTGGGTCAAGGTTTTCGCAACCAAATATTCTCACTTTATAGCAAATTGGTATCGACCACCTAACGACACAGTCTAAAACTTCCAGTTATGTAAAGATCAGGGGCCAGTTGTTCAAAACTAACGGCGTCGTTAGTTAACATATCGTTAAAACTTTGATCATTAAATATGGCAAATATGATAAAAATTTTGCTGAAAAAAAATGTGAGCTGCTTTTGCAGATGCAAAAGCTGCTCACATTTTTTCAGCAAAAATACCAAAATTTTCGATATTGTTCTTGCTAGAACAGCTAACAATTTGACCACTAACGAGCTCGTTAAGCTAACGATGCTTTGAACAACTGGGCCCAGCTTGATCGCATCAAGTCTCAGAATAAGGGTTAAAAAAAAACTTCCCGCAGTACATTTCCTTGGTGACTTCAACTTCAGAGAGATCGTTTGGCCCGATAGGCTCCGCAAACAAGTCACAATGCTGAGTCCGTCAGAAGAACAAATATTGATTGGCATTATGGATGGTTATGGCTTAGAACAAATTGTTAGCTTCCCTACTCGAGATGAGAACACTTTGGATTTGATTCTTACAACTTTACCAGGACAATTTGAAGATATAGTCTTTAGACAAACTAACTTATCATGAAACTGTTTCTGGATTTGCAAAAAAAGCCTTCATACCACCTATAAAGAAAGCTCGTAGAAAGGTGTACCTATATCAAAAGGGTGACTATGAAACTATGTGGAAGGATGCCCTAAAATTGGCAAAAGAGAAATACTTTAATGGTTATCCAGACGATCGGTTTCGATAAAGAAGAAGTGGAGGCAATGATCAGGAATGGAATCGATACAATTAACCCACAGCTCCCATCAGAGACACCAAAGGGAAAGAAGCACAAACAAGTAACAGCAGACCCTAATGAAAACATCAATAGCGAAAAAGCCAAAAGGACAGTTACTTTCCCATAAAATGGCCAATAGGCTATCGAAAATAAAATAATATAAGCGACACAAACACCCAAAGACAAACCATAACAAAAATAAACCGCGACAGAAGAACCGCATTGGAACGGTCAGCGGAAACGAATTCCACTGGGGGCTTAAATCGATTTTACGTGGCCACAATCCTTTAAGTCTTTAAACTTCGTCCGAAAAGCATATCCCCTCCAAAACTAGCAGGTCTGTATCTCCAATTTTTTGGATCACACCAGAAATAAGAAGAAAGATCCGGAGTAGAAATAAAATTCATGCTAAGGCAAAAAAGTTGGGAAGTGGTAAACTCGGGGCAAAATTTGAAAACTTGAGACGAGAAATTAAAAATGACATCAAAAATCAGCATGATCTGTATCTGAATAACTTGGTAGGTGATGTAAAGGCAAATCCCATATATCAATAGTCAGAAGAAAGACTCACAAGGTATCCCACCCCTTAATGAAAGAGGAGGGAAAGAGGTTGCTGAATCGGACTCTGAAAGGACAGAGGAATTAGTTGGTCAATTCAATGATGCGTTTAATAAAACTGAGTTCAACGAGTTTCCATTGACTGGAAGATCGGCCCCTTCCATGGAAAATATTGTTGTGTCCTGGGCGGGAGTGATCAAGCTACTTAAAGGCTTGAACCCGCCTGAAGCTTTAGGATCTGATTAGCTTCATCCTAAAGTCCTCAAGGATCTACAAATGAGTCGGGTCCAGTTTGTGTTCATCTTTTCCAACAATCTCTCGATGCGGGTGAAACCCCCAAAATGGAGACAGGGCTCTTGCTTGTAATTATCACTCGTAAGATTCTGATTCTGACAAAAGTTATCAGTATTTTCAAAATAAGTGAGGTGTCTCGACTTACAGTGAAAAATCCGAAAAATATTCCCTGGCGAAATTGACTTTTTCGGTTAAAAATCGCCAAAAATAATAAAAAATCATTAAACTTTAACTTTGAAATTTATTCAAATCAACCACAAATAAACTAATTGTTTACATGTAGCAATACAAATGTTTTTCGCCAGGGAACATTTTTTCAGCTCACCTGAGCAGGTGAGCTATTGTGATCGTCCTGAGTCCGGCGTCCATCGTGCGTCTGTGCGCCGTGCATCGTCATCAATTTTCTTAAATAACATCTCCTCCTAAACCGGTGAATTGATTTTGAAATAATTGATAAGAATGTACCTTGATTGACCGACTACCAAAATTGCTAAAATGGTTTCGCTCCGTTAAATAAAATGGCCGCCTGAGCTAAACATAGAAAATCCTTTAAATGGCATCTCCTAGCCCACTGGCCCGATTTCAAAATAATTCCACAGAAACATTCCTGGAGTAGCACTATATCAAAATTGCGAAAATGGTTCCGCTCCGCTGAACACATTGGTCGCCAGAGCTACAAATAGAAAAATATTTAAACGACCTCTTCTCCTAGCCAAGCCGTCCGATTTCAAAATAATTTCACATGAACGTTTCTTGGGTTTCTCTCTACCAAAGTTTCTAAAATGGTAACGATCCGCTGAACAAAATGGCCGACATATCTAATAATAGAAAATCCTTTAAACGACATCTCCTATCCCGCTGGCCTGATTTCAAAAGAACTTCATAGAAATGTTCCTTGGGTGACCCTCTAGCAAAACTGCTCAAATGGTTCAACTTGGCTACACAAAATGGCCACCAGGGCTAGCAATAGATTTAAACGACACCACCGAGCCCACTGGCCCGATTTCAAAATAATTTCACAGAAATGTTCCTTGGATGACCCTCTACCAAAATTGCTGAAATGGTTCCGCTCCGCTGAACAAAAACAGGAAAAAAAAACTTTAAACGGCATCGCTTCCTAGCCCAGTGGCCCGATTTCATAATAATTCCACAGAAATGTTCTCTGATGACCTTCTAGAAGTGTTCCGCTCCTCTGAACAATATGGTTGCCAGAGCTAAAAATATAAGAACCTTTAAACGACATCTCCTCCAAGCCCACTGGCCTGATTTCAGAATGATTTCACAGAAATGATCCTTTAGTCACCATGGACCAAAATTGCTAAAATCGTTTCGCCCTGCTGAACAAAATGGCCACCAGAGCTAAAAATAAAAAAAAAACACTTTAAACGACATCCCCTCCTAGCCCACTGGCCCAATTTCAAAACCATTTCAGGGTAATATACTTTGGGCGACCCTCTACCAAAATCGCTAAATTGGTTCTGTCCTGCTGAACTAAATGGACGCCAGAGCTAATAATAATAATAACCTAAAATTGACATAGCCTCTTGTACCACTGGCCCGATTTCAAAATAATTTCACAGAAATGTTCCTTGGGTGACTCCCTACCAAGATCCGCTCCACTGAAAAAATGGCTGCAAGAGCTAAAAACAAAAAAACAATCTTTAAACGAAATCTCTTCCTAAGCAATTGACCCAATTTCAAAATAATTTCACAGAAATGATTCTGTTACGACTGTTACCACTGTTACTCAAATGGTTCCGCTCTGCTGAACTGAACAAAATGGCACCAGAGCTGAAAATAGAAAAACACTTAAGGGGAATGGATACCCCTGCAGGGGAGGCAGTTCTTGCAAAAGTATTTTATCTCCACTGTCAATAGGCGTCAATTCTTAAAGAGACGAATTTTCTACTGAGGAGAAAATTCTTTCTTTTAAGAGCTGACCCTTTTTTCCGTGGAACAGAGCTTATAGGAAAGCGAACAGGAAGTTCCGAAAGTTATCGCATTTTGAAAAAAAGGGCGGAAAAAACGCCAGGTGTTTAAATTTCCCTTAAATGACAGCTTCTCGGCCAATTAAAGGCCTGATTTCAAAATCATGACATTCACGGGATGTTCCACTTATGCATCTTTGGCAAAATTGCTAATAGAAATTTTGCGAGAGCTGAAGATAGCAAAATCTTTAAACAACATCCAGGCCAATGACACTTTTCCAAAATAATTTCACAGAAATATTCCTCTGATGTTGATAAAGGGCAGTCCAAAGACAAAGATGGTTTCCAAACCTAACACTAGACGCAAAAATCTTTGTTCCACATGTCCTCTACCTAGTGACACCTTTACTTTCAGAAGCTATGAAATGTCTTCGACTCAGGTGAGCGCTCCGAGGCCATCATGGTCCTCTCGTTTTTCTGTAAGTCAGGACACCTCACTGACTTTGAAAATAGTACACGTTATGATTTTGCGTAGGAATTTGTTCAGGTTCACAGCTATTAAGACAGGCCTATGTTGTTCTGTCACAGCTTTTCTGTTGTCCAGCTTGATAATGTATTTATACGCGCTTTAAATAAAATTTCATCCTGTTTTCTGGTAAAAATTGTTACATTATCTGATCAGTAACGTAGGTTGTTAATCCATAAAATGCCAATCACGTCAACTGTCGTCTGCTCTGTCGTCTGCCAAGTACTTTAAAATTAGTTTTTGCACGACTCAGATAAGACTGGATCTCTAAGAGCAGTCTGATCTGGGTCCACACTGTTTGCCTGTATGCAAAAATATTTAAAAAAAAAATTGCAAAATGATTCAGCAGACGACATAAGCAGACGACATTTTCTGATGTAGTTTTTCTCAGCGTCTTATGGGGTAAGTACAAAAAGATCTATAATTTGTCGTTTGCGAAATAAATATAATTACTTGTTAACGATGAAGTATGAAAAAGGGCAACATCAAATTTACGAGATGTGTGTGTCAGGTGTGGAAGACCAACCAATCCATTAGTTATATCAAAAATAAGCAGGAAGAAAAACATAAATGGAATATCTGTTTATATCGGTAAGACTTTCAATTAGGACGCATCAAGTAAAAGTTCGACTTCCGGCATGCGCACTGACCGAAGAGTTTAATTCTAACTTTTCGAAATATACCTTCCTTGTTTGCATGATTTTTTTTTTACGAGAATGGAAAATCATATAATGCAAAGCGAAAACTCTGATCAGCTTGCGCACATGCGCAAGCTGATCAGAGTCTTCGCTGTGCGCACTTACTAATGAAAAAAGACACACTTTTGTTTGAAACGACCCAATTAATTTTGATATATAGACAAAACACAAGAGTCGGATTCAGTGTTAATTTTAGAACGACCCTCGAGAAAATTTAAAGGATGACCGTGAAGCACGATCAGCTAGTGTCTTCTCATATCATATGAGCCTATTATGGGGACTCATGCTTGACTTAATTTGTACACCGTAAGTCCTTCAGTTTTGATCAAATCTTCATGAAACTTACATAATTAGAAAACTTTGGATAACACCTGAGATAAGTTCCACGTACGTCGGCTTACCAATCCTCTATGTTACTAAAAGCATCTATTTTTTACCATTTCATCGGCATAACTCTTATACCATGTATAAAGTCTCCCAGAGGGAAGGAAAATATTATTAATTTTACATATCCACTCAATTTTGTATGTAAAAAAAAAATGTATGTAAAGTGGATATGTAAAAATAACTCTTATAGTTTGTATAGGGTAATCCTGAAACGTGTTATTGGCCATTTTGGCCTTTTGGCTTTCCGCTATTGATGTTTCTATTAGGGTCTAGTTATTCTTTCCCTTCCCTTTGGTGTCTCTGATGGGCGGGGTGGGTTCATTGTATCGATACACTTCTATTTTTAGACACTCTTAGCATTTCACCAGTCCTCTGTGAGATCGCCCCACAACAGTTCATCACGAAAACACGCCTATATAATTTTAACCCCGTTGAACCCCAGTTTTATATCGTAAAACTCGGGTTTCCGGGGGTATACCTTATTTTTCTTATTTCTGCTCTAACATATAGATTGTTGGTACTCGTTAGAACCGCCTCGATGAGGCGGTTCTAACGAGTGCCCCCAATCTATATTTTGAGCAGAAATAAGAAAAATATTACAATTTTTCACCATTAAAATTTTCATTTTTTCGGCGATAAAGGTGGCAATGTATTTTGATAGGCGTGTTTACGTAATGACTATCAATGACCGAGTTCTTAAGCAACCGTCTATTTTCAGCTGACAAGTTCCAAAACTGACCAGATCAGGGTTATGTGCTATTGATTACTGAATCACCCTTGTCATCATTTGATCAGTTATTTCTGAAACATGCAGATACCGGTGAAAGTGACACATTCTCTAGTAGGGCCATCGGTTGTCGGTTATGTCAGTCCATCCTTCCATTCGCCCATTTGCACCTTAGACCAGGAATATCTCTGCATGCTGATTTCAACCTGTAGTATGCCACAAATCCATAGATTGATGACAAATATTGATATTATGTGTGACCTAGTCCGTCTTCTCAAATTTCGCTTTACATGGTCTCTGACTAGAAGCTTTTAGGGACGCTCGTTCCGTTTTTATTGGATATCCCTAGACGTTGCTTGATACTGACCTCGTTTTAAGCACAGCTGATCACTAACGACCACCATGATTCTCTTATTTCTTTATCTTAAGGGGGATTGGTACACCTTCAGGGGAGGTACCTCCTGCAAAAGTGTTTTGTCTCGCATGTCAATAGGGGTCAAATCTTAAAGTATTGCTCCTGAGGAGCAAATTCGTTACTTTAAGAGGAGACCCCTTTTTAGTGGGACAGGGCTTGTATAAGGCGAACAGGAAGTTTTGAAAGTTGTCTCCCTTTTTATTCTTCTGATCCTGCATTCGTCGAGTTGTCTTATGTTCTTCAGTCAGCAGTCGCATTTGTGTCCTCCCTGTTACTTATTCTGTGGGCGTTGTGTTCTTTGTTGCTGCTGTTTGTTTATTTTTTCTTGTTGTGCCTTTGGATTTTAATGTTTCAACGAAGATATAGAATATGATCGGCCCTTCACCTATGCCTATTTCGGAACTCTGTTGCATCACGCTAACAGGTCCGTGAAATGAACACCCCCTTACACCCCACTTTATATAGAGAAAACTGGGGTTAATGGGGGTATACATTATTTTCCTTATTTCTGCTCATAGACATAGGTTGTGGGTACTCGTTAGAACCGCCTCAATGAGGCGGTTCTAACGAGCATCAACAACCTATGTTTGAAATAAAAATAACAAAAATATCACAGATTTCCATCAGATAAGTAGCCATATTGGAGATGTGAAAAAATGCACTATCTCGCACGGGTATGTTATCGTAATGGGATGAGTGATCTTGAGTTTGTAAAGTCTCAATTACATACAGAACTATACGGGCGGTTGTTTGAGGCGAAGTCGCCGTGAAACTCGCGTCAATGGGGCTTCCGAATGATATTGGCTGATCCATTTCCACATCGCGGTAACAAATTCGTGAAATTAAGACCCCGTAAATCCCTCTCTGTTTAGAAAAGTGTAGTTTTCAGTGGTACATGTATAAATCAATTTCCCTGTTATTGCACAAAAATATAGACTATTTAATGAGCCCTTTCTAACGAGTGTCCACAATCTATGTTTATAGCAATAATAAGAAAAAGTAATAACAATGAGTGAGTGAGTGAGTGAGTGAGTGAGTGAGTGAGTGAGTGAGTGAGTGAGTGAGTGAGTGAGTGAGAGTGATTGGGTGAGTGAGCTTTGTGGGCGTTTGTGTGATGCAAAGGTGACCTGTATCTTGCGTAATTGGGGCGTCCAACTGTTATTGGCTTACAGTCTGACAAGGCCTGCAGACCTTTCAGCAGGTAAATGTAGAGAGTGGCGGGGGGGGGGGGGAGGGGGAATGATGTTATGTTTCAGTTTCTACACTTCCATTACACTTCAATTCATTTTCCTCTTTCTCCTCTAACCTTCACTTTTGCCTTCTCCACTGATGTTCCTTTCTCTTTTCTCCCCATCACAATAACAAGTCTGTGAAACGATGACCCATCTAAACCCAACTTTATATAGAGAAAAGTGGAGTTTATGGGGGTATACATTATCTGCCTTATTTTTGCTCAAAAACATAGATTGTGGGTACTCGCTAGAACCGCCTCATTGAGGCGGTTCTAACGAGCACCCATAATCTATGTTGAAAGCAGAAATAAGAAAGAAGTTATCATTTTTTCCGAAAAATTTGTCATTTCTGACACCATGTTGGACGCCGTTATTTCACACGGACATGTTTTCCTAATGCTTTCTCTGCGAGGCGATACAGATTAATCACAAGGGTTGACGTGTCGTGCTGTTAACCCCCACCACAAGCAATAAATCAAAACATACAGAACTAAATAATTCCAAACGTTCAGGCACATAATTATTCATTTTCGTGATCTAATGCCTGTTTTTCTTTAAAACATTGGAGTAACGTCATTAACCCATTCAGTACCAGATACCACAAAACGGGTAGCCTGACAAACAGTGGAGGCCCAGATCAGACGCCGCAGAACGCGGCGTCTGATCAGGGCCTCCACTGTTTGTTAAAAATTCAGTCATTTTCCAAATAGATTTTGATGAAAAAACAATCTGATACCCCTAAATTTTGAAATGGACTCTTGCTATATATAAGGAGGAAGATTCCATTTGGTACAAAAAGGGTTAATATATTTTATGGTATCATCTACCTTTCGGTTCTTATTGTTTCACACCACAAGGAAACTCCAAAAGAAATGCCATTCTCCGATTGAAAAGCTACATCCTCTTCCACGCATAGCAATATTCTTTCATTCAAGAGCAGTGATAAGGATTGAAAATGTTCTATATTTAGGTGACTGTTTTCTTTAACGCATTGTTTTCTAGTCAACTCTTCCGTTGCTATATGTTGAACATGTCAGTTTGTCTTATAAGGGGTGGCAGGCCTATTTTTTCGTTTTTATTCTATTTTGTGCGGAACATTCTTTTAGCGAATAGTGCAAGCACTGATCAGACGCCGCGTTTCGCTGCGTCTAATCTGGACCTGCACTATGTGTCAAGGTACCCCTAAAAAGGTTTTCCGCCTATAATGGGTTCAAAATTATACGCACATAACGCAAATGCGAATAGACATAATGAGCTCTACGCCAATGAGCCCCATTCCAATACCACCTCTTATCTGGGGCTATTTGGTAGGTGCGAGAGACGGATGGATATGTCGTCCTTTGTAGGGTAGGCATTGTGACTGCAAAACGGTGTTGATCCATTAATGACATTATATATTTGTCATTGCTATATACTTTCTTTCGACATACACTACCCTTGTTTTCGTTTACGCTGTTTTATTCTTCCTTTCAGCGGTCAGTATTTTGTTTCCGTAAGAGTGATGTATATTTCCTGTTAAATCTGTGAATACCATATCCATACGTTCTTAGAATTCCTTAATATCCATAAGCTCCTTATCCATATACATTCAATTCTTCGTCTTTCTCTTCGTGAGCTGGAACAGATGGTTTGCTATCTGTTTCGATACCACACCGGATGTTTGTTCTGGTCAAACGAGCAGACTGGCCACACCAGTAAACAGCAGTGAAGTGTTGGAAGGAAAGCGCGTATTTCCGTGCTGGACCTTGTACATGTTCCACACAATGCCGACTATAGACTATAAACAAGAGCACCGCAAGCGGCGCCATGCTCGTCTGTTTTTCCATGTCACATAAATAGGGACAAAAACAATTTAAAGAAAACGGAGAGAAAAGGGGAGATAATTCAATCAAATTGCAAGATGGAGTTATAAAACTTGTAGGGAATGTAGCTCCTGTGATGGTGAGTATGTGTATGAAGTTTCATGAAGGTATGCCAAATACTTTTGGAAATATGGTCAAGGTTAAGGTTTTTGGTTAAATTTTCGAAAAATAGGTCAAAGTTCAAAGCTCAAGGTCACAGATCAAAAAGTGTGGTATCACTGAAAAGGTCTTGTCCAAAGGAACATTCATGTGAAGCTTGAAGGCTCTGTTGTGAATAGTATTAAAATGAGAGCAAAAACTGTGTTTCAGAAAAAAAATGGAAAAGGGGAGATAATTCAGCCAAAATCAACAATGTTGTTATGGTCCTTGGTCAAAATGTAGCTCTTGTGATGATGAGTGTGTGTATGAAGTTTCATGAGGCTAGGTCTAATATTTTTTTAAGTTATAGCCAAGGTTAAGTTTTTTTGGAACGACGACGCCAGACGACGACAACGACAACGCAGACGCCGGAGTGATGACAATAGCTCGAAAGTTTTTTTCAAAAAACAGACGAGCTAAAAATGAAAATAAAGCTTTGAACTCGCATTTGATCGCCGTTAAATGAATGACGCCAAGCAAAATGTGTTCGGATATGTGTCTATAAAGTGAATTAGAATCGACTCATACCTCACTCATACACACTTGGAAGGCATGGTAACCTGTAAGGTTTTTCATGCATGATGCCATTGAAATCACGGTGCATAAATCATTTCTGTGCCGTAATATTACGATAACATCATGGCGTATTTTTGAGCCAAAAATAAGAAAAATAATAAAGATCCCCGTAAACCACACTTTTCTCTACATAAATTAGTGTGTAGAGGGGACTTGTCCACGTGATGACACCGGTGTCTAAAAACCAATGTAAACTTGGAACTGTAGAGGCTGGTAATTGGCTCAGATGAGTGTCACACATTATGATAATACGCCTATACAAATGCATTGTAAACTTAACCGCCGAAAAAACGATAATTTTAAGATGAAATATCGTGATATTTTTCTTATTTCTGCTCAAAATATAGATTGTGGGTACTCGTTAGAACCGCCTCATCGAGGCGGTTCTAACGGGTACCCACAATCTATATTTTAGAGCAGAAACAAGAAAAGGTTTACCCCTGTAAACCCCATTTTTACTCTATAAAAATGGGGTTTAAGGGGGTCAAAATTATATAGCTGAGTTTTCTTGATGTCTACCATTCAATATTGAAACACCACATTACGATTGCACATTCGTTTGACATAGTGCATTCTTTCGTTACTTTTCTGATGAAAATTTGTTATAGTTTTCTCATTTTAACTCCAAACATGTATAACATCATTTTAACACGTCCGTGTAATGAGCTTTTTAGGCCCCCGCCCATCGGGGCATGAAGAAATATATGGGCTGCTGATGCTTCCACGCAGAGCTGAAACCGACTGGTAAACCGCTTAAAGGATCTAAGCTTGCCCAGGCAAAGCGGTGCGAGTCGGGACCGTCCATGCTTATAGACCCATTTGGTTTCATTGGGCGACAGGGCTTGAGGTGTCATGT
This sequence comes from Lucinisca nassula, assembly GCA_963580285.1. Taxonomy (NCBI): domain Eukaryota; kingdom Metazoa; phylum Mollusca; class Bivalvia; order Lucinida; family Lucinidae; genus Lucinisca; species Lucinisca nassula. The sequence continues at coordinate 59,615,024 of OY757010.1, forward strand.
CATCTCAAGGTTGGGTAAAAGTCCCACAAAATTGGAAGCAACGTCTCCGAAATGACCTTTACAGTGTTGACGGGGTCGTTTAGCCTCAGATCAAACAAACAGGCAAACATGTTAACACGTCCGTGTAATGAACATCCCTCTAAACCCAAGTTCATGTAGGGAAAACTGGGGTTTTAAGGGGTATTCATTATTTTTGTCATTTCTGCTCTAAGACATACATTGTGTGTACTCGTGAGAACCGCCTCAATGAGGTGGTTCTAAAGAGCACCAAAACCTATGTTTGGTATATAAAAAATAAAATATGATAAAATTTCATCAACAAAATAACCATGATCGTGATATGAAAGTATGATTTTGTTTGTTTTGCCGTTTAACGGCTCAGTCAACACTATTTAGGTCATTTTTGCGCCGGTCAGTTTACCTATCCTTATTTCCTGGGCAGGCTTATACGTAAGCGGTTAACCAGTACAGTGCACATTCTTTCGCCAGACACTGACAACTGCTCTTCTTGAATCAGCGGAAGGGAGAAAATTACAGTAGAAAGGATTCCACGATCAATCTCCCGACAACGGCGATATGAAAGTATGAACTATCTGTGTTATAGTAATGCACGACCTACCTTTATTTTAAGGAAAATAGAGTTGGGAATGTAACGCAGTTAGTTCTGTTTGTGACTTTGTGAGCCTCAATTACATCGCATGCACGCACCAACGCGCGCACGTACACATACATGTATGCAGTCATGCCTGCAAACCCACACACACGCGCGCGCACACCATCGCGCAAGCAGGCACGCCGAGCTGAAATCGAAGTTTTGACTACTGGTGAACGGCTTTGAAGATTTAAGCGTGCCCAGGAAAAGTGGCACGAGTCGTTCCGACCCTAAACACTTGCGCTTTATTCGGGCGGTAGGACAGAAGATGTCATTTCATCTCATTGTCTGGTAAAAGTCCCACAAAATCGGAAGCAACGTCTCCAAAATGAACTATTTAGTGGTGACGGGGACGTAAGACATCAACACAAACAAACAAACAAACAAACAACAAAAACATGTTTTCTGTTCAAAGAAAATAGTAACGTTTAATATTTATACATGTATATCTGTTTTGCAATGGGCTTTACCATACTGAACTTTCCATTCATTCCCCGAAACTTGCGAAAAAGTTGGCAATCTATAATGCACAATTAATTTGGCGATCGGCAATCTATAGTACATGTACATAGGAAATGAATGGTTTTCATATACAAATTATTAACCATTCATTGCGATAACACACCTGTGCGTCATAGGGCATTATTCACATCTCCAAAACGGTCAATTTCTGAAGAAAATGTGTGATATTATTCTTATTTATACTCAAAACATTGGTTGTGGGTACTCGTTAGAACCGCCTCATTTAGGCGGTTCTAACCTGTACCCACAACATATGTCTTGGAGCAAAAATAAGAAAAATAGTGTATACCCACTTAAACCCCAGTTTTCTCTATATAAAGTGGGGTTTAGGGGTGTTCATTTCACGGACTTGTTAACGTGATGAGTTTTACATATACAAATTATGAACAATTAAAAATAATCCTTGTTTATCATTATGTCTAGAAAAAATCTCAGTTTCTCATCTTTCTTTCAATGTATTTATAAATATGTATGACCGCCCCCGCCCATTGGGGCTTGAAGAAATAAATGGGCTGCATGATGCTTCTACGCATAGCTGAAACCAACCGAATATTAGTAATGGTAAAACGCTTAGTGGTTCTAAGCATGCCCAGGGAAAGTGGTGCGAGTTGGACCGTCCATGCAAATAACCCCTATTGGTTTCATTGGGCGGCAGGGCTTGAGATGTCATTTCATCTCAGTGTCGGGTAAAAGTCCCATAAAATTGGAAGCAACGTCTCCAAAATGACATATACAGTGTTGACGGGGGCGTTAAACCTCAAAACAGACAAAACAAATATGTATGAATATATCTTATTGCATGCCTAATGCCCGAATATTTAGGTGACACATTGTGCCGGCATCGGTAGCCCAGTCGGATGCCAGTCTGATTGATGATAGGAGTTCGTGGGCTCGATACCTGCTAGGGTTGACAACATTCTATTGTGGAGACCATGGAATCTTTTTTGCGGTCATTCTCTCCCTTGCTCGGCCCCCGCCCATAGGGGCTTGAAGAAATATATGGGCTGCATGATGCTTCCAGGCAGAGCTGAATCCGGCCCGCACACTAGTACTGATAAACCGCTTAGAGGATCTAAGCCTGCCCAGGAACCGCGGTGCGAGGCGGACCGTCCATGCTAATAAACCCTATTGGTTTTATTGGGCGACAGGGCTTGAGATGTCATTTCATCTCAATGTCGGGTAAAAGTCCCACAAAATTGGAAGCAACGTCTCCAAAATGACCTTTACAGTGTTGATGGTGACGTTAAACCTCAAATCAACCATCTCTCCCTTGCACGAATTCAAGACTTACAGATCTCAGTTTCTGGCAAAAGAATCTGCACTTTATTGGTTAAAGGCTTATATACATGTATAAGAATACCCAGGGCAAGGAAGTATTGTTAAGTAAATTAACCGGCCCAATATGACCAAAATAGACTTGACTAGGCCGTAAAATTTAAAACACAAAAAACGACGGCCAGTGTTGCGAAAAGTACAAGGATGGGTCATTCATGCACGTGTTAACCCTTTTTGCACCAAATGGAATCTTCCTTCTTATATATAGCAGGTTTTCATTTCAAAATTTAGGGGTGACAGGTTGTGTTTTCTTCAAAATTTATTTGGAAAATGACTGAACTTTTCGCAAACAGTGGAGGCCCTCATCAGACGCCACATTCTGTGGCGTCTGATATGGGCCTGCACTGTTTGCCAGGGTACCCGGTTTGGGGTTTCTGGTACTAAATGGGTTAACATTCAGGATGGTCACGAACTTATTTTGCTACGTCATATGATCATGAATGAATGGTCAACAAGTTTATCTAAACAAAGATGACCACTTTGACCAGGACGATGACACAACATAACAACAAGCCGGCATTTATCCATATTGTTGTCATGCTGTCACTCAACCACTCGACTTATTGATATTATTATTTCCTCATGCATCAACACATTGTATGATCTGAGCTGTTCAATAAAGTTCTATTCGTTTCGTGGTCATAAGTACTTATTATCTAATACATTAGGAAAACATGTCCGGGTGAAAAAATGGCGTCCAACATGGTGTCAGAAAATGATAAATTTTAGGTAAAAATGACAATAGCTTTCTTATTTCTAACTTCAACATAGATTGTGGGTGCTCGTTAGAACCGCCTCATTGAGGCGGTTCTAACGAGTACCAGCAATCTATGTTTTGACCAAAAATAAAGCAGATAATGTATCCCCCGTAAGCCCAACTTTTCTCTATAATGTGGAGTTTAGAGGGGTATTCATTTCACGGACTTGTTATCGTGATACAAGCTTCTCATGCGTCCGTATAGATGTGCATTAACATAGGAGGGCTCCCTTGTTGATTAACAGAACAACTAACACTTAAATCTCTGTCACCTACCGCCCGCTGCCCTACCCTACCTTATCGGGACGCAGATACTATTTTTCTATCCAAACCAGATTTTGATGGTATCAAATAAAGAAATATAGAGGATCTTATACAAGTGGTCATTTATTATGAAATTTATGAACCGAGCCTTCGGCGAGTTTCATAAATTTCATATGAAATGACCACGAGTGTAAGATTCTGTTTATCATATGGCCACTTTATATTGGATTTCATCGCCGTTAAATCTGACAAAATTTCCACAAAAATGCATGGTTGACATGGACGTCGTCATGACGTTACTTAATCCTGCAAAAGTGTTATTACATGCGGAACCCGGGAAGGGACATGATTATAATTTAAAGGGAATCTCTTTATTTTTTTCGGCGGACACCGAGGGCCAATATGACTTCCGGTGCCAATATGACTTAGAGGCACACCTTTACCATATCATAATCTCTTTATTACATCATTTATATAGCATAGTTATATTGCAACGTGAAGAAATGAAGGCAAAGAGAACATTTACTTTTTAATGGTTGATGCCGGGAACGTTTCATCGAGTGGGTTGAGGCTATATTTTCGATATCCGCCGAAAAAAAATAAAGAGATTCCCTTTAAATTATATAACTGATTAGTAGGCCTACACTAACCATGCTCACGGTAATACAGTAACATAGTAGTGCGCAGCAAATTACGTCACAAGTGACGTCGCAACTGTAAGTTTAAAAACAAAAACAAATCGCCATTTTAAATACAGAATTTCTGCAGTTCAAAGAATGCTTTTTAAGGTATTTTACAGAATTTTCTGTGCTTATTTGAAGACCATTTTAATTTTAAAGGCTCTAAGTGTCATTCATCAAGCTACTGCATAATCGATTCCGTGTGTAGCAGTCGGTCGCGGTGGTTGTTTACGTTAAAATTGAAGACGACAATTTTTGGGGACATGTTTCCCTCCCATAGATTTCTTCCGCACAATTTAACGCTCCTCATAAGTGAAGGAATCTGTACGTTTAAGGTTGTTAGCAAGACCTTATTGTTTCAAATGTTGGGACATCCCTGCTGTGCTTGAAAGCAACGTCCTTCACAATGCTTCCCAATCGTGAGTGAACTTCTTTTAAAAAGTATTTTGTTTTTCATTTTTCATGCTTGCCACGAAATATCAGACTTTTCTCAAAATCTATTGTTATCCCTGTCTTCTATCGCTCTGTCTATGTCCAGAAGTCGGGTTGCCATTGCTTCAAGTGATTTTTCTGCGGCCATTTTGAAGCTTATGGAGAACGGCATTAACGTTCTATTGCTATAGCAACAGAGTGGAGCAGTGCCAATATGGAAAGGCAGTGCCAAAAATCCATATTATATGGATTTTTGGCCCCGTCACGTGACTGTGCCATCAAATAGCGAAAAAAATGAGCCTGTATTGAAAGATTCTGATTTAATTTTCCTATAGAATGTATGTAATAAAATAGATTAATAAATGCATAATCGTTGTAAATATCTATTAATAAATGTTCAATCCTTTTTCGTTCAATACTTATTTTTTTTTTAATTTACCCGTGTAACAAAGTGTATTCTTTATTTCGCCAAAGCATTTTTTTTCGAATGAAAATTTGTAATATTTTATCCTTCAAACTTACCTGTAGGTGCTCTGGGCCCCCGCCCATAGGGGCTTGAAGAAATATATGGGCTGCATGATGCTTCCACGCAGAGCTGAATCCGGCCCCACACTAGTACTGGTAAACCGCTTAGAGGATCTAAGCCTGTCCAGGAACCGCGGTGCGAGGCGGACCGTCCATGCTAATAAACCCTATTGGTTTCATTGGGCGACAGGGCTTGAGATGTCATTTCATCTCAATGTCGGGTAAAAGTCCCACAAAATTGGAAGCAACGTCTCCAAAATGACCTTTACAGTGTTGACGGGGACGTTAAACCTCAAATCAAACAAAACCTGTAGGTACTCGCAAGAACCGCCTCATTTAGGACGCACAGCCTATGATTTGGAACATAAACAAGAGTAATATATATTCATGTAAACCACATATTCCTCAATATAAAGTAGGGTTTACAGGGATGCTTTTAACGCGATGGTGTTGCTCTTCTTTTCATCACGTGAACAAGTCCGTGAAATAAAGACCCCCTAAACCCCACTTTATATAGAGAAATCTGGGGTTTAGGGGGGGGGGGGGGGTAAACATTATTTTCCTTATTTCTGCTCCAACACATAGGTTGTGGGTACTCGTTAGAGCATCCAAAACCTTTGTTTGGAGTATAAATAAGAAAAATATCACAAATTTTCATCAGAAAAATTACCTTTTTTGAGGTTTGAAAAAATGCACCATATCACACGGATATGTTATCGTAATGGATTTTGAAAAGCTTTTGATTCTGTGGTGTGAATTGGCCTTTGGCAAAAACTTCTTCATTGTGGCATTGATTGGTATGCATACCATGTAGAGTAACATCAAATCATGTAAAGTTTTGCAAACCAAACCCCGAAGTTTTTATTATTATATATCATGGGATAAGAAAGGCAGATGTGTCCGACTGACCCGAATGGACACTTGACAGATCAACACTGTTCGAGTGTTAACTTTGAGGCTCAACATTGTCATAATTTTTTACATTTTTTAAGCTTCTAACGCTGATGACACAGTTTTTTTTTTGTAACTGACGCTGTGATTTTTCAAAGGCGTGTAAATGTATTTTTTGAGTATTCTGGATAATGAACTATATGAAAACTAAGGTTATGATTTTTGGATTCCTTAACCTAGATACTTTTGGATACGAACTAGACGGGGATATCACCGAGACAACGGACTGCTTTAACTATCTAGGGGTTTATTTGTCGAAAATGTGGTCGTTCTTTAAAGCTCGGGAACTGATATAGTCAAGCTAAACAAGAGACGCATGGGCCACTATGCTCACCAGAGCTCAGGTGGGTACTGTCCAATGGCAGCCATGTACTTTACCACATGATTATAATCTACTGGTTATAAAGTCTCCAAAACAACCCCCATACGCAAATAAGCACGAATATGCACTCTGCATCTGCAATATTAGGCCTTTATTGAAGTGGAGGGGATTGGGCATCGTCACAACGGGGAAGAATATATGGATTGGGGGCGGGGATCTGTACGATTCCTGAGATATAAGGCCTTTAAGCAGTGGAGGGACTGGGGCACGGACCCTATGAAAGCCCAAGTTTGTTGTCACTGAATGTGTATTATCATAAGTGATCAAGAATGTATATGGTTTACGGGTGGGGATTTGAACGGTTTCTAAAATATGAGGCCTTTTTCTGAAAGCATGGGAGAGGATTGATCCCTGCGGACCCATGGGGACCCCCATGTTGGTGTGAATAAATGCATCTTATCATAAGGGAAAAGTATATAAATGATTTAAGGCAGGGGATCTGAATGGTTTCTGAGATCTATGGCCTTTTATTAAGTGTGGGAGAGGGGCATAGACCCAGCACGTCCCGGGAGACTTAGTATATATGTATGCATTCATCGGGCTCTGAACAGGTTCTCAGATATATGAGCCCCGCCAAGCGAATTTGTGTCTTCGAGCATTCCGTCAGGACAAATTTTAACTGCGCATGCCCAGCCATTCAGAGGGGCCAGTGATATGGTTTTCTGTCTGAAGGTTTCTCTTGATTCACTGCTTGTATGAGCAAGCAGCGAAGGTTCTGGCGAGACTGCGTGGATGAGCAGGCTCGCCTGAACCTTCGCTGCTCGCATAGGCGATAAGTACCAAAATCGCTTGACGGGGCCCATATGGCATTTTAAGAAGAGGGTGGGGCATATCCCCGGCATACCGGGGATACCCCCTGGTTGGTGTCACTGAATGCGACTTATCATAAAGAACAAGAATATGTATGGTTTGGGGCGGATATCCAAAAGGTTTCTGAGATATTAGGCCTTTAATAAAGTAGATGAGCGGGGCTTTGCTCTGATGCTCTGTCTCTGGTTTGGCCCATCGGAGTCTAACTGTTGGTTTTCTTTTGTGCCAGCATTTCAGTGGTTTCTTGCTGTCGAGTCCTCATCGTTGTTTCATCTCTGTGGTTGGTTGATTTTTGTGTTCACGAGATGTTACACTGATTCGTTAGGAGGCTTTCATGCGGACTGAACAAATTATTTGTCTGAATCGCGACGGAAGTAAGGGCGAGGATTGAGGCCACGTAAATTCGATTTAAGCCCCCCAGTGGATTTCGTTTCACTGACCGTTCCAAGGCGGTTCTACTGTCGTGGTTTATTTTTATTACACTGTAAAAATAGGGTATAGAAATTAAACGTGTTTTATACATGTTTAGATCTAAACATGATTAGAAAAGTGTGTTGTTTTTAAACATGTAATTTGTTTTGCCGTATTTGTGTGTATAAACACGTCAAAAGTCTAAACACGTCTCGGCTGAAATCGATACGATTTTTTCCCGCGTAGACGAACGCTGAACGAACGCTGAAAGTTGCAGAGCTGCAAAGACATAAAATGGAGGTAGACTCATCTTTATTCATGTTGTATTTGTCTATAACGTTTTGTTTCGATTATCCTGGAATAGTAGAAGATATGGTACGTCCTTCAAACATATTTTTTCTTTCAAGGATGAGTGGAATATTGGTGTTTAGTTCTTAATGTAATTAGTTTTCGCGACTCATATTTTCTTTCTAGATCCAAGTTGTGTTCAGCAGACTTACTAATGCCATTTGATAGAAGATTGTGATTGGTAAATGAAACCTGCATATATTCTTTCTTGAATATATTTATATAAACTGCTTAAAACTGCAAAAAAAGGTGAGGAATTGTTGGGGAAAATGCCACAACATGGTCTAAACACGTTTAGCGTAAACATGTTCAAAACCTAAACATGTAAAATTTAATTATGCTTTAAGGTGTAGTGTTCTTCTTTTCTACCAAAGACATCTTAACCTCCAACATGAACTCACAAATAGTGCACGCTGTATGATTGTACGCATAATGAAGGGGAGCCTCTGCATGAAGATAACGCCGCCTTTATAATTTTGACCCCCCCCCCACCCCCAACTCTATAATAAAAACAGTGTTTTATGGGTGAACTACATGTAGAACCACCTCATCCCGAACCTTGATGAAGCAGTTCTAATGAGTAGACTGTAGAGCACACAACCTATATTTTAAACACACATAAGAAACCAATCCAATTTTTTCATCGACTATAATTTTCATTTTTACTGGCGTAACAATGATCTGAGTTTGTATAGGTGTATAATCGTAATGAGTTCATGTCTCGATCTAAAGCATGACACACTGTTTTCGTATCACTGCAAATGGCAAGAAAAGGGGCGTTTTATCACCAAATATTCCTCGCCGGCACCGGGGATCCAACCTGCTACTGCCGCAATCAGGTAATAGTTCTCAGGTCTAGTCGAAAGATGCTTTTTAAACTATCTCAGCACTGGCTTTTTCGGTATAAATTTAGAAATCGGATATACAGGTATAAATGTTTTTTTTTTTTTTGTATTCATTACTGGTCGTTCAATATACTATAATATGTAACTGCTTATAAATCTGGTTGTCAATCCTCGTACCTATATGTTGTGGAGAGGTGAGTTTTAAATGTATTCACAGACGTTTGGACCAATCCTCTTACCCAACACTTATGGAGAGGTGAGGCATGCTTGGTTATAGTGCACAAGAGATATGGACGCAAAGATATTGTTTTCTCTTAGATATTCATAATATAACAGTCATTGACATTGATCGTCTTAGATCTCTGTCAAAAATGCTTACATGAGCATGGGGCAGTATGTGGAGAATGTGTTAAATCTGCGTAGATATAACATTATAAAATCTTAAAAAAATATCACAAGAGTTTGGGTTAATGTTGCTTATTTTAACCCATATAAATATGTTCTAGAAAGGATTATCCCTTGGAAGCAAGAATACACCACAGAACTGTAAAATAGAGTGTACATGCTTTCTGGGCCAGACTAGCTAGTTTCGGCCAATTAGGCCTCATCAGTGACCCTCAAATATTTTCAAAATTCCACAATGGAATCAATGATCCCAAAGGACAAGAAAATATAAACTACACCATGAAGTAGGGCATGTGGACTTTTTACGGCCGCCACACATTCCCAGACACCAGCTGAAGTGACGTTAAATATGTTCTAGAAAGGGTTATCCTTTGGAAGCAAGAATTCATCACAGAACTGTAAAATAGAGTGTACCTGACGGTCCTGTAAATGGGATATAGGCAAACAGTGCAGATCCAGATGAGATGCGAGTCAGACAGTGCAGACCCAGATGGGAGGCCACATCTTATCTGGGTCTTCACTGTTTAATTGAAATGTACCCCCTTTTATGTTAAAATAATAAAAATAGAATCAACCTCTACCCCCTAATTTAACAAATGAACTCATTTAAATGATAGTGGAAGAATCCATTGAGCTTAAATGGGTTAAACTAAAAATAGAATGATCAGGAACTGATACAATTAAATCCCAAATCCTCTCCACAATATCACAAGGGAAAGAAGTTGAAACATGGAGTGACGACAATAAACCAAACAGCTAAACCGAGTCAGCAGATCTTTCCCAAACAGGTGGTGACTCAGAATGCCCAAACGTAGCTAAAAAGGAACAACAAACATAATGGGGGAATGAATCAGAATCACCAACATGACAAACATTTAACTGGAAGGACAAACACAACTAAAAATGAACCAAAAAAGGGGGAGAAAGAATAAGAATCATCAACATAATAACATACATAATTAGGGAAAAAATTAGAACCACCAATACAAAACAGAAACAAACCACAGCAAAAGAACCGACTTGGAATGGTCAGTAAAAATTACTGGTGGGTTTAAGTATACTTTACGGGATCCCAACCCCACCCTAACTTTCACTGCTTTTATTATAGAGTTTGTGGGGGGGGGGGGTCAAAATTATAAAGGCGGCGTTATCTTCACGCAGAGGCTCCTCTTCATAATGCGAAACTAGAGTACAATCATACAGTGTGCACTATCTGTGAGTTCATGTTGGAGGTTAAGTTGTCTTTGGTAGAAAAGAAGAACACTACACCTTAAAGCATAATTAAATTTTACATGTTTAGGTTTTGAACATGTTTACGCTAAACGTGTTTAGACCATGTTGTGGCATTTTTCCCAACAATTCCTCACCTTTTTTGCAGTCTGAGGCAGTTTATTTACCAAACTAAAAATATATTGATATATATAACAATAACACATACTTTCAATTACCCAGCCCAAGGATGCTATAGATGAAATTTGGGCCGAATCGTCCGAGTAGTCTCAGAGGAGATGTCGTTTGAAATCGGTGACGCCAGACGACATCAGACGACGTCGGACGACTGCCTATCCTAAAAGCTCGCCCGCAGCCTTCGCCTCTGGTGAGCTAAAACGCAATGCATATACGTCTTAAAAAAAGATTTGTAGTTTGAATATACCTTTAGATTTGCAAGTGAAACTGTTCGATTATACTTTTGTATATATTCTTTTATATTGTGCAAAAGTTTGAGATCACTGAGATTAGTGGAAAAAAAACTTCATAATGAGTTTTCACGCACATTACGAAAACACGCCTATATAAATTTGACCCCCTTGAACCCCACAGTTATATGGTAAAAATGGGGTTTACAGGGGTAAACATTATTTTTCTTATTTCTGCTCTAAAATATCGATTGTGGGTACTCGTTAGAACGTGTACCCACAATCTATATTCTGGGCAGAAATAAGAAAAATATCGCAATTTTTCGCCTTAAAATTTGCATTTTTTCGGCTGTAAATTTACTATGTATTTGTATAGGCATGTTTTCATAATGGAATCACAGATCTAAGAATAGCAACGGATCTTGTCAGGTGTACGTTCAATGTGAATATCAAACTGAGAATAATCAACTATTGGATGGTAAGCAAAGCAGAAACGCATATCTACTAGATAAAATAATGCTGGGTGATACATGTATCTAGACAGGGGTTTACCAAAATTATATATTAATATCAGTTGAAAGCTATAACCTTTGGTTGCTTCAGACTGTAGACGCCAAACAAATTCTAAAAGGAAATACATGTATAAGTGAAGCATTAAAAAAGGCTAGAGTTGCAATATTGGGATAGTACACTAGAACACTCATCGAAGGGTTTATCATACAAAAATTTTAAGTATGCAAGTGTTTTGAACCCCTTCTTATATAAAATAAAAGAATATACATGAATATACATGGACCTGACGGTATCAAATGTGGAACATTCAAACAGGAAGTGAAATTCATCACCACGTTTGTTTGACTGGCAAAGAGTATAGGTTCTCGGAGCATGTCGGTCCACATTTTCTCACCTGCCTGTTTCAACGGGCAACCTATGGTTACCAGATCTAAACTTTAAGACTCGCAAATAGTGTGATTCTTGTAAAAGTTTCAGATATCCAAACACATATAAACTAGACTTGTTATTCAACACTAGAATATCCACTTGCTCAAGAAACTAGGCTCTTTTATCTCAATACAGTAGAACTTCGATGGCTCGAACACCGATGACTCGTTTACAATGGATGTGTCGAACCCATTCTTATGCCCCTATCGAAATCGTCTACATAAGAAATAGTGGGTGATAATTAGGGAGATTTTAGTCTTTTATCTAGCACTTGTATGCTGTGTGTACTCATTAGAATCGCCTCGATGAGGCGATTCTAATGAGTATACACAGCATACAGTTTCATTATAGAACACCGAAACGATGTCTGAAAGTATCTCGTTATGCCTCCTGACAGTAACCGCAGTGTCTCGAACTACCCCTGTCTCGAACAGATTTTCGAGGTCCCAAAGGTGTTCGAGCCATTGAAGTTCGACTGTAATTTTGAAATCGTTCCAATAAGTATTCTCCCACTTCTCTCAATATAACGGTACATTGCATCAGTTAACGAACACGGGCCTCCGTGGTCTAATGGATAAGTGCGATGACTCTTAATCATTAGATCTCGCACCGCTGTGGTTCGAGCCTAGCTCAAGCAACATGCGAGACGCAAGTTCTGCAACGGACGGTCAGATGGTTTTTTCTCCGGGTACTCCGGTTTTCCCCCCTCTCTGATAAATGATCGGCACGAAATAAGTGAAATAACACTGAAAGGGCCGTAAAACAAACAAAAAAACAACAAAATATGTTAACGCGTTAGTTGGGTTATGATGTAATCTGGTAATTGGAAGAAGGGAAACTAAAAGACTATTTGATGGAAAGATGTAGAGATGTATACACAATGTACATGTATGTCCCGGCGGTCCCCGTCAATCGGGGCTTGGAGAAATAGATGGGCTGCATGATGCTTCCATGGCACGCAGAGCTGAAACCGACCGCACATGGGTACTGGTAAATCGCTTAGATAATCTAAGCCTGCCCAGGCAAAGCGGTGTGAATCGGACCGTCCATGCTTTTAAACCCTATTGGTTTCTTTGGACGACAGGGCTTGAGGTGTCATTTCATCTCAATGTCGGGTAAAAGTCCCACAAAATTGGAAGCAACGTCTCCAAAATGACCTATACAGTGTTGACGGGGCACAGCATTTCCTACAATTTACATGTGCTCCCAGCGAAGAATCAGATCCGACTGCACATCCATATAGTCCGACCAGAGACTTCTCTTGCTGCATAAAAAAGCATTGGACCTTTAGCTATCCTTAAAGCGCACAATGAAGACTCGGATATGAGTACGCGGATGCGCTGGCTGATCTGAGTCTTCGCCTGGGACGAACAAGTAAATTGTAGGAAAAGTTGTGACCTGGTTCAATTGTAACCCTCTCGACCGGTACAGATACTAGTGTAGAACCAGATGGGACGGCTCATATCCAGCCGTCTAATCAGGATCAAGACTGCCACCCTGTTAATGTTTTAAATCAAATCTTTATCGACAAGAATACACGGGCCTCCGTGGCCTACTGGATTAGAGCGCTGACTCTTAATCATTAGGTCTCTCACCGCTGTGGTTCGAGTCTGGCTTGGGTCACGTGTGAGGCGCCAAGTTCTGCAAAGGAATGTCAGATGGTTTTTCGCCGGGTACTCCGGTTTTCGCCCACCTCTGATTAACTCGATATGAGTGGAATAACTCTTAAGAGGGCCGTAAAACCACCCCCCACACACAAAAAAAAAGTTACAAAATACTGTCCCGAGTTGGGACATGAAGGACACGAGCTTTCAGAGAGCGCATATTCATGACTCCCCTCGGGTTTGTTTACTTAGCATTGTGCCTGTTGTCGTTGATAGTACAGTCAGACAGAGGAACAGAATCGACTTTATTGCTATCCGAAGTAGTTTGTTAGTGTAACGTCAAGTCGTTTGATTAAACAGAACGCGACCTGACGTTACACCTTCCACCAATATACGTATTAAAATATGTCGTTTTGGACGTAGGAACTACACCGCATCGTCGTCGTAGTCCGTCCGTATGGGTGTTCACAATCTCTTTAGAACTCTGAGCAGATTCTAACTAAACCCAGATCTTTCCTGAGGGTCTAGATTTTTTGGCTGTCTAATCCCGAGGGTGTGCCCGCCACCCTTCATCTAGGGAAAGCAATTATAGGTATTCTATTGTCAATGGAAATATGGAAAATAACAAACAACAGCACATATATTCTTGTTGTTTTATTTATTTTTTTTTAATTCTTGCAACATTGAAAAGTTTGTATGACAGTTAAGGACATTCATGCCATTTATTCAGCAGCAATTCAGTGGTTTCTCAGAACCAGGCATCGCCGTGTAACTTCAATTACTTGAGCACCGAGCGCTCATTTACTAAAGCTGAGTAGAACCTGATCTCATCACGCAAACATGCCTATATAATATTTACCCCTCGAACCCCACTTTTATGTAGAAAAACTGGGGTTTGCAGGGGTAAACCTTATTTTTCTTATTTCTGCCCTGAAATATAGATTGTGGGTACTCGTTAGAACCGCCTCGATGAGGCGGTTCTAACGAGTACCCACAATCTTTATTTTGAGCAGAAATAAGAAAAAAATCACAATTTTTCATCTTAAAATTTTCATTTTTTCTGCGATAAAGGTTACAATGTGTTTGTATAGGCGTGTTTTCGTATTTGTAAAACTCTTATGCAAAGTAGAAGTAAAACAAAGATCCAATAGTTACAAATGGATTAATTTTCAGAGGTGTTCGTTTATCTTATTTGTTTGTTTGTTTCAGGTTTAACGTCCCTGTCAACACTATGAGACGTTGCTTCCAATTTTGTAGGACTTTTACCCGACATTGAGATGAAATGAAATCTCGAGCCCTGTCGCCCAATGAAACCAATAGGGTTTATAAGCATGCCTGGGCAGGCTTATATCCTCTAAGTGGTTTACCAGTCCTCGACTTTGGGCCAGAATCAGCTCTGCGTGGAAGCATCATGCAGCCCATTTATTTCTTCAAGCCCCAATGGGCGGGACCGAATTTCCAGAGGTATTCGTTCATCTTGAAAATTTATGTTACTCCTTAGGTTTACCACCGTTACGAAAACACGCCTATTCAAACATATTTGTAAAAGTTTACCACCAAAAATAAAATGCATTTTATCAGATAGAATTCGTGATATTTTTCATATTTCTGCTCAAAGCATAGACTGTGGGTACTCATTAGAACCGCCTCTCCGAGACGGTTCAAATGAGTACCCACAATCTATGTTTTTGAGCAGAAATAAGAAAAATAATGTGTACCCCTATAAACCCTGTTTTTCTACATACAGGTGGTGTTTAACGGGGTCAAACTTATATAGGCGTGTTTTCCAAATGACGATGAGATGATGCCAAAGAGCATACACAATTTAAAATGTACATGTATGCTCTCCGTATTCATTAGAATCGAATAGGTGATTCTAACTAACATATACAACATACCTTCACGCCCGATAATTATGACCCCCCTTGAACCCCATTTTTATATAGTAAAACTGAGTTGTTGTGTGTGTGTGTGTGTGTGTGTGTGTGTGTGTGTGTGTGTGTGTGTGTGTGTGTGTGTGTTGTTTTTTGTTTGGCTTTACGGCCCTTTAAAGATTATTTCACTCATACCGAGCCGATCTTTAATCAGAGTTGTTCGAAAACCGGAGTACCCGGAGAAAAACCACCTGACCTTCCTTTGCAGAACTTGGCGTCTCACATGTGACCCGAGCGAGGCTCGAACCACAGAAAACGGAGGTTTACAGAGGTAAGCCTTATTTTTCTTATTTCTGCTCTAAAATATAGATTGTGGGTACTCGTTAGAACCGCCTCGATGAGGCGGTTCTGACGTGTACCCACAATTTATATTTTGAGCAAAAATAAGAAAAATATCACAAATTTTCATCTTAATTTTTTTTTCATTTTTACGGCGGTAAAATTTACAGTGTATTTGTATACGCGTGTTCTCGTAATGAATCCGCGAAACCGTTAATTTTTGAATGAAAATTTGTGATATTTTTTCTTTATTTCAACTCAAAATATAGGTCGTGGGTGCTCGATAGAACCGCTTTCTAACAAGTATTCACAACCTATGAGCAGGAATGATATAAATTCCCCTGCTGACCCATAGTTCTCTGTATATAAAGTGGGGTTAACAGGAGTTTTCAAGACACTGGCTTGTTAACGTGATGACGACATAGTATGTTTATCACGCCTGGTAGACTCTTAAGGGGTGGCCGGCGATGATTCCTCAAAATCCTTACGGGAACTTCCGGCTTTGACTTCCGAGACTTCAAGAATGTCAACAAATAGGCGCGTGTTCCCGATTTATCAGTTTAGTCAACTCTGCAAACATATTTTGAAAATCCGGACAATGCTATTTTCAACAACTTTCATTTCTGCATCAGGGAAGATAGGTGTGAACATGAAAAGGCAAGCGACCCATTTTTAATTTAATTTCTCCCGGAAGAAGGTACATGTAGACAGATATTTCTATTTTGACTTGGGGCCAGTTGTTCAAAACTAATGACGTCGTAAGTTAATGTATCGTTATATTTTGATCATTTATTATGGCAAATATGCTAATATTTTTGCTGAAAAAATGTGAGCAGCTTTTGCATCCGCAAAAGCTGGTCACATTTTTTCGGCAAAAATACCAAAATTTTACATATTAAACTTGCCAAGTACCCCTTTAGGGGTTTCCTGTACTAAATGGGTTTAAATGCAATAAATTCAGGTTTTGTGTAATTTAAATAATAATAATAACAATAATGATAATAATAATCCACATTTATAGAGGGTAACACATTTAGTACTAGTACTAATCTTCCATGTGGCCATCTTTTCTTGGGTAGGAAACAGTATTTAGCAGTGTGGATAAAGTCCCTTGCTCAAGGAAACAACACTTGGTGCTTGCGGGGATCGAACCGGCTACCTCTCTATCTCAAATCTGATGAGCTGCACGGCTGCACCACAGCGCTCCACGAGCGCATGAGTTTGGATGCAGTTTATTCGCAGTTCACAGCTGGCAATAATATCGCTCTGAAAAAAGTCGTACCAAACGACTGCGGTGCCTTCATGGCCTTGATTAACTGTTTTTTTTTTTTGTGCGTTATTGAATGAAGAACCGAATTCTAATCTATTTATCTATCTATCTATCTATCTATCTATCTATCTATCTATCTATCTATCTATCTATCTATCTATCTATCTATCTATCTATCTATCTATCTATCTATCTATCTATCTACTTTATTTCTTTCAACTCAGGTCGGTACAACGGCCCCCGCCCATCGGGGCTTGAAGAAATATATGGGATGCATGATGCTTCCACGCAGAGCTGAAACTGACCCGCACACAAGTACTGGTAAACCGCTTAGAGGATCTAAGCATGCCAAGGCAAAGCGGTGCGAGTCGGCCCGTCCATGCTTATAAAACCTGTTTGTTTCATTGGGCGGCAGGGCTTGAGATGTCATTTCATCTCAATGTCGGGTAAAAGTCCCACAAATTGGAAGCTACGTCTCCAAAATGACCTTTACAGTGTTGACGGGGACGTTAAACCTCAAATCAAACAAACAAACAGGTCAGTACATGACATAGAGTTAATGTACAAGAGAAAATATAAAGTATACTGGCAAGGGATAACAAAGCGTAGAGAAAAGAACTTTAAGAAATTGAGCACTTTGATACCTGGGGATTGGGGTGGGGGTGGTGATCAGACACCCGTCACTTGGCGTTTCCTGTCCCCACAAGGGGTAATATTCCCGTAAGGGGTAATCCGGCCTCGTAAGTCATAATCGGCACAAATATTTAAGCCCCTGGAACAAATCCTAGGGACATTTTGCAGCTAATGTATTTCAACATGGAAGTAATTCGAATTATGTCTTATTTGACATATAAGATAAGTTTTGCATAGCCCGGGTAGCTATAAATGGTTCCATTCGGCACTAGAAAACAGATAAAAACAAAAATGTCTGACTACATTCTTCTGTGAGAAATTAAATTAAAAACCGACCACTTGCCTTTTCATGTCCTCCCATATCTTCCTTCTCTGATGCAGAAATGAAAGTTGGTGAGAGTAGCATTGTCCGAGTTTTCAAAATATGTTTACAAAGTCGACTTAAAACCACAATGCGGGAACACTCACCTATTTGTTGACATTTTCCAGTTTTCGTAAGTCATGGCCTGAAGTTCCGGATTCTGAGTGCATAATCCCCGACTACCTCCTACGAGTCTAACAGGCGTGTTTGTGAGAGCAGCGAGACAGACATTTTCGATGATACCAAACATGTTTGTTGGACAGTATTTGCGTAAACTAGACGTTCTTAAAACTTTTAAGAAGGCGGCTTATGTGCAGCGATCACTGTCCAGGGTGCGAATATGGACAGATAGCGTGTTGTACTGAGATTTTGTTGTATCCTGGTTCATGAGAATTACAATAAATAGGCAAAACAGCAAAATGCTATCAAAAGAAAAAATCCACAAATATATAGGACTACCAAGGTTATATAACTTATCATTATGACAACACACCCGGGCGACATAGTGCACTTTTTCACATCACCAAAATGGATATTTGGCTGATGAAAATCCTTGATATTTTTCTTATAAATACTGCAAACATAGGTTATGTGTGCTCGTTAGAACCGCCTCATTGAGGTGGTTCCAACGAGCACCCACAACCCATGTATTTGAGCACATATTGTACACCCGCGTAATCCCCAGTTTTCCCCATATAAAGTGGGATATAGGGGGGTTTCATTTCACGGACTTGTTCACGTGACTAAAACGTTTTCACACTCAACTCAATTGTGCATTTTTGAAACACCAAGACATGTGAATTTCAAATGACTCTATTAGTGGACAATGATATTTACCTTGCTCAATAATATTAAAAAGCAAACAATTGGTACTTAAATATTTATAAGCAGTGCAAATATCGTGTTCAGCTGGCATGAGCATAAAAATGTTTTACGACCTCAAGCCTTGGCCCCAAGGTTAGAAAACATTTTTCTTGCTAAACTCACTTGTGCGCGAAATGTTTCATGCTCATAAACTTTAAAATGGCAAAGCATGTTTGGCATTTTGAAATTCTATAACAGGCCCATTACGAAACCTCGCCTATACAACTACCTTGTAAATTTTAACGCCGAAAAAAACAACACAACAACAAAATTTAAGATGACAAAAAATTGTGATATTTTTCTTATTTCTGCTCTTAATAGAGATTGTGGGTACACGTAAGAACCGCCATAGCGAGGCGATTCTAACGAGTACCCATCATATATATTTTAGAGCAGAAAATAATTAAGACTTATCCCTGTAATCCCCAGTTTTAATACGTAACAGTTGTTTCAAGGGGGGTCAGGATTGAAAAGGCGTGTTATCGTGATAAAACAGCATTCTTTCGTAACCCATTTTGTTTGTATTATAATAATTATGAACATTATAAATATCATGTTCTAGTTAGTTGAGCATGATGAAAGTTTCATCACGAAAACACGCCTATATAATTCTGACCCCCTCGAACCCCAGTTTTATATAGTAAAACTGGGGTTTACAGCGGTAAACCTTATTTTTTCTTATTTCTGCTCTAAAGTATAGATTGTGGGTACTCGTTAGAACCGCCTCGGCGGTTCTAACGAGTACCCACAATCTATATTTAAGAAAAATATCACAATTTTTCATCTTAAAATTTTCATTTTTTTGGCGATAAAGGTTACAATGTATTTGTATAGGCGTGTTTTCGCAATGTATAACCTCAAGACCTGCTATCACAACACACTTGGTCCAATAAACAAATTGTTTCAAAAGATGTTCGCTACTCAAAAGTTTTAATTCAATGAACATGCAGCTTTCCAGTTTTATTTGCAAAGTTCCACTAAATTTTTTTCCGCGGTTTTGAGTTACTTCTGTGTTCCGTGGACGGCAAATTTATCGGGTTTGAATAAAGTTTGTAATTTGAAGACTCCGTTTTGCTGAAACTTTTCATGATTTGGTGATGCACAGTTTGTAAAGACGCCCGGACACTGCAGTGTTAGGCGACGTCGCCGCATTTGCAAGCGGGCTCGATTCGCAGCAAACGAAAATCGTCTTTTTACTGTCGCAAATTCCAATTTAGAAAATTCCGACTAAAATTCCGACGCTTTACAGTCCCTATTAAACTGCTTTTAGTTAAGAGCAAATTGTCATATGTAATGGGTTGGTTTTAGAAAAAGCAAAATTGTAAGAACAAGGTAACTGCAAACTTTCAACGGAACACAAAAATTGCACTTTTTGTTGCATTATGGCTTGTCGTTTTGGGGTTAATCATGCCTAAACATTACGTAATGGCATCAGTTTCGACACATGAATGGAAGTTTCCATACGATGGATTTTCTAGCAGAAC
This sequence comes from Lucinisca nassula, assembly GCA_963580285.1. Taxonomy (NCBI): domain Eukaryota; kingdom Metazoa; phylum Mollusca; class Bivalvia; order Lucinida; family Lucinidae; genus Lucinisca; species Lucinisca nassula. The sequence continues at coordinate 59,635,351 of OY757010.1, forward strand.
GCTGATTCGGACGCAACCAGTAGTAGCACGGGTCTGTGCAATGGGAACCACATCTGGACTTGCAGCATTTCTGTACACCTGGGCAGTCGAGGTCAATGTCACAGTTGTCAGTGCAGTGAACTGTCATGGAGGCGATGTGTCTTGGACAAGTTCCGGGCTTACTGGATATATCTACAAAAAAGAAATACTGTAATGATCCTAAGAATTGGGACAGATAGCTCTAAGCAAACAGTGTAGACCCAGATCAGACTGCTCCTGGGGGACTACACTGTTTAACATTCTGTCTGCACCTATTGGACTCCTTGTGGGATCCTGAAACAAATCTGTTAAATTGTTAGGAGAATTTCAGCTAGTCCTCAAGGTAGCCGAAGTTTTAGAACCTTTACAGTTGAAGTTCAACGATTCGAACGAAATGCTTTTCAATTTTACGTTTGGGTATAGGTCGAGCCACTAAGTGTTTTCACCACACTATGTCTGGAGGCGTTATAATAATAATTTAGGGATATTTTTATCTATACAAGAGGGTATATTGTATTGGAGTTTAACGGCCTAGTCAACACTATTTAGGTCATTTTTGAGCCTGTCAGTTTACCTCTCCATGTTTACTTGGGCAGGCGTATACGTAAGCGGTTAACCAGTACAATGCATATTCCTTCGCCAGAAACTGACAACTGCCCTTCTTGAATCAGCGGAATTGGGATAATGACCGGAGAAAAGATTCCATGATCTGCACGAGTGAGTGAGTGAGTGTTTCAGTTTAACGTCCCACCAACAGCTAAGGTCATACGGAGACGGGACCTCGGTTAAAAGACTCATCCGAAAGTCTGGAGAAGCCCGGGACCGAACCTGCGACCCCTGGTTTACAAGGCGAGTAGCGTAACCACTCGACCACGGGGGCCTCTATGATCTGCACGAAAGAAGCGCTGTGGTGCAGTAATAAAACATCGAATTTGAGATCGAGAGGTAGCCGATTCGATCCCCGCAAGTGCAATGAGTCAATGTTGTTTCCTCGAACAAGAGACTCTATCCAATTTTATATCCAGGAAGAGGAAATCAGAGGTCCACATTGAAGATCAGTACTACATGTAGTACTAAATGTGTTACCGTCTATAAATAAATAAATTCACTTTAGAATGATACCGATCTCGACAGGTAGCGTACCCGCACCCTCCTGATCACAAGTCAGGTGTAAATTCTACTGAGCTACTGAGGCCGGCAAGGTGTTTGGTGTATCAGGTGCCATTACGGCGTCCAACTGATATAGGCTTACAGTTGGGATGTCCTTGCAGTAGGTATGCATAGAGGGTGAATGTTATGATTTCTTCTGTTTCTACAATCCATTTATTTTCTCTTTCACTTTAGTCCCTCGCCTGCTACCCCACTACTATCTCTTCTATATCTTTTCTCCCTTTCTCCGGGAGACGGTGCAAAATGACCTACAGGGGTTGATGTCGCATTAATTCCCAAAATAAACAATAAATCGATCAACAACATACATCTTGTAAAAAAATACATCTTGTAAAATAAGAGAATCCCTTATTTGTACGTTAATATTTGTCATCTAGAACTAAGGGTCGTATTTCTACGGAAGCCTGGAAGGGACATACAATTTATTTTAATATGTTGTGCTAACACGATAATATCTTGTGCCCACAAGATATTGTCTTGTGCCAACAACATAAAATCATGTGCGCACAAGTAATTATATTGTGCACACGAGATAATATCTTATTCGCACAACTTACTTTCTTGTGCGCACATGTAACTTGTTTGCACAACATAGATCTTGTGCGGACAACATAATATCTTGTGCGCACAACTTATTATCTTATTCGCACAACATTATATCTTATGTGCACAAGATATTATCTCGTGTGCACAAGTTATTCAACATATTATCTTGTTCGCTCAACATATTATCTTGTTTGCACAACATTGATTTTGTGCAGACAACATAACATCTTGAGCGCGCAAGATATTATCTAGTACACACAAGATAATTTCTTGTTCGCACAACTTAATATCTTGTTCGCACAACATATTATCTTGTTAGCACAATTAGCATAATGTATTATGTTGTCCGCTCAAGATATTAAGTTGTGCCAACAAGATATTATCTTGTGCGCACAACATATTATGTTGTCTGCACTAGATATTTTATGTTGTCCGCACAAGATAATATCTTGTGCGCACAGCATATTATCTTGTACACACAAGATAATATCTTGTTCGCACAACTTAATGTTTGTTCGCACAAAATATTATCTTGTTAGTACAATTAGAATAAGATATTATGTTGTCCGCACAAGATTTATGCTGTGCGAACAAGATAATATCTTTTGCGCACAAGATAATATCTTGTGCTAGCAAGATATTTTATGTTATCCGCACAAGCACACAAGATAATATCCTGTTCGCACAACTTAATAATTTGTCTGCATAACATATTAAAAAAACTGCATGTCCCTTCCCGGGTTCCGTATATTTCTCTGCGACAGATCAGCCTGGTAAACTTCGAATCGCTGGCATTTCAAAATGTCACTGTATACGTATCTATGTTAAAGTTGTTCTGCATTGACATTCTACAAGGCTGTTCAGAAATTCATCTCAGCGCTTTCTTTAATCCAAAATCATCTTCTTTCAAATGTTGCTAAAATACCAAAGTGCTAGTCTAAAAATGAAATTCAATGTGCAAAAACTATTGGCTACAGATAATTATTATAAGCCCCGTTACTGGAAAGCCTGTCCTTGGGGTTTTGCGCATCACTTTAAAAAGTATGTGTAATGAAGACCATCTAAATCCCACTTTCTATAGAAAATCTGGGGGTTTACCGGGGTATATGTTATTTTTCTTATTTCTGTTCCAAAATTGTGGGTACTCGTTAGAACCTCCGCAATGCGAAGTTTCTAACGAGCACCAACAACACATGTTTGGAGTATTAATAAGCAAATTATCACGAATTTTCATCATAAAGAGAATCATTTGGGAAATATGAAAGAATGCACTATGCTTATAGGTGTGTTGTCGTAATGGGCCGGGTATAACATAAACCGGTCTGCTCCGGAAAAGTGGCGAGCATGAGGTTTGAAATCTTTGATACAGAAACTATCCAAACAGCGAACATTAAGATTATGATCAGACTAATATGCATGTTTGTTGCATTACGATAACACACCCGTGCGACATAGTGCATATTTCTCATCTCCAAAATGGCTACTTTTCTGATGAAAATCCTGATATTTTTCGTATAAATACTCAAAACATAGGTTGTGGGTGCTCGTTAGAACCGCCTCAATGAGGCGGCTCTAACGAGTACCCACAACCTATTGGTACTCGTTAGAACCGCCTCATTGAGGCGGTTCGAACGAGTACCCACAACCTATGTCTTGGAACAGAAATAAGAAAAAATATTTTATGCCCCCGTAAACACCAGTTTTCTCTACATGAAGTGGGGTTTAGGGAGGGTGGTCTTCATATCACGGACATGTTCACGTAATGAAATAACAGATTCTCTCCTAACGTAGTTTGTTTGTTTGTTTGATTTAAGATTTAACGTCCCCGTCAACACTGTAAAGGTCATTTTGAAGACGTTGCTTCCAATTTTGTGGGACTTTTACCCGACATTGAGATGAAATGACATCTCAAGCCCTGTCGCCCAATGAAACCAATAGGGTTTACAAGCATGAACGGTCCGACCCTAGACAACGCTTTGCTTGGGCAGGCTTAGATCATCTATGCGGTTTACCAGTACTCGTGTGCGGGTCGGATTCAGCTCTGCGTGGAAGCATCATGCAGCCCATATATCCTAACGTAGTACTTATTATCGCGTTAACGAAAGATTTGACGAAGGGCTTTGGGAAAGAAATCGTTTTAAAAACCATGAAGAAATATTTCCAGTGTAAAGCCTACTGTAAACCTATAGAATACAATATAGTTCATACTTCCATGAACACATCAAGTCACGTGATTTTCAGAGACGCCAATTGACGTCAGTTTGAAGCATGGTTCTCTACGGGCGTTGGTGACGTCAATGCAATTCAGATCTTTGTGGAAAAAAAAAACAGTGTGTAAATGTTTTTCAGCTTTAAAAGTTTGTCCTATAAGCATTTTGTTTTCGCCAAGTGATAAGGGGCAAAGAATGTAAATATATAAAATGAAATTATTTTTTCTGCTTTTCATGAAAGTATGACCGACAGCGGGGTTCATTTTCTTTGCAAGCGACCCACTGCGTTCATTATTTCATGAACAGCAGAAAAATAAAATTTATTTCTTAAATGAATATTCATTCCGAAAACACGCCTATATAATTTTGACCCCCTTGAACCCAACTTTTATATAGTAAAAGTGGGGTTTCCGGGCCTATACCTTATTTTTCTTATTTCTGCTCTAAAATATAGATTGTGGGTACTCGTTAGAACCGCCTCAATGAGGCGGTTCTAACAAGTGCCCACAATCTATCAATGAGGCGGTTCTAACAAGTGCCCACAATCTATATTTTGAGCAGAAATAAGAAAAATATCACAACTTTTCATCATAAAATTTTCATTTTTTCGGCGATAAAGGTATAGGCATGTTTGCTTGATGATTTAGGAGCCCGTAGGTCGTTTCTCCAACCTAATGCAACTCGTATGTTGGCAATGGACTTCACAAACATCCCTGAAATTCTATAGTTACAGAAAAACAGGAGCCCTGTGTGCCACTACGCTCAACAGAGGTCATTTGGTTGATACCATATATATATATATATATATATATATATATATATATATATATATATATATATATATATATATATATATATATATATATATATATATATATATATATATATATATATATATATATATATATATAGACATGGCGGCCATCTTTATCATGTGACCGCAACCCCACTAATAACTTTTCATTGCCTTATCCCATAGAAGCTCTTCATGTAATGTGGTTTCAATCGACACAACGGTGTTTAGTGGACATAACGATAACACACCCGTGCGACATAGTGCTTTTTTTCACATCTCCAAAATGGCTACCTTTCTGATGAAAATCCGTGATATTGTTCTTAAAAAATACTACAAACATAGGTTGTGGGTGCTCGTTAGAACCGCCTCATTTAGGCGGTTCTAACGAGTACCCACAACCTATGTCTTGGAGCAAAAAAAAAAAAAGAAGAAAAAATATGTATACCCCCGTAAACCCCAGTTTTCTCTATATTAAGTGGGGTACAGTTCGCTCTTCATTTCACGGACTTGTTCACGTGATGGAAGATAAAAATACTGAATCTAAGTCATCCCGGACAAATTTCGGTAGATGACTTTGACCTTTGGGATTGATAAATTTCTATTCAGCTGATTGCAAATATCAATTCTGATGCTACAGGCTATAATAGAAACATATTAATCCACTGTTTTTCGCTTTTTTTATATAATTGTAAGACTTTTGTGTAAACAAATTTGTCCTTGACGTCAAAAAGGTCAAGATCAGCCAAAGGTCATTATTTGAGCAAACTTGGTAGGACCCAATTCATAAATGCTAGATACCAAGTCTGAAGGTCATTGGGTTCCAACGGAGAATATTTTAATGGTTTTTACCATATATGGGCATGGCGGCCCTATTCGTCATGTGACCTAGATCTTATGAATAAACTTCCGTTCCCCTTCCTACAGAGGCTCTATGTGTAATTTGGTTTCAATCATCCCTGTGGTTTAAGTGGAAAAGAAGATAAAAATACTGAATATGAGCCATCCCACACAAAGGCCAGTAATGACGACATCTGGAATTGATTAACTTCCAATCAGCTGATAGCAAATACTATTCCTGATGCAACAAGATACCATGCAATCCGTAAAATCCACTATTTTGCCTTTTTTCCATACAAATATCTAAGTGACCAAATTTGACCATGAAGTAAAACAGGTTAAGGTCAACCAAAGGTCATCATTTGAACAAATTTTCAAGGGCCCACATCCCGGATGCTCACGGATGCTGCATGCCGAATTTCAAGGTTATCGGTCATTTGGTTCCTGAGTAGAAAAAATTAAAGGTTTTTACCATATATAAGATGACGGCCATGTTTGTTATGGGACCCAGTCCTAATAAAGAAAATTTCATTCCCCTATCCATAGAGGTTCCATTATAATTTGGTTTCAATCAACCCACCAGTTTACGTGGAGAAGAAGATAAAAAAAACTGAATCTGAGCCATCCACGACAAAGGCCAGTAAATGACCTTGACCTGGGAAATTGATAAACTTCCATTCAGCTTTTCTGATGCCACATACTACCGTGCAATCAGAAATATCCAAAGTTTTGCCGTTTTTTTTCATTAAAATGTCTAAGTGACCAAATTTGACCTCGACGTAAAATAGGTAATGGTCAACCAAAGATCATCATGTGAACAAAATTAGTAGGGCCCAAGTCCCCGATACCAAGTTTCAAGGCCATTGACCATTTTGTTATTAGGAAGAATATTTTAAAGGTGTTTACCATATATGTTAAGCCCCCGCCCATAGGGGCTTGAAGAAATATATGGGCTGCATGATGCTTCCACGCAGAGCTGAATCTGGCACGCACACTAGTACTGGTAAACAGCTTAGAGGATCTAAGCCTCTCCAGGAACCGCGGTGCAAGGCGGACCGTCCATGCTAATAAACACTATTGGTTTCATTGGGCGACAGGGCTTGAGATGTCATTTCATCTCATTGTCGGGTAAAAGTCGCACAAAATTGGAAGCAACGTCTCCAATATGACCTTTACAGTGTTGACGGGGACGTTAAACCTCAATTCAAACAAACAATTACCATATATGTACATGGCGGCCATATTGGTCATATCACGCAGTCCTTGCCAACAAATGTTCGCTCCCACTATGCATAGAGGCTCCACATGTATTTGGTTTCAACCAACCCAGAGTTTAAGCGGAGAAGATAAAAATACTGATTCTGAGCCATCCAGGAAAGGTCAGTAAATGACCTTGGCCTTGGGAATTATTAAACTTCATATACTAGATAAACATCCCAGATTATTATCAGCAAAATGCTATCCTATAGAAAACAATATGTCACATGGGTGTATTGCCCTAACCAGACGGACAGAATGGTAGAAACATCAATTTCAATACAAAATGATAAATAAAACCCTGCAAGTAAACAATCTCTTGCATACTTCAGGTATCTGAAACATTGAATTATATAAAATAGAAGTGACGGCAATGATCAGGAGTCAATACAATTAACCCACACCAGCCATCAGAGACACCAAAAGGAAAGAAACACAATCATGAAAACCTAGGCTTTTATGGTGACTTAGTATATAAATTCAGAAAAAAATATATAACCGCAATGACTTCAGCAACCAATTTCGTAAAATCATTCTTCGGTATTATATAAAAAGATTGGGAACAACATAAATATTATACGACAGACTGCATGCATGGTAGTTAACCCAATCATGGTTAACAACTTTGCTTCCCTCTTTAATTACACATCGGCCCCGCCCATCGGGGCTTGAAGAAATATATGGGCTGCACGATGCTTCCACGCAGAGCTAAATACGGCCCGCAGACGAGTAAACAACTTGGAGGATCTAAGCCTGTCCAGGCAAAGCGGTGTGAGTCGGACCGTCCATGCTTATAAACCCTTTGGTTTCATACTTCGACAGGGCTTGAGATGTCATTTCATCTCAACGTCGGGTAAAAGTCCCACAAAATTGGAATCAACGTCTCCAAAATGACCTTTACAGTGTTGACGGGGACGTTACACCTGAAATCAAACAAACAAATCTTAAATTGCACGCCGGTGGGTCAGGCCTCAGATTCTATGGCGGTTCCAGCGTAAAGGCTTATTGAGAATTAGAAATCTAATTCAATGTAATGTTGGCTGGTGCCTGATGCTCTGTCTCTGTTTGGGCCCATCGGATTCTAACTGTTGGTTTTCTTTTGCTCCAGCATTTCAGTGGTTTCTTGCTGTCGAGTCCTCACCGTTGTTTCATCTCTGTGGTTGTTTGATTATTTGTGTTCACGGAGATGTTGCACTGATGAGTTAGGAGGCTTTCATGCGGACTGCACAAATTATTTGTCTAAATCGCGACGGAAGAAAGGGCGAGGATTGTGGCCACGTAAAATCGATTTAATTCTCCTAGTGAAATTCGTTTCCGCTGACCGTTCCAAGGCGGTTCTTCTGTCGCGGTTTATTTTTGTTATGGTTTGTCTTTAGGTGTTTGTGTCGCTTTTCATTATTTTATTTTGGATAGCCTATTGGCCATTTTGTGGGAAAGTATCTGTCCTTCTGGCTTTCCGCTACTGATGTTTCCATTAGGGTATGTTGTATCATTTTTGTATTTCTTTCCCTTTGGTGCCTCTGATGGGAGCTGTGGGTTGATTGTATCGATTCATGATCATTGCCTCTACTTCTATTTTTAATGTAAACACAAACAGTGGAAAGCCAAAAAGAAAGTTTCTTTCTCACAAAATGGCCAATTGGCTAACCAAAACACAAAGATATAGGCGATGCACACACTCAAAGACAATACATCGAATTATATAAAATAGAATTGAAGGCAATGGTCAGGAATCGATACAGTTAATCCACGACGACAGAAGAACCGCCTTGGAACGGTCAGTGAAAAGAATTTCACTGGGAGGGTGACGGGGTCTTAAATCCATTTTATGCGGCAGCAATCCTCGGCCTTGATTCCTTCACGATTTAGAAAAAAAAAAAAACATGTTCGGTCCGAATGAAGGCTTCCTAACTCATCAGTGCAACATCTCCGAGATCACAAAAATAAAACAAACACAGATATGAAACAACGGTGAGGACTCGACAGCAACAAAACTCTGAAATGCTTGATCAAAAGAAAACCAACAGTTAGAGTCCGATGGCCACAACCAGAGACAGAGCATTAGGTACAAACCAACATTACAAAAGTAAGCCTTTCCGCTGGAACCGTCATAGATTCTGAGTCGTGGAATTAAAGAGGGCAGCAAATGTCATCCGTGACTGGATTAACTTCCAGGGAGGCAGTCGGTCGCATAATATTTATGTTGTACCCAGTCTTTTTGATATAAAAAAATATTTTACGAAATTGGGTACTGAAATCAATGCAAGTATATATTTTTTCTGAATTTATATGCTAAGTCACCATTAAATTCGGGTTCCGATAGACCATGTTGCAGAAGAGATTTAAGTCAACATTGATTTTAGAAATTAAATCAAACTGACGTCTATAAAATTTAGAAAAGGCTTTGCTTAGTTTATGATGCCGATGACCCTGACTAAGAGGTTTACCAGTTGACAATTTATTACGAGTGTTGAAGTCAGTTACATGACGAGACACGTTTGTAAATCGAATTAATTGCAAAATATACATAGGACGCCGAACGAGGAACAACACCATCCCAGAAAGGCGAATTTACTATCTCAAAAACAAACTCATTGCGTTTAACCATAAATTTTACAGGAAACAAACTCGTCTGCAATAGATAGATTTAAAGTATAATTTTTGTGCTCTTCAGAAGTGAAAAAACAACATTTCTTACTTTACATGCAAGATAGAGGGAATCTTCTCTATGAAATGTTCAGTCAATTAAATCATTGAGTTTTTCCTTTATAAGAGTATGAGGACGTGTATTGTAAAGGCTGGAAAATCATTAGTAGACAGACTTGAAGCACGAAAACGTCTGGATTTCAATTTATTAAAAAATCGTGTTTTTTTCTGGGGGTGTGTGTGTGTTTTTTTGTTTTTTTTTTCAAAAAAAATATTTTATAGACCTAAACAGATTTCTCCCTGATCTTTCAAAGACAGTGTCGCATTTTTAATCGCATGTTTTTTGATGGTAATAAAACACTAAGTTAATAATTTGGAAAGTTCAGTGGTGGTACAAGAGCTTGAATTTGCAATTAACCATGTTTTGTATGGTCTTTTATGAAGTATAGTTAACCAATATAACGTAGAAAGCTTGTCTTGGCCTTCTGTAACATGTACATCAAAACCAACCTTCTGCATATTGGCGCCGTGACCAGTACATAGTCTGCATAATGTTTTTTGTACATATCGAATTGAATTGTTAAATAAGTTCAGTGACATTGAATTTACATTCTAGAGCATACAAATGCTGCACTGTAATTGCAGCAGAAATAAGAAACATATCACAGACTTCATTAGAAAATGTTAATGGTTGGAGATGTGAAAAAAAGGACTAAGATATATCTTGTTTCACATACTTTCCATGACAGATCTACACGTATTGCCACATCCATTGTAACAGCACTTTCTATCGTAAGGACAGTCACCATCTGAGCGGCACGTCTGGAGACAAGGACCGGGAATTGTGATGAGGGGACATTCTCCTAGGTGTACCACGTCATCAACAGGAACATGTTCAGAAGAATCAGCTAAAAGATTTTAAATAAAACCGTTAAAGTTTAAAGATAAAGACAAACATGACGTTAGTATGTCATCATTATAATCATTATTATCATTATTATTGTTATTATTATTTTACGTAAAAGCACTGAGGGTATACTGATCGTCAAACAAATGAATAGAGCAGAAAAGTCAATTAAATTTAGTCGATATGTTTGTTTTTTAAATAATGTATATATTCCTACTTTACGGAATGGCTATCCTTTTTTCACTCTATTAATTGTCGCTTATCACATGTACACATATATGTACATATAAATAAAACAAACAACCAAAGTAAGAAACATCCATTAAGAACATTAAATTTAGACAACATATTACATGTTTTAATTAAACTACTGAATCTGAATAATAAAATGGTGATATAGTCAATAAAAATGTTCTATGAAAGGGTTATCTTTTTGAAACAAGGAATACACTACAGAACTAAAACATATAGATTGTACAATATTTTCTGGGCTAGACTAGCTACTTTTGGCCAAATAGGCCTCATCAGTGCCTCTCATATATTCTCGTAATCCCACTATGGAATCAATGACACTACACTACTGTAACGTAGTAACATAGGCGTGTGATCTTAATGACCCAAATAATGTTGACGTATTGTAAAAGATGCACTTTTGTTACACAGGCATGTTACATGAATGGTTGAAACAACGTTGGTCAGTAGTGAGAACTTTGTATGACCAATATGCTGTTGAATGGGTAATAAATGTATTTGGGATTATGTTGATGGGGCTATGAAACATTATACGCTTTTACAGACAGAAAATTGAAACGTATTTACCTTGCATATATTTTAATCCAGTCTTTTGATATCATCCTAAAATGCACTATATATTGAGGTGTTTACTTTGGAATATGATCAAATCTACTGACATTTAATTTGGCCTTTCAATTATGTATTACGCAAGTAACATGTGTTGCTATTCAAATACTTTGGCGGGAGAAAAAGCAAGTGCAGTTTACATAAAACCTGAAATGTATCTACAAAACGTCAATCACAGGGGTGCATGTTTCCGTTTACGCCAATCATGTGGGCATTGTATGAATGCATAGTACCCTGCAGGTGTGTGCTCACGTGGTCAGCAAGTGGGTGAGATACTTCTAACATGTTGGTTAATGATGGATGTTTGGTATAAACAGGAACTGTGTTAACGTGAGAACAAAAGCCTATGGAATGCTCTGAAACGTATAAAACATCCAGTTGGATCATGTCAAATCAGTCAGGTTTTCAGTTATGTAAGAGACGTGATCAATATATCGGGCTAGATCTAGCCCTGGACACTACCTGTCTCAGAAGCTTTCGATTTTCGATATGTTGTAATATGTAACATTGAAATTTTAAAAGAAACCATTTTACTTGGTCAGAAAATATAACAGAAAACCAGACAATTTCTGACTTTAATTATTTGCGAAGTACTAACACTTTATTAATGTAAAACTATACGATCATGGTTAAACCCCGCTTTATGGCAGCGAGACTTTTTGCGGCCGCCACACGTTCCCTTTACACCAGCTGTAGTGATGGTAAATATATCCTTTGAATTGGGTAATCCTTTGGAAGCACGGGATACACCACAGAAGTAGAAAGTATGGAGTGTTCAAGTTTTTCTGGGCCAGACTCTATCGAAAACCACCTATCGAATATAATAAAGCTATGAACATTCCCTTTGGAAATGAAGAACACATTAAAGTTTAAGATACATAAATAAGTACCAAAACCCTTCTTATCCAGTATTGCAGCTTGCAAGACCAAAGACGTGCCCCACCACCCTCTTCAGCTTACGCACGTGCGGCAACAGACAGAACCCAACGATCCCAAAGAAATGGAAATTAAAAAAATGAGCACTGATCAACTCCTGGGATACTGTCCCCATTTGTCCATTTCAAAAACACATTTTTGGATGAAATTCATTTATTATCACAGCATAATGGATGGAGACATTGTTTTCAGTATCTTTGAAAACTACACTCGGGAGAGAAAACACAAACTCAACAAAACATACCATGCACATTAAATTGTGACAAAACAATAAGGACACACAAATAGCATAAATTACTTTGAAAGGAATCTTCAGTTTTCGGGAATGCTGTTCTGTATTCATTTAAACGGCGTACACTCCAGGGCCCAGTTGTTCATACGAGCTCGTTAACGGTAATATTGTTAACTATTCTAGCAAGTACAATATCTAAAATTTTGGAATTTTTGCTGACAAAATGTGAGCAGCTTTTGCCGATGCAAAAGCTGCTCACATTTTTTCAGCAAAACTATTAGCATATTTGCCATAATAAATGATCAAAGTTTTACCGATACGATAACTAATGACGTCGTTAATTTTGAACAACTGACCCGTGGTAAATTAAATTCAAACTTTATTAATTTCCATCGGATTTGTTATCATTTTTCAAACTGGCTTATGGTTGTAACTATGAGAAGGGACGATACAGAACAAGAAACTCATCATTTCAATAGCATAAAATTTCAGTTATTACATGAAAAATGCCCAGAATACTTCAACGAATCATTTACACATCACGAGAACACGCCTATACATTTCTGATCCCCTTGAACCTCACTTTTATATAGTAAAACTGGGGTTTGCAGGGCGAAACCTTTTTTTTTTTCTTATTTCTGCTCTAAAATATCAATTCTGGGTACTCGTTTGGCGGTTCGATCAGGCGGTTCTAACGAGTAAATGTACCCACAAACTATATTTTGAGCAGAAATAAGAAAAATATCACAATTTTTCATCCTAAAATTGTCATTTTTTTCGACGATAAAGGTTACAATGTATTTGCATAGGCGTGTTTTCATAATGGGTACTAACACGACTGCAACAATATTGGTGCAGATGTATTTTTATTTTATTATTATTTTTATTATTTTCACAAAAGTTCGAATATGATTTTCCTCAACATTTTGCAATAGGTTCAGCACTTTCGATGCATATATAATACTGGAGAATTAATATAAATAAAAACAAATATGGAATAGACCCGAATACATTTTTAATAGTTGCCTGAAAGCTCAAACTTGAGATAGATTCAGAAAAAAAAATATATTCTAGCATAACTCGACGTAGATGTGTCTAAACCTTTGGCAGACTTAAGCATTCCGTATTGTCCCTTAATTTTTAAATAATAAAATTCTTACACAATATCGAATCAATGAAAATTGGGTGTCGTCTTGTAGCAGACGTATGATGGCCATAATGTTCCCTATGGTGATGTTTTTGTGCTACAAAAAGCAAATGACAAATATAATAAAACAAGCCAAGGCAAGATTAACTCTTTCGCCCGTGTATTTCTAAAGAGGACTCTTCACTCTTTGAGTTCTGGAATACGTCCATGGTTTTAAATAGGCGTTTAAGCCTTCTGCTGCTGAATAGGTCATTTTTCCACACTCATTACTGACTATCCATCATGAAAACACGCCTATATAATTCTGACACCACCCCCCTCCCTGAACCTCACTTTTATATAGTACAGCTGGTGTTTACAGCGGTAAACCTTATATTGCTTCTTTTTTCTGCTCTAAAATATAGATTGTGTTACCGTTAGATTTCGAACAGAAATAAGAAAAAATATCAAAAATTTTCATTTTAAAATTTTCAATTTTTGGGCGATCACGGTTACAATGTATTTGTATAGGCGTGTTTTCGTAATGAACCAAGTGACACATTGTAGTGTTTTGAATTTGCAAACTGAATGATAAATAGTGTCGGCTCTAAACTGTTTGCAAAGATAGGGGTTGTCGTGTTCAGCGGGATAAGTGTTAAGATCTCGACCGTTTGCACACATTACGAAAACACGCCAATACAAATGCATGTACATTGTAACCTTCATCGCCGCAAAAATGAAAAATTTAACACGAATAATTCTGATATTTTTCTTATTTCTGCTCAGAATATAGATTGTGGGTACTCGTTAGAACCGCCTCATCGAGGCGGATCTAAGAAGCACCCACAATCTATATTTTAGAGCAGAAATTAGAAAAATAAGGTTTACCCCTATAAATTCCAGTTTTACTATATACACGTGGGTCTCAAGGATCAAACTTATATAGGCGTCTTTTTCGTGATGCGTATCTATTTTGGATTGAAGGGCTGAAAGAGTTAAAGCACAACGGGAAACAGCAAGTTTTATAAAAAATCATTGAAAAAAAAACAAGAAAATCAAACTTAACTTTGTATGTTTTGTTTATATGAACATATATACATTTACAAAATAAGGTTTCATACGATAAAAAACATCAATGGCTTCATAAAATTTGATTAACTGTTATACAAGTCCTTATTTTCTTATATATTGTGGTATAAAAGAAAAAAAAACAATCTTAATAAAAACAAATTAACATAACGAAAACACGCTTTTTCAAAAATGTTGAAAATTTTACCACCAAAACAAAAAGTACAATGAAAAATTTCAGATAAAATTTTGATATTTTTCATATATCTTATTTTTCATATCTCTTCTTAAAACATAGATTGTGGGTACTCGTTTGAACCGCCTCAGGATGCTTTCATTCGTAGTTGTACAAATTGTACTTTTTTTCGTGCTCATATTGTGTATTTTTCTATTTTGATCATAGACTGCGAGTGCATATTGGGCGGTTCTAAGGAGCGCAAACAGTCTATACTTTCGAGCAATAACAAGGAAAATAATGAATACCCTGTAAAACCCACCATCTGTTTATTAAGTGGGGTATACAAAGTGGTCATTACGAAAACACGCCTATACAAATGCATTGTGAATTTTACCGCCTAAAAAGACGAAAATTTAAGATAAAAAAAATGTGATAATTTTCTAATTGCTGCTCAAAATATAGATTGCGGGTACTCATTAGAACCGCCTCATCGAGGCGGATCTAACGAGTACCCAAAATCTATAATTGAGAGCAGAAATAAGAAAAATAGGGTTTACCCCTGTAAACCGATTTTTTACCATATAAAAGTGGAGTTCCATGGGGTGTTTTCGTGATGATTATATAGGCGTGTTTTCGTGATGATTTCACGTGCAGAAAAAACGAACACAACACAAAATATATTAAGCGTTATACGGTCATAAAAAATGGCACACTTATGAAAAAAGTACAACAATGACGTAATACAGACATATACTTACGGACACATGTTGGAAAATAGGGGCATGGAGGATAATCACAAGTACTCATTGTCATTTCACATCTGCTACCAAGGCCGCAGTTTAAATTCTGTTAAAAGATACACATGTAGAAGCTTTAACACCAGCTCAGGGTATATTGTAATTGGACAAAGTACGTCTTTCCGAGTTTTAGACTTTTTCAGTCGGCCAAAAAAAATTAGGGTTTTTTTTGTGTGTGTGTGTGTGTGTGTGTATCGGATAGACTTGGGCTCATTAGACATCTTAGAACACACAACAGTAACATTTCTCGTGGACATTGTCAGTAATGACAGACGAACTATTAATATCGGTGAGCATAAATCAAAGTACCCATCCTATATAATTTTGACCCCATTAATCCCTAATTTTATACATTAAAATTGGGGGTTTACAAGGGTATACATTATTTTTCTTATTTCTGCTCAAAACATAGATTGTGGGTACTCGTTAAAACCACCTCGCCGAGGCGGTTCTATAGTGTTCACACAATTTATGTTTGTGCAGAAACATGAACAATATCAGTACTTTTAATCTCAAAGTTCTCATTTTTGGTGGTAAAATTTTCAATATATTTTAATAGGCGTTTCGGTAATGGACAGCACTGCTGAGTGTAAGCTGAGGAAGTTCTTAAACTGTTAACATTTCGTTCAACCCTTACATTCATGTACAATAAGGAAACAGTGTAAACCCTGATTATACGTGTGACCTGAAAATTCATGTATAGTAAGCAAACAGTGTAGGCCCTGATCAGACGCCGCGTTCTGCAGCGTCTGATCTGGTTGTACACGGTTTGCTTAATCCAGCGTAGGATTCCAGTCCAGATTCTTTTGATAACCCTCTCATACAACAATTTAATTGGATTTAATAAAACGCGGTGTTAGTCATCAGGTTTGACTGAGGGTATTTGGCCATTTCTCGTGCCTTCCGTTTTCAATGATTTTTTGCGCCGTTACTCTCTAATCCGAACATTATTATGGACGCGTAGTCTGATCTGAGTCTTCACTGGTCGAATAATACTTTTATCGTCCCACCAACAACAAAGGCCTTATGGAGACAGGGCCTCAGTTTACAGACTCATCTGAAAACTCGGAATCGATCCAACGCCCCCTGCATTGTGAGGCAATACAAATATGTCATATTGCACATGCATAAATATAGAAATCAACCGCATATGCTGGCATCACATCAAGGGCTGTCATCAGACTGCATAGCTCGCCTGGAAAAGTGTCGTTTAGGTCATGCGCGAGGACAAGCATCACGAAAGCACGCCTATCCAAATATATTGAAAATTTAGCACTAAAAACTGAAACTTTTCAGCCCGAAGAATTTTATATTGTTCATATCTATGTCGAACAAAAATATTGAAGGTACTATTAGAAATGCTTCGAAGAGGTCGTTCTAACCCGAACCTAGAATCTATGTTTTGAGCAAAACTAAGAAAAATTATATATGTTCTTGTAAGCCCCAGTTTTACGATATAAAAGTGAGGCTAAAATTATGCGGGCGTGTTTTCGTGTTAAATACCCCGTAAACCCTACTTTTCTCTATACAGAGTGGCGTTTAGAGGTGTTTTCATTCGACTTTTTAACCTGATCGTGGAAAATAAATTAAGAAAAAGACAATAACTAACTAAATAAATAAATAAAAAATACAAAATGAATAAATTCATAATGAGCCGCTTCTGTTGGTGGGTGAATGAAAATAGTTTATTTCTGTCTTTACATCTAGAATAAGTGAATATAATGATGTGTTATTTTAAACAACTAACTAACAACAAACTGTTGATCAATGAAACATCCCGCATTTTGGCAGCCAACTTCCTGCAGACATAATATCGGCTTCAATTGGTTATGGTTTGTCTTTGTGTGTTTGTATCACTTATATTATTTTGTTTTGGATAAAAATTGGCCATTTTGTGGGAAAGCAACTGTCCTTTTGGCTTTCCGCTATTGATGTTTCCATTAGGGTCCGTTGTTTCATGTTTGTGTGTCTTTCTCTTTGGTGTCTCTGATTGGAGCTGTGGGTTAATTGTATCGATTCCTGATCATTGCATTCACTTCTATTTTTCAATCGATATGCAGTACCTTTATTTTACCATTTATCCCCGAAAAATTCCACAGTTGTACAATAACTGAATAAATGACTCGCCCATTTACTTTTATTTTCTCTATTTCCTTTTATTCTGTATCTGTTTCGGTAATAATCAGATAAGTTATGTTCGAACTGAAAAAATATCTGATACAACCAAAATTTGAAGAAAAAAAAGTTAAAAGGGGGATAAGCGCGAAATGGTTGTGCAGTACCGATTGGTTGCTTTTGAAACGGGGTGTGTCTGTGAATAAGCAGTATTTGCGTTATCGACACACAGGTTTGATTGGCTGATCTACAAAACGCGATTTATCCGAAGTACCGCGTCTTTCATAATGACAATCGATTGGCTAAAATGGATTTCGCAACGGAAACGCGTGGAATGCGAGTGCGTATCTAACGCGAGACAATTGCAGGAGCGCTGACAACTTTCTGTACATTCGTAGCATGTCTTTTGTCATCTGCAACCGGTCAGTTTACCTACCCACAGTTTTCCTGACAAGTACAATATACTACCATATATTGTCTCTTAGGCAAACAGTCTAAACCGAGATGAGACGCTGCGGCGTCTCATCTCGGTTTACACTGTTTGCTTAAGCCTATCTGTTCGAATATATATTGTAAATGTGGTAAAAGTCGAGAAGGTCGAGAAATAAGATTCCGTCTTTCAGATGATGATGTCACGTAGACATTGTCATCCCCTTTTCGGATACTTACGCAAGACTGTATTGTTTCTATGAGGCCGAGAACGCTTACAATCACCTGCAAATAAACAATGAGTGAAAATCAGATATGGCGTACCAAACAGAGGACATATACTCTTGCGTACCAACGCAATCTCGATCTAGATACCATGGAAAATCTACAGAAAGCTCGTAACGGCTGTCGCAAAGATTCTCTTTGGGTACTCGTTAGAAACGCATCAATCATGTTTGTAGCAGAAATAAAAATAAACTATCGATAGGTTTTCGCAGAAACAATGCTAGTTGCATTGGCATGCTATTAAAATGTGGCCCAACCTTCGGCTCCACATAGATAAAGATACAGACAAGGCTGTCATAAAGGCTATCTGTTTAAGTAATCACATCCAAGAACGGGCCAGTATTTTTTCTTTAATTCCATGCAAATAATCAGAACTGTACAAAACCTGTCTTAAGGAGGTTCTATACGTGGTTGTTATTTGTACGGTTTACTGTATGTACTGTCTGTAAAACCTCAAATGATAATGATGAGGAGGAAGAGGAAGAGGAGGAGGATGACGACGGTGGCGGCGATGATGCGTCATCGTCAACGTCATTTTGATCAATCAATCAGTATATCACTCAATCAATCAACTCCGACACATAGTGCTGTCAGTGTTTTGATTCGTTTATAAAATCACTCCAGCTAGTACAAATGAGCCGGCCCTTGACAAAATCTACAAGAAGATTCCATCGACCAATGAAGACTGAGATCAGCCTGCGCATTCGCGCTATATGATCTGAGTTATCGCTCTTTAAGTAGGGTCACTTGTTCAGATCAGTCTGCTGGCCGGTAACCATTGATTGAAATATCGTTGTATGTAAATTACCCGGGGTCAAAGATGTGGTCAGTTAACGTATCGTTAAAACTTTGGTCATTAAATACAGCAAATATACCAATATTTTTGCTGAAAAAATGTGAGCAGCTTTTTCAGCATAAACTGAAATGGAGTCCTATTGATACTCCAAATATTGGCTGTGGGTGCTCGTTAGACCCGCCTCAATGTGGCTGTTCTAACGGAGTATCCACAACCCTATGTCTTAGAGCAGAAACAAGAAGAATAATGTATAGCCCTGTAAACCCCAGTTTGCTCTTTATAAATTAGAATTCTAGGGGTATTCATCACGCGGACTTGTTAATATGTTGGTTCTGGCCAGACCAGCTAGATACATGGCAGTGGTCGCCCGTCATAGGTCGGTGGGTGGTTTTCTCCGGATACTCAAGTTTCTTCTATCATGTTCATAAGACCACATTCCGCAGAAATTCGCGCCTTTTAGAACGCTTAAATACAGAAAGTCCGCTATTAAGATCTGCTACATTGTAAAATTATGACTGATCCTGCTATAAAAGCAGAATTTGGAAGGCTTCACTTGTTTGTTCTGTGCGCGTCAACACCCAATGTCCTCTGCTAAAAATCCATCTTAAAGACCCTTTTGTGCACTGTTCCTTATGTGGTCTTGATATGGGAATTTTACTGTTGTCCTTTACAAGTTCGCGTAAGCCACAGTCCATCGGGGCTTGAAGAAATAGATGGGCTGATGCTTCCACGCAGATATGAAACCAACCCGCACACGAGTACTGGTAAACCGCTTAGAGGATCTAAGCCTGCCAAGGCAAAGCGCTGCGAGTCGGCCCGTCCATGCTTATAAACCCTATTGGTTTCATTGTGCTTCAGAGCTTGAGCTGTCATTTCATCTCAATGTCGGGTAATCCCACAAAATTGGAAGCAACGTCTCCAAAATGACCTTTACAGTGCTGACAGGAACCTCAAATCAAATAAACAATACAAGTTGGCGTTAGCTTTCTATATAACCAAAGTAAACTAAATGAACGAAAACCGTTTTGCAGGTTGTGAAGTACTCGGACTAATGAAACTTATCTGTACTGACAAAGCCAATTTGATTGGACAAAAATAGCACACTTGGAAAGATATTTTATGGACTTTGAAGTATCACATAACAAAGAGTTAAATGAAATAAAAGTTTTCGGATTTAGCAAAGCCGATGCTAAAATGTGAAATGAGCCAGCGCATGACAAAACCTATAATAAGACCTGTGCGCCCGGCCAACGGAGACTCAGATCAGCCTGCGCATCCGCGCAGTCTGATCAGAGTCTTCGTTGTGCGTTCTAAGGATAGCTAAGGGCCCAATGCTCCTTCATGCAGCAAGAGAAGTCTCTGGTTAGGCTATATGTATGCGCAGGCTAATTAGAGTCTTCGATGTGCGCACATGTCTTCTTAAATGTTTTGTCGTGCGCTGGCTCAAATCTTTTATGCCATTTGTTTGGCAGTAATTCGAAGTTCATAAAATAATGCACGGCTTTGTCAAGTCGTATTCTCTGCTGTATTGACTTTCCCGTATGAAAACAGTCTCAGGTTAAATTAATAAAGTCAAACCTGTTTTGTAAATTATTGTCGAATGTCAAAATATTGAATCGCCCACACCAAGTCTATCAAAACAAGAATTAACAATTGCATGCTAAAATGTGCTTGCATACATATATATATATATATTGCCCATGTTGGGAAGACTTTCCGCGCCATCAGCGTCTTTTTTTCGGTGCCATTACGAAAACACGCCTATACAAATACATTGTAAATGTCACAGCCGAAAAAAATACAATTTTAAGCAGAAAAAAATGTGATATTTTTCATATTTTTTACTCAAAATATAGATTGTGGGTACCTGTTAAAACCGCCTCATCGAGGCGGCTTTAACGAGTACCCATAATCTGTATTTCAGAGCAGAAATAAGAAAAATAAGGTTTACCCCTGTAAACCCCAGTTTTACTATATGGGCCCCGTCAAGCGATTTTGGTACTTATCGCCTATGCGAGCAGTGAAGGTTCAGGCGAGCCTTCTCATCCGCACAGTCTCGCAAGAACATTCGCTGCTCGCTCATACAAGCAGTTAATCAAGAGGAACCTTCAGACAGAAAGCCATATCCCTGGTCCCTCTGAATGGCTGGGCATGCGCAGTTAAAATTTGTCATGACGGAATGCTCGAAGGCACAAATTCGCTTGGCGGGGCTCATATAAAATGGGATTTAAGGGGGTCAAAATTATATATAGGCGTGTTTGTGATGCTATACTGATACGCATTCGAACACAAATGAAGAGCTGCACAGTAAACTTCCGCTGCTAAGACCGCCTTTATTTAATTCTGCTTTTAAGAGCTTATTGAGAAGGTTTCAGTGTTTTCTACACCTAGTTTCTTCTATTAACAGACCACCTTTGGGACTGTTCAGAAATAGTCTTAAAGACCACTTTTGAACAGTTCCAAAGGTTGTCTTGATATAGGAAGTTTACAGTATTGTTTAAGATAAAAGCCAAACTTTAGTCTCATGTGCGCATGTCTCAAGGCACGTTTGGTCTGGTTGCCGCTCCCACGATCATGACTGGAACACCGATGACGTCATTTGCTAAACACAAGAGCCTGGCTACATGAAAAGGCGTATGTTGCCATGTGTGATCATCCAGGCGTTAGACCAGAGCCCTCACAGGTTGCGCGGGCCATTTTCATTCCTGGCGCATCTCGAGCGTGAACATTAAGGACCCTGATGCGTTTTCATGGGATCAGTCTTGTCTGGTAACGTGTACCAAGGTGTTACCTTTGGTGTGCAAAGGCAAAATAAAACACACTAGAGTGGGGAGTGGGTGTGGACTTTTGATGTCCATTCATAATCTGTGATCAACAATCATGGTCACATCTAGACCAAGGAATATTCGGAAGTAAGCCAATCGGTCGCTTTGTGCAGCTATTTTGACAACGGTTGCTGTATCAGTAAATCACAGCAAACTTCCGTATGATGTATCCGTAAGGAAGAAATTGCGTGCCATCAACTGCCGTACGATCATATTTTGTAAAACTTTAATGATTATTTAATTTAACTTGAATGATTTTGAGTTGATTGGTTGAAGAACAAAATATATAAACTAGTAAAAGCCCTTCTATTGCTGATGTCAGAAGCATCCGTGTTGTAGTGGTTACGCTACTCGCCTTGTAAACCAGGGGTCGCGGGATCGATCCCGGGCTTCTCCAGACCTTCGGATGATTCTTTAAACCGCGGTCCCATCTCCATATGACCTTAGCTGCTGTTGGGACGTAAAACTAAGACGCTTACTCACTCACTTTATTGCTGATGTTGGTAATAGCCGCGCAACTCTTGGCACTTTATTCTGTCGCACATGGCAGGGTTCAGATCAACAAATAGATCTAAATGTTTTTTGTTGTTGTCTTTTTTTTTTTTCTTCAAAAAAAGCGACCTCAAAAGGTCGGAATCAGAAGACGCCAAATGCGGCGTCAGACCAGGGCCGACATTTCAAAGAGACAGTCCAAGCCTTGATTCTCAGGATCGCCTCATTTAGAAAACACAACATTACTTTTCTCATTATAACAACACGCCTATACAAATAGAGTGAAATTCCGCTATCATCACGAAAACACGCCTGTATAATTTTGACCCCCTTGAACCCCACTTTTATGTAGCAAAACTGGGGTTTCCGGGGGTAGACCTATTTTTTCTTATTTCTGCTCTAAAATATAGATTGTGGGTACTCGCTAGAACCGCCTCGATGAGGCGGTTCTAACGAATGCCCACAATCTATATTTTGAGCAGAAATAAGAAAAATATCACAATTTTTCATAATAGAATTTTCTTCTTCTTTTCTTTTCGGCGATAAAGGTTGCAATGTATTTGTATAGGCGTGTTTGCGTAATGTTAAGACCACCAAAAATTAAGACTAATTCTGCTTTAAAAAGCTTATTTAGTATGTTGCAGTTATTGTTTGTTTGTATTTCTGCATACAGTGTCCTCTGGTCAGTGATCATCTTTGGGACTGTTCAAAAGTGGTCTTGAAGACCACTTTTGAACAGTTCTGAAGGTGGTCTTAATATAGGAATTTTACTGTAAGTTTTACCGCCATAAAAATAAAAAATATAAGATGAACAATTATGGTATTTTTCTTATTTCTGCTCAAAATGTAGATTATTGGTACACGTTAGAACCGCCTCATCGTGGTGGTTCTAACGAGTACCAACAGTTTCCATAGAGGCTTCAAGAAATATATGGGTGCATGATGCTTCCACGCAGAGCTGAATCTGGCCCCCACACTAGTACTGGTAAACAGCTTAGAGGATCTAAGCCTGTCCAGGAACCGCGGTGCGAGGCGGACCGTCCATGCTAATAAACCTTATTGGTTTCATTGGGCGACAGGGCTTGAGATGTCATTTCATCTCAATGTCGGGTAAAAGTCCCACAAAATTGGAAGCAACGTTTCCAAAATGACCTTGACAGTGTTGACGGGGACGTTAAACCTCAAATCAAACATACAAACAAACAACTATTTTAGAGCAGAATAAGAAAATAAGGTTTACTATATAAAAGTGGGATTTAATTGAGTCAGAATTGCGTATATATACGTGTTTTCGTACTGTCGATAAAAATGCATTTTAGAGCCAGGAAAGAAAAACAATACTATATAACATCAAGTAAAAAATTGCCCCATGTTGGAGCAAAAGGGGAAGCGCTGCGGAAAAACAACTTTTGTTTTAAACGTTTAATTTCATTAAAATGTTTCATAATTTTGCATGTCTTTAAAGGGTTGGACCTTTGTTTGTATTGGAGTTTAACGGCCCAGTGAACACTATTTAGGTCAATATTGAGCCGATCAGTTTACCTATGGCAAGCTTTTATAAGCGGCTAACCAGTACAGTGTATATTCTTCCGCCAGAAACTGACAACTGTCCTTCTTGAATCAGCGGAAGGGAAAGAATGAAACATTGCGAACAGGTCATAAAGAGCATTTCGCCGCGAATAAGCATCCGAATACTTCAGAAATTTTGAATGACTTCAGAATTATCTCTGTGAGGCCTGTCTATCACCAGTCAATGACACATTACCTAATTGGTCGTCAGTATCCCTTCGCAACAAAGTTGCGGTGGATATATAGCATCTCTGCCGTGCGTCAGTATGCGGGTGTGGGTGTTTGTCCGTGTGTCCGGAACCTTGTGAACAGGACTGAAGACAAAGCCATCAGCGAAGAAGCATCAAGCCTTCCAGAAGTGTTCCACATGGAGAGAGGATAAATCCTATTGATTTTCAAGGTCAAGGGTCAAATGTCAAGCTCACAATGGACTTGACATTAAAGACATTGTGAATAGGATAAAAGACAAAGCTATCATCAAAGAAGCACCAAACCTTCCACAATTGTTTTCCGTGGAGAGATGATGAACACTATAGATTTTCAAGGTCTAGGGTCAAATGTAAAGGCCACCATAGACTTAACATTAAAAACATTGTGAACAGGATAGACGACAAAGCTATCATCATAGAAGCATCAACCCTTCCATAAATGTTTCCCATGGAGAGAGGATCAACCTTTTTGAAATTCAAGGTCACTGGTCAAATATCAAGATCACAATGGACTTGACATTAAGAACCTTTTGAACAGGATAGAAGACAAAGCTATCATCATAGATGCATCAAACCTTCCGAATATGTTCCCCATGGAAAATGGATGAGCCCTATTGATTTTCAAGGTCAAGGTTCGAATGTCAAGTTCACAATGGACTTGATATTAAAAAACTTGTGAACAGGTTAGAAATATAATCATAGAAACATGAAACCTTCCACAAATGTTCCCAGAGGATAAAGAATGAATCCTATCGATTTCCAAGGTCAAGGGTCAGATGTCAAGGTCACAATGGACTTGACATTTAAAACCTTGTGAACAAGATAGAAGATAAAACTATTTTACAGAAGCGTCAAACCTTCCACAATTGTTCTCACGGAGAGAGGATGAACACTATTCATTTCAAGGTCAAAGGTCAGGGTCACAGGTGACTTGATATTAAAAATCTTGTGAACAAAGCTATTATCATAGGAACACCAAACATTCCGGAAATGTTCTCCATGGAAAGAGGATAAAGTCTTTTGATTTTCAAGGTCAAGGATTAAAGTTCAAGGTCACAATCGACCTTGTGAACAGGATAGAAGACAAAACGATAGTCATGGAAACAGCATACCTTCCACGAATGTTCCCCATGGAGAGATGATGAATCCTATCGATTTTCAAGGTCAATGGCCAAGGTCACAATAGACGACATTAAAGCATTGTGAACATGATAGAAGACAATTATCATCATAGAAGCATCAAACCTTCCACAAATGTTCCCCATGGAGAGAAAATGAACCCTATTCGGATTTGACATTAAAAACCTTGCGAACAGGATAGAAGACAAAAGCTATCATCATAGAAGCACCAAACCTTCCATAAATGTTTCCCGTGGAGAGAGAATGAGAGGTCAAGGGTCAAAGGTGAAGATCACAATGGACTTGACATCAAAATCCTTGTGAAGAGGATAGAAGACAAAACATTCATCACAGAAGCATCAGACCTTCCACAAATGTTCCCCATGGAGAGGGTGAACCCTTTTGATTTTTAGGGTCAAAGGTCAAGGTTACAATGTACATAACATTAAAAACATCGGGAACAGGATAGAAGACAAAACAATCATCTTTGAATCATTCAACCTCCCATAAATGTTGCCCATGGAGAGAGGATGAACACTATTGATGTTCAAGGTCAAGTATCAGATGTCATGGTCACAATGGACATGACATTAAAAACCTTGTGAATAGGATAGAAGACAAAGCTAGCATCACAGAAGCATCAAAAGTAATATTTTAATGCTTAATAGGTCTAATATATTCAGATTGGATTTAGATGTTGATGAGTTGTATGCAGATGCGAGGGATTGCCTTGTATCTTTTTAGCTTACCTGTCACGTAGTGACGAGGTGAGCTTTAGTGGTCACTTTTCGTCCGTCGTGCGTCCGTAAACAATTTGTTTAAACAATATCTCCTTCTAAACCACTGATTGGATTTTGACCAAACTTCACGGTGGTCCCCTTTCAAAGTTGTTCAAATGGTTCCGGTCCGCAGCACATCAAGGTTTCAGGAGACAAAAATAGATTTTTTAATGAAAACTTACAAAAAAATCTTCTCCTCTGAAACCGCAAAGCCCAGGTCTTCAATATTTGGCGTGTAGCTTCGTCTTGTGGGCCTCTACCAAGATTGTTCAGATTACAGCCCTGGGGCCAAAAATTCCCCCGCCCTGGGGCCCTTTGGTTTTACATAGACTTATATAGGGAAAACCTTTAAAAATCTTCTTGTCTGAAACCAGAAGGCTCAGGTGTTTGATATTTGCTATGAAGCTTCGTCTTATGGACCTCTATCAAGATTGTTCAAATTATAGCACTGGGGCCAAAATGCCCCCACCCCGAGGCCCTTTGATTTTACATGGATTTTACATTTTATAGGGAAAACCTATATAAATCTCCTTGTCTGAAACCAGAAGGTTGAGGTGTTTGATATTTGGTATGAAGCTTTGTCTTGTAGACATATCTACATGTATCTATCTATCTATTGATACTGCGTCGGTCACATTTGACCATTACCGCAGGTGTATATTACATACACTCCATGTTTTGTAGGAAGAAAGCCTACACATTAATCATGCAATTACGGCAGGGATCTTTACCCTGCATAGGGTATGGTTCTCCCTGCACAGGGGGCTCCAGTTAACGTCCCGATCCGAAGGACGATGCAGTTTATGACATTCATAAACCTCTATCAAGATTGTTCAAGTTATAGCCCTTGGGCCCAAAATGCCCCATCCCGTGGCCCTTTGGTTTGACATATATAGGAAAAATCTTAAAAAAAATCTTCTCCCCTGAACCTGCAAGGCCAAGGTCTTTGATCTTTGGTGTGCAGCGTCATCTAGTGGACCTCTGCCAAGCTTGTTCAATTTAAAGCCCTGATGCCAAAAATGTTCCCGCTCCGGGGCCCATGGTCTAATGGTCTAACAAAGACATACATTTTTTTTATTATTATTAACTTTGGTTTTACGGCCCTTTCAAGATTATTTCACTCATATCGAGCCGATCGTTAATCAGAGGTGGGCGAAAACCGGAGTACCCGGAGAAAAACCACCTGAACTTCCGTTGCAGAACTTGGCGTCTCACATGTGTCCCGAGCGAGGCTCGAACCCACAGCGGTGAGAGACCTAATGATTAAGAGTCAGCGCTCTTATCCACTAGGCCACGGAGGACCAGACATACAATGGAAAAAACCTTTAAAAATCTTCTTGTGTGAAACCAGCAGGTGTTTGATATTTGGAACGAAGCTTTGTCTTGTGGACCTCTATCAAGAGTATTTAAACTAAAGCCATTGGGCCAAAAAATGCCCCCGCTCCGGGACCCTTTTGTTTTACATATAGACGTGCATGGTGAACACCTTTAAAACCTTCTTGTCTGAAAACAGATAGCTGAGGTGTTTGATATTTGGTATGAAGCTTCGTCTTGTGGACCTCTATCAAGAGTATTTAAACTATAGCCATGAGGCCAAAAATGCCCCCCGCTCCGGGACCCTTTGGTTTTACATGTAGACGTGCATGGGGAACACCTTTAAAACCTTCTTGTCTGAAAACAGATAGCTGAGGTGTTTGATATTTGGTATGAAGCTTCGTCTTGCAGACCTCTATCAAGAGTATTTAAACTATAGCCATGGGGCCAAAAATGCCCCCGCTCCGGGACCCTTTGGGTTTACATAGACTTGCATAGGGAACACCTTTAAAATCTTCTTGTCTGAAAACAGATAGCTGAGGTATTTGATATTTGGGATGAAGCTTCGTCTTGTGGACCTCTATCAAGAATGTTCAAATTATAGCCCTGGGGCCAAAAATGGCCCGCAACGGGGCCCAGTGGTTTTACATGGACTTATACAGGAATCATCTTAAAAATTATTCTCTTCTGAAACCGCAAGGCCCGGGTCGTTGATATTTGGTGTGATATTTGGTGTGTAGCTTCATCTAGTGGATTTCTACCAAGATTGTTAAAATTATAGCCCTTGCGTCAGAAATGCCCCCGCCCCGGGGCCCAAGTGGATTTCTACCAAGATTGTTCAAAGTATATCCCTTTCGCCAGAAATGTCCCCGCCCCTGGGCCCTTTAGTTTTACATTGACTTATATAGGAAAAATATTTAAAATATCTTCTTCTCTGAAACCGCAAGACCTATGCCTTTGATATTTGGTGTGAAGCCTAATCTAGTGGATCTCTATCACGATTGTTCATATTAGAGCCCTGGGGCCAAAAAGGGCCCTTTGGTTTTACATTGACTTATATAGGGAAAAATCTTCAAAAATCTTCTTGTCTGATACCAAAGGCTCAGATGTTTAATATTTGGTATGAAGCTTCGTCTTGCAGACCTCTATCAAGATTGTTCAAATTATAGCCCTGGGGCCAAAAATGCCCCCGCCCCGGGGCCCTTTGGTTTTACATTGACTTACATAGGGAAAATCATAAAAGCGCTTCTCTGAAACCACAAGGCCCAGGTCTTTGATAATTCGTGTGGAGATTCAACTAGAAGACCTCTACCAAGATTATTCAAATTATACCCATTGGGTCAAAATGGCCCGTCCCGGAACCCACTGGTTTCCGGGGATAGATGTAGAGGCGGTTTTAACGGGCATCTACAATCTATCTTTAACCAGAAATAAGAAAAAAAAAATAAAAAGTGGGGTTTAAGGGGGTCAAAATTATATAGGCGTGTTTTTCGGAAATCCAGGTAGCAGTCATTTACCAAAAAAAAAAAAAAAAACTTTATTTGTGCCGCTGTGAGTTCAGGGTGTTGCCTACATGTTAGAGAATTATCTGTAGAATATTGACTGAATCATGTGTTGGGTATTGCAAACAGTGTAGATCCATATCAGAACGCGGTGTCTGATCAGGGTCTACATTGCTTGCTTAAGGTATAACTATTTAACCCATTTTGTCACGTAAACCCCTGAAGGGGTACCTTGGCAAACAGTGCAGGCCCAGGTCAGACGCCGCGATCAGGGCCTACACTGCAAAACGTTTAGCCTTTTTCCCAATAAATTTTGAAGAAAACACAACTCGTCACCCCTAAATTTTGAAATGGACTCCAGCTATATATAAGCAGGAAGATTCCATTTGGTACAAAAAGGGTTAAGGGTTAAACGAAACAGTTCTACACTCAGAGATACTCGACCTATCAGAACTGCCAGTGCTTTGATTTATTTACCCTTTAACCCCTGAGTTTCCGGAATGGACTGTACCATCACTGACTTTGGGCACGTCCATTCTACTAAATATGGTATCTAGCTTTAAAGCATTATCAGGATGGCAAGTAGTATATCCTAATAAGGTGGCTCATTATGAGCCATATCATCAGGATCTACATGGTTTGCATAAGTATCTGTGCTGGTCTTCAGGGTTGAAAGGGTTAACCTTTGCTGTAGTAACAGGCTTAATTATTACGCAGTAAACAATAATTGGAATCGAAAGGGATAGTTCTTAACCGTAGATTGTACCATTCGGTGTTGGAACACTGTCATCTATTTCAAACACACATAGACATACCCTCATCTATTTCAAACACTGAATTTTAATTTTGGGACAATTCAACAACGAACTATCAGAAGTATATTCAAGACTGTACTGACAGACAATAAAACAGTAATCAAAACCGAATACCCTTTCGACGATTAAAACGAAAAACATAGTTCGTTATTAAAGTCCAGAATGTATCAAAAATAGAATGCGAATGGCAAAACTTCAGATTACAAATGCATAATTAAATGTAGTCGCAAATTAAAACTGTTAAAAGTGTGTTTTAATTGTATCTATAATCCGAACTTCTGTAACTGACAATTTGCTTACATCAATGAAAAGTCAAGTTTCATGAATACATAGTCCATGTCTCAAACTCATTACAAATGGCGCTGCGTTGGTACGCAGCGCAATGAATATTGAAGGGTGAAAAATGCGCGAAAAAGTCCAAGAAACGCAAATCTTCGCATTTTACCGTTGGCCGGCATTGAGAAAAATTGTTAAGCACTGGCACCGATTTTGAATTTTGTTTGAATTGAGGTTTAACGTCACAGTCATCACTATTTAGGTCATTTTGGAGACGTTGCGTCCAATTTTGCGGGAGTTTTACAGGACATTAAGATGAACTGATATCTCAATCCCTACCATCCAAATAGGGCTTATACGCAGGGGCGGTCCGACGCCTTCTAAGCGATTTACCAGTTCTTATGTGCTGTCGTCTTCAGCTCTGCTGAACGGGGGCCAAACAAATTCCCATACTATGCATGTTTGGAGGATAAATCTACTTGCATTTACGCAAAACATTATGGCAGTATAGATCTATCAAAGGGAATTGCCGGCCCCCGCCCATCGGGGCTTGATGAAAAAGATGGGCTGCATGATGCTTCCACGCAGAGCATAAACCGACTGCACACGAGTACGGTAAACCGCTTAGAGGATCTAAGGCAAAGCGGTGCGAGTTGGACCGTCCATGCTTATAAACCTATTGGTTTCATTGGACGGCAGAGCTTGAGATGTCATTTCATCTCAATGTCGGGTAAAAGTCCCACAAAATTGGAAACAACGGCTCAAAAATGACCTATACAGTGTTGACGGGGACGTTAAACCTCAAATCAAACAAACAAAGGGTATTGCACTGATGTTGGTACGAGCTCGTGACCTTAGATATTAGGTGCAATATTTAGCAACCCTTCAATGTCACATGGGTAATGGGATGCAGTGCATTAGGTCGACTGCACTTGCACCCGTTGGGACTGTTGGTTTTTCCGATTATCTCTAATACCAATTAAATGACTTCTCTATCATGAATCGTTATGAATATTCTTGAGTAAAAATAAGCGTAATGATCCTAAGTATTAGGACAGATAGGCCTAACCAAACAGTGCAGAACCTGATTAGGCTGCAGCCTGATCAGGGTCTACACTGTTTGTCATTCTGTCTGCACTTTTTTGACTCCTTGCTGGGTCGTGAAACAAATGTGTTAATTTTTTTGGAGAATTACTACAAGTCCTGAGTGTGTCCAAATTTTTAGGAATTTTACGTCAACCTTTCGAGTAGTGGTCAGCGAAATTGATTCTTATTCAAATTAAACGCGAACTTATACAGTCTTTCTACGTCACACAATCAATCCAACACTAACAGAAAGAAAAATAAAATATGAGCTTCGCCCCGAGAAAGCGTGTCTTCAGGAGGACACAAACTGGCCTGCCCAGCTACATAGACGAGCAAAATTCGTGAAAATTTTGATATAGAAACTAGAAGTATTGAACTAACCAAGCAGCGAAAACAAGGTACAGATCGCGCAGCCTGTTCTGCATCTTTGCTGTTCGCTATTGGCGAACGAAGTTTACTCATGACGTTGAACATAGCAGCCTTGTTCATTACGCAAACACGCCTATACAAATACATTGCCACCTTTATCGCCGAAAAAAACGAAAATTTTGTGATGAAAAATTGTGATATTTTCTTATTTCTGCTTAAAATATAGATTGTGGGCACTCGTTAGAACCGCCTCATCGAGGCGGTTCTAACGAGTACCCACAATCTATATTTTAGAGCAGAAATAAGAAAAATAAGGTATACCCCCTTAAACCCCTGTTTTACTATATAAAAGTGGTGTTCAAGGGGGTCAAAATTATATAGGCGTGTTTTCGTGATGTCATCTTGTTTTCATTATTAGTATTGTGCGTCCAGAGCAAACATTAGGACACAGGTTCATAACCGTTGCCTGTATGTACAGTAATTCAAGGTGATCATGTTGTTGTAAGGGCTGCATAAACTTAATGTATTCATGGAATATGTATACTGACTCAAAACGACTAACTCATAAAAGCACATGCAAAGTAATGCGAGTCAGCCCGTCCATGCATATAAACCCTATTGATTTCATTGGCGACAGGGGTTGAGATGTCATTTCATCTCGATGTCGTAAAAGAAGAAACGTCTTCAAAATGACCTAAATAGTGTTGACGGGGACGTTAAACATCAAATCAAACAAACTGACTCAAAAAGGCAGACGCACGAAATTGCGTTTGTAACCATGGAAACCCTGGGGAACATGTAACACTGAAGGCAATGATCAGGAATCGATACAACTGTTAACTCTTCATTTCCAAGACTCCAAAGGAAAAGATACACCAACATAAAACAATGTAAACCTATCACAAGGACATTTTTGTTCTTTCAGTTTCAAACTCATCATGAAAACACGCCTATATAATTCTCACCCCCTTGAACCCCACTTTTATAGAGTAAAATCGGGGTTTACAGGGTAAAACCTTATTTTTCTTATTTCTGCTCTAAAATATATATTGTGGGTAATCGTTAGAACCGCTATTTCTGCTCAAAATATTTATTGTGGGTACTCGTTAGAACCGCTCAAATTATATATTGTGGGTACTTGTTAGAACTGGCGGTTCTAACGAGTACCCATAATATATTTTCGTCGTAAATTTTCATTTTTTTCTGCAGTAAAATTTAGAAAGTATTTGTATATTAAGCGTGTTTTCAGAATGTGTCTTTTCCTTTGGCTGCTGGTTATCATTTCGGAGCACCATCACGCTTCTGGCTTGCTTTAAATAGCCAAGGCTGGAGGGAGTGGGTGGGAACTTGTCATTTTCAGAATCAAAATGCAGAACTTGAAAGGATGAAAATATAATTCTTTATCAAATGCTTCATATCCGCAAAACGTAAGAGCATCATCACCTACGGTCTTCTACTTCAGAAAAAAATGGTGTCGGAATACCGCTGCTAATGACAATTCAATTAAAAAATGAAAAATCATTAAAACAATTATGGCGTGGATTTGCATTGGTGTAAAAATCACATGAAATGGATTTTTGGTAGCAAAGCTACATGTATTCTTAAAGAAATTATAATATCGACACATATTACATTGGCCTTTCGAAAATACTTCCTATTTAACGGGAGATAAAAGAAAAAAATATACAAACTCAAATTTATATCATTAATCATGGTTGTTTGATTGTACCCCGTCAACATTATATAGGTGATTTTGGGGACGTTGCTTCCGATTCTGTGGGACGGTTACACTACTTTGAGATGAAATTGCATCCAAGCTTTACCGCCCAACGAAATCGTTAGGGGTTTAGAAAAGGTCTGTTTCGCTCCACTTTTCCTGGGCAGACTTGACCTTCTAGTACCACTCAAGTTCGATCGGTGTCCAGCTCTGCGCGGAAGCACCATGCAGCCCGTTCTATTTCACCAAGCCCTGATGGACGGAGGCACAATCGTGGTTTTAAATTATTGGGAAAGTAAAGTTTTGTCGTCGGTTTTTTAGGGTTCATGGCTAATAAACTTTATAAAACTGATTGCTTAAAAGGTTCATCTGCGCATGTGAAATGACAAATCCATTCTAGGCGCATATTGCATGATATCTCTGAAATAAAGGATGTACAAACTTCTGTTGTTGGCCCTTTGTGTAGCTTTGTGTCAAAGGTTTGTTGAACCGTAAATTTCTCACTTCATAAATTTCTCACCCTCCAATACGTCACATTTGCCAAATGTGAAATTTACGTATGGTCAATTTAAATAAATTGTGGGGTCTAAAATTTGTGCTCAAATTTCTCATGTTGATAATTTCTGACGTGTGAAGAATTGGTGCGACTTTTTCTCGGGTGTGAAGACCAGTTCGTCTTACATGTGGAGTATTGCTACCAGTTCCTCTAACATGTGACGAATTGATGCCGATTCCTCACACATTAGAATCAAAGCGCCAAAGGCACTGATATGACAGATTCTATGAGAAAGTCATAACACTGTCAAAACTTACCGAAAGCCTTTCTAAAAAGATCTTAGCGAGTACCCACAATATATTTTCGTCTTAAATTTCCATTTTTTCTGCAGTGAAATTTACAAAGTATTTGTATATTAAGCGTGTTTTCGGAATGTGTCTTTTCCTTTGGGACGATTACTTATTTGGCTGTTGGTTATCATTTCGGAGCACCATCACGCTTCAGGCTTGCTTTAAATAGCCAAGGCTGGAGGGAGTGGGTGGGAACTTGTCATTTTCAGAATCAAAATGCAGAACTTGAAAGGATGAAAATATAATCCTTTATTAAATGCTGCATATCCGCAAAACGTAAGAGCATCATCACCTACGGTCTTCTAATTCAGAAAAAAAAACGGTGTCGGAATACCGCTGCTAATGGCATTTCAATTATAAAAATGAAAAATCATTAAAAAAAATTATGGCAGTAGTACTCGGGCCACTTTGGCCCCAAGACAATAGATTACGTAATAAACAAAGGACGAGAACAATGGATTACGTAATAAACAAAGGAGGTGTGAGATGATAGCCGGCAAAAGAAAAGATGACGAAATTACCCTAAATATCGGGGTGAGAGTTCGAGTAAATTACGCCGTGGCTGTGGTGGTGGTGGTGGTGGTGGTGGCTGTGGTGGTGGCTGTGGTGGTGGAAGTGGGTGTCACTTTGTACCAGGTAACTTCTCACCATGACGGGGAAGGCAACACGAGCTACACCAGAAAGCAGATCTACGATACGGTAAAGCACTACTGGAAACGGCTAAAGCGAAAGCTAAGGAGTGGTCAGTGTTATTTCTTCCCACCCGCGAGAACTCCACCACCGGATAGCGAGTGGCTGTGGTGGTGGTGGTGGTGGTGGTGGTGGTGGCTGTGGTGGTGGGTGGTGGTGGCTGTGGTGCTGGCTGTGGTGGTGGTGGTGGTGGTGGGTGGTGGTGGTGGTGGCTGTGGTGGTGGAAGTGGTGGTGGTAGTGGTGGTGGTGGTGGCTATGGTGGTGGTGACTGTAGTGGTGTCTGTGGGTAGTTGGGTTTAAATATGTTAGAATCGCCTCGATGAGGTGGTCCTAACGAGTACCCACAACCTGCGTCTTAATAAGGAAAATAAGGTTTACCCCCCTACATACCCAAATTTTACGGTTTAAAAGCTAGGTTTAAGGGAGTCGAAATTATATTAAATTGTTTTGGTAAAAATATTTCTATGTTGAAAACGGGGCAAAATGATTGATCCGCCCCCGCCCATCAGGGGCTTAGAGCTGCGAGTCGGCCCGGTCATGCATATAAACTCTATCGTTTTTATTAGGCGGCAGGGATTGAGATGTCATTTCATCCCAATGTCGGGGTAAAAGTCCCACAAAATTGGAAGCGACGTCTCCAAAATGACCTAAATTATGTTGACGGGGACGTTAAACCTCAAACCGAACAAACAAAGCTTTTTTTCCCGGGGCGCGGTCCATTCCTAGTTTCTCGCATCAAATCGAGCTCTTCCAACACCTTCCATATTTTTCCGGTTTTCGAGGCGATAAGTGGTTCGCCGCGATTGTTAATAATATCAATACGACACCGGGTAGTATCCCCCTAAATATACGGATAGGAGCGCTCGAGCGAACGGTGTAGACCCCGATCGCCCCGATCTGACCAGGAACAGCAAACTTCGCCATTCCGCGGGAACTTCTTTCGCGCGTCGCCCGAGACCTCAAACTTTAGGATAATTACGGCGTAATTTACTCGAACTCTCACCCCGATATTTAGGGTAATTTCGTCATCTTCTCTTTTGCCGGCTATCATCTCACACCTCCTTTGTTTATTACGTAATCCATTGTTCTCGTCCTTTGTTTATTACGTAATCTATTGTCTTGGGGCCAAAGTGGCCCGAGTACTACTTATGGCGTGGATTTGCATAGGTGTAAAAATCACATGAAATGGATTTTTGGTAGCAAAGCTACATGTATTCTTAAAGAAATTATAATATCGACACATATTACATTGGTCTTTCGAAAATACTTCCTATTTAACGGGAGATAAAAGAAAAATATACAAACTCAAATTTATATCATTAATCATGGTTGTTTGTTTGTACCCCGTCAACATTATATAGGTGATTTTGGGGACGTTGCTTCCGATTCTGTGGGACGGTTACACTACATTGAGATGAAATTGCATCCAAGCTTTACCACCCAACGAAATCGTTAGGGGGTTAGAAAAGGTCTGTTTCGCTCCACTTTTCCTGGGCAGACTTGACCTTCTAGTCCCACTCAAGTTCGATCGGTGTCCAGCTCTGCGCGGAAGCACCATGCAGCCCGTTCTATTTCACCAAGCCCTGGTGGACGGAGGCACAATCGTGGTTTTAAATTATTGGGAAAGTAAAGTTTTGTCGTCGGTTTTTTTAGGGTTCATGGCTAATAAACTTTATAAAACTGATTGCTTGAAATGTTCATCTGCGCATGTGAAATGACAAATCCATTCTAGGCGCATATTGCATGATATCTTTGAAATAAAGGATGTACAAACTCCTGTTGTTGGCCCTTTGTGTAGCTTTGTGTCAAACGTATGTTGAACCGTAAATTTCTCACTTCATAAATTTCACACCCTCCAATACGTCACATTTACCAAATGTGAAATTTACGTATGGTCAATTTAAATAAATTGTGGGGTCTAAAATTTGT
The DNA here is from genome assembly GCA_963580285.1 of Lucinisca nassula. Lineage (NCBI taxonomy): Eukaryota > Metazoa > Mollusca > Bivalvia > Lucinida > Lucinidae > Lucinisca > Lucinisca nassula. The sequence continues at coordinate 59,672,099 of OY757010.1, forward strand.
GCTCAAATTTCTCATGTTGACGTGTGAAGAATTGGTAAATATTAGTCACACCTGTGAAGAACTGGTGCGACTTTTTCTCGGGTGTGAAGCCCAGTTCGTCTTACATGTGAGTATTGCTACCAGTTCTTCTAACATGTGACGAATTGGTGCCGATTCCTCACACATTAGAATCAAAGCGCCAAAGGCACTGATATGACAGAAATGATATGAGAAAGTCATACCACTGTCAAAACTTACCGAAAGCCTTTCTAAAAAGATCTTAAAATTTAGAAAAGTAGTACTGCAAATACAATTAAATGATATGTTTGCAGATGTCTATACACCGGTGGTATTATGAAGTGCCATCCGATGTTTCAAATTTTTTAAAGAAACTGTTAACGTTTTCATAACCTAACATTAATATTCAAGTTTTAAAAAATCTACTGTCCATAAGTAACAGTTTTCGGTTGTGGATGCCTCTCCCCAAAGATACTCTGTGGGAAAGAAATCGGAGGAGAAATGGTGTCTAGTCCAGTACATGAATTCCATTGGCTTGAAGAAATTTTTGAGTAAGAACAGCATTATGAGCCCGCGCGTAACCCTGCTGGATAAGATATCCCAGATTCTGAGTGTAAACAAATAAATGGAACCATGTGAGGCCGAAGCACTTGATTGATGTAACGTCCCGCTGTTCAGTCCACGTCTCAGCCATGATCCTGAATGTTCTTAATGGCACTAAACTGTGTTTACTAACTACATGCAATACCTCGCCATACAATTACGCTTGTTCCACCCGATATGTAACGCTCTATTACGCACGCGTCGCCTCGGCATACCTCACACCTACATGTCGCAACACCCGGAAACGACAATCGGCGCGATTCACGTTGAAGTGCGATTTGTCACTGAAACGCATATCACGTCAGTCGCTTAGACGCTAATTTACGTATTATTTGCAACATCGTAAGCGTTTCGTACTGTGTTGACGCGTTAACGTTGGTCACGGCAGGGATGTCTAGCTCTCAAACATGCATCGCATAAGGGCGACGAACAGTGTCAGCGCTTATTAGTCGGTTGTTTAGACCCCTTGTTTATATACAGGTACGGAGTGTAGCAGCTGCCGGCTGAAATCTGTTTCGCAGATGGGTCTGACGGATGAATCGATCTTGACGTACTGCCGTCGGTCTTCCGCTACATCGACGTCCACTAGCGTTTTCTGTATATAGTAAGATGATGGTCCAATAGACGATAGATCATACACCAGTGGTACCCAAAATCAGAGTCAATGTCTTCCGCTTTCCGACCAGCTTCTAACTGTCCAGGGGCACCCTTACGATCCTTTAATGAAGAACGTTGCAAAACGCTCTGACTTAAGTTTTTTTTTAGAACAACTTTCAGTTTCTTCTTTTCTAGGCACAACCTTGCATTACAATCAAAAGTTTGGTCCTGAACATGTGGTTTCTATCCGTACTGAAGTAAAGTCGGTGCACAGGATCGACGTGGCCGGAATGGTAACCAGACGTCACGGTTAATTGATTATTAGTATTATCAGTCGTCTGCCTAAAAATTTGTATTGCACTCAAAGGATAACTAATACGCTTGTACATTTTTGATTGACTACATTTTGTGCGGACTCTTATGGAAGTCAAAGCCGGAATAAAGCCGGAACTACTATTAGACGTGCAGCATAGCAAGAATAGACAGATGGAATCTGTTATTAAAAAACAACAGCCGGTGGCGGTAGCGAGGCCGTATACAATTAGTTGTTGCCGGGAGTACCTAGATCGGCCCGTCAGGCACATTCTTTCGTGAACATTTGGTCATGAAAATATTATAACGACGCTGACTACAGTAGAGGAGTTGTCAACTGATGGAAAAAGAATTTTTAAGTACTGGTTCACTGACTCCGGAAGGCCTGTCCAGGAACATTGTTGTTAGGTCAACTGACCGTCAGTAACCTTAGCTGTTCATCGTAGACGTCAAACACTAAATCAAACAAACAAACAAAGCATAATAATAATATTAATAGATGCGCAGAATAGCTCCGTAACTACTCAGAAGAATCAGCGCATTTGTTTTCGTTGCACTTATTGAAGAATATACCAAGTTTCTTAATCAGAAGTTAAAGTAATTATATGAAAGGCCCAGGGAGTGTGACAATTAAACAACAGAGCCTATCCCAAGCACCAAGAGATTATTACGCAAACACGCCTATACAAATACATTGTCACCTTTATCGCTGAAAAAAATGAAAATTTTATGATGAAAAATTGTGATATTTTTCTTATTTCTGCTCAAAATATAGAATAAGGGCACTCGTTAGAACCACCTCATCGAGGCGGTTCTAACGAGTACCCACAATCTATATTTTAGGGCAGAAATAAGAAAAGGATGAGGCGGTTCTAACTAGTGCCCACATTCTATATTTTGAGCAGAAATAAGAAAAACAAGGCAACGCAAGCGTAGCATCCCCTCGCAACTGCATACCATTCATTAACATGAAAATCCAATCTGAATATGTTAGACCATTGTGACCATGACCTTTGACCCCTGACCTTGAAATTCAATAGGGTTCATCCTCTGTACATGGTGAACATTTGTGGAAGGTTTGATGCTTCTACGATGAATACTGTGTCTTCTATCCTGCTCACAAGGTTTTCAAGGTCAAGTCCATTATGACCTTGACCTTTGACCCCTGACCTTGAAATTCAATAGGGTTCATCCTCTGTACATGGTGAACATTTGTGGAAGGTTTGATGCTTCTACGATGAATACTGTGTCTTCTATCCTGCTCACAAGGTTTTCAAGGTCAAGTCCATTGTGACCTTGACCTTTGACCCCTGACCTTGAAATTCAATAGGGTTCATCCTCTGTACATGGTGAACATTTGTGGAAGGTTTGATGCTTCTACGATGAATACTGTGTCGTCTATCCTGCTCACAAGGTTTTCAAGGTCAAGTCCATTGTGACCTTGACCTTTGACCCTGACCTTGAAATTCAATAGGGTTCATCCTCTGTACATGGTGAACATTTGTGGAAGGTTTGATGCTTCTACGATGAATACTGTGTCTTCTATCCTGCTCACAAGGTTTTCAAGGTCAAGTCCATTGTGACCTTGACCTTTGACCCCTGACCTTGAAATTCAATAGGGTTCATCCTCTGTACATGGTGAACATTTGTGGAAGGTTTGATGCTTCTACGATGAATACTGTGTCGTCTATCCTGCTCACCAGGTTTTCAAGGTCAAGTCCATTGTGACCTTGACCTTTGACCCCTGACCTTGAAATTCAATAGGGTTCATCCTCTGTACATGGTGAACATTTGTGGAAGGTTTGATGCTTCTACGATGAATACTGTGTCTTCTATCCTGCTCACAAGGTTCCGGACAGACACACACACAGAAACACAGACATACAGACACACAGACACACAGACACACGGACACACGGACACACGGACGCACGGCACCGATGCTATATCCCCATTCGCAACGTTGTTGCGAGGGGATAATAAGGTATACCCCGGAAATCTCAGTTTTACTATATAAAAGTGGGGTTCAAGGAGGTCAAAATTATATAGGCGTGTTTTCGTGATGTTACAGAATCACCTCCGAATAGAAACCACATTACTACAAATAAACAAAGCAGAAAATGAGCTCTTGACTTGCTTTATAGTTACACAGGCTGGCGGGTCTAGGCCGAAACACCTTAGAAAGGTTTTCTCTCGACTCGGCTCATCTTAAGCATCCTAAATCTTGTCCAAGCAGTTTCAACAGTAATACATTGGAAATTCCTTCCACTTTATAAAATTATGGAATGCGTGTGAATAATTGGAATCGAATACGAAATGCAGCAGCTTTGGGGATCTTTTATCGATGGGAGGAATATGCATTATTGCTACATGAAATTTGACTACGTGCGTATTTCTCTCATACGAGAGATTTATTGGCATGCAATCCGTGACGTATAGGTACCACTCCTTCACGCGCTGTGAAGAATTGTACCAATTCTTCGCGGCGTGAAATTTACGAAATGTGAAATTTACGGTTCAACAAACGTCACCTTTTTGGGAAATACCACCCTGGTAACCCACAAGTTTACTCGAAATTCCCTACCGTTTCTTGTTGACCAAATACATTGTATAATTAATCATTACAAAAACACGCCTATGTTAATACATTGTAAATTTTACCGCCGAAAAAATGAAAGTTTTTCCGATAAAAAATGTGATATTGTTCTTATATCTGCTCAAAATATAGTTTGCGTGTACACGTTAGAACCGCCTCAGTGAGGTGGTTCTAACGAGTACCCCCAATCTGTGTTTTAAGCACAAATAAGAAAATAATGTTTACCCCTGTAAACCCCAGTTTTAATATATAAAATAGGGGTTCGAGGGGTCTGAAGTATATAGGCGTGTTTTCGTGACGTGTATATTTACAGATATACTGCGATTATAATGCCATACAAAATGTATTAATCCTTAAGAGGCCAATAGAAACTACACCTGAAAATGTTGTAGGTGCTGCTTTATTTTAAACTGCTTCACCATCGGCCCCCGCCCATTGGGGCTTGAAGAAATATATGGGCTGCATGATGCTTCCACGCACAGCTGAAACCGACCCGCACACGAGTACTGATAATCCGCCTAGAGGACCTAAGCCTGCCCAGGCAAAGCGGTGCGAGTGTCGGACCGCCCATGCTCATAAACCTATTGGTGTCATTGGGCGGCGGGGCTTGAGATGTCATTTCATCTCAATGCGGTGCGAGTGTCGGACCGTCCATGCTCATAAACCCTATTGGTTTCATTGGGCGGCGGGGCTTGAGATGTCATTTCATCTTAATGTCGGGTAAAAGTCCCACAAAATTGGAAGCAACGTCTCCAAAATGACCTTTACAGTGTGGACGAGGACGTTAAACCTCAAATCAAACAAACAAACAAAACTGCTTCAGCAGTGCACTCGGGGCACTTTGATGTGAAATTGATGAAATTCGCCAGAGCCAATCCATATATACGAGTATTCTATTTATGTGAGAAGAATATCGAAGAAAATTTATCAATCGCTTACATAACTTCACAATGAATTATTCTCATTATAATGTTGTTGTTGTCAGTGTTGTTGTTGTCTTACATTGATGGGTTCCCTAGTTGATTCCAGTATTGGAATACGATAACACACCCGTATGACATAGTACATTGTATAAGAGTCCCGCCAAGCGAATTTGTGTCTTCGAGCATTCCGTCATGACAAATTTTAACTGCGCATGCCCAGCCATTCAGAGGGGCAAGGGATATGGTTTTCTGTCTGAAGGTTCCTCTTGATTCACTGCCTGTATGCGCAAGCAGCGAAGGTTCTGGCGAGACTGCGCGGATGCGCAGGCTCGCCGGAACCTTCGCTGCTCGCAAAGGCGATAAGTACCAAAATCGCTTGACGGGGCCCATAAGTTATTTTGATTCTTGACGGGGAACATGGGATCGTATTCTCCGCCTGAGAGCGATATTTGCCCGAGCCGTCAGGCCAAGAATCAAAATAACGAATTTGTTTTACTGTAAAGCGTTTTCACGCTCATTACGAAAACATGCCTATACAAATACATTACCATTTTTTGGCCAAAAAATAGAATTTTTGAGATGGAAAATTGTGATATTTTCTTATTTCTGCTCAAAACATAGATTGCGGGGACTCGATAGAACCGCCTCGGCGAGGCGGTTCTATCGAGTACCCACAATCTATGTTTTTGAGCAGAAATATGAAAAATAATGTGTACCCCCTTAAACCTCAGTTTTACTATATAAAAGTGGGGTACGAGGGGGGTTAAAATTATATAGGCGTGTTTTCGTGATGTTTCGAAACAATTCTTTTGTAGCGGACGTGCGAACGGCATGTTTATATGCATGACGTCATCAATCGCACCATTATGCACGTTGCTCAGTGGAAAAAAGTTCAAGTCATGTTAGAATGACAGTTTTTAAACAGAAAATAATGAAATAAGACACCGAAAGTAATAAAAACAGTCAAAAATTTTCATTTACATGTATTTATTTATTGGCTGCAAATTAGCGTGGTGCTTTTATTTCTTACCAACTGCGCAGAAGATCCAAGATGGCGGCCATCCATTACGATAACACACTCGTGCGACATAGTGCATATTTCTCATCTCCAAAATGTCTACTTTTCTGATGAAAACCCCTGATATTTTTCTTATAAATACTGCAAACATAGGTCGTGGGTGCTCGTTAGAACCGCCTCATTGAGGCGGTTCTAACGAGTACCCACAACCTATGTCTTGGAGTAGTAATAAGTGAAATAATGTATACCCCCTTAAACCCCAGTTTTCTCTATATAAAGTGGGGTGTAGGGGGTCTTCATTTCACGGACTTGTTCACGTGATGGCAATCAATCAAAGGCAAGGCGAGAGAGTAATATATTTTGCTCACGGGGTATATGAGTTTAATAAATTCAATAACACATGAGCACGAATGCAAGATTCTATTTATCATATAACATTTAAAGCGCATTTTATTCACGATTGTTTACAAAAATATCAATATGCCGCCATTAGTAAACGCGACGTCGTTAAGGACGTCGTACATGTAACGTTACGGAACGTATCTAGCTAATTTGCATATTTAATCCACTAGTAGATTATCAAAAATAATACATGGCGTTATTACACTCTCAGACGCGACGTCATATGATAAATAGTAAAACTGGGGTTTTCAGGGGTAAACCTTATCTTTCTTATTTCTGCTCAAAAACATACTTGTGGGTGCACGATAGAACCGGGTTCTGTCGAGTCGCCGCAATCTATGTTTTGAGCAAAAATAAGAAAAATATCAGATTTTTCATCTCGTAATTTTCCTTTTTGGGTGGTAAAATCTTGAAATACACTTGTATAGGCGTGTTTTCGTAATGTCTAGCTCACATTACTTTTAGCATATGAGCAAATTCATTTCTACAATGTCTAGGAAATAATAATAATAATAAATAATAATCGACCTTATTTATAGAGGGTAACACATTTAGTACTAGTACTAGTCTTCCATGTGGCCCTCTTTTCCTGGGTAGGAACCAGTACTAAGCAATGTGGATAAAGTTTCTTGCTCAAGGAAACAACACATGGCGCTTGCGAGGATCGAACCGGGTACCTCTTGATCTCACAGCCGATGCTTTACCACTGCACCACTGCGCTCCAAAGGATGTTCAAGAATCTCTATAAAATGGATAAAAATCTTCTTTTTTCAGTTTGGTAGTTTTAAGAAAAAATCATTCTAAATTCTGTTAGATTACTTGTGAATCATTGGTCTTTTTGGACTCAGTGCTCAATCTTAAGGATCAGATAAGATATTTGAAGGCTATTTAAAAGCTGAGTATAGTACACTTTTAATAATACAGTTTCAAACATTTTATAAATAAATTAGTTTGTGGGTGCTCGTTAGTACCATGTGGTTATAACAAGTACCAAAATCTATTTTTTTTCGGCATTAGATAATTAGTATTAAACCATGTGAACCCAGATTTCCTCTCTACAGAGCAGGAGTATTGGGTCTTAGTAACGTGATGGTGCGACCGAGTCTTCTCCTGTCACTTTTTAACAGCCTAGAGCCTATAGACGGTCCATTCGAAAAGCAAACACTGATCGACTTCGAAAATGCGACGTTGATACCACGTTACCTATACGTTGCTGGAATTCTCTTTATGCTTGGCCCCCGCCCATCGGGACTTAAAGAAATAGATGGGCTGCATGATGCTAGCATGCAGAGCTGAAACCGAGCCGCATACGAGTACTGGTTAACCGTTTAGAGAATCTAAGCCTGCCAAGGCAAAGCGTTGCGAGTCGGTACGTTCATGCTTATAAATCCTATTGGTTTCATTTGGCGACAGGGCTTGAGATACCATTTCATCTCAATGTCGGGTAAAAGTCCCACAAAATTGGAAGCAACGTCTCCAAAATGACCTGTACACAGTACAGTGTTGACGGAAACGTTAAACCTCAAATCAAACATACAAACATTCCCTTCATGCAAACTGGGGGATAACGTGGATTTCATACACTGCATTACAACGAAGCAAGTATAGACTGCTGAACAGATTACAGGCTGGTTGACAGCAAACTAAACTTGCGCATTCAGCCTGCTCGGCGATCATAAGGCAAGTAAATGCCAATGAGACTGGATGTCTCCAAGCTGAAACAAGACAGAAAGGGGCAGACATTTACCAATAATGTGAGCATTGGAACGCACTTCATAGGATCCATAAGGGAACTGGGCCGTCTTTAAAGACACTGTTCACTCTTCAACAATGGATTCCCTAGTACCCGTGCCTAAGAAAGGTTTGACGACGCGCTTCATAAAGAAAAGAAAACAAAACAAAAGACAAGACAAACCATCTCAGTACATGTATACCAAGAAAGTTTATTCATATAAGGATCTTACATGGGTGTGAGGACTGGATGGAAACATCCGTCCCGAGGATCACTGTCTGGCATCATGACGCTTGCCGAGTGATGCCGGACAATGATCCCGAGTGACGGATTTTACTGTCCATCCCTCACACCCATGTACGATTCTTTTCCTTGCATACCTTCCATTTCTGAGCGTGGGCTTTTAATACTGCAATCACTTCGGTTGCCGACGTCCGCCATTGTGATGACATTACAATAATGTTAAGTGACGTCACGTAGGCTAACGTGCTGTGACGTCAACCTTAACAACGGCGCATAACCAGTGCATTTATCAAACACGCAAGAATATTCGATTTTGGGTAAGAACACCAGCTGTAGAACAGAATTTCTATCCCAAGCTAAAACTATGGTTTTCCTCATCTGGTGTGCAAGAAAACACATGTAAGACATTCGAGATTAGGCTCACGGATATGCAAGAATCCAGGTCGATCAACAATTCTGATGAAACCCGGTGCGGACAGAATGGATTCGAAGAAGTTATTTGCTGTACTAAGACAATTTTAGAACCATCCCACTCCTTAGTGCAGCTGAAACTAGTCTTCTGACCGAAAACAAAGCTATCTTGAAAAGTTGAGCTGAACACTTCGATGGTCTAAATCTACTAATGATTGATCCATCAACAGACTACATCAGGTCGCTTGAGCAGACTTAATGAAAGTTCGATAAAACTCCTGCCATTTGGATAGGCTGGAATACCCCACAGAGATCTACAAAGCAGCAGCAGTCAACCAGTTGCTGAGCAACTGACAGAGTGATTCCACATTATGTGAAGAAGCCATCCCTTGATAATTAAAGTCTGTGATAAAAATGGGGACACCCCGGTATTGTCGATTGTTGGAAAGATCCTTGCGAGCGTCCTACTTAACCGACTGTATGAAGAGTCAAAACCCAGTATGGATTCTGGAAGGACAGAGGAAGAAGAGAATAGAATTTGACCTCTACATGACTTTGGTTGACCTTAACAAGGCATTTAACACAGTCATGTAGAGAGTGAGTGTTCGAGTTGTTCGTCCCACCAACAGCTAAGGTCATACGGAGACGGGACCTCGGTTTAAAGACTCATCTGAAAGTCTGCAGAAGCACGGGATCGATCCTGCGACCCCTGGTTTACAAAGCGAGTAGCGTAACCACTACACCGCGGCGGCTTCAACACAGTCATGTAGGACTTTGAAAACAAACATTACGATAACACACCCGTGCGACATAGTGAATTTTTACATCTCCAAAATGGCCATTTTTCTGATGAAAACCTATGATATTTTTCTTACAAATACTGCAAACATAGGTTATGGGTGCTCGTTAGAACCGCCTCATCGAGGCGGTTCTAACGAGTACCCACAACCTATGTCTTGGAGCAAAAATAAGAAAAATAATGTATACCCCCCGTAAACCCCGGTTTTCTTTATATAACGTGGGGTATAGGGGGGGGGGTATTCATTTCATGGACTTGTTCACTTGATGAAAAAATATGATAAAGTATGGCTGTTCACCCAAGTTAATTGCAGCTATTGTGTGGCATGCTTTCGCGTCTATTCAAGGTGACGAAATGAGTTAAGTAAGACTGCGTACATGTACTTGCCCCATCGCTGTTCAGCGTGGTGTTTCCTGACCTTCCAGGATGGTAACAATGATATAAGGTATCGCTTTGATGGGAAGCTTTTCGTGAGCCTAAGACGGTGGCAAATTTCGTCCAAAGTGCAGCTTTACGAGTGACATGGCAAAGAGTGCTTCCACAAAAGAGTACATGTAGATGCAATAATGTGTGGACTAAGTGTCTGATTCATGTGACAGCTGTGATGTCACTATCAACATCAAAAAGACTGAAGTGGTACATCTGGCAGCACCTGGAAAGTCATATTTTAAGGAAGCAAGGCTACCATCACATACAGCGAAAGGTCAAAGCTTGCAAGTGGTAAACAAGTTCGGCTACATTTGGAGCCGATTGTGAAAACGTGTACGCATTGATGATGAAGTCAATGCCAGGATTTCCAAAGCTAGTCCAACATTTGGTCGTCTACGTGGAAGTGTTTGGTAGCATCATGCAGCCCAATCTATTTCTCCACTGGAAGTGGAATCATATTTGGTACAAAGCTGAATGTATACACAGCTGTAGTGCCGTAAAACGAAATTCCCGACCGAAACGCCGCCATTTTACCTCCCCAAATGACAATTTGAATACTGTTATCGCACAGCATTTATTCTTAGACAGTAGGACACACCGTATGTTCGTAAGTGTTTTATTCCCCCCCCCCTCCCCCCCCCCCCTGTGATATACTGTATATAACAGATCAAAGGCGGCGCGAATTTCATGCGCATATGTATTTATGCAAGAATGAGCCTTTTCTACAAAAATACCGGCCAAGAAGACTTTGCACTCAGAGTAAATCCGGATTCATCTGATCTTGATCTACACTGTCATTCAGTTTGCGAATTTTAAATGAATACAATATACATGTATCAAGTAATTTGATGGACTAATAGTCAGAAATGTGACTAATAAATAAATAAATAAATAAATAAATAAAGTATACAGTACACTTTCTACTGTCCGTCTTTAATTATGAGCTGAAATGACAATCAAATAGGAATTTCTAAATGTGTTAAAACTGATAACAATGGAAACACACTGAGCTATTCCTACACAAATACGAGCAGTGAAGACTTTGCACACAGTGCACATTCAGATCTACACTGTTTGCCACTAATATATACATATAGTATACATAAAGTATACATGTATCAAGTAATTTGAGTGACTGATAGTCAGAAATGTGACTAATAAATAAATAAATAAATAAAGTATCCAATATACTCACTACTGTCCTTCTTTAAGCTAAATTGACAATCAAATGTGTGAAAATTGATAACAATGATCTGTTTATCACCAAGGATCTCTTTATTGGGGGAAAAGGGGTTAGTAATGCCTGGTTATTTATTGAGCTTCACACTACTAATTTAAGTCAATAATTGTTCCCGCTGAAGACGGTAATCCTTATCTTTGCAAACAGTGTAGGTCCTGATCAGATTTCTTCTGCCCTCTGAACCGGATCTGCACCGTTTTTCATGCATTTATGAATTGCATGCATACATGCATACATTACATTATATTATTATTAAATGGTTTAATTACGAGGATAGTTCTAGTTCAGTGAACCTGAATATTGATAATTACCTAATAAATAAATAAATAAATAAATAAATTAACAAATTGTTTGTTTGTATTAGAGTTAAACGGCCCAATCAACACTATTTTAGGTCATTTTTAGCCAATAAGTTCACCTGTCCACACTTTTCCACGGCAGACTTATACGGAAGCGGTACAGTGCACATTTTTTCCACCAGAAAGTGACAACTGCCCATCTTGAATCAGCGGAAGGAGAGAATGACCGTAGAAAGGATTTCATAATCAATCTCCAGGAAAGAATGTTGCCGACCCCGGTTGGTAACGAACCCGCGTCCTCCTGATCACCAGTCCGACGCGCACCTAACTTAGCTACCGAGGCCGGATAAATAAATAAATTAGTTGATAAATAAATATGTTAACAAATATAAAATTATCCCCCATCATCACCATGATTGACGAAACCGAGGAATGTTTTTTGTGTGTGTTTTACGGCCCTACCAAAATTATTTCACTCATATCGAGTCGATCGTTAATCAGAGGCAGAGGTGGGCGAAAACCGGAGTACCCGGAGAAAAACCACCTGACCTACCGTTGAAAAATTTGGCGTCTACCATGTGACCTCACTTATGCGAGGTCAGATTCAGCTCTGCGTAGAAGTACCATGCAGCCAAGTCTATTTCTCTGAGCCCCGATGGGCGGCGCTTTTTTTTTTGCAGTCTCCCCGATCATCAACGTAATACACGTTTTATATTTTGCTCCAAGTCCTTTGAGAGCTTTGTGCGTATTCTAAAAACTCATAAATTTACTACTGGTTTATTATGGCCCCGCCCATCGGGGCTTAAAGAAATAGATTGGCTGCATGATGCTTCCACGCAGCACTTAAATCCGACCGCACACGAGTACTGATAAACCGCTAAGAGTATCTTAGCCTGCCCAGGTAAAGCGGTGCGAGTCGGACCGTCCATGCTTATAAACCCTATTGGTTTCATTGGGCGACAGGGCTTGAGATGTCATTGCATCTCAATGTCGGGTAAAAGTCCCACAAAATTGGAAGCAAGGTCTCCAAAATGACCTATACAGTGTTGACGGGGACGTTAAACTTCAAATCAAACAAACAAACAAAAACTACTGGTTTATTGATTTTGGACGTATTTTGATAGAACGTGTTCATCATTCTTGAGGCTATCAAAGATATAACTTTGCTAAGCGTTTAATTGGTTAAGGATGATAAATTTTAGGCGTCCGTCCGTGCGAAAATACGTCCGTACGTCTATCCATCAATCCATCCATCGATCCACCCAGATTTCCACCCAATTAATAAGGATAATTAGGTTTCCTGTTCTTATTGAAATTAATTTCGAAGAATAAAAAAGCCGATAGATGATCAAAGAGCAGAAAAGTAAAAAAAAAAAAAATAAAATAAATAAAACAGCCTGTCATTATATTAAGCTCTAAAGCATGCCGCAATGCAATTAGAATTATACATTGAAATAAAACTTCGGAGGGGAATTTTCACAGTCATGTATCTTTCATTCTGCTTAAATAAACATATAGATTTTCTATATAGTGTAGTAACGTTAAAATATATGATAAATATAATTATACATATTATACATGCAGGTTCAAATATTCGTGGCTCCCTATCAAATTAATCAAATCAGCAAATAAAAATAAAAAAAAAACCTCATCAGGAAACCTCCAACCCGATCTCCTATTTAAATGGAAGCCCCGTGAGAAGCAATGTGGGGCCGAAGTGTCTAGGTATATGGGGCCGACGCGTCTAGGGGCCGAGGTGTCCAGGAGCCGACCCGTCTAGGGTTTCACTTTTATGTGGGGCCGAGGTGGTTTTGGGCCGAAGTGTCCTGTTACCACTGTATTGAACACGGTCCTTTGGGGAGGTAAATCGTCGGGTCACGATTTACGGCTAGGAGACGAAAAGGGTTGAGATGTCTTTGAACCCCAAATACTCAATCAATCTGGGCAGGCTTATACGTAAGCAGTTAATCAGTACAATGCACATTCTTTCGCCAGAAATCTTGAATCAGCGGAAGGGAGAGAATGACCGTAGAAATTATTTCATGATCAATCTCCCCCGAAAGAATATTGTCGTTAAGCTTTACCCCTGTAAACCCCTGTTTAAATATTTAAAAGTGGGGTTGAAGGGGGTCAAACTGTACAGGGTTGTTTTCGTGATGTTTTGGGGTTTCTAGTATAAAATGTGTTGGGAAGGGTTTCCATGCTACTTGCACAGAATAAGCTTGCCATGTCTTATTCAACCATCACGGAATCACCATCATATAAATAAGATTTTATAAAGGTATAAATCATTTAAAGATTACTTGCATCAAAGACAATCGACCCACAGTGGCTGTTAAAGCCCTTATATTTTTAAGTGGTCGTGATATTGAGATTGTCTTGGTATTACATGTATATTTGTTTTAAATAAATCGGAGATGAAAGAGGTGACATTTAACATTGCGCAGTAAATACAATAGACATACGATGTAGCGTCATATTTCTGTTGACTTTTGCTCCACCGCACCTATTTACGATAGCCCACCCATGCGCTAAAATAGCATCTTTCTTAGCTCAAGAACTAGTATTTTTCATGTTTGATATTTTTCTTGCTTCGAGTTCCAAATATAAATTGCTGGCGCTCGTTAGAACCGCCTCAATGAGGCGATTCTAACGAGTACCAACAATCTATTTTGAACAAAAATAAGAAAAATAATGTTTACCGCCGTAAACCCCAGTTTTCTGTATGTAAAATGGATTTTATATGGGTGTTCATTACACACACTTGTTAGCCTAGCCAAGCAAAAAGGAGTTATTAAGCATGCATACCCAGGAAATACTCAGATCTGCATATAGTGAAGGTTGTAGCTCTTTAGGGGAATAGGAACACCTGGCAGTTTTTTTTTCCGCTATATTCAAAGGAAGACAACTTTCGGGACTTCCTGTTCGCTTCTCTATAAGCCATGTCCCACTGCAAAAAGGAGTTGACACCTATAGACATGGGAGACAAAAACACTTTTGTAGGACTTCCCTCCCCCGAAGGCGTACTCATTCCCCCTTAAGATGTTTGTTCAACAACAGCATGTCCATACAGCCAGGGCAGAATGTATTTCGGCCGAGCGGGTTACCACATCGATTTTTGTGTATTGGAGGCCCTTATTCCCGAAAAGATTATCTCTTCTTGAAGGAAATTATTATTTCAATTTTTGGTAAACCAATATTGATGAAAAGGGAGACCAATAATTTTAAAAGGATTGTCTCCCCTGAAATGTGTTTTGTGTTCATTTCCTGTGTGCTTTTTGGTACTTTTCATTTGAATAGCACAGATATGTGAGAAAGGGAATACATTCATGCCACCAACAAAAACCATTTATCGAAAATTTCTTATTTGTTTGTTTGTTTGATTTGAGGTTTAACGTCCCCGTCAACACTATAGATCATTTTGAAGACGTTGCTTCCAATTTTATGGGACTTTTACCCGACATTCAGATGAAATGACCGCTCAAGCCCTGTCGCCCAATGAAACCAATAAGGTTTATATGCATGGATGGTCCAACTTGCACCACCTTTCCTGGGCTTGCTCTGAGAACCTCTAAGCGGTTTACCAGTACTCATGTGCGGTCGGTTTCAGCTCTGCGTGGAAGCAGCATGCAGCCCAATCTATTTCTTCAAGCCCCGATGGGCTGGAGCGAATTCCTTATTTGTATTTTTGCAAACGAAATAAGAAAACAATAATATATGCCCGCGTGTATATATACAGAAAATGCCTATATTAAGATCACCTTTGGGACTGTTCAAAAGTGGTCTTTAAGATCACTTTTGAACAGATCAAAATGTGGTCGCGGACCAGAGGACATTGTGTGCAGAATGCACGAAGAAAGAATAACTACGGGGGCTGACTGATTTATTTTGCGCCTCGTATTGAAAGACGCAGGAATGCTCGTTTTAAGTCCTACAATTCTCTAACTAAGTAGGGCCGTTGGTCTCTTTTGGTCAGTTTATATCGACGAGGTAGCACTGTTAACAAGACAAGCAGCTTTTGCAAAATGGACAAAATCGGTGAAAGAGCAGTGATTCAATATTTGAATAAAAAAAAACATATTCATAAAGATATGATTGCAGCACTAGGGAGATATGTCCCTTCATATGCTGAAGTTAAAAGGTGGATGGCGGAATTTAAGCCCGGCAGACCCAACCTTGAGGACCACCCACGTCCTGGAAGGCCTGTCATTGTTGCAACCAAAGAAAAAGTCAATAAAGTCAATGATATTGTTATGAGTGACAGACGAGTCACAGAACGATATATAGCCAGTACAATTGGCATTTCACAGGAAAGAGTACATTCCATTCTGACAGAGGATCTTGCAATAAGTAAGCTTTCAGCCCGATGGGTACCAAGACGTCTGACAGTTGATCAGAAGCATCGGTTCTCTGTGATGTAGATGGTATTCTGCTAATAGATTATCTCCAAAAGGGACACACAATTGATGGCATATACTATGCTTTACTTCTTAAGCAGTTACCGAAAAATATTAAACTTAATCGCCGCGGAATGCTCACTTAAAGGTGTGTTGTGCTCCTGTTTACAAGTCTGTCATTGCTATGGCTGCCATACACGATTGTGGCTTCAAGTTGATTGAGCATCCGCCTTATTCGCCTGATCTCCCTCCATCAGACTCATTTATTTCCAAAACTGAAAACTTCTAAGTCGGGCACCCGCTTTCAGTCCGATGATGGCTACATATATGCAATGGATGACTTTCTGGACAGCCAAGAAAAGAAGTTCTATAAAAGTGGCATTGTGGCCCTTAGTCACCGCTAGTGAAAAGTGTATAGATACTGAAGGGAATTATGTTGAAAAATAATACAATATGTCCAACAAAATTCAAATCCTTCAATATGAGGCTCACAACCTATCAATCAGCTACCTTTTTAAACATAATTACGTACATGTAGTGTCAAAATAGCGGAATTTCACTGTAGATCTACTTCTCTTCAAACGCTGGCGTTCATTGCACGGCCAATAAGATGCCACACCCATGCGAAATAAAAAAATATGTCTTTCGTGGATCTAGAAAAAAACAGTTCAAAAGAAACTCGAAGCACTCACAGCACTACTGGGTCGATTGCTCCAAGCTGGGAATAAGGTATTGAACGGGGTCTCAGACTGCTTCAATTCCTGTACTTTATTTAGCAAACAGTGTAAACCCCGATCAAACGGCGCTTTCTACAGCATCTGATCTTGGTCTACGCTGTTTGCCCAGCCTAACACACGAATCCTGTCCTGGCCCTCTTTACACATCATTCGGGCCTCATAAGCATAAACGTTATATGGATTTTGTATACAAATCCGGATAGTCGCATGGACATTTGAAACGTAAAGCTACTTGGTTTAGTTACTTGGGTCGACCGACAAACAATCGAGCCGAAAATATGAAATTTTGCTTGTTAATACAAATGAATTCCTGCAATCGCCAATCGTGGCTTGGATGCATGGTGCTTCCGCGCAGAGCTGAAACTGACCACAAATGAATACTGGTAAACCGCTTAGATCTAAGCCTGCCCAGGAAACGTTCGAACTAATCTTTTAAAGCCTACGGCAGCGCTTGAGATGTCATTTCATCTCCATGTCGGGTAAAGGTCCAACAAAATTGAAATCAACGTCTCCAAAATGACCTACATAGTGTTGACGGGGACGTAACACTACACTCAATTGCGTTGCGCATGAACGTTTTTTACATTACATTTTTATGAAGAGGACAAATATCATCGTCACGCGATAAACAGCCCCTAACCTCAACGTTTTATGCAGAAAACTGCGGTTTATAGTGGTATACATAATTATTATCTTATTTCAGCTCCAAAACAAAGATTGTGTTTACTCGTTGATACGAATCTAACGAGAACCTACAATTTATGTTTTGATCAGAAATGAGAAAAAAAATGACACTTTTTCGTCATAAGAATACCAGTGTTATAGAGATACTATAAATGCACTACATCACGTGAACAAGTCCGTTAGATGGACACCACGCCCCCACCCAACCCCATTTTATATAGAGAAAACTGGGATTTATTGGTGGTATACATTATTTGTCCAAGACATAGGTTGTGGGTACCCTTTAGAACTGCCTCGATACGGTGTTTCTAATAAACTGTCACAATCTATGTTTGCAGTTTAAATAAGAAAATATTACGAATTTTCATCAGAAAAGTAGCCATTTTGGAGATGTGAAAAAATGCACTATGTCGCACGGGTGTGTTATCGTAATGATGCCACACGGATGTTATCCCATGAAGAGCGATACAATGTTGATGCTCAGCTGCGTTCAGCATGAAATTTTTTTATTACATTTTCAGTAGCGATTTACTGAGATTTCTCAGTGAATTATAAATCTATAATTCACAGTGTGAATTATTTCATTTCGAACGTTTCGGCGTCATAATTGCTAGGCGACGTTGCCGACGTCGTTTGTAACAACAATAACAATAGTTGACGTTTGGCGGAAAATCTGATAAAATCATAGAAATCAGGCTCCAATTTTGGCATCCATTTGACGTTTTTGAGGAAAGACCTGCAACACGAAGATAAAGTATGATTTTCTTGACAATACAGTTCCACATTCATGACATTGTTGTATCAGTATTTCAAGCACAGGATAATTTTTGCATTGAAATGAAAACAAGATGGCGACTGACTTTCAAACTAAACCACGCCCCCTGAAATCCATGCCCTGACTGAAACAATTTAGGTTGGAAATCAGAACGGTTGAATTTGAAAATCGAAAGGTAAAACACGAATGGAAATGTGTTAATTAGTTTATTTTGTTGTTTTGATTGATTACGGAGAAATAATTCACTCGTGTTCTAAGGCTTTCCTGTAAAAAACTCGATCGCTATCGCTCACTCGTTTTTTACTCGGAAGCCTCAGAACACTTGTGAATTATTTCACCGTAATCGATCAAAAGAACCGAATAAACTCTATGTATTATAACCAAACTTTCTGATATAATGTAAAAAACATTTTTATCACTTACCGCTGTAAGGCTTGTCAGATCTATATGCATTGTCCTGAACACAAGGTGTGGAATAAATAAAATAAAATAAGCAGATCGTAATCTTATATCATTTATTCGTTTACAAGGCAACGAACAAATATTTCTGGGCTTTCCACCTAGCCAGATATTTTTGTTCAGTAGTTATAACTGTTTTGAACTGTTTTGTTCTCAGGCGGACTTTAGTTCTTTTTTCTCTCTTGTTATTATTATTATTATTATTATTATTTTGGTTTATCAAATTACTTCTTGCAATACCAATTCGCCAAATACAAAATGCGATTAAAGCAAGGTTTCTCTTATTACAATTATTCAGTGTTTTCAAAAGTTTCCAATGATAAACCGGCGAGAGAAATTTTGTCGTATTAAAGCCAGTTAATAGATACTGAAGCTAGCTTTTATACCGTAGAAATCATACGTCATCTATTGACGCTATGGGCACACATATTTGTCATACATTAAAATAATGTATATCTGACAATTGTTTGTTTGTTTGATTTGAGGTTTAACGTCCCCGTCAACACTGTAAAGGTCATTTTGGAGACGTTGCTTCCAATTTTTACCCGACATTGAGATGAAATGACATCTCAAGCCTTGTCGCCCATTGGACCAATAGGGTTTATAAGTATATAAGGTATATCTGACAAGGATGATAATCATGAGTCTTGGTCAATCATCACAAAACACACACCTACATGTATATAATTTTGTCCCCTTGAAACTCACTTGTTTATAGTAAGACTGGGGTTTACAAGGGTAAACCTATTTGTTTTTATTTCTGGCTTAAAATATAGATTGTGGGCACTCGTTAGAACCGCCTCCGATGAGGCGGTTCTAACGAGTGCCCACAATCAATATTTTGAACAGAAATAAGAAAAATATCACAATTTTTCATCTGAAAATTTTCGTTATTTTCGTCAGTTAAGTTTACAATGTATTTGTATAGGCGTGTTTTCGTAGTAGATATTATATGCATTTTTTCGTTGTTTCAAAGGAATGCTAATCTTTTTTGGACATTCATTTTAAAACATCCACGTTGTAATCGGAAGATTTGTTTTGTTTTGTTTGTTTGATTTGAGCTTTAACGTCACCGTCAACACTGTATAGGTCATTTTGGAGACGTTGCTTCCAATTTTGGGGGACTTTTACCCGACTTTGAGATGAAATGGCATCTCAAGCCCTGTCGCCCAATAAAACCAATAGGTTTATAAGCATGGGCGGTCTGACTCGCACCACTTTGCCTGGGCAGGCTTGTAATCGGAAGAATCTTTGATTTATTTTTACATCACACAAACCCGCCTATATAATTTTGAGCCCGTTAAACCCCACTTTTTTATAGTGAAACCGGGATTTACAGGAATATACATTATTTTTTTATTTCTGCTCAACAACATAAGACTGTGGATACAACTTAGAACCGCCTTGACGAGGAGGTTCTAACGAGTACCCACAATCTCTGTTTTGAGCGGACATATGAAAAAATATCAGAATTTTTATCTGAAAAAAAAAATTTTTTTGGTGGTAAAAAGTTTCAATATGTTGTCGTAATGTTTTCCTAAGAACCACATGTTCGTGCAATGAATACTCTGGTATATCCAGCTTAACATATAGAACAGTGATATTTATAAGGGTATAAATGTTTTTCTGACTTTTGCTAAAATATATAGATTGTTGGTATATGCTATAACCGCCAAAATAAGGCCGTTGTCATCAAGTTAGCAAGCCCGTGAAATGAAGATCCCACCTAAACCCCACTTTATATAGAGCAATTGGGGTTAACTGAGGTATACATTATTATTATTCTTATTTCTGCTCCAATACAGCGGCTGTGGGTGCCCGTGACAACCACCTCAATGAGGCGTTTCTAACGAGTACCCACAACCTATGTTTGAAGTACAAATAAGAGTTGGAACCGACAGTCTATATATTTTGTAACAAAAAAAAAAGGAAAATAATTATTTTTTTTAACACCACAAAAATGAAGGTTAGTAAAGCCATGAAAGATATAATATTCTCACATGGGTGTGTGATCCTTATGGTTGGAACCCGTTTAAACGAGAATAAGAGCCATAACGTTACCACTTTCTTGCCTTGAAAACACTTGTAAACGTCGTTTATATAGAGAAAAGTGGGGCCCAAAGTGTTATACTATTTTTATTTATTTTTGCTCGAAAATGTAGAATGTGGTTCTCGTTAGAACCGCCTCAATGAGCCTCTAACGAGTAGCCACAATCTATATATTCGAGCAAAAATAAGGTAAATAGAAAAACAATGGTCTGAAAAGGTGTGAAAAGCGCCATTATAGCTCAGGGGTGTGCTATCCTAATGCCATGCAATGTGGTATTACGAAAACACGCCTATACAAATATATTGTAAATTTTACCACCGAAAAATCAAAATTTTCGGAAGAAAATTTTTTGATATTTTTCCTATTTCTGCTCAAAAATAGATTGTGAGCACTCGTTAGAACCGCCTCGAAGAGGCGGTTCTAACGAGTACCCACAATCTATGTGTTTGAGCAGATATTAGAAAAAAATTGTTTACCCCTGCGAACCCCAGTTGTACTATATAAAAGTGGGGTTCAAGGGGGTCAAAATTATAAAGGCTTGTGTTCGTGATGGCAGTTCTAAAACCCTCGATATGACGGTTGAAAGGGACACCCACAACCTATGTTTAGAGTATAAATAAGAAAAATACAGTCGAACTTTTATGTTTCGAATCCCTTTGGGAACATGAAAATGTGTTCGAGACAGCGGTAGTTCGAGCCACGGGGGCCTAACATTAGTACCGGTACATTTATGGATGCATGATGGAGATAATTGTTGGATATCGTTTCGATATTCTATTTTATACATGTATGTTGTGTGTAGTCATTAGAATCGCCTCATCAGTTTGTTTGTTTGTTTGATTTGAGGTTTAACGTTCCCGTCAACACTGTAAAGGTCATTTTGGAGACATTGCTTCCAATTTTGTGGGACTTTTACCCGACCTTGTGATGAAATGACATCTCAAGCCCTGCCGCCCAATGAACCAATATGGTTTATTAACATAGACGGGCGACTCGCACAGCTTTGCCTGATCAGGCTTAGATCCTCTAAGCGGTTTACCAGTACTCGAGTGCGGGTCGGTTTCAGCTCTGCGTGGAAGTATCATGCAGCCCATCTATATCTTCAAGCTCGGATGGGCGGGGGCGGTCCATCTCATGAGTACACACAGCATACATTTGCAAGTTAAAAGAAGAAAATATCCCAACATTATCGTAATATTGTATCTGGAGGAGTTACTTGTGAACACAAGAACTGGTTCGACTCATCAGTGGTAAACGATCAATCGGGGTTCGAGCCATTGAAGTTATACTGCATCCCAAACATCAGAAAAAAATGGGTTTTGGAGATATGAAGGAATGTACAGTAAAATTCCGCTATTAAGACCCAAAAAAATTGAGACTAATTCTGCTTTGAAAAGCATATTTAGAAAGTTTCAACTATTCTCTCTTTGTGTTTTCTGCATACTGTGTCCTGTGATAAGAGACCACCTTTGGCACTGTTCAAAAGTGGTCTTCAAGACCACTTTTGAACAGTCCCAATGGTGTTCTTAATAGCGGAATTTTACTGTAGTGTCACACGGCTGGTTTATAGTAATGTTTTGTTTGTTTTTTATTGATTTACCTTTATATATACATGTATTGTTTTACAGTGGTTTTGGTTTTACAGCTCTTTCAAAGAAGCCTCCGTGGTGTAGTGTTTACGCTACTCGCCTTGTGTCGAACACAGGCTTCCCCAGACTTTCGGATGAGTCTTTAAACCGAGGTCCCGTCTCCGTATGACCTTACTTGTTGGGGGTACGTAAAACTCAAACACTCACTCACTCACAGCTCTTTCAAGAATATTTCACTTATTTTGAGCCGATCCTTTATCAGAGGTTGGCGAAAATCCAAGTACCCGGTGAAAAACCACCTGGCCTCCCGTTGCTGAACTTGACGTCTCATATGTGACCCGAGCAATGCTCGAACAACAACGAAGCGAGTCAGAGCGCTCTTACCTACTAGGCCACGAAGGTCCGTAATTAGAATGTGTTTCCGGGTTCAGGAATACCGAGAACACGTGCAGGTTCTATCACACCGATTGGTAGCTCTTGCAGGGGAAAACGGATTGATTCTGAATCAAACAGCTGACGGGCCTGCAACACATTTCAGAGGGAAAGTGACAACTTGTTGCATGTGATAGTTATCGTCTTACAACCTTCATACAGACGAATGATTAATAAATGAAAACATAAAACAAGGGTGAAATGTGTGTCTGTTTGGAAAGACAAAGACAACCATTCGATAAATTTCACACCAGATAGGCCTTAAAATAGATGTGTCGGAAAAATAGAACCGGTAGGTTGAAAACAAAAAGCCTTTTTTATAGCCAACTGATGACAAACAAACATGTCATTAAAATAGCTAAATTCCAACTATATCACCACAAGTAATTCCAATAATCAAGTGTTGACTACAAGGAAAAAACTATGGAACCCGGGAAGGGACATGATTTTTTATTTTTTATAAGTTGTGCGCACAAGATAATATCTTGTGCGGATAAGATATCTTGTTCGCACAACATATTATCTTGTTTTCACAACATAGATCTTGGGAAGTTGTGCGAACAATATTATCTTGTGCGGACAAGATATTATATTGTTCGCACAACATATTATCTTGTGCGGACAAGATAATATCTTGTGCGCACAAGATAATATCTTGTCCGCACAAGATAATATCTTGTTCGTACAAGACCTATGCTGTGCAGACAAAATATTATCTTGTGCGGACAAGATAATATCTTGTTCGCACAACTTAATATCTTGTGCGGACAAGATAATCTTGTCTGCACAAGATAATATGTTGTCCGCACAAGATAATATAATGTGCGCAAAAGATAATATGTTGTGCGGACAAGATAATATCTTGTCCGAACAAGATAACATCTTGTCCGCACAAGATATTATCTTGTGCGAACAACTTATAAAATAAAAAATAATAATCATGTCCCTTCCCGGGTTCCAGAACAGGTTTTTAAGTACTTTTCATTGCTAGTTTGAAAGTAGTACGAATTTGTTTTCAAAAGTGCCAAAATATTAAAGTTGGTAGGTAAGAACATACTGTATTTCTACTTTTTCTGGATGCCTATAAAAATGCAGGGTCGGCACAAAAAAATCGGGTTCGGTCGACGGAGTTAGCGGAAATATAAGTCATCACGATAACACATCCGGGCGGTCTTCCTTATCGCTGCCCGGGCTTCTCCAGACTTTCCATTGCGAAAACACGCCAATACAAATACATTGTAAATTTAACGCCGGAAAAATGAAAGCTTTGGGATAAAAAAATGTGATAGTTTTATTAACTCTGCTCAAAATATAGATTGTGGGTACTCATTAGAACCGCCTCGATTAGGCGGCAGAAGCCTCCGTGGTGTAGTGGTTACGCTACTCGCCTTGTAAACCAGGGATCGCATGATCGATCCCAGGCTTCTCCAGACTTTCGGCTGAGTCTTTTAACCGAGGTCCCGTCTCCGTATGACCTAAGCTGTTGGTGGGACGTAAAACTCAAACACTCACTCACTCACTCACTCGATTAGGCGGTTCTAACGAGTACCCACAATCTATATTTTAGATCTGAAATAAGAAAAATAAGGTTTGCCCCTGTAAACCCCAGTTTTACCATATAAAAGTGGGGTTCAAGGGGATCAAAATTATATAAGCGTATTTTCGTGATGGGATGAGTCTTTAATCTGTATGACCTTAGCTGTTGGTGAGACGTAAACCTCAAACACTCACTCACTCATACGCTGTTCCTTATCTCCAAAATTGTTAATTTTCTGATGAAAATGTGTGATATTTTTCTTCTTATTTTTTTTAAGCAAAACATTAATTGAAGGTGCTCGTTACAACCGCCTCATTGAAAGGTTTCTAGCATCAAGTGAATGGGTCCGTGAAATGAACATCCCACTAAATACCTCTTTTTATAGAGAAAACTGGGGTTAACGGGTGAATACATGATTTTTCTTATTTCTGCTCAGAGACATAGGTTGAGGGTACTGGTAAGAGCCGCCTCAATGAGGTGGTTCTAACCAGCACCCACAACCGATGCGTCCAGTATAAATTAGAAAAATATCACGGATTTTCATCAGAAAAGTAGCCATGTTGGTGATGTGAAAAATGCACTATGTCGTACCTGTTCTTGTGATGCAATTATGTTTGAGCAGCGATAGGAAAAATAGCGTTAACCCCATGTAAGCACATTTTTTCTATATAAACAGGGATGTTCATTTCATGGACTTGTTAACGTGATGGATTTTTATTTTCACCTTATTGCAATATGGAAGATCCTGCTAAAATTAATACTAGCATGTGTGAACATGGTTGACAACTAACCACGGAGTTTGCAATAGGTTACAGGAATTCTGAAATGAAACAAAAACATCAAAGCACTTATAGCACCCATTACGAAAACACGCCTGTTCAAATATATTGAGAAAAATATACAATAAAAACAGAACATTTTCAGATAAAAACAAAAATCTTATATTTTGACTATAGTTCTACTCAAAACATATTTTGGGTACATGTTAGAACCGCCTTGGCGAGGCGGTTATAACGAGTACAAATAATGTATGTTTTGAGCAGAGTATTAGAATAACAATGTACACGTTTTGCTTTTATACAAAAGTGGGTTTTAAGGGGGTCAAATATATATGGGTGTTTTCATGGTGGTAGGTCGATTGTCTCTGAGTGGGTCCTACACGGACTCTTAACACTGAAATTTCTGTACTGTAAGAAAACAGTGTAAACCCTGATTACAATACTGCGTCGGATCTTGGTAAAGCAATATCCTATAGATATTCTTACGCAACATTCTGGCCTAATAATATGGCAATTTTTCATGAATATTCGCTGCCTGGATTTCCTACAGATCAGTGATAGTCACGTGATAGTCAACTATGCTTAGTAACTGTAGATCGACCCGAAAAGGAGTCATAAAAACCCTAAATGTATTGAAAGAACTTCTTTAATGCTTTGTCAAAAGAATTTCATGACTGTATTAATATTAATGTGCACTCAAGGCTATAAGCATGATCAGTGAAAATATATTTAGAATTTTAGCGGTCATTTGAGAATGAACATAATATAGCTTCGAACAAGCTAGCCGGCCTCGGTAACTCTGGTGAATATCTCCTTTAGAAATAGACTAGCTTTACCGACACTTCAGTACTGTAAGAAAATTGTAAGCAAACAGTGTAGACCCTGATCAGACCCCTTGTTCTTCGACATCTTGTTCTGAATTGTATGCTACACCCAACACTGCATTCCCATCCAGATTCTATAGGTTCGTGTTACCGTCTTACGCACCACTCTGACCCCACTGCAAAAAGAACAACACGGCTGGCTTTCTTACAAATCAGTGATTTATGTAGGCACGTGGACATCAATAGCGTTAAGATTCTGTGCTTAGTTACTTTGGATCGTTTGAAAAACATCCGACCCAAAACTAATATTTGTGCTTTAGCAAAAACAAGAACTATAAGGCTATTAAACAGGTATGTCGGACCGGTCAATAACCTACACAGGTCATGGACAGGCTCAGTCCCTCTAGGCGGTAAATCAGAATGTAGTCAGATTGTCCCTCAACAGTAACTGACGACAGCAGATGCGTTAACGGTTGACTCCTCAGTCAACCAGCCATCTCGTACCTTCTTCAAAGAGATTGTGCCTTCAGAAAGGAAAGATATGATACAATGAAACAAAATACCCATCCGCACCAAGTACAGTGGGTCCTTGCCCAACTATGGGTCCAAGCAGCAGGACGCTTCGGCAATATAAACTATCCAGCACCATCGCCGGGCCCAATCTCCGACTTTGTGCAGTGACTTGCAATGGCAATCATTCGAACGTTTGAAAATACGCATTTCGAGGTGAACGTGACGTTATTGTATTAATGTAAGTACAAAATTAGCCGGCACATAACCAAACCTACAATAAAACCTGTGCGACCAGCGAAGACTATAATCAGCCTGCGCATGTGCGCAGGCTGATTATAGTCTTGGCTGTCTGAATGCGCACTGAGTTAGAACTATCCAAAAAGCAACAAGTGACTTTTAGCTACAGGCTGGCATGAGTCTCAGATTTTATTATGATCCGTCTCAGTCGTTTATTTTCCCTCCCCCTCCATTCCTCCAGATAAGGTGGAGGAATGAGAATTATGAATAAAGGATATTTTTATTGTATCTTCATTCAAGAACTGTGTTTTTTTCTGTTACATGCTAAAAGTTTCCTCGATGAGGAGATTTAACTAAGGACTTTATATTTTTTGGAGAACCTTCTCCTTTAATTCCAGCCCCCGCCCATCGGGGCTTGAAGAAATAGATGGGTTGCATGATGGTTCCACGCAGTGCTGAAACCAACCGCACACGAGTACTGGTAAACCACTTAAAGGATCTAAGCCTGCCCAGGCAAAGCCGTGCGAGTCGGACCGTCCATGCTTATAAACCCTATTGGTTTCATTGGGCGACAGGGCTTGAGATATCATTTCATCTCAATGTCGGGTAAAAGTCCCACAAAATAGGAAGCAAAGTCTCCAAAATGACCTATACAGTGTTGACGGGGACTTTGAACCTCAAATCAAACAACCAAAATGTCCTTTAACTCTCCTCGTTTTCTCCCTAGTCTAGAGCTACTCTCCACCTACAACTTCGCGTCAATTTTGCTGACGTCGACGCTCTATGTTTACGTGGATAAATGACCCATCACAAGAGAAAAGGAGTCGTCGACCTTGCCCACCCAGTCTATTATTAAACAGCCCTAACAGTTTATATTAAGAAACCCGGCGTCCAGGGACATCCATATAGTGCCCCGCGAAGACTCAGATCAGCCTGCGCGGATGCGCAGGCTGATCTGAGTCTACACTGGGCGATCCGCGCAGGCTGATCTGAGTCTACGCTGGGCACACATGCTTGAATGTCTCTTTTCAACTGGTGCGATCAAAATTATCATTTTTATGATAAATTTATAAATTACTGTAGTACAAAATTACCGTTGTCATGACTTTGTAAATGACAGTGTTCAGTATTTTTCCTAAAATATTTCTCATAGCTCAAGATACATGTAAACGGGAGCAATTCGCCCACGCCCATTGGGGCTTGAAGAAATGGATGGGCTGCATGATGCTTCCACGCAGAGCTGAAAACGACCGCACAAGAGTGCCGGTAAACCGCTTAGAGGGCCTGTCCAGGCAAAGTGGTGGGAGTCGGAACGTCCACGCTTATAAATCCTATTGGTTTCTTTGGGCGACAGGGTTTGAGATGTCATTTCATCTCAATATCGGGTAAAAGGTCCACAGAATTGGAAGCAACGTACTCAGTACTACAATATTTTATACATAATGACCCAAGGTAGACCTTGACCTGTTTATCAGTACCAAAAATCATAGTTACTCAGACTCGGACCCATCAGGTCAAGGTCAACCTTGGATCATTATTTATACAATATTGTAATACTTAGTCACCTGAAGCTGCACCCAAAGTGTCAAGACATCGTCCCGGAGGTTTCGGAGAACAAGATTTTTAAGTTCTTAAAACATGGCAGTCCGTCATGTTCGTCATGTGACTTGCACCATTTGAACAAAACTTCGTTCATCCATTGCCAAGGCGGCTGTATATACAATTTAAGTTGAAAGTTATCGAGCGGAAACGTACAAAAACACTTCTTTGGAAATGGCAAGGGCCGTAACATTGTCAAGTGTTAACGCATTTTGCAAATTCATCCCGGATATAAACATGTGTGCAAATAATAAACAAGTTGGCTTCCTTCAAAAAAGGAATCCAATACGTGGGCTGGCAATTTTTCTAAACTTTGGGTTTTGGATTATTTTTAAAACACATAAGATCATCAGTTCACCAGCAGTTTATTTGTAGAACAAATAAACAAATACAAAAATATTGAAACTATTTGTTGTCTAAAGTATTTTAATTGTCTGCAATTAAAAGAAAAACAAAGCATTTTTAGAATAGCTTATTGGTACTCTTATTTAGCAATAATAATCACATTGTTACAAAATCAATAATAAAGCATGTTTCGGTGAGAGATGTGCAGTCATATACAATTTAAAAATGTTTTAGAAGTTGCTTCTAGATAATTCTTTAAACTGAATGACTTATTACATGCGAAGGTATTTTGATTTGATTTTAATGTTATAGACTAGATTTTGTCTTTACACAAAAGTATCTTTAGGCTAGATTTAACGTAATGTAAGTACTTATCAAAACTGGATCTGCCACGAAAAATGATTCACTTAAGTGGTTATAATAATGGCGGATAGGATTCTCGCGAAGATTAATATAAAAAATAGCCACCATTTTTTCTGTAATTTATGAAAAAAAAAAAACACAAACAAATGACAGAAATATCTGCACATTATAAAATGCTAAAACTTGCTTAAATCAATGAAAACATTTCAATCGTTTAAACATTCATGTATTCGAAAGTGTTTCAAATTAAACTTAACTGCTCTGTACCGTTCAGTCCATTATATGACTTATTTTGTGCATCGTTTGAGAGCTGTTTCAAAGTATGACTTAGGCTAAACTAATGTAAATGTTTATTTTACGTCAGTTGTCTCCCCGTACATCAACCATAGTGCAGTTTGTGTTTTACTTTTGGTCCTTTGAGATCAGCGTGAATATTCTGAGAAATCGGAAATAAATTATTGGTTTAGACTCATATTCTAGGCGGGTTTTTAATTATTTGGACCCCATTTTGATTTATATCAGTCTTTGAATCGACTGCCTATTCGAGATTTGCAAAATTGCAGTATGTTTCCTCTGGCTTTCTTTGCCGGATCATTACAGGGTCACTGATGAGGCTTTATTAGCCGAAACTACGTAGTATGACCCATCTTCTTTCTTTTGAATGTTTTCATTGCTCTTAAGGGAACTCATTTTTGATTTTTTATTTTCCTATGTGGTTGAATAGTCTCAATGTATTAGTAGTATTAGCGCCTACGAATTCCCAAACCTTTTCTGCCCATTGCTAAATGAATACTACATGTATCCAGCTTCAGTCTCCATTTGTCTATTACATTATATTTATATACAGACGTCTCAAATCCGAAGATTTGGTTTCATATTTACCAAAAGCGTAGAACGGCGTCTCGGGTTAGAAGTCTTAGTTACATGTTTTACCTAAAGTTTTACATACAGTTACATGTTTTATTTACCCAAAGAAGTAGAAAGCTACACAGACTTCTATTTTAAAAACGGACGATTGTAGTTGATGGCTGATTACGTGATTTGTCCGAGCGCTACTGTAGGTCAATGAATATACGTCACCGAATTGTAAAGCTGTCTGATGGTTTCTCTTCGTTTGTTTATATAGAAGCCTCCGTGGTCGAGTGGTTACGCTTCTCGCCTTGTAAACAAGGGGTCGCAGGTTCGATCCCGGGCTTCTCCAGACTTTCGGATGAGTCTATAAACCGAGGTCCCGTCTCCGTATGACCTTAGCTGTTGGTGGGACGTAAAACTGAAACACTCACTCACTCACTCGTTTGTTTATAGAAAATTACTCTGCAACACCGACAGGGATAAGAATCCAAATACCTACATGAATCTACTTTCACCTAATATGTAAATCATCGTAATAAATGCAGCTTATAATAAAGGAATGAAGTTTAACCGCATTCTGCTTTTTCTGATCGGTTTTATGCAGACCTTGTATTTTTCTGAAAAACAAAAAGTTTATTCCTTGACATTCCCATCACGTTACAAAGTTAAAGTAATATACACCCCTGCAAACAGTACTTTATTGAGAGAAAATGTGGAGTGGGCAAGGGGTATTATTCCTCAAAACATTACGATAATACACCTGTGCGACACAGTGCATTCTTTCTTATTTATATTGCAAACATTGGTTGTGGGCACTCGTTAGGTCCACCTCTGCTAGGCGATTCTTACACACAACCTATGTCTTGGAGCAGAAATAAGAAAATAATTTGTACCCCTATAACCCCAGTTTTCTCTATATAAAGTGGGTTTGATGGAGTGTTCATTTCACGGACTTTTCATTTTTGTTATAGTGCGTACATTACACTAACACCCTTGCAGTGAGCACTGCTGTTAAGTAGAACTTCTAAGAAGAGAAGGCAATGATTTATATAATAAAAAGTGGGGATTGCAGAGATAATGATTAGTATTGTAACTCTACTAAAAAGAAAGTTTAGAATGGCTTCACTGAGGCGGTTCTAGCGGACCTCCAATGATCGAGAATAAGGCAAAGAAGACGAATTCTAAAACATGCCACTACATGTAGTTTTAAACCTGTATCAGAAATGTAAAGATTCAACACCTGTTTTTGGGTCGATTGTTTTACAATCGACCCAAAGTTACTAAGAGGCAAATCAAAAAATAATGCTGTTGCCCACGTGACAATCACTGATTTTGGGAAACCAATATTATCATTATAAATAGAAAACGTCGCGCTATTTTTGTCGATGTTACATGTAAGTCAGAGCTATCTATAGAGTCTGGTAAGGAATCGTGTGCTGGGTTCCGCAAACACTGAATACCCAGATCAGAATGTGGCGCGGAATGTGGCGTCTGCTCAGCCGGCTGCTCAGGACTACACTGTTTGCTTAAATACTGGCATTTAAGGATCAAACGAAATAGGTCAGGCCAATGCCAGGCTGCCTCCGTCATGAAAGGAAAACAAAAACAGTATCTTAATATAGCCCGCGCACTCACGCGACGACTTTCGGAAAATACTATTAATAAAATTGTTAGAAAGAAATGGACGTTTGCACATATGTATGCTAAGCCGACCAAAAAAAAAAAGACAATATAACGTTACTTTTCACACTTCTGCTTATAACATATCTAAGAACCTAGGAATATTTTAGAGCAAAACTTTTAAAGGTGGTATCGTTATTAGACATACAGTATCGGAAAGACAGTACATCGCGTCTGATCAGGACCAGCACTGTTCGCCATACATACAGCAACATTTTCATTTTAGAACATGATTCAGGTCCGTACGCAGACTCTATAAAATGTGGGGACGGTGCGAATTCCGGGTAATTTGCAGAATGTGAAATACTGCATGAATTTGAGATAATTTTCCAAATTAAGAGGGGTGGGTGGGGGTTGTCACTCCTGCGTACGGCCTGCATTAACAGGTAGAATGAACAAATTACTTTGTTTAAAAACATTGCACTGAATCACTGTTATTCAGTAGCTGGGATGCAGTGGTGGGACTGAGCGAGAAAATGCCAGAGAGGAGAAACTATGGCAGTGTGGATCCTGATCAGCAGAAGCATTCGATGGATCTACACTGTTTGCAAAGGAGAAGTTGGATAAAATGTTATATTACATGCATAACAGAGAAATACTATGATTTCTACCAGACATAATCTTGGTATTTTCCTTTTTGCTGAGAAGAAATATTTCCTCTTAGCCGGAGAAATAAAGCTGATTCTCTTTAGCTGGAACTACTTTATGTACAAGATACAAGATACCGCTTTTGCAGTAAAACCGTTATATTCAAATGCGGGAAAGTTTCAGTCTCGTCGACGTCATTCATGACGTAATTGCAATGGTGTCTGGGAAGACATCAACAGATGTTCAGAATGAGTGACGTTTGGGTCGGATGCAACTCTTAAACAAAAGAAAACATGGACATGCGTTTTATCACTGAAACACGTTGTTTCTTCTGTTTATGTTCAAAACTGTAGAAAGCGCTTTCAAAATGGCGGCCATCCAGTTTTTCTTCCACCCAGCTTCTGTAACACTACGCTGATTGAACCGTTAACATGAGCTGTAAACAGTCAACTGAACGGAAATTCAGACCCCAAATTCAAGATCCATTTGGTCCTTAAAGTCTATGGAAGTGCATGTAATATAGAGTATAGAGATTATTCATTTCTTCTATTTGAAATGTGGTATTAATAAACATCGGGGGTGGGGGGGGGGAGGGGGGGATAAAAATCCGTTATCGGATTGTTCTACATGTACCTCCCTCCGTATTTCAAACATGAGATATACGTGTACCTGTAATAACTTTTCAAGCACATATCAGTGTATATTGTCTTGCATATGAGGCTAAGCATTATCAAGGAAATATTATAAATCTGTTGAGATGATTGGATATATGTGTATACAGAAGGCGAATAAACACATTAACAAATGATACGTTAATAATTTGGAAAATATCACGAAAACACGCCTATATAATTTTAACCCCCTTGAACCCCACTTTTATATAGTAAAACTGGGGTTTCAGGGGGTTTTACCTTATTTTTCTTATTTCTGCTCTAAAATATAGATTGTGGGTACTCGTTAGAACCGCCTCGATGAGGCGGTTTTAACGAGTGTCCACAATCTATATTTGTGGCGGTTCTAACGAGTGCCCACAATCTTTATTTTGAGCAGAAATAAGAAAAATATCACAATTTTTCATCTTAAAGCCTTCATTTTTTCGGCGATAAAAGTGGCAATGTATTTGTATAGGCGTGTTTGCGTGATGTCTTGAAGGAAAATGCTTCCAGTACAACACCAAGAACGTCATTTATTTTTCTTTTTTTTTTTTTTTTTTTTTTTTTTCACTGAATACTTATCTTATAAAGAAGCGATTTAACGAGTACCCACAATCTACGTTATAAAGCAGTGTTGCTGCTGGTTGTTTTTATCCGCGTGACTATTGCTGGCGATGAACAAAACCCAGGCAGCAGTGTTTAGTCTTCTCCCTGTGCCATCAGAGGGCTGTGTAAAACGTAAAATCTAGACTGGAATCATGTACGGGGTATTGACTTATCAATCGACACAAAGAAAATCTGCATTGGGCTCGTGTACGAGGCATTCTCTAATACAGAAACTTCACGCCTGCTGTTTATTGTTGCTGACAATTAACAAAATCGCTGGACTGGTTGTTTATAGCACTTAAGAGGTGCAGTGTAAAAAGTAAATTCTGGGCTGTGCTCGTGCAGGGGGGCTTTGGTAAATAGTGTATACCTGATCAGATGCCACATATCGCGGTGTCTGATCAGGTCTACTCCTACTCTGCTTGCTTTAAATACTGGAATTTAATGGTTCAACGAACAGATCAATTCTCAGTTCAGGATATATTTTCCCAACCTACACTCAGGGACGATCGACCCACCGGTACTCACAGTGCTTTGACTTAATATTTCCCCAACTAAGCTGTTACTGTTACGCAAACAATTCTGCAAATCAACCCAATACATCTTAAACAATTATGTAGACATAACTCTATGGAACAGTATTAAGGTAAAAACTCAATTATGCAATGTGCAATTACAAAATGAATTGTTGAAACCGCACTTTGCATTATGAACCTTTCCATATCTTACTACTTTATTCGAATATGCAACATGCCCATTCTAATTTGAGACCGTTGTATTTAAATATGGCATTTGGACGTCCTATTTTGCAATATTCAGTTTCGATTCTGCTGTGGTTAGACGGGGTACCAGTCATTGAGGTGACGGTAACGTTCGGTAATGTCCGTGGATTTGCCGTATTTTTTCCGATGACAAGCGTCCGTTTGAGAAGATCGCATTCGCTATTCCAGGGGCAAAATTCAAGCCAGCAGCAATAAATTTTATCCGGCTATATAATAATTCGGATATTTACAATAATGTGTACGTTTGCATCTTTAAAAAAAATTTACAGCGGGGTTCCTTATTTATATATTTATGAGAAACAGGATTTTTATTTAAAAGTTAATACTTGTTTGACGAAGGGGAAAGTACTCTGTCGTTGAATATTTACTAAAATAAATTACCATGTGCCGAATCCATGGATTTGAAATGAGCATAGATTGTTAAAATTGATTAATTCATACAATTTTCATAAATCTGATCCTTCTGAGGTGTTACTTATAAAGATATTAGTTACTAATTGCAACCTCACTCAAAACTCAAATGCTTGGATATTATAGAAGTATGTATATGTCCGCTCAGGGAGTAACTGCGCGAAGGTCACCCTGTTCGCGGGCATGGATTCGTTCCCTGGGACCTTACCAGCTGACCGTGCGGGAAACTGGTAAACAACAACCATTGCCTCTATTCCCATTGTTACTCTGATGAACATTACTTACTCATACTCAGCCCCGACCCACAACCATAGGAACGCACCTGTGGTCACAATGACAGCTGTCGTATTCATATGTCCGTCTGTCGTCATAAGTTAGACTTGGGCATGTTGGCTTTCATCCAACAGAATCACAACGCAAAAAAAGCTAGTCGTCTGTCAGTTCGTCCGTCCGTCTCTCTTCAGCCAGCAAAACCTTGCTGAGCTAGTGTCGCGACTGTCTTAACCAGCCTACTACATATTTCTTCAAGTTCTACATGTAACGATTTGGCAAATGGAGTGGCTGAATCCAAACCATTTTATACTTACATGTATTTCCATGTATTAGGTCTACGCCAAAGTTTTATCTTCTTCTTGTTTTATTACAGTTAGACCGCATACAGCGTACCCAGGTTTACCTGGCGGAACTTAACGACATTATTTATTTATTTATTCACTTATTATTAAAGTGTACAGAATCTAGAAAAAAATGTTTTTGATGCATTAGATTTGTACATTTTACCGCCGAAAAATACAACAACAAAAATTGTAAGATGAAAAGTCGTGATGATATTTTTCTGACTGTTGCTTAAAATATACATTTTGGGTACACGTAGAAGCGCCTTTTCGATGCGGTTCTAACGAGTACCCACAATCTATATTTTGGAGTAGAAATGAGAAAAATAATGTTTACTCCTGTAAATCCCAGTTTTACTCTATAAAAGTGGGGATCAAGTGTGTGTGTGTGGGGGGGGGGGGTCAGAATTATAAAGATGTGTTTAATGGTGGGATGCGCTTGGTGTGTGAGTGCGTTTTTAGTTTTACGTCTCACCAACAGCTAAGGTCATACGGAGATGGGACCTGGGTTTAAAGACTGATCCGAAATTCTGGAGAAGCCCGGGGTCGATCCTGCGATCCCTGGTTACTAAGGCGAGTAGCATAACCACAACACCACAGAGGCTTCCAGCGCTTGATATGTTACATTGTAGCAGGTGCGGGTTTTCCACCTGCACTCCGGTATGAAAGTATTTGCTTAGCGTTGTGTTTTGTCAAAAAGGTGGAAACCTTTGCGTTTTGTCACTTGAAGCCAAAAATCTAGTATAAAAAGTCAGATAGTTTTCTATTTTCTTATAAATTAATGAATGCATTTAACACAAACAGTTACGAGCATCTATATAAACATGTGACAAAATAAACAGGGAATCAGACCCCCGGCCCTCGGGGCTTGAAGAAATAGATGGGCTGCATGAACTGAAACCGACCCGCACACCAGTACTGGTAAACCGCTTAGAGGATCTAAGTCTACCGAGCCAAAGCGGTGCTTACAAACCCTATTGGTTTCATTGGGCGACAGGGCTTTGATATGTCATTTCATCTCAGTGTCAGGTAAAAGTCCCACAAAAGTGGAAGCAAAGTCTCCAAAATGACCTATATTGTGTTGACGGTGACGTTAAAACATCAAATCAAACAACAGAACCAAAATGCCTAGCTTTAGAAATTCCGTTGGATATGCCCTAAATCAGAAATAAATGTTAGAGGGAACGTAAGTCGTAGTTCATCTGAAAGCATTTTCACGAAAGAGAGTTGTAGCTATGTTTGCTTTCAAGTGATCATAAAGGAGCAGTCTCATAAAGGTAGGTCTACACGATTAGGACAGGAGCCTTTCTGTTCCATACAAAATTAGTATAAGTATTTACAACAAATTTATATTTTAGAGGTGCAATGGCCTGAACACATTTGCGATATATTTAGATAAAACGTGGACACAAAACAAACCAAGCAAAGCTGATTCCTGGTCTGACATATGAAATAAAAATTATGTGTAAATGATTTTATCGGGAAGGGTGTAGTGTCCCCAAATCGTCCGTTTTATGCCAAAAATATAGTTCTCTCATTTCTTTCACTCCTCCGTGTCACCAATACGCTTGCAGATTTTTTGGGTATCTGCCGAATACAGGCGGACGTTTACGGGAACGGTACGAAGGAACGATCACAGCGCCACTGAACGAGAATAATAGGCGAGGTACCATAATTTTTATGGTCAAACTAATTCCTTGAGAATTTCTTTTAACACCAAAACACAGGGCTATGTTATATTAATTACCAAAAAACAGTCCTCAAAAAATATCCGTGCCAGTTCTGAGAAAATTAGGATTTAATCCGCAGACAAAGCATTAAATAAGTAATGGCCAGATAAAAGCACCATACACTGTTTTACCGGCTGTAAGACTCCTCACGCGCAAACAAATGACGTCATCGAAAACAAAACTTACGTCAGAAATTGATAAAGTGCAGTCTTTCTACATTCTATTTTTTTAATACATGCCATTTATATTTTCCTTATATGCTATTGATAAACAAGATCTATGTTAAAGTTGTAAGAATAAACATTTTTTTTTTTGGTCGGAAAATACATTTGTCAATGTCTCATGACAAAATTTTAATGTATGGAAGCACATTTGTGCCATCAGAATCAAATGAATTAATATCGTTAATATGTGCATACGGTGTATTCCGTAACATGGCGCACGTAAGATTTTGATAGCTATGTATGACTTTGTGGAAGCAACCACTCAAAAATCACAATCAGAACAATGCAACACTGTCCTATCTACTTACTGCAATAGAAATTGGCCGCTGACTTTTTTACAGGCAGAAAAAATAATAGGGGTGTACCCCCTTGAAACTGATTTACAAATTTTGTCTCCAAACATTGCGCACAATAACTGTTTTG
Organism: Lucinisca nassula; assembly: GCA_963580285.1. Taxonomy (NCBI): domain Eukaryota; kingdom Metazoa; phylum Mollusca; class Bivalvia; order Lucinida; family Lucinidae; genus Lucinisca; species Lucinisca nassula. The sequence continues at coordinate 59,709,583 of OY757010.1, forward strand.
AGCTGACTGAAAATCCGGATGAGAAAAATATCTTTCAGCTAATTTGCCATGAGGAATACATATATGAAATTTCAAAACCCTGGCATACAAGGTTCTAAAGTTTTGCTATCCATCACAAAGCATGGTCCTACAATGTACCCAAAGTGACAAAGGGCCATTAGCCATAAAGCATTTTTCGGAATTTAGTCAAAAGTTTATCAGGACATCTACTCGTCACCAACTTACAAGGCTCTAGCTCCAATAGATTTTGAGATATTTTGCTGACAAGATTGTATAAAAAAAATTCAAAGGGCAATAACTTTTGAAAGGGGCACAATCCGGATAAGAAAAAAGTACGCCTTAGCTAATTTTCCATGACGAATCGATATATGAAATTTCAAAACCCTAGTATGCACGTTTCTTGCGTTATGCTATGTATCAAAGGCGTAACGGAAAGTCGAATGGACGAACCAGAAGCAATATGCCCCTCAAACTTTTTTAAAGTTGGGGTCATAAAAACATAACAAAAACACGCATATTCAAATCTATTGGAAGATTTGATCACCCCCCAAAAATCCAGAGAAAAATTCTGAGGTTTTTCTTATTCATCACGAAAACGAGACATTGCTTCCAAGTTTGTGGGACTTTTACCTGACATTGAGATGAAATGACATCTCTGAATCCCTGCTGCCCAATGAATCCAAAAGCGTTTACATGCATGGACAGGCTGACTCGCAGCAACTTTTCTGGATATTCTCAGCGGTTTAGCAGTACTCATATGCGGTCGGTATCAGTTGTGAGCGGAAGCATTAGCAGCCCAATCTATTACTCCAAGCCCAGATGGGTGGGGTCAAAAAAACACGCCTATATAATTTTGAACCCTCGAGCCCCACTTTTATATAGTACAGGGATAAATATTAAATTTCTTATATCAGCTCAAAAACATAGATTGTGGGTACTCGGTAGAACCGCCAAGTTCAGGCGGTTCTGTCGAGCTCCGCAATTTATGTTTTGATCAGAAATAAGGAAAACATCATTTTTTTATCTTAAAATTCCATTTTTGGGTGAAAAATTGGCAATGTTTTTGTTTAGGCGTGTTTCGTAATGTCTGCTCAAAAGCATAGATTGTGGGTACTCGACAGAAACTCCCTCCTACTTGAGTTTTAGTTTATACTAATTTATTTTAGTTTGATTGCGATGAAAGCCTCAAGCTTAATTAATCGCTCTCGAACACTCAATACGGATGTTTTCACGCGCACGAGGGAGAGAAAGTTGACTTTTACACCACTGCTACCCATTTACACCTGGGTGGGTTTTAGGGGGTGTACATGTACATTATTTGTCTTATTTCTGCTAAAAGAAGCCTCCATGGTGTAGTGGATGAGCTACTAGCCTCATAAACCAGGAGTCGTGGGTTCGATCCAAGGGCTTCGCCAGATTCTCAGATGAGTCTTTAAACCGCGGTTCGGTCTCCGTATGCAGGGGTTTCATCAATAGACGGGTAGTGGGGATTTTCCCGTTTACATAGTCATTATTCCCCTGCTATGCTTGATAAATTTGTAAGGGCTTTATTCAGATAACAATGAAAATCACACTCCAATCTTTCCTTGAAATCTGGATGCCAAAATGTTTTTGAAACCACTGCATATGACATTTGCTGTTGACGGGATGTAAACCTCAAATACACTTACTCACTTATTTCTACCACATAGATGAGGCAGTTCTATTGAGTATCAACAATCTCAGAAGCTATGTTTTTGAGCAGAAAAAAAATATAACCCCTAAACCCCAAGTTTTTCAAGTTTATAGATTAAAGTGGGTTAGTGGGGGTCAAAATTATATAGGCATGTTTTCGTGATGTGTTTGCTTTTGATTTTCCTCCCCCACCACCCCCCCCCACCCCCCCCACTAAAAATATATATATCTTTTGCACAGAAACTATCATTTTTAACGATTTCGTGAAGTTAAGTACCGATATGGATTTACTTAAAGATATATGTCAGTGATATTAATTTTTTCTTGTTTTAAGCGACTTTCCTTTATTGTCTACGCCCACGGGTGTAGACAATCTTAATGATAGCTTTTGCTCCGGAAGCATTTAATGAAAGGTCATGACTGGTATTCTGTTGACTGGTTCTACTTTCATTTTCCATCTGGTTACCCCAGGACACCCCAACTCTGGTCATACTGGAACGCCCACTTGCATATTGAAACCCAGCAATTACCTGAAAGTTGCCTATAGCTTATCACATGGATATGCACGATTGCTCTCACACTTGCAAAATTAACATATATTTGCCCTTATCTAGTTCTTCCCACATCCAATTCTTAATGTTTTCATTTCTAGACGGCAATCTTGGCAGATTGTTTTTTCATGACGTTAACCTAGAATGTAAAATGAAAGTTTAAACTAGAATGCGAAATGAAGAAACCATAAATGTAGGCATGTAGTTCAATTAGTTGTAATTGATAGCCAAAAAAAACCCGGAAATTTTGTTTTATGTGACATTGGTGATAAGATTTGGAAATTCTCATTTGATACCTGTGACTTTTTTACACTTTGTGGTAACTGGCACATTTTAGTTCTACACAAATTAATGTGTGCTTAGCATAGACTCAAGCTTTTTATAAAAGCTAATACTTGTTTTTCGAAATTTCACACAAAAAATATGCAAAAAAAATTAAAAGAAAATTTTTATCTTCAGAATTTGTAGTATTTTTCCCCAGATATTCATTTTGGATGATTTAATGAAGTCAAGTATTTATTGTTTAACATAAGCCTGGTTTTTGTGATTTTTCTTCATTTTTCGTATTTTTTTCAACCCCCAAAAATACCCTTTCCCCTCAGATTTTTTTTGAGGACTTTTTTTCTATAAATCAGGACACCTTCCTGATACTAAAACTGCTGATAACATTTCTCAAGGAATTAGTTGTGGGTTAAGGGTCATTTCCGGCTAAATGTACTGGCCTATAATGGGAACTAGAAGAAGCAGAATCGGAATTTCAAGTTGCAAAATAGGACGAGAAACAGAAAGAAAACTACACAAATTCCAAAATCAGACTACAAAAATGAATATCATAATGCAGTGTTGCACAATTGTAACTGAATAAAGCATAACACAATATCAAAATTGCATATTGCAATCTCAATGTTGCATAATTGAGTTTTTACCTAAATACTGTTCCATATAACTCTACATAGAAATGTACCTAGCTATATAAAAGCGGTTAGTTCAGTCCTTATTAGTTTCTCTGTGTGTTCTTACGTTAGAAAGTCTTGCAAACTAATGTGATTTTTCAGGGCCATAAAAGAGTTGAAACCGACCCGCACACGAGTACTGGTAAACAGCTTAGAGAATCTAATCCTGCCCAGGCAATGCGGTGGAAGTCGGCCCATCCATGCTAATAAACTCTATTGGTTTCATTGGATGGCAGGGATTGAGATGAAGGTAAAAGTCCCGCAAATTGGAAGCAACGTCTCCAAAATGACCTTTATAGTGTTGACGGGAACGCTAAACCTTAAATCAACCAATCAATCATTCAATCAATCAATCAGGGCCATAAAATACTGTTGCTAAAATATTCCTTCTTTTCAGACCAAACATAGATTTAGATAATAAGGATACTCGTTAGAATCGCCTCGACGAGGCAGTTTTAACAAATACATATCGATCTACTCAGTGCTATAGCAGTAGTAAAGAAGTTGCATTCACCCTTGCGAAACCTTGCATTTTTGAAAAGCCCCATGGATAAATTCAACGTATGTGCACTGAACTAATATTTTCAGGTTATTAACCCCAAAACGTTTCTGGAAATGACTACCCCCATTTGCCTAGCGTTCCATAAAGGGCACAAAGAAGTATTGAACTAATTTTGCGAAAAGTAGAGACAGAAATCAGAAAAGTAGAGACAGAAATCAGCCTGCGCATATGCACAGTCCGGTCAGGGGTTTTGCTGCTTTTATCAAAGTACATGCAGACGACAATTCTTCCGACTGCCAGTGAAGCGCTTGGTATTAATGGGTTATTTACAGTTCAATGGGAAACCCGTTTTATTTATTAACACATTTACGCAGCTGGTCCCTGCTAATGATATAGCAGACTACCAAAGAAGCGGAGATAACGACGAGGGAACCAGGTATGACTGACTCAGCAGTTAACCTTGCTGAACTCGGGTATTTCCAATACCGCGTCAGTGCTTATGCTATAAATAGACGTAATGGCTTCTGCTAGCTACCAATCGTTATGTTGTAGCCACCTAGCGGAGACATTTACGACAAGGGAACCAATCTAGTGGAGGTAATAACGAAGGGGAACCAATCTAATAGGGAACCAATCTATTGATCCACGTGAAGCAAACGCTTGATTTCGTGCTTGATTTCGTGGCTGAGAAGCGTCTCGCAAACGTTGATGTTTTACCATAGACATTTTCAATCTTGTCCATATTCTTACTGCGTGGGCCTAATAGGCCCACGCAAAAAATCCGTGCAAAATTACTCAAGTTATCGATTGGAAATGGTGCGGACTGACGGACGATCGAAGGCAAAACATAATACCTCACCACTATCGTGTGGTGGGGTATAAAATGCATTGTTTTACATTTTCCCATTGAAAAGTCTAAGGAACCAAATTTGACCTTTTCATTAAATAAGGAATGATTAACCTAGGATCATCATTAGTACTCAGTCACCCAATGCTACATACCAAAATAGAGGTGGAGTCAATGATCAGGAATCGATACAATTAACCCACAGCTCCCATCAGAGACACCAAAGGGAAAGAAACACAAACATGAAACAACAGACCCTAATGGAAACATCAATAGCGGAAAGCCAAAAGAACAGTTCCTTTCCCACAAAATGGCCAAAAGGCTTGCCATAATAAAATAATATAATCGACACAAACACCCAAAGATAAAGTTCCAAGACAATCAGCTGTTAACGACGTTGACAACGTTGACGCCGCATTCTTTGCTGGTTTGGAAGGAATTTTAAAGCAGCTTGTTCTGAGTAATTGTTTGCAATTAAATCTTTATAAGTAGAACACTGTTCATGCTCAACGTTAACTGAGACGAGCAAGAAGACCATCTTTGCAATTTAACATAAAGGGAGTGAACTTTCAACTTTTCACCCTGGAAAGACCAACGCTTTAATTGTGTTTATTCAATAAAAGATGGTTTGTGTTCATACTTGCAGACTGGCAAACATATAATTTAATAAGGATTAGATTTAATAACAGTACATTTCACAGAAAAGACAGGAGGGGTAGGGGAAGTTCAAAGTTATTAGTCGTGCAAATTGTGGCTGATTATTATGATAACAAGCTGAAAAATCGATTAGAAAAGTTTTGCGTCTTTTATGTGTAGATTTGTTTGTTTGTTTAATTTCTTATGATCCTGCCAAAATAGCCTTTGACCATGCCATTAGGGCTATCTCTTGGCGAAGCTCCTTTACTTACCATTTGGAAAACATGTCCATGTGAAATAATGATGTCCAACATGGTGTCAGAAATGACAATATTGAGTAAAAATTGTAACATCTTAAAGTTTCTCATTTCTGCTTTCCACATAGACTGTGGGTGCTCGTTAGAATCGCCTCCATGAGGCGGTTCTAACGAGAACCCACAATCTATGCTTTTGAGCAAAAAGGCAGATAAAGTATACCCCATTAAACCCCACTTTTTTCGTTATAAAGTGGGGTTTAGAGGGTTCTTCGTTTCACGGACTTGTTATCGTAATGTTTTTAACTTCTCCGTCACACTGGAATTTACAGTCAACCCTCTTTATACCGACAATCTATATAACGACCGAACTCGTTATAACGAGAATTTCAATGCAACGAATCCGTAGCTAAAGTTGATACGGATTATTGGTACTATTCAAGAATATTGTAATTATTTAATACTCCAAGAAGCAATTGTTTTGGATATTTGTTAGAATCGCCTCGACGAGGCGATTCTTACGAATATCCACAACATTTGTTGACCGACGCGATTCTAACATGTCCATAACACTTGTTGCTTTGAGTAATTAATCGAGAAAGCCCCTTTTACTCTCTACTGGGATTTTTATAACGGCTAAAACCTTATATTGGGCGCCATATTGGGGACCAAATACTGTCGTTATAACGAGGGTCCTGTGCACTTCAATTTCAACAGATTTCATATGGTTTTACAGCACATACATCCGTGAAATCCACAGACAAAATAAATCACAGGTGTAAAATGCCGTTTACAACTAGCAGGTACTGGTTCCGTCAACGCCCCATCCCTCTCAGAGCATTGCAGAATATCGCAATATTCGCGAAACGTGTCGTCACTCATGTCACGGTGAGTCTTCACGAGTGCTGGTGACAGTTTTGTTTTGCATCGTTCTTTCTGAATTATGAAATATGAAACTAACTACGTTTAGTGTCTCTGCGAAATTCAATCTAGCAATGGTTAATCTCATGGCAATGTCTCAGTTCAACTTCTACTATTTGAGCCGGGGCACAGCAGTTCCTAAATTTATATGTGCGCCCCGTAAAGAATCAGATCAGATCAGCCTGCGCATCCCATATAGTATGGTCAGAGTCTTCACTTGTTGCATGAAGGAGCATTGGGCCCTTAGCTGTCCATAGAGCGCACCAAGAAGACTCTGATCAGACCGCGCGTATGCGCAGGCTGATCTGAGTCTTCGCTCGGCGCACATGTAAATTGTATGAAATGCTGTGCCCCGGCTCATTTATTTTGGTGTATGGGCACACATTCAGGACTGACAACTGTTTCAAACACATCTTTCAAACATAACCAGCCCCCAACCAACAAACACACACATACATACCCAAACACACTTATCTATATAATAGAAGTGATACTCGTATTACCGCATCCATTGATAGGCCAGTACATTTAGCCGGAAATGACCCTTGTCCCACCACTAATTCCTTGAGAAATGTTATCAGCAGTTTTAGTATCAGAAAGGTGTCCTGATTTATAGAAAAAAAGTCCTCGAAAAAAATCCGAGGGGAACGGGTATTTTGTGTGTGTGTGTGTGTGTGTGTGGGGGGGGGGGGGGGGGGAAATACGAAAAATTAAGAAAAATTACAAAAACCAGGCGTATGCTAAACAATTAATACTTGACTCCATTAAATCATCCAAAATGAATATTTCTATCTGGGGGAAAAATACTAAAAATTCTGAAGATAAAAGTTTTCTTTTATTTATATATATATATATTTTTTTTTTTGTATATTTCTTTTGTGTGAAATTTCGAAAAACAAGTATTAGCTTTTATAAAACGCTTGAGTCTATGCTAAGCACACATTAATTTGTGTAGAACTAAAATGTGCCAGTTACCACAAAGTGTAAAAAAGTCACAGATATCAAATGAGGATTTCCAAATCTTATCACCAATGTCATATAAAACAAAATTTCCGTGTTTTTTTTTCTATCATTTACAACTAATTGTACTACATGCCTACATATTTACGGTTTCTTCATTTCGCATTCTAGTTTAAACTTTCATTTTACATTCTAGGTTAACGTCATGAAAAAACAATCTGCCAAGATTGGCGTCTAGAAATGAAAACAATAAAAATTGGATGTGTGAAGAACTAGATAAGGGCAAATATATGTTAATTTTGCAAGTGTGAGGGCAATCGTGCATATCCATGTGATAAACTTTAGGCAGCTTTCTGCCGGGTTTCAATATGCAAGTGGGCGTTCCAGTATGACCAGAGGTGGGATGTCCTGGGGTAACCAGATGGAAAATGAAAAGTAGAACCAGTCAACAGAATACCAGTCATGACCTTTCATTATTTTTATATGCTTCCGGAGCAAAAGCTATCATTAAGATTGTCTACACCCGTGGGCGTAGACAATAAAGGAAAGTCGCTTAAAACAAGAAAAAACTAATATCACTGACATATATCTTAAAAGTAAATCCATACCGTTACTTAACTTCATGAAATCATTTAAAAAATGATAGTTTCTGTGCGCCCAAAATAAATGATAAGTTATTGGTACACCAAAAGATATTTTTTTTTGTGGTGGTGGTGGTGGTGGGGGGGGGGGGGAAGAGAGAGAGAGAGAGGAAGGGGAAAAAAGGAAAATCAAAAGCAAACACATCACGAATACATGCCTATATAATTTTGACCTCCACTCACCCACTTTTATCTATATACTTGAAAAACTTAGTGTTTATGAGTTATATTTTATTTTTATTTTTTTTTTACTGCTCAAAAACATAGCTTCTGAGATTGTTGATACTCAATAGAACTGCCTCATCTATGTTTTGAGCAGAAATAATAGAGTGAGTGTGTTTGAGGTTTACATCCCGTCAACAGCAAATGTCATATGCAGTGGTTTCAAAAACATTTCTGCATCTAGATTTCAAGGAAAGATAGGAGTGTGATTTTCAATGTTATCTGAATAAAGCCCTTACAAATTTATCAAGCGTAGCAGGGGAATAATGTCTAAGTAAACGGGAAAATCCCCACTACCCGTCTATTGATGAAACCCCTGCATACGGAGACGGACCTCGGTTTAAAGACTCATCTGAGAGTCTGGCGGAGCCCATGGATCGAACCCACGACTCCTGGTTTATGAGGCTAGTAGCTTATCCACTACACCATGGAGGCTTCTTTTAGCAGAAATAAGAAAAATAATGTACATGTACACCTCCTAAAACTCCCCACTGCCCCACCCACCCAGGTATAAATGGGTAGCAGTGGTGTAAAAGTCAACTGCCTCTCCCTCGTGCGCGTGAAAACATCCGGAATGAGTGTTCGAGAGCGATTAATTAATCTTGAGGCTTTCATCGCAATCGAACTAAAATAAATTAGTATAAACCAAAACTCCAGAAGGAGGGGGTTTCTACCGAGTACCCACAATCTATGCTTTTGAGCATACATTACGAAACACACCTAAACAAAAACATTGTCAATTGTTCAGCCAAAAAATGGAATTTTAAGATTAAAAAAAAATGATGTTTTTCTTATTTCTGTTCAAAACATAGATTGAGGACCTCGACAGAACCGCCTGAACTTGGCGGTTCAACCGAGTACCCACAATCTATGTTTTTGAGCTGATATAAGAAATTTAATATTTATCCCTGTACTATATAAAAGTGGGGTTCGAGGTGTCAAAATTATATAGGCGTGTATTTTTACCCCGCCCATCTGGGCTTGGAGTAATAGATTGGGCTGCTATAAATGCTTCCGCACAGAACTGATAAGGACCGCATATGAGTACTGCTAAACCGCTGAGAATATCCAGAAAAGTTGCTGCGAGTCAGCTTGTCCATGTATGTAACCCTTTTGCATCCATTGGGCGGCAGGGATTGAGATGTCATTTCATCTCAATGTCAGGTCAAAGTCCCACAAACTTGGAAGCAACGTCTCGTTTTCGTGATAAATATGAAAAGATTATTAAAAAAAAAAAAAAAGAGTATGAAAAACCTCAGAATTTTTCTCTGGATATTTTGGGGGCGGGGTGGGGGTGATCAAATCTTCCAATAGATTTGAATATACGTGTTTTCGTTATGTGTTTTCAGACCCCAAGTTGGAGCGGCATATTGCTTCTGATTCGTCCATTCGACTTTCCGTTATGCCTTTGGTGCATAGCATAACTCAAGAAACGTGCATGCCAGGGTTTTGAAATTTCTTATATCGATTCATCTTGGAAAATTAGCTAACGCGTATTTTTTTCTTATCCGGATTATGCCCCTTTCAAAAGATATTGCCCTTTGATTTTTTTTTATAAAATCTTGTCAGCAAAATATCTCAAAATGTAATGGAGCTAGAGCCTTGTAAGTTGGTGACGAGTAGATGTCCTGATAAACTTTTGACTAAATTCCGAAAAATATTTTGTGGCTAATGGCCATTTGTCACTTTGGGTACATTGTAGGCCTATCCTTTGTGATGCACAGCAAAGCTTTAGAACCTTGTATGCAAGGGTTTTGAAATGTCATACATGTATATGGATTCCTCATGGCAAATTAGCTGAAAGATATTTTTCTCATCCGGATTTTGCACCTTTTAAGGTTGTTTGAGTCAACCTTTGTGTTCAGTCACCTCAAAACAGTTATTGTTCGCAATGTTGGGAGACAAAATTTGTTAAATCAATTTCAAGGGGGTACACCCCTATTATTTGTCCTGCCTGTTAAAAAGTCAGCGGCCAATTTCTATTGCAGTAAGTAGATAGGAGAGTGTTGCAATTGTTCTGATTGTGATTTTTGAGTGGTTGCTTCCACAAAGTCACACATAGCTATCAAAATCTTAAGTGCGCCATGTTACGGGAATACACCGTATGCACATATTTACGATATTAATTCATTTGATTCTGATGGCACAAATGTGCTTCCATACATTAAAATTTTGTCATGAGACATTGACAACTGTATTTTCCGACCCCCCCCCCCCCCCCACACACACACACAAAAAAAAAAATGTTTATTTTTACAACTTGAACATAGATCTTGTTTATCAATAGCATACAACGAAAAATATAAATGACATGTATTAAAAAAATAGAATTTAGAAAGACTGCAATTTATCAATTTCTGACGTAAGTTTTGTTTTTGATGACGTCATTTGTTTGCGCGCGTGAGGAGCCTGACAGCCGGTAAAACAGTGTATGGTGCTGTTATCTGGCCATTACTTATTTAATGCTTTTTCTGCGGATTAAATCCTAATTTTCTCAGAACTGGCACGGATATTTTTTGAGGACTTTTTTTTTGGTAATTAATATAACATAGCCCTGTGTTTTGGTGTTAAAAGAATTTATCAAGGAATTAGTTGGACCATAAAAAATAAAGTACCTCACCTATGAGGAGTTTTTCTGGCTTGAAACGATGCCTTTTTTTAATCTCGTCCGCTGGGATATCCCCGCTGTTAAGGCTCCGCGTCTTGTATTTAGGCATCCTGTACAAACTAGAAGGAAGGTAATGATCAGGAATCCATACAGTTAACCCACACCACCCATCAGAGACACCAAAGGGAAAGAAACACAAACATTAAACAACTAGACCCTAATGGAAACATCAGTAGCTGAGTTTCTTTCCCACAAAATCGCAAAATTGGCCATCCAAAACAAAAATATATAAGCAATACAAACACTCAAAGGCAAACTATAACAAAAATAAGCCGCGACAGACGAACCGCCTTCGCCTTGGAACAGTGAGTGAAAAGAATTTCACTGGGGTGGGGGTGGGGTGGGGTCTTGAATCGATTATACGCGGCCGCAATCCTCGCCATTTAATTTGTTCTGTTCGCATGAAGGCTTCCTAAGTCATCAGCGTAATATCTTCGAGAACACAAAAATCAAATAACAAGAGAGAGGAAACAACGATGAGGACTCGACAGCAACAAACCACTGAAATGCTGGAGGAAACGAAAACCAACTGTTAGACTCCGATGGGCCCAACCAGACAGAGCATCAGGAACCAATCAACATTACGTAAGTAAGCTTTTACGCTGGAACCATCATATAATCTGAGGCCTGACCCACCGGCGTGCAATTAAAGAGGGCAGCAAAGCTACCAACCATGATTGTGTTAACTACCATGCATGCAGTCTGTCGTATAATATTTATGTTGTTCCCGATCGTTTTATATCGAAGAATGATTTTATGACATTGGGCCTTGAAATCATTGCATTATATATTTTTCTGAATTTATATACTCCTAAGTCACCAAAAATTCGGGTTCCGATAGACCTTGTTGCAGAAGAGATTTAAGTCCAACATTGAATTCTGAAATTTAATCGGAATGATGTCCATAAAATTTAGAAAAGGCTTTTCGTAGTTTACGATACAGATACTATGTTCTATAAAAGGGTTATCCTTTGGAAGCAAGGAATACACCAAGGAACTGAAAAGTATGGAGTGTGCATGTTTCTTGGGCCAGACTAGGTAGTTTCGGCCAATTATGCCTCATCAGTGACCCTCAAATATATTTTTAAAATTCCACAATGGAATCAATGATCCCAAAGGACAAGAACGTATAATCTACACTATGATGTAGGGCAGGGAGACGTTTTACCGCCGCCACACATTACCACACACCTGATTAAGAAGTTTAGCAGTTAACAATGTATTACGAGTGTTGAAGTCAGATACATGACTAGACTCTCTGGCAAATAGACTTAAATGCGAATATAAACGTCATAGGCTGCCGCACCAGGAACATCACCATCCAGCCAACAAAATCAAAATCATCGCGTTTATCATAAATTTTGCAGGAAACAAACCCGTCTACAATAGATAGATGTAAATCCAAAAACGGTACATATATCAGAAAAAAAATGCTTTATTTAACTGAAGTGCTCGGGGATACATTTGACTGATCAAACCATAGAAATAGGTATTGTTAATATTTAATAAATCGTCCAAATATCTAGCAGTCGAGCTTAAGGCTTCAATAATTTCAGATTGGTTTCCAAAGGAAAGAGACATCAAGAAGTCCCTTTCATAACAAAACAAGAACATATCAGCCACAAGGGGCGCAAAATTCGTGCCCATCGGAATACCCACAGTTTGCCTTAGTACCAAATCTTATGTAAATATTGTCAAGTAGAAAGGTGAGAGCTTCACACACTTTCGGACATGACCATAAAGTATAATTTTTATGCTCTTCAGAAGTGAAACAAAAGCATTTCTTACATTAAATGCAAGATAGAGGGAATCTTCCCTATGAAATGTACATTCAATCAAATCGTTAAGGTTTTCTTATATAAGATTTAAGGGTTGAAAATCATTAGTCGACAGACTTGAAGCACGAAAACGTCTGGATGTCAATTTATTTAAAACTTCAATAGAATCATTTTATAGACAAAAAAGGTTTCTCCCTGATCTTTCAAAGACTTTGTCGCAATATTTAATCACATGCTTTTGATGGCAGTTAAACATGAAGTTAATAATTTAGAAAGTTCTTTGGTGGTACAAGAGCAACCGTGCTTTGTATGGTCGTTAATGAAGTTTAGGTAGCCAATATAACGTAGCAAGCTTGTCTTGGCCTTCTGAAACACATACAGGAAACTTGGTGGCTGAATGACAGAACATGGACCTATACACGACCTTTGTTGACCTCAACAAAGCTTTTGATACAGTCAGTCGTGAAGGCCTTTGGAAGATCATGGTGAAGTTTGGATGTCCAGCCAAGTTCATAACAATGGTGAGATAGTTTCACGATGGTATACTTGCACTGGTCCAAAAAGATGGTGAGTTTTCAGATCCATTCTCTGTGACAAACGGAGTCAAGCAAGACTGTGTGCTAGCCCCAACACTGTTCATTATGATGTTTTCTGCACTGTTCACAGATGCTTTTCAGGATGATGACAATGGCATTCCTATTAGGTATCGCTTTGATGGAAAGCTTTTCAATCTCAGAAGGTTGCAAGCTAAATCCAATGTGCAGACAGAGGTGCTAGATGAGTTCCTCTTTGCTGATGACTTGGCTGCAACAGAAGAGAAGATGCAAAACAATGTATAGATGAGCCCCGCCAAGCGCATTTGTGTCTTCGAGCATTCCGTCATGACAAATTTTAACTGCGCATGCCCAACCATTCAGAGGAGGCAGGGATATGGCTTTCTGTCTGAAGGTCCCTCTTGATTCACTGCTTGCATGAGCGAGCAGCGAAGGTTCTGGCGAGACTGCGCGGATGTGCAGGCTCGCCTGAACCTTCGCTGCTCGCATAGGCGATAAGTACCAAAATCGCTTGGCGGGGCCCAGATTAAGTCTCTGATTCCTGTGATAGCTGTGATATCACAATCAGCATCAAAAAGACTGAGGTAGTCTATCAGCTAGCACCTGACAAGCCTTACAAAGAGCGCCAGGCTTGCCAAAGCTAGTGCAGTATTTGGCCGACTACGTGGCAGTGTCTGGGATCGAAGTGGAATCAGACTGAACTCATTTTTGATTTTTAATTGACACAAAACGGAAAGTCTACAGAACTGTGGTGCTGCCAACACTATTGTATGAATGTGAAACATGGGCACTCCAAAAGACTGAATCACTTCCATACAAGCTGTCTTAGAAAACTCTTAAAGATTAACTGGCAAGACAAAATTCCTGACACGGAAGTCCTGAACAGGGCAGGGATGCAAACTGTACATACTCTTCTAATATTAGCACAGTTAAGATGGACAGGCCATGTTACCAGAATGCCTGAGGAACGTTTGCCAAAGAAAATTCTCTATATAAAGAACTACAAATGGGCAAACGCTCCCAAGGCGGCCAGTAGAAGCGCTACAAGGCACCCCCAAAGCTTCCTCCAAGGGACTTCAACATTCCATCAGAGTCGTGGGAACAAATTGCACAGGACAGAGCAAAGTGGCGAGGTCTCATCAGGATGGGTGCCAGTGAATATGAGGCAACAAGAATCAGTGAAGCTGAGCAGAAACGCGCACAGTGCAAAGCATGAACTAGAGCTGCCTTCCTCCAGCCTCTGTTGCACTATCTGCAACAGACAATTCAGAGCTAGAATCAGCCACCTCAGAACACACAAATACAGTCGAACTTCAATGGCTCGAACACCTTTGGGACCTCGAAAATCTGTTCGAGACAGGGGTAGTTCGAGCCACTGAAGTTACTGTCAGGAGGCATAACGAGATACTTTTAGACATCTTTTCGGTGTTCTATTATGAAACTGATTATACTGACACAGAAACTGCAGTGACTTTCAGCTTCAGCAATTGATTTGCCAAGGCTAATAAAACACCTTTTTCTCGTCGGAAAAGAGGCAGCTGATTATTTTCCTTTCCGTTGCATTCTCACTGTATATCATTTTTTTTTTTTTTTTGTTTTTGTTTTGTTTTGTTTTGTATCGTCAGCCTCGATAGCGCAGTGGTTAACGCGTTCACATCTTGATCGAGAGGTTGTGCGTTCGAATCCGGCACCCGGTATCGAGGTGTGTTCTTGGGCAAGACACGCTATGACACTGCTTCACTCCGCCCAGGTGTAAATGGGTAGCAGTGGTGTAATATTCAATGCCTGTCTCTCGCGCGCGTGAAAACATCCGGATTGAGTGTTCGAGAGCGATTAAATAAGCTTGAAGCTTCCATTGAAATCGAGCTAAAATAAATAAATTAGTATAAACTAAAGTTTGGTTTGCCCTTCCTGTTGGTGCCATTGGTATTATGTTTTCTGTGATGTCGCCTTTTCTGGCCACCTTCATTAGTATATACTGGCCCCGAATGGTCAGTGGTATAGCGTCTGCTCCGGGAATGGGAGGTCGCGGGTTCGATCCCCGGCCGCGCCATACCAAAGGCGTAAAAAATGGTACTAGGAGCTCCCTTGGCTGGCGCTCACATTATCAGGGGTAGTCCTTGGAAGATAAATGAAGGCAGGTAAGTATTTGTTAAAGGATACTTTGTTTGTCGCAATAAAAGCTTGTGCTATTTGTTTCGGATATGTGACGTTAAATAAAGCTCCTTTATCTTAATATTATCTTTATTTGGCTTTTTCTCAGTTCAAATATATTGTAAATCAGCGTCACGCATACAAAAAGGACGTTGCCAGACAGTTCAACAATTTTCGGAAGCTGGAATAAGGATACATTCAATTACAGATATGTTGTGCCGCTTGCTACCTTAAGGAAGCTTTTTGTGAAACCTCATACTTGTAAATGGTAAACTTTCATTTATTGTCATTTCGCCAAATAGACACACTACATAGAAAACTGAAGTATCCCTGCATATTTTTGACTGGATCACATTGTTTCTTCACGTTGAATATGATTGCAAATAGCAAATTATAGCGAGAAGTCTGCACCGGAGCGAAAATGCTTCAAATTTCACATAAACACTGTGGAAAGGTCCCAAACGAGCACCCACAACCTATGTTTAGGCGTACAAGTAAGAAAACTAGCGCATATTTTCGCTGTTTTAAGGTATGAAACATCAAGAAAACACGCCTATATAATTTTGACCCCCTTGAACACCACTTTTATATAGTAAAACTGGGGTTTACAGGGATAAACCTGAATTTTCTTATTTCTGCTCTAAGGTATAGATTGTAGGTACTCGTTAGAACCGCCTCGATGATATACTATTCTTATTTATACTTCAAACATAGATTGTGGGTGCTCGTGAGAACCGCCTCGGCGGTTCTAACGAGTACCCACAACCTATGTCTATGAACAGAAATAAGGAAGAAAGTGTATACCTCTCTAAACCCCAGTTTTCTCCATATAAAGTGGGGTGTAAGGGGGTGTTCATTTCACGGACTTGTAAGCGTGATGGCTACCGTATCACAACATCCATATCACACACCCTCTATCATGCCTCTGACGTTACAATCTTCGAAACATTCGGCTGGCAACGGCACTCGGGCTCATATGGGAGCCTCGTGCTGATATGGGATATGATATGACAGCGCACGACAAAACCTACAATAAGACATGTGCGCCCATCGAAGACTCAGATCAGCCTGCGCAGCCATATAGTCTAAGCAGTGACTTCTCTTGCTGCATTATGGAGCATTGGGCCCTTAGCTATCCTTAGAGCGTACCACGAAGACTCTGATCAGACTGCGCGGATGCGCAGGCTGATCTGAGTCTTCGTTGGGCGCACATGTCTTATTGTAGTTGTAGGTTTTGTCATGCGCTGGCCCATATGATAATCACAAAATGACACACGAATGTGTAATATAATGTTATTAATCAAATAATTTCGTATTGGCCCAGTTACAGGTCCGATGTCCGCTACATTGGCCCGAGGCCGAATGCCGAGGCCAATACAGCTGACCGAGGAGCTGCAACTTGGCCAATAGGAAACTACTTGATTAATTGCAATTTTATTAGAAACAAGAATATTGATTTCTTTATCGCACTTGACGTCGGTTAATATTGGTTGACCTGGTATTAATACAGATGCAGGATAGTCATGCAATTATTAATAATAGCTTTCTTGGTACTCTTCTTTCGTATTTCTGACCAATATATGGTCATTGCTTAGCACATATATTCAAATGATACATTATTGGATCGATTGTTTATCACTTCTCGTAAAATCACTTACACTCAGGCAGCTTCCCGGCTGTTGTCCACGCGAATATCAACCGATAGTTGAAACCGAGTGAACATTCAGCTAAAGGATCTTTATACTGTTTTATCCTATACTAACCAACAAATCCTCTGGCCCCCGCCCATCGGGGTTTGGAGAAAAAGATTGGGCTGGATGATGCCTCCACCGACACGAGTACTGGTAAACCGCCGCTTAGAAGATCTAAGCCTGCTCAGGCAAAGTGGTGCGAATCTATGCTAATGAACCCTATTGGTTTCATTGGGTGGCAGGGCTTTAGATGTCATTTCATTTCAATGTCGGGTAAAAGTGCCAAAACATTGGAAGCAGCGCCTCCAAAATGAGTACATGTAAATAGTGTTAAGGGGGCGGTTAAACCTCAAACCTCAAACAAACAAACAAACAAAGATAGCTTTGAAGATGACCATTTACAACATGTTCCTTTTCATTCGATCAAGTTTCTTTCATTCGATGTGAATTATAATCTAATTCACATACTTCAAACAAACTGAATACCTTGAGCGGTGTCTGTTCATAATGTCTTATTTCTGTAACGCTGGACGGGCCTCCGTGGCCTTGTGGATAAGAGCGCTGACTCTCAAACATTAGTCCTCTCACCGCTGTGGGTTCGAGCCTCGCTCGGGTCACATGTGAGACGCCAAGTTCTGTACTGAACGATCAGGTGGTTGTTCTCCGGGTACTCCGGTTTTCGCCCACCTCTGATTAACGATCGGCTCGTTATGAGCGAAATAATCTTGAAAGGGCCGTAACACCAAAAACAAAAAAAATTCTGTAACGCTGGCCATATACGAGCTATACACCCGCAAGGACCGGAAAGGTATTTCCATCAGGACCATTATATTGTAGCCTATAAAGACAATAGACCCACCGGTTCCTTGTTTGTCTGTTTGTTTGTTCATCTGAGGTTGAACTGACAGAAAGGTCGTGTCATTTTGTCCTCAGTTAGCAGAAATTGTTTTGATATGATGACTGAATGCAGGCTCACACGGAAAGTTCACCCATATATGCCCAGCGGCCTTTTTGTTTGGGGCATTGGATAACAGTAAAGACCCAGATCAGACGCCGCAAAAACGCAACGTCTGATCAGGGTCTACAATGTTTGCTGAAAGGGCATACTTTTTGCAAAGCTTACCACTAACAAAACAAACCTGGCACCCTATAATTGGAAATGGGTCACTCCAAACTTATTGGCTGGGCTATTCCATTGTCATATATGGGTTAATATGCGTGGGACAGTTGTTTAGCTTAATAAATGAGATTATACTCTTAAGTGATCTATAATGCATCACCGAGAAGGTCAAGCAAAGCTGTCCATATCTTCCACTTAACACCTTTGATCAGATGCATTTCTAACTTAAGACTCACCAGATTTTTTTCATTTGCTGCAAGCGATAAAACAGATTTAGTCATTTGTAAGCAATGAGTGCAGACTCTGATCAGACGCCGCGCTCTGTGGCACCTGATCTTTGTTAATTGTGTTTTCCAATATCCCATTTGGATCGCTGGGCATATAAGGGTTAAACGTGCCGCCCACAACAACGAGACAATATACTGTATTGGGACATGCGTAGTGGTGAGAGAAAAACATCCAGTGCATCCATTCAGGTTGAACTAAGTCTTCACAATCGGGGCCGGTGACTTTTCTGCAGCACAAAGGAAAAACTCTGTTCTCTCTGGGCGTTTGCACAGACTGACCTGAGTCTGCGCAATGCCGTTTTTGGAGTCGATTGTTTATCAATCGGCCAAAAGTCGCTAAGAACAGAAGCTCTTTAGTGTTGATGTCCATGTGATTGTCACTGATTTGTTAGAAATCCAGGTAACAATTATTTATAGAAACATACAGCCTCACAATTCTTGTAGCATTGAGGTCAGAGTTTTGCGTAAGAGCTTTTTCTATAAAATCTGGGCTGGAAATCATGTGTTGGGCTTGGCAAATAGTGTAGACCTAGATCAGACGCCGCAGAACGCGGCGTCTGATCAGGGTCTACACTATTTTGCATACTTTACGGGACATTACGGGTTAAACGGAACAGAATAAGACCCCGTTCAGAACCATTTTTCAAGCCTACACACAGAGACAATCGACTTACCAGTCTTGTCTATGCTTCGAATTCAGATACATGAGGTCACATTATATTTAGATACATGACGTTTTCTGTGTAGAAGGAATGACACTGGGTTCTGGCAAATATGTCACAACATCAAGCATGTGTGGTTTTAACCCATATATGACAATGGAATCTTCCATCTTATAAATTTGGAGTTGTCCATTTTCAATTATAGGGGGGTCAGATTTGTTTTGTTTAATGTAAGTTGTACAAAAATGTATGTTCTTTGAGCAAACAGTGTAGACCCAGATCAGACGCCGCGTTCTGCGGCGTCTGATCTGGGTCTACACTGTTTGCCAACGTCCCAAAAAAGGGCCGCTAGGCATATATGGGTTAAAGTATGATTGACTCGGACAAATTTCCACTGATATCTAATTTTACAAATGTGATAAAGTTTGCATCATGAGTTTTATTCGAACAGTCTCTTGCGAAATGACCTATAAGTTGAAGTGAGCGCGGAGAGGTTACGAGGACTGTTCAAATATGAATGCAAGTAGAACGTTTTCTCATGCACTAATGCGAAAATCACCTGGAAATAAATATCACAGCGTAGAAAAACATTTTACCTTTACATTGATACCAAACCTGTTAAAATCCGTTGACTTTAGCCACGTATATCGTTCGATAAACACTGCCTACTCTTGTATACTAAAGAAAGTCAGAGTACGCCGTTGACATACGGTCCTATATTAAGAATCGTTGTATTCTTGGTATACGGTGCAAAGACATTTTTTATGAAATATGTTCGGTATATGGGCATAATGAAATGTCTTTTCCGACAGTTTTTCGTTGGTGTAAGAAACTCAGCTGTGGGCTAGGCTCAACAGAAGATGCACCACATGATCGTCGGCCGAAAAGATCAACATCTGTCAAGATGGTTGCTAGAGTGAAAGAAATAGTTGCTACCAATGCACGATACACCACTAGGCAAATAGCTAGTATGATTGGCATCTCATTAGTAGCAGCTCATATAATTCTGAAACGGGATTTGAAAATGAGAAAGATCTGTGCTAGATGGATTCCCCATCTGTTGACAGATGAGCAGAAAAAGACACGCGTTCAGTGCGCCAAGAAGCTGCTTAAAAAGTTTCCAAATTACAATGCACGGTCTTTCGCTAATGTCGTCACAGGTGACGAGACATGGGTTCACTTTTTTGAGCCAAAACGAAAGATTCAGAACAAAATGTGGGCAACAAAGTATTGAAAAAGACCATGCATTGCAAAGCGGACCATGAGCGTCAAGAAGGTAATGTATGCCATATTCTTTTCAAATCAGGGCCCTGCTATTCAGGTTGCTGTGCCTAAAGGCAAATCTGTAAATGCAAAGTTTTACGAGAATAAAGTTCTTCGAAAATTGAAAAAAAAATTCAAAGAACGAAGACCCGCAACTGGTTTGGCCAATGTCAGCTTGCTACAAGACAATGCGTCATCGCACAAGGCGTTCATTGTGCAAGACTATCTGAAGCAGTAAAAGGTTGTTGAACTCCCTCATCCCCAGTATTCCCCTGACCTTGCCCCGTGTGACTTTTTTCTTGTTCCCGCGGCTGAAAAATACCTTTCTGGTCGAAAATTTGTACAGCGCAAACACCTTTGTTCTGCAATATTCCAGTGTCTTCATAGTATACCTCGAAAAGACTACCAAAATGCATTCAGTGATTGGATCAGAAGACTGAAAGTTTGTATATCTGTTAAAGGGGAATACTTTGAGGGGACAAAATAAATTTTTCATCGAAATCTATCACGGAATGATTTTTATGTGCTCAGTTGCATTCATATTTGAACAGTCCTCGTAATACTGCATGTTTACGTTTTGCAAAACTGTTTTGATACCGAATAAACTTTGTGTCCACTGTTTATCATTCTAATGCATTTGCGTATGTAACGATAACGTCAAAATTTGCGAGTCCCTCGGGAATTCCTCAAGATAAGAAATAGTGAGGGATAATTTAAGCGTGGTTTTCTTATTTTAACTTGCAGATATATGCTTAATATGCGTACTCATTAGAATCGCCTCATTAACAAATGTATGCTATGTGTACTTATTAGAATCGTCTCGATGAGGCGATTTTAAAGAGCGCACACAGCATACATTGATTGTCACACCAAGTATATAATGTAATCCACCTTGTCGAGGACCGTTTCCTCCTAAGGTGTAAGAAACCTCAGTTTTAGTGGTGGTCATCCCAGTTATCTGTATAATATTGCATTTAGCGGACTAAAAGCTCATGTCCCATTTTGTGCGCTACGTCCTAATCTATCTATATCATCCTGAAGTTTCAGTGAGTCCCCTGTATCTCTAATTTTCAGGTAGCAAACACAGTCGTCAGCGTACAGTCTTATTTCTGAGTACAAGTATATCATAACTGTACATGGAGAATAATATTGGACCAATACTGGTCCCTAGTGGGACCCAAGTCAAAACTTGAGCACAGTCCGAAGTTTTACCATTAGCAACAATTCGCTGCTTTCTGTAGCAAAGAAAGGAATCTATAAATTTAAAAGTACCCGCCCCAAGTGCCGAAACCAAATAATTTGGATTTAAGAAGTGTATGAGGGGGTGTCATAAGTCTTCTCGAAGTCCAGAATAAACGTATTCACCTGTCCCTCTTTGACCAAAAATTTAATCAACTCATTAATAACCGTTCTCAACCAAGTTTCACAATTATGCCCCTTTCCTAAATGCATGTTGTCTGTCTGACAAAATTTTATTTACATACAAGTCTGTCATGATGTTTGAGCAGACTATATATTCTAACAATTTATATGGAACACAAGTGGGAGGCACAGGGCGATAGCTACGAGTAAAAGTCCTAGCTCATGTTTTAAAGAGAATGTTCGCTAGAAGTCATTCTTTGGGGATTTCACCCGTATCAAGTGACTGTTGGAATAGATGTTCAAAATCTGGAACTAGTTCAGTTGATAGTTCCTTTGGGACTCTAAGATGAAGCTCACTAGGTCCTAAAGTTTTAGATGGATTCAAGTAACTTCATAACTCCCTCCGATGACACAATAATACTATCAATGGAGGGGCCCGATCTTCCGGTCAATGGAACCTCCTTGAAAAATAGAAGTGAATGCAATGATCAGGAATCAATACAATTAACCCACAGCTCCCACCAGAGACACCAAAGGGTAAGAAACACAAGCATGAAACAACTAGACCCTGATGGAAACATCAATAGCGGAAAGCCAATGGCTATCCAAAACAAAAAAAGCGACACACACACTCAAAGACAAACCATAACAAAAATAAACCGCGGCAAAAGAACCGCCTTGAACGGTCAGTGAAACGAATTTCACGTTGGGAGGAGGGGTGGGGGGCGCATAAATCGATTTTACGCGCAGTTTAATTAAATTCATAATTGAATAGACCAACTAGTTCCTCTGCCCTTTCAAAGTCCGATTTACCAGCTCCATTCCCTCGTCTTTCATTTAGGGGCGGGATAACTTGCCTGTCTTTTTTTCTGGCTATTGATATATCTGTAGAACTCTCTAGGATTTTCCTTTACATCACCTATCAAGTTGTCCACATACAAATCTTGCTGAATTTTTATGTCTGTCTTCCAGTTTTGCCCGATGTTTTCCTCTTCCCATCTTGTTTGTCTTAGCTTGAATCTTATTCCTTCTGTGAATATTTTTCCTTATCTCTGGTCTGAATCGAACATACAGATCTACTAGTTTTTGAGGGAATATGATTCTTAACTGAAGTTATAAGATCAAAGTTCGCCTGGACGGACCGAGCATCTGAATGACCATTTAATTATTTTTCTTTCCAAATCTTAGCGCATCCTTATTCCTAGTCAGGGGTTTCTTTACAGGTGGAATGAATAGTGTATTTTTAATCCATAAACAATAGCATGATCGTGTAAGTTTGTCAGGAGTAAGAATATCTTCAAATTGGTCTGGTAAAGGTGTAAGATTCAAATCCAAAGTGTTCTTATCACTAGTGGGCAAGATAACAATTTGTTTCAAGCCGTGGTCATTCATTATGTCAATTAGTATTTGTCCTTTCGGACTGACTTAGCTTTGAGCCTTGTTTGCTGAGCCTGTCGGGCTAAACAATGTCTCCGAAGTTAACCCTTGTCCTGCTAATCGCGGATATGCCTTATCTTTGAAACAATGTAGATCCAGATCAGATGGCTTCTGACGAAGCCATCTGATCAGGATATACATTGTTTGCCATTCAGATTATGAATTTGTTGCAATAATTTGCATCAAGTAATCTGATTGGTTGATAATCGGTAATGGGTGTGGCATATATAAATATTCAGCAGGACAAGGGTTAAAGTCACTTAGTACATGGACTGACGAAAGTTTTTACCCTTATGCTGGTGCTACATGCGATGAACCTGAGCTTTAAACAACTGGAAGATATCGATAGTTCCATTTTCTGGTCCATACCCACTTGCTACTACAGTGGAACTTCGATGGCTCGAACACCGATGGCTCGTTTACCATGGATGTGTCGAACCCATTTTGAGCCCCTAGCGAAACCCTCTACATAAGATATAGTGGAGGATCATTAAGAGGATTTTAGTCTTTTATCTTGCAAATGTATGCTGTGTGTACTCATTAGAATCGCATCCATGAGGCGATTCTAATGAGTACACACAGCATACATTTTCATTATAGAACACCGAAAAGATAACTAAAAGTATCTCGTTATGCCTCCTGACAGTAATCTCAGTGGCTCGAACTACCCCTGTCTCGAACTGATTTTCGAGGTCCCAAAGGTGTTCGAGCCATTGAAGTTCGACTGTAAGTGAGAGATTTTGTTTGCCTTAACCCGCACCGATTCAGAGTCGTTTTCCAGTTCCATGACTGGCATATGAGAGATGTCTCTGTGAATGAGCAACATCATCCCATCACCATGAGAGTTCTCATCCTTTCTGTAGACACTGTACTGATGAGTTTCAGGGAAAAGCTTAGAAGTTGTAACTGAACTGTCAATCTTTGACGGTTTCCTGAGCTGCCATAAAATGCGGTTGGTTAGTATCAAGGAAGGCTAAAAGTTAAAGTATTTTGCTTCTTATACCATTGATGTTTAAACTGCAAAACGTCATTTTTTACAAAATTGGGCTTAGATTTAGAATGAATATGTGCGTGCTGCAATTGAATATACAAAATAGACAGACAGACAGACAGACAGACAAAACTTTTATTCTCTCAAGACATATAACATGACATATGAGGGAAATATACATTACTACATGATAGCGAAGGTGCATTAAGTTTTAGTTGTTAGAGTTACGAGGACCAAGCATATTTAGACAAAATTAGGCAGTATGTCTTTGCGGGGGAGAACATGTATTTTCTCTTTTTTTTTTCTTTTTTTTTTTTGTGGCACTATTTCAAATTTCCTTCCATGTCTACAGAATCATCTGAAAGTTTACTATAGCTTCAGTGAAAACAAAACAAAGCTGAGCAAAATGGGAGTGGCTAATTCGGGTTTGTAAACTCATTCAACAATTACCAGGTTAAACTGCACTGAAGCGTAGCATTTTTGCACGGACTTTTCAGGCTTGACACGTAAATAGAAACCTACATCTCTAAAAACGAGGTCGTGTAGTTTTACGAAAATTGTGGACATCGAAGTATTGGAAGAAAAAACAAGTAGTGGGATAGTGATTCACTTAGCGAGGGCTTTGATATGGATTAATACTTTATAGATGGATAACGATAATGATGTCAAGCAGGTGTGTATCGAAAAACCGAGTCAACGCTGAATCAACGCCAAGATGTTGATGCAGCGTTGATAGGGTGTCATGGGCACTTTGAACAAGACCCATACAATATACATGTTCGCCCCCGCAAATCGGGTAAGT
The DNA here is from genome assembly GCA_963580285.1 of Lucinisca nassula. Classification (NCBI taxonomy): domain Eukaryota; kingdom Metazoa; phylum Mollusca; class Bivalvia; order Lucinida; family Lucinidae; genus Lucinisca; species Lucinisca nassula. The sequence goes on from OY757010.1 coordinate 59,734,513, forward strand.
TGAAGAAATAAATGGACCACATGATTGATGCTTCCACGCAGGGTCGAAGCCGACCCGCACACGAGAACTGGTAAACCGCTTAGATGATCCAAGCTCGCCCAGAAGTGAAGGCAATGATCAGGAATCGATACAATTACCCATAGCTTCCATCAAGCCTGCTGCAATCGAATATGCAAAGAAAAGAACAATTATATTTCTCCTAATCAGTTGGACATTATTATCTAAATACGTCGCACGTCGACACAAGCCTTGAACAGTGGTCTCTATGGGATTTAAAAGCTTCTATGACATGAGCAACCAGAATCTAAATCAATCAATGTTGTGAAGGCATTCAGAGGTCGACCATCACCCATGTAAGACTTGCCAGGAAAATATAAAGAAACAAAATTGGATCCCTAAGGCAAGGAAATGGTATCCATCACGTGAACACGTCCATGAAATGAAGACCCCCTTAAACCCTATTTCATATAGGGAAAACTTGGTTTTACGGGGCTATACATTATTTTTCTTATTTCTGCTCCAAGACATAGGTTGTGGGAACTCGTTAGACCCGACTACTATGTTTTGAGCATTAATTAGAAAAATATCACGGATTTTCTTCAGAAAGTAGCGATTTTGGAGATATGAAAAAGCACTATGTCGCACGGGTGAGTTATCATAATTTATCATATGGCGTCGCGTTTGAGAATGTAATAACGCCATGTAATATTTTCGATAATCCACTAGTGGATTAAATATGCAAATTAGCTAGATACGTCCCGTAACGTTACATATACGAGGTTCTTAACGACGTCGCGTTTACTGAAGGCGGAATATTGACATTTTTGTAAACAATCGTCAATAAAATACGTTTAAAATGTCATATGATAAATAGAATCTTGCATTCGTGCTCATGTATTATTGAATTTATTAAACTCGTTGAGAAAAAGAGATAAAATGCTCGGCAAAGCCTCGCATTTTATCCCTTTTCCTCAACTCGTTTAATAAATTCAATAATACATGAACACTCATGTAAGATCCTCTATGTCTATTAAACCTTGCAGAAGCTTTATAATACCACAACAATACAGGGAATTTCAGAAGCTGCTGCCTACGGATGACAAATTTAAAGGTATTTGACATGTCCTGATATTTTAGAGCAAGAATCCAACACAGACAAACAGAGAGTCTGTGACGATACACACTTGCAGCAATACATCACGTGAACAAGCCCGAGAAATAAAGATCCCCTAAACCCAATTTTATATAGAGAAAGCTGGGGTTTAGGGGGGTTAAATTATTTTCCTTATATTTGCTCCAAGACATAGGTTGTGGGTACTACTCGTTAGAACCGCCTCTATGAGGCGGTTCTAACGAGCATCCACAACATATGTTTTGAGCATTAATAAGAAAAATATCACGGATTTTCGTCAGAAAAGTAGCCATTTTCGAGATACGAAAAAGCACTATGTCGCACGGGTGAGTTATCATAATGTCTATTAAACCTTGCAGAAGCTTTATAATACCACAACAATACAGGGAATTTTAGAAGCTGCTCATACGAAATGACAAATATAAAGGTATTTGACATGTCCTGATATTTTAGAGGAAGAATCCAACACAGACAAAAAGTGAGTCTGTTGGAGCAATAGAGTTATGCTTTTTAACTTAATTATCAAATAATTATTATTATTATTATTATTTTTTTTTGTTTTGGTTTTACGGCCCTTTCAAGATTATTTCACTCATATCGAGCCGATCGTTAATCAGAGGTGGGCGAAAACCTGAGTACCCGGAGAAAAGATGACCTTCCGTTGCAGAACTTGGCGTCTCACATATGAATCGAGCGAGGCTCGAACCACAGCAGTGAGGTACCTAATGATCATCAAATAATTAATAACTCACAAAGTGACATTTTTGTGATTTTTTTTTCACATGTGTGCGAAACTGTTCAGCATTTAAATTACAAAAATGAGCAATTGTGTGTCGGCCATACACATACATCGAGAAAACCTACCAAATGTAATTTCAGAAACATTACTTGAGCCCCGCCAAGCGAATTTGTGTCTTCGAGCATTCCGTCATGACAAATTTTAACTGCGCATGCCCAGCCATTCAGAGGGGCCAGGGATATGGCTTTCTGTCTGAAGGTTCCTCTTGATTCACTACTTGTATGAGCGAGCAGCGAAGGTTCTGGCGAGACTGCGCGGATGCGCAGGCTCGCCTGAACCTTCGCTGTTCGCATAGGCGATAAGTACCAAAATCGCTTGACAGGGCCCACTTCCTTACTATGAATATTTTCAGGTATTTGTATGGTGATATAATCAAAATCTGTGAGTGTGTGTGTGTGTTTTTTTTTTTCTGAAAATATACACAAATGCTGTTGTGTCAATCTGGCTCTCAAGTGTGTGTGTGTGTGTGTGTGTGTGTGTGTGTGTGTGTGTGTGTGTGTGTGTGTGTGTGTGTGTGTGTGTGTGTGTGTGTGTGTGTGTGTGTGTGTGTGTGTGTGTGAATTCGGGTTTAACGTCGCTTTCAACAATTTTTCAGTCATATCACGACGGTGTCTGGTTGCGACAGGGAGCTCAATGCTCACTTTTATAGTGCTGCCTCACTGAAGTATCATGTCCCAGACACATTACATGATACCACACCCAGTCACATTATCCTGACACTGGATCGACCAGTCCTAACTCTTCCCCGTAAATCTGAGTGCCAAGCGAGGAGCAGCTAGTACCATTTTTAACGACTTTGGTATGTCGCGGCCCGGGATCGAACCCGTGACCTCCCGTTCCCCGGAGCAGACACTCTACCAACTGAGCTATCGGGGCCGGTTCTGGCTCTCAAGGGGTGACATTTAGTTTCAAATAAGAACCTATATCTCCTGCATTAGTTTGTGTCAGACAAACATGTTATGACGGGTGTCCTGTTTCAGAGTTTGTATTACTTCATCTTCTTCTTATATGAAAAAAATATGTGATTAAATGTCGACCTTTATTATTTATCATTAAGCCTACGCTCTATCCACAAATTCTGCGTCGTCGTAGTTTATTTATTTATTTATTTATTTATTATTTTTTTGTTTTGTTTTGTTTCATCTCGAAAACGCCCTATATAATTTTGACCCCCTAGCATATGTTCTAGAAAGGGTTATCCTTTGTTAGCAAGGAATACACCGCATAACTGGAAAATATGGAGTGTACAGGTTTTCTGGGCCAGACTAGCTAGTTTCGACCATTTTGAACCCCGCTTTTATATAATAAAACTGTGGTTTTCAGGGGTAAACATTATTTTTCTTATTTCTGCTTTAAAATAAAGATTGTGGGTACTCGTTAAAACCGCCATTATTTTTCTTGTTTCAGCTCTAGAATAAAGATTGTGGGTACTCGTTGGAACCGCCTCGACGAGGCGGTTTCAACGAGTACCCACAATCTATATTTTGAGATTTCTTATTTCTGCTCTAAAATATAGATTGTGGGTACTCGTTGGAACCGTTCCAACGAGTACCCACAATCTATATTTTGAGAAGAAATAAGAAAAAATATCGCAATTTTCATCTTAAAACTTACGTGTTTTTTTTCGCGGTAAAGTTTATAATACATTCTTTGATGTTGTTGTGATTGTTGTTGTTGATGACGATGATGATGGTGATGATGATGATGATGATGATGATGATGATGATATGACTTCGTATGGCCATTTTGTGGGAGAGTGGCTGTCCTTATGGCCTTCCTTTGTTTAGGTTTCCATTATGGTCTGTTCGCTTGGTGTTTGGGTTTATTTCCCTTTGGTGTCTTTGGTGGGTGGAGTAAGTTAATTGTATCGATTCCTGATCTTTGTTTTACTTCTTCTTCATCTATAGATGGAAGAGGCCACATTCCAAACTCATGGTTGTAAAGATTATAACGGGTATTTAAAGCATACAAGAGGGCCATGATGGCCCTGAATCGCTCACCTGAATCCAAGATGTTTCAAAGCTTATATAAATGAAGGATTCACTGCTTTAAAGAGATGTGGACCGAAGACTTTTATCTTTGGATTCTATTTTTCATTGTTACAGTAGTGGAATTTGATGGTTATCTATTTTTAGCTCCGGTGTCCATTTTGCTTAACAGAGCGGAACAGTTTAGGCAATTTTGAAAGTGGGTTACTCAAGGAACATTCCTGGGAAATTATTTTTAAATCGGATCATTTGCCTAGGAGGAAATGTCATTTAAGGTTTTCTATTTTAGCTCTGGCGGCCATTTTGTTTAACGGAGTGGAACGATTTAGGCAATTTTGAAAGAGGGTCACTCACGGAACATTCCTGTGAAATTATTTTCAAATAGGGCAATTTGCGTAGGAGGAGATGTCATTTAAAGGTTTTTCTATCTTTAGCTCTGGTGGCCATTTTGTTTAACTAAGCGGAACCATTTAGGCAATTTTGAAAAAGGGTCACTCAAGGAACATTCCTGTGAAATTATTTTCAAATCAGGCCATTTGCCTAGGAGGAGATATCATTTAAAGGTTTTTCTATTTTTAGCTCTGGCGGCCATTTTGTTTAACGGAGCAGGACGATTTTGGCAATTTTGAAAGAGGGTCACTCAAGGAACATTCCTGTGAAATTCTTTTCAAATCGGGCCATTTGCCTAGGAGGAGATGTCATTTAAATGTTTTTTTTTTTCTATTTTTAGCTCTGGTGGTCATTATATTTAACGGAGCGTAACGATTTAAGCAATTTTGAAAGAGGGTCACTCGAGGAACATTCCTTTGAAATTATTTTTAAATTGGGCCATTTGCCTAGGAGGAGATGTCATTGAAAGGTTTTTCTATTTTTAGCTCTTGCGGCCATTTTGTTAAACGAAGCAGAACGATTTAGGCAATTTTGAAAGAGGGTCACTCTAGGAACATTCCTGTGAAATTCTTTTCAAATCGGGCCATTTGCCTAGGAGGAGATCTCATTTAAAGGTTTTTCTATTTTTAGCTCTGGTGGCCATTTTGTTTAATGGAGCGGAACGATTTAGGCAATTTTTAAAGAGGGTCATTCAAGGAACATTCCTGTGATATTATTTTCATATCGGGCCATTTGCCTAGTAGGAGATGTCATTTAAAGGTTTTTTTTTTCTATTTTTAGCTCTGGCGGCCGTTTTATTTATCGGAGCGGACCGATTTAAACAATTTTGAAAGAGGGTCACTCAAGGAACATTCCTGTGACATTATTTTCAAATCGGGCCATTCGCCTAGGAGGAGATGTCATTTAAAGGTTTTCCTATTTTTAGCTCTTGCGGCCATTTTATTTAACGGAGCGGAATGATTTAGGCAATTTTGAAAGAGGGTCATCCAAAGAGCATTCCTGTGAAATTATATCAAAATGCATTCACTGGTTTAGGAGGAGATGTCGTTTGAAGGACAAATTTACGCACGCACGGACGCACGCACGACGGACGTAAGACAAAAAGTGATCCCAAAAGCTCACTACGTGACAGGTGAGCTATAAACGAAAAGAAAATTATGATGCAAAATTAATGTATTTTGGTCGGATACATTTGTTTCGATTATAACAGCAATGCGAGAAGACCAGATACGAAATCAATACACGGCCCGTTTCACGGCGAAGACTGTGTAAATTTTCACTCATCACGTGAACAAGTCCGTCCCTAAATCCCACTTTATATAGAGAAAACTGTTGTTTACGGGGATAAACATTATTTTTACTTATTTCTGCCCAAAGACATATGTTCTGGATACTCGTTAGAACCGCCTCAATGAGGCGGTTCTAACGAGCAACCAAAACTTATGTTTGGAGTATCAATAAGAAAAAAATCACAAAATTTCATCAGAAAAAAAATGCCTTTTTTTAGGTTTTAAAAATGTACTTTATCACACGGATGTGTTATCGTCATGTGGAGTTGCACAAAAGCCAGTCAACCTTGATTGCGTAAGTTGTCTGTACTGAAGTTGTGGTCTTATCAAGCTTATCTGATTGGATGGCAACAAAAGCACTGTCAAATTATAACAGAATGGCATATACAGGAATTTCCTCTATACGGTGCAGACGGGTGTCTACTCTATAAGGGAAGAAACTCCTCTTTTGGATTAGTTTCTTTCTTTGAGAGTGTCTCCTCTTACGGCAACAGTCCTTTTGGTTTGTTAAGGCGGCTGGGCTTGAGATAACGTTTCAATTCAATGATGTGTAACTGTCCTAACGTCTACAAAATGACTTTAAAAGCTTTGACGGGGATAAAAAAACTCAGTTCAAACAAGCTAATACGGTGGAAGTCTGGTGGGATCATCATGTCTGCTCCCAGACAACAAAGGGGAAGAGGAAAACAAAAGATAATTAGATATGGAGTAGCTAAAACCTGGGTCAGTCTATTGAAACCATAGTCACGTTATTAGTTCGCCTCTTGATGTTTATTAGATGTTGCTGCTACGGAAAAAGAAGTGTCAGTATATTTATTCCCTTTTGCTTTCTGTGACACCTTGGTGCATGTAACACATTCTTTCGTTTGTTTTTCTCCTGCTTATCAAGTTTTGGAAACTTATCAGATTTTAAGCTTAAGATAAATGTTGATATTGAAATGATAGTGTTACTAGACAAAAATATGGGGATCAACCATGGTTTTTCATGCATTAACATTTGCCGGGTCCCGAGGAAGCTGTTTGAACATGAGGCCGCTAGGCCGAATGTTCAAATATCTTCCAAGGGATCCGGCAAATGTTAATGCAATGAAATAACCATGGATGATCGTTGTTCTTGCATAACTTACGAATCCGGCCGCAAATTTTGACGAAAATGCCCAAAAGCTCCATATAAATTCCATATAAACTCTTCAAATGCGACAGGCAAACCAAAATGGCGGCCAGTTCAGAATGTTGTTTACAATGACGTTATCATGCAGTAACCCTCTGACGTCATCAAAGAACCCTAAAACGCTACGTTCAGGGCGATAACGTCACGTCGCTCAACGTAACGTAAACAAAACAAGGCCCGTCTTGTGATATCAAAAGCTCAAAATCCATGTACAAACAACACGCGAATTTCATGATTTGAACATGGTTTTTGCTGATTGAGCACGGCTTTTGGTCCATTTGACAATGGCTTCAAACAGCCATGCGCATAAGTTTTATGCAAGAATATAGGGATCAACCATGGTGTTTCATGCATTAACATTTGCCGGGTCCCGAGGAAGCTGTTTGAACATGAGGCCGCCAGGCCGAATGTTCAAATATCTTCCGAGGTATCCGGCAAATGTTAATGAAATGAAATAACCATGGATGATCGTTGTTCTTGCATAGCGTACGAGTCCGGCAGTAAATTTTGACGAAAACGCCCAAAAGCTCCATATAAATTCCATATAAACTCTTCAAATGCGACAGGCAAACCAAAATGGCGGCCAGTTCAGAATGTTGTTTACAATGACGTTATCATGCAGTAACCCTCTGACGTCATCATAGAACCCTAAAACGCTACGTTCAGGGCGATAACGTCACGTCGCTCAACGTAACGTAAACAAAACAAGGCCCGTCTTGTGATATCAAAAGCTCAAAATCCATGTACAAACAGCACGCGAATTACATGATTTGAACATGGTTTTTGCTGATTGAGCACGGCTTTTGGTCCATTCGACAATGGCTTCAAACAGCCATGCGCATAAGTTTTATGCAAGAATGTAGATTCAAGGGATCAGTACTTTTAATGTCGATATTCATGAGATGTAGCTGCTACAGAACAAGAACGGTCAAGGGAACAATACTGTTATTGGTATTCCCTTTGTAGTTGTTAAGTGTCCATAACACTTTTGTTTTACCTGTCTTGTTTAATAGTCCCACAAAATTGGAAGCAACGTATCCAAAATGACCTATATAGTGTTGACGGGGACGTTAAACCTCAAATCAAACAAACAAACAACAATTTTAGGTATCTTATCATATTTTGCATAAATATTGTTACACCACAATCTCTTTATAACACTGTTAATGTGGTCAAAGGAAAAACCGTCCTAGTTAAATAACCTTGTTACATCCAAACAAAATGCAAAGGTTATATAGAAAATCACCGTTTGTGGTCTTTTTCTATATAATCTATACATTTTGGGATCCATCTTCAAGCAGTGTTATATCCAAAACCGTGAAATAACGAATAGTATTATATTGAGATTGTGGTGTATAGATATTTGTCGATAGGGTAAAATCACTCAGTGTCCATGGTTCAGTACATGTACGTATATAGTTATTCTCCTTTTGTAATTCTTGAAACGGGTTTTCCCGGCATATCTATATCAGGAAACGTATAAAAATATTGATATATTCACGAGATATTGCTACTACAGGAAAAGGTCAATGGATCAATACTGATAAGGTTATTCGCCTTTGTATTTTTAGTGTTAATAACACTTTGTTGTTTCCTTTCTTATTGACCATAAATCTTTGGGGTTTCGAATAAGCATTGCTAAAGCATTATTTTACATTCCAGAAATGTAACTGAGATACTTTTATTCAGCTCATTTTAAAAATATGAACATTTTAAGACAGGTTTGCTGCTTAGCGACGGCGGTTGTTCCGTGATTATAGCCTTTCAAGTGGTTTACCTATAGAGCTTAGGAGTGAAATCGACAAGGACTATCGTCCTTCATATGGATAGGAGTTGCATTTACCCTTTTCCATATATCAGACGTTGTCGAATTCGATAGAGAAAAGATGAATAAATCCGTCAGTTGGGCAGATAATTGTTGTGCACATTCTTATGCACCTTGTTGTTAATTTGGTCCGATTCACATACTTTTTCAATAGGTAACGACTAAATCTCCTCTCTTCTTGCTGGACGGTAATTGGTGGCATAGCATTAGTAGGTTGGCTAAATTGGGGATAGGTTTATTGTCATCATCTAGTTTTGTTTACAACTTGAAACAGATATTGAATATTTTTGCCTTTTCAATTAACTAGGTAACTAGTTCACCTTGGTGATTCAATTGGGGAATGAGGCCAGTTTTAGCCTTGCTGGTCAAAGTTTTGAAAAGTTTCCACAAATCCTTACCAGAAAAACAAACATTCTTCAAGTTGCCAGCTAATTTATCTTTCTAGTTCTTTTTAGATGCACGAATAGCATTAGTGGCTTTAGAAACTTAACCCAGCTTTCAGAATTGTTAACTCACTTAGTAGTTTTATGTGCACGTTTCCGTTTACGGAATTAGTTTCTATCGGAGTTCATTACGTTTATACACCCGTGTGTCTTAAGCCGTGTCTATATGCAGCATTTACACTCCATTGTAAATTTGCACCCGGGTGTAAATTTACACCCCGGCGTAAATTTGCAACCCCATGTGTTGCGTTCATATGTCAATTAAAATCGACCAGGTGTCATTTAAGTTCAGTGTAAATTTAACACAAATCATTCAGTTTTGTCTGAACATTTTCCTTGTAAAGATGTATAATTTGGCGCGCATACGACAAAAAAGAACCCGGGTCATGCAAACAGCAGTTGGGATGGCTGCTGCAGCAGCAGCTGTTCTAAGCAAGGAACGGACAGTGTGGACAAGCCGCGAAGTCGGGACTGGTGGAACAATATTGTGCTAGGGTCATACAGTGACGGACAGTGGCGGGAGGATTTCAGAATGTCCAGAGCCTCCTTACCGTCTTCGCATTCATCTTCAGCAAACTGCAAACTGCAAGTAGCATTGACTTTGTATTACCGAATACAGAACGATCGGGAACCTATTCGGCATAGCATAGTCGACTGTTTATCAGTGTGTCAGGACAGTTTGTTCCGTGATTGTGAATAAACTTTTTGACGATTACGTTAAATTTCCAGAAGGGCATAAGTTACATGAAGTCGTCAACGGTTTTACCGTCAAGTTCGAATTCCCAAAATTGCGGTGGTGCGATCGATGGCACACACGTTCCAGTAATACATTGACAGCTTCACAAAAAGAAAGCCACCGCTTTAATTCACTGACGGTAGAATAGTTTGTTTGCTTAAATAATTATCTGACTCGGGTTGCATAGTAAATAGCGGAAAATTTAACCAAACTTACTGAAGGACAAACAACTGGGTTCACATGTCAAAATTACACCCCTGTGCAAATTTGCACCCCCGTGTTAAAATATTTGCACCACCTCGGAACTTGGAGCAAATTTACTCCGGGGTGTAAGTTTGCACGGAGCAGTATTTCCTTAAAACACCGTTTACACGACCAAAAACACACCCCTTGTGTAAATTTACATCCCCTGTGTATTTGCACCCTGGTGTAAATTGTGCATATAAACACGGCTTTAGTGCATTTTTCTCACCTCCAAAATGGCTACTTTCCTGATGAAAATCCGCGCTATTTTTCCTGTTTAAACTGCAAACATGGATTGTGGGTGCTTGTTAAAACCACCTCATTGAGGTTCTTACGAGTACCTGGAGCAGAAATAAGAAAAATAATGTATACCCCCGTAAACATCAATTCTCTCTGTATAAAGTGGGAATGAACCAAATGGCCGAACAGTATTAATCTTGTTTGATCTTTCACACAAATCAATTTATTTATGATATTTTCAGCATACGTACTAATAGTGTAACTGGCCCCCGCCCATCGGGGCTTGAAGAAATATATGGGCTGCATGATGCTTCCACGCAGAGCTGAATCCGGCCCGCACACTAGTACTGGTAAACCGCTTAGAGGATCTAAGCCTGTCCAGGAACCGCGGTGCGAGGCGGACCGTCCATGCTAACAAACCTTATTGGTTTCATTGGGCGATAGGGCTTGAGATGTCATTTCATCTCAATGTCGGGTAAAAGTCCCACAAAATTGGAAGCAACGTCTCCAAAATGACCTTTACAGTGTTGACGGGGACGTTAAATCTCAAATCAAACAAACAAACAAACTAATAGTGTAACGTTTTTGAGTCTGCCAGTTAAATTCGGAAATGGTATGCCTAAGAACATAGGGGCTGTCTCTAGTCGGGCCCATCGGAGTCTAACTGTTGGTTTTCTTTTGCTCCAGCATTTCAGTGGTTTCTTGCTGTCAAGTCCTCACCGTTGTCTCACCTCTGTGGTTCTTTGATTATTTGTGTTCACGGAGATGTTGCACTGATGAGTTAGGAGGCCTTCATGCGGACTGAACAAATTATTTGTCTAAATCGCGACAGAAGTAAGGGCGAGGATTGTGGCCACGTTAAATCGATTTAAGCCCCCCAGTGGAAATCTTTCCACTGACCGTTCCAGAAGCCTCCGTGGTGTAGTGGTTACGCTACTCGCCTTGTAAACCAGGGATCGCAGGATCGATCCCGGGCTTCTCCAGACTTTCGGATGAGTCTTTAAACCGAGGTCCCGTCTCCGTATGACCTTAGCTGTTGGTGGGACGTAAAACTCTAAACACTCACTCACTGACCGTTCCAAGGCGGTTCTTCTGTGGCGATTTATTTATGTTGTTGTTTGTTACTTACTGTGTGTATCACTTGTGTCTTTTTATTTTGGATGGCCATATGGCCATTTTGTGGGAAAGTAACTGTCCTTATGGCCTTCCTTTGTTTAGGTTTCCATTATGGTCTGGTCGCTTTATGTTTGTGTTTATTTCCCTATGGTGTCTTTGATGGGTGGAGTAAGTTAATTGTATCGATTCCTGATCCTTGTTTTACTTCTACTTTGAATCATAAAAAAAAAAAAAATAAAAAAAAAAAAAATTAAAAAAAAAAATTTTTTTTTGGTACTATATTAGAGACAAGGGGGGAAACTTCGGCTCAATTATTTGAGGGGCTACCTCATTTTACCCAGTGTATCTTTTTCGCAAATGCTGTTTGTCACCTGCTTATTATGAATTATACAAGTTAAATATGTCCACTTTGCAACAAAATTCGGCATAACCGTGTGCCAAAAATTTTCAGGTTTTCATAAATCACAAGCGAACTAGTATTACGGAGGGAACGTTTTTCGCTTTCACCCCTTGTCTTTCATTTAACTTTAGGTCTCTTGGCCAATTTGAATCCAAAAAGATGTATTTGCAGCTCTAAATTTTGATTTTCCTACTTTTGCTTCGCTTTCCGCTGTGTTCTGTCAAAGATCTGAACATAAACCAGGGCGCTTGCAATCATCGTCGTGTTTAAAAAGCGGGGCGTGCTGTTTAAAAAGCGGGAGGTGCAGATATAATCCGAAACTTTGCAAACTGCGTCCAACAGTGGAGTAGCTAGGGTTACTGTTAAAATGTGTGTGATAGCCTTGATTTCTCCTTTGATTTTTTTTCAATATAACATATTCTGCTAGGACTACGTATACACGTATACGCAGATAAGATAACTGTATGGTGTTTCTACGAATAATGGGCTGTGCTCTGGGAATATTTTATTGCATCGCTTTGCGTTCAACTTCCAATTCAGCCGCTGTAACTTTTTTACACATGCGCAGAAAAGGACATAAAAATGTTTACTGAAAAGCAGAAGACGGCCTTAGATCTGATAAAAACAAGGCACAACTGTCTTGTATATGTCCAGGCTGGGACGGGCACAACCCACGTTATCGAGGAGATTGCTAGAGTGCTCCGCATTGAAGGGGAATGTTTGTCAGTTTCTTGCACAACGGGTATCGTATAATATATATGTGGCTTATGTGTTTTTGGCAGAGTGCTAAAGAACCGGTGCACATGACGTCGTCACTTTGTGTTTAAACGCTCGTTCCCGGTACACGGCAACGGTTAGCTAAGCAAACAATATCCACCAGTGTTAAGCCAAATGGTTCAGAATATAAGTTAAAAGAGATAAAACTAGAAATAACTTTTTTTTAACTGTTTTACAAATTTGGATTCATAGTCATTTCTTAAGTGTTTGTTTTCTTTGCCGCATACTGCTGCCTCACTCTAGGGTTTATTAGCTATCTCAATATGTCAATCATTGCAAAACACCCACATTGAGCAGGCGGTAAATACTTTTTCAAAACCGTCTTCTGTAGCATATTTTGTTATCCATGCGATTAGGGGAGCACCCTCTCATTTTCTCCTTAAATGTACATTTTTAACAGTCAAAATGACATGTCCTTATCAACTTTTAATGAAATGGACATTCAATTTGTGATCAAACTGCTGTCAAGTGTCAAGCAAAGCCGGTCATGAAATGTACATGAAATGTACATGCACGGGGTTTTTTTTTATTTCATGTGTAGCACTTTACATATATATGGATGCTTTCGACACAATCTTTGGCTGGTCACTGGAAAATTTCTTCAGGAGGTATGAGTATTAAATAACTAACTTTTTTGTTGTGTTATTATTGTGAATGTGCTTTATCGCTTATTAATTTCTGTATATTTGTGCAGTCTTTGCAAATAGTTTATCCATTCACAACGCATTTTTTAAAGTTTTCGACCCCGCCAATCGGGGCTTGTAGAAATAGGCTGCGGGAAACTTCCAAGCAGAGCTGAAACCGACCGCACGCGAGTTCTGGTAAACCGCTCAGAGAATATATGCCTGCCCAGGCAAAGCAGTGCGAGTCATGCCTTCATGTTTATAAACCCGTTTGGTTTCATTGGGCGGCAGGGCTTGAGATGTCAGTTCATCTCAATGTCGTGAAAAAGTCCCACAAAATGGAAGCAACGTCTCCAAAATGACCTGTTGATGGGCACTTTAAACATCAGATCAAACAAATAAATTCTTTAAAGTTTTGGGGTGAGAAAAATAATTAATATTGCGGTTGTGACTTCGGGCTCGTTTTCAGTGAATTTAAGTCTCATGCTCGACAAAACCCCACATGATACTTAACTGAACTGAAAACATGCTTGAGAATTCCTTGTTTCGGCCTCAACCCCATCATACATTCTATTATTCAGTTCTTATCTGAAACGCCCCCGCCCATCGGGGCTTGAAGAAATAGATGGGCTGCATGATGCTTCCACGCAGAGCTTAAACCGACTTGCAAACGAGTGCTGGTAAACCGCTTAAGCCTGCCCAGGCAAAGCGATACAAGTCGGACCGACCATGCTTATAACCCTATTGGTTTCATTGGGCGACAGAGCTTCAAGTGTAATTTAATCTCAATGTCGGGTAAAAGTCCCACCAAATTTGAAGCAACGTCTCCAAAATGACCTTTACAGTATTGACGGGGACGTTAGACCTCAAATCAAACAAAAACAAACAAAGTTCTTATCTAAGCCGGAAAAATGCCTGAAATGTTAGTATTTAATAATAGCGGGCAAAACGTTTTATAACCTTTTAATAGCCTCGTCGAGAAACGCCGCTTTACTCAACAGCACCAAAACTTTTAAATGCCCTATGTATTTACAAGGCCCCATTTCTCACTTACTTCCCAATTCACTCAGGCTAATAAAGTACTTTTTCAACAGATCTAAGCACTTCATAATCAAACGTTTCATAAAAGTCATCTATTTTAAGGCATTGAAACGGCTCCCGCCCATTGGGGCTTGAAGAAATAAATGGGCTGCATGATGCTTCCACGCAGAGCAAAAGCCGACCGCACAGGAGTACTGGTAAACCGCTTAAGGGATCTAAGCATACCAAGGTAATGCGGTGCGATTCGGACCGTCCATGCTTATAAACCCTATCGGTTTCATTGGTCGACAGGGCTTGAGATGTCATTTCACCTCAATGTCGGGTAAAAGTCCCACAAAATTGAAAGCAACGTCTCCAAAATCTCCAAAATGACCTTTACAGTGTTGACGTGGACGTTAAACCTCAAATCAAACAAATAAAATAAGGCATTGAAGGCAGATTGCGTTATTTAGCTATGTCGATAAAACGTCTTTTTCAAGGACAGAGCACTTGGTAGTAGAAGAGATTAGACCCACAGCCCTCGCTTTCGAGCCAAATGACTTGTCAATGCACGTATTAAAAGACCACTTTGCTTGTTCAAATTAACGTTTGTAACGCTTGCTCCTTTCTTGAGTAACCATTTTGCCTTTCCCAAGTGTGTAGCTTAACGGCTGTTTCGCTCTATCCAATGCCATCTCTTCCTTTGCAGTTTGCTCAGTGTGCCTGCTCCAGTGTGCAGTTAGAGTCCCCATGCTTGAAGCAAGTTTAAGTTTTCCCAACACATATATTCTGTCAAGAGACAGAAAATGTAGTTTACTAATAGCTTTTAACAGGTATGGTTCGCTGCATTGATAACAGACAGTAATTCACCAGTCAGTGAGTCAGCCAGTCAGAAAGACCATCACTCACTTACTGGCTGACTTTGCGGCCCCCGCCAATCGGGGCTTGAAGAAATATATGGGCTGCATGATGCTTCCACGCAGAGCTAAATCCGACCCGCACACGAGTACTGGTAAACCGCTTAGAGGATCTAAGCCTGCCAAGGCAAAGCGGTGCGCACGAGTCGGACCGTCCATGCTTATAATCCCTATTGGTTTCATTGGGCGACAAGGCTTGAGATGTCATTTCACCTCAATGTCGGGTACAAGTCCCACAAAATTGGAAGCAACGTCTCTAAAATGACCTTTACAGTGTTGACGTGGACGTTAATCGTCAAACCAAACAAACAAATCAAACAAACCTAGCTGACTTACAACTGGTCTGACAGACAGACAGTCAGACAGACAAACAGACGGTGGATGGGACATACTGACAGGCAGACAGACACTGTTTAAATGGGTAACTGATATTCCAATGAAAGCCTGACCCAGCCAAACAGCTATGCATTTCATGAAAATAATCTGTTGTTACAGATACTAAGAAAGCACAAGAAACAAAAAAGGAAAACAGTTACTTCTTCTCCCTCTTTCTTGGTATGACAAAAGGGGTGGCACTCATGTTCTAAGTTCGGTATCTCACTTTGTGGAGATACCTCTAGGCCTAGCAATCTACTAAATGTATGCGTTCAGAACGTCAGGCAAACCAAATTTAAAGCCTGGGAATTTCATTTAGCTAGTACTATGCCAAAACCAATTTTAGCATTCGACTCGACATGCCAAAATTAAGGTGACTTTATTTCGTCGTTAATTGATTTGACCCCTTTGACATGAAAAAAACATACACAAAAAAAAAAAAAAAAAAACACACACAAAAAAAAAAAAAACAGAAAAAAAGCAGATATTTGCACCTGCAATATCCCCGCCTCTAGAAGTTTCGATTACGTAAACCGGACTTCTTACTTCATCACTTCTCAGTTCTGCTTTCTGATTTCTTATTTCTAACTTCCAACTTATAACTTCTAATTTCGAACGTCTGACTTCAAACTTCTTATTTCTGATTTAAGACTTTCTCCTTCTGGCTTCGGACTTCCAATTTCTTATATCCTGCAATATTCATCTATAATAATTGCATATTAAATGCTGCTTCAATCCACTGAAATAAAGAAGTCCTAATGGGACTTCTAACTTCATCACTTCTATGATTTTCAACTTACAACCTTCGACTTCCAACTTCGACTTATAAATTGCAACTTCCTCCTTATTACTCCCGACTTCTTTCTTCAGACTTCTAACGCCCGGCTTCGTACTTCCACTTACTTAGTTCCGACAATCTACTTCTAGCGTCCGTCTTCCTACTTCTGAAGTCCCTCCAGGGCTTCCATGGCATGTGCGTCAAAGGCCGAGACGAAGGCCTCACGTTACGTGGGTCTTTGGATCGGAAAGTACGAGAGGTAGAATTAGGCCCTGTGCAGAAAAAGACCTCATCAAAATTACAGCGAACATTTAATTGCCTTAACATCGTCGTTTCATCAACCATGGTAGATTCGAACTGGATCTTGATTCCCTAGGGCCCAACACATATGCTTGTTTTAAGCAATACAATATGTTTCATTTCAAATTGCCTGGGGGAATTCTCTCAGCTTTTAGGGATGTTTTCTCGTACCACATTTCCTGAGTAGGCTTTGACCCTCTATATTATAAGCGGTTAACCAGGACACGTGTGCGATCGGTTTCAGCTCTGCGTGGAAACATCATGTGGCCCATCTATTTCTTATAGCCCTGATGGGCGTGGCCGTCTTAAATTGAGGTAACAAAAAGATACCTCTTTTCTACCCTAATTAAAGATATTCAGGTCGTGGTTCAGGACACTATTATCTCAAGATTGAGACGGGCCTCCGTGGCGTAGTTGATAAGAGCGCCGATTATTAAATAATAGGTGTCTCACCGCTGAAGGTTCGAGCCTGGCTCGGATCATATGTGAGACGCCGAGTTCTGCAGCGGAAGGTCAGGTGGCTTTTCTCCGGATACTACGGTCTTCTACCACATGTGATTAACGATCTGCTCGATATGAGTGAAATGATCTCGAAAGGACCGTAAAACGAGCCCCGCTCCGACCCCCCCCCCCCCACACACACACACAAATAAATAAATAAATAAATAAACCCCTAATGGCTGATACGTATGCTCTAGCTAATTCTGACCTTTTTGCTTGCTGTGTTGTGGTGAGTTGTTGTGCCTATTCAGATTAATACAAACTTGCTGAGCAGAAGGATTGAGCAATGATTTTTACCAAAGTCCCTACATCAATGGATGTGACCGAATTCATAAATAGAAGCATCCACTTCAGAAACTCGCGGATGAGAGAGCACGTGTGTGCTGCACTGTAGGGGTTCTGTCCCCTTAAATCCCAGTTGGAAAATAACCCAAAGGGCCCAGCCTTAATATTGCGTATTGTCATTTACAGGCCATTCGCGACCCAGGATCAAAATTTCAAAACATAAAAAGGAATATGTTTCAATAGGGAACAAATTGCTTCCATGCTGCCTCCTTTTGAACATTTACGTTTTGGTGGCAATTTTAGCAGGCTGGATATTTGTTTTATTTCTGTCTACACAAGCATGAGTGAAACTGTTTTGAAAATAACACAAAACGTCCACGATTTCAACAAAAATAAATTTCACTTTTTCTGAATCCGGTATGGAGATAACTGCGGCTCATCCCTGCCTTCCTAAATTTAGCCACCTAGCTCAGTGGTTAGTCCATTTGCCTCAGATGGTAAAGGTCCCAGGTTCGATCCCCAGCAGCGGTGACAAAATTTCGGTGTCCGAACACTCTCCATTGGCATCATTTGCAGGTATAATTGTCATAAAGTGCATCGTCCTTCGGATCTGGACGTTAACTGGAGGCCTCCCGTGCAGGTTAGAGAACCCTACCGTAATTACATGCTTACTGTGTACTCTTTCATCCTTCAAAACTGAAGGATATGCAGTATACACCGTATGTGTCCCCTCTTGGGGTTTTAGTTGTTGATTTGAGGTTTAACGTCCCCATCAACACTGTATAGGTCATTTTGGATACGTTGTTTTCAATTTTGGGGGTCTTTTACCCGACATTGAGATGAAATGATATCTAAAGCCCTGTCAGCCGATGAAACCAATAGGGTTTATAAGCATGGACGGTCCGACTCGCACCACTTTGCCTGGGCAGGCTTAGATCCGCTAAATGGTTTACCGGTACTCATGTGCGTTCGGTTTCAGCTCTGCGAGGAAACATCATGCATCTATTTCTTCAAGCCCCGATGGGCGGGGTCCCTCTTGGGGTGTAGTTGAAAATTGAAGAAAAATAGCGATAATGCTCATTTGCCACTAAAATTAAACAGCACCGGTCGTTCCAGTCGTTAGTTCATCGATAAATTAGCCCGGAATCAGCAGAAAAACCAAGCTTCGTGGCGATTGTTTTCTTGATCTATTACAGAAAATCAAAACTTAGAGCTGCAAATACATCATTTTGGATTCAAATTGGTCAAGAGAGGTTCATTTTAATGAAAGACATCAGTTGAAAGCGAAAAAGTTTCCTCCTTAACACTAGTTCGCTTGTGATTGATGAAAACCTGAAATTGTTTGGCACACGGTTATGCCGAATTTTGAGTTGCTGTGGTAATCCATGCGAGAAAAACATGTTTCCTGCAAGTGGCAGACAGAGGCGGATTATTGTTGCAAAGTGGACATATTTAAGTTGTATAATTCATAATAAGCAGGTGAAAAACTGCATTTGTGAAAAAGATACACTAAATGAGCCAAAGTTTCCCCCCTTGTCTCTAATAAAGTACCAAAAAAAATTTTTTTCTTTTCATTATCCAAGCCCATATGCCTAAGGAGTTCATAATCACCCTTATCATATGACCCAATTTTGAAAGTGGGGATTAGTGGAAGGTTCACTACAAGTCTGAGTTGAGTTTACTTGAGCGTCAGAGTTAAATCCAATCAAGCTGAGCATAGTCTAGGATACCAATTGTTCAGATACCGGCCTCCGTCGCCTAATTGGTAAGAGCGTTGGCTGTACACTAGAGATCGAGTTTGATCCGTAAAAAGTTGAATGTACACTGGAGTACAAGTTCATTTGCATCAAGTTTGGTTTACTCTACGGACCAAGTTGATTCTGAACAAGATCGGTCAATTTCAGATTGAGCTTTCTTAGGTGATTCGGATCAAGTTACTTTACGTTAGGGACTAAAATACCCATACAACCCTGTCTCTGTGAAGGGGCATGGGCCAATGGCCAGTCACACAGCTGTTTTAGCGAACACCAACAACCTTTGTTTGGAGTATAAATAAGAAAAATGTCAAAATGTTTCATTTTAAAAGTTTCTTTATTCGGCTGTAAAATTTACAATGTATTTGTATAGTCGTTTTTTTTTTTTTTGTTTTTTTTTTTTTTTTGTTTTGTTTTTATTTTTTCATAATGCTATGAAATCGTCAAAGTCCCATTCTGACTGTTACAAACTTATCTCACTGTGGCCGTCAGATAAACTTGAGAAAACAACATAAGTCTTGGTCGGGTTTTTTTTCAGATCCGCTGAGATGAAACAAAATGTCAAGTACTAATTTGAATGCAGCTAAAATTTCCAACATGTCAGCCCTGGTCGTTTACCAGAGCAATAGTAGATATTACAGAGAGAGAGAGAGAGAGAGAGAGAGAGAGAGAGAGAGAGAGAGAGAGAGAGAGAGAGAGAGAGAGAGAGAAGACGAAGAAGAATAAGAAGAAGAAGAAGAAGAAGAAAACCTACCATGTAACATAAGTGTTCACCAACTGAAAGCCCGCCTTGCCAGAGAAGATGCACGACGCATTAGCTTTGCATGTGACAACAGCATAGATTCAGTGCACAGGCATCTGATTCTACTGAGCAGCAAAAATATGTCTACAGATAAGTGGGCACAGCGAAGACAAAACCATCCGTGCAGGCTGATCTTGGTCTTCGCTGAGTGCTGTATGGATGGTCTTTGACCACATTTGGAAAACATGTCCGTGTGAAATTACGGCGTCCAACATGGTGTCAGAAATTACATATATTAGGTAAAAATTGTAACATCTTTCTTATTTCTGCTTTCAACATAGATTGTGGGTGCTCGTTTGAACCGCCTAAATAAAGGAGTGAACGTGTTTTCTGGGCCAGACTAGCTAGTTTCGGCCAATTAGGCCTCATCAGTGACCCTCAGATATTTTCAAAATTCCACAATGGAATCAATGATCCAAAAGGACAAGAAAATATAATCTACACTATGATGTAGGGCCGTCATTACGCCTGCCCAGGCAAAGTCGTGCGAGTCAGACCGTCCAAACATATTAACCCTTTTGGTTTGTTTGGGCCGCAGGGATTGAGATGCCATTTCATCTCAATGTCGGGTAAAAGTCCCACAAAATCCAAAATGACCTTAATAGTGTTGACGGGGACGTAAAACATCAATTCAAACAAACACACATGGACTTGCACCACTTTGCCTGGCCAGGTGTAGACCCTCTTAGCGGTTTATATGTACCAGTACTGATGTGCTTTCGGTTTCAGCCCTGCGTGGAAGCATTATGCAGACCAATCTATTTCTTCAAGCCCCGACGGGTAGGGGGTGTTCTCATTGCGGTTGTCCTAACGAGTCCTCACAACCTAGGTCTTACAGCAGAAATAAGAAACAAATGTAAACCTCTACCTTAAACCCCAGTTTTCTCTATATACGAGGTAACAGGTACGGGGTGGGAGTGGTGGGGCCATCGTACTACACGGACTCGTTAACGTTGCGCAGTCATGAAAACACGCCTATTCAAATGTACCGTAAAACCCTAAAAATTCGGACCTTGCTGTAATTCTCCTCAAAGTTTTAGCAAATTTGTTTTACGATCCAGCTAGGACTCCAGAAAGTGCTAACGGAATGGCAAACAGTGTAGACCCTGATCACACTGCTCCTTCAGGAGCAGTCTGATCTGGGTCTGCACTGTTTGCTTAGGCCTGTCTGTCCCAATACTTAGGATCAATACCGTATTGAGAATTTGACTATTAGAATGAAAATTTTCTGATAAAAAAAAATCCCTATAATTTTCATATCTCCTATAAACATAGATTGTGTCTTTTTTTTTAACAGAAATAAGAAAAATATCCCCCTGTTAACCCCAGTTTTCTATATAAAAGTAGGGTTTTACATGGTCAGAATTATATAGATGTGCAACGCAGTCGAACTTCAGTGCTTCGAATACCTTAGTTACATGTACCTTGCCCATCTGTTCCAGCAGTGGCAGTTATAGAGGATCTTACATGAGTGTTCATGTATTATTGCATTTATTAAACGCTGGGAGGAAAGGGGATAAAATGCGAGGCTTTGCCGATTCTATTTATCATATGACATTTAAAACGCATTTTATTCGCGATTGTTGAACAAAAAATGCTAATATTCCGCCATAAGTAAACGCGACGTCATTAAGGACGCTGTATATGTAACGTTAGGGGGCATATCTAACTAATTTGCATAGTTAATCCACTAGTGGACTATTGAATTTATTAACTTGAGTTATTTCATTCTCAGACGCGACGTCATATGATAAAAAGGATTAAACGAAACAAAACAGTCCAAGATCAGCAGCAACTGTTTTCCAATTACCCCTTTTGGGGTTCCTGGTGCAAAATGGCTTAAAGGACGGAACGGAACGAAACAGTGTTAAGTCCAGTACCATTTTTCAGCCTAGTGTCATGGAGGTCCGCCACTCCTAATTAATCACACAATATGATTAGTCTTCGATGCTTTGGGTGTAAAAAGGACTACGAAGACAATTTTATGCATGAGCGGGGTCTGGTCTTTCCCTGTGGTGAACACATCATTTTGAAGGAAATTTTGACGTACCTTCATCTCTCTCTCCCTCTCTCTCTCTCTCTCTCTCTCTCTCTCATACAGGGGAATGGTCAGGTGAGGCAAATGTGTCGCGTATCTTGCGCCGCTTGGGTGTCAAACTGTTACTAGCTTAATATTTGGCACTACATGTTGTTCTTGCAGCAGAAAAGGGTGGAGGAGGAGTAGTCTTAATTCTTTTTCTTTCTATACTTCCATTCATTTTCCTCTTTCTCTCCTGTATTTCACTTTCATCTCCTCTACTGTAGCTTCTACCTCTTTTCTCCCTTTCTCTGATAGATGTCACAAAATAACCTACAAGGGTTGACGTACCATTACACTCCCACACATGCACGATCCTGCAGCCGTCGTGTTGGTAAAACAGGCTATAATAACTGCTCTACATTTCTGTCCAAAATAAGTTAAGTATCACACGTTCAACCTGCCCGATTGAAAGAACAAGTGTAATATGTGGTCACTGCTTTGCTTAACCTTTCTGATATATGGGATATGAGTTTATCAGGGTACTCACTGTATGAAGCTGTTGGATATTACAAGGAGATAATAAGGATAAAGACTAACAAGTCCATATTTTAGAGCATTGGCTGATAATTGTTTATAAACGCTGTTGCAGGAAAGGCGTTTTATATTTGAATTCTATTGTGAAATAAAAGATAAACTAAAAATAAAAGCTTCTGGTATAGTGGCATGAAATAGGAGTCTAGGGGTGTACAAGGTTTAAAAGCAGTTTCAGCTATTGACCTTGTTTTATCCGGCAAGATCATCAAGACAAACAATCAGGTACAGTTTCAGGAGAACATTGAAGCATACGTGTAACTGTGCATTACGAAAACACGCTTATACAAATACATTGAAACCTTTATCGCCGAAAACATAAAAATTTTAAGATGAAAAAAATGGGATATTTTTCTTATTTCTGCTCAAAATATAGATTGTGGGTACTCATTAGAACCGCCTCGATGAGGCGGTTCTAACGAGTCCCCACAATCTATATTTTAGAACAAGAATAAGAAAAATAAGGTTTACCCCTGCAAACCCCAGTTTTACTTTATAAAAGTGGGGTTGAAGGGGGTCAAAACTATATAGGCGCGTTTTCGTGATGGTCTCTGGAGAGTGAACACTTTAAGAAATTTGACCTAGTGACCTAGTTTTTGATCTGACGTAATCCACATTAGAACATGTCTTGGATATCATAAAGACAAACTTTCTGTTATATTTTCAAGAAAAAAGATTGGTCAATCTGACCAGTTTTCAAACTCACCCGTGCTTTTTATATGTTAGTTTTAGGAAGATTCGATCAAAACATCAGTACTTATAGTGACGACAAGTTCTCATTTATGCATTTTCAGCATGAAGAATGACATTTTCGGAACAGTTTTAAGATAGGCAAAACCTCTTCGTATCTTTCAGCTGAGCAGTTCTTCTAGCCAATAACAATAATAAAATAATAATAGTAATAATAATAATAATAATAATCGACTTTATTTATAGAGGGTAACACATTTAGTAAACTAATACTAATCTTCCATATGACCCTCTTTTCTTCCTCTTCCTGGTTAGAAACCAGTACTAAGCAATGAGGATATGTCTCTTGCTCAAGGAAAGGACACTTGACGCTCGCGGGGATCGAACCGGCTATCTCCCGATCTCAGATCCGGTGCTTTTTCACTGCACCATAGCGCTCCGGAGCAAAATCTAGTTGATTGAAATGGGAAGCAAAACTATGCCAATATGATGAGTCATATTACAATACCTAATACAGTTTAACCCTTATCTTGCTGAATATTCATCTAAACCACACCCATTTTGTTATATCAACCAATCAAATTACTTGATGTAATTTATTGCCACAAATTCGTTAACTGAATGCCAAACAGTGTAGATTCTGATCAGAAGCCATCTGATCTGGATCTTCACTGTTTGCAAAGATAGGGGTTGTCGTGAAAAGCAAGATAAGGGATAAGAACATTAAATTGCCCGGCAGAAATTCCAATGTTTAAGATTGAGACTTTAGTATTCCCTGTGCTATGTCATGTTCAATAACACTTCACTTCTTTATTTGATGAAACCGAAACCCAAGTGTCTTTGAATCTTTATGCAGTAATATTTTGTTTTCTTAAACTTTGGTTAACTGTGATCTCAAAGATATTCCTTGTTACACGCCAAATCGCACTGCCCACCAACTTTGAGCTTGATCTGACGAAACTTTCAGGGGTAATTAGCCAGAAATTCAGTCATTTCTAATCATCTTTACAGAGTCATAACTCTGTTAATATTTGGGGAACTGTAACCTTGGAAGAAGATGCACTGTCTTACAGTCCGCAAAGTTTCACCATAGTCAAGTGAAAAGTGAAGGATTTAGCAAACGTGTGAACTACCACCAAAGAATCTTTAAAGAATAATTTAACGCTGTCCAAAGTTGGTGAACTTTAACCGCGAAATAATATGAACTGGTACACAACACAGGGTTTCAAGAAGGATTTAAACATAAGCATGCCAAGAGGTTAACAGCACATGCGCAGTTGGCACGCATTTATAACGTGTGAGTACGTACTCGCAGATAACGCGGTTCGATTGCGAATCCCTTTTTAGCCAATCAATTGCCTTAACAAAAATCGCGATACTGCGCATAAATCGCGATCGTAGATCAACTAATCAAATCTGCATATCGAAAACGCAGCAACTGCGTATTCAAAGACGCACAGGTTGCAAAAGCAACCTATCAATACTGCGTAACTATTGCGCGCATATCGCCATTTTTTCTTCAAACTTTGTTGTTTCAGATTTCCTTTTAGTTTGAGAAAAAAAAACAGTTATTTTTTTATTTCTGAAAAAAGGTACCAAAATGAAAGAGAGAAAATACGACGTTGCCTTGGGATAAATGGTGAAATGTAGGTACAGCATGTTGATTGAAGTTTATAGTGTGTTTACAGATAGTTGAGTGCCAAAGTGCAAGATGTTTATTGTTCAACAGTTTTACGATACCCAAGTGCACCTGGATGCCGTAAAACTTGTTGACTAAAACAACGCCTCAGAAACGGAAAGATGTGAAGACCGAAAAGTGGTTATTTTTTATTTTTTATTTTTTATTTTTTTTATTTTTTTTTGCAGGCTTAATTCAGTCACGGTTTATGTTTGCTATCATTTCCTTCACTTCTAGTTTTAATTATTCTACATATACATGTACTTATTCAAGTAGTGATTTAAAAGAATACTTATTAAAACGCCTATAATTATATATGGTATTATATTGGACTGTTCCGGTATGGGGTGTGTCAGGATTCCATATTCATAAAAATAGCTTTAAATAACAAATTTATTGAATGAGATTGTGGACATTTCAATGCATAATTGTTTGAGATGACACCCCTTCAAAAATATTAGGTTTGTCTGTCCGTCAAAGATGGTGGGCCCGGCAAAGTGCTCGTTTGGAGATACATAATAGCCTACAACATGTTATGGCTCCAGAGGTTCGTTTATCATGTACTTTGTTGAACCAGAAGTCCGTGAGGGTCAAATCACATTGAATGATTTATTTTTCGCATGGAAATATTTAAACGGTAATTATTACTTGCAAAATTGTCGCTTTTTTGGTGTCAAATAAATGAAAAAGGTTAATTTGGAAGCAAAGAATACATATTAGAATGAAAACCGAAAACTCGGTTTTATTGAGTTTCTTCATAAACAGCTCTGTTGTCTGCAAGGCTGAATACGCCCCTAGCATCGATTTCAGCGGTACTCAATTTTCAAATTACTCGCAATGGACTCAATGCATCCAAAGAAAATTAAAAAATACTCTGCACTTTGATGAAAACTGAAAAAATTATTTGTTCCAGGGGATACTATCGGTTCGCTATCCAATGCTGCAGTTTGATTACCTTTTTATGGGCGAAAACTACAAAACTGAAAACCGGAGTGCCGGAGAACAACCTTCTGACCTTCTGTTACAGAATTTGGCGTCTCATGTCTCGAAACACGGCTGTTAGAGGCCTAATTTTCGTTTTTTTTTTTTTTGTTTTTCTTTTCTTTTCTTTTTTCGGAGGTTAAGTTTATAATGTATTTGTACAGTCACGTTTTCTTTGTACAGTCATGTTTTCGTAATGGTACTTAAACACGTTTCATCCTTATCCTGAAAACAAGCTCTAAAAATTCTATCAAGTGCATCTTTACCGGTGGCCTTAATTCAGATTTTGGACGCTTAAGGTTGAACTAGACATGTGGGTTTTCAGGCCCTTCGCCTTAACAAGTCCATGTCATAAATACTTTATACAGTCGAATTTCAATGGCTCGAACACCTTTGGGACCTCGAAAATCTGTTCGACACAGGGGTAGTTCGAGCCACTGGGGTTACTGTCAGGATGCATAACGAGATACTTTTTGACATCTTTTCGGTGTTCTATAATGAATATGTATGCTGTGTGTACTCATTAGAATCCGAGTGTACACAGCATACATTTGCAAGATAAAAGACTAAAGTTTCCTTAATTATCCCCCACTATTTCTTACGTAGAGGATTTGGCTAGGGGCTCAAGAATGTGTTCGACTCATCCATGGGTAACGAGTCATCGGTGTTCGAGCCATCGAAGCTCTACTGTATAGAGAAAACTGGGGTTTACGGTGTATACATTGTTTTCCTTATTGCTGTTCCAAGACAAGTTTTGGATACTTGATAGGACCGCTTCAATGAGTACCACAACATATGTTTTGAGTAACGTTAAGTAAAATATCACTAATTTTCATTAGCAAAAAGCGTTTTCGGGATATGAATGCACTATGATATGGTTATTGTATACCATATTTTATATACCGTATTTTTCCCATTGTTACTCAAAAAAAAAGAATAGATTGCGGGTACCAGTAAGAAACACCATGACAAGGCGGTTTTAATAAGCACCCACAAACAAGTAAGCAGATACGACTTGACAAACTCGTATCCCTAGGTTAATAATACGTTCTCTTGTCCTCTACCTGCATGACAAGTTTGATTTATCTCGAAACTGCATTCTTTGATAATCGAACACTAGTGTGTTATGCAATCCAAGATCTGTTTTTAAATATAAATGTAGCTGGGTTTATATCCGAATTGAAAGACGAATACCGCCGGTTAAAACAAAATGTGTGAGGGTCAAACAAATTAGCCAAGAGGCTTTTGATTGGTCCTTGTTATCTCGTACTCACGCTTTTTAACGTTACTCACCTTCTTTATTCTGATTGGTTGAAATTCTCTTGCACAGGCACGCATATTGAGTTTGCTTAACGCGTTTCGAGTAATCACTTTCATTGGCTGATATTAAACGCGTACAAATCGCGTGTGAACGCAATAAGCCGCACTTTGAAGCGCGATTATTTTACATGCACGCAATACGCGTTTATCACGCAGCCAATTAAATGGTTAACTTATTTGCGAGTTTATCTGTAGCCATAAAGGCAGTGCCAATGGAAATTATTATTATTTATTCTTAATAGTTTAACGGCCAAGTTTACAATATTAAGATCATGATGAGCAGATCAATTTACGTAACCAAACTTTCAAGGGCATGCTTATGTCAGCTAAGCTGTTTACCAGTTCAAAGTCCATTCGCAGTCGGTTAACGTGTGCTGCTCACGACGGGCCTCCGGGGCTGGCCATTCAAACTCAGCCAGCATAGCATTTACGCTTCATTTGTTCGGCCATCGGCTCCATCGGAAAGCCGTCCTGTGGACCATCTTGAACTGCTGCATCTGAGTTTAAACCTAAGTTTGCCAAACAGGTGTTCCCGAGTACTGTAAAAAGTTTTAAATTTTAAATATAGCAGGAAAAATAAAAAATAAAATTAATACATATCTAGTAGGTAGGACTCACAAAACATGGGAAATTTATAGAAAAGCAAGGAATCTAGTGAATAAATTATAAAAAGAAGTCTTTGAATAATTATTTTATAGCACGGGTGGTGTGTGTGTGTGTGTGTGTGTGTGTGTGTGTGTGTGTGTGTGTGTGTGTGTGTGTGTGTGTGTGTGTGTGTGTGGACAGAGAGATAGGGGGTTGTAAAGAGTCTGCTGATTCTTCGAAAATTAGCAAACCATCTATACAACTTAAAGGCGGTTCCAATGCGGTTCTTCTGTTGCGGTTTATTTTTGTTAGGGTTGTCTTTGTGTGTATGTATCGCTTATATTTTTTGTTTTGGATAGCTAATTGACCATTTTGTGGGAAAGTGACGGTCATTTTGGCTTTCTGCTATTGGTGTTTTCATTAGGGTCTACTTATGACATGTTTGTGTATCTTTCCCTTTGGTGTCTCTAATGGGAGCTATGGGTTAATTGTATCGATTCCTGATCATTGCCTTACGGACTTTTATGTTTCAGGACTCGCCAGCTGAAATATTAAACATGACGTAACAGTGACCTTTCGGATTTCATTCCGCTTTTCAATAAATAGGCCAAAGGGCATAGGAACTCACCGGTGATCATATTGGCTCAAACAGGATCTAAATCAACCTTTGTAAGTAAGTTAATTGTATCGATTCCTGATCTTTGTTTTACTTCTACTTTTTATTGTCATTACTAGCGAGAAAAAAGGAAATAATGAAAATTGAAAATGCGCAGAGAATTTTTCGGCATGAAAACAAATCCGATTGAATCTATAGTGATACATGATAAGGTCATTCGGCACCTTCATAATTGCAACAAAATATTTATAGTTGTCTTTATACATGCACGGTAATTGGTTCATTTTCTTATACATTGTCTTGATTGGTGCATGTTTATCAAAGGTATTTGTGACATCTGTTTCAAATTTTGTATACTTTTTATTTATCTACGTGGGAATATGTTATTTTCGGTTGGGTTAATAGCTTACGTAAGCCTGCCCGGGAAAAGTGTGGATAGGTAAACTGACTGGCTCATAAATTATTTAAATAGTGTTGAATGGGAAGTTTTACAAAATATAATACAATGCCGTAATTCTCTACCTCCCCTCGTTCTTATATTTCGTTTCGGTAAGGATGGATGGGACGGGAATATTCGGTTATTATATATAGACTACATGCCATGCTATAAAATGTTGTGCTATCATTTTATGTATGTGCTTTTATTGTTCGTCTGTCAGTATTTATTGTTATCATTATGTTATGACATGTATAACTTCTTCATATTTCGGAATTCAGATCTATCTATCTATCTATCTATCTCTCTCTCTCTCTCTCTCTCTCTTTCTCTCTCTCTCCACCGGCCCCGATAGCTCAGTTGGTAGCGTGTCCGCTCAGGGGAACGGGAGGTCACGGGTTCGATCCCGGGCCGCGACATACCAAAGTCGTTAAGAATGGTACTAGCTGCTCCTCGCTTGGCACTCAGATTTACGGGATAGAGCTAGGACTGGTCGACCCAGTGTCGGGATAATGTGACTGGGTGTTGTATAATATAATGTGTCTGGGACATGATACTTCAGTGAGGCAGCACTATAAAAGTGAGCATTAAGCTCCCTGTCGCAACCAGACACCGTCGTGATATGACAGAAAAATTGTTGAAAGTGAAGTTAAACCCGAATTCACTCTCTCTCTCTCTCTCTCTCTCTCTCTCTCTCTCTCTCTCTCTCTCTCTCTCTCTCTCTCTCTCTCTCTATCTATTACATGCCAATGCTTGGACGAGTATGTGCGAAGCTTTCCTAAAGACCCTTTAAAGAAAGGTATTTTGTATTGTATATTATTCTAATAACGAAGCACCTCTCCCAAACCATAACATAAATATGTTATTGTTATTAACGTATGTATGTGTATTCGCTATTTGCTGCTTGCTATCCTGTATATGAAAGTTATTGTATATGTATATATGCTCATGGACCGTAATGGCTTTTTGCATTAATAAAGTATCGTATCGTACATTGTATCGTATCGTATCGTGTCGTATCTTTTCAGATTAATGTTAATCTAGTTCTGGCAATATTATTCAAAAATACTTGATTGTCAAAATTTTAAAAGCTACTATATGAAAATTTAACCTCTTTTATCATATGACGTCGCGTCTGAGAGTGTAATAACGCCATGTAATATTTTCGATAATCCACTAGCGGATTAAATATGCAATTAGCTAGATACCTCCCGTAACGTTAAATGCACGACGTCATTAACGACGTCGCGTTTACTAACGGCGGAATATTGACATTTTTGTAAACAATCGTGAATAAATGCGTTTTAAATGCCATATGATAAATAGAATCGTGCATTCGTGCTCATGTATTATTGCATTTATCAAACTCGTTGAGGAAAAGAGATAAAATGCTCGGCAAAGCCTCGCATTGTATCCCTTTTCCTCAGCTCGTTTAATAAATTCAATAATACATGAGAACTCATGTAAGATCCTGTATGTACAACAGGTACTGTAAGGTGGATAAAAGGACTGATCAGATTATGACAGTAATTGGCCCAAGTGGACAAATTTAGATTTTCTATGCACAGGCTTTTGGAATTTGTTAAAATACCATCTAATAGGGAAGGAGTAGACATTGTCTTGAAAAAGACTGGACTTTTTATAAGGTAAGATAAATTAAAAAGTTCCATTTAATCAGTCGGTGGTTTACGCAAGCCAGCTACATCTCCTTGAAAGGTTGGCTTCTGTTTCTGGTGCCGTCCGTGTGGTGTTCTCGATTGGCTAAACCATCAAGATGGACTGTAATACATTAGGACTGCAACAGCTGAAAGATTAGAAAAAGTAAGAATATGACCGGTGTATTTATTCAGTCCAATGTATACTACAGAATTTTAAAACAGTGCCTACCCGGCTATCGGGGTTTTGAGAAATACAGTAGAACTTCGATGGCTC
This sequence comes from Lucinisca nassula, assembly GCA_963580285.1. NCBI lineage: Eukaryota > Metazoa > Mollusca > Bivalvia > Lucinida > Lucinidae > Lucinisca > Lucinisca nassula. Next base: position 59,765,266 of record OY757010.1, read on the forward strand.
GAACAGCGATGGCTCTAGCAGGGGTAGCACATATGCTATGCACATTTGCTCAGTGATTTTCTACTTATTCTGAATTTGGTTTAGTCTCGACCAGGCCTTTTCAGAAAAGATTTTCACGTGATCTGACCAGTTGCAGGAACTAGAAAAAGCAAGTTCTAAGTGATTGTGACAATTTGTCTCTTGGAGCCCAGTTCAATTCATAAAAAGTGGAGGATTAGGTGGTGACTGTGTTCTCCTTGAGATGTCATAGAGAGAGTTTTATTAGCGTTAAAATTAACTGGCCAATCGTCTGCCCAGTGGGATTTGTATATCGATATTTAATTTAGGCCCCTGTTTGAATTATTAAAATACATATATTTTTTTAAACGGGTTCCGTGACAGTTCGATTATTTCATCCATTCCTGCTTATTTTCAAAATACTGAAACACCCATAATGTGCTATAAATACAATAAAACTGTTAGATATATCATTTTAAATTTTAATAAACTTGTTTCTGATCTTGAGATCGACACTAAAACTCCTGATACATGTGATTGCAAAGATTCAGTGTATTGCTATCCTGCTGCTGGTCATATTATTACTGGCAATTTAAAAAATTATTCCCGATTCTAGGATACGTGATATAATTTATAAAGGACCGAAATATCGATTTTCTTCTGAAATTGATTTCAATAAATGTAGAGATGAAATCGCTGCTGCCTTGAATGAATTTGGTAATCGATGGTGTAAACGAGAGTATGTTGAGCATAAAGCTCTTAAGGAATGGAAACTTAGCATTCTGAAATTAGTGGATAAACGCATTTCTTTTTATTCGCAAAATAAGAACTTATTACCTCCTAAACCTAAGACGTCTTTACGTCACCTTAAACTAGGTATTCAAGAATTTCATAGGAAGTTTGTTTTGGCTCCAGCTGATAAGGCAGCTTACAATGTGGTCGTTGTTTGACGGCTCCACTATGTTAACACTCTTCAGCAAGAACTTGGTGGTATTAAGACCTATGAACTTCAGCCTTTAGCTGTATAGAGGGCTTCATTTGATAACCACATTTGTCATTCAGCCACCAAGTTTGCTGACTGTGCTACAGAAGGCCAAGACAAGCTTCCTACGTCATATTGGTTACCTAAACTTCATAAAAGACCATACAAAGCACGGTTTATTGCAAATTCAAGCTCTTGTACTACCACTGAACTCTCCAAATTATTAACTTCATGTTTTACTGCCATCAAAAAGCATGTGATAAAATATTGCGACAAAATCTTCGAAAGATCAGGTAGAAATCTGTTTTGGTCTATAAAAAAAAGTCTTATGAAGTCTTAAATAAATTGAAATCCAGGCGTTTTCGTGCTTCAAGTCTGTCTACTTAATGATTTTTCCACCCTTTACACTACACTTCCTCATAATCTTATAAAAGAAAAACTTAATGATTTAACTGAATGGACATTGCATAGGGAAGACTCCCAATAACTTGCATGTAATGTAAGACATGTTTTTGTCACTTCCGAAGAGCATAAAAATTATACTTTTATGGTCATGTCAGAAAGTGTGTGAAGCTCTGACCTTTCTACTTGACAATATTTACATAAGATTTGGTACTAAGTTATTTAGACAAGTTTTGGATATTCCGATGGGTACTAATTGCGCACCATTTGTGGCTGATCTGTTTTTGTTTTGTTTTGAGAGAGACTTCATGATGTCCCTGTCTGCTGAAAACCAGTCTGAAATCATTGAAGCTTTTAGCTTCACTTCTTGATATTTGGATGATTTATTAAATGTTGATAATACATATCTCGATGGTTTGATCAGTCAGATTTACCCCCCAGAACTTCAGTTAAATAAAGCAAATTCTTCTGATACCGAGGCCCCGTTTTTGGATTTACATCTATCTATTGTAGATGGGTATGTTTCATGCAAAATTTATGATAAACGCGATGATTTTGATCTTGAGATTGAACATTTTCCTTTTTTGGATGGTGATGTTCCTCGTGCGCCATCATATGGCGTTTATATTTCGCAATCTATTCGATTCGATTTGCCAGAGTGTGTAATCATGTAACTGACTTCAACACTCGTAATAAATTTTTAACGGCTAAACATCTTAATCAGGGTTATCGGTACCATAAACTACGCAAAGCCTTTTCAAAATTTTATAGACGTAATTCTGATTTAATTTCAAAATTCAATATTGGACTTAAATCTCTTCTGCAACAATATCTATCGGAACCTGAATTTTATGGTGACTTAGTATATAAATTCAGAAAAATATATAACCGCAATGACTTCAGCACCCAATTTCGTAAAATCATTCTTCGATATAAAAAGATTGGGTACAACATAAATGTTATACGATAGACTGCATGCATAGTAGTTAACCCAATCACGGTTGACAACTTTGCTTCCCTCCTTAATTGCACGCCGGTAGGTCAGGCCTCAGATTCTATTACGGTTCCAACGTAAAAGCTTATTGAGAATTAGAGAGATCTAATTCAAGGTAATTTTGGTTGGTGCCTGATGCTCTGTCTCTGGTCGGGCCCATCGGAGTCCTTTTGCTCCAGCATTTCAGTGGTTTCTTGCTGTCGAGTCATCACCGTTGTTTCATCTCTGTGGTTGTTTGATTATTTGTGTTCACAGAGATGTTGCACTGATGAGTCAGGAGGCCCTCATGCGGACTGATCAAATTATTTGTCTAAATCGCGACGGAAGAAAGGGCGAGGATTGTGGCCACGTAAAATCGATTTAGCACCCCCCCCCCCAGTGGAATTCGTTTCTGCTGACCATCTTCTGTTGCGGTTTATTTTTGTTATGGTTTGTCTTTAGGTGTTTGTGTCGCTTTTGTTTTGTTATTTTATTTTGGATAGCCTATTGGCCATTTTCTGGGAAAGTAACTGTCCTTTTGGCTTTCCGCTGTTGGTGTTTCTACTAGGGTCTGTTGTTTCATGTTTGTGTGTCTTTCCCGTTGGTGTCTCTGATGGGAGATGTGGGTTGATTGTATCGATTCCGGGTCATTTTTTCTGAAATTTGGATTTGAAATTATTGGATTATCTTGCTTTATCGGCGTGGAATTTCAAAGTCCCATACGTGGGTACTGCCGGCCCAGGAATCACCAAACACCAAAAGCCCAGGAAACACCAAACAGAGCGGTTTTCAGCTCACCAGAGCCGAAGCCTCCGGGGGAGCTTATAGGATAGGCAGTTGTCCGTCGTCGTCGTCGCCGTCGTCGTCGTATGTCGTGTGATGTCAACACTTTCAAACGACATCTCCTCTGAAGCCACTAGGCAGATCGATTGGGCCCAAATTTCATCTGTAGCATCCTTGGGTTGAAGGATTGAAAGTTTGTGTTTTTTTATGAAATTCGCCTCGTTAGTTTGATTGCTATGGCAACCACGATTTTGCAGAGACTTATAATGGGGAAAATTGGAAAATGGCATTTACTGCCAAGCCTCTGCAGATATTTTGACAAAACTTTCATAGAAATGTTTCTTAGGCAATCTACTATCTGTCATATGATTTCAGGTCTAATTATCATTTGTATTGGTTGCCATGGAAACCAAAATGAAAAAAAAATAAAAACAAAAAATACTTAAAAATCATCTTCTCATAAACCGTATGCACTATGAGGCTGAGAGTTTAAGGAAATATTCATAAACCGTATGCACTATGAGGCTGAGAGTTTATGGAAATATTCATAAACCGTATGCACTATGAGGCTGCGAGTTTATGGAAATATTCATAAACCGTATGCACTATGAGGCTGAGAGTTTATGGAAATATTCACCCTACTTGCCTTTACAGGTTTTTTTTATGAAATTCGGCTCTTAAGTTTGGTTGCTATGGCAACTTAGATTTTCCAAGGACTTATAATGGGGAAAATTGAAAAATGGCATTAACTACCAAGCCTTTGCAGATATTTTGACAAAACTTTCATAAAAATGTTCCTTGAGTAAATTTCTCTCAGCCATATGCTTTAATGTCAACCTTGGGATCCCGTAGGTTGTGCCGGGGCCATGCCCCGCCCCCTTCACTTCATAAATGCCTTATATTTCAGAAACCTTACAAATCCACACCCTAAACCATATATATAGAGGATATTTGATTTTTTTCAGAGTAAGATCGAATTTTATTTCACCGAATGAACACCAAAACCAGTATTTTCACGAGTGGCGTAGCCACGAGTGACAATTCCAGTTTAGGTGTTCAGGAGTGAAATAAAAATTTGATCGTACACTAAAAAAATCAAATTTTCTGTTTCTTACATGCTTCAAAACGGCAATATTTAGCTTCACTAATCGCGTCGCTCACACTAAGAGAAAACTAACTTTGTTCCTGGTCGTTTCGCGAGAATTGAGTGGTGACCAACATATTAACTGGGTATAATATTGGGTGTAAACTCAAAAGTTTGCACCTGAGAAATAGCCTGGGATGGCAATTTTATGAATGGTTACTGAAATAATTGAGATATTAGTTTCCCAAAGAAGTCGCGGACAGATCTAACGTCGTGCAACAAAATACGTGACGTCATCGTCGAAATGGCGTCATTAACGTACACGTGACGTGTGAACGGGCAAAGCGTCAAATCTTGTACAGTTCATTAATTTTCAATCATCTGACGATGGAATTCTGATCACAGAATTAGATTTGGAGAAGAAAAGTAGTCCCAAACAGTGAAAAATAAAAATGATATCAGTCACTGTTTGAAACAGTGACAGTATCATTTTCTATTTCACTGAGAAATCTCTATATTTATTGAAAAGCATGTAAGACATTCTTGTTCCTTATGATAACATGCATTAAGTGACACCAACCTGGGGGTCCCCCGGATGTGCCGGGGACATACCCCACCCCTTTCACTTCATAAAATGTCATTTATCTCATACACCATTCAGATCCCCACCCCAAAACCATATATATTCTTGTTTCTTATGATAAGACGCACTCAGTGACACCAACCTGTTGTCTCCCGGGATGTGCCTGGGTCATGCCCCACCCCCTCCATTTCATAAAAGGTCCAATATCCCAGAAACCTTACAGATCCCCACCCCTAAACCATATATATTATCGTTCCTTATGATAAGTCGCATTCATTGACAGCAACCTGGGGGACACACGGGATGTGCGCGGGGGGGGGGGGGGCGCATCAGACTCCACTTCATAGAAGGCCAAATATTCCAGAAACCTTACACATCCCACCCCTACATGATATATATTCTTGTTCCTTATGATAAGATGCATTAAGTGACATCAACCTGCCCCCCCCCCCCCCCCCCGATATAAGCCGGGGACATGCCTCCCTTCCACTTCATAAAATGCCATTTATCTCAAAACCATTCAGATCCCCACCCCTAAACTATATATATTCTTGTTCCTTATGATTAGACGCAATCAGCATGACACCAGCATGCCCCCCCACCCGGGTGCCACGGGCCATGCCCCACCCCTTTACTTCATTAATAGCCATATATCTCAGAAACCGTTAAGATCCTCACCCCTTAACCACATATATTTTTGTTCCTTATGATAAGACCCCACTTCATAATAGGCCATACATCTCAGAAACCATTCAAATCCCCACCCCATAATCACATATATTCTTGTTCACTGTTATTAGACACATTCAGTCACCCCTATCTGGCGGGGTCCGCAGGGACCAGTTCTCTCCCATCCATTTCATAAAAGGGCATCATATCTCAGAAACCGTTCAGCATTCAGTGACAACAATCTTGGGCTTTTCTGTGATTCGCCATGCCCGAATCCCTCCGCTGCTTAAAAAGCCATACATATCCCCACCGCTAAACCATATATGTCTCTGTTCCTTTTGATAAGACGCATCAAGTGACACCAACCAGGGCTCCATTGGGTTCATGTCCCTTCCTCTCTACTTTATAAAACACCTAATATTTCAGATACAGTTCAAATGGGTGCTCATTTGGGTATGGGTTTGTTTGAGAGACTTTATAATTGGTAGATTAAAATTATATCATGTTAATATACATCGCTGCCATTGGGCAGTTCCCACCTGAGCTCTGGTTTATGAAATTTGGCTATTTGGTTTGTTTGCTACGACAAGTTAAGAGTTTCCATTGACTTATAACGGGAAAAATTGAAAAATGACATTTATGCCTTTCAAGATGTTTTGTCAAACTTACATAGAAATGTTCCTTTAATAATGTTCTTATAGGCATATTGGTTGCCACAGATGAGAAATTGTCAATTGGCATCTGTTGTCCTGCAACAACACATTCAAGCGACACCAGACACTAGGCTGATTGGGTCCAAATGTTATCTGTAGCAGCCTTGGGCGCAGGGTTTCCATGGTTAATTAAAACACATTGCTGTCAGTGGGCAGTGCCCCATGAGCTCTGTTGAGCATAATGGCCCATGGGCCTCTTGTTTATTGTGCGGTAGGACTTGAGATGCCATTTCTTCTTAGTGTCGGGTAAACGTCCCTCAAAAAGTGTTAACGGGAACGGAAAACCTCAACGCAAACAATACAAAATTAACAGTTGCTCAAGCCCAATGGATAAAGGAGAATACATTATGCACGGAGTGGCTGCAGTGAGCGTCCGCGTACTGAATATGAGTGCCGGTAAAGTAGAAGTAAAACAAAGATCAGGAGTCGATACAATTAACTTACTCAACCCATCAAAGACACCAAAGGGAAAGAAACACAAACATGAAGCGACCAGAACATAATGGAAACCTAAACAAAGGAAGGCCATAAGGACAGTTACTTTCCCACAAAATGGCCAAATGGCCATCCAAAATAAAAAGACACAAGTGATACACACAGTAAGTAACAAATAACAACATAAATAAACCGTCACAGAAGAAACGCCTTGGAACGGTCAGAATTCCACTGGGGGGCTTAAATCGATTTTACATGGCCATAATCCTCGCCCTTACCTCTGTCGCGGCAAACACTAATTTTGTTAAGTCCGCATGAAGGCTTCCTAACGCATCAGTTTAACATCTCCGAGAACATACAAACAAAAAAAACTACAGAGATGAAACAAGGTTGAGGATTCGACAGCAAACAACAACAGAATTGCTTGAGCAAAAGAAAACCAACAGTTAGACTCCGAGGGGCCCGACCAAAGACGGAGCATCAGGCGCCAACCAACATAAAGAATACTAAAATAAAATTCCATTTATGTTTTACGCTGGAACCGTCAGATAATCTAAGGCCCGACCCACCGGTGTGCAATCAAAGAGGGAAGCAAAGTTGCCAACCGTGATTGGGTTAACCACCATGCATGCAGTCTGTTTTATAACATTTATGTTGTACCCAATCTTTATATATCGACGAACGATTTTACGAAATTGGGTACTAAAGTCATTACAGGCATGGATTTTTCTATATACTAAGTCGCCATAGAATTCCGATAGGCCTTGTTGCAGAAGTGGTTTAAGTCCAACATTGAATTTTGAAACCAAATCAGAATGACGTCTATAAAACTTAGAAAAGGTTTTACGTAGTTTATGGCACCGATACCCGTGATTCAGAAGTTCAGCGGTTAATAATTTATTATGAGTGTTGAAGTCGGATACATGACTAGACACTCTAGCGAATCGAATTAACTGCGAAATGTAAACCCCGTACGATGTCGCACGAGGAACATCACCGTCCAAAAAAGGAAAATTTACGATCTCGAAATCAAAATCATCACGTTTATCATAAATTTTGCAAGAAACAAATCCATCTACAATAGATAAATGTAAATCCAAAAAGGGGGCTCGGTATCAGAGGAATTTGCCTTGTTTAACTGAAGTTCTAGGGGATAAATCTGACTGATCAAACCATCAAAGTAAGTATTGTCAATATATTTAATAAATCATCTAAATATCTAGAAGTAGAGCTAAAAGCTTCAATAATTTCAGATTGGTTATAAATGGAAAGCGACAGCATGAAGTCTCTTTCATGACAATACAAGAACAGATCAGCCACAAGAGGTGCGCAATTCGTACCCTTCGGAATACCCACAATTTGTCTAAATAACTTAGTACCGAATCTAATATAAATATTGTCAAGTAGAAAGGTGAGGGCATCACACACTTTCTGACATGAACAAAGTGTATAATTCTTATGCTCATTAGAAGTGAAAAATGCATTTCTGACATTACATGCAAGATAGAGAGAATCTTCTCTGTGAAAAGCCCATTCAATTAAATCATTAAGCTTTTCTTTTATAAGATTATGAGGAAGTGTAGTGTAAAGAGTGGAAAAATCGTAAGTAGACAGACTTGAAGCACGAAAACGTCTGGATTTCAATTTATTTAAAACCTCATTCGATTTTTTATAGACCAAACAGATTGCTTCCTGATCTTTCAAAGACTTTATCACAATATTTAATCACATGCGTTTAATAGCAGTAAGACAGGAAGTTAATAATTTACAAAGTTCAGTGGTAATTCAAGAGCTAGAGTTTGCAATAAACCGTTCTTTGTAAGGTCTGTTATGAAGTTTTGGTAACCAGTATAGCGTAGGAAGCTTGTCTTGGCCTTCTGTGACACACACAGCAAACTTGGTGACTGAAAGACCAATATGTCCATCTACTATAGCTCTCTCTTCAGCTAAAGGCTGAAGTTCATAGTAGGTCTTAGTACCACCAAGCTCCTGCTCAAGCGTGTTAACATAGTGGAGCCGTCACACAACGACGACGTTGTTTGCGGCCTTGTCTGCAGGGGCCAAAACAAACTTCTTATGAAATTCTTGAATACCTAGTTTAAGATGACGTAAAGACGTCTTAGGCTTAAGGAGGTAATAAGTTAGTATTTTGAGAATAGAAAGAGATGCGTTTATTCACTAGTTTTAAAATGCTAAGTTTCCAGTCCTTAAGGGCTTTATGCTCAACATACTCTCGCTTACATCATCGATTACCGAATTCATTCAAGGCAGCAGCGATTTCATCTCTATGGTTACTGAAATCAATTTTAGAAGGAAACCGATATTTCGGTCCTTTAGAAATTATATTCCTTATCCTAGAATCAGAAATAATTTTCAAATCGCCAGTAATTACATGACCAGCAGCAGGATAGCAATACACTGAGTTTTTACAATCACATGAATCAGGAGTATAAGTATCAATATCAAGACCTCAAACAAGTTTATTTAAATTAAAAATGATAGATCTAACAGGTTTGTTATATTTATTGCAAATTATAGGTGTTTCAGTATTTTGAAAATAAGCAGGAATGGAGGAAAGCGCCGAGCTCTCACGAAAAATACTGGGCAAATCTATAAAATCCATACCCTTATTAATGAAGGATATTTTGAAGAAATGGCGTTTATGATTAATCTCAGAATCAATGTAAGGACGGAGAGTATGCTGAGTATAGCCTCTAGTTAAGAGAGCCGCATCATATAACTGATTAGAACTATCGTAGAATTTATTCGCCTCGGTGTCCAGAAGACGAAAAACATAAAACGGGTAATGAACTTAGAAATGAAAGCATAGGCGCATAGTAGTTGTAAGCCTGCTCAGGCAACGAGGTATGCGTTGGACCGTCCCTGCAAATAAACGCTAGCAGTTTGGTTGGGCGGTAGAGCTAGAGGTGTCATATATCAAAGCCCAAAGGCGTCTCCAACAATGCGTCGGCCTCGGTAGCTCAGTCGGACGCGCGATTGGCTGGTGATCAAGAGGACGCGGGTTCGATACCTGCCGGGGTCGGCAACATTCTTTCGTGGAGATTGATCGTGAAATCTTTTCTACTCTCCCTTCCGCTGATTCAAAAAGGGCAGTTCTCAGTTTCTGGCGAAAGAATGTGCACTGTTCTGGTTAACCGCTAACGTATATGCCTGTCCAGGAAAAATGTGGATAGGTAAACTGGCCGGCTCAAAAATGACCTGAACTAGAGAACTCCAATACAATACAATCAATCAATCAATCAAAGTCTCCAACATTGATCTAAATAGTGTTGATGTGGACGTAAAACATTAAACAAGAGGGTCCAATGGCCCTATATCGCTTACCTGTGTACCAGAAAATCATTATTGTAGGAGAACACTTTTCATTGCTATATACTAAATATCTAATCTCTGGGCCTTATGGTTTCGAAGAAGAAGATTCTTGAAGTTTTTTCCAGTATAAGTCTATAGGAGCTAATGAGCCCTGGGGCGTGGCCAATTTTGACCCAAAGGAAATGGTTGGCAGGATTTATGTAGGTGACCATTTTATGTTGGTATATACTAAATATACAAGGTCTGTACTTCATGGTTTCAGAGAAGAAGTTTTTTGAAGCTTTTTTCTCCATTATAAGTTTATTGGAGTTAAGATCCCACAGGATTTGGCCAATTTTGACCCAAGGGGCATGATTGGCAGGATTCATGTTGGCGACCACTCAACATTGCTACATGCTAAATACCTAAGCTCTGGACATTATGGTTTCAGAGAAAAAGATATCTGAAGTGCTACTTTTTTTTTTTTTTTCATTTTAAGTTTTTTTTCCATTTTAAGTCCATAGTAGCTAATGGGCCCATGGGCGTGGCCAATTTTGGCCTAAGTGGCATGGTTGGCAGGATTTCTTTAGATGGCCATTTCCTGTTGCTACATACTAAATATCTAAGCCCTGGGACTTGCGGTCTCAGAGGAAAAGATTTTTGAAGTTTTTTCCTCCATTATAAGTCTATGGGAGCTAATGGGCCCATGGGCGTGGCCAAGTTTGACCCCAGGGGTATGGTTGGCAGGATTTATGTAGGTGACCATTTGACGTTGCTACATGCTATATATTTAAGCTCAGAGCCCTGTGGTTTCAGAGAAGAAGATTTTTGAAGTTTTTTTTTTAATTGTAAGTCTATGGGAGCTTAAGAGCCCTAGGGTGAGGCCAATTTGGATCCAAGGGGCATAATTGGCAGGATTTATGTAGATGGGCACTTGACGTTGCTACATACTAAATATATCTAAGCTTTCAGAGAAGAAGATTTTTTTTTCCATTATAAGTCAAAGGGAGTTGATGAACTTGGGCGTAGCCAATTCTGACCCCAGGGGCAGGGTTAGCATGTTTATGTAGGTGACTATTTTATGTTGCTAGATACTAAATATCTAAGCTCTGTGCTTCATAATATCAGAGAAAAGGAGTTTTGAAGCTTTTTTCCATTATGAGTCTATGGAAGCTAAGGAACCCTTGGGCGTGGCCAATTTGGACCCCAGGGGCATGATTGGCAGGATTTATGTTGGTGACCACATGTCGTTGCTACATGCTAAATATCCACGATCTGGGCCCTGTGGTGTCAGAGAAGAAGAATTTTGAAGTGTCCCCCCTTATAAGTCTATGGGAGCTGATGAGCCCTGAGGCGTGGCCAATTTTGGCCCCAGGGGTATGGTTAGCATGATTTATGTAGGTGACCATTTTATGTTGCTTCATTCTAAATATCTAAGCACTGTGCTTCATGATTTTAGAGAAGAAGATTTTTTAAGCTTTTTTTATTCTATTATAAGTCTATGGGAGCTAAGGGGCCCCGGGATGCTGCCTATTTGGACCATAGGGGCATGATTGGCAGGATTTATGTGGGTGACCACTTGACGTTGCTACAAGCTAAATATCTAAGCTCTGGGCCATGTGGTTTCAGAGAAGAAGATTTTTTTTTTTAATTTTCCCATTGTAAGTCTATGGGAGCTATATGTCGCCATCGCATCCAGAAGTCCAATCCGATCAGCCCAAAAACCTTATGCAGCCGTTCTCCCTACCTGATAATGCTTCTCATGAAATTTGATCAAGATTGGCCATGGGGTATTGGAGATATACTTATTTGAAATTGTTTACGGACGCACACACGCAGTCGCACAACGGAAAAAAATATGATCACAAAAGCATACCTTGTCAACACTTTTTCATTTTCCAGTAGTCCGACTATTACCGGTTCAAATAAACTGTGAACGGCGGACCTCCAACTTTCGCTTCTTGTTTTTACATTATATATGCAACATTTAGTCATTTAAATTGGGAAAGGTATAAGGAATTTGCATGTATGGGCAGGCTATTGTTTTGTCATTGTTTTCTTTCTTTATTAAATTAAAATTCTTCTTGGCAAGCACATAAACTTACTCTATTACTTTTTCATTAAATCAGCATGTTTTCCCCGTTTTCTAAAAATTAATCTAATCGACTAACGGTTTTCTTTTATCTGTTATTTTCTCTGTTCAAATCAGTTCAGTAAGGGAGGTAATACAAACTGACTGACACATAGACTGGCTTCCGTCTTTCTTAGATTGGTTTAGGTTACATGATGGGTGATTTGCAACAACATCAGCATCCAACCCCTGTGATGCAAGCATGTTCTCTTTCAGCAGACAGGCGTGTTGAGCGTAACAAAACTGCGATGTCGGAACAGGCTCCACCATCTCCATATCGTAGACTGTTGGTACTTGTAACCAACACCCACAATCCAAATTTGAACTTGAAATAAGAAGATAACCAAATATTTTCATCTGAAAAAATGCTAGTTCCAGTGATGTAACAACATCACGAAAACACGCCTATATAATTTTGACCCGGCCTCAGACCTCTCTTTTATAAAAAAGTAAAACTGGGGTTTACAGGAGTTTTCATTATTTTTTCTTAAAACAACACCTGTAGACTGTAGGTACTCTTTAGAACCGCCACGACGAGGCGGTTCTAATGAGTAGATCTACCACAATCTATTTTTAGAGCAGATATGTGACATTGGAATTTTTTGTTAAAAAAATTCAATATACAATGTATTTGAATAGGCGTGTTTTCGTAATGAGGCGCCATTTTAGCGTCCAAGGCGTTGTCTATCGTCCACAGGCCCCGTAGCGCTGTGCCTTTCAACCAATCGAGCAATCGTAGTGTGCGAACAACCCATACGCTCTGCAACTTTGTGGTATGAAAGCTAGCCCACCTTTAATCAGGTCTGAGAGTTTAGCTATTTCTAAAGACTGTCCATAAAAATAAAGACAGTCTTTAAATTTATGGACTCACGTGTCTCTATAAAGCAATGCACATCGTAAGAAATTTCAAAAATTCGAAAATCGCAGATTATGTATTATATAAACTTCTTCGTTACATGATGAATTGCATGCAAAGAAAGATTTTTCTCGAATCTGTTGTCTAATTTTCGAGTATTTATATAAAACGGCTACGGAAGATATTCTTGTTTAGGTTTTCTCCCTTCATATACTTTACAACAAGTGTGCCACGCTTTAGGTGACATATTTCATTGTTTATGGTGTAAGGGAGAAAACCTGAACTACACAGAATCAATTATTTAGTTTCTTGAATTATTAATCAACAAGACAACGGACCATACTCAGTTTTCAGCTACAGGCAGATTATCATGTAATAAAGAAGGTTGCATAACACATGTACTGCGATTTTCGATTTTTTTAAAATTTGTACGATTTGCATTGCTTTCTATAGACACGTGAGTCCATAAATTTAAAGACTGTCTTTATTTTTATGGACGGTCTTTATAAATAGCTAAACTCTCAGACCTGTTTACTAATAGATTATGAGTACGCGGTTAGATCCACCTCATTGAGGTGGTTCTAACGAGCAACCATGATATACATGTGCGCCCAACGAAGACTCAGGTCAGCCTGCGCATCCGCGCAGTCTGATCAGAGTCTTCCTTGTGCGCTCTAAGGATAGCTAAGGGCCCAATGCTACACCATGCAGCAAGAGAAGTCTGTGGTTAGACTATATGGATGCGCAGGCATATCTGAGTCTTCGATGGGCGCACATGTCTTATTGTATCAAAATCCATGTTCTAACAGCACGCGAATTTCATGATTTGAACATGGTTTTTGCTGTTTGAGCAAGGCTTTCGGTCCATTTGACAATGGCTTCAAACAGCAATGCGCATAGGTATTTATGCAAGAATAGTGAATTAAATATGGAAATTAGCTAGATACGTCCCGTAACGTTACAGTACGGCGTCCTTTACTAATGGCGGAATATTGACATCTTTGTAAACAGTCGTGAATAAAACGTTTTAAATGTCACATAGAATTTTGCATTCGTGTCCATGTATTATTAAATTTATTTAACTCGTTGAGGAAAAGAGATAAAATGCTCGGCAAAGCCACGCATTTTATACCTTTTCCTCAACTCTAATAACTTCAATAATACATGAGCACTCATGTAAGATCCTCTATATTGCCTTTCTGTGTTTGTTCCAAATGTAAATTTGAAACATGTTATCGTTACAGGTTTACGTCGGCATCCACGTCGCCAACGACCAGAAATTGGCTTCCTCGTTGCACTCGCTCGTCACCAGCTGACAGTTGAAAAAGATGGCATTCTCCTGTTTGATCACGTGATAACTAACATCGGAAATGCCTTTGACAGCAAGACTGGGACGTTTGTTTGCAGAATACCCGGAACGTACATGTTTGATTTAAATTTAGTTGCTGATGTTGAGAGCTACGTGGAAGCAAGCATAAAACTGAATGGTGTCTCGGAAGTCACAGCTATTAGTGATCACCGCATAAGAACTTCCGGTTGGGATCAAGGAAGCGCAGTCGCCATCTTGATTCTCAGGAGAGGGGATGTAGTTTCTGTTAACATAGACTGGCCGATTGAGGCACAGACGTTGCACGGGGAAGGCAAAACAACATTTTCTGGATATTTGCTTAGAAGACATTTCAACACCTGAAGCTCAGCTATGCGGTCTCTATAGCTCTCGAACATAATGTAGGAAAACGCAGCGCTGTACCGGTACAAATGTACATGTAACAGCCTTTCTTAAACTCCAAGACAGCCACGGTCTTAATCACGTGTTCCGACAAAGGAGGTCTGGGAAGCCCGAAAAGTTATGTTCACAATTCCGTGTTTCGCCCCCGCCCATAGGGGCTTGAAGAAATATATGGGCTGCATGATGCTTCCACGCAGAGTTGATTCCGGCCCGCACACTAGTACTGGTAAACTGCTTAGGGGATCTAAGCCTGTCCAGGAACCGCAGTGCGAGGCGGACCATCCATGCAAATAAACCCTATTGTTTTCATTTGGCGACAGGGCTTGAGAAGTCATTTCATCTCAATGCCGAGTAAAAGTCCCAGAAAATTGGAAGCAACGTCTCCAAAATGACCTTTACAGTGTTGACGGGGACGTTAAACCTCAAATCAAACAAACAAATCACAATTCCGTGCCATATGTACCCTTATTAATCCCGCTTTATAACAAAGACATGTTGAGTTTTCAAGGGTACATGTACACATTAGTTCGCTTGAACGTGTTCAAAAATATAGATTATGGATACTCGTAAGAACCGCCGCCTCAATAAGGCGGTTCTGATGACATTGTCTATGTCTGTAGCAGAAATAAGAAAAACCTTTTTATTTTATTTTTTTTTAAATGTCACCTTTTGAGTCCTAAGAGTTTGAGACACGGATGTTTAATTCTGTTGATATACACATAGCTTATTAACATGTAACTGCTGCAGTAAACACATCGAGTGACACACCTATATTAATTTGACCCCTTGAACCCCACTTTTATATACTATAACTGGGGATTAGCAGGGGTATACCTTATTTTTCTTATTTCTGCTCAAAAATATAGATTGCGGGTACTCGTTAGAACCGCCTCATCGAGATTGTGATATTTTTCTTATTTCTGCTCAAAATATAGATTGTGGGTACTCGATGAGGCGGTTCTAAAGAGTACCCACAATCTATATTTTAGAGCAGAAATAAGAAAAATGAGGTTTACCCCTGTAAACCCAAGTTTTGCTATATAAAAGTTGGCTTCAAGGGGGTCCAACTTATACATGCGTGTTCTCTCGATGGCTTTCTCAGTCCGTTTGAAGAAATTTTGGGTCAAGGAGTGGCCTAATAACGCAGAGCGAAGACTCTGATAAGACTGCGCAGTCTGATCAGAGTCTTCGCTTGGTGCACATTATTATCAAATAACCTGTTCACTTGGCTCGGTCAATATAAATGACGGCTCACATGTACATGTATATGGCCTTAGACATGTAACGCGATGGTATTGTTGTGTTGTAGTATACAGCCCACACAACAGCTAAGATCATGTTGGGTCAGTCAGTTACCATCATTGTTCCTGGGCAGGCTTAGACACTCTAAGCGGTATACAAGTAGTTAGGTTTACAAGTAGTTAGAAGCCGCCCGCTGTAGCTCAGTCGGCTGCGCGTCTGATTGGTGATCAGGAGGACGCGGGTTCGATACCTACCGGGGTCGGCAGCATTCTTTCGTGGAGATTGATCATTAAATCTTTTCTACGGTCATTCTCTCCCTTCTGCTTGATTCAAGAAGGGCAGTTGTCAGTTTCTGGCGAAACAGGAAACACACCAAGCCCTTGTCCTACTATGTTAACCCACTTTTGTACCGAAAACCCCAAAACGGGTACCCGGGCAAACAGTGCAGGCCAAGATCAGACGCCGCAGAACGCGGCGGCTGATCAGGGCCTCCACTGTTTGCTAAAACGTCGGTCATTTTCAAAATAAATTTTGATGAAAACAGAACCTGACACCCCTAAATTTTGGAATTGACTACTGCTATATATAGGGAGGAAGATTCAGTTTGGTACAAAAAGGGTTAAAGAAGTAGAAAGTCACTGCACTGCCGGAAAGCCACAGCACCTTCACACCGACCCTACCTCACATCAGCGTAACGCGATGGTACATGTACCGCAATGGACTCGTGCTTCTCCTTTTAGAGTCTAAAGGTCATGTCAGCACTATCTAGGTCATACCGAATCGGTCATGCAGTAAACTAAGCACAGGAGGCCTACACATCAGTGATTAACCAATGTATTGCATTCACCTTATTTGCATTATCTGCTGGTTCCTAGTCTGAAGGTTATCAGTGTTGCAAAAACAGGTAACCAGACCCCCCTGACCTTGGAAGGTCAGGGGGGTCTGGTTACCTGTTTTTCCAATATTGACAATGTGCAAGCTGGGAGCCAGCAAATAATGCAAATATGGTGAATATTCTTTAGCCGGACACTGACAACCGCCCTTCTTGAATGCTCGTGCCAAGCAAGCAATTGCATTAAGTGAGTTCCGGTACATGTACAAATTTTATATTCTCAACACAAAGGCTGTCCTGTGCCTTTTAAAATGGTTTATATTTGATATCTTGTCTTTGTAGTACTGTGATAGCAGGAATTCAGTCCCCGCTTTGGACTCAATCCCATCCATTATCGTAATAATCTTAGTATTAGGACAGATAGGCCCAAGCAAACAGTGCAGACCCAGATCAGACGGCTCCTCATCTGCACCGTCTGCGCCTTTTGAACTCCTTGCTGCATCATGAAACCAACTTGTCAAAGTTTTAGGAGAATTACAGCAAATCCTCACGGAATCAAAATTTAAGGATTTTTACGGAACTATAACAAACTGGCGTCAATCTTGGCTCTAGAAATAGTATCTTTTAGATGAAGGTGTTTGAGTTCTTTCTTATTTCTAGTCAAAATAAAGAGTGTGGCTGATTGTTAGAACCACCAGGCCTCAATGAGACGATTCAAACGAGTACCCGCAATCTATGCTTCTGAACAAAAATACGACAACCATAAACGCCACGTTTTTGCATATAAAATGGTGTTAAGGCTCGAATTTATAACATGGACTTGTCACACAAACATGTTACCTAATATGTCAGGTCAGTTACATGGATTTGTGAGACGCCACGTCTTTATTATGGTACACATATACAATGCATGCATCAAGTAGTCAGTTTTGCATGCTCATTTTTTTTTTTAAATATTTTTCAATCATTCTCTTTTAATACGCATATACATGTTACAGACTGTATTTTGCAATTTATTGTAAAAATGCCTACATTGTAATTGCTATTTTTGCCAACATTGAGTGTAGATCTGACTAAACACGTAATTTATATTATTTATTCTTCTAATTTGTTTTGCAGAACCACGGTGCGCCAATGTGTTCTAGCAAAATATCATTTTTTTGTTTCGTTTCGATAAGTTACAGGCACCCATATTTGATGACGTCTTTCATATTTTGCTCTATTCCCTTCATTTCTGCTTCAAACAAAGGTTGCGGGTGCTCCTTAGAACCGCCTTAGCGAGGAGGATCTAAAC
Source organism: Lucinisca nassula (assembly GCA_963580285.1). Classification (NCBI taxonomy): domain Eukaryota; kingdom Metazoa; phylum Mollusca; class Bivalvia; order Lucinida; family Lucinidae; genus Lucinisca; species Lucinisca nassula. The sequence goes on from OY757010.1 coordinate 59,783,283, forward strand.
AGCACCCACAATTTGTCTTTGAAAATAGAGTACGAACAGAAATGTATTTCTATATACCATTTGCTTGTATGTGTTGAGTTTATACGCTCCCGTCAACACTATTCTGGTCATTTTGGAGACGTTGCTTACGATTTTGTGGAAATTTTAACCGACACTGAGATGAAATGACATCACAAATCCTACCATCCGAAGAAACCGTTCTAGTTTAAGTGACGGTACGACTCCCACCACTTTGCCTGTGCAGGTTTATGCCTTCTAAACACATTACCAGTACTCAAATGTTCGACTGGTTTCAGCTCTGTACGCAAGCACCATGCAAATTATTTTTCTTTGCCCCGTATACCCTCGTAAACATCAATTTCCACAATGTAAAGTTGGGCTATAAGGTTATACGGAGTCGCTCACGTGAAGTCCTATTTTACACATTAGTCTTAAGGGGAATGGGAACACCTGGTAGATTTTTCCGCCACTTTTCAAAGGGAGTCAATTTTAGGGACTACCTGTTCGCTGTTCTATAAACTATATACCACGGAAAAAGGGGTCTACTCTTGCAGGAAAGAATTTGTTCTTCAGGAGCAATTTCTTTCTTTGAAGAGTTGACCCCTTTTGACATGGGAGACAAAAATTCTTTTGCATGAGTTGCCTCCCCTGAAGGTGTATCCATTCCCCTTAAAATACCATAATTTTTCAAGTTCTGCGCTACTGTATTTTTGAATTAGCAACATTATACAACATGATATATGACTACAATATTTGTATTTATTTATCTTATTTAAGTTTTCAAATTTTATGTATTAAACATTACTTACCATGACTTTTAAAAACCAATTTAAATTGGACTTTTTGTTGTGTTTTAGTTTCTTTCTACGGAGACCTGTTTCACTGGGATAGCGCCAATGTGCTTACAGTTCCAGATTTCCTTAACAACAAGATCATTAGACCTGTTTGTCTATTTTTTTAAGTCTAAAATTTTCCTAACATTGGTCTTAACCCTAGTCCTGCTGAATAAATTACTTTAGCCACACCCATTTTCGAATGTCCACCAATCAAAGTATTTTATAATGCATTCATTCAGTCCACAAACTTCATGACAAAGTAGATCTTGATCAGATGGCTTCTTGTCTGGATCAGCACTGCAAAAGTAGGAGCTGTCGTTTTCAGCGGGATGTCCTGCTGAACATGACAACCCCCTACCTTTACAAACAGGATCAGGATCTACACGGTTTGTCATTCAGTTTCCATATAGGAATGAAGAATACATCATACATGTATGAAGAAATTTGATTGGTTGATAATCAGAAATGGCTGTGACAACTTTAACCTATTCTGCAGGACAATGATTAATACATTCGAATTTTATCAAGTTTAATTAAACAGTCGCTAGAGATGTTAATTGGGGTAGTAGGTTTTGTCTGTTCATCCGTAACACAACGATAGACTGGGTATCTCGTTTTATAAGAGATTGTTTCGAACTGATCAATAACCAGAGGAGTACCCGGAGAAGAATAAATCCACCGTCGGTTCGATGCCCATGAGCGCCCACACATGAGCACCCGCACTCATGAACTCGCTTGAAGCGTTGCACAACTTAGAGTCACACATGTGACCATTGCGAGGCTACAGAGGTGAGAGTCCTAATGAGGCCACTGAGGCCCAACACACTGGGTATATTTTACCATTGTCCTATAACCCAAACCCACTATAAACCCACCTTTGTAAACAGTGTACATCCAGAACAGAATTTGTTATGTGATCATTATCTACACTGTCATTCAGTTTGCGATTTGAATGAATGGATTATATCAATAAACCAGTGCTTCAGCTGAAGTGCACGACCCGCCGGATGCTTTTAGCCATATATGGGTATGTCGGCCATTTTGGTCATGTGACCTGGACCTGAAACGGTTCCCCCAATAAATGCGCCTTATCGTAAGGAGCAAATATATATCTTATACTTTAGTACTGTATTCTGAATCGTTTGCAGGATAAAATGCATTCTCACTTTTCCAATACAAAAGCATATGTGTCAAAGTTTAACCTGGGCACAAAGAAGGTCAAGGTCAACCCAGGGTCACCATTTTAGCAATTTATGATGGGCCTACGTCCCAGATGCTATTTATCAAGTTTCGTGGAAATCTGCCCAGTGGTTCTGGAGAAGACTATTTTTTACCATATATGGCTTGGTGGCCATTTTGGTCATGTGACATGGACCCCATGAGCAAATTTTGGTTTCCCCCATCCCATAGAGGCTCCATATGAAATTTGACTTCAATCGGCCCAACGGTTTCCGAGGAGAAGCAGTTCAAAAAATTTCACATTTTTCGCCTCGGCGAGGCTATACTAAATGGAATGTAATATTTCGCAAGTTCGTTGGTTTGATCTCATTGATATCTATAAGTATGCCAAAAATTGTTTAAATATTCCAAGCGGTTAAGTCACTATCACCAATTTTCACAAACGGTTTGCGGACGGAAAGACAGACTGACAGAATCATGTCTCAGAATCAGTCGGTCGCTTTTTCTGCGGGTCGTGCAATTCGAATGGTTGATAGTCAGACATGAGTGTGGTAAAATGTAATTTTATACAAGAGGACAAGGGTAAAAATCGTTAGTCCTTAGGCTTGCGAATAGTGTGTGGCTGTCCGTGTACATGTACCGTAGCTTTATACATGCACCTTTTATCTCGTGAGATGGAGTTACGGTGCGGTACCATCTCACACTTCTAATCTACGCTTTGTTACTTACCGTAATGATCCTTAGTATTGGGGCAAATAGGCCAACGCATACATTGCAGACCCAGATCAGACTGCCTGATCAGGGTCTACACTGTTTGCCACAGTGCAGACCCAGATCAGACTGCTCATTCAAATCGAAAACTGAATGACAGTGTAGATACTGATAACATAACTTCTGATCTGGATCTACGCTGTTTACAAAGGCGGGGGTTCTCGTCAATCGTAGAACAAAGGTAAATTATACCCAGTGTGTTGAGCCTCCGTGGCCTAGCACTCTTAATCCTAGTACTCCTAAAGGAGCAGTCTGAACATGGTCTATACTGTTTGCCATTCCGTATGCACATTTAGTCTCCTTGCTGGATCGGGAAACAAATTTGTTAACATTTGTGGAGAATTACGGCAAGTTCTAAAGGTGTCCGAACTTTTAGGATTTTTACCGTACCCAGCCCTACTCTTACCGTGTCCTGATGGATCATTAGCCCTTATCCTGCTGTTCCCGATGACCCCTACTTTTGCAAACAGTGTAGATCCAGATCTATTGTACTGAATATCGCAAACAAAAAATCGTTTTTCTAAAGGGACGATACATATCCTGATGTATACTATTTTCCAAAAAATGGCTTATTTCCCTTGTGTAGAGAGCTTTTGCGTATGCTTGTTTGTTTGATTTGAGGTTTTACGTCCCCTTCAACACTATATAGGTCATTTTGAAGACAATGCTACCAATTTTGTGGGACTCTTACCCGACATTGAAATGAAATGAGATCTGTAGCCATATCGTCCAAACAACTGAACAAACCAATAGGTTTAAATGCAATGACTTTCCGACTCGCACCACTATGGCTAGGCAGGCTCAGAACATCTAAGGGGTTTATAAGTATTCATGTGCAGTCGCTTTCGGCTCTGCGTTGAAGCATCATGCAGCCCAATCTATTTCTCAAGGTCGCGATGGGTTGGGGCCAGCACTGGCGTATTATTGGATAACATCAAAGATTTGAGACAGTACATCCTAAGAGAAACTACATGTCAGAGACCCAACGTCATCGTGCAATGTCGCTTCTAATTGGGTAGTATTTGGTTTTACGCAGCACACAGTACTTACTGTTTCGAGCCAAAGAGTGCATTTCTTTTTACAAAACAACTGAATACGTGCATTAGAATGAGTATAACTATATTGGAGGTAAATCGTAGTTTTAACGGTCGCAAATTCCGTTTTATGGCTCTGCTGGCGCGCCGCCGTAAAACGAAATTTCCGACTGCAAAACAACCGATTTACCTCCCCAAATGACAGTTTTGAATACGGTTATCTCCTAATTCTAATAACGCGACGCGTTTCGTTTTCACCTTTTGGACTCCTTGTGGGATCTTTAAACAAATTTGCTAAAATTTTAGGCGAATTACATCAAGTCCTCAAGAAGGTGTCCGAAATTTTAGGATCTTTACGGTAGAATATTTTGATTGCGTGCGTGCGTGCGTGCGTGCGTGCGCAAAGGCTGATCTAAATCTTTGCTCGCTGCACAGGTCAATAGTGGAGCGCTTTGGTGCAGTGGTAGCGCATCGGATTTGTGATCGAGAGGTTCCGGGTTCGAGCCTCACGCTGACCAAAGTGTTGTGTCCTTGAGCAAGGCACTTCATCCACATTGCTTAAAAATAAAATAATTAAAAAAAAAAAAAAAAAAAGTACTGGTTACCACCCAGGAAATCCTGCTCGTAATGCTCAGATGTGAGCGAGTAGCAGTAATAGGAGAAAAAAAAAATAGGAGAAAAAAAATTATAGCTACGGTTTTCTAAAGGGACGGTACATATTCTGATGTATAATATTTTCCAAAAACTTGATTATTTCCCTTATGTAGAAGGATTTTTCCACACAAGCATGAACTATGTATTATAACCTCGGGGCCAGGAAACCAGTATCGGGACAGTCAGTAACTGTGCAGACACAGATCATGTGGTGTCTGATCTGGGTCTACACTGATTGCTACATGTAGCAGAATTTGCCGTCAAAAAAGAATAAATTACGATAATACACCCGTGCGACACAGTGCATTTTTTTTCACATCTTCAAAATGGCTACTTGTCTGATGAAAATTTATGGTAGTTTTCTTATTTTTACGCCTAACATAGGTTTTGGGTGCTCGTTGGAACTGCCTCATTGAGGCGGTTCTAACAAGTACCCACAACCTATGTCTTGGAGCAGAAATACGAAAAATAATGTATACCCAAGTAAACCCCCAGTTTCTCTATATAAAGGGGGTTTTAGTTGGGTGTTCATTTCACGGACTTGTTCACGTAATGAAAACTAAAAAAATATACAATAAACCCGACACCTCTTAATTGACAAATGGACCTGTCCAACAGAAAACAAAGGAAGAGTCCATCACATACAATGGGTTAAAAAAAATATGATACATGTACTAAGCATCAGTCTGCCTGGCAGTAAGAGCAGCTGAAACACGACTATCTGATCTTTACTGGGCCATTAGGGTAACATTTTTGGTTTTGGGTTTGGTTTTATTGCCCTTTCAAGATTATTTCACTCATATCGAGCCGATCGTTAATCAGAGGAGGGCGAAAACCGGAGTAATGGAAAACCATGTAACTCGGCGCCTCACATGTGACCCGAGCGAGGCTCGAAACACAGCGGTGAGAGACCTAATGATCAAGAGTCAGCGCTCTTAACCACTAGGCCACAGAAGCCCACATATGGTAACATACCCGTCCATTCTTTCCTGACTCAAAAACATATAATTTGTCATGAAAATTTGCGAGTATACAGAAGCAATATCATTGCACTAGCTTTTATTTGTTTGTTTGAATTGAGGGTTAACGTCCCCGTCAACACCATTTAGGTCATTTTGGAGACGTTGGTTCCAATTTTGTGGGACATTTTCCCGACATTGAGATGAAATGACATCTCAAGCCCTGCCGCTTAATGAAACAAAAAGGCTAAATGCATCGGACTCACATCACTTTGTCTGGGACATATGAGCACCAAAACAATTCACCATGTTATTTGTTTGTTTGATTCTATGTTTAACGTCCCCGTCAACACTATATAGGTCATTTTGGAGACGTTGGCTCCAATTTTGTGGGACTTTGACCCGACATTGAGATGAAATGACATCTCAAGCCCTGCAATCGAATGAAACAAATAGAGTATATATGCATGGACTCGCACCCCTTTTTCTGTCCTTTTGGCTTTCCGATATTGATGTTTCCATCAGCAGGGTCTAGTTGTTTCATGTTTGTGTTTGTTTCCCTTTAGTGTCTCTGATGGCAGCTGTGGGTTAATTGTAGCGATTCCTGATCATTGCTTTCACTTCTATTTTAGAACCTCTAAGCAGTTTATCAGTACTCATGTACGGTCGGTTTCAGCTCTGCGTGGAAGCATCATGCAGCCCAATCTATTTCTTCAAACCCCGATGGGCGGGGGCCAATTCATCATGTTATAAAAACCATGTACACGTAATTATTATAATTATGTACCCTTGTAATACCCATTTTATAAACAAAAAATCTTAAACAAGGGTACTATCTGTGTTTCCTTATTCTCAGGGTGCCCATAACTATGGTTCTGGGCCCAGGATTACAATCGATACTTAAGTTAAGGTCGACTTAACGATTTAAGGAGGAATTCTTATCTTAGTAAAGTTCTAACGAGTAAAGTATTTCCTTAAAAAGTGCATTCGAAAGCCACCTATTTCATTTACTTAGCTAAGTATTTAACTTCGGATAAAGTCGCAATTTTGACGGAAATTTTCACGACGATCAGCTCGTAAGTTTCAATAACACATTGATGTAGGCGGCCCACAATTTTCCCGCGATCTGTCAAAAATCACTTCTTCTGTTTCATTGAATGGAGACAATAGAAAATATTATGGTTTAGTTTCCATTTCACTACATAAACCATGAAATATGTTTTATACACTATAAAACGTGTTTCATTGAAGGATCACACTCGATCACGATTTGTGCGGACAAACATTGGTCACAATGTAGCACCACGCCATATTCAAAACGCTGTTTCTACGTGGTCCCTTTAGAAACAAGAAATCATACAATATTTGAATATACAAACCAAAAGGCTTATATGCAGTGGACGGTCTGACTCACATCACTTTGCCTGGGTAGGCTTAGTCCTTTTAAGCTGTTTACCAGTACTCGTGCCAGTGTGGTCAGTTTCAGCTCTGCATGGAAGCATCATGCAGCCAAATCTGAAGCCCCGAGGGGTGGGGGCGGAATCGGTTTTATAGAGTCTGTCCATGATTCAACCCCTTCTCATGCCGTTAGGCGTATTGCATAATATTCAATACAATCCGGTACAGTAATAAATATATTCTGCACTATGTTCAGGGAAAACTCCCGCAGAAACCACCCCAAACTTAACCCCGGCTACAATATTGTTTTCGGATGTCATTATTATACATGTATGTAGTTGATATAGTCATTAACGACTAGATCAAACATCGTGCAGACAAACACGGAGAAAAACCGTAGCTCCAGTCGGAGTAAAACAGGAAAAAAATGTGATATAAAATCTCTGTACATTCCATCTCGGATTGCCCCGTCTTTTTTATGAATGTGGTCCTTATCTGCGTATTACCTTACAGTTGATGAGGCATAAAGCGCTCACTCACTCACCTCACAAACACACTCAATCACTAACATTCACAAGCTTACAAGGGGGTGGACGGCCCCCGCCCATCAGGGCTTGAAGAAATAGAGGGGCTGCTTGATGCTTCCACGCAGAGCTGAAATCGACCCGCACACGAGTACTGGTAATCCGTTTAGAGGATCTAAGTCTGCCCAGGCAAAGCGGTGCGAGAATATAAACCCTATTGGTTTCATTGGGGGGGGGGGGGGGTCAGGGCTTGAGATGTCATTTCATCTCGATGTCGGGTAAAAGTCCCACAAAATTGGAAGCAACGTCTCCAAAATGACCTTTACAGTGTTGACGGGGACGTTAAACCTCAAATCAAACAAAACAAACAAGGGAGGTGGTACGCCTCAAACTTATTTTTATTTAGCATTTCAAGGCAAGGAGTAGAAGCTTATGATTGGTTACGGCCAATATCAGTTGGACACCCCAGTGACGCAAGATACACGTCACCTTGCCTCACCCAACCAGCACAAGCCGACCACACGCGACCTCCCGTAAACCACTTAGAAGGCGTATGCCTGCCCAGGCAAAGTGGTGCAAGTCGGGCCGTCCATGCATATACGAGTTTGATTCGGCGACAGGGCTTGAGATGTAATTTCATCTCAATGTCGGGTAAAAGTCCGACAAAATTGAAAGCAACACTTCCAAAATCAAACCTAAATAGTGTTGCGAGGACGAATCTCAAATCAACCAAAAAAAAAACTTCTTTGTATTTAATAAATTTTGATATATGAAAGTTACGAAACGGGCCTTCGAATTGGATTTTAAATTGGATTTTATTGCCTTTACTATGACCATTTGCCCAGCAAATGTACATCGCTGACATACGTTACAGTTGTTCTCGCCAAAATAGAAATTATTTACATTTCAAGTGAAAAGACTAATGTCAACTTGTAGAAACAATGCTGTTCATACTTCCATGAACGCGTCGAGTCATATGATTTTCCATGACGTCAAGTGACGCCAGTCTAAACCATGGTTCTCTATGATCTCATTGGGCGTTCCGCTCTTTATAGAAAACTGCGTGTAAATGTTTTTCAGCTTTAACGGTTTGCCTTATAAGTGAGAAAAAAAAAGAATCTAAATATAAGAAATATTTTTTCGATGTTCATGAAGGTATGAACGACAGCGGGTCGCTAGAAAAGTTTATATGAACCCCTTCGGAGATCATTTATTTTGCAGGCGACCCTATTCGTTCATACTTTCATGAACAGCAGAAAAATATAAGTCATTTCTTAAATGCACGTGGCGTCATACTATTTCATGACAATGAATATAAAGACGGCATATGATGGTTGTGAACATTGTATGCGTAAAAGTAGCAGGACATGCATAAGCGTAGGAACATGGACCCGCTGTGCCACAGGATCGGTTTTAAAATAACAGACAAAAGTGATATGCGTCAGCCTCCCTCCCCAAACATCCCCATCCCCCGACACACAAACCTGTCGGCCCCGCCCATCCATCGGTGCATGAAGAAATAACTTGGCTGCATGACGCTTCCACGCAGAGCTGAATCCGACCGCACACGAGTACTGATTATCCACTTAGAGGATCTAAGCCTGCCCATAGGGGCTTGAATCTTTTTTTTTTTTTTTTTTTTTTTTTCATGATTCAAACCCCTATGGCATGCCCAGGAAAAGCGGCGCGAGTCGGACCGTCCATGCTTATAAACCCTATTGGTTTCATTGGGCGACAGGCTTGAGAAGTCATTTCATCTCAATGTCGGGTAAAAGTCCCACAAAATAGGAGCAACGTCTCCAAAATGACCTGTATATAATTGAAAGGGACGTTCAACATCCAATCAAACATACACACACCTACCCTGACAAAAACAACCAAGTCGTTTAAGACCCCCTTTCGCTTGTAAGAACCTTCCTACACCAAACAATAAATTGTTGCCCTGTTACCAGTATTATGTAAAAGGAAGTTTTTATACAGCTCTGTCGTATAAACTGTGACACACCAAGGGAGAAATCCCAGTTGTTTAATACCTCATCGCCAAGTCGACTTGCGCTACAAGGAGAAAAAAAAGTGGCTCGACCGGGACCCGAACTCAGGGCGTCTTGTATATGATGCAAACACTTTACCGTCTGAGCTACCGAGCATGACTGGTAATTTCGAGCAAACAAAAGCTCTCGTGTTTGCCGTTGTTGATATATAAATTCATGTGTCAAGGTCAAATCTTAAAAGTTAAGGTACCTACCTGTGTTACCTTAAATATTTAAGGATATTCTCTGGTTAAGTATCGACTTAAACGAAAGACATTCTTTGTAGTTCACTTTATACGACAGTTAAGTAAATACTTAGTTTAAGTAGGTATTTAAAATTTAAGTACGCATTGTAATCCTGGGCCCTGGATACGTAATTGAACCGCCTCAATCTAGGCGGCTGTTTCTCACGAGCAGTCACAGCATATGTTTTAAACCAAAACAAAAGCCATAACAAACCCACGTGGGTATCGCTTTTTATCTCTAAAATGGCCAGTCTCTGACAAAAAATATCATACATGTAATTTGGGTCGATTGTTTATTTGTTTGTTTGTTTGATTTGAGGTTTAACGTCCCCGTCAACACTGTAAAGGTCATTTTTGAGACGTTGCTTTCAATTTTGTGGGACTTTTACCGGACACTGAGATGAAATGACATCTCAAGCCCTGCCGCCCAATGAAACCAATATGGTTTATTAACATGTACGGGCCGACTCGCACCGCTTTGCCTGGGCAGGCTTAAATCCTCAAGCGGTTTACCAGTAATCGTGTGCGGGTCGGTTTCAGCTCTGCGCAGCCCATCTACATGTATTTCTTCAAGCTCCGATGGGCGGGGGCCGGCGTCGATTATTTATCGATCGACACTATCATTCGACCCAAAGTTAATTACTATGGAAGCTCCCTGCCTCCTATTGTTCACTTGTTTGTTTGTTTGTTTGATTTGAGGTTTAACGTCCCCGTCAGCACAATTTAGGTCATTTTGGAGACGTTGCTTCCAATTTTGTGGGACTTTTATCCGACATTGAGATGACATTACATCTCAGTCCCTGCTGCCCAATGAAACCAATATGGTTTATAAGCATGGGCGGGCCTACGCGCAGCAATTTTCCTGGGTAGGCTTAGACGTAAACAGATTACAAGCAGAACTCATGTGCCGTCGGTATCAGCTCTGTTTGGAAGCATCATGCAACCCAATCTATTTATTCAAGCCCCGATTTGCGGGGGCGGTATTGTCCACTTTTCTATTGCTGTCAATTGAAAGGATCCAGGTAACTATTATTTATAGCAGCGATCTTCTCCTCCCTGTGACGTCAGAGCGCTGTGCAATAAGGGTTGGTTCTCTGCAAAATCTGGACTGGACTCGTGTACTGGAACATTGGCAAACAGTGTGGACACATACCAGATGCTACAGAACGCGGAGAAACGCGGTCTCTGATCAGTGTCTACACAGGTTTCTTGGAAAAACTCAAAATACTCAATTTGAAGATTAAACGAAACAATATAAGTCTCAGTTCAGGATTACATTTCCCAGCGTACGACCTGCCGGTGTTGCCAGTGCTTTGATTATTTTGCTACAAACATTGATTTAGGGTGCTCCTTAGAACTGCCCTATTGAGGAGCCTCATCGGGGCGGTTCTAACGTGTACCAACAATCTATATATTTTTCAGCAAAAAATGCGTAAATAATGACTATCCTTGTAAACTTCACTTTTCCTTTACATCATGTTACATGTAACAAGTCCGTGTAATGATCAATCCACTAAACCCCACTTTATATACAGAAAACTGGGGTTTACGGGGGATACCTTATTTTTGCTCCAAAACATAGATTGTTGGTACTCGTTAGAACCGCCTCATTGAGGCGGTTCTAACGAGCACCAACAATCTATATTTGGTCGAGAAATATGAAATAAACCAAACATTATCATCTGAAAAATCTTGAGATATGGAAGACGCCATTTTTGCGCATGCGTGTGTTATCGTAATAAGTATAAAATGAGCCCCGTCAAGCGATTTTGGTACTTATCGTCTATGCGAGCAGCGAAGGTTCAGGCGAGCCTGCGCATCAAGAAGAACCTTCAGACAGAAAGCCATATCCCTGGCCCCTCTGATTGGCTGGGCATGCACAGTTAAAATTTGTCATGACGGAATGCTCGAAGACAAAAATTCGCTTGGCGGGGCTCAAATGTGATTTACAGGGTTTTTATTACACGTGCTTCGTGACGTATTAAATATCTGGGGTCAGTTGTTCAAAATTAACGACATCGTTAGTTAACGAATTGTGAAACTTTGATCATTTGATATGGCAATTATGCTAATATTTTTGCTAAAGAAAATGTGAGTAGCTTTTGCGTATCACATTTTTTCAGCAAAAATAACAAAATTTTAGATATTGAACTTGCTAGAACACTTAACAATATGACCACTAACGATCTCGTTAAGCTAACGATGCTTTGAACAAATGGCCCCTTGGGGTCAGTTGTTCTTATCTAATAATGGCGATAGTTAACATGTTGGTAAACTCTTATTGTTTAATATGACAAATAAGCTACATGTAATATACTTGCTGAAAGAACGTATGTAGATTTTGAAAATGCAAAATCAACTCACATTTTTTTTCAGCAAAAATAGCAAAATTTTAGATATTGTACTTGCAAGAACACTTAACAATATGACCACTAGCGAGCTCGTGAACTTAACGATGCATTGGACAAATGGCCCCTGGGTGTTAGTTTTTCTAATCTAACAATGGCGTTAGTTAACACTACGTTAAAATTATGACAAATATGCTAATATTTTTTGCAGAAATAACGTGTGTAACTTTTTCAAATACAAAAGCTACTCACATTTTATCATCAAAAATAAAAGAGGGGTAGGTATTGATCTTTCAAGAAAAGTTTACGATTTGTAGCCAGTTACCATTACGAAAACACGCCTATACATTATAAACTTTACCGCCGAAAAAAAAACGAACATTTTAATAAGACGAAAAATTGTGATATTTTCCTTATTTCTGCTCAAAATATAGATTTTGGGTACTAGTTAGAACCGCCTCAACGAGGCGGTTCTAAACAGTATCCACAATCCTTATTTTGGAGCAGAAATAAGAAAAATAAGGTTTACCCCTGTAAACCCCAGTTTTATTATATAAAAGTGGGGTTCAAAGAGGTAAAAGTTCTATACTTTTAGGCGTGTTTTCGTGATGCGATCTCGTTATGAACAAGTGGCTCCTGAAATACTACATGTTCATCAATTCACAAAAGAGCAATCATAAAAAAAAGCATTATATGTCCCGAAATAACGTCTTACTCTCCACACCCCCACACCCTACCTCCTCCCCACCACACACAAACACACACATATACACACGCACATATTCACGCACACACACGCACAAAAGAACAAGAAGACGACTCTGTGAAATTACATTTCAACAAAATATTATTTTTGAGCAGAAAAAAAAACTAGTCTGAATATACATTATACGAGTACGTGCCCTAATAAGCCATAAACCGGGGAGTCCTAATAATAAATAATTATTACGAACTTGCTGATTCTTAACAAAACAAGGACTAACAAAACAAGGACTGAACATTTGCCAACAGTGAAGGCCCATATCAGACGTCGCGTTTTGCGGCGTCTGATATGGACCAGCGCTGTTGGCTAATGTTCAGTCCTTGTTTTTTTGTTTGTTTGTTTTTGTTTTTTTGTCTAAAATTGGATAATTTGAAATGTCACTGACCTAGCTGTAATCACTTTTAGATACTCTAAGGAGGAAAAGAGTGATAAAAGGAAAGACTGGCGGTCGACTAGGTGGACTGACGGACGGCTAGGACAAACTTATTTTCCGCCCACGAATTTCTTCGACATCATCATAAAATCCCAAGCAGAATTGGATGCAAACGATGTAGATCCTGATTAAATTATTATTGATGGTAAGCAATATTCTGCAGATTATTTTTTTCTGAAAGAGTGGCAAAGTCAATAGATTTCTTTCTCAAATTGTCGGGTAAAAGTCCCACACAATTGGAGGCAACGTCTCCAAAATGACCTATACAGTGTTGACGGGACGTTAAACCTCAAATCCATTACGACAACAAACTCGTGCGACATAGTGCAGTTTTCACATCTCCAAATTGGCTACTATTCTGATGAAAGTCCGTGATATATTTCTTATTTATGCTGTAAACATATGTTGGGGGTGCTCGTTAGAACCGCCTCAGTGAGGTTGTTCTATCGAGTGCCTACAACCTTTGTCTTGGAGCAGAAATAAGAAAAATAATGTTTACCCCCGTAAACCCCAGTTTCTCTATATAAAGCGGGGTTTAGCGGCGTGTTCTTTTCACGGAATTGTTCATGTGATGAAACAAAAACTTTCTCAAATTATTTTAAACATTAAAAGAAAGTTGAATTGTTGTATTTGCTTATACATTACGATAGCAAAACACTGGTGAAACACATATTATGCAGATAAACGGAGAGGATTTTAACAAAGAAAACTTGTTCTTTTTTATGCTGTATAACATAGACTGTTGGCGCTCTTCAGAACAACCTCAATAGGGCAGCCATAGCGAGCACTCACAATCTTTATTTGAATCATATTAAATAACATAACACAGCAAATGTATCACCGGGCAATCATCTTTTATAGAAGGATCCAGTGTTTTGACATGTGACTCTGTTTACATTACACAGCGCATGCGTTAATTCCCCCCCCCCCCCCCCGGCCCCCCACACGCCCGTAGAGTACCTTTTTATATGGCTGGCAAAACATGACCGTTGCCGTGTAGTGTCAGTCAACGAGAATTTCGAATATTTATCGTGTCCTTGAACTCCTTTCTTCTCCACAAAATTAACAGATCCTTGTCATTTTGTGTTTTTGAACTATTAAATGATATAGAACCAGTCTCTTCTGCTATTTTATCCTAAAAACATTATAAAACTACCCACCATCATACCACAAAGTTGTATCTAAGCCTGTCCAGGAACCGCGGTGCGATGCGGACCGTCCATGCTAATAAACCCTATTGGTTTCATTGGGCGACAGGGCTTGAGATGTCATTTCATCTCAATATCGGGTAAAAGTCCCACAAAATTTGAAGCAACGTCTCCAAAATGACCTTTACAGTGTTGACGGGGACGTTAAACCTCAAATCAAACAAACAAATACCACAAAGTTGTCGATGCGCTTTATTTAACGAACGGAAATAAGATTAAAGCATATGTATTTTCCATCAACAATACGAAAAAGAAGCAGTGGTTTGTGGCAAACAGTTTTGATAGAACGACGAGTTAACAAAAGTAATTACAGAAAACAATTCGTGGTACATCAACGGTATTGAACGAGCCCACCAGATAAAATGAGGCTAATGACCTTTGACCTTGTGTGACGTAGACTTTGGATGTGTCTATACATTGTAAGCATGGAAAATGGCATCATTTAGCAAAGGGTGCAGTGAAATATTCCGCTATTATTAAGGCAATATCATACTGAAAATGTTTCCGTTTTTGTGTAAGAGATCACCTTTAGAACTATTCAAAACCAGTTTTGAACAGTCCGAATTGTGGTGTGATTAAAGGAATTTCGCTGTTTATTCATTAAGTGATCAGTCCATATTCAAGCTCACCCAGCTCAGTCCATACCCCCAGTTCAGATACGTAGGAAGTTGGCTGATATCTTCATCCGAGTAATCTCTTAGTCTGTCTGATCTCACTCGAATTCCAAGTTTTAAAAGAAGGTCGTTATATACTTCACCATTTAGAATAAGCTTTCTCATTTCATGCGGTATCCGCAGTTGCCGCACATGCCATGGAGTCTGGCGTCTTTTACCGAGCCTACGTTTAACTTCAATTAGCGCGAGCTGTTTGAGAGGGCGGGGATTGCTGGTGACGTCATCAAAACGTTTATCAAGTCCTGGATACTCTCGTTTTAGATTAAACGGTAGATGCTGAAACTCGTCCCGTATCCTTATCTGTTTCATTTCACAGAGGGCATGGTTATACGCAATGGCGGCCGTCGGTTTGGTCCCGTTGGCATTATCTAGTAGAAAATAAAGAACGGTCCTTCCGTCCATTGTCACAATATCTGGATCGGCGTCATAAAATAATAACTTGTGCACCTTGGGATATTCCTCTGCTATAGCGGCGTTATGTAAGGCAGTATGACCACTGTTTGTCTGGGCGTTAACATCCGTCCCGTACTTCACAAGCAGGTCTATGGCATGTTTGGAACGGTAAATACTCATGCAAGTGTAATGTAGAGCTGTTAAACCGGCCCAATTCTTCGCGATGACATTAGCGCCTTTCTCTAGGAGAGCCAACATACTCCAGATATTAAAATGTTTTGTAGCAAGCAGCAATGCAGTATTTCCATCTCTGGTTCGTGCTTCAGTGTCGGCACCGTGTGATATCAAATATTCGGCTACCTCCGGGATATTTAATTCCAGACTTATGTGTAATGCTGTAACTTTGCATATTCCAAATTTCAGAGATAAATCTCCATATGCATTTATCAAAAGTTTGAAACATTCCATTGAATTTCGCTTTACAGCTTTATACTCATTTTCAAATAAAGCCTGAAGTTTGTCTTTTGGTAACGTCCTATTCTCTCTTTTAACTTTGTCGCCTAGCTCTTCATACTGTTTATCCCACGAGCGCAATAATACTTCTAAGGGACTCCGACCCTTCTCATCTAGACGATACAGGTCTATTCCGGTTTCTAGAAACTTCTTTATAAATTCAATCTTGTGATGAAAGCAAGCTTTATGCAATGGATTAAGAAGCAGATAAGCGAATTCCTGTTGATTCGGAGAGAGGCTATTTCTTGTGTCGTCTAAAAAGACCTGTAATGGCCCCACTCTGGCTATAATTTTGTCAAAAATGTCATGGTTGTCGTCTTCTATTGCAGTTTGCATGTGAATAAATTGTTTCAAGTTTGAGCAGATTTTACTGTTTTTGCACTCACCGAAGATACGACTGTCTACAGTACTGTCGAGACAACAAAGTTCAATTTTTGTGCAGCCTGCTCCCATTCGGAAACGTATTCTCTTACAACAAACATCCGTTCTTGTTCAGCGGCGACGTCGTTGCTATGGTGCGAATTGTTCGACGTCGCGCTACTTTATATTTTCATGGCGTTCAATATCTAGGCACAACGAACTCACCAGTTAAAATCATTACGAAAACACGCCTATGCCAATACATTGAAACCTTTATCGCCGAAAAATGAAATTTTAAGATGAAAAATTGTGATATTTTTTCTTATTTCTGCTCAAAATATAGATTGCGGGTACTCGTTAGAAACGCCTCATTGAGGCGGTTCTAACGAGTACCCACAACCAATGTCTTGGAGCAGAAATAAGTAAAATAATGTATACCCCTTGTAACGGGGCTAGTCCCCTTTTGACCTCTCCAGTATACCCAGACCGGGTTACGGCTCGTCTGATCAACTGAGCAGGGTAAGGCGACAGACCACTGACACCTCCCCCTGCCCGGTTGTGTGCACCCAGGCTCGATTTACCAGGAGAAAGACGCAATCTTGGGAAGCAGTAATGAAACCAGAAAAAGAGTTTCTATGTTTTTCCCTAGCAAATAAATCACAATTCAAACATTTTAGCAAGATGAAAAGCTAGCCTTATATACTGAGCATTGGAAGGACCAGTGGAACGGAGCACAGTCTGAGGGTCCCCCTGAGTCAGGCTTGAGACCCCAAGACAACGAACCACCCCCTTAGTTACTTCTAATATCCCTTAAGAAAAGTGTGTGCCTAACATGAAAATACGTCCACCCTCCCTTTTTAGATCTTTGAGCCGAAATGAAGAGACTTAAGTTCGGAAGTGAGTGAGAAGCTCACATTGCTTCCGAAAAGAGAAAGGGCAAGAGACTTGAACGAGCACCTCGTATTGAGTCCAATGCAACATATAAATTGAATCACGCGCTTATAAAGGAAAGCCAACCAATCAGGTAATGGCTTACAAAAAGAGCTACGGACGATCCCATTCATACCCAATGAGCTTACTTCGTCAAGGTCGGTTACGTCAAAAATAATGGCGGACGAAGCAGCGGAAAACGACAGAAAAATGCAACACAAACGTTTGGAATAAATAACGTTCTAATTGGAGTTTCCGAGGTAGGGATAAAGTTCTTATATTGCAAAAATATGGGCCGCTGCTAACAGCTAAGTGTGGGAGGTGAACTTCAATGGGAAGTTTCTGTAAAGTGATTTGAAATGGGCCAAAAAGGGCATCCCCGTTGCACCCTTAAATCCCAGTTCTACTATATAAAAGTGGGGTTCAAGGGGGTCAAAAACATATAGGCGTGTTTTCGTGATGTATTTTGAAATTTCAAATATTCAGTAAAACAAAAAATAAATAAACGGGAAAACAGATGTCCCTCTACCACTTACCCCTTTCAAAACAAGCTTAATTTAACACACAGCTGTGACCTTCAGAATAAGGTAAAAGTTACGACAATCTAATCATTTCTTCATCCTGACCAAATGTTGTATGCATGCAAATTTGATTACAATCCATCCAGTAGTTCATGATATATACTGCACACAATCTAAATTTGGCCTTAATTTGACCTATTTAGCACGGTTCTTCATCCTGTCCCAATGTTAAATCGATGCATATTTGATTAAAATCATGAGATATCTTGCACACAAGAAATTGTCACGCCGACGCATACGCTGACGCCGACGGGATCCGCACCAAAAACAATATGTACCCCCTCTCGGTTGGAGGACATAAATAAATAAAATTAATCTAGTACATCTGCTGAACGAAATAAGAAGAGCTTTTGTATTGCATTTTTAACCTATTTCCGACTTGAAACCTCTAAACGGGTACCGTGGCAAAGAGTGCAGGCCCAGATCAGACGCCGCAGAACGCGGCGTCCGATCAGGGCCTCCACTGTTTGTTAAAAGTTCAGCCATTTTCCTAATCAACTTTGAAGATAACACAACCTGACACCCCTAAATTTTGAAATGGACTCATGCTATATATACGAAGGGAGATTCCATTTGCTACTAAAAGTGTTAATATGGAATCATACCATCGTTTTCAGAAACCGATTGTACTTGCGATATACAAGATACAAGACTTCTGGCAGATCCTAGAGACATGTTACTATAGCAACAGCAAACGCTTGGAGCTTTATAGGACTTTTCTGCATCTGGTTTTCCGACAAGGACATGTTTCACCCTCATTACGAAAACACGCCTATATACGTACATTTAGGGGATAACTGTACTGAAAATTGTCATTTGGGGAGGTAAATCGGAGGTTTTACGGTCGGAAATTTTGTTTTACGGCGACGCGTTAGCGGAGCCGTAAAACGTAATTTGCGACCATAAAACCGACGATTTACCTCCCCAAATGACAATTTTCAATACAGTTATCCCCATTCTAATGCACTTATTCAGTTGTTAAGTTAAAAACTGTACTGTTTTGCACAAGGCGGCAAGCGCGGTGAGCTGCGTAAAACCAAATGACAACCAATGGAAAGCGACGTTACATGATGACGTCGGATTTCCGACAGTATATCGCAGAATATACTGTCGCAAATTTTTGACGTTATCCAATCAGACGTCGCGTTACATACGCAAGTGCATTAGAATATCAATTTTACCACCAAAAATTGAAACTTTTCCGATGAAAATTTTCGATAATTTTCTTATTTCTGCTCAAAACATAGATTGTGGATACTTGTTAGAACCGCCTCGATGAGGCGGTTCTAACGGGTACCCACAATCTAAGTTTTTGAGCAGAAATAAGAAAAATAATATATACCCTTGCAAACTCCAGTTTTTCTATATAAAAGTGCATGGGGCTTAAGGGGGTTAAGTTTATAGGCGTGTTTTCGTGATGGAAGCAAATTTTAGGGCGTTAAGGTCTCTATCAGCACATGTCAAGGGTTTAGATCTGCGTAATTTTACAATGTACATGGCGTCGTTTTGATAAAATAAAAATATATCGTTAAGAAAGATATTTGAATATTAGGGGTCTCATGTGAAAAGCCTTTAGGGACTTCTTTGATAATATTTGAATTTCTTACAGGCTCCAAAATCTATGGCTACGGTTAGACTAACAATCATAGATTGGCTTACCTTAGGTTGTGGGTACCCGTTGAATCTAGCACAGTCAATCTATGTTTGGAGCAGAAATAAGAAGTATATTATAAATTTTCATCTGATATTTTGGGGATATGAAGGGATTCATGTCACACGGGGGTATGCTGTCATAATGGGAGATCTGACCGGACGAACTTGACCAGGAACTGGCTTCATCATTTAACGCACTGCATGCGGGAAACCCTTAAAAGGGTTCCTTGGCAAACAGTGCAGACCCAGATCAGACGCCGCAGAACGCGGCGTCTGATCAGGGTCTGCACTATTTGCTAACAGAAATAGAATTCAAAACGAAAAAATAGGCCTGACACCCTTATATGAAAAATGGACTTGTCCAATATATAGCAATGGAAGAGTCCACTAGTACACAATGGGTTAACGTCGTCGTTATTCAATTTAAAACGTCATGTCAAATACAAAAATAAAATAAATAAAAATAAAATAAAGAAAATCATTTGAGTATATATGGAACCCGGGAAGGGACAAGATTTTTTTAATATGCTGTGGGTACAAGATATTAAGTTGTGCGAACAATAAATTATCTTGTGCGCACAAGATAATATGTTGTGCGCACAAGATATTATCTTGTTCGCACAACATATTATCTTGTTTGCACATCATAGATCTTGGGAAGTTGTGTGAACAAGATATTATCTTGTGCGACCGGCCCCGATAGCTCAGTTGGTAGAGTGTCCGCTCCGGGGAACGGGAGGTCTGGGGTTCGATCCCGGGCCGCGACATACCAAAGTCGTTAAAAATGGTACTAGCTGCTCCTCGCTTGGCACTCAGGTTTACGGGGAAGAGCTAGGACTGGTCAATCCAGTGTCAGGATAATGTGGCTGGGTGTGGTATCATGTAATGTGTCTGGGACATGATACTTCAGTGAGGCAGCGCTATAAACGTGAGCATTGAGCTCCCTGTCGCAACCAGACACCGTCGTGATATGACTGAAAAAATGTTGAAAGCGACGTTAAACCCGAATTCACACACACACACACACACACACACACACACACACACACACACACACACACACACACACACACACACACACACACATTATCTTGTGCGCACAACTTATAAAAAAATTCATGTCCCTTCCCGGGTTCCGTAAGTATACGTGCAATAACACGCACGCGACGGCCGTCCGTGACAACCTTATGTTTTCTAAATGTAATTATGTTAACCTTTTCGGCAATTAAATCCCATTTAAAATCTATATATGGTAAACAGAATCTTGCACAATTGGTCATGTCATATGATATTATGAAACTCGCCAGAGGCTCGTTTCGAAATGACCACCAGTGTGAGATCCTCTATGAGCTAGACAAAAATGAGTTCACAGTAGGCTCAGTGCACAGTTAGTTCACATTACGATAACACGGCCGTGCGACATAGTGCATTTTTTTCTTCACATTTCCAACATGGCTCCTTTTATGATGAAAATCTGTGATATTTTTCTTATGTATACTGCAGACATAGGTTGTGGGCGCTCGTTAGAACCGCCTCAATGAGGCGGTTCTATCGAGTACCTACAACCTGTGCCATGGAGCAGAAATAAGAACAATAATGTACATCCCCGTGAACCCCAGTTTTCTCTATATAAAGTGGGGTTTAGAGGATGTTCATTCCACGGACTTGTTCACGTGATGAGGTCAAATCGATCCGCATCTATCGCGTTCACAATACTACTAAGGAGCAACTTGGTCTCTATCAGCGATAACACAACTTGATTTAAACCAGCATGCGTGTTCCGGCTCATGCGTTCTTGGAGAAATATATTGGGCTGTATAGTTCTTCCGCGCAGAGCTGAACCCGATCGTACTTGGTTACATGTACTAGTAAAGCGGCTAGGTCCAAGTCTGCGCAGGAAAAGTCATTACGATAACACACCCGTGTGATATAGTTCATTTTTTCGTACCTCCAAAAAGGTACTTTTTCTGATGAAAATTTCTTATTTATACTCCAACCATAGGTTTTGGGTGCTCGTTAGAACCGCCTCATTGAGGCGGTTCTAACGAGTACCCACAACCTATGTCTTGGGGCAGAAATAAGGAAAATAATATTTACCCCCGTAAACCCAAGTTTTCTCTATATGAAGTGGGGTTTAGGGGGGGGGGTCATTTCACGGACTTGTTCACGTGACGGTGATGCGAGTCGGACCGCTCTTTAAAGCCTTGGAGTTTCTCTCGACGGTAAGACTTGAGATGTCATTTCATCTCAATGCCCGGTACAAGTTCCACAAAATCGGAAGAATCGTCTCCAAAATGATCTAAACAGTGTTGACGAGGACGTAAAACTTCAACACAAACCCACGCATCAACTTGCCCCACCACAAGGTAGTCATGGTTTGAGCGTAATTTTTCCGGATCAAGGTCGTTGTGTAAACGAGGCTAAGGTCTGTTTTACGTGTAGTCATAATGGAAAAAGCAACAAATATTCAATACTATATACGAGCTATGGTCATAGACTTTAATTATATGAGTGATTTAAAGCTCTCAGCAGCAAAAACGGCATTTTTGCCAAAACCGACTTCAGCCTTAAGCCCCTCAGTTTCTGAAGAGATATGTATACTTTTGAATTTGGATGGGTCCATCTTTGTCAGAATATGTTTAAGTCAGTCATTAACAGAATGGCAAACAGTGTCAATCCTAATGAGACGGCTCAGAGCCGTCTCATTAGGATAGACACTGTTTGTATAGGGTCATGTGTCTATACCGGTCTACAGGGGTTGAAAGGGGTAGGTCAGAGGGATCAAAGCGTAATCCTAACAAAGTAATTTTCACCTTTTTATCCTTCTTTATAGGCTTAAGATTAAAATGCAATGAGAATGAGTCCACTTTCAAGGGAGATAAATATTAAAGAAATTCTCTCCCTTTTCTGAAGGCACTATATTCACAAATATGGTTCTTGAGCATCAAAACCTTTCCTACAGTTTGATTGATTGATTGATTGATTGATTGATTGATTGATTGATTGATTGATTAATTAATTCATTGGTTGATTGATTGATTCATTGATTCATTCATTCATTCATTGACTGACTGGCTGGTTTAGTGATTGATTGATTGATTGATTGATTGATTGATTGATTGATTGATTGATTGATTGATTGATTTACACGTCAAACCATGTTAAGTCATTGTTGTCGTCTCTCATAGAAAGGGAGAAAAGAGATAGAAGATATACAGTAGAGGAGATGAAAGTGAGGGACAAGGAAGAGAGAGGAAAATACATGTAAATGGAAGTGTAGAAACAGAAGACATAAACAATATTCACCCTCTATTCGTACCTCCTGCAAGGACGGCAGGTCTTGCCCAACTGTAAGCCAATATACATTAGAACTTCGATAGCTCGAACACCGATGGCTCGTTTACCATGGATGAGTCGAACACATTCTTGAGTCCCTAGCGAAATCCTCTACAGAAGAAATAGTGGGGGATAATTAAGGGAACTTTGGTCTTTTATCTAGCAAATGTATGCTGTGTGTACTCATTAGAAGCGCCTCGATGAGGCGATTCTAATGAGTACACACAGCATTCATATTCATCATATAACATCGAAAAGGTGTCTAAAAGTATCTCGTTATGCCTCCTCACAGTAACCCTCAGTGGCTCGAACTACCCCTGCCTCGAACAGATTTTCGAAGTCCCAAAGGTGTTTGAGCCATCGCAGTTCGGCTGTAAGTTGGACGCCTTAGTGACGCAAGATACGCAGCACCTTCGCTTCACCCAAACACCCCATCCTAAGGCTTTAAAAGGAACTTAAGAAACTGTTAAAGCATCCAGCACAAAGCAGCGAATGACAGTTACAGTGGAACTTTAATGAATCGAACACCTTTGGGACCTCGAACATCTGATCGAGACAGGGATAGTTCGAGCCACTGAGGTTACTGCCAGGAGGCTGACGAGATACTTTTAGACATCTTTTCGGTGTTCTTTAATGAAAATGTATGCTGTGTGTACTCATTAGAATCGCCTCTATGAGGCGCTTCTAATGAGTACACACAGCATACATTTGCTAGATAAAAGACCAAAATCTCCTTAATTATCCCCCACTATTTCTTCTGTAGAGGATTTCGCTAGGGGGCTCAAGAACGGGTTCGACACATCCATGGTAAACGAGCCATCGGTGTTCGAACCATCGAAGTTCTACTGTACAAATATTTTATTGTAAGACGTTTCACAAGATATATCAAGGCTGATCTGATATCCTCTAGAAGAAGAAAAAAAATGAACAAAAATGTTTTGCTGAAACAGAACGATAACACATCCGTGCGACATCATCACAAAAAACACGCCCATATAATTTTGACCCCCCTTTAACCTCACTTTTATATAGTAAAACTGGGGTTTACAGGGGTGAACCTTATTTTTCTTATTTCTGCACTAAAGTATAGATTATGGGTACAATCTATATTTTGAGCAGAAATAAAAAAAATATCACAATTTTTTCATTTTAAAATTTTCTTATTTTTCGGCCGTAAAGTTTACAGTGCATTTGTATAGTCGTGTTTTCGAAATGTAGTGCAATTTTCACATCTCCAAAATGGCTGCGTTTCTGATGAAAACCCGTGATCTTTTTGTTATTTGTACTCCAAACATAGGTTGTCTGTGTTCGTTAGAACCGCCTCATTGAGGGGGTTCTAACGAGCACACACAACAGTTGTCTTGGAGCAAAATTAAGCAAAATAATGTATACCGCTGTAAACCCCTGTTTTCCCCTTTATAATATGGGGTTTAGAGGGGTGTTCATTTCACGGGTTTGTTAACATATTGATTTGTTTAGAGCTAAAGAAGCGATTCATATCTCAGTGTGACAGGCCCTGCTCCATATTTATTTCCAAACGAGTGAGGCTTCTCTATTTGGGTGTTCATTTAACCTTAATAAATTTTGTTTTAATAATACTGCAGCAATTACAGTTTGAAAAATTATACACGTATCAATTTCTTTGACATCTTGTGAACAAGCAACAGGACGTATAGTTTGATTAAAAATGACCAGTTTGGATACTTAACGTATTGAGAGCATTGTCCTAAAAGATCTTTGCATCTTCAAATTATTTCAAAATTGCAATGTATCACGGTAGAAACATTGGACCAGTTCGCTCACAAAGTGTATTGAACTACTTCGTGAATTAAAGAAGTTCGAAATGAGTCTAAATATCGACCTTTCCGAAAATAAAAGACGCATGTGCTTAAATTATTGAACATCATAGTGCAAATCTAGCGTGTGACAGATACCTAAATACGAAAAGTGCACCTTGGATTAGTTTTCGATTTTCAAAATGAATTTTCATACATTTTGTTGCAGTGTTTTGTTCATATGTATAATCATTGTAATAGATAATATTGGTTGTGAAGAGTCTAAATCTTCATCTTGGGACAGTTCCTTTCTTAAAAGAAAAGCAACAATTTTGCAGCAAAATGATGGACATAGTGTGAAAAATAAAAACATAAATCGTCGCCATACCAGACATGAAAAACCTCTACATCTTTCCGTTCATCGCCAGAAACACCAATCAGGTTCCAAATCAAGGCGCAGCAGACGTCAAAATGAAAGTCATTTTGGAAGCGCCATCTACTTGAACGGAAGTGGCCAGTTACTGAAACTGAGGTTCATTACCAAACGAGGAAGAATTGTCTTACCCGATGAGACCTTTACAATACAGTTTTGGGCTAAACCAGAAGGAGGACAGGGTAGATACACTCCCATAATTGGTATGTAAATGAATATAATACTTCTGATTCTTTTATTACGATAACAACCCGTGCGACACTGTGCGTTTTTTCACTTCTCCATAATGGGTATTTTTCTGATGAAAATCCGTGATATATTTCTTATTTATACTGCAAACATATGTTGTGGGTGCTCGTTAGAACCGCCTCATTGAGGCGGTTCTAACGAGTACCCACAACCTATGTTTTGGAGCAGAAATAAGAAAAATTATGTAGACCCCCGTAAACCCCAGTTTTCTTTTTATAAAGTGGGGTTTGGAGGAGTGTTCATTTCACGGACTTGTTCACTTGATGTCACCACGTTAACAAATCCTTGTTTAGAATCCTACATAATATATAAAGGAAAAGTGTTTACATTGTATGCATTGTTTTCTTTACGTTTGGTCAAATAGTCGTTAGAACCGCCTCATGGAAGCAATTCTAACGCGCAGACAGAATCTACATGTTTAGCAAAATAAGGATCGTTTGTTTGAATTGAGGTTGAACGTCACCGTCAAAACTATTGAGGTCATTCTGTAGACTTTGCCTCCACATTTCTCCAAAATGATGTAAAAACACGGAGGAGTGAACTCTCTTAGATACCGGTTTGACTGGATTGCACGGCCCGCTGATGTTGGTCGATAAGGCCAAATCTGGTTGTTGCACTGCCCGTCAATGTTTTGGTTATTGTACGGCCCGTCAGTGTTGGACCGGCTTGTGCCGACTTTTTATCGATTTGAAGAATCATCTAGTCATCAGTAGCTACGGAACCCGGGAAGGGACATACAATTCCTATTTTTAAGATGTTGTGCGAACAACATATTAAGTTGTACGAACAAGATATTGTCTTGTGCGCTCAAGATACTGTGTTGTGCGCTAAAGATATTATCTTATGCGGATAACATAATATATATTGTGCGGACAGCACAGGATATTATCTTGTTTGCACAGCATATATCTTGTGCGGACAACATAATGCGTCTGATTAAATTGTGGTAACATGATAATATGTTGTGCGAATAAGATATTAAGTTATGCGAACAAGATAGTATGTTGTCCGCAGAAGATATTAAGTTGTGCGCACAAGATATAATAAGATATGATGTTGTCTACACAAGATCCATGTTGTGCAAACAAGATAATATGTTGTGCAAGCAAGATAATTAGTTGTGCGCACAAGATTTTATGTTGTTCACACAAGATAATATATTGTGCACACAAGATATTATCTTGTCCGCACAACATTTTAAAATAAAGTGCATGTCCCTTACAGGGTTCCGTAGGAAGGAGCAAAAAAGAAAAACAAAACAAAACAAAATAAAAAAAAACCTGGTTAAGTACCACAGTTCGAAATGGGACATTCGTTGGGTAGTCTTTTAGGCGTATCCTAGCAGAGATGCGAGAAAGATAACTGTAGGAAATATGTATTGAGTAATATTGCATACCCAGGATCACTGTTTCAAGGCGACTCACCATAATAACGAACAGAACAAAACCGGAGTACCCGGAGAAAAACCACCTGACCTTCCGTTGCAGAACTTGGCGTCTCACACGTGGCCCGAGCGAGGCTCGAACCTACGGCTGTGAGAGACCTAATGACTAAGAGTCAGCGCTCTTATCCACTAGGCCACGGAGGCCAGTCCATATGAAACACATATACTCCTAAAGTAGATGGAATGTAAATTCAGGAATTGTGAAAAATACTTTGATTATTTAATGTTTTAATGACAAAACTGGGTGGTAAAATAAGCTGCACTATACCATGCCCAATATAAACTGAGGGCGTAACCTATCGAAATAATGGGACTGCGCTTGCGGAATAAAAAGTCCCCGGTGAAGCGGTTCTGACCAATACACATAACCTATGTTTAGACCAATAATACAAATAACGCATACCCTTGTCAACCCCACTATTCTCTATGTTACTACAGTATATATGTTAAGTGACATTTACAACGTGTGTATTATAGCACAGGGTACGGAAGCCGATAGGTGACATTTTACTTCGGTGATATAGGTTTATTTAGAAGTTTAAATACAGTTAAAGAAACTGGAGTGTTATGGGTATTTTTAACACTCCCGTTTCTTTAACTGTATTAAAACTTCTAAAAAAACCTTTACCGCCGAAGTAAAATGTCACCTATCGGCTTCCGTAAGGGGCTTATTAACATGGTATTAAGTATTACACACGCCAGAAATTCTACTTTCTTCACGTTTCGGTCTTTTGTTAATCAATCGGTCCAAAGCTTCTAAATGATCCAGAAGCTCCACTTTTACATGTAACCACTAAGCCGCTCGCTTTCGAACAAGATCCATTGACAGGGCTGAACTCTTCTTATCATTTGGACTTGAGTGTGCATATAACTATAACACAACAGTTCCCTAAACATTGCGAAAACACGCCTATACACGATTCATTGTAAATTTTATCGCCAGAAAAAGGAAGAGTCTATTTGCAGTCAACTGCAAATAGCCAAAAAAACGTTAAAACGGCTATTTGCAGTCAACTGAAAATAGCCAGAAAACGTTAAAATGGCTATTTCCAGTCAACTGCAGATAGCCAAAAAAAACGTTAAAATGGCTATTTGCAGTCAACTGCAAATAGCCAAAAAAAACGTTAAAATGGCTATTTGCAGTCATTTTATATTCCTGCCATTTACACCCACGCCCATCGAAATTCAGATCAGTCTTCGCATCCGCGTTGTCTATTCATAGTCTTCGTTGTGTGCTCTTCGCATCAGGTTAATAAGTCCATGAAATTATGGTTCTTCTAAACCCCCTTTATATAGAGAAAAGCGGGGTTTAAGGGGTAATTTTTACCATCCCTTATTTTGGTGCAAACACATAGATTGTGG
Organism: Lucinisca nassula; assembly: GCA_963580285.1. Classification (NCBI taxonomy): domain Eukaryota; kingdom Metazoa; phylum Mollusca; class Bivalvia; order Lucinida; family Lucinidae; genus Lucinisca; species Lucinisca nassula. Next base: position 59,811,368 of record OY757010.1, read on the forward strand.
GTACACGTTAGAACCGCCCCATTGAGTCTGATCTAACGAGCACATTCAATCTATGTTTAGACTAGAAATAAGGAAAATATACATCATCTTCATTCAAATAAGAGGGCCATGATGGCCCTGGATCGCTCAGCTGATCCTTTTGGCAGGTAATATAAGGTGGAGTGGACGGTTTGAACAATTGTTGGCCTACAGGAGTGGCCCAAGGAACATTTCTGTGAAATTATTTTAAAATCAATCTAGCTATTTAGGAACTTAAGTCATTTCAATCGATACATATTTTTTCTGGATTGGAAAATAGTCAGAGTGGCACTCATGGAACATTCCTTCAAAATTGTTTTCTTTTTTGAGGAAGAAGTTATCGCTGACTTGTTTGTCACTATCTGGGCACCTGTCAGGACCTAGTGCACCAGACGGAAATGAACGGGCTCATACTAACTAACTAACAATAACTCATGGTGACAAAGGTGGGCGGGGGAGGGGGTGCGGTATCCATCCATTTGACAATACAGAGCTGACTTGTATGTCACTATCTGGTCACTTTGTGGACATTAAGGGTCAGGTCCTAGTGCACCAGACGGAGATGAACAGGCTCAGTCCAACTAAGGGTGTAGGTGGATCCCTGTGATGATACAGAGCTGACATATGTCACTATCTGGGTATTTTGTAGACACATTTAGGGTCAGGTCCTAGTAACAGGCTCAGTCTAACAAACAATGACCAATGGTGTCTGTGTAGGCGTGGGGGCGGCGGTGTGCGATCCCTTTGACAATACAGAGCTGACTTGTATGTCACTATCTGGGCACCTTGTGACATTGAGGGTCAGGTCCTACTGCACCAGACAGAGATGAACGGGCTCAGTCTTACTAACAATGACTCATGGTGTGTGTGTGGGGGGGACCCTTTGACGATAAAGAGCTGGCCTGTATGTCACTATCTGGGCACCTTGTGGACATTGAGGGTCAGGTCCTAGTGCACCAGACGGAGATGAACACACTCAGTCTAACTTACAATGTTGATAAGGGGTGGCCCTTTGTAAAAGGTACCACTCTATTCATAAAATACCCCTCCTGACCAAGGTATTAGAATTCTGAGCAAGTTTGGTGCTGATTGGACCAAAACCTGTGGCCTCTAGAGTGCTATTAAGGTTTTTCTATGATTTTACCTACTGACCTACTTTTTGACCCCGCATGACCTCTATTCGAAATTGATCTAGATATTGTCAAGATGATCATTCTGAGCAAGGTTGATGATGATTAGAATAAAATTGCGGCCTCTAGAGTGTTAACAAAGTTTTTCTATGATTTGACCTACTGACCTACTTTTGACCCACATGACCCATATTCGAACATAACCTAGATTTTGTCGAGACCATTATTCCGAGAAAGGTTGATGATGAGTGGATCAAAAGTGTGGCCTCTAGAGTGTTAACAATGTTTTCCTATGATTTGACCTACTGACCTACTTTTTGATCCGACATGACCCATATTCGAACCTAACCTAGATATTATTATGATGATCATTCTGGGCAAGTCGAATGATAATTGGACCAAAACTGTGGCCTCTAGAGTGTTAACAAGGTTTTTTCTATTTGATCTACTGATCTACTTTTTGACCCAACAGGACCCATATTCAAATCTAACCTTGATATTGTTATGATGATCATTCTGAGCACGACTGATGATGATTGGGCCAAAATTGTGGCCTCTAGAGTGTTAAAAAGGTTTTTTCTATGATTTGACTTACTAACCTCCTTTTAAGCCTGACATAACCCATTTTCGAACTTGACGTAGGTTTTGTCGAGATGATCATTCTGAGCATGTTTGATGAGGATTGGACTCAAATTGTGGTCTCTAGAGTGTTGACAGGTATTTTCTATTATTTGACGTTTTGGCCTACTTTTTGACCCGACATGACCCATATTCAAATCCTACCGAGATATTGTCATGATAATCATTCTGATCATGATTGGACTAAACCTGTGGCCTCTTGAGTGTAAACAAGGAAAGGATGCGGACGACGGACGACGCACGACGACACCGGGACATCTCACAGTCACAAAAGCTCACCATGACCTTCGGTCAGGTGAGCTAAAAATCTAAGCTCTCGGCCTTATGGTTTCCGAGAAGAAGGTGTTTTAACTTTTTTCCAGTTTAAGTCAATAGGAGCTAATGAGCCCTGGGGCGTGGCCAATTTTGTCCCAAAGGGCATGTTTGGCAGGATTTATGAAGGCGACCATTTTATGTTGCTATATACTAAATATCTAAGGTCTGTACTTCATGGTTTCAGAGAAGAAGATTTTGAAGCTTTTTTTTTCATTATAAGTTTATTGGAGCTAAGGGGCCACAGGATTTGGCCAATTTGGATCCTAGGGGCATGATTGGTAGGATTCGTGTAGGCGACTACTCGACGTTGCTACATGCTAAATACCTAAGCTCTGGACCTTATGGTTTCCGGGAAGAAAATGTTTGATTTTTTTTTTCTTAAATTTTAAGTTTTTGTTTTCCATTTTAAGTCTACTAGACCCATGGGCGTAGCCAATTTTGACCCAAGGGGCACTGGCAACACTTATCATTTCGCCATCGTACAAGCCCCCAGTAGCAGAATATATTTTCTTTCAGTGTAATTTGTTTCTTTTTCTTCTAGTTTGTATTGATACATTATTTTTCTTACTTCTAGTCAAAACATATATTGTGGATCCTTATTAGAGCCGCCTCGCCGAGGATGTTCTAACGAGTTCCTACAATTTTATGTTTTGAGCAGGAGTATGAAAGATATCAAAACTTAGTATCTGAAAACTTCCACTTTTTGGTGGTAAAAGTTTCACTATATGTTTGATATAAACGTGCATGTCAAAATTCAAATTCTGTAAATATGAGCCAGTCCATGTTGTAATTGTTTGTTTGATTTGAGGTTTAACGTCCCCGTCAACACTGTAAAGGTCATTTTGGAGACGTTGCTTCCAATTTTGTGGGACTTTTACCCGACATTGAGATGAAATGACATCTCAAGCCCTGGCGCCTAATGAAACCAATAGGGTTTATTAGCATGGACGGTCCGCCTCGCACCGCGGTTCCTGGAGAGGCTTAGATCCTCTAAGCGGTTAACCAGTACTAGTGTACGGGCCGGATTCAGCTCTGCGTGGAAGCATCATGCAGCCCATATATTTCTTCAAGCCCCTATGGGCGGAGCTCCAGTCCATGTTGTAATGATAAATCTTTCTTTAATATGGGTCACATAGGAAAATAGGAAACTCTTTTTGCATGATCAGTAGGTAGCCGGAAAAAAATCCACCCCCCCCCCCCCCCGACATAATCCCCCGGACAAAATCCCCCCTTTTTGTAAGGGTGGACAAAATTCCCCTCGGACAAAATCCCCCCGGACAAAATCCCCCTCGCTGTATATGTCAGGTTGGACAAAATCCCCCCCCCGGAAGAAATCACCCTTGCTCTAAATTGTTATAGTTAATTATCCTTCCACTAACCACAATCTATGTTTTTTAGCAAAAATATGAAAAATATTGGAATCTGTTATTGGAATATGTCCATTTTCAATATATTTGAACGCGTTTTTCGTAATGGTACAGGTTCTAAAATAGAAGTGAAGGCAATGATCAGGAATTAATACAGATCAGGAATCTAAGATCTGGAATCTAAGTGTGCCTGGAACTGGGTTAGGTTAACTGATCATGCCAGACATAATTCTAATGGGTTGAGAGGTCCATAAAACCCCAAAGCACACATGTACAATTACAAAAAGTTAATACAAGTATGCCCTTTTTACTTTGATCTTACAAGCAATGTCTCCAAAATGCCCTATACAGTGTTGACGGGCAATAATTTCTCCATGAGCACCAATATAGCTTTGATAGTACTGAACCAAATCTGATATGGAATCTGCAGTTTTCAAAACGACAGATTGATTTTCAAAAACCAGTAATTGTGCATGTGGAGGTGTGCGGGATACTGTCCACCTTTTATAAACAGCAGGGGGGGGGGGGGGAGATTTTGTCCACCTGAACAAATGTTGGGGGAATTTTGTCCGCCTTTACAAAAAAGGAGATTTTGTCCGGGGGGGGGGGATTATGTCCGGGGGGATTTTGTCCTGGAATCGATCAGTACATGGTATTTGAGCAGATCTTCGCAAAGACAGTTTTTCTCATGGTGTGGTTCATTATACAATTGTGTTTGTATAAAGGCGTGTGGAAACCCCCGGGGGCTGTAATGTTGACCGCATATCTATTGTAATACTTTTGAAAGATATTATAATCCTATCTCACTCCCATTCTTCTCAAGGTCCTTGAACATATTTTAAACAAACGCCATAACCAATTACTGCAAAATTCCCAGTCAAAATTACAAAAGGGCTTTACAGAGAGAACCTCTTCCATCAATGCTGCCCTCATCTTGAGTGAATGCATCAATGAGTCCAAACACGAAAAGAAACCCATGTACATCGCTGCGCTAGATGTCCAAAAGGCCTTCGATGTCGTAAATCATGGGTTCCTCTTGCACAAGCTCTATCTTGACGGCATAGCCGGTGATGATTGGCTTCTCCTGAAGGATCTCTACAACGATATGACTGCACGTGTCAAGTGGGATGGGTTCCTTTCTTCTCCCTTCATTATAAGGCAAGGTGTCCGTCAAGGTGGTATCTTGTCTGCCTCCCACTATAAGAGATACAATAATCCTCTTCTCTTGGAGATAGAAGACAAATTTACAGGTAAGAAGATAGGGACAGTGAACATCCCCCATGTGACATGTGCTGATGATTTGTGCTACGTGACGGAGACCAAGAGTGAACTCCAACCAATGATGTCCACTTCTGAGGGATATGCTAACCGGGAGCATTATACTGTTCACCCGACCAAAACGGTTATAGTGGCCTACGATGCTTCTGATACCCCTACCATAACCTTGTATGGCGAAGAAATCCCGGTGGTGGAAAAAACAGTACATCTTGGTGTCTGCAGGAGTGCAGATTGTAAACCAAATATTGATGAGAAAATTTCACTAGGCCGTGGGACTGCATACTCACTAATGGGTGCAGGCTTTCACGGCAAATCAGGCATCAAGCAGAGCATAAAGGCTGATATGTGGCGGAAATATGTTATTCCCAGACTGATTTATGGCCTTGAAGCCCAAAATCTACTGAAAAAAGATCTAAAAGCCTTAGATGCTTTTCAAATAAGAACCGCCAAGCAGCTCCAGGGATTACCCACAAAAACCCCCAATTCTGCCGCTTTGGCCCTGCTTGGCCTTCTACCTGTTGAGGCCTGTATTAACAAGTGTATCCTGACTCAGTTCTGCAATGCTGTTCGTGACCCCAAATCTATTGAGCATGACATAGCAATCAGACAACTAGCTGTCAAATCACCCGATGACAAAAGTTTTTTCTCAAACGTTAGGAAAATCTTGGATATTTATTCCCTTCCAACTGCATATACGTTACTTAATAATACTCCCAAGAAAGAGAAATGGAAAAAGTTAGTAAACTCCAATGTGCACTTGCACGTGGAAACCCTGTGGAAGGAGGATATTGCTAGTAAATCCTCTCTGAAATACCTAAACCCAGACTCCTTAAAGGTAGGCAAGGTCCATCAAATTTACGCATACGTAAACAATAGTATCTTTGATGTCACGAGGGCTGAAACGAAGGCTAGGCTACTAACAGGAACATATACGTTGCAGGCCAATAGGGCAAGGTTTAATCAATTTAATGTTAATCCACAATGTCCTCTCTGTAATAAGCAACCTGAGGATAGAGAACACTTCATTGTCATCTGTGAGAGATCAAATTATGTAAGAGTACCGTACATTCTCAAAATTAGGACTTTGTTTAACTATTCCAGAGAAATTGACCACGTTCTAGAGACTCCCGAACTGTGTGTACAGCTTCTACTGGATTCAAGTCACCCGCATGTTACTCAGAGGCTTGAGTTTACCAACAGACAAACAGAACTTCTGGAATTACATTCCCGGGAACTGATTCACGAGTTACACCTAAATCGCGTTCGTTTACTGAAAACTGACTAGGAAGTGCTGAAAGTACCAGAGAGCATAAGATAGGAAAACTTTAAAGACCACAAGTTTATCTGTGCAAATGAAATGAATTTAAATCTGTGATAAATATTCACTTCACAATCTGTGAAGGTGCCACGCAAAATAAACGTGGGGACACTAAGCTACAAGAAGAAGATGACATTCATTAATTCAACACTTGAGGTGCTAAGAAAAACTGCATCTGAAAATGTCGTCTGCGTATCTCATCTATTTCACATTTTTGCAGTCTAAAAGAATGTTTAGGCATACAAGCAAATAGTGTGGACCCCGATCAGATTGTTCCAAGCAGTTTGATCTGGATCCACACTGTTTACAACAATGACTTTTTAATGTAATCAGCACACAGCAACTCAGATGACAATTGTTGTGATTGGCATCTTAAGGGGTTAAAACAGTCGAGAAAAATATGACACAACGAGTGAATATTGCTCCTACAAATTAAAATAAAGGTTTTAAATTTTCAGTGAAAATTGATATCACTCAGTATATGCAGCCCATACATTATTTAAAAAAAAAAAAAAAAAAAAAAACGGTTTTCTGCTTCATAACAAACACTGCAGATCCTGATCAGATGACTTCCTGATCTGAATCGACATTGTTTGCAAAGGAAGCGTCTGTCTTAAAAAGCATACCGATTACAATTATTTTAGCCACGCCCATTGCAGAATATCAAAGAATGGCATTACTCCATTTACTGTATTTATTCAGTTCACTTCTTCATGATAAACACTGTAGATCCTGATCAGATGGCTTCCTGATCTGAATATGTATTGTTTGCAAAGGTAGGGTTGACTTGCCCAGTATAATAAATACATATTATTACTACAGTAACTTGATCTGACGCATTGTATCACGTCGAGTGGATGTTTCCAGATCAGCGTATCACACGAGACGCGCAGCGTCGAGTGTGATGCGTAAGATCTGGAAACACCCAAGAGACGTGATACTGTGCGACAGATCAAGTTATTTTAGTGATAATACGTTTATTATATACCTTTTTTCGCTTTTAATAAAGTCTTTTGTCAACGTAAATTGGCGGGAAACTTTGACGTTACATTCTGTGTGTAAGTGACGTCATCATTTCGAACGTTTGGTTCCGCGTTATCGATGTCTGTTTTCTAACGTCGCAACAAATGCCGGGACTCAGGGTTTGCAGGAGTGTGATACGGAATCGGAAAACGCGAGTGCGTGATACGGGATTCTGTATTTTTGTGTCGGAAAACTGATAGTAGACAGCAGTATTTCTTGTAGGTATATAATAATGGTTAAATACCACACCACGCCCGTTCATTTTATAGTGAGTGTTCGCCACTACGTTGCATCGACGTTACTTAGACGTTACCGGCACATTGAGTGCCTGGTGTACACCATGCAGCGCATTCTATTTCTCCAAGTCCCGATGGGCGGGGGCGGATCATTTGTTTTTCTCTTTTTTTTTTTAACTGAGGTTTAACGTCCCCGTCAACATCATTTAGGCCATTTTGGAGGTGCTGCTTCCAATTTTGTGGGACTTTTACTCGGCGACATTGAGATGAAATGACAACTCAAGTCCTGCCGACAAATGAAACCAAAAGGCTTATATGCTTACAGAAGAAATAACATCATCAGAAGAAATAACATCATCTCCTCTCTACCATTATCTTAACCAACTGTAAGCCAATATCAGATGGACGCCAAAGTGACGCAAGACACACGTCACCTTTGAATTTTTTTTTCAGCAAAAATATTAGCAAATTTGCCATATTTAATGATCAAAGTTTTAACAATTCTTTAACTAAAGACGTCGTTAGTTGTAAACAACTGGACCCTGATTGAGTGAGTGAGTTTTAGTTTTACGTCCCACCAACAGCTAAGGTCATACGGAGATGGGACCTCGGTTTAAAGACTCTTCCGAAAGTCTGGAGAAGCCCGGGATCGATCCTGCGATCCCTGGTTTACAAGGCGAGTAGCGTAACCACTGCACCACGGAGGCTTCTGCACTGGCCCCTGATGTGTGCAAAAAGGGTCATCTGTAAAATCTGGACTTGACTTATACACGAATAGAAAAAGATTTGTCCATGTTTTTTAACATTTTATTCGTAGCCCGTTTATACCCAGCCCCCCCCCCCCCCCCCTAACAAAGAGACACTAAAACAATAAAGACCCAGATCAGAGGCTGCGGGACGCTTGGTCTTCAATGTTTGCTTGAAGTACAGACGAATCAGTATAAACATGTAAGAGCAAATCAACCCACCAGAGCTATCACTACTTTGATTATAAACGTATATGTACCCTGCACCGTACTACGGAACGCTGGAAGCGGCATGCAATTTATTTTGATATGTTGTGCGAACAAGATAATATCTTTTTGCGCGCAAGATATTATCTTGTGCGAATAAGATAATATTCTGTGCGCACAACTTAATAGCCTGTGCGCACAAGATATTATCTTGTTTGCACAACATAGATCTTGTGCGGACAACATAATATCATATGCGCACAACATTATATCTTGTGCGCACAACTTATTACCTTATTCGCACAACATATATTGTTTGCACAAACATAGATCTTGTGCGGACAACATAATATCTTGAGCCCACTACTTATTATCTTGGTCGTACAACATTATATCTTGTGCGCACGAGTTATTATCTTGTACGCACAAGTTATTATCTTGTTCGCACAACATATTATCTTGTTTTAGCGCATATGATATTTTCTTGTGCGCACAAGATAATATCTTGTTCGCACAACTTACCAAGATCTATGCTGTGCTAACAAGATAATATGTTGTGCGAACAAGATAATATCGTGTGCGCAGACGATATTAAGTTGTACGAACAAGATATTATCTTGTGCGCACAAGATAATCTTGTGCGCACAAGATAATATGTTGAACGCATAAGATAAATTATGTTGTCCGCACAAGATAATATGTGGGCCCACAAAATATTATCTTGTGCGCACAAGATAATATCTGGTTCGCACAACTTAATATCTTGTTCGCACAACATATTAAAATAAAATTTAGGAAGCGTCTATTGCCAGACATCTGTCAATAGCACAAAGTCAGGAAATGTGCTATTGCCAGATGCTACCTTATTTAATATATGATGCAACTGGTAAGTTATGGCAACGCCTGGACGATTCACGTTTTACATCTATGCAAATATTATACCCGTATACGAGGACTCGTCAAATATGAATGCAACTAGGCACATAAAAATGATTCCGTGATAGATTTCGATGAAAAATTCATTTTGTCCCCTCAAAGTATTCCCCTTTAAAAGATATACAAACTTTCAGTCTTCTGATCCAATCATTGAATGCATTTTGGTAGTCTTTTCGAGGTATACTATGAAGGCACTAGAATATTGCAGAACCGAGGTGTTTGCGCTGTACAAATTTTCGATCAAAAAGGTATTTTTTTTTCAGCCGCGGGAACAAAAAAAAGTCACACGGGGTAATGTCAGGGGAATACGGGGGTGAGGGAGTTCAACAACCTTTTCCTGCTTCAGATAGTCTTGCACAATGAACGCCTTGTGCGATGACGCATTGTCATGTAGCAATCTGACATTGGCCAAACCAGTTGCGGGTCTTCGTTCTTTGAAATATTTCTTCAATTTTCGAAGAACTTTATTCTTGTAAAACTTCGCATTTACAGATTTGCCTTTAGGCACAGCAACCTGAATAGCAGGGCCCTGATTTGAAAAGAATGTGGCATACATTACCTTCTTGACGCTCATGGTCCGCTTTGTAATGCATGTTGCCCATATTTTGTTCTGAATCTTTCGTTTTGGCTCAAAAAAGTGAACCCATGTCTCGTCACCTGTGACGACATTAGCGAAAGACCGTGCATTGTAATTTGGAAACTTTTTAAGCAACTTCTTGGCGCACTGAACGCGTGTCTTTTTCTGCTCATCTGTCAACAGATGGGGGAATCCATCTAGCACAGATATTTCTCATTTTCAAATCCCGTTTCAGAATTGAATGAGCTGCTCCTAGTGAGATGCCAACCATACTAGCTATTTGCCAAGTGGTGTATCGTGCATCGGTAGCAACTATTTTTTTCACTCTAGCAACCATCTTGGCAGATGTTGCTCTTTTTCCGCCGACGATCATGTGGTGCATCTTCTGTTGAGCCTAGCTCACAGCTGAATTTCTTACACCAACGAAAAACTGTCGGAAAAGACATTTCATTAGGCCCATAAACCGAACATATTTCATCAAAAATGTCTTTGCACCGTATACCAAGAATCCAACGATTCTTAATATAGGACCGTATTTCAACGGCGTACTCTGACCTTCTTCCAACCATGTTTTGTATTAGTATACAAGAGTAGACAGTGTTTATCGAACGATATACATGGCTAATGTGGACGGATTTTAACAGGTTTGGTATCAATGTATAGGTAAACTGTTTTTCTACGCTGTGATATTTATTTCCAGGTGATTTTCGCATTACTGCATGAGAAAACGTTCTACTTGCATTCATATTTGAACAGTCCTCGTAACCTCTCCGCGCTCACTTCAACTTATAGGTCATTTCGCAAGAGACTGTTCGAATAAAACTCATGATGCAAACTTTATTTGAACATTCCTCGTAAATCAAATGTTTCAGATGAAAAGTTTGACATTTTTCTTTAGAGCAGATAGAAGAAAAATAATATATACTCCGAAAAGCCGACTTTTCCTACATGAAATTGGGCTATTGTGTTTAGCGCAGGGTTTGGCAAGCCTGTCGTTGTGCTTCGTATAATTTGATGAAGACAAAATTACATAGGCCTTCTATCATGCGTGATGGGTCTAAACGCGCTGTTTTCTCAGTGCCTCTATTATGCAGGTATACCGTAGGTTGCTTGTGGCTCTAGGAATTTTTTAACTATTTCAAGAGTCGGCTGCTAAATGCCAAACCGAATTAGACAGTATAAGCCTATTATTTTAATAGGCACCCAGCCAACACACAGATGAGCATGCGCTTCAGCGCTTTCTGGTCCAAGTTTTCGGTAGGCGTTTGATAGATAGCAAAATTTCTTTTTTCAGCGAAGAATGGTCGGACTGCGTGAATGCGGTGGCTGATTAAAGAATCCACTGCCTTCACATATGAAAAGAATCGGTGTCACAAACAGAGTAATATGATTTAAGAAAAATGTTACGGAATCTAATAGCTTCGAGAAAGGACATACAGAAACCCATGGGTTACGCGAACAACAAAACCAACTACAACAACAACAACAAATCACGTGAACAAGTCCATGAAATGCCAATTATACATTGAAAACTGGGGTTTACTGGGTTATACATTATTTTTCTTATTTCTGCTCCAAGACATGGATATGGCTTTCTGTCTGAAGGTTCCTCTTGATTCACTGCTTGTATGAGCGAGCAGCGACGGTTCTGGCGAGACTGCGCGGATGCGCAGGCTCGCCTGAACCATAGGGGCTTGAATCATGAAAAAAAAAAAAAAAAAAAAAAAAAATTTTTTTTTTTTTTTTTTTTTTTTTTTTTTGGGGGGGGGGGGGGGGGTTACTACAATAGAGACAAGGGGGGAAACTTCGGCTCAATTTTTTGGGGGGTTACCTCATTTTACCCAGTGTATCTTTTTCGCAAATGCAGTTTTTTACCTGCTTATTATGAATTATACAAGTTAAATAAGTCCGCTTTGCAAAAATAATCCGCCTCTGTCTGCCACTTGCAGGAAACATGTTTTTCTCGCATGGATTAACTCAGCAACGCAAAATTCGGCATAAACGTGTGACAAAAAAATTCAGGTTTTCATCAATCACAACCGAACTAGTGATACCGGGGGAACTTTTTTCGCTTTCACCCGTTGTCTTTCATTTAACTTTAGCTGTCTTTGCCAATTTGAATCCCAAAAGATGTATTCACAGCTCTAAATGTATAGTTTGCAACTTTTGCTTCGCTTTTCGCAGTGTTCTGTCAATGATCGGTACAGAAACCCGGGCGCTTGCCATAATCGTCGTGTTTAAAAACCGGGACGTGCAGGACAGATATAATCCGGAACTTTGGAAACTACGTCCGGCAGTGGAGTAGCTGTTGTTACTGTTAAAATGTGTTTGATAGCCTTGATTTCTCCTTTGATTTATTTTTTTCAATTTAACATATTCTGCTAGGACTAGGTATACACGTATTACGCAGATAAGATAACTTGATGTTGTTTCTACGTATAATGGGCTGTGCCCTGGGAATTTTGTATTGTATCGCTTTGCGGTCAACTTCCAATTAGCCGCTGTAACTGTTTTGACACATGTGCAGAAAAGGACATAAAATGTTTACTGAAACGCAGAAGACGGCCTTAGATCTGATAAAAAAAAAAAAAAAAACAAGACACACTTGCCTTGTTTATGTCCAGGCTGGGACGGGCACATCCCACGTGGGGAAATGTTTGTCAGTTTCTTGCACAACGGGTAACGTATAAAATCTATGTGTTCTTGGCAGAGTGCTAAAGAACGTGTGCACATATGACTTCGTCACCTTGTGTTTAAACGCTCGTTCCCGGTACACGGCGACGGTTAGCTAAGCAAAAAAAAAAAAAAAAAAAAAAAATGCAGAAGTGTTAAGCCAAACGGTTCAGAATATAAGTTAAAAGAGATACGGCTAGAAATAATTTGAAATTGTTTTACAAATTTGGATTCATAGTGGTCGGAATGACTGACGACTTTCAGCGTGTGTTCTAATATTGTTACCTAACTTAAATAACAATGGCTGTTTTGGTGCCATGGCCTGTTGGAATTTCCCTTCTTTTTTTTCTTTGTGATAGGTTAAAACCAAGGAAAAAGCGGTTCAACATGTATTTTGTCTAATGTTTGCTGTTCTCTCTCTCTCTCGCTTTCTCTCTCACTCTCTCTCTCTCTCTCTCTCTCTCTCTCTCTCTCTCTCTCTCTCTCTCTCTCTCTCTCTCTCTCTCTCTCTCTCTCTCTCTCTCTCTCTCTCTCTCTCTCTCTCTCTCGCTCTCAGATATTTGGAAGAGATTTGTGGAATCCTTAAGATTAAGTAGAGGGATATGGACATATTGTGTACGGTTCATTCCAGAGGTAGAAAGAACGGTGTACAGACCTAAACTGCACCAACCTGGCCCAAGGATTATAAAACTGTTTTTCATGCTCAACTGATAGGGTATGACACTTATCCGGCTCATAAATAAACAAAAAATATAATGTAAACATATAGAAAACAGTGTAGTTCATACTTCCGTGAACGCATCGAGTCACATGATTTTCGGTGACGTCAAGTGACGTCATTCTAAACCATGGTTCTCTACGGGCGTTGGTGAGGTCAACGCTGTTCCTCTAAAGTAGTAAAGTGGCGTGCAAATGTTTTTCAATTTAAAAAGTTTGCCCTATAAGCATTATTTTTCGCCCAGTGATGAGGGGCAAAGAATGTAATTATAAAACAATAAACTTAATTTTTCTGTTTTTCATGAAAGTATGAACGACAGCGAGTCGCTTACAAAGTTTACATGATCCCCTTCGGGGTTCACATACTGTGCACACAACCCACTGCGTTCGTACTATTATGAACAGCAGAAAAATAAATTTCATTTCTTAAGTGTTTCTATTCTTTGCCTCATACTCTGCCTCACTCTAGGGTTTATTAGCTATCTCATTATGTCAATCATTGCAAAACATCCACATTGAGCCGGAGGTAATTTTGTTGTCGCGCCTGCTATTAGCATGGCGCGATATAGGCGCCCGGTTTTCCGTCCGTTCTTTCGTCCGTTCGTCCGTCCGTTCGTTCGTCCGTCCGTTCGTCAAGGCGTCAACATTTGCGACCACCCTAGCGTTCACCCTAAGGTTCAAGTTTACCACAGGCGCGACATAGCCTTCGGCGGAATTCTTGTTTTCAAAACCGTCTTCTGTAGCATGTTTTGTTATCCATGCGATTAGGGGAGCGGCTCCTCAGTTTCTCCTTAAATGTACATTTCAACAGTCAGAATGACATGTCCTTATCAACACGGGGGTAATACCATTTTCTATTCCGAGCCGGAACTGTGTAAAGCTGCTGTCGACCGAGAAATACGGTTTTCGACCGAGCAGTACGGATGTCGACAGAGGAGGGTAGTCGATAAATTCGCTGTAACTGTGTTATTTTTGTGTATGTCTGTCCATTTTTGTGGTGTCAAATCGTTTGTGAAATAGTTTGCTGTTGTTTCAAGTGTTTTGGAAGTCTGACTTATAGCCTGTTTTGACGCTAAGCGGAATTAAACGGGAAAATATATAAAATAAGTACTTCCGGGGAAATGCGTGGCTCTTATTCAGTGTCATGGAATATCGAGGACGAAATGATGCAGATACATCATTAATATACGCGATAACCTTTTATTTGTGTGTCAACATGTCTTTATATGCATCTGTGGAACTGGAATTCGAATTATGGATATCCATTATTATTTATGGATATCCATTATTATTTATGGATATCCTTATTTATTTATGGATATCCATAATTCGAATTATGGATATCCATAAATCGAGGGGAATTAATGATATACATAAATCTAAAAATGGATATCCATTATTCGATTTATTGATATCCATATATCGAATTATGGATAATCCATAAATCGAATTATGGATATCCATTATGCGGCTGATTTATGGATTTCCATTAATCAAATTATGGATATCCATAAATCGAATTATGGATATCCATCAATCGATTTATGTATATCATTAATTTAGATCGAAATATGGATATCCATTAATCGAATTATGGATATCCTTAATTCGAATTATGGATATCCATTATTCGGCTGATATATGGATATCCATAAATCGAATTATGGATATCCATAATTCTCCTCTGCAAATAAACCTTGATTATCCCCTTGATCAACTTTTAATGAAATGGACATTCAATTTGTCATCAAACTGCTGTCAAGTGTCAAAGAAAGCAGGTCATGAAATGTACATGGACTGATTTTTATTTCATGCGTTGCACTTTACATGTACAAACGGATGCTTTAGACACAAACTTTAGCGGCTCACTGGAAAAACGATGACGATTTTCATCAGGAGGTATGAATATTAAAATACAAACATTTTGTACGGGCCTCCGTGGCCTAGTGGTTAAGAGCCCTGACTCTTGATCATAAGGTCTCTCAACGCTGTCGTTCGAGCCTCGCTCAGGTCACATGTGAGACGCCACGTTCTGCAACGGAAGGTCAGGTGGTTTTTCTCCGGGTACTCCGGTTTTCGCCCACCTCTGATTAACGATCGGCTCGATATGAGTGAAATAATCTTGAAAGGGCCGTAAAACCAAAACCAAAAAAAAAAAAAAAAAAAACACTAACATTTTGTTGTGTTATATTGGTGTGAATGTGCTTTATCGCTTATTAAGTTCTGTATATTTGTGGAGTCTTTGCATTCACAACGCATTCTTTAAAGGGCTCGGACCCGCCCATCGGGGCTTAAAGAAATAGATGGGCTGCGTGACGCTTCCAAGCAGAGCTGAAACCGACCGCACGCGAGTACAGCTAAACTGCTCAGAGAATCTATACCTGTCCAGGCAAAGCGATGCGAGTCAGACCGTTCATGCTTATAAAACCTTTTGGTTTCATTGGGCGACAGGGCTTGAGATGTCAATTCATCTCAATGTCGAGTAAAAGTCCCAGAAAATGGATTCAACGTCTCCAAAATGACCTGTAAAAATCTAATCAAACAAATAAATTCCATCAAGTGTTTGGGTGAGAAAAATAATAAATATTGCGGTCATGGCTCCGGACTCGTTTTCAGTGAATTAAAGTCTCATGCTCGACAAAAACCCGCATGTTACTTAACTAAACTGAAAACTTGCTTGAAAATTCCTTGTTTCGGCCTCAATCCCATCATACATTCTATTATTCAGTTCTTATCTATAAGCAGGAAACGGCCCCGCCCATCGGGGCATGAAGAAATGATGCTTCCACGCAGAGCTGAAACCGACCGGCACACGAGTACTGGTAATCCGCTTAGAGGATCTAAGCCTGCCCAGGCAAAGCGGTGCGAGTCGGCCCGTCCATGTTAATTAATCCTATTGGTTCATTGGGCGGCAGGGCTTGAGATGTCATTTCGTCTTAAGGTCTGGTAAAAGTCCCACAAAATTGGAGGCAACGTCTCTTAAATGACCTTTGCAGTGTTGACGGGAAATCAAACAAACAAATCCAAGCAGGAAAATTGCCTGAACTGTTAGTATTTAAAAATAGCGAGCATTACAAATTTAACGCTCGGCTGAATTGAGCATAAAAAACGTTTTATAACCTTTTAATAGCCCGCTCGAAAAACACTAAGATTGGAATGCCGCTGTACTCAACAGCACCAAATTTTTTAAATGTCCTATGTATTGACAAGGCCCCATTTCTCACTTACTTTCCAATACACTCTAGGCTAATACGTACAAGTACTTTTCAACAGATCTAAGCACTTCACAATCAAACCTTTCATAAAAGTCATCTATTTAAGGCATTCAAGAGTTCTGCAACGGAAGGCCAGGGTTTTTTTTTTTACCGGATACTACGGTCTTCGACCACATGTGATTAACAATCGGCTCGATATGAGTGAAATAAACTCGAAAGGACCGTAAAATGATCCCCGCTCCGCACCCCCCCCCCCCCCAAAAAAAAAATCAAGGTAGATATGCTCTAGCTTATTCTGACCTTTTTTGTTTGCGGTGTTGTGGTGAGTTGTATCGCCTATTCAGATTAATACAAACTTGCTGAGCAGAAGAATTGAGCAGTTTTTCTACCAAAATCCCTACATCAATGGATTTGACCGAATTCATAAATAGAAGCGTCCACTTCAGAAACTCGCGGATGAGAAAGCATGTGTGTGCTGCACTGTAGGGCACCCAAGGGCCCAACCTAAATAGTGCTTATTGTTATTTACTGGCCATTAGCGACCCAGGATCCAAATTTCAAAACATAAAAAGGAATATGATGCAATAGGGAACAAATTGTTTCCATGCTGCATCATTTTGAACATTTACGTATTGGTGGCATTTTTAACAAGCTGGCTGATTTTTTTTTATTTCTGTCCACACAAGCATGAGTGAAACTGTTTTGAAAATAACACAAAACGTCCAAGATTTCAACAAAAAATACATTTCACTTTTCCTGGGTCCGGTAAGGAGATAACTACGGCTAATCCCTGCCTTCCTAAATTTAGCCACCCATCTAGCTCAGTGGTTAGTCCATTTGCCTCAGATGCTAAAGGACCCAGGTTCGAGATCCCCAGCAGCGGTGACAAAATTTCGGTGTGAGAACACGTTCCATTGGCATCATTTGCAGGTATGAATGTCATAAAGTGTATCGTCCTTCGAATCTGGACGTTAACTGGAGCCCCCCCCCCCCGACCAACCCCTGTGCAGTGAGAACCATCCCCTGTGCAGTTTAAAGAACCATGCCGTAATTACATGGTTACATGTACGCTTTGAGCCTTCAAAACTGGAGTATATGCAATATACAACGTCTGTGTCCCCTCTTGGGGTTTAGTTGAAAATGGAACAAAAAATAGGGACAATGCTCATTTGTCACTACTTCGAACGGTTTAAAATTAAACAGCACCGGTCGTTCCGGTCGTTAGTTCATCGATAGAGTAGCCCGGAATCAGCAGAAAAACCAAGCTTCGCGACGATTGTTTTCTTGATCTTTTACATAAAGCGATGTAAAAGTAGTAAATTCTAAATTTAGAGCTGCAAATACATCATTTTGGATTCAAATTGGTCAAGAGAGGTTCATTTTAACGAAAGACATCAGTTGAAAGCGAAAAAAGTTTCCACCGTAACACTAGTTCGCTTGTGATTGATGAAAACCTGAAAATTTTTGTCACACGTTTATGCCGAATTTTGCTTTGCTGAGTTAATGCATGCGAGAAAAACATGTTTCCTGCAAGTGACAGACAGAGGTGGATTATTGTTGAAAAGTGGACATATTTAACTTGTATATTTCGTAATGAGCAGGTGAAAAACTGCATTTGCGAAAAAGATACACTGGGTAAAATGAGGTAACCCCCCCCCCCCCCCCCCAAAAATGGAGCCGAAGTTTCCCCCCTTGTCTCTAATATAGTACCAAAAAAAAAAAAAAATTTTTTTTTTTTTTTTTTCATTTTTTTTTCATGATTCAAGCCCCTATGGCCTGAACCGTCGCTGCTCGCATAGGCGATAAGAACCAAAATCTCTTGACGGGGCCCATTACATGAAAGTCATGCGTCTGTCAATATCATTTTTACCGAGTTTCTGCTATTGCCAGACGTCTGTCAATATCATTTTTACCGAGTTTCTTCTATTGCCAGACGTCTGTCAATAGACACTCCGTAAACTTTAATGTCCCTTCCCGGGTTCCGTATGCACCTGTCTACCAGTGCAAGTATCTTAAAATATTTGTAAACAAGTTATCAACATAATTTAAAGAGAGAGGGCATTCAAGGTTTAGTTTGTCATGCACGTAAACGTTAAAGCCCGATTACATGTGGCGAAGGTTACACAGAAAGCGCTTTGAAAGTACCTTTGGATTTTAACATAGCGCTCGTATACTCGTACGTGCGCAAAGCGAAGACTAAGATTATTTAGTATAATCGCGCTGTCTGATCAGATTCCTCGTCGGGCGCTATAATATACATGGACAATTTCTTAAAGCTTTCTCATCATGTTAACAGGTAATGATTACCTGTGTAAATCACATTTGATATAGGGAGAAAGATTTTTTATCACGTTAACAAGTACGTATACGTGATATAAACAGATAAACACCGCCACTTCAGACATAAACATTATTTTTCTTATTTCTGCACCAAGTCATGAGTTGTGAGAGCTCGCCAATGAGGCGATTCTAACAAGCACGTACAACCAACGTTTTAAGTGTAAATAACAATAATATTACAGATGTTTTTATAAAAAATCAAAGCGCCAAAGGCACTGACATGACAGCTTCGAAATTGTAAATCTTTAGGATCTATTACTTCAATATATTCCTAATTCAATATGTTGCATGCGTTCTCTATAAGTTGGCTTTTGTTTATTTTCGGTAAACCATAAAACCATAAAAAGTTCTTGTTTTGTAATCAAAATTAAGTAAACATTCTGCCTCCTGGATTGTTATATCTTTATACAGATTTATCAGTTCTTTTAATATAGCAAATACTTCTTTTTCATTGCTGTCTGGAATAGATGTATAGTATGATTCATCCATTAACATTTCTTTATTTTTTAATAATAAGATGAATTATGTTGTCCGCACAAGATAATATGTGGGCCCACCCACAACATATTATCTTGTGCGCACAAGATTATATCTTGTTCGCACAACTTAATATCTTGTTCGCACAACATATTAAAACAAAATTTAATGTCCCTTTCCGGGTTCCGTATGCACCTGTCTACCAGTGCAAGTATCTTAAAATATTTGTAAACAAGTTATCAACATAATTTGAAGAGAGAGGGCATTCTAGGTTTAGTTTGTCATGCACGTAAACGTTAAAACCCGATTACATGTGGCGAAGGTTACACAGAAAGCGCTATGAAAGTACAGGCCGTATCTCTGGATTTTAACATACCGCTCGTATATGAATGCTGGTATGTGCGCAAAGCGAAGACTAAGATTATTTAGTTCAATCGCGCAGTCTGATCAGATTTTATACATGAACAATTTCTTAAAGCTTTCTCATCACGTTAACAGGTTTGTGTAATGATAACCTGTGTAAATCACATTTGATGTAGGGAGAAGTAGTTTTTTTATCCCGTTAACAAGTACATATATGTGAAATAAACACCGCCATTTCAGGGATAAACAATATTTTTCTTATTTCTGCACCAAGTCATGAGTTGTGGGAGCTCGCCAATGAGGCGATTCTAACGAGCACGTACAACCAATGTTTTAAGTGTAAATAACAATAATATTACTGATTTTTATATAAAAATCAAAGCGCCAAAGGCACTGAAATGACAGCTTCAGTGAAAAAATTCACAAAACTATTAGGCCTTTATAAAAAGTTTTTCTTTTTTAAATAACAACGCACAACTGCAATAACAACAACAGCAGCTAAAAAACTTCGGATATTTAAAATATTTGTAGATGTTTATATATATGTACTTTGAAGTGCCATTTTATGTTTCGAAGTTTCCATCAGTTCCCGCGAAATGAACACCCAGTAAAAACACCTTATATAAAGAAAATGGGGTTTACAGGCATATATATTATATTCCTTATCCCGGATCAAATACATAGATAAATGGTGCTCGTTAGAAACACCTCAACGAGGCGGTTCCAACAAGCACAAAACATCTATGTTTGATGCAGAAATATGGAAAGTATCAAATGTTTCTATGAAAGAATCTCTCTATTGAAGCCATGAAAGAATTCCATTACGAAAATAAAAATCAAAAATGAGTTCCTTTAAGAGCAATGAAAACATTCATAAGAAAGAAGATGGGTCATACTACGTAGTTTCGGCTAATAAAGCCTCATCAGTGACCCTGTAATGATCCGGCAAAGAAAGCCAGAGGAAACATACTGCAATTTTGCAAATTTCGAATAGGCAGTCGATACAAAGACTGATATAAATCAAAATGGGGTCCAAATAATTAAAAACCTGTCTAGAATATGGGTCTAAACCAATAATTTATTTCTGATTTCTCAGAATATTCACGCTGATCTCAAAGGACCAAAAGTAAAATATAAACTACACTATGGTTGATGTACGGGGAGACGCTTTACGGCCGCCACACGGCACAACACCAGCTGCAGTGAAGGCAAATAAAAATCAAAAATGAGTTCCTTTAAGAGCAATGAAAACATTCATAAGAAAAAAGATGGGTCATACTACGTAGTTTCGGCTAATAAAGCCTCATCAGTGACCCTGTAATGATCCGGCAAAGAAAGCCAGAGGAAACATACTGCAATTTTGCAAATTTCGAATAGGCAGTCGATACAAAGACTGATATAAATCAAAATGGGGTCCAAATAATTAAAAACCTGTCTAGAATATGGGTCTAAACCAATAATTTATTTCTGATTTCTCAGAATATTCACGCTGATCTCAAAGGACCAAAAGTAAAATATAAACTGCACTATGGTTGATGTACGGGGAGACGCTTTACGGCCGCCACACGGCACAGCACCAGCTGCAGTGAAGGCAAATAAAAATCAAAAATGAGTTCCTTTAAGAGCAATGAAAACATTCATAAGAAAGAAGATGGGCCATACTACGTAGTTTCGGCGCTTGAAGAAATATATGGGCTGCATGATGCTTCCACGCAGAGCTGAATCCGGCCCGCACACTAGTACTGGTAAACCGCTTAGAGGATCTTAGCCTGTCCATGAACCGCGGTGCGAGGCGGACCGCCCATGCTAATAAACCCTATTGGTTTCATTGGGCGACAGGGCTTGAGATGTCATTTCATCTCAATGTCGGGTAAAAGTCCCACAAAATTGGAAGCAATGTCTCCAAAATGACCTTTACAGTGTTGACGGGGACGTTAAACCTCAAAACAAACAAACAAAAAACGTAGTTTCGGCTAATAAAGCCTCATCAGTGACCCTGTAATGATCCGGCAAAGAAAGCCAGAGGAAACATACTGCAATTTTGCAAATTTCGAATAGGCAGTCGATACAAAGACTGATATAAATCAAAATGGGGTCCAAATAATTAAAAACCTGTCTAGAATATGGGTCTAAACCAATAATTTATTTCTGATTTCTCAGAATATTCACGCTGATCTCAAAGGACCAAAAGTAAAATATAAACTGCACTATGGTTGATGTACGAGCACCCTATTCAAATAAATTGTAAACTTCACCGCCGAAAAAAACAAAAATGTTCAGATAAAAAATTGTGATATTTTTTCTCTTTTCTGCTCACAATATAGATTCTGGGTACTCGTTAGAACCGCCTCATCATTCCGATTTAATTTCAAAATTCAGTGTTGAACTTAAATCTCTTCTGCAACAAGGTCTATCGGAACCCGAATTTTATGGTGATTTAGTATATAAATTCAGAAAAATATATTCTTACAATGACTTCAGCACCCAATTTCGATATAAAAAACATCGGGTACAAAATAAATGTTATATGACAGACTGCATGCCTGGTAGTTAACCCAATCACGGTTTACAACTTTGCTGCCCTCTTTAATTGAACGCCGTTGGGACATGCCTAAGATTCTACAACGGTTCCAGCGTAAAGGCTTACTGAGAATTAGGGAGAATTTAATTTTATGTCATGTCGGTTGGTGCCTGATGCTCTGTCTCTGGATGGGCCTATCGGAGTCCAGCTGTTGGTTTTCCTTTGCTCCAGCACTTCAGTGGTTTCTTGCTGTCGAGTCCTCACCGTTACTTCAGTGGTTTCTTGTTGTCGAGTCATCGCCGTTGTTTCATCTCTGTGGTTGTTTGATTTTTGTGTTCTCCGAGATGTTGCACTGGTGAGTTAGGAGGCCTTCATGCGGGCTGAACATTTTATTTGTCTAAATCGCGACGGAAGTAAGGGCGAGGATAGCGACAGCGTAAAATCGATTTAAGCTCCCAGTGGAATTCGTTTCACTGACTGTTCCAGGGTGGTTCTTCTGTCGCGGTTTATTTTTGTTATGGTTTGTATTTGAGTGTGTGTATCGCTTGTATTTGTTGTTTTGGATAACCATTCGGCCGTTTTGTGGGAAAGTAACTGTCCTTTTGGCTTTCCCCTATTGCTGTTTCCATTAGGGTCTAGTTAAATACATGTTTGTGTTTCTTTCCCTTTGGTATCTCTGGTGGGAGCTGTGGTTAATTGTATCGATTCCTGATCATTGCCTTCACTTCTATGTTACTATAAACAGTAGAACTTCGATGGCTCGAACACCGATGGCTCGTTTACCACGGATGTGTCGGACCCATTCTTGAGCCCCTAGGGAAATCCTCTACATAAGAAATAATGGGGATAATTAAGGAGATTTCAGTCCTTTATCTTGCAAATGTATGCTATGTGTTCTCATTAGAATCGCCTCGATGAGGAGATTCTAATAAACACACACAGCATACATTTTCATTACAGAACACCGAAAAGATGTCTAAAAGTATCTCGTTAAGCCTCGTGACAGTAACCTCAGTGGCTCGAACAACCCCTTTCTCGAACAGATTTTCGAGGTCCCAAAGGTGTTCGATCCATTGAAGTTCAACTGTACAAGTGGGGTTCAATGGGTTCAAATTATGTAGGCGTGTTTTTTCGTGATGTGGCTGTGTAATCATAATGAGGTAAACTATTTAATCTTAAACCGTTTACGTTGTCAAAATCCGACCAAAGCTGATCGTTTCCAAAACAAATATTTAAAAAGAAAACATATAATTTTGCAGGTTACAGCGAATGGAAATCATAATTGTAATTTCGGTAATTTGCAATTCAAGTACAGCTTAATTTTAGTAGTTTTCCAGATATCTAACAAGCAATTAATTTCCTATATAACATGAGGAAATCCAAAATGTCTCATTTGCTTACATTGCACGAAAACATGTTGTATTGCGGTAATTCCATGCTACACAAATATACCGTCTTATCGATCACGATACATGCTTGAGCAAATTTCAATTGAGTCGACTTCAGAGCCTTTTCTATTAATAGCAAACAACAAACTGCACACCTAACTTATGCCATAGGTTAATATCGCGTAATGCACCTGTATGAACATTGCTACGTTTTGGGGCCGTTGTTATCAGCAATTGCACCTAAGTGAAGAGTATATTGAAACTATTTACATAAATGCAACCAGCCTAATCACTGCCAAGAAATCCGTGAGAAAATATTGCTGCATATACAAAACAGTTTCGAATGGTCCAACAAAAATGTCGATGAAACAAAATATTATAACTTGTACTTTCTATCAATTTATTTCAGGACCTCACATGTCCTTCTGTTTACTTTCCATTAGTAATAAATTTGACACTTTCTTTATAAATTATATGAACGAACTTGTGGATGAATATATCTGATTCTTAACTGGATGCGTGTGTTCTATTAAATTAGAGCTATATGGTTAGGAAACCGTCAAATCTTATCCGAGTGTAAAGCCCGCGACTGCCGGTGTAATGGAACAGTTCAGCGACAAGACAGTTCACCGACACGCTTTTCAGAGACAGACCACCGACACATTTGAAGACAGTTCGCCGACACATTATGATTCACTTATAAACCTATAGTACATCTAATTAGCATGTATGATAGTCGAACTGACTGACATATAGATGAAATATACATGTCTAGCCGCAAACTGTTATCTTGTGTTTAAATTACTAATTATTTTGCTATTTGTGTTCATTTATCATTTGGATGCAAGAATACACAACATAACAGAATACTTCAGAGCGTACTGATATCCCGTTTCAGCAAATTAGTCCTATTCAGTGACCCTAAAATATATTCAAGCCCGATTTAATCTAAACTCTTTAAGCCTGAATTAAACTGCCAACTAGATGCTAAATCTCCCAGGCGCCATCCAAAGTTCACAAACAATCGCCGCGTCAGTACCCGCAGTGCTTTGATGTGTCCAGCGTTCAAACGTTCTTTGAATCTACATTCAATTTTGGCGGTGAGAACCAATTAGGCAGTTTGCTTGGCATCGACGCATCATGCTTCGAATTAATTAAACGCTGTATCTGGTCTTGTGTGATGTTGTCCCATTCTTCCTGTAGCGCCATGGCAAGCTGCTGACTGTTGATTGGCGGATGACGTCGGCTGTACACGCGTTTTCCGAGCTGGTCCCAAAGGTGCTCAAGTAGGTTTAAATCCGGCGAAAACGCAGGCCATGGAAGAACTTGCAAAACATTTTGATTGAAAAAGTCTATGGTTAGCCTCGCAGAATGAGCACGTGCATTGTCCTGTTGGAAAAGCGTAACGGCACAATTATTGTGTAAAAATGATACCACCTCACGCTCTAAGATTTCATTGATGTAACGACGTGCCGTCAAATCGCCATCAACACGATAAGTTGGGTTTTGTGGCGCCATGAGATCCCTCCCGACATCATTACGCTAACACCACCCCAACGTGACACCTGTTTAACACAATAGTCTTGATATAGCTCCCCACGTCGACGCCATACTTTACGCCGCCTAGCAAACATTCCGACACAAAAACGGGACTCGTCCGTGAACAGTACACCACGCCAACTCTGTTTTCTTACATGTTTTTCAATGAAGTATAGAGATTTGTCAGTGAAATCGAAAACGATATTGGTACTGTTTCAAACAGCGACTGATTTTAAATCTAATTCCATTGTCAGATGACTGAAAACTAATGAATTGTGTTAGAATCGATGCTTAGGCCGTTCACACGTCACCAAGACGTACTGACGTCAATTTCGACGCTGACGTCGAGTAATTTGTCGCGCGACGTTAGATCAGTCCACAATTTCTTTGGGAACTACTCTCTCAATTATTTCAGTAACAATTCATAATAATACCATCCCAGGCTATTTCTGATGTGCAGACTGACAGTTTACACCAAATATTATATCCAATAAACACCTTGGATACCACGAAATTGATGCGAGACGATCAGGAACAAGGTTAGTTTTCTCCGAGGGCGAGTGAAGTGATTATTGCTGCTTTGAAGCATGTAAGAAACAGAAAATTTTATTTTTTCAGTGTAAGATCAAATTCTATTTCACTCATGAACACCAACATCGGTATATTCACTCGTGGCTACGCCACTCGTGAAAATACTGGTTTTGGTGTTCATTCGATGAACTAAAAATCGATCATACACTGAGAAAATCAAATATCCTCTATATGTTCATCAGATACGCTGTCCCACTGTCTCCTTGGCAGTTTCCACAGACGTCCTGAATCGGTCGCGTAAATGACCCAAAACAAGGTACCGGTCCTGCTGACGTGTAGTAACACGTTCACGTTCAGGGCGTTGTCTATCGTCCACAGACCCCGTAGCGCTGTGCATTTCAACCAATCGAGAAATCGTGGTGTGCGAACAACCCATACGCTCCGCAATTCGGCGGTATGAAAGCCCACCTTCATCCATACCGAGTGCATGATGGCTATTGACGTTACTTAGACGTCCCATTGGCTTGTTCTTATGAAATGTTATGCTGGCTTTTAACCTTATAATGACAGAAAAGAAAGTACCAAAAATATCGTGATTACGAAAATTTTGCATTTTTTACATTTTGCACGTGCACATGCACATCATGAAAATCATGCAGTATTCGTGTCAAACAAACTCGTGCTTCAGTGACAACTTTTCAATACCGTATTTATTATTTGAAAAAGTCAGGCGTTTTTGTCGCACCTGCTTTAGCAGGAAGACATAGGCGTGCAAGTTTCCGGTTGTCTGTCTGTCCGTCCGTCCGTCCGTCCGTTCGTTCGTCCGGTTGTCCGTCCGTCTTTCCGTCAACATTTTATACTAGGTGTCTTGTCATCGCAACTCCTCCTACAGTTTCATACCGATTATTTTGAAACTTTGCGTATGTTTTTGCTATGGTATGAGGATGCGCATGTGGTTTGGACCTTATCGCCCAATAATTTTTTCAACTTTTTCCACATTGTGAACTTTGTCATTTTTAACCTTCAATTGATATATGATAGGTACCTCTTGTCATCGCAACTCCTCTTGCAGTTTTATACCGATCATTTTGAAACTTTGCGTGTGCTTTTGCCATGGTTTGAGGATGTGCATGTGGTTTCGACATAATTCCCAGAATATTTTTTTTCACTTTTTGCTCATTGTGAACTTAGCCATTTTAGGCTTCAGATGGTATACAATAGGTACCTCTTGTCATCGCAACTCCTCTTACAGCTTTATATCGATCATTTTGAACATTTGTGTGTGTTTTTGCTATAGTATGAGGATGTGCATGTGGTTTGGACATTATCTTCGGATCAATTTTTATCACTTTTTCCACATTGTGAAATTAGTCATTTTTAACCTTCAATTGATATATGATGGGTACCTCTTGCCATCGCAACTCCTCTTACAGTTTTATACCAATCATTTCGAAACTTTTCATGTGCTTTCACCATGGTATAAAGATGTGCATGTGATTTGGACATAAGTCGCGGAATATTTTATTCCACTTTTTGCACGCAGTGAATTTAGTTATTTTTAACCTTCAATTGATATACAGGAGGTACCTCTTTGTCACCGCAACTCCTCTTACAGTTTTATACTAATCATTTTGAAACTGTGCAATGTGTTTTTGCCATGGCATGAGGCTCTGCATGTGGTTTGGACTTAATCTTCGGATCAACTTTTGTCACTTTTTCCACATTGTGAACTTAGTCATTGTTAACCTTCAGTTGATATCTGATAGGTACCTCGTCATCGCAACTCCTCTTACAATTTTATACCAATCATTTTGAAACTTCGCTTGTGTTTTCTCCATGATATGAGGATGTTCATATGCTTTGGATATAATGCTTGGATCATTTTAGTTCATTTTGTCACGCTGTGAACTTTGTCAGTTTTTTACCTCACATATATAGGCTATGGATTCTTCGCAAAGTCCTATATTCATTTCTTCTGCCTTAAATAAACTTTATTTTTTGTGTTGGGCAGGTGGGGAGCAGGTGCGACATCAACTTCAACGAAGTTGAATTACTGGTTACCTTAAACTAAAGAAATCAAACTGCGTTTTCATTGAATCTGAGTATATCCCTGCTAGCATTCTACATAAATCTACAGCGGGCCGTTAGCGGCCCGCTGTAGATTTATGTAGAATGCTTACTGGGATATATATATAACAAGTAGCGTATTCCACTTAACAGCTATGAACAGTTTTTTTTTTTCAAATTTAGGGGCGTCTGCTGCAGATTTATCTTTTGCAAGTTTTGCAATAATTATTGTAGTGTCAGCAAACGATGTAGAAC
Organism: Lucinisca nassula; assembly: GCA_963580285.1. Lineage (NCBI taxonomy): Eukaryota > Metazoa > Mollusca > Bivalvia > Lucinida > Lucinidae > Lucinisca > Lucinisca nassula. The sequence continues at coordinate 59,839,244 of OY757010.1, forward strand.
ACGGTCAGACGCTGCATTCTGTTGTGTTTGATCTAGAGCTAGTTTGTTTGTCAATTTTCCTTTTATGGTACGCTGGGCTAACGTGTCGTCATTATTTACAAACAAACTGGACTATTGACTTAAATATGCATCCATTTAATAGTCTCGTGACAAACGAGCATAAATTAAGGTAGCTTTTGTCCGTCACTGACCGGCCAGATAAATGGAAGAATTATGCTGACATTCAAAATCGTAACCGGATTAATATAGACGTTACAATTTATGACTTTTAAAAGATATCTTTAAATGCAGTTTAGTAATCCTATTCAATATCGGTTTAATCACTGGAAGAGTACAAATGTGACACATAAACACGCATAATTAAAATAACTAACTGCATATACAAGGGCGATTACTCATTCAGTAACTCAACATCACGAAAACACGCCTATATAATGTTGACCCCTTTGAACCCCACTTTTATAAAGTAAAACTGGGGTTTACAGGGGTAAACCTTATTTTATAATTTCTGCTCTAAAATATAGATTATGAGTACACGTTAGAACCGCCTCGAAGAGGCGGTCTTGGAGGCGGTTCTAACGTGTACCAACAACCTATATTTTTAGCATAAATAAGAAAAAATCACAATTTTTCATCTTAAAATTCTCCCTTTTCCGGCGATAAAAGTAACAATGTATTTGTTTGGGCGGCAGGGCTTGAGATGTCGTGTCATCTCAATGTCGGGTAAAAGTCCCACAAAATTGGAAGCAACGTCTCCAAAATGACCTTTACATTGTTGACGGGGACGTTAAACTTCAAATCAACAAACAAACCATGCAGTACGACAACACACACGCGCGACATTGTGCATTTTATAACATCTCCAAAATAGCTAGTTTATTGATGAAAATCCGTGACATTTTTCATATTTATACAGCAAACATACGTTGTTGGTGCTCGTTAGAACCGCCTCATTGAGTCGGTTCTAACGAGTACCCACAACCTATGTCTTGGAGCAGAAATAAGAAAAATAATGTACACCCCGTAAAACCTAGTTTTCTCTATAAAAAGTGGGGTTTAAGGGGGTGTTCATTTCACGGATTTGTTCGCGTGATGTATTTGTATAGGCGTTGTTTCGTAATGTACAGGCTCGCCAGAGCCTTTGCTCCTCGCAGGCACGTTAAGGATTTTGATACGTATTCTTGTGTAAGTTTGACGTCGCTACACGAACAGTGACGTCAAAAACGCCACAGAATTGTCATCAAAACGTGGCAGACGTAGACAATCGAAACGACTGCATTGTGAAAAAAGAAACCGGCCTTAGAAATGAAAGATTTGCGTGAAAAAAAAATCTTAATTGGGTGTGAGGGATTGATAGAAACGCTTGAAACAAAATCATATAGCCTCTTTAAGGCTGTTTTAACGACTATTCACAATAGTCTATGTTTGCAGTTTGTAAGAGGTCGAAAAGCCTGACTAGGTGATACATGTACGTGTACATGTAGAAACATGTAGATTGTCAGTCTGTAAGCTCATTATCCCCTTAGTTTTGCTTGTTTGTTTTGTTTGATTTGAGCTTTATTTAACGTCCCCTTCAAAACGGTATAGGTCATTTTGAAGACGTTGCTTCCAACTTTGTGGGACTTTTACCCGACATTGAGATGACGATATCTCAATGACTGTCGCCAAATGAAACCAATAGGGTTTATAAGCATGGACGGTCCGACTTGCACCGCTTTGCCCGGACAGGCTTAGATCCTCTAAGCGGTTTATCCGTACTCGTCTGCGGTCGGATTTCAGCTCTGCGTGGAAGCAACATGCAACCCATCAATTTCTTCAAGCCCCGATGGGTGGGGGCGCCCCTTATTTTGGCATGTTGCGCATCTTGTACAAGGTATGTTTTATTAGTATGCCTTCCTAATCTGAAACATGGTTTGTGGGGTGGGGCGGGTGGGGGATAGTTGTTAGAACTGCGCCATTGAGGTGGTTCTGTAATTATCTCCTCTAGATGATATATTTGCAGCACCAAAATAACAGGGACATCATCTCATAATTAAATAGAGGTAAACCCGTCCCGTTTTTCAAATGGTAGGAAATATTCCCCCAAAGCCGATTTTGAGGAAAACTTTCCCGTACCTTAAACACATTTACATTTCACCCAACCATTTTTATATGTAATTCATTCATTAAAATTTGCAAACTGAATGAATAACAGAGTAGATCCTGATTTCTTAAGAAGCCATCTGATCTGGATCTACACTGTTTGAAAAGATAGGGGTTGTTTGTTTAGCGGGATACATGTAAGTGTTAATTTTCTTTCTTTAGATTTACTTGATGACTGCAAGAAGTACAATCCAAACAGCAGATGGACTGTTGGTATCCATACAGATAAACATGAACGACGTAATGCTAAATTCATGTTCACCTTACTCACGGAGGAATCCACACAAACCTCGATTCTTTCCGCCCACAAACGGTATGATCCTAATATATGGACAAACATTGCCGCCTCCTTTGATGGAAAAACGATGGAACTTTACATAAATGGCGCAAAAATTTCAAACGGCCATGAACAGAAAGGCAGGATATATAGCCAGTCTATTACAAAGTGTAAAGTTCTTATAATTGGTGGTGACGCATTTGATAGTTCATTTTATCGAGGTAACATTGACGAAGTTCGCCTATGGAACAGAGCTCTTGAGCATGACGAAGTGGTCCAAAGTATGCATAGCACAGTTCGAGACATGGACACTGACTCCTCTACGCTTATTATGGAACAATTTGACGATCTAAGTCAATGGAGAATCGCTTCTGGAACTAACCCAGATATCGTTGAATCCGATATTCCCCTAGTCACACATAACATTCGCCTTGAGGCACCAGCGTGTGGACAAACAGTATGTGATGACCCAGAGGCTGTGATGAGTTATCTGAAAAATCCCGAACTTCAAAGCAAGAAGACTGTCCGTTATCGAGTCGTTAATCTTTTGAAAGATGATGGCTCCGACCCGCTTGTATCAGCAAAACAACTACAGACTCAAAACAGCGCCTTGAATGAAGCCTTCATGCCTTACAATATTGAATTTCTACCTGACGTTTTTAACATTAAGAATTCCAGTTTACAGCAGCGTTTAGTCATGTTTGATTGCTTTTCTCATATGATAGGAGACGGTCACTGTGACCCAGAATGTGGTCATTCCTCAACCGGAAATGACGCAGGAGACTGTGATATAGTCCGCACTGAATGTTTTCTAGAATTATTAGGAAACGGCAAATGTGATTCGGAATGTAACAAAGTGTATTACGGGTACGACAGCGGCGACTGTTGCTTGCCAGGGCCGGATACGCATCCACAGTGTATAGATCTAAACAGTCAGTTACGGTATGTATATAGAAGATTTTACATTCGTGGTCATTTCATATGGGCCCCGTCAAGCGATTTTGGTTCTTATCGCCTATGCGAGCAGCGAAGGTTCAGGCGAGCCTGCGCATCCGCGCAGTCTCGCCAGAACCTTCGCTGCTCGCTCATAGAAGCAGTGAATCAAGAGGAACGTTCAGACAGAAAGCCATATCCTTGGCCCCTCTGAATGGCTGGGCATGCGCAGTTAAAATTTGTAATGACGGAATGCTCGAAGACACAAATTCGCTTGGCGGGGCTCATATGAAATTTAGGAAACAGGCCTTCAGCGAGTTTCATAAATGCCATATGAAATGACCATAATTTATGAAACTGGCATTCGGCGAGTTTCATGAATTTCATATGGATTAATCGCGGGTGTAATATTCTGTTCGTCATAACAATTTTAAATCCATTACGCAAACACGCCTATACACATACATTGCCACCTTTATCACGGAAAAAAAGAAAATTTTAAGATGAAAAATTGTGATATTTTTCTTATTCCTGTTCAAAATTATATATTGTGGGCACTCGTTAGAACCGCCTCATCGATTCGGTTCTAACGAGTACCCACAATCTATATTTTAGAGCAGAAATAAGAATAATAAGGTATACCCCCGGAAACCCCAGTTTAACTGTATAAAAGTGGGTTTCAAGGGGGTCAAAAATATATAGTCGTGCTTTCGTAATGGGGCGTTTACAGTACGAAATCATGCCTAAATAATCCTGACCCCCTTGAAGCTCACATTTATATAGTAAAACTGGGGTTTACAGGGGTATACAATATTATTCCGATTTCTGCTCAAAACATAGATTGTTGGTGCTCGTTTGAACCACCTTGCCGAGGCGCTTCTAACGAGTTCCCACAATCTATGTTTTGAGCAGAAATAAGACAACTATTACTTTTTTTGCAGAACGTTTTCATTTTTGATGTTCAATATATTTAAATAGGTGTGCTTTCGTAATGACTGCCGAAGCGTTTAGTAGAAACCCAGGGTTTTCACGGAAGACGTCATGGCATTATGCACCTGTAGCTTTGTGTTATTAACCCTTCGCTTGCTGAATATTCAGTTAAGCCACACCCATTTCTGACCTTGAACCAATCAGATTACTTTATGTAATTTATTCCTGCCAATTCATAAACTGAATGTCAAACAGTGTAGATCCTGATCAGAGTGCTTCTTCAGAAGCCATCTGATCTGGATCTACACTGCTTGCAAAGATAGGGGTTGTCGTGGACAGCAGGATAAGAGATAAACGTGTGATCATACGGTTTTTCTGACCTGGTGCTATCCAATAAATAACAGCGACGTTCTATCAGATTAATTTTTACCTCCATGTCTACATGTAGTTCTGGGTCTACTTGTTTAAAGCATTGTTACTGACCAACATGGTAAACGGTCTAGCATGTTCATATACAATATCTAATACATAAAGATTTTTGCTGAAAAAATGCGATTTCTCACATTTTTCAGCAAATATATTGGCGTATTTTCCGTATCAAATGAACAAAGAGTTAACGATACTTTAATTAACAACATGGTTTGATTCATTTTAAGCTTTCCGTAATGGAAAATGTATAATATAATAACAAGAAAGGGTCCAGAATAATAGGTCTGCTAGTATTGTAACTAACAATTACTGCTTTGAAACTCGAATACTAGGAAAATCAAGATGGGAGTCTATCATGAATATAGACAGTATATCCCTATACGTTTGTATTGTGCAGAGGTCTAAAGGGTGCTACCAGCATTCCAAAAGATGACCTTGTTCTCCCAACTCGGCGCTGTAGAAATCATCACTCGTTGGCATTTCGGGTCCCTATTACAAGAACTATACTTTACATAGGATCCTTCTTCCCTCGAGACATTAGCGATTGGAATCCCTTCGGGGGTCGTTCATTCCCTCAGCTGTAGGCGCAGCAGATAGAGTAGCAAGGTTTACCTCTTGACTACATTTAACTTTTCAAGGTCTTGGCGAATAATGTAACTAGTAACAATTCTTATTTTGTTGAGGTACGTTCATGAAAGATACACCCTTAATTAAAAATCTAGTTGCAAGTTTGATCATCCCTAAAGTGTGAGAAATGTTTCATTATCTTTTTTGACTGCAAAGACTTCCGTCGATTGTCAAACAGTGTATACCCTGAACAGCAGTCTGGTCTTGGTTCTTCGTTGTTCCACCAGGCTTATATTTATGACTTTGTCACGTTGATGTCCACACATTAATGGTTAATACTGTAGCAATGTTTGCGTGTATTATACAGTGCCTATATGAATATGAATGAACTCAAAGAGACCCTGAGACTGGATGGTTCCTCACAGATCAACATTTTCTTCATTACCGCCAGCTGGCAGGAGAATACATTCAGGGGACTGTCAACTTACCCCTGGGAAAAGCGGCCGGTAAGATATACTCTATTTTCAGACTTCACTCTTATTTTGGCGCATTGTTAACCACAATCGGACTTTTTTTTTCTTTTTTTTTAGTTTCGGTTTTACGGCACTTTAAAGATTATTTCACATATATCGAGCCGATCGTTTATCAGAGGCGGGCTAAAACCGAAGCGCCCGAAAAAAAAAAAAACGTCTGAACTTTCGTTGCAGAACGCAACCAGACAATACTTTGAAAGCTGTACAATGATACTGGTTTCGGTTCATCCTCTATTTGAAAAGTTTGGTCATTCCCCATTAGCTCTTCAGTAATCTGCGAGCCTGTATGATTTACACTGCAAGTCGCTTGTAGGCTGATCTGAGTCGTCAGTGGTCACGCCGGCGTTTGTGTAGAATGAGTGAGTTTTAGTTTTGCGTCCCACCAACAGCTAAGGTCATACGGAGACGGGACCTCGGTTTAAAGACTCATCCGAAAGTCTGGAGAAGCCCGGGATAGATCCTGCGATCCCTGGTTTACAAGGCGAGTAGCGTAACCACTGCACCAAGGAGGCTTATCGTTTGTGTAGAAGGCTGCAAAAGATTCCTGTAATGCAGTAATCAAGTGTATTTGTTTCATTTGAGGTTTAACGTCCCCGTCAACACTGTATAGGTCATTTTGGAGATGTTGCTTCCAATTTTGTGGGATTTTACCTGATATTGAGATGAAATGACATCTCAAGCCCTGTTGCCCAATGAAACCAATATGGTTTATAAACATGGACGGTCCAACTCACACCGCTTTACCTGGACAGGCTTAGATCCTCGTGTGCGGTCGTTTTCAGCTCTGCGTGGAAGCAACATGTTAGAACCATTCAGTTTCTAACTGCGAACTTTGTTTTGTTTGCGAAAAGTTTTCTGAAATGTCCCTACTTAAGAAAAAAAAACTGTAGACCCAGATCAGGTGCCTCTGCGGCGTCTGATCTGGGTCTACACTGTTTGTCAATGTCCCTGAGTTTTGGACGCCAGCATATATATATATATGTGGGCTTAACTCAATCATTGCTGAATAATTGCTCCTTATACATGTAGCTGGTAATACACACAGGTTTGACAAGCCTCTTTTCAATTTCATTAATAGGTGGAATTATTATGCATTACAAAACGTTTGGAAAACCTGGAAAGCTCAAAGCTCTGGTTCACGAAATGGGTCACAACCTTGGTCTTTGGCATGTGCACCATGGGATATCAGAGATGAAGTGTGAAGACGAGTGTACAGAGCTGCAACCATCAATGGTCCTTGGTGACCTGTGTTCAGACACTAATCCTACGCCTCGAAATCATCATTGTCGAGATCCGCAGCCAAATCCTCTTCTTGACTTCGAAGATACGTGTGGTGTCTACAGCTTTCAAAGTACACCCTATGAGAACTACATGAGTTATGCAGGTACATTTGTCTTATTTTTAGCCTCTTCACGAGTAAGTTTGTCTTGGCGGTATACGGCTTTACGAAAACACGCCTATTTAAAGATATTGAAAATTTTACCGCCCCAAAAAAAAAATCAGATAAGAATTCAAAAAATAAGTCAAAACATAAGTCAGAAAATATTGTATACCCCAGTGAATGCCAGTTTTACTATACAAAAGTGGGGTTTAAGGGGGTCAAAATTATATAGGCGTGTTTTCGTGAATGGCAAGGTAACACAAAGTAGTAGTAGTAGTAGTAGTAAAGTTCTGGTGCTTTACGTCTTCATGTTCCCTCGGACTTGCCCCATAGTGGCACTGGAAGACGCAGGTAACACAAACTAGCCTGCTCACCTCATGTAGAAATAGATCGCTGCATTAGCAATGGTCCAAACCTTGTATTTTGCGCAACCTATTGCAGCAAGGAAACTACGCGAGTATTCAAGGTCAGTGTCATTCTTTGACCGTGGCAAGATCATACAGATATACTCACCGGAAATAGAAACTATACACTCATTTTTAAGTTGTCACTGGTGAAACATTTTAATGAAATTTGAATTCCAATTATATAAATTATCATCAGTGGCATATCTGATTTATCGAATAAAATGTTTAATGATAGCTACGATTTAACGGGTACAGCCACAGGCTCAAAGCAAGGGTCAAAATTATGCTGTTCAAGTTTCCATTGGGTCAAACTTTTTGTGTCGCGAATGTGATTCCCATTTTTGTCAGTTATTACGCATCATCTAATGTGGGGAATATTGTTTACAAAATGAAAATTTTCACAATGGTTGAAATGTAATCGACGTTTAAATATTGGACCAAACCACCGGAAGTGAGCGAAAAGTATGGCATTTCTGATTGCGGTTTTTGTTTTTATCAATATTTAAGACACAGCTGAGAATGCTAAAACGACTGAAGGCACTTTCGGGTCGATTTTTGGGTTGAAACATTATTTTGAAAATTTCGCTTAAAAAAAGCAGTTTTTGAGATTTCAATACAATGTTTGTTTCTCGATAATTTTTAGATGTTATGTTATTTTTTTATTCCTTGCTTTTTACTTGTTACCTATACGCAAAAAATGTTGAAGTCAAAATTCGATTACAAACAGATTTTGTGAAAAATGCATTTTTTTACATTTTTCCCAAAAACTTTTATTTTGAACACCAGCTTTTCTTTAAATTGTTACAGGATTCATGTCGATAGTTAGTAAAGTCCTTAATCAGTAATTTTTAACTGAATTATCCACTTGTTTTGTCAGGCGAGACAATTTAAAAGTGTATAGTTTCTATTTCCGGTCAGTATATGAAGATAAAACTTGCAGTTCTCAGAAACTACTAGGTCATTTGTTACCAAATTTCTTGTGAAATGCTTTTAAGGATCCGAAAAATGAACATGAAGCAATAGGACTTCGATCAATATGAACGCGATGCCCATATTGTGACAACACATCAAAAACATCTTCTCACGAATCATTCGGCTCATTGCCTTAAAACTTTTCATGGAGGGGACCATTGGGGTCTCGGGCCCAATATAGCTTTTACAAATTATTTTGACGGTATGACCGGGCCAGATTATATCTTACCAGGTCGCAGCACCACGTGAACAAGTCGTTAGAACCGCCTCAATGAGGTGGTTCTAACGAGCACACACAACCTACATTTGTAGTGCAAATAAGAATAAGTAGTATAAATAAGAAAACTTCACGGATTTTCTTCAGAATACTAGCCATTTTGGAGATGTGAAAAAATGCATATCTTTTCCATCGTCCTTAAAATAAAGGGCCGGTGTGTATACTCATTAGAATTGCCTATTTTCAATGCGCACACACAATACACCTCACATCAAAATGAAATAAGAAAAAAAAAAACTTTTACTCTATCCTGCTTTTATGGCTATTTGAAACGATGGGAAGAAGTCTCCGGGGATGAAGATATGGGGAGAGTTCGAAACAGACATTCTGAACGAGACATCCGTGTTCGAGGCATTGAAATATTGCTCATTACGAAAACACACCTATACAAATACATTGTAAATTTTACCGCTGAAAAAAAAAAAAAAAATAAAATAAAAAAATAAGATGAAAAATTGTGATATTTTTCTGATTTCTGCCCAAAATATTGATTGTGGGTACACGTTAGAACCGCGATGAGGCGGTTCTAACGTGTATCCACAATTACTATTTTGAGCAGAAATAAGAAAATTAAGCTATACGCCTGTAAAAGAGGGGTTCAAGGGAATCACAATTATGTAGGCGTGTTTTCGTGATGTGTAGTATTGTTAGTATTTGAGAAACGCCATTTACAATGCACCTTATTGGGTTGTTATTGAAAACAATATTCAGATCGAAGTCACTTTATTCAATTTGGTGCGTCTCTGTTTAAGTTATTCTAGTGCGAAATTTCTTGAAATATAAGTGAAGGCAATGATCAGGAGTCGATGCAACTAACCCACAGCTCCGATCAGAGACACCAAAGGGAAAGAAAAACAAACATGAAACAACTAGACAGTAATGGAAACAGCAATAGCGGAAAGCCAAAACGACAGTTACTTTCCCACAAAATGGCTAATTGGTTATCCAAAACAAAATAATATAAGCGATACACACACTCAAAGACCAACCATAACAAAAATAAACCGCGACAAAATAATTCTTTAGTCTGCCTCTTTGATAAAGTTTGCTAAGATTTATTTTCAACAAAGCGTATATAGTTTTCAACTATTTCTATTCAGACGACGAGTGTATCAATCATTTCACAACTCAACAAGTTGCCCGGATGCACTGCTACCTTGACCTTGTTTATCAACCAATGCGACAGATGAAGACACAAGTTCCAGTTCCAGTTGCTCCTGAGGTACAGAAATTGCTGTACCAGGGTGTCCACCACCTTGGAATCTTTATACAGAAACCACTTTCTTAAAATTTTGATGAACTGTACCTCAAACGGACGTGCCTTCCTCCACGTCATAATCGAACTACCCACCAACTTTGAGCTAGATCTGATGAAATAACAAGAAATTAAGTCATTTCTAAGAAACTTTGCAAAGAGATAACTTCAAATTTGGTGAACTGTAACCTTGTAAGAGTCTGGACAGTCTCTATGTCCACAAAGAGTAAGCCTGGTCAGGTGAACACTGTAGGAGTTAGCACAAATTGAAGTATCACTCTAAGAATCGTTAAAGAGTAATACAATTCTGTTCAAATTTGGCGAACTGTAACCGCGAAAGTATATACACTGGTACACATCTATCTTTTCAAGGAGTTAACCATGAAGGTAGTACCGATAGAGAAAAATAGAAGTAGAGGCAATGATCAGGAATCGATACAATCAACCCATAGCTCCCATCAGAGACACCAATGGGAAAGAAACAGAAACATGCAGCAACAGACCTATTGGAAACATCAACAGCGGAAAGCAAAAAGGACAGTTACTTTCCCACAAAATGGCCAACAGGCTATCCAAAATAAAATAATACAAGCGACACAAACACCTAAATACAAACCATAACAAAAATAAATCGCGACAGAAGAACCGCCTTGGAACGGTCAGCGACAACGAATTCCACTGGGGGCTTAAATCGATTTTACGTGGCCACAATCCTCGCCCTTACTTCCATCGCGATTTAGACAAATAATTTGTTCAGTCCGCATGAAGGCCTCCTAACTCATCAGTGCAGCATCTCCTTGAACACAAATAAACAAACAACCACAGAGATGAAACAACGCTGAGAACTCGACAGCAAGAAACCACTGAAACGCTGGAGCAAAAGAAAACCAACAGTTAGACTCCGATGGGCTCCGAGAGTTTGTTTTGTTTTGGAATTTTACCGGCCCAGTGTATACAATTAAGGTCATGACGAGCCGGTAAATTTACCTAACCACATTTTCCTGGGCAGACTTAGGCCAGTCTCGTACATGTTAGCTGAGTACCAGTATAACGCCCATTCTTTCGCAGGGAACACATATATCCCTTCAATAAGAGACAATTTATCACAGTGAAGGCTTAAGAGGACTGCTCACTGCGGGCCTCCAGGGAGGACCAATGCAACTCACCAAGCATATTATGTACGCTACTTTCTTTCCGCCATCCCCCGAAAGGTCCATCGAGAAGCCGTCCTCTGGACCTTACGAATCCGCTGAATCTGAGTTTTAACATGGGGTGCCAAACAGTAGTTCCCGAGTACAGTTACTAATTCTGAACTTTAAACAGGAAAATATATTTCTGCATTAATGTTGTTGCCGAAAGTCCATATCATATATCACTGCAGATTCATTCAGATTTTTTTCTTGCCCATAAATTAAGTGCGCAATTTCTTTTTTTTTCTTTTATTGTCTCTCTGGTCAATGCCTATGTTGGTAAGATGTATAACAGACATTGTTTGCGTATCTGTTATATTTTTATTTCTTGCACACTTATACAATGGCAATACAGGTGGGTTTGGATTGTTTTCCATCCGGTGAGATCCTCTGCCCTATTTATTGAAAACCGTAATGAAATCCAATAGGTCACTATTTACTCTGTCATGATGAATATTTAGTAATTCGATAGTATACTGGAAAAGAATATTGAGAGAATTTACAGATGGTTAGTCACATGTTGGGAGAATATACTGAAAACAAAACTTTATTCCAACCCCCAACCGCACACCCAAAAAAAAAAAAAAAAAAATCTGGAAATTTATAATTGAGAACAATATCGATGTTAATTAATCCAAATAACTGCAACATGTTTATACCGTTTTCTAGTTTATCAAGCTAATTTATTCTTTCAGTACTATAGATGTGATGCATTCTCAAATTTACCTCAGGTGATTGCAGCAGACGACATGTCTGTCAGCCTTGTTTGGTTGGAACCTCTTGGACTTGATCCTAGCTGTGATTCTGACGACGCTTTTCATCAGTATGCAGATACAGCCAGGTCATCACACAATGGTGTGCGCTGGTCCCCACAAGAAGCAACGGGTATTGTTTTCCATTTTACTGAGACGTTTGACATTGTACATAACACACACCACTGACATTGAAACTTTAACCCTATTGTCCATGTAATAAAACGATGAAAGTTATCACTAGCACCAAACGCTGTCATATTGACTTCTGGGGCTTTCACCTCTCATAATTATGTAAAGGTGTCTGTTATTGCACATTTGTGAGTATTTTCTTACGCGGTATACTCGTGTTCGGCGACATCCCAACGATATCAAGCTCGTGTCCTTAGATTTCCCAACGAGAGGGGACAATATTCACCATTTCAGTGCAATAATCAGTACATCATACACATAAATATTTTGCGTCATTGTGTTTTGCCTTTTCAGCCTAAAACTGGAATATGTACGCGCGTAAAATTTTTTACGCCTGACGTTTTTGCCGAAAGACAACACCAGATCTTACGTCAACTAAAGCTAATATTCAAAATCTTCCGAGTAAGCGAGCAATAAGAGATACTATTTTGTATGTATATGTTATACATACAGAGAAATCGGTCCACATGATGCAGCTCTCGTTTCTTCCTTCGTACAGTATATGCAAGTTGACTTCTGCTAATACGAGCTTGACCACTGACTTATATCGGTTAATCATATACTAATATCAATTACCTGTGGTCAATATTGAAATTCTTGAACTTGATTGGCTAAGAAGCCGACTGCGTAATCACGTGGCTTGTTTGTCTAACAATAATGGCGGACATATTGACAGCAGGACATTCCTATTCATGGCCAACTATATCTGACATTAGCCCGATGACTCTCAACCGTGACAGTCGCACAGAAAGTCAATATTGGGTTGTCTCCCTTTGACTGAGGCCTACGATAGATACCTATTCGTGTACCTGTCGTGTAATCAATATTGTGTTTTAATCCGGCCGTGTGTGAAAATGACCCCGGGGGGATATTGAACGATAGATACGTCTAGTTAATTTTGATCTGCGTGTTTTGGTACTTTAAGCGTGAAAAATTCTCGTTTTGTCAAACGGTTAAAATTGAGCCTTTTTGTACTTAAAATATTATCGGTTCTCATAAATCCGTTTTTTTCTGGAATGTGATATTCCACATTATTTGAAAAAAAAAAAATTTATAGTTAATGGACGTCAGATTGCATTATTTAAAATTACATTGTTTAGTAAAGCAACATGTTCATAAGTCCATGTAATAAAACCCCCTGTAAACCCCACTTTACATTACAGAAGAGAGAGGTTTAGAGGGGTTACAATGTGTATTATCCGCACCAAGACATTGTATTTTTCATCATAAAAAATAATGTGCTTTCTTTTTTTTAGATATAAATTAACATTTCGAAGATAAGAAAGAAAACATTGTCACAAGGATATGTTTTCTTAATGGGTTGACAGTTTTGTTTGATTAGAGGTTTTACGTCCCCGTCAACACTGTATAGGTCATTTTGCGGACGTTGCTTCCAATTTTGAGGGACTTTTACCCGGCACTGAGTTGACATCTCAAGCCCTGCCACCCAATGAAACCAGTAGGGTTTATCTGCATGGACGGTCCAACTCGCACCACTTTTCATGGGCATGCTTAGAGCCCCCATGCAGTTTACTAGTACTCATGTGCTGTGCAGTCAGTTTCAGCTCTGCTTGGAAGCATCATGCAGCCCAATCTATTTCTTCAAGCCCCGTTGGGCGGAGGCCGTAATGGGTTGACAGCAAAGGCCATGATCTAAGCTCGACGTCTGATCTGAGCATGCACTGTTTCCAGAATAAGTGTCCATGTTTGGGCTTTCCCGTCCAAAATGTACTTAAATCTGCTTGACTATCATTATAATGTTAACAAGTCCATGTCACTGTTGAACACCCCTTCTAAATCCAACTTTATATAGAGAAAACTGTGGTTTGCTGGAACACACATGTATATTTTTCTGTTACTTTTGTTCCAAACATATGTTGTGGGTATTCGTCAGAAGCGAGGCAGTTCTAACAAGATCCACAACCTATATTTAAAGAAGTAATAAACTATGACACATTTTTTTTTAATAACCGTTTTCTGCAACCTAAAGAATGCATTATTTCACATGAATGTGTTATCATAATGGTCGCAATGATTATTCAATATTGTAACATATCCATGTAAGGTAATGCTTACTTACACTGTTTGAAATTAAGTGTGACTAATCAAAAATATAAAACGAAGAATTAGGTTTTAATTACTCTTTATTTACCTGTAACCATTTTAATTATCTATAATAACATACTGCAAATTCAAACATCAAATATTTATTCTGGAAAGAAAGGTTCATTGATTGTTAATTGTTTGTTTGATTCGAAGTTTAACGTCCCCGTCAACACTGTATATGTCATTTTGGAGACGTTGCTTCCCATTTTGTGTGACTTTTACCCGACATTGAGATGACCTGACTTCTCAAGCCCTGCCGCCTAGTGAAACCAATAGGGTTTATAAGCATGGACGTTCCGACTCGCACCGGCTTAGATCCTCTGAGCGGTTTACCAGTACTCGTGTGCAGTCGGTTTCAGCTCTGCGTGTAATTGCATCATGCAGCCCATCTATTTCTTCAAGCCCCGAAGGGTGGGGCCATTATTGATTGTTAATGTAAAGGAATATGTTCAAAATGCCGACAATAACAAACAACAAATTGGCCGATTTATCAAAAGGGACCAATCACTTACATATCTGCAAAATACATTACGAAAACACGCATTCAAAACGTTACCACCGGAAAAAAAAATAAGATGAAAACTTGTAATATTTTTCTTATTTCTGCTCAAAAACATAGATTTTGGGCACTCGACAGAACCGCCTAGGCGAGGCGGTTCTAACGAGCACCCACAATCTATGTTTTGAGCAGAAATATGAAAAATACCACAAGTTTTCATCTGAAAATTGTCATTGTTTGATTTTTAAATTTACAATGTATTTATATAGGCGTGTTTTCGTAATGTATCCGTTGAGACGAGAACCTTGAGTCTGAGTTGTAAGCATAGAAATGCAAAGAAGATACTCTTACTGATTTTAATGCGGATAAATCTGTCTTGACACAATAACTGCCGATTATCTATCTATCTATCTATCTATCTATCTTCCTTTCTTCCTGCCTTCCTTCCTTTCTTCCTTCCTTCCTTCCTTCCTTCCTTCCTTATCTATCTATCTATCTATCTATCTATCTATCTATCTATCTATCTATCTATCTATCTATCTATCTATCTATCTTCCTTTCTTCCTGCCTTCCTTCCTTCCTTCCTTCCTTCCTTCCTTATCTATCTATCTATCTATCTATCTATCTATCTATCTATCTATCTATCTATCTATCTATCTATCTATCTATCTATCTATCTATCTATCTATCTATCTGTCTGTCTGTCTGTCTGTCTGTCTGTCTGTCTGTCTGTCTATGCGAGTTGGATCGTTCATGCATATAAACCGTATTAGTGTAATTGGGTGGCAGGCTTGAGATGTCATTTCCTCTCAATGTCGGGTGAAAGTCCCACAAAATTGGAAGCAACGTCTCCAAAATTACCTATACAGTGTTGATGGGGATAAATAAAGACGTATGTTATCAATGAAATGTTTCCAGCAATCATCCCAAACCTTTTCTTCTGTACAAGACATAGGTTGTGGGTACTCTATAGACCGGTTCTTGCAAATCTTGGATAATATGTATTTGTCTGTTGAAGCAATTAAAATAAATTTTGAAACAACAGTTCTAGCAATAACCCACAACCTATAAGAAGGTACTGTGTCAAACGGATGTATTCTCGTAACTTGGACCCAGTATACATGTATATTTCACGGCCCCCGCCCATCGGGGCTTGAAGAAATAGATTGACTGCATGATGCTTCCACGCAGCACACCAGTACTGGTAGACCGCTTAGAGGATCTAATAATAATCAAAGCGGTAGGAGTCCATGCTTATAAACCCTATTGGTTTCATTGGGCGACAGGGTTTGAGATGTCATTGCATCTCATTGTCGGGTAAAAGTCCCACAAAATTGGAAGCAACGTCTTCAAAATGACCTTAGTCCTATACTGTGTTGACATGGACGTTAAACCGGCCCCGATAGCTCAGTTGGTAGAGTGTCCGCTCCGGGGAACGGGAGGTCACGGGTTCGATCCCAGACCGCGACATACCAAAGTCGTTAACAATGGTACTAGCTGCTCCTCGCTTGGCACTCAGAATTACGGGGTAGAGCTAGGACTGGTCGACCCAGTGTCAGGATAATGTGACTGGGTGTGGTATCATGTAATGTGTCTGGGACATGATACTTCAGTGAGGCAGCACTATAAAAGTGAGCATTGAGCTCCCTGTCGCAACCAGACACCGTCGTGATATGACTGAAAAATTGTTGAAAGCGACGTTAAACCCGAATTCACACACACACACACACACACATGGACGTTAAACCTCAAATCAAACAAACAAATCAAACATTTATATTGGATCCAAGATAATAATAATAATGATAATAATAATAATAATAATAATAATGATAATAATAGATTCTCATTATCTAAATAATACAATATACCTTGCGCGCGTGTCCATTAATCTTCAGGCTTCCTGATGGTCAGTAGCCGGTATACAATACACATCACGTGTCATAAAAAGCGATAATTGTCTTCAGCTTAAATACCCGATGAGGCGGTTCTAACGAGTGCCCACAATCTATATTTTGAGCAGAAATAAGAAAATATCACAATTTTTCATCTAAAATTTTCATTTTTTTCGGCGACAAAGGTGGCAATGTATTTGTATAGGCGTGTTTGCTTAATGTACCTATATTTTGTGTAAAATCATACTGATTCCTGATAACCCGACTGTTTTATATAAAGTTTGGTTAACATGCATATTCTTTTTCGCAGCATCATGGAGAGAACACCAGAAAAAGGGTACACACCTCATCTTAAATCACTTAACAGTTGAAATAAGTAAATAAATAATTTAAATAAAAAAAGAAAAATTTCTAATAATCATTTGATTATACATAAATGAATAGAATATTAATAATAATAATAATAAAATATACACATAACGATAATACAACCGTGCGGCATAGTGCATTTTTGATATCTCAAAAACAGTTAATCGGTCAAAGTAAACTCATCAATACTTGAAACACAGTTATAACCGCCTCATTGAGGGGGCTCTAACGAGTACCCACAACCTATGTTTTGGAGAAGAAGTGAAAAAAAATGAATACCACAGTAAACCCCAGTTTTCTCTATATAAAGCAGTTTTTAATTAGTGTTTCATTACAACCAAGATGATAATAATGAATACAAAACAATTAACATAGGCATAAATGGCATCTTTACGGTTATTTTTTTATTTTTTTTTTATTTACCAGACTGAATTCACAATAGCATTTAAATAATCAAACGCATGTTAGAAAAATAAAAAATAAATAAAAATAAAATAAAACAAACATTCCTCTGGTATTCCAACAAAACAATGTGCGATCAACGAAATGTCAGATTAGCCTGTATCTGAGTAATTGGAATAAGATATATATTATAACAAAGTTATATATTTTTTTTTAGAAATTTCGTGACAAATTCACATGGGTTTCTTTCTTTCTTTCTTTCTTTCTTTCTTTCTTTCTTTCTTTCTTTCAGCTGTAATCATACAAACATACAAAACAAACAAATGTAATCATAAATCTTATTTCTAGCAATGTTTATTTAACTTTGCGTAGTAAGTATAAAGAATGCGCAAAAATCTAATCAGGTCATGAAAATAAAAAATTACGTGAATAAATAAATAAATAAATAAATAAATAAATAAATAAATAAATAAGATGCAGATCAGAAACCGCATTCTTAGATTAATTTACATTCCAAGGAGATGCCCAGGCGAAGTTGTGTTGATTTTACAGTCGATTGAAACTGACCCGCTTTGGGATTACACGCGTGTGTAGACGATAAAGCTTTTTCTGAATAAGCACCAAATTTAATCTCAAAATGCCGTTATTAAATATTATTTTGAAATATTGTAATTGCTATCAAAATGCACAATATTGTATACACATTGCGTCTGATACGGGCGTTATTTTGCAATATTAACAGAAAGTGTAGAATTTAGCCGTTAAAGTCGGTTACTGTCGTTGTTTTTCCACAGATTTGTATGCTTCAAGTAAGGATTATAGGCTATTAATTTGAAAATAAAAATGCCGGCAGCTAATTAAATAAAAGTTCCACTTATTTGATATCGTTTTGAAGGAATTTAAACGGACAATAAAATTAAATCGGAACATCTTTATCAAAATGAAAAATAAAAAAGTTATATTTGTTTAAAAATTGTTTTCCATTAAAGCGCCTGCTATTTCCAACAGGAGATTCTGTACAGGTAAGCCCAGAAGGTCAGCGCACAGTAAAAGGCTTAATCCTTTGCGCCAAAGGCATAAATGTCAATAATAGTTGCGGATGAATTTAGTCCATATTTACCTGAGGTGAAATCGAATAAGCCTGAGCTCAAATCATCAGAAATAATGTTTTATTATGTTAATTAATATGTTAATTAATACAATTGCATTACTCTAGTAATTTTGTATTGGCCCAGTTCGGCCTCGAGCCTGTAGCTTGGCCAATACAAAATTAATTCGGCATCGGGCCAATACAGCTGACCTCGGAACTGTAACTGGGTCAGTACGAAATAACTTAATAAATTCGAAGGCCGAGGTCCAATATAGCTGTCCTCGGATCTGTAACTTGGCCAGTACGAAATCAATAACATGATATTACAAGCGTACTAATAGCGAGTATTACTATTTCATTATCCTGTATAACACCAGGTCAACTAATACATAAAACTCATAAATCATGTTTTTAATTGCGTAAATTAATAAAATTGTCATTAATCAAGTAATTTCGTATTGGCCAAGATACAGGTCCTCGGTCAGATGTATTGGCCTCGGCCTTCGACCTCGTGCAAATACAGCAGACCTCGGACCCGTAACCGGGCCAATACGAAATTACATGTATTTGATCAATAACATTATAATATCAGCAAATTGCTCCCCAGATTTTGTCGTGCTTTATTATGTTATTAACCAAGTAATTTCATAGTGGCCTAGCTACATGTCAGAGGTCTGCTGTATTGACCCGTGGCCGAAGGCCGAGGCCAAAACAGCTGACCGAGTACCCGTAACTTGTCCAACACGAAAATACTTGATTAATGACAATTTTATTAATTGATACAATAAAAAACATGATTATTGATTTTGACCTGGTGTTAATACTGATGATCTCCAATCAATAGTCAATTAATAAAATGAAGTAATACACTGAGGATTGAAATCACTAAAGGTGTATCCGGCTTTTACTATGGCTGCAGATACATGGGTACAGATACATTTGTAGCTAAACTGTGACAGACTCCTTGGTGGCACGGTAAGACAGCAAGGTGGCAAGCAGGGATATACAGTCAAATTCCGCAACAGCTAACTAAAATTATAACATATATTTGTTGTACCATGCCTAACAGGGTTTAGTTTTTTTTCTAAACAGCTATAGGCTTAAAGACCTTTGGATAATCCAAAAGCTGTCCTGAATATTGGATATACTGTACGTGCTTTATTGAGGTTTGATGTTCATTATGGCAAACGTTATATATTTATTTCATTTTACTGCAACTAGTATAAACCGACATGTGGTAGAGCCAGAACGTCTCTCCGTACTTCATCACAGTGCAGTTTATATTGTCTGTGTTTATTCTGGGCTCTAAATATTGATACGAGAGTCAATGAGCTAGCCACACTGGCCGAAAGTAGCTGGTCTTGTCCAGCAAACTACGATTCTGTGCGTGTGCTCGTTGATTTCAAAGACAACTTCCATAGCTTAATTGTCTGTCAGCAGGTATACGCTTCAATAAATCTATTCAACATGGCGGCCCCCGGCCATCGGGTCTTGAAGAAATAGATGGGCTACATGATGTTTCCCCGCAGAGCTGAAACAGGCCCCACACGAGTACTGGTAAACAGCTTAGAGGATCTAAGTCTGCCAAGGCAAAGCGGTGTGAGCCGAACCGCCCATGATAATAAACCCTATTTGTTTCATTGGGCGACAGGTCTTGAGATGCCATTTTATCTCAATGTCGGGTAAAAGTCCCACAACATTGGAAGCAACGTCTCCAAAACGACCTATACAGTGTTGATGGGACGTTAAACCTCAAATCAAACAAACAAAAAATATTCAACATGGTTTAATGGCAGCAGGTTAAGCGTGTAAAAGTCCAGGATTGCATATTTCAGTAACTTGTTCTTGAAAAGAAAGCACTTATATAACGGTTGTGATCTATAACTTTAAAGGATTCCCTGACTCTGAGAGATGCAAGCCCAGTCCAGCAGCATGGATGCCTCATTATGAAAATGGTCCATCTACATGTGAAGCCGGAGAGTGTTGGTTGGAACTTCGATTTAAAACAACAGTCATACCGAGAAGGTTATTCCATTATTTGAGCCCCGCCAAGCGAATTCGTGTCTTCGAGCATTCCGTCATGACAAATTTTAACTGCGCATGCCCAGCCATTCAGAGGGGCTAGGGATATGGCTTTCTGTCTGAAGGTACCTCTTGATTCTCTGCTTGTATGAGCGAGCAGCGAACGTTCTGGCGAGACTGCGCGGATGCGCAGGCTCGCCTGAACCTTCGCTGCTCGCATAGGCGATAAGTACCAAAATCGCTTGACGGGGCCCATTTTATCATTTGTATTATTGTTTGTATTAATTTTTGGATAGATAGTTTCTTAAACGACCCATAATTACTAAGTGACGTAGAAATTTACTGCGATTGTTCACGTGATTATTGGTTTGTACGAGCCCGGGATCTGATTATCGCGATGTCGTTGAGGACGTTGTACATGTAACGTTACGGAGCGTCTACTATCTAACTATTTTGCATATTTAATCCACTAGTTGATTATCGAATTTCTTACATGGCGTGATTAAATTCTCAGACGCGACGTCATATGATAAAAGGCGTATACGTTATTTTTTATTTCTGATTCCAAGACATAGGCTGTGGGTACTCGTTAGAACCGCCTCAATAAGGTGGTTCTAACAAGCACCCACCACCTATGTTTAGGTGCATAAATAAGAATAATATTACAAATTTTCATCAAACCAGTAACCATTTTGGAGATACTTGTATGAAAGAATGCACTACGTCACAAGAGTGTCTTATCGTGATTTATTGATTGACTATCCTGTATTTATCGGAGGTCAACCGTATTAATACCAGGTCAATCAATATTTGGCTGAGGTAAAAACCAATAATCATGTTTTTTAACTGTGTCAATTAATAAAATTGTCATTAATCAAGTACTTTCGGCCGGGGGCAAATGCAGCTGCCCGAGGCCCTGAAACTCGGCAATATGTAATTACTTGAATAATAACCATCACGAAAACACGCCTATATAATTTTGACCCCCTTGAACCCCACTTTTATATAGTAAAACTGGGGTTTCCGGGGGTATAGTTTATTTACTTATTTCTGCTCTAAAATATAGATTGTAGGTACTCGTTAGAACCGCCCCGATGAGGCGGTTCTAACGAGTGTCCACAATCTATATTTTGAGCAGAAATAAGAAAAAATATCACAATTTTTCATCTTAAATTTTCATTTTTTCGGCGATAAAGGTGGCAATGTATTTGTATAGGCGTGTTTGCGTAATGATTATACATGTTGTAGTGCCAGATAATACTCAGTCCCGCCTGTACAGCTACACAGACTTGTTTGTTTGTTTCTATTGGAGGCCCAATCAACACGATTTTAGGTCATTTTGAGACAAGCAAGAGTCTTAAAGTTGTACATTCAGACACTAGCTGTATTGTATTGTCGAAGCCGTTATCACTAAGGTACTCATCTGATTGTGCTCGGATGTGGCAATGGCACTTGATCAGTGATCATTGTTATTTTCAATAAATTTTGCTTCCTTGTTTACATATCGTGACGCTCTAAATGCACTGCGCATTCTTTTGTCATAAACTGACAACTGCCCTTCTTGAATCAGCGTAAGGGAGAGGCCGACTGTAAAAATGATTTCATGATTAATTGCCAGGTAAGAATGTCCCCGACCGGGCAGATACCGAACACGCGACCTCCGGAACACCAGTTAGACGTGCATCCGACCGAGCTACTGATGCTGAAATAGAACTACAGTCGAACTTCAATGGCTCGAACACCTTTGGGACCTCGAAAATCTGAGACAGGGGTAGTTCGAGCCACTGAGATTACTATCAGGAGGCATAACGAGATACTTTAAGACATCTTTTCGGTGTTCTTTAATGAAAATGTATGCTGTGGGTACTCATTAGAATCGCCTCGATGAGGCGATTCTAATGAGTACACACAGCATACATTTGCAATATAAAAGACTAAAATCTTCTTAATTATCCCCCACTATTTTTTATGTAAAGGATTTCGCTAGGGGCTCAAGAATGGGTTCGACACATCCATGGTAAACGAGCCATCCATGTTCGAGCCATTGAAGTTCTACTGTACAACATATTTTATTTTATAGAACAATGTATTATACCCATTAGACTACTGCGATCAAATTTGACCAAAGTCGTCAAAGTCGCCCGGTGGTGAACCTGCGTCATAGTGTTTGCTTCATAATACGACGCTATGATTGATCCATAGTGGACTGAACTTCACATTATGCTTACAGATACTGCACATAGCGTCGGACAAAAAGATGCATAAAATATTATTAACGGATTATTTCCATATCTTATTTCCTTTGAAATACTTATGTTGGGATATATGTTGGGCAATTCTAATAAATATCCACAGCATATGTGTTTGGCAGAAATAGGAAACAATATCCCCAAATCTTATTTTGAACTTTGAATTCAATATGGTTTTATTATCTTACTAGATTAAGTATCTGGGTTGCTGATATAGACGATGTAGTGATTCTGTCAGTTGCTCTGGTTCTAGAAGATTCTTCTGAAGTTCCTTTAGGCAAAGTTCCTGCTTATTGCGATATAGAGACAACTCTGATGGTTGAATCCGATGAGGGAATAAATAAGGTACAGTTACAAGCTTGCCAATAAATGAATAGAGCACACAACTACCTATCAACATAAGCGATTTCTCTCTTACTAAAGCAAAATATTACAAAATAAGACATAACTCAACAAACAAAGTAGCAAAATAGAAATGAACGGTTGTACAGAAATAGCCACGCCCCAAGCCACCGAAAGAAATCATTTGTAAAAGCAATAGCTAAAATACTATATAATATAGTTGTCAGTATACAACAAGGATGAACAGTGAGGAACCATCAGTTTACCTTCTCTTGCTGACAGATGTACATGTACATATTAGACCAAATTCAACTGATAACTGTAATGCAATTTAGATCGTTCGGGAGGCATTGTTACCACTTTTGTTGGAGTTTTATCCGACATTGAGATTAAATGATATTTCAAGCCCTGTCGCCCAATGTAACTAATATGGTTTATATGCATGGGCGGTCTGATTCGAACTACATTGCTTGTGCAGGCTTAGACCTTCTCTAACTGTTTACCGTCTGTAGCTACTAGAACTCTTTACCTTTGATATACGTTCAAGTGTGGTTTTTTAGGGCTCACCAGAGCCAAGGCTCCGGGAGAGCGTATAGGATAGGCAGTTGTCCATCGTCGTCATCGTGGTCTGCGTCGTCGTCATCTGGCGTGTGACGTCAACACGTTCAAACGACATCTCCTCTGAAGCCACTAAAACGATTTGGCCAAAAATTCACCTGAAGCATCATTGGGCTTGTGGATTGAAAGTTTGTGTTTTTATTAAATACGGCTCTTTAGTTTGTTTGTTATGGCATCTCATAGTTCCCATAGACTTAAAATGGGGATAATTAAAAATGGCATTTTCTGCCAAGTCATTGCAGATGTTTTGATAAAACTTTTATAACAATGTTCATTGAGTAAACAATTCTCTCATCCTTATGCTTTTATTCCATACTGGCGGTCCCCAAGGTTGTGCCGGGGCCATGCCCCACCCCTCCACTTTATAAAAGGCCATATATCTCAGAAAACATTCAGAGCCCCACCCATAAACCATATACATTCTTGTTCCTTATTATAAGACGCATTCGAAGACACCAACTTGGCGTCCTCCTGAATGTGCCGGGGCCACGCCCCATCCCGCCTCCACCCCCACTTCATAATAGGCCCGATATCTCAGAAAATTTAAAGATCCCCACCCCTAAACCATGTATATTCTTTTTCCGTATGACAAGACGTATAAAGTGAAACCAACCTGGGGATCCCCTGTGATGTGCTGGGACTAGCCCCATCCTGTCCACTTCATAAAAGGCCCAATACCTAAGAAACCTTACAGATCCCCTCCCCTTAACCATATATATTCTTGTTCCTTATGATAAGAAATATTCAGTGACACCAACCTGTGGGCCATCCGGGGCGCACCGGGGCCATGCCGCCCATGCTCCACCCCTCGACTTCACAAAAGGCCATATATCTTAGAAACTGGTCAAAGCCCCACCCCTTGACCATATATATTCAGGTTCCTTATGATAAGACGCAATAAGTGACACCAGCATGGGGTCCCCCGGGACGCCACGGGCTATGACCCACCCCTTCACTTCATTAAAAGCCATATATCTCAGATCCCTACCCCTTAGCCATATATATTCTTGTTCATTGAGATAAGACGCATTCATTCATACCAACCTAGGGTCCCTTTGTGCTTGGGCAAATTGTTGGGACCTGACCCGCCCCTCTACTTCATAAAATGTCATATATCTCAGAAACCATTCAAATCCCAACACCATAGTCATATATATTCTTGTTTATTATTTTTAGACACATTCAGTCACACCGACTTGGGTGGTCCACAGGGGCCATTTATCTCCCCTCCACTTCATAAAAGGGCCTCATATCTCAGACACCGTTCAGATCCCCACCATTTTACCATATACAGTCAAACCTGTCTTAGTGGCCACCTCTATTAAGCAAGCAACCTGTCTTAAGCAAGCAGGCATTTAGTTCCCAAAAAAGGCAAATGCATTAAAAATCACCTGTATTAAACAAGCACCTGTCTTAAGCAAGCACATTTTCATTATCCCTAAGGTGATTGCTTAACACAGGTTGGACTGTATATTCTTGGTCCTTATGATACGACACATTGAGTGGCAAAAATCTTGGGCTTTTCTGGGATCCGCCATGCACCAATCTGTCCAGTGCTTAAAAGGCCTAATGTAGCAGGAACCATACATATCCCCACCGCTAAACCATATGTCTCTGTACCTATTGATAAGACGCATTTAGTGATACCAAACAGCCCTCCATTGGGTCCATGCCCCACCCCCTCTACTAAATAAAACGCCTAATATTCAGATTCAGTGTATACATGGGTACTCATTTTGGTATAGGGTTTGTTTCGAAGACTTTATAATTGGCAGATTGAAATCATATCATGTTAAAATATATGGCTGCCTTTTGTCAGTGTTCACTTGAGCTCTGGTGAGCATAGTGGCCCATGGGCCTCTTGTTTATGAACTTTGGCTCATTAGATTGGTTGCTAGGGCAACTTAGAGTTTCCATAGACTTATAATGGGGAAAATTGAAAAATGACATTAACTGCCAAGTCTTTGCAGATGGTTTGACAAAACTTTCATAGTAATGTTCCTTGAACAATCTTCTATCTGCCATATGATTTTAGACCTCTGCACATTGTTATTGGTTGCCATGGAAACCAAAATCCAAAAAAAAAGAAAAAAAAAAAAAAAAAAAACAACTTAAAAATCATCTCCTCAGAAACTATATGCTCTCTTAGGCTGATACTTTATGAAAATATTCACCATATTTACCTGAACAGGTTTTGTGTTGTTTTTTTATGAAATTCGGCTCTTTAGTTTGGTTGCTATGGCAACCTTGAGTTAGCATTGACTTAAAATAGGGGAAATCAAAAATGGCATTAAATGCCAAGCCTTAACAGACAATTTGACAAAACGTTCATAGAAATGTTCCTTCAACAATCTACTATCTGTCATATGATTTGAGGCCTACTGCACATTTTTGGGTTGGCATGGAAACCAAAATGCAAAAAATAGCAAAAACCTTGGAAAACCATCTCCCCAGAAACCACATGCTCTGTGAGGCTGCGACTTTTTACAATATTCACCATATTTGCCTCAACAGGTTTTGTGTTTTTAGCTCACCAGAGCCGAAGGCTCCGGGGGAGCATATAGGATAGGCAGGTGTCTGTCGTCTGGCGTCAACATTTTTAAACATCTCCTCTAAAGCAACTTGGCCGATTGAGCCCAAATTTCATCTGTAGCATCCTTGGGCTGGGGGATTGCAAGTTTGGGTTTTTATGACAATTGGCTTTTTAGTTTGGTTGCTATGGCAACTTAAAATTGCCATTGACTTATATTGGGAAAAATTGAAAAATGGCACTTACTTCCAAGACATTGCAGATTTTGTGACACAACTTTTATAGAAATCTTTCTTGAGTAAACTTCTCTCAGCCAAATACATTTATGCCAACCAGGTTGTGACAGGACCGTGCCCCACCCCCCTCCACTTCATAAAAGGCCATACATCTCAGAAACCATTCAGATTCCCACCCTTAAACCATATATATTCGTTTTTCTTATGATAAGATGCATTCAGTGACACCAACCTGTGGGTTCCCCGGGATGCATCAGGGCATTGCCTTACCCCCCCCCAGCCCCTCTTCATCAAAGGCCCAATATCCCGAAACCCTTACAGATCCACACCCCTAAACCATATATATTCCTGTTCCTCAGGATATGACACATTCAGTGACACCAACCTTGGGGGCCTGCTGGGTCGCGCAGGGGCCATGCCCCACCCTCCACTTCACAAATGGCCATATATCTGAGAAACTGTTCAGAGCCCCACCCCTAAACTATATATGTTCGTTTTCCTTGTGATTAGGCTTATGCAGTGACACCAACATGGGGGTAACCTCGGTCATGCTCCACTTCATAAAAAGCCATATATCTCAGAAACCGTTCAGATTCCCAATATTCTTGTACCTTATAATATGACACATTCAGTGATAGCAACCTAGGAGTCTCAGAGGCTTTGTCATTGCCATGCCCCCCCCCCCCCAATCCACTTCACAAAAGGCCAAATATATGGGAATCTGTTCAGAGCACCAACCATATATATTCATGTTTCTTGTAATAAGACACATTCAGTGACACCAACATGGAGATCTCCAGGGGTGCCCAGGGTCATGCCCCAACCCCCCCACCCCCACTACATAAAAAGCCATACCTCTCAGAAACCGTTCGGATCCCCACACATAAACCATATCTATTCTTGGTCGTTATCATAAGACACATTCAGTGAGACAAGAGTCTTTGGCTTTACTAGGATCTGCCCCAGACCCGCCACTGCTTAAAAGGCATTCTATCTCAGGAACCTTGCAGATCCCCACCCCTAAATATATATTGTTGTTCCTTATGTTATGACTTATTCAGTGACAGCCAGCAGGGCTCGGCTTGCTCCATGCTGCACATCCTCCACTTCATAAAATGCCTAATATTTCAGATACGGAGTCCACATGGCTGCTCATCACATGGGTGCTCATGTGGGAATGGGGGTTGGTTTGGGAGACTTTATAATCGATAGGTTAAAATCATATCGTGTTAAAACACATGGCTGCCAATAGGAAGTGCCCACCTGAGCTCTGGTTAGCATAGGGGGTTTGTTTTTGAATTTATATGTTTTTATAATTATAATACTTATCCAGCTCTACGTTTAAGCTTCCTGCAGTCCAACCTATTTCTCTAAGCCTCGATTGACGGGGGCCATAAATAATTGGAGGTTGATATTAACAGATCTACATGTACTTACATACGTATATTTCTCGACATGGAAATCTCTGGGTTACCTTAGTTGTGCCCGCATCCCAGCGACCCCGCCCATCGGGTCTTGGAGAAATAGATTCGACCGAATGGTGCTTCCTCGCAGAACTGAAACCAACAGAACTTGAGCACTGGTAAACCGCTTTGATTGTCTAAGTCTGCCCGAGAAATTTGGTGCAAGTGCTTTCTTGGGGTGGCACGGCTTGAGATGCTTTTCATCTCAATGTCGGGTCAAAGTCCCACGAAATCTGGAGTAACGTCTTCAAAATGACCTAAATTGTGTTGAAGAGACGTAAAACATCATCACAAACAAAGCAACACACCTACCCGCATCCCAGATTTTTAAGTTGCCTAGTATCATTCGGATTGGTATTTTAAGAAATGCGTATGACTTATTTCAACATCCGTTCCATGTGATTGAATTGACTAGTACGTTTGTTTATGAACTTCATTTACTGTCATACAGATTCGAATCTATACAAGCGATAAGAATGTTGCAATAGACGCAGTAGAGTTGGTGTCTGTACCACGGTTCCAAGAATGTATCAAACGGAAACAACCGAAATACAAAATAATACGTGAACCATCATTTCCCGAAGACAATGTCGTGACGGGGCACGCTGAATACAAGGACAGGTATGTGATTTAAACAAGCTTCGGTATATTTATTGTATAAGTGGGGGAGATAAATCAAGGGAGACAAGAAATGAGTCTTCCTGTGTGTTGTTCTTAAACCTGACCTCTGAATAGGGATCTACTCTGAAAGGATTAATTGATTGTGTCGGGGTTGAACAACATGTCGACTCTCATTTTGTGTCAACTCCCAGAGAAAGGGAGAGAATTGATAGAAGAAATAGTAGAGGAGATGACTGTTTGCCAGAAAGAACGTATTGATATTTGGGTCTAAGGTCAGGCCACGCCTGTTTGCTAGAGAGCTTACTACATATATTATAACACCTAACTTGCCGAAATGTTCATTTAATCGTTTAATGTGTTTTACGGTCAAATGGCTTCATTGCAATTGTTCACGTGGTTATCACTGACACATAAAGTTAAACTGCGCACAAATTAAAGGTTTCGATTACTGTTTAATAAATCGAGCGCAATGAAGTTAAAATTTTGCATTGTGCTACTTCATGTTGATGCTAAGTACAGGTGAGAGAGTCCTGTCTGTCTATGAAACGGTCTGAAAACCAATCCCGACTTTTCATTCTTGGAAGTCATGGAAATGCTGTCCAGTCTAAGCTCTGTGTTATATCCAAAGTTCCCCCATATTATGCATCACTTCTATACTTAAAGTTATCTACATGTATAAGATTTTACGGCAACCTTTCAGCTGCTTCTGTTTGACCTCTTCTACTATAAAACCATTTGGTACACTACAGTAAAATTCCTACATCACGTGAACACGTCCGTGAAATGAAGACCCCCCTAAACCCAACTTTATATAGAGAAAACTGGGGTTTACGGGGGTATTCATTATTTTTTATATTTCTGCTCCAAGACATAGGTTGTGGGTACTCGTTAGAACCGCCTCAATGAGGCGGTTCTAACGAACACCCACATCCTATGTTTTGAGCATTTATAAGAAAAATATTAAGGATTTTCATCAGAAAAGTAGCCATTTTGGAGATGTGAAAAATGCACTATGCCGCACGGGTGTGTTATCGTAATGTATTAAGACCACCCTTGGGACTGTTCCAATGTGGTTGACCACTTTTCACTTTTGAACAGTCCCAAAGGTGATCTCTTATTAGGAGACACCAGGTGTAGAAAACACAAAGACAGAATAACTGAAACCTTCTCAATACGCTTTCAAAGCAGAGTTAGTCTCAATTTTATGTGGTCCTAATAGCGGCATTTTACGGTACATGTGTATTGCGCAATGTATTATAGAAGTATAGTGTCTTTATCTTAGAAGATCAGTTTGGCATTGTATTGTGTTGATGCAGTGTGTATTACTCTATTAAGTGTTGTACCACTATACCAATCCGAGTCACATATACATGTTTGTATTGAATACATAATTTAAATAAAAGTACAGGAAAATGTTTTGGGGTTTAACGACCTAGTCTAAATCCAAATTTCTTTTGTCAGTCTACATACACTCAGATACAGTCGAGACCCACAATTGCTCTGATTTTATTCGATTGATTGCCGCGTTATTTGTCACTGAACCTGCTAAGTATGGACGCATTTGTTGAAATTCGCTTTTAATACGTACTATAAAAGTGTTATCCTTTGTAAGCAAAGAATACACCACAGAACTTAAAAGAATGTAGTTTTCAGTGTGCTGGGCCAGACATGCTAGTTTCGGCCAGTTAGGCTTCATCAGTGACCCACAAATATGTTTTAGGTTCCACAATTGAATCATTGATCCCAGAGGGCAAGAAAATATAAACTACACAATGATGAAGGGCAGGGAGACGTTTTACGGCCGCCACATATTCCCTTAACACCAGCTGTAGTGCCGTTAAATAGGTTCTATAAAAGGAATATCATTTGGAAGGAAAGATTACACGTTCTGAATTTAAATGTTTATGATCGAATCCTGGGCATTGCCATATCCGTATGTTTTTCTTCATTCGATTGCAATGGTACTAATTAAAAGAAGAAAAAGACAATGTTACCGGGAGACCAGCCAAAGTTCAGATCAGCCTGCACAATCGCGCACTCTGATGGGAAATTACTGCAACAGAATAAGGGTTAAAGGCTGATCTTTAACCCTTATCTTGCTGTTCACGACAACCCTTATATTTGCAAACAGTGAAGAAGCCATCTGATCAGGATCTACACTGTTTGGCATTCAGTTTTTGATTTTGTAGCAATAAATTACATCAAGTAATTTGATTGGTTGATAGACAGAAGTGGGTGTGGCTTAAATGAATATTCAGCAAGATAAGGGTTAAAAGCCCTGTCACAAGAAAACCATGTCTTCTGGTTTACGGCAAGATAAGACTGAAACCGACCTGCTTGACTACTTTCGAGATTCTTGAAATGTCAGATATTTGAGCCCCGCCAAGCGAATTTGTGTCTTCGAGCATTCCGTCATGACAAATTTTAACTGCGCATACCCAGCCATTTAGAGGGGCCAGGGATATGGCTTTCTGTCTGAAGGTTCCTCTTGATTCACTGCTTGCATGAGCGAGCAGCGAAGGTTCTGGCGAGCCTGAACCTTCGCTGCTCGCATAGGCGATAAGTACCAAATTCGCTTGACGGGGCCCGTTTAAGTTACAGGTACTGTCAGCGAACACACCTTACTATACATACCCGTGTGACATAGTGCATTTTTTCACATCTCCAAACTGACAACATTTCAAATGAAAATCCGTGATTTTTTCTATTTATACTGCAAGCATAGGTTGAAGGTGCTCGTTAGAACCGCCACATTGAGGCGGTTCTAACGAGCACCCACTTCCTATGGCTTGGAGCAAAAATAAGGAAGATAACGTATAGCCCCGTAAACCCAGTTTTTACTATATAAAGTGGGGTTTAGTGGGTGTTCATTTCACGGAATTGTTCACGTGATGAAAGTGTTTATCAGACTGCGCAAATGCGCATGCCAATCTGCAGTTTGGTGTTGGCAAATGGCAAAACAGGTTTTCCCACAACGCGGCTTATGTCATGAATGTATTGAGAACTCGAATACCATTTTTATTGGAGAAGCTCTGTATTTTTCGTGATTTGCTTTGCCATAGCTTGCGTGTAATACTACTTGTATTTCTTCAGGTACGTTCAAAATGGTCAGACGTATACATATAGGATCCGGACACTGATGGAGTCGAAGAGCAGCGAACTTTCTCCGCCGTTAGAATACACGCACGGGCAGGCTTTTTGTGGTGATGGGATTGTAGATAGGTACAATATACCCGTTTTGTGCTGAAGAGAATCTTTCCTTCATCACAACAGAAATTCATTTCGAAAGTTAGGGGTGTCAATTAGAGCTATATTTTACGAATTCGTTTAGACAACGGCTGAGCTTTTTACAAGAAACGAATACCCGCATGTTGTCCTGGTGCAGAACTGCTCCACGTGGCCTCTTGTCCATCGTCCGTCCGTCCGTCCGTATAACTCGTTACCTTCTGTAGCTAGTATAACTGTTTACCTTTGTGATCTTTTTATACCAGGCATTTGTTTTTGAATTTATATGTTTTTATAACTCCTGCCCCTGCCCATCGAGGCTTGAAGAAATAGATGGGCTGCATGATGCTTCCAGGCAGAGCTGAAACCGACCGCACACGAGTACTGGTAAACCGCTGAGAGGTTTTAAGCCTGCCCAGGCAAAGCGGTGCGAGTCGGCCCGTCCATGCTTATAAAACCTATTGCTTTCATTGGGCGACAAAGCTTGAGATGTCATTTCATCTCAGTGTCGGGTAAATGTACCTCATAATTGGAAGCAACACCTCCAAAATGTCCTATACAGTGTTGACGGGGACGTTAAACCTCAAAACAAACAAATGTTTTTTTGTTTTTTTTTTATACTTTTACGACTCAACCCTTTGTTTAGAATGATGTATCCATTTGTCAGATTGTTCGAAATGGGATGTGTATGTTCACCCATATTTTTTTCTAAAAAATAATTTATAGAATTATTATTCAGCAGGGATCAAAGATCAATGTAGGACTCTTCTATTTAACATCGACAAAAGGCAGTTCAGACATCCTGGTCTGTGTACAATCTGATATTAATATTTACTGTATCATGCACAATTTTAAGGCATTATGTTACGTGTACATAAATTCTTTGGCCCTCATTTACCTACAAAAATGAATATATTAAACATCTACATTTATTTTCTCGTTCTTGTTTTCATAATTGTTTACCACAAGTGTGGGTCAGTGAGGTGAAAGTGCTTGCTTTTCACTCAGGAGGCTGTAGGTTTAAAATCGATTTAAGCCCCAGCCCCACAGTGAATATCTTTTCACTGACCGTTCCAAGGCGGTAATTCTGTCGTGGTTTATTTTTGTTATGTTTGTCTTTGAGTGTGTGTATCGCTTATATCTTTTTGTTTTGGATAGCCAATTGGTCATTTTGTGAGACAGTAACTGTCCTTTTGGCTTTCCACTATTGATGTTTCCATTAGGGTCTAGTTATTTAATGTTTTGTTTTTCTTTCTCTTTAGTGTCTCTGATGGGTGGTGTGGATAAATTGTGTCGATTCCTGATCATTGCATTCGCTTCTATTTTTAAATCTTAGCAGGGTCATGCAAATTTGGTGTCTCTGTTGGGAGCTGTGGGTTAATTGTATCGATTCCTGACCATTGCCTCCACTTCTCTTTTTAAATTAGAAAGCAATAACTGCAACAGTCTTCAATGCTGTTATCCACGTTATTATCAAATATATGTACCAATACAGTTAAAGCGCGCGAACTGGAAGATTTTTTGTGTTGTTTATGGGACACTGGCATATAATGTAGACCCGGATCAGACGCCGCCTGACCGGAATCTTTACTAAAGCAAACCGACAACAAATAAAACAGGATATAAGCGAGGGCAATGATCAGGAATCGATACAATTAACCCACAGCTCCCATCAGAGACAACAAGGGAAAGAAACACTTACATGAAACAACTAGACCTAATGGAAACATCACTAGCGGAAAGCCAAAAAGACAGTTACTTTCCCACAAAATGGCCAAATGGCTATCCAAAGCAAAATAATATAAACGATACACACACTTAAAGACAAGCCATAACAAAAATAAACCACGACAGAAGAACCGCCTTGGAACGGTCAGTGAAACGAATTCCACTGAGGTGGGGCGGGGGCTTAAATCGATTTTACGTGACGACAATCCTCGCCGTTACTTCCGTCGTGATTTAGACAAATAATTTGTTCAGTGCGCATTAAAGCCTCATAACTCGTCAGTGCAACATCTCCATGATCACAAAATCAATCAACCACAGCGATGAAACAACGGTGAGGACTCGACAGCATGAAACCGCTGAAATGCTGGAGCAAAAGAAAACCAACACCTAGACTCCGATGGGCCCAAACAGAGACAGAGCATCAGGCACCAACCAACATTACATAAAATTATAATTTCTCTAATTCTCAGTAAAGTAGAAGTAAAACAAAGATCTGGAATTGATACAATTAACTTACTCCACCCATAAAAGACACCAAAGGGAAAGAAATACAAACATTAATCGACCAGACCATAATAGAAACCTAAACAAAGGAAGGCCATAAGGACAGTTACTTTCCCACAAAATGGCCATATGGCCATCCAAAACCAAAAGACACAAGTGATACACACAGTAAGTAACAAACAACAACATAAATAAATCGCCACAGAAGAGCCGCCTTGGAACGGTCAGTGGAAGATTTCCACTGGGGGCTTAAATCGATTTTACGTGGCCACAATCCTCGCCCTTACTTCCGTCGCGATTTAGACAAATAATTTGTTCAGTCCGCATGAAGGCCTCCTAACTCATCAGTGCAACATCTCCGTGAACACAAAAATCAAAGAACCACAGAGGTGAGACAACGGTGGAACTCGACAGCAAGAAGCCACTGAAATGCTGGAGCAAAAGAAAACCAACAGTTAGACTCCGATGAGCCCGACCTTTACGCTGGAACCGTCAAAGAATCTGAGGCCTGACCCACCGGCGTGCAATTTGAGAGGGGAGCAAAGGTATCAACCGTGATTGGGTTAACTACCATGCATGCTGTCTGTCGTATAACATTTACGTTGTACCCAATCTTTTTATATCGAAGAATGATTTTACTAAATTGGGAAATGAAAGCATTGCAGTTATATTTTTTTTCCTGAATTATATACTAGGTCATCATAAAATTCGGGTTCCGATAGACCATGTTGCAGAAGAGATTTAAGGCCTACACAGAATTTTGAAATTAAATCGAATGACGTCTATAACAGTTAGAAAAGGCTTTGCGTAGTTTATGATACAGATAACCCTGATTAATAAGTTGAGTAGTTAACAACTCTTTACGAGTGCTGAAGTCAGTTACATGACTAGAAACTCTGACAAATTGAATCAAGTGCGAAATATAAACGCCATAGGATGTCGCACGAGGAACAGCCAACAGGGTGTCCAAAACATCGCAGTCATTGGCGACCGCTATGTTAGATGTGTCCATTCTCTTTAAAAAACAGCTTTACTTTGCAGCTCGGAGGAGTGCGATGACAAGAATGTATTAGATGGGGATGGCTGCAGCATTAAATGTAGAGTAGAGGATAACTTCCATTGCAAAGGTAAGCGAGCGCTACTAACTAAACGTAGAAGACAACATTTGAAAAAGGCATTCAATCTAAGACTATGTCTGACATTGTATAAAGGATATTTTGGTTATACGCATGAAAATAGTTTCTGTTCACTGTTTATGAACCCTTCGACCATTTCCACCTTTCTCTTGCGTTGCATGTAAATATCATTTTGTAGTTGTTTAAAGAAGCATTTACTGTGTTTTGATACTTGCAAGAAGATTCGTAATTTGCTGCTTTTCTGTCAGTTCTTTTCCTTATAGCACTGTCGCCACCCGTTGTCAAGATAGTTACTGAGTTATTTTAGGATTTCACTGGTTGGATTGTTTGTATTTCTGCTACCACTGACGGGTTATCCTTGCCTAGCTATCATAAGTGAACTTCACAGGTTTCATGGCACCCTGTTTTCTCCCTGTTAGTGTAATTGAGTCTATTTCAAATGAGTATGTCCGATTCTTTTTTGAAGAAATACATGTAGTTCCTTGTTGGTCAAACATTAGGAGAACACCTCCTTGTGATATATACTCGACCAGCAAGGTTTTGGACCACCTACAATATTTTCATTCATAAATATACAAAGCCATTTCGACTTCAGAAACATTTTTTGCAGACTTCAGGCTCTTTCGAAAGGGAAAAAATTTAACAATGGCAAAATCAACAGTGCGTGAAAAAGCTTTGAAGTACAGTGGGGTGAAACAAAAGTGACAGAAAGTTGCAAAAATTGCCAAGCTTTAAACTCTACATATCATAGTCTATGGTGTTTTCCTTACACTCAATCGTCACTTAAAACAACAATTTAGTGTAATGATTTAGCAGCAGTAAATCATCTCACTTTGGATTTCGTGCAGACCGCGTACTGAAAAGCCAGAATTCACTTCAAATGCATGTTTTTTTTTTCATTATATCCAAGGCGGCAGTTTAATCAAGGTTTCATACATTTTATACATTTATGGCCCATCACTAATACAACTCGCATTCATAATCCTGCAAAAATCATTTTCTTAGAAAATTTAAAGTTTAACCACAAAAGTTTCTGCACAAAACAACACATTCAGTAAAAGGACGCCTGTCGGGGGTGGGGAGGCGGGGGGGTGGGGGGGGGCTGGGGGAGGGTGCAGTAGAAGAAGCTAAGTGAAACCGACCGGGCGCGAGACTTATGCTGCTGAGACACGGATATGGGAAGCAGGGAAGTAGAGAGAATGTTCCAGACTCAATTGGCACTTAAAAAAAAACATAGAGATGTAGTGGTGTGTAATGGTATTGCATCAGTAAACCACCTCACTTTCGATTCCATGCAGCCCACGTACTGAAAGGCCAGAATTGACATCAAATGCATGATTTTCATTGTATCCAAGGCAGCAGTCTGACCAAGGTTTCTTGCATCTCATGCATTTTGTGCCCAACACTACAACAACTCGCTTTCATAAGCATAAAAAAATTTCAGTGAACGTAAGCCTGTCGGAGAAGGTGGGGGAAGAGGACAATAGAAAAAGCTAAGTAAAACCGACCGGCGCGCGCCTTAGGCTGCTGAGACGCGGATATGGGAGCCGGGAAGTAGCGAAAATGGTCCAAGCAAACCGTCAAAGAATTAAAAGGATCAAACAGCGCTTCAGATAAACATGAATATTTAGAGAAGGACCACGATCTGGGGGACGAAAGGCTACAACGAAGACTGAGGATCGCTACCTCAACAATGTTGTTGCAAGGAAACGCTTTGTGACTGGACCAGAAACTCGCTGCCGTTATCATGCTGCTAGGAGACAGGGGAGTCCGGCCTGTTTCAGTTCAGACCGTGTGGAATCGTATTCATGCAGGTGGTTTCAAGTCAACATTGTCTTCAAGGAAGCCAGAACTCAGCCAGTGCCACAAGAATGCTCCTATGACCTTCAGCCGTGGCCATGCAAGCTGGAACACCCCACAGTGGAGAATGGTTATGTCTCCGACGAGTGACGATGTTATCTGAAGCGAGCGGATGGCAGGAAACGAGTCTGGAGACGACACTGAGAGAGAGAGACATGCTCCAGCCACAGTAGTCCCGACAGTAGCCTGTTGTCGGAACAAGTAAACAGGAAAAGAACCCTTATAGACCCAACTTTTCTCCATGTGATGTGGGGATTACAAGGGTTGTCGTTACACGAACTTTCATGCATATAAAGGTATCCATTGAAACAAATAATGACCGATCGTTTTTGCGGTCTTGTTGAGGAAAAACAAAGTAGATATTTAAAAAATAATTATGGGAGTGCAAAGCATGTATGTTTTCCATTGCAGGAAGTCCGAGCCTTTGCTACATTTATGCGGGGGATGGTGTTTGTGAAGAATTTGAAAGAGAGATGTCCCCGAGTGACTGTGGCTTCTTCACGCCTGATGGTTTCGTTGATCAATGGGTCTCATCGGCTGTTGGGAGTGCGGAGTTTCAGACATCTGACTGTACTGAGTCAGTTTTAGTCGGCCCTCCTAGTCAGTTACAGGTATACTGTACATGCAACTCAGCTGTAATAAACACTGTTTCATATCGTCAGAAGTTGCATTTTTCTAATGGAAGTATGTGATAGTTCTCTTGTGTTTTGTTGCAGAAATACATTGTGTGTGCTCGTTAGAGCCGCCGCACCGAGGCCGTTCTTACGAGTATCCACATTTTGCGGTTTTGAGCAAGAACAAAGGACATCATATACATGTACTTACTTTTCTCTATATAAATGGGACTTACAGGAATGGACACCTAGTCGATAGTTGACTTTATACTGGGTCAATTTTATAGAGAGATCAGAATACAGCAGCAGATCGATTTGACAGAACATCTGGAACAATATTTTTTTTTTTTTTTAAATTTCCTAACACATATTTGTGGGATATATGGGAAACACGATTACGAAAATAATTGCTTTCCATTGAACAAGGATAGGTATTAAAAATATCAAACCTGGACGAATATGGCTAAAAGTTTGGACCAAATACGGTATGGGGTAACATTAGCCTTGAAAGTCTTTATAATTTCGTTGAAAATAATTATAACACTTAGTCTGATTGAATGTTAATTTATGGCACTATTCCTGTACTCAACATATAACTACTCAGTTACAGAGCAGATGTTAATACCGTTTTTGAAACAGGGACATACAAACGATGTAATTTCAACGTTCTGTAGCTATGTTCGGAACTTTTTATTGTCCCATTTCATAATTTACGTTTCAGCGTTTGTATTTACACTCACCATGGGACTTTACACAGGCTAGTATTATACGAAGAATTGATTACTACTTATTATGGTTACCTGGGTAACAGATTCCCCAATGTAAACATTTGTCTGGATACGTTCGACTCCGGGCAACACTCATTGAACAAAGTGACTGCCCTGTATGATATTAAATTAATATTGACAGATTTGCAATCATTCAGTTAAATTAATATTGACAGTTTTGCCGTCATTCAGTTAAATATTGACAGTGGTGCCATCATTCAGTTAAATTAATCTTGACAGTGGTGCCATTATTCAGTTAATATTGACAGTGGTGCCATTATTCAGTTAAATTAATTTTGACAGTGGTGCCATCATTCAGTTAAATTAATATTGACAATGGTGCCACCATTTAGTTGTTTTGTTAAATATTCTTATTAATTTCTGGATTAAATATTTCTTAATAAATATAAAATAATAATTTTTATACAAATGACACACAGAACCCTGATGCTCTGTCTCTGGTCGGTCTTCTTTTGCTCCTGCATTTCAGTGGTTTCTTGCTGTCGAGTTCTCACCGTTGTTTCATCCCTGTGGTTGTTTGATTTTTAGTTCACGGAGATGTTTTTCTGATAAGTAAGGAGGCCTTCATGCGGACTGAACACATTATTTGTCGAAATCGCGACGAAAATAAGGCGAGGATTGTTGCCATGAAAAATCGATTTAAGCCCCCATCCCCACCCCCATCCCCACCCCACCCCACCCCAGTGGAATTCGTTACACTGACCGTTCGCTTGTGTTGTTTTGTTTTGGATAGCCAATTGGCCATTCTGTGGGAAAGTATCTGTCATTTTGGCTTTCCGCTATTGATGTTTCCGTTGGGGTCTGGTTGTTTCATGTTGTGCTTCTTTCCCCTTTGGTGTCTCTCGCCTTCTAAAGACGTTCTACCGCGTTTGAATTTAACAACTAAGAATTTAATTTGTGCATACGATGGTGGAGAAGACCAATAAACTTTGGTCAAATCGCAATGTATTTCTGAATTACAGCACGCACGGTACTCAACTTTTGACAAAAAAAGATTGCTTTTGTGTCGCTAGCCATGTTTGACGTCCAATTTCTTATGAGTGTATGACACGATCGGAGTCTAACTGTTGGTTTTCTTTTGCTCCAGCATTTCAGTGGTTTCTTGCTGTCGAAGCATCACCGTTGTTTCATCTCTGTGGTTGTTTGATTTTTGTGTTCACGGAGATGTTGCACTGATGAGTAAGGAGGCCTTCATGCGGACTGAACAAATTATCTCTTTATCGCGACGGAAGTAAGGGCGAGTATTGTGGCCACGTAAAATTGATTTAAGCACCCCCAGTGGAATTAGTTTCCGCTGACCGTTCCAAGGCGGTTCTTCTGTCACGGTATATTTTTGTTATGGTTTGTCTTTGGGTGTTTGTGTCGCTTATATTATTTTATATTGGATAGCCTATTGGCCATGTTGTGGGAAAGTAACTGTCATTCTGGCTTTCCACTATTGATGTTTCCATTAGGGTCTGTTGTTTCATGTTTGTGTTTCATTCCCTTTCGTGTCTCTGATCGGAGCTGAGGGTTAATTGTATCGATTCCTGGTCATTGCCTCCACTTCTATTTTTCAATTTTAACCTCATGCCTAAAACATGTATTGAAACAAGGCATGGAAATCTTGATTGTCTCGGTCAATTGGAAATTGGAACGGCCGATTACTTATTGACATGCCCTCGTATGTAAAAAATGACGAGTTAAAGGCCTGGGGCCACTTGTTCAAAGCATCGTTAGCTTAACGAGCTCGTTAGTGGTCATATTGTTAACTCTTCTAGCAAGTTCAATATCCTAAATTGTGGTACTTTTGCCATATTTAATGATCAAAGTTTTAACAATACGTTATCTAACGACGTCATTAGTTTTGAACAACTGGCCCCTGATGTGTCAATAGGCGCAGTATAGATTTGACTAACCCCTGCTTTTCTTCTATTTTTTCAGAGATGCGAGGTCTATTCTGACTTGAACACATGGAGACCATGTGGAGAATTACATGACACATACGGCAACTTCTGGATAGAGGTAAGGCTGACACGATTAATCGGATAATGAATAATCGATCGATAAATTGCACTCAAATATTTATCGTTACTGATTGGATAATAGTCGATCGTTTGAAAATATAATTTACTACCCAATGGTGTGTCTAAAATAGCTGGATAAGTGGCAAACATTGCAGACCATGGCGTCTCATCTGGGTATGAACTGTTTACACAGGCATGTTTGTCCTAACTTAAGATGGTGTATAACATATTGAAAGAAGCAAAATTATGATCGCATCGTCATTGGTTACTAATCGGTTATCGATCACAATGACAGGACTGACAATCCGGGCAGATTCCTTCCCAAACAACGACCAAACGGCCATTGAAAATAAAATGTTACCAGCACATACATGCAAAGACAATGGCAATAATAACCATATATCTGATACATTTTGACAATCCCATTTCTGACTGGCAAACTACATGTACTTACTTCACTTTATTCCTGCAAATTTACAAACTGAATGACAAACAGTGTAGATCTTGGTCAAATAGCTTCCTCAGAAATCTGCACTGCTTGCAAAGGTAGGAGTCATCGTAT
Organism: Lucinisca nassula; assembly: GCA_963580285.1. Lineage (NCBI taxonomy): Eukaryota > Metazoa > Mollusca > Bivalvia > Lucinida > Lucinidae > Lucinisca > Lucinisca nassula. The sequence goes on from OY757010.1 coordinate 59,880,346, forward strand.
ATCAGAAGAGCAAATGTTTAAGGGGTGTAGATTCCAATAGGGTGTATCCGGAAAACATACAATGTGTTATCTAAATGAATTTAGTGTAGATTATACCATAACTTGAAAGTACAGTAATCGATGTAAAATAATTACATCTGACAGTTTCATGAATTTTTATCACCTGGATAAGAACATAATTTTTTATTTCCAAATGTGGACATTTTTACATCAAGGTTATCCCATGTCTGAACACATATAATTTATGCATCACGATAATAAGTCCGTGGGACGAAGACCCTTCTAACCCCCAATTTATATGGTGAAAAGTGGGGTTTACAGGGGTATACATTATCTGTTTTATATTTGCTCACAATATAGATTGCGTGTTCTCGTTAGAACCGCCTCATTGAGACGGTACAAACGAGCACCCACAATCTGTTTTGGAAGCAGAAATAAGAAAGATGTTATCATTGTTTACCTAAATTTTGTCATTTTTGACACCATTTTAGACGCCATTATTTCACACGGACAGATTTTCCTAATGGCATTAATATCATAACATGATTGCCGCGCCATAACATTTTGTTTTCTATTCCTTCTGTACCTTTCGGACTCCTTGATGGATCGTGAAACAAATTCATCAAATTATCAAAGAATTACAGCAAATCTTTAAGGCGTAGAATTTTTCGGATTTCAGCGCTTGATCAGAATATGCTAAGGTCACTTTACTCATGTGTCGGCTCATCTGTATTACAGGTCTATATACACCGAGCGGTTGTCGCAGTATCTGTTATCATACATCTTGGTGCAGATGGTTATACTCCAGTGAACACTGAAACAAAATACATGCACGTAGATCTCATTACATTAGATAACCAGACGGTGCCAGTTGAGCCAAGAACTATTCCAGTCAGTTGTTGGGATAACCCTATTCACGTACCGATGAAGCAGGACCTCAGTAAACCTTTCATTCTGACAAAGGGTATGTATTCTAGCAAGATTTATATTCATATTCAAAATGTTCACAAGTCATAAATATCTTAAAACCAGTTTCATGCAGAGAAGAGTACGGTTTGTGTATTACATCTCCAATACCTTTAGAGGCTTTACTCTTGAAGGAGAGAGAGAATTATTTCCTTTAATGTCTATCAAAAAGTCTGGCGGGCATCTGGGCTGAAATTTACGGTTGCGTAGAACGTTGATGCGTTATTGAAAAATAACATATAATGTTTCAAATTGTATGAATAATAAAACATGTTTGCTAAAAAAACATTTTGCTGTTGGAAGGAAAAAAATCATTTAAGAAGATAACTACCTTTCAAAATTGTCCACTTTGAACATATAATTCTCCATTGTCCTTCCCAATAAACATACTTCTGTTATATTTGCGTATAGTATAGCCAATGTCCTAGCAACAGCAAGAAAAAGTTTATCCAAAAATATCATTATAACATTAAATAGATGCTTTAAACCCCCATCTTAATATATTACTTTTTGGCAATACTGAACTATTTCTCGTACAAAATACGAGGCTATTCTTAGTTGTGCAAGACTTCATTATAAGGACTAAGCGCGTTACTGCCTTAAACTTTTCATTATGCTGTATTTCAAAATACAATATGGTTAATGACAACTTTTATAAGCATGCTCGAATGTCTCGTAAAATAGACTGTTATGAAATGTAAGACGGAAGCAGTACTCGGCGACTTAATAAATTCTTTACAGCTGTGATGAGATGACCACCCTTATAGCAGTGGGTAGATCCGTTTCTCCTTCCCGTGGAGCCTCCATCAGCATTGAAAACAGATATATTAATAAACTTTGGTTTACTTTGCGATGTTCACTATTTGAACTCGTAAAATATAACTTGATAATATGAAGCATTTAAGCTAAATTAATATAACCATATTTGAAATCCTCATTACAGAAAGTCAGTAACAATGAGTCATTATTTCAAGTCACAGGTTATTTGCCTTTCCACTGTGTAATATACGGGATACAGATACAATTAACTCGATGTCCCGGATCGCATTTGTATTGATAATTTACTTGCAATTCTTTGCTGTTGTGATATGTAGTGATACAAATAAAATACAATTCGAACCAAAACCTCACCGAACGTCCGTACTGACAACCATTGGTGCTTTTCTCCAGATAAATCAGCGGGCATAAATGTGCCAATCGTCTCCTCAATCATCTGGCAAAACGAATGTTATTTAAATGTGTTTATGCATAGGTCTTGATATTTCTTCATTTGTTTATCATTTTGTAAATATTATTATGCTTACAATAGATACGATAAGGAATTATTTTTGTACTGAATAACGAGCCAACAGAGTTTTTTTATCACTACGTACGTTCACCCCAGTGTTTAATAGCACACTGCGACATGGATGACAATGCAAAGTGTACAGTACAGATTTTGTTTGATTTGCGGTTTAACGTACCCGTCAACACTGTAAAGGTCATTTTGGAGACGTTGCTTCCAATTTTGTGGGAATTTTTACCCGATATTGAGATGAAATGACATCTCAAGCCCTATCGCCCAATGAAACCAATAGGGTTTATTAGCATGGACGGTCCGCCTCGCACTGTGGTTCCTGGACAGGCTTAGAACCTCAGAGCGGTTTACCAGTACTAGTGTGCGGGCCGGATTCAGCTCTGCGTGGAAGCATCATGCAGCCCATATATTTCTTCAAGCCCCTATGGGCGGGGGCCGCACACAGTACAGATTGGTAGGGTTTTAAAGCATGGATACAACAACGTTATGACCGTTGTGGAAAACTACTTCTTCATAAAACGTTAACGAGATGCATTCTTTATCATTTTAGGTGTTCGTATAAGCTTCACCTATTCAAGTATCAGTATAGCGGGAGTCAGAATTCGTTCATCGCCCTTCATTGACCCGATAAAATTATCATCCTGCAAGAAAGAAGCACTCTACAACGTCAGATCCGGTCTGTGTACAGAACAGTCCTGCAGTAAATCCTTGTGTGGGCCTTTTCTTGTCAAATATGGCGTCGCGGACTGTTCCGGATTTGAGGAAGGGGACACATGTTCTATCGTATGTGACGCTGGGTATGTGTTTGGCAGTGTGTGCTTTCATATAACATAAAAATGTCAACGGGTATACTATCTGCATACGCATAAATAAAAGCCAATCGTTATTATCGTTTGCTCATTACGATCGAAAACCTAACACAATGAAATTTGTAATGGCTCGAACACCAATGACTTGCCCTACATCATAGTGTAGGTTATATTTTCTCTTCCTTTGAGATCATTGATTCCATTGTGGAATTTTAAAAATATCTGAGGGTCACTGATGAGGCCTAACTGGCCGAAACTAGCTAGTCTCGCCCAGAAGGCATGTACACTCCATATTTTTCGGTTTTGTGGTGTTATCCTTGCTGTCAAATGATAATCTTTTATAGAACATTGTTAACCATGGTTGTTGTGAACCTCGTTCTTGAGTCCGTGTGAAAAACACCCATAACTACAGGTGTGAATAAATCTATGATCATTTATAGGGGATAGTAGCTCCACGGTGAGACGATTCTACGGAGTACACAATATATACCATAATCTAAAGGAAATTCGAAAAGATATCCTTATCATGCTTCTTATCCTGGTGCTAAGATTCGAACTACCTTATCATGAACAATTTTTCATGGTCCCGTAAGTGTTCGAGCCATTTAAATAGGACAGTAGATAAACAGTATCCTCTTTATTCTGCCGGGCTGTAGACATGTCGCTTCCTGTTTATCTTCATTTGTACGAGGGTCAGTGAAGAACTAGCGATACTTGTCTTAGAAGCTGTTAAATCTTTAGTATTGGATATCAAAACGATGCTAAGGCCAAAGTGCATCCAATTTGTGCTCTCAATAACTATAAACGTTACAGATGTTCTGTTGATAGGAAACGATGAAAAGTTGGTTAACTGACCCTGACCACATATTATTGTCTTGTTGCCATAGTAACTAGCGAGGGTTGACCGAGTGTAACACCATCACCTTATAAACATTGTGGAAACGTTAAGCCCTCTTGATGAAAAGGTTAATCTAATTTATAAGCAGCCCCCGCCCATAAAACTTTTCCTTCGAAAAGGTGAAAAACTGACAAAATTCAGCCTCCGGCTTTGGGGCTTGATGACGATATGGCAAATGAAAACCGAAAGGACAGTTTCGAATATATTGACTTAAAATGCATACAGTTAGCAATGAAGAACATACAGGAGTTAGTTTGATTATGGATAAAGACAAAAAATAACAGTAAATGAATGCGTATGGAAATAGAATGATTGTGAAGTCCCATATTCATTTTGTGACACGTTTGATTACCTAATTTGTGGCCATAACCTCGAGCGATGTATTATTAATAATAGTAATGATAATCGACTTTATTTACAGAGGGTAACACATTTAGTAAACTAATCCTAATCTTCCATTTGACCCTCTTCTCTCTTCCTCTTCCTGTGTAGAAACCAGTACAAAGCATGTTGCAATGACGTAATCTCATGATGATATGCATAATCTCAGAGGCGTATCTTGTATAATGAATTGCAATAGAGTAATTATCATAACCCATTGACTATCCTCGCACAGAATGTAGAACAGAGACAGTGTTATCAGAGGGCATGCTATCCTTAAGGAGATTAGCTATGGTCAAAATAGGGACAAGATTTGTTTTTCATACCAAGCAATGCTATTGTATTTGTACATTACAATTACAAAAACATGCCTATTCAAATATAATGTAAATTTAACTACAGAAAATGAATTTTTTCCGATAAAAAATTCTGATATTTTTCTAAGAGGCAGTTCTAACAAGTCCCCATAATCTATGTTTTTGAGCAGAAATAAGAAAAATAATATCCCCTTGAAAAACAGAAGTGAAGGCAATGTTCAAGAATCGATACTATTAACCAACAGCTCCCAACAGTGACACCAAAGAGAAAGAACCACAAACATGAAATAAGTAAACCCTAATGGAAACATCAATAGCAGAAAGCCAAAAGGAAAGTTACTTGCCCACAAATTGGCCAACACGCTATCCAAAAACAAAATCATATAAGCGAAACACACACTCAAAGGCAAACCATAACAAAAATAAACTGCGACAGAAGAACCGCCTTGGAACGGTCAGTCAACCGAATTCCACTTGGAAGATTAAATTGATTTTACGCAGCTGCAATCCTTGCACTTACTTTCGTCGCGATTTAGACAAATAATTCGTTCAGTCTGCATGGAGGCCTCATAGCTCATCAGTGCAACACCTCCGTGAACACAAAAATCAAACAACTACAGAGATGAAACAACGGTGTGGACTCGACAGCAAGAAACCACGGAAATGCTGGAGCAGAAGAAAACCACTGTATAAACGTGGGGTTCACTGGGGTCAGAATTATGTAGGTGTGTTTTCGTGGTGCATACAAAACAATGCTTTAGCAGTTGTACAGTGTCTGTCCCATATTTAACCCTATGTAAGAACGATTGTAGGTGCTCGATTTGGAGCAGAAATAACAAAAACAAAATGTTAAACCCCCTATAAACTCCAGTTTTCTCTATATAAAGGGGTGTTCATTGCACGACATTGTCAACGTGATGATTGACAGAGTTATGTTATTGATGTTTTAGCTATGAAGTATCAGGACATAAGAATGAGGCTGTCTGTGTACAGGGATCATGGATAACATCATCTAGTCTGATCTGTACACCCGTTGACTGTCACCGCCCAAAGATTTCTTACGCCACAGTCGCATGCTCTGACGGTACAACATACGGTGGTGAATGTATCTTCAAGTGTGACAGACCTGCAAGATTATTTGGTAGGTATTTGTGTATGCAGTGCATTGTTGTAAAATAAAATTTCAAGATTTTTGTTTGTTTGATTTGAGGTTTAACGTCCCCGTCAACACTGTAAAGGTCATTTTGGAGACGTTGCTTCCAATTTTGTGGGACTTTTACCCGACATTGAGATGAAATTTCAAGATACTATGCAATTTCCCATTTCTAAAAGATGCTAGATTGCGATAAAATTTGTGGTCGATTGTTATGTTTCAAACTGCTTTTATGTGGACATTTTGCAAAAAATCTGTCATACAACCCCTGGCGTCCAGTATATAATGAGGGTCGATACATACGAGGCTACGATATTATATCGATTTAGCCAAATAATTTGTTCAGTCCGCACGAAGGCCGCCTAAAGCTGCATCTTGAGCTTCAAGATACCCTGAAACAGAATATTTCCGGAAGATAAGGGCATATTCCACTTTGATCCTGGTAAACATACTTTCAAATGTGTCCATTTGTAGATGAAATATCACCAGTCATCTCACCTAGCTTATTGACTGAAAGAACGTAAAACTTATCGAACGCAGACTGTCATTATATGCAAGAAGCGCATGTGACGTTGTCATGTACATGAAATCTTTGTATGTTTTAAATAATTTCTGTTAGAAATCAGGAATATTTTTGAAAGAAATGCAACGGTCATCCAGAAAAATAGCGTCCTGTAGTTTGTAACGATATAGCAATAATAAAGCATCCGCAAACCGTTAACATTGTCACTTTGACACCATTACGCATGTATTTTCAACGTGTAGGACAAAACTTAACGACCTACCTTATGTTCCTTTTCAAATCACTTGAAGATATATAATCTGACTTTACGTTCAGATTCCTATGCCAGACAAGGCTGGTTTGTGGTTCAGGAAACATGGCGTCCTGTAGTTTGTAACGATATAGCAATAATACAGCATCCGCCAACCGTTAACATTGTCACTTTGACACCATTACGCATGTATTTTCAACGTGTAGGACGACACTTAACGACCTACATTATGTTCCTTTTCAAACCACTTGAAGATATATAATCTGACTTTACGTTCAGATTCCTATGCCAGACAAGGCTGGTTTGTGGCAGTCAGTTCAAAGCTTGAGTATACATAAACCAGAAGACAAATGACCCTGAAACGCTTACCTGATTGTTGCGTGCATTTTTATCTCAGAAGTCACCATGGCAGCAATCTTCGTCAAGTGACAAAACCATTTGAACAAACTTCTGTTCTTAGCTTCCATTACCAAAACACACCTATACAAATACATTGTAAACTTCGCCGCCCGAAAAAAGAAAATTTTAAGATGAAAAATTATGATTTTTGTCTTATTTTTGCTCAAAATATAGATTGTGGAGCAGAATTAAGAAAAATAAGGTTTGCCCCTGTAAACCCCAGTTTTACTATATAAAAGTGGGGTTCAAGGGGGTCAAAATGACATAGGTGTGTTTTCGTGATGCCGTACTGGTTACATATGAATTCTGACTTAAACTTGACCAACGGCTTTTATTTTGATATCCCTGTACCAAGGCCAATGAATATCACTGACCTTTGATAGTACAACTCCATCAACTCACATAACTGATTGCATATACCATTTGAGTTCACGGGCAGTAACAGTTTTAGAAAAATTATGATATGTCCACTTTTTTCACATATAAAAGCACAAGTGACCAATTTTAACCTTTGTGTAAGATAGGTCAAGGTCCACCCAGAAACAACATTTAAATAAATTCCAAGCCCCCTATGCTTCATTGAAGTTTCAAGGCAATAGCCCAACTGCCCCCCCCCCCCCCCCCCCACCAAAAATAAAAAATAAAAATTATTTGGTCATGACGGCCACCTTTGTCATGTGACCTCGACCAGTTGAACAAAATTTCATTTCTTTCATCCCATAAAATCTTCATATTAAATTTGAATTCATTTTGCCCAGCAGCTTTTAATAAAATTAAAATTGAATTTCGATATCTAAGCAGTGACATTGACCTTTGATACTTGAGTACATTCATTTGCTCATTCAGTTGGTTGCATATACAAACTTTCAGTTCACGGGCAACAACTGTTTCCGAAAAATACACAATATTCACTTTTTCGCTTTATATAAAAGCATATGAAGCCAACTCTGACCTTGACGTAAATTGGGTCAAGGTCAAGGCAGAGTCATCATTTGAAACCGAAACCCATATGTTACATACCAAGTTTCAATTAATTGGACCAATTCTGGGCTAAGAATGGTAAAAAGTTATAAATGACAACTCCTTCTAGACCAATGCGCAAATTCCATTCAAACTTCTAAGTCGTGCTGCCTATATTACATGTACCCTTTGCCAATCGTTAAAACGCTTCTGCGGCGATTAGCAAATTGTCTCAATAGCTACTAGTAAAATAACCTTTTAATGACAACCCCTCCTATTCATTTTAGCCATATCATATACACTTCATATGAATGTTGCTTAGGTGACCTTCTTTCACAATAGGCAAGATGGTTCAGCTCCAACGAACTAGACCTTTGGTCCAATTTCTTTCAAACTTCATCACCCACTGAACCGGGGTGGTTGGGTGAGGCATACGTAGCCGCCAAAATGATTTGGCTCCAATGAACATGATAATTGGTCACCAGAGCTAAAATAGAAAAAGAAAACTGCTCATATAATACCTTTTGAATAATTAAATGTAAACTTTATTAAAACGTTGACTTTAGGGTCACTGATGAGGTCTACTTGGCCGAAACTAGCTTGTCTGGCCCAGAAAACGTATACAATCCATATTTATCAGTTCTGTGGTGTATTCCTTGCTTCCAAAGGATAACCCTTTTATAGAACATATTTAACTTCACTGCAGCTGGTGTGTGGGAATGTGTGGCGGCGGTAAAACGTCTCCCTGCCCTACATCATAGTGTAGATTATATTTTCTTGTCCTTTGGGATCATTGATTCCATTGTGGAATTTTAAAAATATCTGAAGGTCACTGACGAGGCCTAATTAGCCGAAACTAGCTAGTCTGGCCCAGAAAACATATACACTCCATATTTTTCAGTTCTGTGGTGTATTCCTTGCTTTCAAAGGATAACCCTTTTATAGTACATATTTAACTTCACTCAGCTGGTGTGTGGGAATGTGTGGCGGCGGTAAAACGTCTCCCTGTCCTTCATCATAGTGTAGATTATATTTTCTTGTCCTTTGGGAGCATTGATTCCATTGTGGAATTTTGAAAATATCTGAAGGTCACTAATGAGGCCTAATTGGCCGAAACTAGCTAATCTGGCCCAGAAAAGATATACACTCCATATTTTTCAGTTCTGTGGTGTATTCCTTGCTTCCAAAGGATAACCCTTTTTAGAACATATTTATAACGCACTACCAAAATAACTCCAATGAACAAGATGGATGAGTGAGTGGAAAATAGAAAAATCTTTTAGCGACATTTTTTATATATGTTATACTTTTTGCCATATTTCGTTATAATTCCACATGAATGGTCGGTCCGCTTCCAAAATAGCTAAAATGGCTGAGCTCCAATGAGAAAGATGGTCACCAGAATGAAATACGGTAAACCTATAAATGATAATTATTCCTGTTCCTTTGTTCCAATTCCATTCGAACGTCACAGGATTGTTCCTTTGGTGAGTCTAACAAAATAGTTAAACGGATTTTTTTTCAATGAACAAGTAGCCCGCCAGTGCTCGAAATAAAAAAAAACGGCTTAAAATGACAGCTACTCGAATTCATTGGTGTCCAGTTTCATCCAAACTGTAAATGAAGTGTGGTTTAGGTCGTAGTAACAAAGCGTTAATCCAAAATCGTTAATCCATAGACAAAATGGCAAATATCAATGTTCAGTTCAACAGACATGGACTCCAGAAGAGTGTAATCAGGCGTCCGCGGATATTAAGCATTACTTGGTAAGCAAGCTTCGCCCACCATGCCCATCGACCCGAATGTTGTCCATGTGAAAAGATAGATAAAATGAGCCTTTGCAGTGAACAAGATGGTTGCTGAAGCTAAGTATAAACAGATCTTTAATTGACAACATTGGGCTATTTTCAATCAGCTTGATGTTTGGGATAGGCTTAGGTTCCAGTTCGATCTGTTGCTGAAGTATCTTTATTCATTTAACACCCTTAGGAATAGTGTCCGGGTGTTTCACTACTAAAGTAGCTACATGCATAACGATTTCACTCCAAAGAACCAGATGGTTCCCAGACTTAAAATGCCTAATCCTAACTCATCAGTGCAACATCTCCGCGAACACACAAAAATAAAACAACCACAGAGATAAAACAACGGTGAGGACTCGACAGCAAGAAACCACTGAAATGCGGGAGCAAAAGAAAACCTACAGTTTGACTCCGATAGGCACGACCAGAGACAGAGAACCAGGCACCAACCATAATTACATATAATTAGATTCTCTCTAATTCTCAGTAAGCCTTCACGCCGGAACCGTCATAGAATCCGAGGCCTGAACCACCGGCGTGCAATTAAAGAGAGAAGCAAAGTTGTTCACCGTGATTGGGTTAACTACCATGCATATAGTCTGTCGTATAACATTTATGCTGTGCCCAATTTCTTTTTATCTAAGAATGATTTTCCGAATTTGGACGCTGAAGTCATTGCGGTTATATATTTTTCTTAATTTATATACTAAGTCGCCATAAAAGTGTCGATAGACCTTGTTGCAGAAGAGATTAAAGTCCAATCAGGCCGGGGATCGAATACTTTAAAAAGTATTCGAATACAAATACAAATACTTTGCATTTCACGAATACAGAATACAAATAAAAATACATTTTTTATGATTGTATTCGAATGAGAATACAAATACTTTGCAAATGTATTCATATACTTTTAGAATACTTTTGAATACATTTCCATCAAAACAAGATTAACTGGTGACTGTAGTAATGTTTTGGGTCATAGACAGATACACAACTCATGATCTGTGTGTGTTCTCTTGAACAATTTAAGACACAATCAATGAAGGTGTGCAGGATCTTGTATGAAACAGGTCATTTGTAGCGTCTGGAGCATTTATCAATCAAAAGATAATGTTTGATATATTACATTACATCACATAAACACCTATATAATTCTGACCCCCTTGAACCCCACTTTTTTACAGTAAATCTGGGGTTTACTGTAAACCCATTTTTCTTTATTTCATCTCTAAAATATAGATTGCGGGTACTCATTAGAACCGCCTCATTAGGACAATGTATCACCTTTGAAAATTCTGCTTGATTATTGGGATAATTTTTTAACACATCTCTTTATTAATTTTATAATGTAAATTAAAGGTGATAATCATAATTGAATACACATTATAAAGTCAGTTCAATGAATTAAATCTCTTGCCATGACTAAAGAACTACTTGGTTTCATTTGTAATGTTCTCATTCATTGTTAGAATTTAGTCATATTGATGATTTCACTGTTCTGTATAGTAGGTGCAATTTGATATGAGACTCGCCTTTATGCAAAGAATAAATTAGACAATGTAATCACCCAATATGTCGATTTTCGTAAGCTTTTCGTGCATTTTCGACATACCATGAATTGCGACCAAATAACTGGCCTCTATGTATTGACTAATAATATCAACCTCTTCGGAAACCGGTGAAGATATAGTTTATCAACGACCTTTGAGAGTTCAAGCGTTGCAAGACTAGTCTATGTTTTAGGGGGAGCAGGTTACGGATTTCTTTTTTCACAGGACTTTAAAATTATAAATACGTTTTTTGATAATGCAATTATGGAGAAGTCGTAGCCAAGTGGTTAGTATGATGCAATATGAATCTCAGTAAAACCATATCTCCCATTGTAAAATTCCAACTGAAGGCGACTTACCTAAAACACGGACTAGTCCAAAATTAAAAGTGCAGTCACGTCTCACTGCCTTTTGAAAGACCATAAATATATGCCTTCAGTCCGGTGTAAAATTATGTTAAAAGAGGTTGTTAGTCTCATGTCAAATTGCACTAACTATATTTTGTCACCTGTTATACTTGTGCAGTACTACCTGCGTATAATATAGCTATTATTCTCCAAATCTGATTTGGAATCTGCAGTTTTTAAAACCGTATATGTGCATATACAAATTGATTTTCAAAAATCAGTAATTGTGCATGTGGAGGTGTGGGCGGGGATTTTGTCCACCTTTATAAACAGCAGCGGGGATTATGTACAGGAGGGGTTTTGTCCACCTAAACAAATGATGGGTGTAGATTTTGTCCGCCTTTAGGAAATGGGTTTTTTTACCCGGTGGGGTTGGGGGATTTTATCTGTAATTCCATTGAGGCGGTTATAATGAGTACCCACAATTTATATTATGAGCAGAAATAAGAAAAATATCACAATTTTTCATCTCAAAATTTGTGTGTTTTCGGCGATAAAATTTACAATGTATTTGTATAGGCATGTTTTTATAACTGCTGAAACTAAATAAGGGACGTTATTGTGTTCTGTTTCTTGTGAGAAACAAGTGTCAAAGGTGGCCAGCACATAATAAAATAATCAGTTTGCCCATTGCCTTCTATTTCTACTTTTAGGATTTCAGTTTTGCCTTCACTTTCATTTTTTTGGTGTATGATTTTTTTAAATGTTATCAACAGAGACAATGTTCTTATAAAACAAAGCTCAGACATCAATTTACCAGTATTTGGAAGTACATACATGTGGGGGTGGGATTTGTAGTTTTGCTTTGGCATGGCTCAGTTGTAAAAACACTAAGTCTTGCCCCTATCTCTATATCCTGAGGCAATCTAATGGAAGATGGCATACAGGTAACTTTACAGATTAACACACCGATGCCTACAGTCCCTTAAAAAGGGACCTTGGCAGTGTAGATTAAGATCATATGCCACAGAATAAAGCGTCTGATCAAAGTGTACAGTACTTTCTAGAGATAATAAAATTTTTCAAAAAATATAAAAAAGTAAGCAGACATCTCATAAATTGAAATGTATCTGTTTAATAAAACAAATGGGTAGCAGAAATCATTTAATGCAATCAGCAAAAATCAGCCTAAAACAACATACATTGACAAATGGATACATTTGTAAGAACAGACTAGAAATAGCCATATGCCACAGTGATGGACCATGATTGTGAGTAATTGGTGATTGAAGTAAGTGTCTCTGAATAAAAAAACTAATTGAGTAGAGATGTTATTTTCTGTTTTTCACACCTCTCCCAGTCAGCAAGTTACAATATCAGCCATTTTTAAAGTAATATATTCATAATTATGAAATGTTTTGCATCTTAAAAGCTTTTATTCGCATCAATGCAACCAAATGAATCAATAAATCTCTTGGCTCTCTGTTATGTGTTGTATTAAACTATCTAATAGTGATTTCAGAAGTTCCTAAATGAGCAACCAAGGACTTTAGTCACATCAATTAAAACATTCATCTGTTGTTTCATATTTTTTCCTGTAAACAGCAAAATTATTCATAATGTATTCGTAAAACTATTCATGAATACATGACTTTTGAAATCTATTCGAATATAAATACAAACACTTTTATTCTAAAAAATCCACGAATACAGAATACTTCACGAATACTCAAAAATGTATTCAAATAGTATTGATATAAGAATACAGAATACAATTACCCCACGTCTGAGTCCAATATTGAATTTTGAAATTAAATCAGAATGACGTCAAAACATTTTTGAAAAGGCTTTGCGTACTTTATGGTACCGATAACCTTGATTAAGAAGTTAGCAGTTAACAATTTATTACGAGTGTTGAAGTCAGTTACATGATTACACGATTGCCCCGCCCATAGGGGCTTGAAGAAATATGTGGGCTGCATGATGCTTCCACGCAGAGCTGAATCCGGCCCGCCCACTAGTACTGGTAAACCGCTTAGAGGATCTAAGCCTGCCCGGGAACCGTGGTGCGAGGCGGACCGTCCATGCTAATAAACCCTATTGGTTTCATTGGGCGACAGGGCTTGAGATGGCATTTCATCTCAGTGTCGGGTAAAAGTCCCACAAAATTGGAAGCAACGTCTCCAAAATGACCTTTACAGTGTTGACGGGGACGTTAAACATTAAATCAAACAAACATGATTACACACACTCTGGCAAAGCGAATTAAATGCGAAATTTAAACGCCATAGGATTGCGCAGGAGGAACACCACCACCATCAAATAAAAAAAAATTACAATCCTAAAATCGAAATCATCGTGTTTATCATAAATTTTGCAAGAAACAACCCCACCTACAGTTGATAGATGTAAATCCAAAAACAGGGCCTCGTTATCAGAAGAATTTGTTTTATTTAACTGAAGTTCGGTGTGGGGGGGGGGGTAAATTTGACTGATCAAACCATCGAAATAGGTATTGTCAATATTTAATAAATCATCCAAATATCTAGGAGTCGAGCTAAAATCTTCAATGATTTCAGATTGCTTTTCAGCAGAAAAGGACATCATGACGTCTCTCTCATAACAAAACAAAAACAGATCAGCGCAAGGGGTGCGCAATTAGTACCCATCGGAATACCCACAACTTGTCGAAATAACTTACTACCAAATCTTATGTAATTGTTGTCAAGTAGAAAGGTGAGAGCTTCACACACTTTCTGACATGACCAAAAGTATAATTTTTATGCTCTTTAGAAGCAAGATACAGGGAGTCTTCTTTATGAGATGTCCACTCAATCAAATCACTATGTTTTATGAGGAAGTGTAGTGTAAAAGGTGGAAAAATCATAAGCAGACAGACTTGGCGCACGAAAACGTCTGTATTTCAATTTATTTAAAACTTCATATTTCCAGTTTTGTGATGTATTCCTTGCTTCCAAAGGATAACCCTTTTATAGAACATATTTAACGTTACTACAGCTGATGTGTGGCGGCCGTAAAAAGTCTCACTGCCCTACATCATAGTGTGGTTTATATTTTCTTGTCCTTTTGGATCATTGATTCCATTGAGGAATTTTGAAAATATTTTGAGGGTCACTGATGAGGCCTAATTGGCCGAAACTAGCTAGTCTGGCCCAGAAAACATGTACACTCCATATTTCCATTTTTTTTTATGTTTTCCTTGCTTCCAAAGGATAACCCTTTTATAGAGCATATTCATTAGAATTTAGAAAGGCTTACTTGCGTTGGACAGTCTGGCTCATAACACTTTGCCTGGTCAGTATCAGCTCTGCGTGGAAGCACCTTGCAGCCCAATCTGTTTCTGCAAGCCCCGATGGGCGGGGCGATATTTTTTGGTATGTACAAGCCAAACTCTTTTACAATTTTATCCCTGAGCGTTTAAACTGATTGCCCTACCAATCGGGGCTTGGATAAATAGATAGGGTTGCATGGTGCATCCGCGTAGAGTTTAAACCCACCGAACTTTTGAGTACCTGTAAACCGCTATGGTTTAAACCTGCCTAGAAAGGGGTTCGAGTCGGACGTATTTTTAACCCTAGCAGTTTCCTTGGGTGGTAGGGCTTGCGTGTCATTTAATCTCAATGACGTGTTTTGGTTTGAATTGAGGGTAACATCCCCCTTCAGACGTTGCGTCCAAATTTGTGGAACTTCTACACAACACTGAATTGAAATGACAGCTCAAGCCCTGCCGCCTAATGAAACCAATAAGGTTTATAACTTAAAAGACATTTATAGTCCACCTCGCACCACTTTACCTGGGCAGGTACAATCATTCTTAGATATAAAAAAAGATTGGTTATACGACATACTGCGTGCATTTTAGTTACCCCAATCACGGTTGATAACGTTACTTCCCTCCTTAATTGCATGCCGGCGGATCAGACCTTAGATTCTATGACGGTTCCAGGGTAAAGGCTAACTGAAAAATTAAGTTTAGGTAATGATTGTTGGTGCCGATGTTTTGTGTCTGACCGGGCCCATCGGAGTCTAACTGTTGGTTTTCCTTTGCTGCAGCATTTCAGTTTGTTCATGCTGTCAAATCCTCGCCGTTGTGTCATATCTGTAATGGATCCGGAGATGCTGCACTGTTGAGTAAGGAAGCCTTCATGCGAACTGAACAAATCATTTGTCTAAACCACGACAGAAGATATGGCGTTGATTCTGGCCGAGTAAAATTGGTTTAAGGCCCTAATGAAATAGTTTTCACTGATCGCTCCAATGTGGTTCTTCTGTCCCGGAGGCCCCGCCCATCGGGGCTTGAAGAAATAGATGGGCTGCATGATGCTTCCAAGCAGATGAAACCGATCGCACACGAGTACCGGTAAACAGCTTAGAGGATCTAAGCCTGCCCAGGCAAAGCGGTGCAAGTCGGACCGCCCATGCTTATAAACCCTATTGGTTTCATTTGGCGACAGGGCTTGAGATGTCATTTCATGTCAATGTCGGGTAAATGTCCAACAAAATTGGAAGCAACGTCTCCAGAATGACCTATTCAGTGTTGACGGGGACGTTAAACTTCAAATCAAACAACAAATCTTCTGTCTCGGTTTATTTTTGTTACAGTTTGCCTTTGAATGCGAGTATGCCAATTGGCCATTTTGTGGTAAAGTAAATGGGTTTCCGCTAGTGATGTTTCCATTAGGTATTACTTTGTTCATGTAGTGTGACTTCACCTTTTGTGACTCTGATGGGAGGTTTGGGTTAATTGTATCGATTCGGATCATTGCCCTGGAATCTATTTAGACCCTCTAAACGGTTTACTAATACTCATGTGTGGTTGGTTTCAGCTCTGCATGGAAGCACCATGCCGCCTCAAAGGCGGGTAAAAGTCCCACGGAATTGCCATCATGTGCCCATTGGAGTCTTACTGTTGGTTTTTCTTTTGCTCCAGCGTTCCAGTGGTTTCTTGCTCTCGAGTCTCACCGTTGTTTCATGGCTGCGGTTGTTTGATTTTTGCGTTCTCGCCGATGTTGCACTGATGAGTTAGGAGGCCTTAATGCGGACTGAACAATGTATTTGTCTTAATCGCGACGGAAGTAAGGGCGCGGATTGCCGCCGCGTAATACCCCCTCCCCCCAGTTGAATTCGTTGCATTTACAGTTCCAATGCGGTTTTTCCGTCGCGTTTTAATTTTGTCATGATTTGTCTTTCAGTGTGTCTTATTTTGTTTTGGATAGACAATTGGCCATTTTGTGGGAAAGTAACTGTCCTTTTGGCTTTCCGCTATCAATGTTTACATTGGGGTCCAATTGCTTCATGTTTGTGTTTCTTTCCCTTTGGTGTCTCTGTTGGGAGCTGTGGGTTAATTATATCGATTCCTAATTATTGCTTTCACTTCTATTTTGCAGCGTAAAACCTCAACACAAACACACCAAAGTGGTTAAACTGTACTCGTTCATCAGTGGTTTTGTACATGTCAGGGTTACAAAGTACACGCTGTCAAACAGCAATTTGAAGATTTTGATGAGTAAGCTAATTATGAGACGTTTCAGATGGATTTGCACTGTTTGCGTAAGTGCCGTACCGGCCTTCAGATTTGAGAGATTTTAAAACGTAAGCCCAGTTACCGTTTGTTTGAAGCCTCCAACATGCCCTCAACATTTTAAACTAGGGTGTGTATTGTGGAGGGGGTGGGGCATGTTGTATCACCGCCTTCAATACGTACGTCCGTACGCCCCGTACAAAATGGTTTCCATGCGATATCTTTAGAAAAGATTGGTAGATTGGATTCATATTACATACACAGGTGTATAATCATAAAATACAGATCAGGTTTGATTTAAGGTAAAATCCGCTAATTATTATTTGAGTAATGGCCTTTTTCAACTTCATTTGTACTTGAAAAATGGTTTCCGTGCGATGTATTTTGAAAACCTTGGTGGATTGATTTCAAATTTCATACAAAGGTATATTATCACAAAATGCAGGTTAAGTTCGATTTCGGGTAAAATTATTATTAGAATTATGACCTTTATCAACTTTTTACATGAAAAAATGGTTTCCGTGCGATATCTTTCGAAAACATTGGCGGGTTGAATTCATATCCCATACAAAGGTCACTATATAATCATAAAATACAGGTCAAGTTCGATTTCAGGTAAATATGTTCTAGAAAGGGTTATCCTTAGGAAGCAAGAAATACACCAAAGAATTGAAAAATATGGAGTGTACAAGTTTTCCGTGCCAGACTAGCTAGTTTCGGTCATTTAGGCCTCATCAGTGACCCTCAAAAATTTACAAAATTCGCTAATTATTATGAGAGTTATGGCCCTTTTACAATTTATTATTACATGAAAAATGGTTTCCGTGCGATATATTTTGGAAACCTTGATGGATTTGTTTGTTTGTTTGATTTAAGGTTAACGTCCCCGTCAACACTGTATAGGTCATTTTGGAGACGTCGCTTGCGATTTTGGGGGACTTTTACCCGACATTGAGATGAAAAGACATCTCAAACCCTGTCGCCCAATGAAACCAATAGGGTTTATAAGCATGGACGGTCCGACTCGCACCGCTTTTACCAATACTCGTTTGCGGTCGGATTCAGCTCTGCGTGAAAGCATCATGCAGCCCATCTATTTCTTCAAGACACGATTGGCGTGGACCGATCTTGATGGATTTGATTCATATTTCATACACGGGTATATAATCATAAAATACAGGTCAAGTTCGATTTCGGGTAAAATACGTCAATATTTTTAGGGTCATTGCCTTTTTCCTAATTCATATTTACTTGAAAAATGGTTTGCGTGCGATATATTTCGAAAACCTTGGTGGAATTGGATTCAAAGTTCATGCACAGGTATACTATCATAAGATGCAGGTTAAACTCGTGTTCGGCTAAAATACGCCAATAATTATTACAGTCATGGCCCTTTTTCAACTTCATTTTTATTTTAAAATTGGTTTCCGTGCGATATATTTGAAAACCTTGATGGAAATGATTGTTATGAAAGAGACTTCATGTTGTCGCTTTCCATTGATAACCAATCTGAAATTATTGAAGCTTTTAGCTCCACTTCTAGATATTTAGATGATTTATTAAATATTGATAATACCTAATTCGATGGTTTGATCAGTCAGATTTACCCCCACAGAACTTCAGTTAAATAAAGCAAATTCTTCTGATACCGAGGCCCCGTTTTTCTGGATTTACATCTATCTATTGTAGATGGGTTTGTTTCGTGCAAAATTTATGATAAAAGCGATGATTTCGATTTTGAGATTGTAAATGTTCCTTTTTTGGATGGTGATGTTCCTCGTGCGCCATCCTATGTCGTTTATATTTCGCAATTAATTCGAATTGCTAGAGTGTGTAGTCATGTAACTGGCTTCAACACTCGTAATAAATTATTAACGGCTAAACTTCTTAATCAGAGTTATCGGTACCATAAATTACGCAAAGCCTTTTCAAAATTTTATAGACTCCATTCTGGTTTAATTTCAAAATTCAATATTGGACTTAAATCTCTTCTGCAACAAGGTCTATCGGAACCCGAATTTTATGGTGACCTAGTATATAAATTCAGAAAAATATATAACCGCAATGACTTCAGCACCCAATTTCGTAAAATCATTCTTCGATATAAAAATATTGGATACAACATGGATGATATACGACAGACTTCA
Source organism: Lucinisca nassula (assembly GCA_963580285.1). Taxonomy (NCBI): domain Eukaryota; kingdom Metazoa; phylum Mollusca; class Bivalvia; order Lucinida; family Lucinidae; genus Lucinisca; species Lucinisca nassula. The sequence goes on from OY757010.1 coordinate 59,899,687, forward strand.
TGCATGGTAGTTAACCCAATCACGGTTGGCAACTTTGCTTCCCTCTTTAATTGCACGCCGGTGGGTCAGGCCTCAGATTCTATGACGGTTCCAACGTAAAGGCTTATTGAGAATTAGAAAGATCTAATTCAAGGTAATGTTGGTTGGTGCCTGATGCTCTGTCTCTGGTCGGGCCCATCGGAGTCTAACTGTTGGTTTTCTTTTGCTTCACCATTTCAGTGGTTTCTTGCTGTCGAGTCCTCGCCGTTGTCTCACCTCTGTGGTTCTTTGATTATTTGTGTTCACGGAGATGTTGCACTGATGAGTTAGGAGTCCTTTATGCGGACTGAATAAATTATTTGTCTAAATCGCGACGGAAGTAAGGGCGAGGATCGTGGCCACGTAAAATCGATTTAAGCCCCCAGTGGAAATCTTCCTCTGACCGTTCCAAGGCGGTTCTTCTGTGGCAGTTTATTTATGTTGTTGTTTGTTACTTACTGTGTGTATCACTTGTGTCTTTTTATTTTGGATAGCCATATGGCCATTTTGTGGGAAAGTAACTGTCCTTATGGCCTTCCTTTGTTTATGTTTCTATTATGGTCTGGTCGCTTCATGTTTGTGTTTCTTTCCCTTTGGTGTCTTTGATGGTTGGAGTAAGTTAATTGTATCGATTCCTGATCTTTATTTTTACTTCTACGTTTCATACACATGTATATATTATCATCAAATGCTGGTCAGATTTGATTCCAGATAAAATCCGCCGATTATTATGAGCATATGACGCTTTTTCAATTCCGGCCCCCGTCCATAAGGGCTTGAAGAAATAGATGGGCTGCATGATTCTTCCACGCAGAGCTGAAACCGACCCGCACACGAGTACTGGTAAACCGCTCAGAGGATCTAAGCCTGCCCAGGCAAAGCGGTGCGAGTCGGACCGTCCATGCTTATAAGCCCTATTGGTTTCATTGGGCGGCAGGGCTTGAGAAATCATTTCATCTCAATGTCTGGTAAAAGTCCCACAAAATTGGAAGCGACGTCTCTAAAATGACCTTTACAGTGTTGACGGGGACGTAAAACCTCCAACCAAACAAACAAAAAACCCGTTTTTTTTTTTTTCAATTTAATTTGTTGCATGAAAAAATGGTTTCCGTGCGATATCTTTTGAAAACCTCAGTGGATTAGATTCATAATTCATACACAGGTATATATTTATAAACTTCATGTCAAATTGGATTTTAGGTAAAATCCGCAAATTATTATGACAGTTATAGCTGGTTTTCAACTTTTTACTTGAAAAATAATTTCCGTGCGATATCTTTTGAAAATGTTAGTGGAACATACATAGGTATATAATCATCATACAGGTCATTTTAGTTCAGGTAAAATCCGCCAATTATTTTGAGAGTTATGGCCCTTTTTTAAACTCCATTTGTACATGAAAAATGATTTCCATGCGATATCTGTTGAAAATGTGGGTTGATTGGATTCATATTTTATTCAATGGTATACTATGGTATACAATCAGTAAATACAGTGTAGAAGTAAAACAAAGATCTAGTTTGATTTCTGATAAAATCTACCAGTTATAGGATATATGGCCATTTTTTAACTTTGTTTTTATTACACATAAAAGTAGTTTGTATTTGATATCTTTTGAAATCATTATTGGATATTACATTACACTGAATTAATATTTTTATAATCATGAAATCTAGGTCAAGTTTGATTTAACTTACAATATGCCGACTATAATGACAGCTATGGCCCTTTTTCAACTGCATCGTTCTGCAAAATGCTTGTTTCCGGGTGACGCTGACCCTTGGGCGGGGCCTTCCGTGTCATACTGACAAATTTCTAGAAAATAAATAACAAGTGGTTATTAATGTATGCTAAACTTACTGCAGACATTTACCGATATACGCTCGTAGCTGAACCCATATGTACATGTATATGTTTTATGTATCTCAGTCAGAAAGCTCGTGGCTACAAGACACGCATTGATATTCATATTTTCAATAAATATCATTGCAACGATCCTAAACTAAAACCAGGAAGCAGCTTCGTGATCCAATTAAGACCAATTACATAAACTTAATACGTCATTAGATTTTCAGAATAGCATATTGTTCTCGGAAAACGATTGTAAAATTGAAAAACAAAAACAAATTCGGAACACCTTCGCACTAAGACCCTTTATTTCAACCCTTATCCTGCCGTCCACGACAACTCCTACCTTTACACACAGACCTTTACAACCAGGTAAGATGGCTTCTGAAGAGGTTATCTGACATTTGCAAACAGTGTAGATCCAGATCAGATGGCATCTGATCAGGATCTACACTGTTTGTCATGCAGTTTGAGAATTGAATAAATATATTACAGACGGGCCTCCGTGGCCTAGTGGTTAAGAGCGCTGACTCTTGATCATTAGGTCTCTCACCGCTGTGGTTCGAGCCTCGCTCGGGTCACATGTGAGACGCCAAGTTCTGCAACGGAAGGTCAGGTGGTTTTTCTCCGGGTACTCCGGTTTTCGCCCACCTCTGATTAAAGATCGGCTCGATATAAGTGAAATAATCTTGAAAGGGCCGTAAAACCAAAACCAAAAAAAAAAAAAAAATATATATATATATATATATATATATATATATATATATATATATATATATATATATACATATATATATATATATATATATATATATATATATATATATATATATATATATATATATATATATATATATATATATATATATATATATATATATATATTACATGTATATCAAGCATTAAACTTGATTGGTTGATAATCAGCGATACGAGTGGCTTGATTAATTTATGGAGCGGGATAAGGGATAAACTCCAGACTTCAAGCCAATGAGGGTTACACATGGCTCAGGGAAAACAGGCATAATTTAGACAGATATTTTCGATGGCCATAAAATAAAGAGATATCGTGTGTACTGATTAGAATCGCCGCTGCAAAAGAGATGAAACACGAAACTCGACCTATATTATCACCATTTCTTAGCTAATCATATGACGGTTCACAGTGTGAGCGGTTAGGCTGCATTCGTCACACCCTTGTGTCCGATATTACCTCAACCTCATACAGCGGTATTACCAGTTTTTACGATTTGGGCCGTCATTGCAGATGGCTGCATGATGCTTCGACGCAGGGCTGAAACCGACCGCACATGAGTACTGGTAAATCGCTTCGAGGATCTTAGCCTGCCCAGGCAAAGTGGTGCGAGTCGGACCGTCCATGCATATAAACCCTATTGGTTTTATTGGATTGCAGGGCTTGAGGTGTCGTTTCATCTCAATGTCGGGTAAAAGTCCAGCAAAATTGGACGCATCGTCTCCAAAATGACCTATATAGTGTTGACGGGAAACAAACGAACAAACAAAACCAATAAAGATGTTTTATTGTGAATTGTTGTTTAAACAATCTAACCTGGGATCTATCCCGTTTTGGAATCGTACGGCGCAATCTCATGACAAGGATTTGCACATGTGTAGTAAAAGTTAGCATGGCGTGCAATTTTTCAACATGTGAACGCAAAATTACAACAGCGAAAATTAGCACTTATGAGTAAATAGGCACCATGTCCGGACGTCATGTCAAAGTACATTTAACCCTTATCTTGCTGAATATTCAGTTTAGGCACACCCATTTCTGACTTTGAACCAATCAGATTACTTGATGTAATTTATTCCTTCATAAACGGAATGTCAAGCAATGTAGATTCTGATCAGATGGCTTCTGATCTAGATCTACACTGTTTGCAAAGATAGGGTTGTCGTGAACAGCATGATAAGGGTTAAAAAAAACTTTGAGAGCAAATGATTCAACAAAACAATGAAAATAGATGAAATGTCTATTTTCAGAATAGCTAGTTGCTACTCGAAGTTAAGGCTGACACGATTAATCGTATAATCGATTAATCAATCGAGAAGTCCCACAAAAATGATTATCATTTCTGATTTGCTTTTAATCGATTACTTCATAGGTACAATTTACTACCCAAAGTTATGCCTAAAATAGAGGGATGAGTGGCAAACAGTGCAGACCCTGATGAGACGCCGCATTCTGCGGCGTCTCATCTGGGTCTACACTGTTTGCTCAGGACTGTCTGTTCAAATATTCATATGGTAATGGGCAACATATGGTAAGAGTCATGCTCAGACAGAAAGCCAGACAGGTAAAATTATGACAAAAACCTTAGTGATTACTAATCGATTATCGCTCGCAATGGCATGACTGATAACCGATTATCTTTTCAGCTCCGATTAGCCAGCCCTACTCGTAGTACATATACAGTTACACCTCGTCAACTCAAACTCGAAGGGACAGACCTTTTGGTTTGAGATAACTGTAGTTTTAGGTAACATGTGTTAAAACAAAGGAACATATTGCAAATTGCCCATAATTTAGTTTATTTTAAGCAGCTGTTTGAGGAGTAAGTATTTGAGTTAACGGGAGCTTGATTTGACTGTACCAATTATAACATGTTAAATAAGTGCATATACAAATAATTTATTTGTCTAAATCGCGACGGAGGAAAGGGCGAGAATGGATTATGGCAATGTAAAATCGATTTAAGCACCCCAATGGAATTCGTTTCGTTGACATGTTCCAAGGCGGTTCTTCTGTCGCGGTTTATTTTTGTTATGGCTTGTCTTTGAGTGTGTGTGCCGCTTATATTTTTGTGTTTTGGATAGCCAATTAGCCATTTTGTGGGACAGTAACAGTCTTTTTAGCTTTCCGCTATTAATGTTTTCATTAGGGTTTTTTTTTTTTTTTTTTTTTTTTTGGTTTTTTGTTTTTGTTTCTTTCCCTTTGGTGTCTCTAATGGGAGCTGTGGGTTAATTGTATCGATTCCTGATCGCTGCTTTCACGTCGAATATGCACATTTAAAAGTTGGCTGTATATACATATGTGCAAATAGGATTCTAACCACCTGTTTTCAGGATAAGGCATAATAATATTTCGTGGAGTGAGTGATTTTAGTTTTACGTCCCACCAACAGCTAAGGTCATACGGAGACGGGACCTCGGTTTAAAGACTCATCCGAAAGTCTGGAGAAGTCCGGGATCGATCCTGCGATCTCTGGTTTAGAAGGCGAGTAGCTTAACCACTGCGCCACAGGGGCTGCTAAATATTTCGTGGAATAAATTTGCCAGTTGTTTTTTCATGTGTTTTGAAACAGTGCAAAACTAGAATTAGGACCACGGATTTACAAATGTAGGAGCGGTGTTCGATATGCAAACATGCGTTCAATGCAAGGACTTGTTAACGTGGTAATTTCTCCATTAAACAGGAAATGACACTAGACTACATTGTCAAGACAACGTCGCTGGAGTGACCAACAAGCGTTTTGTGAAGTCAGATGTGATCCTCTTCGCTTGGATGCCGACAATAATGGAAAGTTGAAAACGCTTGCGTGCGCAGAACAGGAGCAGGAAGTGGGACAGCCATGCAAGATACGATGCAACGAAGGCTATCATGTGGAGGGAGAAAGAATAAAAAAGTAATCGATCTTCGATCTTCCTTTCCTTGAATGAATTAAGATAAATTATCATATAACTACATGTAGCTGATAAAAACACGCCTATTTAATTTGACCCCCTTGAACCCAACTTTTATACAGTAAAACTGGGGTTTGCATGGGTATACCTTTTTCTAATTTCTGTTCTAAAACATAGATTGTGGGAACTCGTTAGAACCGCCTCGATGAGGCGGTTCTAACGATTACCACAATCTATATTATCGAGGCGGATCTAACGATTACCCACAATCTATATTTTGAGCAGAAATAAGAAAAATATCACATTTTTTTCACTGCAAAATTTTCATGTTTACGGTGGTAAAGTTTACATTGCATTTGTATAGGCGTGTTTTCGTATCTGGCCACAAATTCAGTAACCGATATGGTAACTGGCGCTTAACGTCATGACGCTGACATTGAAAATTTCAATCTCGAATTTCTTCGCCAATAATCGTTACATGACAAAAAGAAACTTACGCGGGTGGTCATTTCATATGAACTGACCAAGGGTGTAAGAGTTTCTGCATCGATTCTACGCTACCATCTCTGTAACGAGAATCCTCAAAAACACAATGAAAGCGAACTTCCAAAGAAAAAACTACATAAAAATCTAATGCAATTACATACATGTATGGTTTATTATTCGCGAATAAAATTTAATATCACACAACATTTAATATAGGAGTTAAAAATTCCGAGGTTTATTTAAAAAAATAAAAACTATTCATGAAGTGTTGTATTAAAAGACACCAAACTCAGTGTTTGATACTTTTACATAAGGCATCATGATAACCAACAACCATCTCAGTCGTCAAGCTCACAGTGTGCGAGGTGGCACCCGTCAAACAGACCGACCAGTCATGAAACGGCACAATTGTTAGCATGCCTTGCAGTGAACGACAACAAAATAGATTGAAAATATAAGAAAATTACTCGTTTTAGTATATCACCAGAATGGTGTTAACACGAGACAGAGAGACAGTCATATTACGAATATCTGTTTTACTTAAAGGCGTTCTTTGACGTTAATTTGTGATGAAGACGGGCAGTGGAGTGGACCAGTTTGTGTACAGAACCAGTGCCCGCCGGTACCGGACCTGTTCACTGGGGCTTACACATGTTCTGATTATCTATACAGAAGAAGTACGTGCATCATGAGCTGTCCTGGAAGTCTGGAGGTAAAAACCATTCAACATGAAAACGAATGTTTCACACATTTTTGGTCGATTGTTTCTTCAATCGACCCAAAGTTACTTAGCACAGTAGCTTTACGTCGTTGCAGTCCACGCAACTATCGAAATACTGATATGTGTAATTTAAAGAAAATATCTTCTCTAGTATTATCGCTCTGAGGTCATAGTTTTGCGTAAGTGAGATATTTCTCAGATCAAGTTCTGCAATGTTTGTTCAATCTACCGGTATTTATCGGTTTAACGAAACAGTCTTAGTCTTATAAGGGGTAGTCCCTATGTGCCCTTGGCGCCCGGTTACCTTAAAAACAACAGTCAGTCAGTCTTAGTCTACGTTCATGACATTTTTCCGTGCCTGTGTTGGGTTTGGCAATCAGTGTAGCCCCAGATAAGTCGCCACAGAACGCAGAATCCGATCAGGGTCTTCACTGTTTGCTTAAAGTCTAGGGGCCAGTTGTTCAGAACTAACGATGTCGTTAGTTAACGTATCGTTAAAACTTTGATCATTAAATATGGCAAATATGCTGAAATTTTTGCTGAAAAAATGTGGGATGCAAAAGCTGCTCACATTTTTTTTCAGCAAAAATACCAAAATTTTCGATATTGTACTTGCCAGAACAGTTAACAATATGACCACTAACGAGCTCGTTAAGCTAACGATGCTTTGAACAACTGGGCCCAGGAATTTATTGGTTTAATGCAAGAGTCCAAGTCCCTGTTCAGAACCATTTCCCCAGCCCAGTTGTCAGTGCTGTTGAAAGTACATGTACTTATCTTTTTTATTAGAATTCCGTTCAAATTAGGGCCCCGTCAAGCGATTTTGGTACTTATCGCCTATGCGAGCAGCGAAGGTTCAGGCGAGCCTGCGCATCCGCACAGTCTCGCCAGAGCCTTCGCTGCTCGCTCTAACATGCAGGAATCAAGAGGAACCTTCAGACAGAAAGCCATATCCCTGGCCCCTCTGAATGGCTGGGCATGCGTAGTTAAAATTTGTCATGACGGAATGCTCGAAGACCCAAATTCGCTTGGCGGGGCTCATTTATTAAGGGTATTCTTAAAGATGTCAAATGTTCTACAAGTGTAGTCCTAGGGGTAGCTGCTACTAAAACACGTAATAAAAACGGATCGGACTATTTAAGGCGTTGGAGATGCATTTATGAGCAAGAGCATGAGCATACTTGTAACTAGACTTATGCAGCCAGCAAGAATGAGACCAGCCTGCACATCCACACAGTATGGCTAAACTTTTTACTTGTCTCATTTTTTGCATAGCCTAGAGCGAAATTAATCATACTGCGCAGGCTCAATTTTTTATTTTTTGTTTATTTACCTGTTTTGTCAATGACAAAACTCATTCAGGAAACTCAGTCGGATGCTTGTCTAGCTTTCAATCAGGGGGTCATGTGTTCGATGCCCGCCGGGTCAGCAACATTCTTTAGTTGCGATTGGTCAGAGAACCGTTTTACGTTCGAGAATGGCAGTTGTCAGATCCTGGTAAAAAAACAAACAAATTTCTTAAGAGCGACCCCGTAAGTCTCTTACTAGATTCAAAGAACACGGACACTGTTGTGAGTGTTTGGTAAACGTACATGCCCAGCCAGCAAAGAATGCCGGGCCAACGTCGGGCCGATAGCGGTACGACGTGGTAACGCCGTACCGCTATCGGCCCGACGTTGGCCCGTGGTTGGTGCTGGCAGGGTGGCTGCTTATAAGTTTTGTCACTGAATAAGTCATTTTCTGTTACAAAACATTATCCATTTTCTGAAATGAAAGCTATTTAGGATAGGGTCTAGACAGTGGTGCAAAGTGTAATTAATTTAATAACGTATCAACATATGGTTTTCAACAATGATTTCTTCTAGGTTATTAATTGCGAAGCAAATGTCCGTGTTGCATTTTGTACATTCATGAAATTCATCTTTGATCGTGTGTTTCATTCACGTTTTTATAATTCCATTTAAGGGGAAAATATAGACCTTCAGCGTGGGTTACTCTTTTTTTTTTTTTCGAAAAATGCTACTTCCAGTGCTGAGAAAGATGCCATTTACATGGATCCAAATGAGGATTTGTCGTAATAGATGTGGACAGAAACCCAGCAGGCACACGTCGCTAGGGCACGTAACATTAAATTCCCGCCCATCGGGGCCTGGAGAAATAGTTTGGGCTGCATGGTTCTTCCACGCAGAGCGAGCTGAAACCGACCGAACTTGAGTACTGGTAAACAGCTTAGGTCTAAGTCTGCCCAGAAAAAGAGATGCGAGTCGGACCGCTCCTTAAACCTAAACGGTTTCTATGGGGGGGGGGGGGGGGGGGGGGAGGGGGGGGGGGGTTAGGGCTTGAGATGACATTTCATCTCACTGTCGGGTAAAAGTCCCACAAAATCGGAAGCACTGTCTCCAAAATGACCTTAATAGTGTTGAAGGGGACGTAAACTCTCATCTCAAACAAACAAACAAATACATCACGTTGCACCGACGTAGATGTGACGTTGCATAAATGTCATGATGTTATACCGACGTTGATATTACGTCACAGTTACGTCATGTGCCTGCTGGGAAAACTTGTTTGCCATTTGCGAGCGACAAAGAAACAGATTATCCCGGGCGTCCTCGCAGGTTGATCAGTATTTTTTGTTCGCGATTTGGCTTGTAAAATACCTATCTTTACGGAAACACGCGTATACAAATTAATTGTAAACATACCGCCGAAAAACATTAAAATTTTCGAAAAAAAATTGATGTTTTTTTCTTATTTCTGCTCAAAATATAGATTGAGGGTACACGTTAGAACCGCCTCATAGAGGCGAGGCGGTTTTAACGGGTGCCCACAATCTATATTTAAAATAAAGATTGAGGGTACATGTTAGAACCGCCTCATAGAAGCGGTTCTAACGCGTACCCACAATCTATATTTTAGAGCAGAAATAAGGTTTACCCCAGTAAACCCCAGTTTCACTATATAAAAGTGAGGTTCAAGGGTGTCAAAATTAAGGCGTGTTTTCGTCACGAGTTTCTACATCTAAAATGTCAAGACTCTTGCTAGTTTGTGAAGCTGAGCAGACTGGCTTTGGTCTTATCTGATCTGTTAAAGAGATTGTTTAAACTCGCCTGTCAGTCAATGTTGAGTGACATCAGGGCTTTGCTCAAGGCATAGTTCGTCAACTGTTACTTTATTTTGCAGACGCTGCAAACAATTAAATGTAAAATAAATGGAGAATGGAGTGGTCGGTTCAGTGTGTGTCCTTCTCTGATGTTCGAATCCTGTCCTAGCCTTGAGACCAACAGTGACATAGTCGTCAGCTGCAAATCAAATAAAGTGGGTAAGTGGGTTTGAAAATTATATGAGCCCCGCCAAGCGAATTTGGGTCTTCGAGCATTCCGTCATGACAAATTTTAACTGCGCATGTCCAGCCATTCAGAGGGGATATGGCTTTCATTCTGAAGGTTCCTCTTGATTCACTGCTTGTATGAACGAGCAGCGAAGGTTCTGGCGAGACTGCGTGGATGCGCAGGCTCGCCTGAACCTTCGCTGCTCGCATAGGCGATAAGTACCAAAATCGCTTGACGGGGCCCATATGATCAAACAACATTACAAACATGCCTATTCAAATATATTGGATAAAAAATTGGATAAAAAATTTCCACCAAAACATGAAACTTCTTCAGATAAAAATTCTGTTATTTTCCATATATCTGCTCCAAACATAGATTGTGGGAACTCTTTAGAACCGCCACAATCTATGTTTAGGAGCAGAAACAGGAAAAATAATTTACACCCCTGTAAACCCCAGTTTTACTATACAAAACTGGGGCTTAAGGGGGGGGGGGTCAAAATTATATAGGCGAGTTTTTGTGATGAAGTGGCTTTACGCATGTGCACTCACGGAAGACTCAGGTCAGCCTGCTGCACACAGAATACAGGGGGTGAGGTTATAAAACTTTAAATGCTCAACTCACTTGAAATTTGTCCTGCTTATCAATTTTAAAATGCCAACAATTGTTGACAGTTTAAAATTTATAAATAGGACAAATACATGTAATATCCTGTGCTAATCTGAACAGATAGATCGCCGGTTTTATCTGTATTTTAGTATTTATGAGCATTATAAATTTCATGATCAGCTGTGTTGAGCATGAAACAAAGTTGTATAACCCCTGTACCAGCCTTTCCTGTGTTTGTTTTGTTTTTGTTTGTTTGTTTGTTTGCTTTGGAGTTTAACGGCCCAGTCAACACTATTGTAGGTCATTTTTGAGCCGGTCAGTTTACCTATCCACACTTTTTTCTGGGCAGGCTTTTACGTAAGCGGTTAACCAGTACAGTGCACATTCTTTCGCCAGAAACTGACAACTGCCTTTCTTGAATCAGCGGAAGGGAAAGAATGGCCGTAGAAAAGATTGCATGATCAATATCCACAACAGAATGTTGCCGACCCCGGCAGGTATCGAACCCGTCCTCCTGATCACCAGTCAGACGCGCATCCGACTGAACTACCGAGGCCGGCCCTGTTTGTATGAAGAAGCTGTGAGCCAAATGACATCCACAAAGGGCACAGCGAAACCTCTGACCATGATATCAATGCGCTAAATACTGCACTGCGACAGAGATTTTAAAGCAAAGAGTGCCGAGGGCTTAGATCAACGGACAGGGCAAAACTCACTTTCAGGCGTGTGATATGATTCCAAGTTCCAATGCACGTGCGGATGATCTAAAGGTTAAGCGTCCAGATGCTTAATCATTAGCTATCTCCCACTGTGAAGGTCACATGTGAGACCCCAAGTTCTGCAACGGCGTCAGGTGTTATTTTCCTCAGGGTCGCCCGGATTTCGCCTATTTGTGAATAACGATTGCCTCGAAACAAGTAAAATAATCTTGAAAAGACAGTAAAACCCAAATCAAAATAAAAATGAAAGTTCTAATAATATCAATGATCCTGCCCAGTAAAACAGGCCAGTCAGTATGACATAAAGTGTTGAATGGGCCGTAAAGATTCAAACAACCAAGCACTGTAAAGTACCGATCTTAGCTCGCGCGCGCATTCAGAATAAGTGATTGTTTGTTTAATTTGAGGTTTAAAGTCCCCGGCAACTATGTTCAGGTCATTTTGAAGACATTGCTCTCAGTTTCGTGGCCCTTTTACCCACTTCTTGTTAATGGCAAGCAATCGATCTCCAGTGACCGCCTACAATACTTCTCAAATCACCATAAAAAGATCTGTCTGTTTGATTTGAGGTATAACGTCCCGTCAACACTATTTAGATCATATTCGAAACGTTGCTTCCAATTGTGTGGGACTTTTACCCGACATTGAGATGAAATGACATCTCAAGCCCTGCCCCCAGTGATACTAATAGGGTTTATATGCATGGACGGTCCAACTCGCACCACTTTGTCTGAGCAGGCTTAGACATCCTAAGCGGTTTACCAGTACCCCTGGGTGGTCGGCTTAATCTCTGCGCGGACGCACCATGCAGTCCAATCTCTTTCTCTAAGCCCGATGGGCGGAGTCCGCATTTGTAAGTGAATACAAAAAAAAATGTACCGTTTATATTGACGTATTTTCAGGTGATAGATGTGACGTAACGTGTGCCAACTTCGGATACGTGCCAATATATAAACGTAACCATGACGACCCTTACGGCACAAAACCGATTACATACGTTGAGAACGTGGTGTGTTCTGTAATGCTGGCATGGATGCCCAAACCGGACCGACTCACCTGTGTGAAGCGATGTTTCGAGGTAATGTCAAATGAGCCCCGCCAAGCGAATTTGGGTCTTCGAGCATTCCGTCATTACAAATTTTAACTGTGCATGCCCAGCCATTCAGAGGGGCCAGGGATATGGCTTTCTGTCTGAAGGTTCCTCTTGATTCAGTGCTTGTATGATCGAGCAGCGAAGGTTCTGGCGAGACTGCGCGGATGCGCAGGCTCGCCTGAACCTTCGCTGCTCGCATGGGCGATAAGTACCAAAATCGCTTGACGGGGCCCAAATGTAAAATCATTCAAAATACATTTATGAGGTCCTTAGGGTGAATATAGCATTTGCTTTTTTAATATGTTTGTTGCTTTTGAATGTAATTGGCAAATTCAACAGATACTGCACAAAATTGCAATCATAAATGCACGTCTAAAGGCTTACAGAAAAATACATATTTTAGCTTTGTTTGTATGATCAGGCAAACATGTGTTCTTCTGGTAACTGGAAGATGCGGTTCTGTATCGCTGCATAAATCACATATTCATAAGAAAAAAAATGAGCCACTGCACGCGAGATGTTCCAGAAGCAAGGACCTGTTCAAGCTTGTGCTGAGGCAGCCTAGCTTATTTTGGCCAAAAAGGCATCAGTTGTGGTGAAGGTAAATGTTCTAGTATAGGCAATCCTTTGGAATGTAGCCATTGAACTCAACTGAAAACCGTGATGTGTCAAAAAATGTCCGGTCCGGACTTGTTAGTTTCGGCCTCATGAGTGACCCTCAAATATTTTCAAACTTTCGCAATAAAATATGTATTAACAAAGACTAACATAAGCCTGCTCGTTCACCCACAACATTACAATAACACACTCGTGTGAGAAAGTGCACGTTGTCATATGTCCAGAATGGCTAATTTACTAATGAAAATCTGTGATATATTTCTTATTTATTCTTATACGAGGGCTGTTCAAATATGAATGCAACTAAGCACATAAAAATGATTCCGTGATAGATTTCGATGAAAAATTTATTTTGTCCCCTCAAAGTATTCCCCTTTAACAGATATACAAACTTTCAGTATTCTGAACCAATCATTGAATGCATTTTGGTAGTCTTTTCGAGGTATACTATGAAGGCACTGGAATATTGCAGAACCGAGGTGTTTGCGCTGTACAAATTTTCGATCAGAAAGGTATTTTTCAGCCGCGGGAACAAAAAAAGCCACACGGGGCAAGGTCAGGGGAATACGGGGGTCGGGGGAGTTCAACAACCTTTTCCTGCTTCAGATAGTCTTGCACAATGAACGCCTTGCGCGATGACGCATTGTCATGTAGCAATCTGACATTATCCAAACCAGTTGCGGGTCTTCGTTCTTTGAAATATTTCTTCAATTTTCGAAGAACTTTATGCATGTAAAACTTCGCATTTACATATTTGCTTTTAGGCACAGCAACCTGAATAGCAGGGCCCTGACTTGAAACGAATATTGCATACATTACCTTCTTGACGCTCATGGTCCGCTTTGCAATGCATGGTCTTTTGCAATACTTTGCTGCCCATATTTTGTTCTGAATCTTTCGTTTTGGCTCCAAAAAGTGAACCCGTGTCTCGTCACCTGTGACGACAATAGCGAAAGATCGTGCATTGTAATTTGGAAACTTTTTAAGCATCTTCTTGGCGCACTGAACGCGTGTCTTTTTCTGCTCATCTGTCAACAGATGAGGAATCCATCTAGCGCAGATCTTTCTCATTTTCAAATCCCGTTTCAGAATTGTATGAGCTGCTCCTAATGAGATGCCAACCATACTAACTATTTGCCTAGTGGTGTATCGTGCATCGGTAGCAACTATTTCTTTCACTCTAGCAACCATCTTGGCAGATGTTGCTCTTTTCCGCCGACGATCATGTGGTGCATCTTCTGTTGAGTCTAGCCCACAGCTGATTTTCTTACACCAACGAAAAACTGTCGGAAAAGACCTTTCATTATGCCCATAAACCGAACATATTTGATCCAAAATGTCTTTGCACCGTATACCAAGAATACAACGATTCTTAATATAGGACTGTATTTCAACGGCGTACTTTGACCTTCTTCCAACCATGTTTTGTATTAGTATACAAGAGTAGACAGTGTTTATCGAACGATATACATGGCTAAAGTGTACGCATTTTAACAGGTTTGGTATCAATGTATAGGTAAAATGTTTTTCTACGCTGTGATATTTATTTACGGGTGATTTTCGCATTAGTGCATGAGAAAACGTTCTACTTGCATTCATATTTGAACAGTACTCGTAACATAGGTTGTAGGTGCTCGTTTTCACCGCCTCATTGAGGCGGTTCTAACGAGTACCCACAACTTATGTATTGGGGCAGAAATAAGAAAAATAATGTTTTCCCCGGTAATCCTCATTTTTCTCTTACAATTGGGGTTTAGGGGTGTACATTTCACGGACTTGTTCACGTGATGATGACAAGAGTATGCATTTATCTCTCTTTGAATTAGCCAAAACATGCGATCAGTGAAGACTGACCAGTGTACCGATGCGCAGGCTGATCTGAGTCTTCATTGATCGCACTGGTCGACGTGTAGGTTTCTCCATCCGTCAGCGCAAATATTGACATGGACTTAAATGATATTTTATGACTCGAACTTTTGATTGACCTTAACTATTCATATGTCACTAATACTATTGTTTAATACTTCCACACGGCAATTCTTACACATTTTGTTTGTAGTTCTTGCAATGCATGCAAATAGTGTAGTAAAAGAAAATGATTTGTATGTCACATTCTGACTGACAGCAAATAAAAGTTTTTCCATAGACATTTTGTGAAAAAAATGGTTCTGATTATTTTTGATACAATATCAAAAGATCATTTGACGGATATTATAAGGGTGCGTAAGGAACATAGTGGACTCAGTACTATTGGCGTTTTTGTATGAGAAGTTGTGTTTCAAACTTGCCAACATGTATATTGTGCGGTGCCCTGACTTTGGAGAGAAGCCAATATGCTAAATTAAAAGATGTAGCACTTTAGTCACAAAGATGAATATATGGCTACCTTTTTATTATGTTTCTTGTAATATTTTTAGTTATTGGTTTCACAGTTAATTAAAAGGGACTGAAAACAATTTGCTATTCACCCATAATAATGCTGTGTAAATGGCATTTCTCTAACGATACAAGTGCAGGTAAATTGTGGGTTGAAATGTAAACCTTAGTTTTCTTGACATAAAGTCGGATTTTCAAGTGAGCATGTTAATGTGATGAAAATAAAATTTGATAAAATTAGCCAATATTGCTGACCAGGCAAAGTGATGTGAGTACGGTCGTCCTTATATATAAAACTTTTAGTTTGTTTGGGCGACAGGGCTTGAGATGCTATTTCATCTCAATGTCGAGTACAAGTCTCTAAAATTGAAAGCAACGTCTCCAAAACTATCTTAATAATGTTGTAGGGAACAAAAATCTCAATACAAACAAACAAATCACTACTACTGATGATACTACTTATAATTACGAAATTAATAATTTTAAAAATAAAAACGATGACAATAATAATTATATTCTTACTACTACTCCCACTACTACAACTACTACATGTACAACTCAGTTCTACTAAAATAATAATAATAATAATAATCAAAACGATGGGAATAATAATTTTATCTTGCTACTACTCCCACTACTACTACTACTACTACTACTACTACTACTACTACTACTACTGCTACTACTACTACTTCTACTACTACTACTACTACTACTACTACTACTTCTTCTACTACTACTACTACTACTACTACTACTACTACTACTACTACTACAACATGTACCACTACTTCAACTATTATTATGATAATTCTTATTAATGTGATGAAAATAAAGTGGATAAACAGTAGCTAATAATGTTTGTAGGAAAGAACATCTAACAATAAAAAAGATAAAAATGATAACCAACGATGATAATAATAATAATGATAATAATAATAATAATAATAAAGGGTTGTTCTTGATGTTGGCAAGGAGGGTGCTAAGTATAAAGAAGACCAGTCCTTTTGCTGATTGTGCTTATTGGTTTATAATTTCGCCAAGGCTGTGCTCAATCATGGTCGAATTCAACTCTGTGAAATATACATTGTTAAATTCAACACAGGTTTCCACGACAATTTACATATTCAACCTATGGATTTCAACAAAACATGTACAGCCGGAATTTGATACTGCAAATTCAGTGTTCATGTAATTCTAGTTTATAAGTTTATAACTAAATGGCTTTAATAACGAGATACCATTGCCCATTTCTTTCAGAAATGGTACAATGCAGTCCCAATCGAGTCACTTGATATGGCACTTTGTACCATATCCTTTCTTGTTTCTAATCAAATCTATCATTATCACATAAGCCGCGACTTGAGAATGATAGTCTTTGGCTCTGTGCCTTGTTAAGTCTCTGATCAGGCTCATCACGAAAATATGCCTATATAATTTTGACCCCCTTGAACCCCACTTTAATATAATAAAACTGGGGTTTATAGGGGTATACCTTACTTTTCTTATTTCTACCCTAAAATATATATTGTGGGTACTCGTTAGAACAGCCTCGATGAGGCGGTTCTAACGGGTACCCACAATCTATATTTTGGGCAGAAATAAGAAAAATATCATTATTTTTCATCTTAGAATTCTTGTTTTTTTTCGGCGTTAAAGTTCGCAATGTATTTGTGTACGCGTGTTTTCGTAATGTGATCCTAGTCTACGCTGTGTATTTTATCGATGCCCGTTGATAGAAATCGTCTTTATGCAGACAGGGGAGGTTGCTTTTCAAAAACACGCCTATTGAAATATATTGAAAATTGTACCACCAACACTTTACGAAAACACGCCTACTAATACATTGTAAATGAGCCCCGCCAAGCGAATTTGTGTCTTCGAGCATTCCGTCATGACAAATTTTAACTACGCATGCCCAGCCATTCGGAGGGGCCAGGGATATGGCTTTCTGTCTGAAGGTTCCTCTTGATTCACTGCTTGTATGAGTGAGCAGCGAAGGTTCTGGCGAGACTGCGCGGATGCGAAGGCTCGCCTGAACCTTCGCTGCTCGCATAGGCGATAAGTACCAAAATCGCTTGACGGGGCCTAAATTGTTTTGCCTAAAAGTGACAATTTTAAGCTGGAAAGTTGTGATATTTTTTCTAATTTATGCTCAAAATATAGATTGTGGGCCCTCGTTGGGACCGCCTCATCGAAGCGGTTCTAACGAGTAGCCACATTCTATATTTTAGAGCTGAAATAAAAACAAATAAGGTTTACCCCTGTAAACCCCAGTTTTCCTACATTGTATATAAAAGTGGGGTCAAAATTATATAGCAATGCTTTCGTGATGAAACGAATAAAAAATATTATAAAAGTATTAATATTTTAGTTCACCTGAGAGGCGACTAAAGGTGAACTATTTTTATCAATCTGTGACCGTCGTCTGTCTGTTATCTGTGTCTGGTTCTGTCGTCATTCGTCTGTCAAAACTTTACATTGCGGATACCATACTAGACTGGCTCCAGTCGTTTTTGTTTAATATCCATCTCTTTCATTCATTATTTGTATCCTGTTCCTCTTTAATCCAATTTCAAGTTACCTCTCCCTGAACATTTCTAGCCAAGGGACTGAAGTAAAGAAAGGGTCTGGGGCCAGACTAATACCCTACAGGCTATAATTTTCATTGGGTATTCATGAACCTTGGTCAGGATGTTTACCTAGATAAAATCTAGGTCAAGTTCGAATATGGGTTAGTTAGGATCAAAAGCTATGTCACGACTAAATAAAAAAAAACCCTTAAGAATGCAATAGAGGCTACAATTTTCATTGGCTCTTCATGAAACTTTGGGTCTGGATATGTTTCTAGATGAGTCCTAGGTCAAGATCGAATATGGGTCATCTGTGGCAAGAACTAGGACACTAGCTCAAATCATATGAAAAGCTTGCGGATGCGAATTGGCCTGTTTTTTATTTTGTTGTTGTTGTTTTTTTTTAGTTTTTTTTTTTTTTGTTTTTTTTTTTTGTTTTTTTTTTTCATTGGATCTTCATTAAACGCGGTTGGGATGTGTGTATAGATGAAATCTAGATCAAGTTTGAATAGGTCACTTGGTCAAATAATATGAATGTCTTGTGGGTACATTGGAGGCTGCATTCTAACTGGATCACCTGAAATATGGTCAGAATATTTGTCTAGATGAATATGGTCAAGTTCGAATATGGGTCATCTTGTGTCAAAACTAGGTCACTAGGTCAAATCATATTAAAACATTGTTTATGCAATAGAAGCTGCAGTTTTTAAAGAATCATTGTGAAATTTGGTCTAATTGTTAATTTAGATACAATTTATGTCAAGTTCGACTCTGGGTCATCTGAGGTCAACAACTAGGTCTTAAGGTCATATCATATGAAAGCCTTGTGGATGCAGAAAATATGCACTATAAAAGGGCTATCCATAAGAAGCAATGAATACACTACAGAACTGAAAAATAAGGAGTGTGCATGTTTTCTGGGCCAGACTAGCTAGTTTCGGCCAATTAGGCCTCATCAGTGACCCTCAAATATTTTCAAAATTCTTCAATGGAATCAATGATTCCAAAAGGTTGTAGGGTAGGGGGAATTTTTACGGCCGCCAAACATTCCCAAACACCAGCAGTAGTGACGTTAAATATGTTCTATAAAAGGGTTATCCTTTGGAAGCAAGTAATACACCACAGAACAGAAACATATGGAGTGTGCATGTTTTCTGGACCTAACTAGCTAGTTTCGGCCATTTAGGCCTCATCAGTGACCCTCAAATACTTTCAATATTCCACAATGGAACCAATGATCCCAAAGGACAAGTTAATATAAACTACACTATGACGTAGGGCAGAGAAACATTTTACGGCCGCCACACATTCTTAAACACCAGCTGTAGAGACGTTAAACAGTTCTATAAACGGGTTACTGTTAAACACTTAAATTTAGCGGCAGCAAATTTTGGCGGTTTTTATGAGAAGACCTTTTCACGGATTAATATTTTGGCGGATTTTCGATTTCCGAAGAAAAGAAATCAGTCGAATCTCAAAAGCCGTGTAAGATGACAAAAAATTCGTCGGAGTTGATCATCAACAGCGTCATGCGGAAATTGTAGTAATTAGCTAAAGCTTTTGTGTTCACTGCATGATTAACCCAATGTGCTACCTTGATAATCCATATGTCTGTCTGGAGGTGTGTCACTTTCCTCTTTTCTTATTAGTTTACCCATCCTATTGAGCTTCAATCCATTACCAATTATATCAACAGTTTTGACAATAACTCTCAACGTGTGTTTGTTTTCATTCAGTCGTTTTCACAGTGAAAAATGAACAAAATAAGGACAAATACGCAATGCGAATTTACACCAATACATACTGATACACTGGCAATACAGTACGTATTTACGTCCGTCTTGTGCGCAAATACGGAAATAATAAGCAACTGGTGTGACAAAGTTTACGCAACAAAACGCGTGCGTATTGGAGAACGTATTTTTGAAAAATACAGAAGAAATAAGCAGCAGCTGCAACAAATGTTACGCAGCAAAATGTGTATGTATTGAAGGACGTATTGTTTGAAAATACAGAAAAAATACGCAGCTTGTGCGGCAAACCTTGCGCAAAAAAACGCATGCATATTGGTTTATATATATATTTGAAAAATACGGAAAAATACGCTGGTGGTTTGACAAAAAATTCGGTTCGTGTTGACATGTGTATTTATGACAGAATAGAACAGAAAAACTAGCCTGTCAGTTTCACGCTTTGCAGCTATTCGCATACGTATTGTTTATATGGATCACAGAATGTGACTATACATGCATATTGTCCTAGCCTAGGCTGGGAATATTGTACTTTTAGGCCAAGATTTTGCAGAAACGTACATATTTTGTATATTATTTAAATACAATGCATGTCCGACAAGAATTTCACAGCAATATGATAATAGTCTACATGTAGACAAGGAACACCCAAAGATTCTTGGTTCATTCTGATTCAACATTACATCACGAAAACACGCCTATATGATTCTTACCCCCATGAACCCTCCTTTTATAAAATAAAACTGTGGTTTACAGGAGGTAAACCTTATTTTTCTTATTTCTGCTCTGAATTATAGATTGTCGGTAATCGTTAGAACCGCCTCATTGCGGTGGTTCTAACGTGTAGAACTGCCTCATTGCGGCGGTTCTAATGTGTACTCAAAATCTATATTTTGAGCAGAAATAAGGAAAATATCACAATTTTTCATTTAAAATTTTCGCTTTTAGATGGTAAAATTCAAAATGTATTTGCACAGGCATGTTTGCGTAATGAATTCCAGAGTCAGGCCTACTAATGAAGCTGAAGCTATTAAACAACACGAAGCAACCTCTAGCCCTTTCTTTGTATGCGCAGCTTAGTAACGCCCCGTCAAGGAAGTTAACTCTGTTGTTGTCGACATTCTTTTGTTAGGTTAGCTTGTCTAAGATTTCGGCGGTTAGCAATCGCCAACAAACGATCGAACTATTGGCTTGAAACCTGTCAATCAATTCTGGCGCAGGACTAAATAGGCCCACTCCGGTTATAGCTGATAAGACAGGGGTGCAGATTGCCTGCGGTCAAAAACCTTCAAGTTTCAGAGCCAATACACTATATCTGGCATGGGGTTACATTGAGGTTAACTGCATTTATTACATATTAAAATCCATTCCTGAAGTGAAAATGCTTTAACAATGGTTTCAAAAGATAGGTCTGGAGAAAATGTTGAAGTGACAATAATATGCCACATATGCAGGGCGGGACCTTCATTCTTTTCCAAAAGCCAAATGTAGACTATGAAAATTATAGGTTTAAAAGATTAAATAATGGAATAGTCTGTACTGTTTCGACTGATAGATTAAAATGACAATTTGATATAGTATCCACATTTTTCATCACTTTACAACCAATATTTGATCAACGTCGAACTAACATCGATTCGATGTTTAGTTTGTTTGTTTGATTTGAAGTTTAACGTCCCTGTCAACACTGTAAATGTCATTTTGAAGACGTTGCTTCCAATTTTGTGGGACTTTTATCCGACATTAAGATGAAATGACATCTCAAGCCCTGCCGCCCAATAAAACCAATAGGGTTTATAAGCATGGACGGGCCGACTCGCACCGCGTTGTCTAGGCAGGCTTAGATCCTCTAAGCGGTTTACTAGTACTCGTGTGCGGGCTGGTTTCAGCTCTGCGTGGAAGCATCACATCACGTGAATAAGTGAATCCACCTAACCCCCACTATATACAGAGAAAACTGGGGTTTACGGGGTATACATTATTTTTTTCTTATTTCTGATACAAGTCATAGGTTGTGGGTACTCGTTAGAACCACCTCATTGACCGCCTAAACAAAGCGGTTCTAACGAGCACCCACAACCTATGTTTGCAGTTTAACTACCATGATACGCGCCGGAATTTGGAAGAAACGCCTGTAAAATGACCTAAATAATGTTTGCAGGGGTGTTAAATATCAAACCAAACAGCAGAAAAAGAAAACTAGTGTATACCCGCTTAAAGAGGGACCCCATTTTTCCAGGGTTAATATCAGACAGACACATAAATTACTCTCCGAACGGTCTGCACACCTCCCATGAGACTCATTGCTGGCCATAATTTACCTGCAAATGCCTGAGTTGTAAAATTAACTCCACCACTGGTGTTAACTTCAAGGTTTTCAGAAAGTCAAAGGGTAACTTGAATACAATTTGCCCACTCTGTATAGCTACCATGTTCTTATTGATAACTTGAAGTGCAATATCATTCCATGATAATCGTATGACTATGTGTTACATACACACACACGCACGCACGCACATGAACGCAGATGGAGTGAGAGAGTCTTTAAATTAAAAGAAAAATAGAAACTAGAGGCAGTACTACAACCTACCGGTAATCAGCAAAAAACAACAAGGGTGCTGATCAGACTGCATGGATGTTCAGGTTGATCTTCAACTTTTTTGGCGTTGAAACCACAAAAGCCTTTTTATATTTAGGTTATTATTCTATCACCTGTGTAACATACTGGTGAAAATCTTTTCAAACATAAATTGTAAGCGCTCGTCAAAACTGCGTAAACGAGGCGGTTGTCATGGGTACCCACAATCTAGGATTCCAAAACTCTTCGTAAATTTGGGCATAGGTACATTGTATGATTTGTGATGCATAGCATATCTTTAGAGCCAAGTATGCTATTTTTTTTTTAAGTTTATATATGGAATAGATGACGTGTTTTTCTCTCTCTCTCTCTCTCTCTCTCTCTCTCTCTCTCTCTCTCTCTCTCTCTCTCTCTCTCTCTGTTTATGTCCCTTTCATGAGATATGGCCCTTGTGAAATTTTTTGATGAAATCTCGTCGGCAATATAACTAAAAAAGTATCAAAGCTGCGCCTTGAAAGTTGATGAAAGGATCTCACTTTAGCCATGTGAAGTATTACCTTTTCAACTAGGAGCAAGCAGTGTTGGGGGCATAGTGTTTCATAAACACCAGCTCTAGTTTCTCTTATTTCGACCCGAGGTGTGCAAAAACCTGAGTATTCGGAGAAAAACCACCTGACCTTCCATTGCAGAACTTAGCGTCTCATGAATGGATTGGAAGTGATGGGTAGACATTACGCTAACACATCCGTGCGACATAGTGCATTTTTCACATCTCCTCAATGGCTAGTTTTCAGATGAAAGTCCCTGATATTTTTCGTATCTATACTGCAAATTTCTCTAAAATAAAGTGGGGTTTATTGGGGTGGGGGTGGTGTTTACGTGATGTTGACATTGTAGGTACCGATCTGAGTCTTGAACACATCGTTTCATGATAGTTAACATTTCTGCCAAGTAATTTCAAAATTCATTCAGGAATAACTGAGTTAGTTGTTAACTAACCATTTTTAAACTTTGACCTCTACGTATGACCTTGGACCTCGATGTACTGACTGAGTCTTGTGCGCGAAACATCGTCTCATGATGGTTAACATTTCTGCAAAGTGATCCGGTAAGAAATCAAAGCACTGAGAGTACTGGTGGGTCGATCGTCTCTGAGTGTAGGTTGGGAAAATAGTCCTGAACTGAGAATCGAACTGTTCGTTTAACTTAAGCTAGCACAGTAGATCTGATCAGACATCGCATTATGTGGCGTCTGGTTATGTAGATTCTGTTTGCCAATGCCCAAGTGCACGAGCACAGTCCACCCGCGCCCGCCTGTCGGGGCTTGAATAAATAAATTGGCTGTATGATGCTTCCACGCAGAGCTGACAGTACCGTAACATTGGAAGTGACGTCTCCAAATGACTTATACGTTCTTGACGGGGACGTTAAACCTTAAATCAAACAAACGAGCACAGTCCAGAATTTTCTTCTTACGCTGCGCTCTGACGTCTAAGGGTAGTACTTGGGTTTTGTTCAACAGAGTGGGGAGGGTGCAAACGCAGCCACACCCATTTTTTGGAAATTATCTCAGATTCATGCAGTTTTTCACCCTCTGCAAAATACCTGAAATTCGCACCCTCAACCTGCCCCTTTTCAGAGTCTGCGTACGGCCCTGAATCATGTTCAAAACTGTTATTGCATACATACATGGCGAACAGTGCCGACCCTGATCAGAAGCAATATACTCTAAAGCCGATCTTGGTCTACGCTGTTTGTCTAAAAACGGTACCACCTATAAAGTCTGCGCCACTCATTTTTGCCATTAAACATTTCAGGGACGGGCCTCCGTGGCCTAGTGGTAAAGAGCGCTGACTCTTGATCATTAGGTCTCTCACCGCTTTGGTTCGAGCCTCGCTCGGGTCATATGGGAGACGCCAAGTTCTGCAACTGAAGGCCAGGTGGTTTTTCTCCGGGTACTCCGGTTTTCGCCCACCTCTGATTAACGATTGGCTCGATATGAGTGAAATAATCTTGAAAGGGCCGTAAACCCACCCACCCCCCCCCACCCACAAAAAAAAAAATAAAATCGGGGCTCTAAAATTAAGACTTGGCATACATTTGTGTAACAGTTTAAAAATGGAGTTTCCGAAAGACGTCACGTGACAGTGTGGCCTGAATTAAGTTATTGTCTTTCTCTCATTACGAGAGCAACCTGGCAATTTATACTATTTCGTTTAACCCTCAAATGTCACTATTTAAGCAAACAGTGTAGTCCCTGTGCAACCGGCTGAGCAGACGCCACATTCCGCGGCGTCTGATCTGAGTATTATCCAGCACACGATTCCTGTCAAGACTATAGATAGCTCTTGTTAAAGCCTAGCCACTAGGTGTTAAATGAATAATATGGAATTAAAATCATCTTTTGCATTAAAATGAACAGTGTATAAAAGTGTAGCTAGTCTAGTCTCTCTGGCTCAATTTTAACCTAAGATTTGAGACTCTACCAAATAGACTTGCCATTACTAAGAAGGTGATAAATTTTTAAACCAATAAAAAATACCAACCAAAAAATGATCAGACTTTTATTATCAAACTAGTAGCTAGTCTACTCTTGTTACATCGATAACAATAGCGCAACGTTTAAAATTCTATTAATAAAACATAATATTGGTTTTCCCAAATCAGTGATGGTCATGAATACCGTTTGCCATTTAGTAAATTTGGGCCGATCGTAAACCGATCGATCCAAAAAGCTATTGACTGAACACGAAACATGACCTTTTTTGACATTTGACCACTGTGACCTTGACCATGGAGGTACCGACCTGGGTCTTGCGTGCGACAAATGGTCTCAGGATGGTCAATATTGCTGCCAAGCTATTTTCAAATCCATCCAGGAATAGCAAAGGTATTAACAGGACACAAGAAAATACACTTTTCTTTACCTTTCACCTCTATGACCTTGACCTCGGGGGTACCGACCTGGGTCTTGCATACGACACATTCTCTCATGATGGTTAACATTTCAGCCAAGGAATTTCCAAATCCATCAAGAATAACAAAGATATTGACGGACGGACGGACGGGCAGTCGGACGGACAGCGCAATGTCATAATACATGTACTTCCTTTTTTCCATTTGTCGATTGATTTGATTGATTGATTCGAGGTATAACGTCCTCGTCGACACTGTAAATGTCATTTTGGAGACGTTAATTCCAATTTTGTGGGACTTTTACCCGTCCTTGAGATGAAATGACATCTCAAGCCCTGTCGCCCAGTGAAACCAATAGGGTTTTTAAGCATGGACGGACCGACTCGCACCGCTTTGCCTGGGCAGGCTTAGCAGTTTACCAGTATTCGTGTGCGGGTCGGATTCAGCTCTGCGTGGAAGCATCATGCAGCTCATCTATTTCTTCAAGACCCGATGGGCGGGGGCCATATTGTCGATTGTATTTGAGTTTAACGCCCAATCAGCACTGTTTTAGGTAATTTCGGAGCCGGTCCGTTTACCTATCCACCTTTTTCCTGGACAGGCTTAAACGAAAGTGCATGTTAACCGGTACGGTGCATATTCTTTCCCAAGAAACTGACAACTGCCCTTCTTGAATCAGCGGAAAGGAGAGAATGGCCGTAGAAAAGATTCCATGATCAGTCCTTCGAAAGAATGTTGTCAGGTATCGAACCCGCGTCCTCCTGATCACCAGTCAGACGCGCATCCGACTGAGCTACCGAGGCCGTTTTTTTTTTTTTTCAAAACTGGCGTATAAAAATCAAAGCACTGAGAAATCTGGTTGGTTGATTGTCCCTGAGTGTAGGTCGGAGAGATAGTCCTGGACTGTGATTTAAATTGTTTCATTTAACCCTGAAATTCTCGATTTTAAGCAATTAGTGTCGATCTTGATCAGATGCCGCTTTCAGTTGCGTCTGGTCTGGGTCAATGTTTGCCAAGTCAAACCTAGGATTCTTAGATAACCCTCTTTCGCAACCCTCTGACCTCAAGGCGGGTACTGTAAAACCTGGTTTAGTGGCCACCTCTATTTAACAAGCAAACCTGTCTTAAGCAAGCATACCCTCGGTTCCCAAAATAGGAAAATGCATTAAAATTCACCTGTATTAAGCAAGCACCTGTATTAAGCAAGCACCTGTCCTAAGCAAGCACATTCTGATCATCTCTTTCTCTTTGGATCTCTCTCTCTCTCTCTCTCTCTCTCTCTCTCTCTCTCTCTCTGTCTGTCTGTCTGTCTGTCTGTCTGTCTGTCTGTCTGTCTGTATCTCTCTCTCTCTCTCTCTCTCTCTCTTGTGACAAAGGATGACAAATCCTGGCGACAATATGCATTCTTTCATATTTCCAAAACGGTTTCTTTACTGATTAAATATTGAGGCACTTTCCTTTACTCGTACAAATGTTTTGGGTTCTCGTACGAACCGCCTCATTGAATGCTCACCATTGTGATACGGTTGATAGAAAAAGAAAATGCACTCACTCAGTAAAATGTCATTTATACGAACCTGTTAACGTTCTCTCTCTCTCTCTCTCTCTCTCTCTCTCTCTCTCTCTCTCTCTCTCTCTCTCTCTCTCTTCGACAGATCTAGAAATACTGTAAGACCAGGGAGGAAACCATTCTCACTAAAGCTGGGGTCAGTCTGGATGATCATAATCTACTCCTTTCGCATAAAGTATAGCTATTTAAGGGTTCGACGAAAGGCGTTCAAGCTTAGGATCCCTTTTCGAGCCTAAATGCAGAGACAATCAGCCATCCGATGCGTTTAGTAATTTGACTTCAAACGCTGGTAAGAAGAAGAAGAAGAAGAAGAAGAAGAAGAAGAAGGAGGAGGCAGAGCTGCAAATGTGATATTGCGAGAAATCAGTTGTGTGTTACTCTATCTGCCATAGAGAGTTTAATAATTGAGAGCCCCCGCCCATCGGGGCTTGAAGAAATAGATTGCGCTGCATGATGCTTCCACACCGAGCTGAAACCAAACGCATATATGAGTACTGGTAAACCATTAAGGTCTAAGCCTGCCGAGGCAAAGTGGTGCGAGCCGGCCCGTCCATGCACATATAATTTATTGGTTTGATTGGACGGCAAGGATTGAGATGTCATTTCATCTCAATATCGGGTAAAAATCCCACAAAATTGGAAACATCGTCTCCGAAATGACTTTAATAGTGTTGACTGGGACGCTAAACCTCAAATCAAACAAAGCAAACTAAGACTGAAAGTTTGTTAGATTAATTTTCATTGCACATTGAACTGATCATTACGGTAACACATCTGCGCGGCATTTTCCACATCTCCAAAATGGCCACTTTTGATGAAAACCCATGATATTTTTCTGCTAACATTTAATAACGAGTACCCACACCCAATTACAGAAATACGAGAAAATAATAATGTTTATCCTTGTAAACCCCAGCAGGTGCCGGTCCCGGTAGCTCAGTCGGATGCGCGTCGGCAGCATTCTTTCATGTAGATTGATCATGAAATCTTTTCTACGGTCATTCTCTCCCTTCCGCTGATTCAAGAAGGGCAGTTGTCAGTTTCTGGTGAAAGACTGTGATGAGTAATGTGTAACTTTAAAATCTGGACTGGACTTGTTTACTTAGACATTGTTCAAGCCTAGGAAACTGATTAGAGGTTCTAAGCCTGCCCAGGAAAAGTGGCGCGAGTTGGCTTGTCCATGCATATAAACCCTTTTGGTTTTATTTGGGCTTGAGATGATGTCATTTCATCTCAATGTCGGGTAAAACCCCTACAAAAATGGCCTATGAAGTGTTAACAGAGAATTTAAATCTCAATTCAAACGAACAAATTGTGCAAGCCTACTCTCAGAATCAATTGCAGTTACATCATACATTTGGTTTAGAAGCCTCCGTGATGTAGTGGTAGCGCTACCCGCCTTGTAAACCAGGGGTCGCAGGATCGATCCCGGGCTTCTCCAGACTTTCGGTTAAGTCCTTAAACCGAGGTCCCGTCTCCTATGACCTTAGCTGATGGTGGGACGTAATACTCAAACACTCACTCACTGATTTGAGGTTTAACATCCCCGTCAACACTGTAAAGGTCATTATGGAGACGTTGCTTCTAATTTTGTGGGACATTTACCAGACACTGAAATAAAACGACATCTCAAGCCCTGTCGCCCAAAGAAACCAATAGGGTTTTCAAGCATGGACAGTCAGACCCGCACCGCTTTTGCCTGTGCAGGCTTAGATCTTCTAAGTAGTTTACCAGTACTCGTGTGCGGTCGGTTTCAGCACAGCATGGAAGCATTATGCAGCCCATCCATTTCCTCAAGCCCAGATGGGCCAGGGCCGGTTACATCATAGAACCCCAAAAAGTGTAAACAAGTCGAAAATAATGTTAGCGAGCCGATGGGTGGGTAGGTTCCACAAGGAACAAGATTGAAATAAAGAATTTATGAGCATTTAACACACAAGTTGGCTGCTTTTAAAAAGCATCCAATAGGTTTGGTCTTGTCAGTTTACATTCTGATTTGAGCCAGCTGATATCATTATCCCACTTAAATGCATTTTTTAAATAAAAATAATAAACTTTAATACAAAACGTGTATATAAAATTTCGAAGCCTGTGACCTTGGTATCAGGTGGGGTAGGTAGTGATGAGTATTCTGTGGTAAATTGTTTAACGCCATAGCAAGTATAAACTAAATGTAACTTACATATGGTTTACATATGTAGAGCACAAAACCTAACCAAACGAAAATGTAAACCGAATTTTTCAAAAGGTCATAACTCTGTTAATATTTGGTGGACAGTAATTCTCGAAACTTAAGGCACATCTTCACATCTTAGCCTTACTACATACACATGTTAGGCTTGATCGGATGAAAACTGTATAGTATAGTAAAGGAGTTATACGGAAACGAAAAAAAAAATTACGAACGGACGGACCATTCCCATAACTAAATACGACCGTTTTTTTTTTTTTTTTTTTTTTTTGTTGTTGTTGTTTTTCAAACGGGCATATAAACTGATTTTCCTAAGCCATCAGGCCTTCTAAAAAGGCCTTTGTTATCTATTTCATTTGTTGTTAACGTCCCTGTTAACACTGTGTCTTTTTTGAGACACTGTTCCCAATTTTGTGGGACTTTTACTCAGTACTGAGATAAAACAGGCAGATAATACTCCTTCTCAAGCCCTGTCGCCCAATGGAACTAAATGGTTGAAATGCACGAACCACTTTTCTGGGCAGGCTTAGAACTTCTAGGCGATTTAACACTACTCATGTGCGGCCGGTATCAGCTCTACGTGGAAGCATAGCCCAATCTATTCCTTCAATCCCCGATGGACGGGGGCCGATCAGACCTTGGGGCAATATAATGGATGCATGAACTGAAACCGACCGAACTTTGAAGTATTGCTGGACCGCCTAGGAAGATCTAAGTCTGCCCAGACAAAGTGCTGCGAATCAGACTATATCTTAAACCTCGGCAGTTTCTTTGAGCGGTATATGTCCGCAAAAACCTGAAATTTGCAATCCTTTTGTATATCTTTCTGGATCACAATTTAATTGTACAAGAAACTGAATAGTAAAACGTCAAGTGTTGAGTGGAAATAAAGAACACCACTCTCGGCTTATCAGATACAATAGCTCCCATCGAATGCGCCAAAAAGTCTTTTAACAACTCAGTCTGTAACTGGTGGCAGGTCACTTAGTAGTCATGAAGTTTTTGAACAGAAACTATTGCTATCTGTGCTGGGCTCAAGAACAATAAACAACGACCCATCAACGTTATGACTTTGTTTCGCTCCCGAAATATTTTATATATTTGGAAGAGTTAGAACCTTCGACCTTGGCACACACGTTAATTCTAGTAGCGAAGACATATAAAATGTTTTTACACACTCAGCAATCTTTTTTATGTTTGTTTTTACGATCCTTTCAAGATTATTTCACTCACATCAAGCCGATCGTTAATCAGAGGTGAGCGAAAACTGGAGTACCCGATGAAAAACCTCCTGACCTTCCGTTGCAGAAATTCTCATTTTGTGACCTGAGCCATGCTCAAACCTACAGAGTTGAGAGACCTAATGATTAAGAGTCAGCACTCTTATCCACTAGGCCACGGAGGCCCGTTACACCCAGCGATCTTTATAAATGAGGAAAAATAACGTTCTCTGCCTTTTCCAACATTTACATATACGTATTATTAGAGCTATCAGCGTAGCGAAAGATGTTCAGAATATATAAATCTGTTCCTATCTGTGTGAAGTAAACTTTGCGAGTTTTGTTTATTCGTATTTAACGGCCCAGTCAATACTGATTTGGGTCATGTTTGGGTCTGTCAGTGTACCTATACACGCTTTTCCTGAGCAGGCTTATCCGTAAGCGGTTTATCAGTTCAGTGCACATTCTTTCTCCAGAAACTGACAACTGCCCTTGTTGAATCAGTGGAAGGGAGAGAATGACCATAGAAAAGATTTCATAATCAATTTCCACGAAAGACTGTTGCTGACCCCGGTAGGTATCGAACCCGAGTCTTCCTTATCACTAGTCAGACTGTATCCGACTGAGCTACCGCAGCCATCCACACTTTGTGAGTAGTAGTAGTTATGTTCTGTTGTTTTTCGTTTCCATGGCCCATGGACTTACTCCATAATGGCATTGCAAGACGTAAATTTGCGAAAATGACTGCGGCTGTTATAAGTTCCCCATAAGGGAAATAGATACGCCTTAAGGGGGTGGGGCTACTCCTGAAAAAGTAGTTTCTCTTTGGATATGTCTAAGGGGTATACTCTTAAAGGAACGAATTTGCTCCTGGGGAGCAAATTCTTCCCTTTTAGAGAAGACCCCTTGAGGAGCAAATTCTTCCCCTTTTAGAGTAGACCCCTTTTTCAGTTTTACAGAGCCAACAGAGTAGCAACCATAAGGTCCTTAAAGTTGTATTTCCATCATGAAATCATGCCTATAAAATTGGGATCCCCTTTAATATGTTCTATAAAAGGGTTATCCTTTGGAACCAAGGAATACACCACAGAACTGAAAAATATGGTGTGCACATGTTTTCTGGTCCAGACTAGCTAGTTTCGGCCAGTTAGGCCTCATCAGTGACCCTCAGATATTTTCAAAATTCCACAATGGAATCAATGATCCCAAAGGACAAGAAAATATAATCTACACTTTTATATAGTAAAGCTCGGCCGGGTTTGCAGGGGTATACATTAATTTCCGTATTCATGCTCTGAGACACTAGATTGTGACTACTCGATAGAATCGCCTCGTCGAGGCGTTTCTGTCGACTCCCCGCAATCTATTTTTTGAGCAAAAAAGGCAAATATATCAATTTTTCTTTTAAAATTTCGTTTTCTTTGGCCAAAAAATGACAATGTATTTGTATAGGTTTGTTTCGAAATACGGTAAAAATGGTAGACTAACTGCCACACCTGCCAGGTGTATCCATTTCCCTTAAGACATTTATTGTTGGAGTTGAAACGCTTGCTTTTCAGTCTGTTTCGCTATTCAGACAGGCTGTTTCCTGTTATTGCAGTATAGTATTGCATCATCGTTAAAGCTGATTGGTTGATCGCGTCACGTGCCCCTCCAGTTACAATCTGGTCATTAGACCCGGTTTGCCCGCCTCATGGCGACCAAACCAAAAATAGGAACCCGGAAGTAATTTTTATTGTTGCATTCCTCATGTTAGTTTTACGTCCACCAACAGATAAGTCATACGGCGACGGGACCTCGGTTTAAAGACTCATCCGTGTTACGAAAACACGCCTATAAAAATACATTGCAAACTTAACCGACGAAAAAACGAATATATTAAGAAGAACAAGATGTGTTTGTGAAACACGAATATGTCCCAGGGCATGGTCATTTTGTCTTCGAAGCTGATCACGGGTCAAGATCAAGGTCACAGGTTAAGATCAAGGTCACAGGTCAAGATTTTTTGTTTGAGTAGGAAGACATTGTCACAAGGAGCCTACATGCTCAATATAAAGTTTCGAACTCAACAGGGTCAAAAGATATGACCAATAATACTTTTATCTTTTGGTTGGATGTTGTCGTTGGTCGTCGTCGTCTGACGTCGTATGTCTTCTGACGTCAACACTTTCAAACGACATCTTCAAATGACAACTCCTCCTGTACCCTTTGCCCAATTTCATTCAAACTTCACAGGAATGTTGGCTAGGTGACTCCCTACCAAAATAGCAAAAATTGTCTAGATGTTCCCCAGAGCTAAAAATAGAAAAAAATTCAAACGACAACTCCTCCTGTACCCTATTCCCAATTTCATTCTAACTTCATAGGAATGTTGCTTTGGTAAACGTCTACCAAAATAGCTTAAACGATCCCGCTTCAATGAACAAGATGACCACCAGAGCTAAAAACTAGAGAAACTATCAATAAAGGTGATGATTAATACCCCCGCCTCAATACTTGATACAGAAAGCAAACATAAACAGTGTCCACTGAGTCCACTCAGGGGCAATAACTCCATTATGCTGGACAGATTCTCCTGAAATTTGCGTCTTGCACTTCTACTTATCCTAGTGAATAAGTACGTCAAGTATCCATTGAATCCGTCTGATAGTGAAGGAGGAGTTCAGCGGACAAATTTTTGCAGCAACCACTTTTCAGTGATTCAGGGGCAATAACTCCATAATTGTTGGACAGATTCTCCTAAAATTTGCGTCTTGCACATCTACTTATCCTAGTGAATAAGTATGCCAAGTATCCATTGAATCCGACTGATAGTGAAGGAGGAGTTCAGTGCACAAGATGTTTGCAAGCAAATCAGGGTCAAGAAAGTATGTTTCAAATTGATTCAGGGGCCATAACTCCGTAAATATAAAATTTGCGTCTTACAAATATACCCCTCCTTGTGAACAGTTATGGCAAGTATAAATTGAATCCGACTCATTGTGAAGGAGGAGTTGAGCGGACAATGTTTTTAGCACATTTTTTAACAAATCAAGGGCCATAACTCCTTAATTATAGGACAAACTTTAGTGAAATTTTCGTCTTGCACATCTACCCCTCCTGGTGAACAATTATGGCAAGTTTCAATAGAATCCGACTGATAGTGAAGGAGGAGTTGAGCGGACAATGTTTTTAGCACATTTTTAGCAAATCAAGGGCCATAACTCCGTAATTATGGGACAAACTTTAGTGAAATTTTTGTCTTGCACATCTACCCCTCCTGGTGAATAATTATGGTAAGTATCAATTGAATCTAACTGATAGTGAAGGAGGAGTTGAGCGGACAAAATTTTGCAGACAGACCACCCTACCGCCCGACAAGCCAAATGACAGGCTGATTCCAGTATACCCCCTTCAAACTTCGTTTACGGGGGTATAAAAAGAAAATCATCGTAAATTTGCTTCAAACGCGAACTCCTCCTAAAGCCTTAGGCCAATGTGATTCAAACTTCATAGGAACGTTGCCTAGGTGACTCTCTATCAAAATAGCTAAACGCGTTCCGCTCTGACAAACAAGATGACCACCAGAACTTAAAATAGAAAAATCTTGAAACGACAACTCTTCCTTTACCCTTGGGCCGATTTCATTCAAACTAATGCTAAGATGACCATCTACCGAAATAGCTAAAACGATTTTGCTCGGATGAACAAAATGACTGCAAGAGCTAAAAATAGAAAAACATCGTGAATTTGCTTCAAACGCGAACTCCTCCTAATCCCTTGGGCTAATTAGATTCAAACTTCCAAGGAATGTTGCCTTGATGACTCACAACCAAAATAGCCAAAATCGTTGTGCTGTGACAAACAAGATGGCCGCTAGAGCTAAAAATAGAAAACAAATCTTCAAACGACAACTCCTCCTCTACCCTTGAGCCATTCATACAAACTTCGTAGGAATATAAATGACTTTCTACCAAAATAGCTTAAATGATCCCGCTCCGGTGAACAAAATGGCCACCAAAGCTAAAAATAGAAAACATTGTAAATTTGATTCAAGCCAGAACTCCTCCTAAACCTTTCGGCCAATTTGATTCAAACTTTGCAGGAATGTTACCCAGGTGACTCCCTTTCAAAATTGCTAAAACCATTCCACTCTAAGGAAAAAGATGGCCACCAGAGCCAAAAATAGAATGTACTAGAGACAGTGATACTCAGGTGAGCGAATCAGGGCCCTCTGGGCTCTCTTGTTCATTAGACCTACAACTGTTGACTGGGTGGTAAAACCACAACACACATATTGAGGCGGTTATAAAAAGTACCAACAATCAATTTTTAGCAGAAATTTTCATAATTACACCAAACCATAAGAGCCTTACCTGAGCAGTTTCGGGATATTTTGCTCACAAGCTAGCTTTCCCTGTGTTAAAATGCCAAAAGTCCAATGACGGAGGCTGCCACACTATAAGACCCCCCCCCCACCCAGAGCCGTCAACTCAGGTGAGCTAAAAGCTTCATGCGGATGCAGATGACAGATGCCGTCAAGGCCAGAAATTACCCCACCCCACCACCACGGCAGCTCCTGCAGGGAGCACAATGAGCCAAGACAATAAACTCTACATGACTGTATGCACAGTGAATATTGAAAATAGCCTGCACACGTTCACGTTTTGATCAAAGGCTTCACTTGACTTCTTCATGCTGACAATGAATACCCTGACTGGACTGTGCCCATGTGCAAGCTGATGTGTGTTTACAGAAAAAAAAACTTCAATATTGTATACATACATTTTGCTGCACCCCCGCCTATCGGGGCTTGGAGAAATAGATGAGGTTGCATGGTGCGCCCAAGCAGAGCTGAAACCAACCGCACCTGAGTACTGGTAAACCGCTTAGAAGATGGAAGCCTGCCCAGACAAGCTGTGCAATTCTGATCGTCAATGTATTTAAACCCTATTGGTTTCATTGGGCTTGGGATGTCAATTCAAAGTCCCAAAAAGGGGACAATGATGGCCCTGGGTCGCTCACCTGATTCATAGTGTAACAAGTGGACCCTCGGGTCAGGCCCCAGGGCTATAATTTGCATAATCTTGGTAGAGGTCTAAACGGAGATGCTTTCATACTAAATACCGAAGACCGGAGCCTTCTGGTTTGAGACATACAGATTTTTTAAGGTTTTCCATATATGAGTCTATATAAAACCTGTGGTCCCCGGGACTGTGCCATTTTGGCCCAAGGCCTATAATTTGAACAATCTTGGTAGAATTACACAAGGCGAAGCTTCATACCAAATATTAAAAAAGACCTTTGCCTTCTGGCGCCCAAGCAGAGCTGAAACCAACCGCACCTGAGTACTGGTAAACCGCTTAGAAGATGGAAGCCTGCCCAGACAAAGCTGTGCAATTCTGATCGTCAATGTATATAAACGCTATTGGTTTCATTGGGCTTGGGATGTCAATTCAAAGTCCCAACAAGGGGACAATGATGGCCCTGGGTCGCTCACCTGATTCATAGTGTAACAAGTGGACCCTCGGGACAGGCCCCAGGGCTATAATTTGCATAATCTTGGTAGAGGTCTAAACGGAGATGCTTTCATACTAAATACCGAAGACCGGAGCCTTCTGGTTTGAGACATACAGATTTTTAAGGTTTTCCATATATGAGTCTATATAAAACCTGTGGTCCCCGGGACTGCGCCATTTTGGCCCAAGGGCTATAATTTGAACAATCTTGGTAGAATTACACAAGACGAAGCTTCATACCAAATATCAAAGACCTTTGCCTTCTGGTTTCAGATAATATTTTCAAACGTTTTCCCAATATAAGTCTATGTAATTAAGTAGGCCGTGGGGTGGGCCCATTTTAGCCCCAGGGCTACAATTTGAAAAAGGTTGGTTGAGGTCCACTAGATGAACCTTCATACCAAAGATCTTGGCCTTCTGGTTTGAAACAAGGATATTTTCAAAGGTTTTCCCTGTATATGTCTATGTTAAACAAGTGTGCACCGGCATGGACCCATCTTTGGACCCAGGGCTATAATTTGAACAATTTGACCTAGGCTTTGTGATTTCAGACAAGAGTGGGCCCGGGGTAGAGCCATTTTTGGTCCCAGGGCTATAATATGAACGATCTTGGTTGAGGTCCACTAACAAAGCTTCATATTAAATATAAAAAAACTGAGCCTTCTGGTTTCAGACAAGAATAACTTATTAAGATTTTCCCAATATAAGTATATGTAAAACCAGCGGGCCAAGGGGATTGGGCTTTTTGGCCCCAGGTCTGTAATTTGACAATCTTGATAGAGGTCCACTAGACGAAGCTTCATATCAAATATCAAATACCTGCTACTGCTGTTTTAGAGAAGAAGGCTTTTAAAGACATTTCCTATCTAAGTCTATGTTTAACCAAGGGGCCCGGGGTGGGGGCATTTTTTTTACCTCATGGCTATAATTTGAACAATCTTCATAGAGGTCAACTACATGTAAATGAAGCTTCACACCAAATATCAAACACCTGGTCATTCTGTTTTCAGACGAGAAGTGTTTTAAAAAGGTTTCCCTATAAAAGTCTATGTAAAACCGGTGTACCCCGGGACGATGGCAGTTTTGGCCCTAGGGACATAATTTGAAAATCTTGGTACAGGTCCATTAGACACAACTTCATACCAAATATCAAACACCTGGGCCTTCTGGTTTCAGACAAGAAGACTTTTAAAGGTTTTCCCCCATTTAAGTCTATGTAAAACCGGTAGGCCCTGGCGCCGGGGCATTTTTTGCCCCAGGGCTGTAAAGTGAACAATCTTGGCAGTTCATTCTAATTATCAAACACCTGGGCATCTGGTTTCTGACAAGAAGATTTTTAAAGGTTTTTCCCTATATAAGTCTATGTGGGTGGGTCTATTGGTGGGCCCCAGTGCGGGGGCATTTTTGGCCCAAGTGATATCATTTGAACAATCTTGGCAGAGGTCCACCAGATACAACTTCATACCAAATATCTAACACCTAGGCCTTCTGGTTTCAAAGAAAGTTTTAAAAGATTTTTCCCTATATCCTATGTAAAACTGATGGGACCCGGACCGGGAGCATTTTGGGCCCAAGGGCTATAATTTGAACATACTTGGTAGAGGTCCCATAGATGAAGCTTCATACCAAATAACAAAGTCCTGGGCCGTACGGTTTCAGAGAACAAGATTTCAGAAAAAAAAATCAATTTTTTGCTCCTGGGACCTAGATGTCCAACGGACCAAAACCGTTTGAACAACTTTGAAAGGAGACCACCTAAGGATAATTCCTGTGAAGTTTGGTCAAAATCCAATCAGTGGTTTAAAGAAATTGTTTACGCACGCCCGGACGCACGACGGACAAAAAGTGATCCTAAAAGCTCACGTCGTCACTACGTGACAGGTAGCTATTTACGAAGAGGGTTTAGAGATGAACCCCTAAGATGCCATGAAATAAATATATATCGGAAAATGTTGTCTGTTGCATCTTCTTGCAGGTTTTGCATCCTGGCAAACTGTGTGGACCCTGATCAGACTGTACCTCTAACAGCATGGACATTGATCAGACTTCTCCTAGCATATTTTGCTTCTAATTTTTTTACGTTTCCTTACCTAGGTCGATAGTTGCTAAATGCAGTATTTGAGAGAGTCTACAACGTATGAATACAAAAGATTGAAATTATTAGTACTGTCAGATTAACCTTAAACTGGAAATGGCTCTGCCCACTCAGGAAGAATTCATTTGGCAGAAGTGTGTGAATATATAGTAAATAATGCAATAACAGTTGAAAAAAGTCAGCTTGGTCTTCTGCTCTGAATCAGGTTTTTTTATTTTGGTTTTACGGCCCTTTCAAGATTGTTTCACTCAAATCGAGCCGATCTTTAATCAGAGGTGGGCGAAAACCGGAGTACCCGGAGAAAAACCACCTAACCTTCCGTTGCAGAACTTGGCGTCTCACATGTGACCCGAGCGAGGCTCGAACCACAGCGGTGAGAGACCTAATGATCAAGAGTCGGCGCTTTTAACCACTAGGCCACGGAGGCCCGTTTCTGAATCATGTACATGTACTTTTATTTCGTGACTATTATATCTAAAGCATGATCTCACAAAGTGCTAGTTAACTTATCCTGTCCAGGAACAGTGAAGGGAACTGACTGGCCCAACATGACCTTAGCTGTTGACTGGGTATTGAAACAAAAACTGTATCAGAGAACCCTTTTATTCTGTTTATTTTGTTGCAGTACTAGTGTGTTGGAGTTTATCTGACTTAATATCAGGGAACTTCAATTAAGAAGGGCAAGAGGTTATTCCCTACTGTTTAATTGCTTCAAGCCTAGCTGACACTAGAATTTACTAGAATTTAATGATGCATCAAAATGAGCTAAGAATCTGCCTACATGTACGAGTATAGTGCATCGTGTTTGGTTGAAGAAGAAGAAGAAGAAGAAGAAGAAGAAGAAGAAGAAGAAGAAGAAGAAGAAGAGAGAGAGAAATCCAGATAAAAATAGGGGCTAAATTGCCCTTTATGAGACATTATCACTGTACTGGCTAAGAATGTAGTAAAATTTATTTATTTATATATTTATTTTCGGTTTGTTCGTTTCATCTGAGGTTTAACGTCCCCGTCTACATTATAAATGTCATTTTGAAGACGTTTCTTCCAATCTTGTGGGAATTTTACCAGACGTTGAGATGAAATGACATCTCAAGCCCTGTTGCCGAATGAAACCAATATGGACGCTCCGACTCGCACCGCTTTTCCTGGGCAGGCTTAGATCCTCTAAGCGGTTTTCCAGTATTCGTGTGCGGGTCGTATTTAGCTCTGCGTAGAAGCATCGTGCAGCCCATCTATTTCTTCAAGCCCCGATGGGCGGGGGCCTTATTTATTTTAAGTATAATGGCCCATTGCGAGGCGGTTGAAACCAGTACCCACAATCCATCTTTTTTGCCGAAATAAGAAAAATAATGTATACCCCTGTAAACCCCAGTTTTACTGTATACAAGAAAAACGCCAAATGGCATTATGGACGGGTTTTTTAAAAAAGGTTTACCAAAAGGTAAACCGAAAAAGGTAAACCGGGACGCGGACGCCCGGCCGCCCGCCCGCTCGCACGGACATCGCTATTCTAAAGGATGGAATTTTTCCTTGAAAAACCCCGTCCAAAAAGTGGAGTCAAAATTATATAGGCATGCTTTCCTGATGATAAAATGTATTCGCTAGATGGCAAACGGTGTAGAAGCCATCTGATCTGGACCTACATTGTTTGCAAAGGTAGACATTTTCGTGTTCAACGGGTTAAGGACTAACAAAGGACAGACAGACGCAAAGAACCGTAGAAAAACAATATGTCTCCTCCCCTTTCAGGGGAAGGGGCATAATTATAATAAAATAAATAAATAAATAAATAAATAAATAAACTGTCAATAAAAAAATGAACCTATAAATTCCGTCGTTGAGACTGTTCTTGAAATCTTTTCCTAGTCATTCTTTCCCTTCCTCTGATTCAAGAAGCGCTTCTGGTGAAAAGGATGTGTGCACGTATACTCAAAATAAATAAATAGATAAATAAACTTTACTTCTGTTATCGGCCCCGCCCATCGGGGCTGGCTGGATGATGTTTCCATGCAGAGCTGAATCCGACCCGCACACGAGTACTGGTAAACTGCTTATAGGATCTAAGCCTGCCCAGGCAAAGCGGTGCGAGTCGACCAGTCCATGCTTATAAACCCTATTGGTTTCATAATTGGGCGGCAGGGCTTGAGATGTCATTTCATCTCAATGTTGGGTAAAAGTCCCACAAAATTGGAAGCAACGTCTCCAAAATGACCTTTACAGTGTTGACGGGGACGTTATACCTCAAAATCAAACAAAATTACTTCTGTGACTCAGAGATAGTCTTAGCCAATGGCCCAATGCAGTGATAATGTCTCCCAAAGGGCAATTAAGCCCCTATTTTCTTCAAGACCGACACTAGCTATCTAATTGCTTAATCAGTGGCATTCGAGAGAAATGGCCATTAATCTGACTTTAATATAATTTATGTTGTTGTACTGGTCAGTTGTAAGTTGATTTCTTACACAATGTTGCAATATGTAACTGATGTCAATGGCATGTACTTTGGTTTGTGTTTTACGGCCCTTTCAAGATTATTTCACTCATATCGAGTCGATCGTTAATCAGAGGTGGGCGGAAACCAGAATGCCCGGAGAAAAACCACCTGATCTTCCGTTGCAGAACTTGGCGTCTCGTACGTGACCCCAGCGAGGCTCGAACCCACAGCGGTGAAAGACCTAATGACTAAGAGTCAGCGAGGTATGTACAAGATAGCCTGCTCCCAACAAAACGACTAAATACTTTTTATATGTACATGTCTGGGCAAACAATGCAGACCCAGATCCGAGAGGAGCAGTATAAGGATCTGCATTCTTTGATATATGACGCCTATTCAAATATATTGGTAATATGTTTGCACCAAAATAAATAAATAAATAAATAAATAAATAAATAAATAAATAAATAAAAATAGAACCAAACTTTTCAGATAAAAATCGTGATATTTTTCATGTTTCTGCTCGAAATACAGACCGTGGGCACTCGAGAGAATCGCCTCGGCGAGGCTGTTTTTATGACAACCCACAATCTATGTTTTTGAGATAAAAATCCTGATAGTTTTCATGTTTCTGCTCAAACCACAGACCGTGAACACTCAATAGAATCGCCTCGGTGAGGCTGTTTTTGCGATTACCCACAATCTATGTTTTAAGCAGAAAAAGAAAAATAATGCTTATCCGAGTCAACTCCAGTTTTACTATTTCAAAATGGGGGTTAAGGGGTCAGAATTATATAGATGTACTCGTAATTTGTGACAATATACAGACCGCGAAGGTAAAGAAAATAAAAGCCAAAAAGTGAGCCAAGCCCCCCCCCCCCCCCCCCACACACACACACACACCAAAAATAGCCGTGTTTTCGCTAACCCAACGACCCTGCTTCAGACACTGACTCTACTAGTTTTATCAATAAAGAACAAAACAAAAATTAAAACACCAACCCTACCATTTTCAATATCCGATCCTACCCAGTGTCGTCTTTGCATTTTCCCATATTATTTTTGCGTTTTAAGTACCTTTTTTTAGTTCTTGTCATTTAGTACCTTCAAAAATACAGAGCTGACTTTTTTGAGCATTTAAAATGAATTATGATAAAAACAATCCAAGTCTCAACATGACCACTTTATTGACAAAAAACATGTACAAAAACAAAAATACATAAAAAAATACAAGCCCAATCCTGTATTTTTCGAGGGGGAAAAAAATAAAATAATAAAAAAAAGTTTGTCGCACCTACTGACCAAACTTTTTTCAGCATGATAGTAGAAGCACAACTATGTTTTACGCCTAGGTCAAGATATCTAAACAATTGTTCTTAAACATCGAGGCGGCTGCGTTTTTGTGATAGTCATATTTCAAATCCGCAAAACGCGTTTGTGTCACACACTCAATGCGTATTGTTTTTCAATAAGTCCATCTGCGTCAGCATGCATACGCAATGTGTATTGTTTATCGATACGCTCAATGCGTCTGCATGATTAAAACTTCACAATACGCGCATTGCGTATTCGTTTCATATACGCACAATGCTTTTGCACACGTAAACTTTGTCACACACGTATTTGCGTATTTTTGTTTATTTTGGCGACTTTTTCCTGTGTTTGAGCTGTCTTATGACTAGAACATTGTCTTTCTTTATTTCGAATTCTAAAGAAGTAAATACACGTTTCCTTTTGTCACCGATGATGTCTATGACCGAATAAAGTTTCTCCCCTCGCACTCTTTGAGCTTTATTGGCGGATTTTTATTTTGGTGTTTTTCCTTGACCGCAAATAGCGCCAAAATAAAACGGCCGCCAAATATAAGTGTTTTACAGTATCATTTGGAAACAAGGAATACACCACAGAACTAAAAAATATGGAGTTTGCATATTTTCTGGGCCAGACTAACTAGTTATGGCTGCATTTTATATTGGATCGTTATAAAATTTTGGTCAGGATGTGTGTCTAGATAAATTTTAGCGAAGTTTGAATATGGGTCATCTTTGGTCAAAGACTGGGTGACTAGGTCAAACCATATAAAAACCTGGATGATGCAATAAAGGCTGCATTGGTCATTGGATCTTCATTAAACTTGGCCTGGATGTCTGTCTCGTCGCATTCAAGGTCAAGGTTGGATATGGGTAATCTAGGGTCAAACACTAGGCCACAACGTCAAATTATATGAAAACCTTGAGGATGCCATACAGGCAATATTATTCATTGGATCGTCATGAAACTTGGTCAGGGTGTGTGTCTAGATTAAATCTATGTCAGATCGGAATATGGGTTATTTGTGGTCTAAAACTAGGTCACTGGATCAAATAATAGGAAAACATTGTGGATGTTAAAGAGGCTGCATTTTTCGTTGGTTCTTCATGAAACTTTGTCAGGATATTTGTCCAGATGAATTCTAGGTCAAGTCTGAATATGGGTTATCTTGGGCCAAAAGTAGATCATTAGGTCAAATCATATTAAATTCTTGTAGAAGCAATAAAAGCTGTAGTTTTCAAGGGACCATTGTGAAAATTAATCAAATTGTTAAACTAGATAAAATTAAGGTAAAGTTAGAATCTGGGTCATCCATTTTTAAAAGCTAGGTCATTAGGTCAAATAATATGAAAACCTTGTCGCTGCAATTGAAACTGCATTTTATTGGCTCTTTATGAAACTTGGCCTGGATGTGTGTTTAGATAATTTCTATGTCAGTTTTGAATATGGGTCATCTGGGATCAAAAACTAGACCACAGATCAAATCTTATGAAAACCTTATGGATGAAATAGAGGTTCCATTTTCAATGACTCTTCAGGAAACGTGGTCATGATGTGTATCTAGATAAATTCAAGATCAAGTATGAATATTGGTCATTCTGGGGTCAAAAACTAGGTCACTATGTAACATCGGTGAGGCGGTTCTAACGAGTACCCACAACCTATGTTTTTTAGCAAAAATAAAAAAAAACTAATGTGTACCTCTGCAAACCCCAGTTTCACTATTTAAAATACTAGGTTTAACTACATGAAAAACTAGTGTTTAAGGAGGTCAAAATTATATAGTGCATGTTTCCGTGATGGTATTCTAACAGAATGAATATGCAGGCTGAGTTTAGTCTAATGTGCATATGTTTTGAACATGTTTTGTCGCGGCAATTGCATATCACGCTGCTTAATAAGCTCATTAAATTTTCTCAGTGCAGGTTCAAAATAGAAGTGGAGGCAATGACCAGGAATCGATACAATTAACCCACAACTCCCATCAGAGACACCAAAGGGAAAGAAACACAAACATGAAACAACAGACCCCAATGGAAACACAGGCAGCAGAAAGCCAAAAGGACAGTTACTTTCCCACAAAACGGCCGTAGACTATCCAAAATAAAATAATATAAGCGACACAAACACTCAAAGACAAACCATAACAAAAATAAACGCGACAGAAGAACCGCCTTGGAAAGGACAGCGGAAACGAACTCCACTGGGTGGTGGGGGGCGCTTAAATCGATTTTACGTGGCCAAAATCCTCGCCCTTATTTTCGTCGCGATTTGGACAAACAATTTGTTCAGTCCGCATGAAGGCCTCCTAACTCATCAGTGCAACATCTCCGTGAACACAAAAAAATCAAACAACCACAGAGATGAAACAACGGTGAGGACTCGACGGCAAGAAACCACTGAAATGCGAGGCAAAAGAAAACAGTTAGGCTCCGATCATCTGTCAAATATTACAAAATTTGCCTCTGGAACAACGCATGTTCTATTAATACTTTATTACTAACACTTGATCTTCGACGATGCATTTCATTCTAGCTCATAAATGCTGCAAAATCGTCATTATAAGTACAAGTATCATGTTTTATGTCAATATGCGCATAAAATATCGAAAAGATTACATCAATTAAATTCCATTTAAGAATTAATATATTCCCGTGCGTTAATACTTCATTTTCTTACTAAATGAGCCTGTTTCGGTATTTTGAAACTAGAATAGTCTGCATTTGCATCTAAGAGGACGTGGCCTAGCCAGTTTGTCAAACTACAGTACTGCTTAATATGGCATCACGAAAACAAGCCTATATAATTTCGACCCCCTTGAATCCATCCCCCTTTTATATAGTGCAAAATTTTGGTTAACAGGGATAAACCTTATTTTTCTTATTTCTGCTCTAAAATATAGATTGTGGGTACTTCTAACGAGTACCCATAATCTATATTTTAAGAGCAGAAATAAGAAAAATATTACCTTTTTTCATCTGAAAAGTTTCATTTTTTGTCGAAAAATGTGCAATGTATTTGAATAGGCGTGTTTTCGTAATGGGGAGTCTCAATAAAAGCACATTACGATAACTCATCTGTGTGACATAGCACATTCTTTCTTTCCTCCAAAATGA
Source organism: Lucinisca nassula (assembly GCA_963580285.1). Taxonomy (NCBI): domain Eukaryota; kingdom Metazoa; phylum Mollusca; class Bivalvia; order Lucinida; family Lucinidae; genus Lucinisca; species Lucinisca nassula. The sequence goes on from OY757010.1 coordinate 59,944,408, forward strand.
CTTTTTCTCTGATGAAGAGTTGTAAAAAATTTTCTTATTGGACGGGTTTTCAAAAAAAAATGTCCTTTGAAATAACGATGTCCGGGCGGGCGGGCGGGCGTCGAACGGGTGCCGGCGTCGGGCGGGCGTCGGGTGGGCGTCGTTCGAGGTTTACCTTTTGGTTAACCTTTATTACCTTTATTCTTCAGTGGATTGCTTTCACATTGGGACTGTTGCTTCATTGATAGTAACTCTTTCATATGCAATCCATTAATGGCACCAGGAACCAAAGTTTTGTTGAAAATTACCATTTTTTGAACTGAAGTTTATTTAAGAAGTTTGCTCTGTATTACCTCACTTCATTTGCAAGCTTGATAGTGTAATGTGATAGAGCGCTGGGCAGAGGGTCCCGGGTTCAATTCCAGGTGGAGGAATGTTTTACTTTTTCTTTCTTAAAAACACATAAACGTTATTATTACTTGCAAGTTTGTAAAATTTCTTTTTTTTTCAGTTATATAAATTTCGTTTTGTACGATGCAAAGGCTTGGAGATTTCTTGTGGGTCATTTTTGGTTCTATTTCAATTGCTGCAGTCTGTTTAACTTTTTAAATAAGAAAATGGCGTTTGGACGGTATGCAATCATTCATACATGTACGCATGCATACGTGCATGCATGCTCAAACTTAGGCATGCTCACACTCAGGCATGCATGCGCATACACATGCATGCACACGCACACACTTTCCTGCACATATGCATGCATGTACAAACAAATACATGCATGCACAACATGTGCATGCACTCATGCATGCATGCACACACACATGCATAAATGCACACAATCACACATGCATACATGCATATGTGCACTCATGTATACATGCACTCATGCATGCATACATGCATGCAGACATGTATGCATGCACGCATGCATACATACTCATGCATGCATGCACATACACACATGCATGCACACATGTATGCATGCGCACTTGCACTCATGAAGGCTTGCATGCACACACATACGTGCATGCATGCATGCATGCACTCATGCATGGATGAACACACATACACGCATGCACACGCATTTGCATGCACTGATGGATGCATGCACACACACATTAATAAATACACACACTCACACATGCATGCAAGCACACATACATGCACACATAACGCTTGCATGCATGCACACACATGCATGCATGCACACAGTCATGCAGGCATGCATGCACAGACTCATGCATGTATGCACTCACACATGCATGCAAGCACACATGCATGCATACATGCATTCATGCACATGCACACTCATTCATGCATGTACACATGCATGCTGTCTATTGTTAGAAAGCCTTTGTCAGCGCTGTAGTGCTTCACACAAATGTTGGGTATGTATTGCTGCAGTCTGTTGAGCTTTTTTACAAAACAAAATGTCGTTTTGGGGAAAAATCTGCATAATTGAAATTTCATTTTGGATAACCTGTTCAACTTAGGCCCTTATAGGCGAGCTATGTTGCCTTCTGCCAACTCTTGCAGGTTGCAGCTTTGTTGACGTCAAACTGGTACTGAAAAACCCGTCCATAATGCCATTAGGAATTTTTCTTGTTTAGCATTAGCATAGGCTGCGAGTGCTCGATAGAACCGCCTCCTTGCGGCGGTTCTAACGAGCACCACAACCTATGCCTTGGAGCAGAAATAAAGCAAATAATGTATACCCCCTTAAACACCATGTTTCTCTATAAAAAGTGGGGTTCTGTTCCAAGGCAGTTCTTTTGTCGCGGTTTATTTTTGATATGGCTTGTCTTTGGGTGTTTGTGTCGCTTATGTTATTTCATTTTGGATAGCCTATTGCCATTTGTGGGAAAGTAACTGTCCTTTTGGCTTTTCGCTGTTGGTGTTTCCATTGGGTTCTGTTGTTTCGTGTTTGTGTTTCTTTCCCTTTGGTGTCTCCGATGGTAGCTGTGGGTTGATTGTATCGATTCCTGATCATTGCATGCACTTCTGTTTAGGGGGTGTTCATTACACGGGCTTAACCTCATATTGCACTGGCTGGCAACATACGCAAAAGGTTTTATGAATACTAAATTGCTAACATGTTGCAAGTCTCCAACAATTCTTGTTGTTTCATTTTGGTTCGTTTATTTGTGTCCTTTATGATGCCTATAGGGAGTTTTACTGGTCCGACGCTTTTATCTAGTGCAAACAATTACATTTTTTTAATTAGCCGATTACGCACTCAAGAAGTTGTTGACTAGCTGATGCAGAATGACGTGAAAAGACATCAGGCCTTTCGACACGTCTACAAAAACCAAGCGGCCGCCGTATTAGAAAACCGAGTTACTGCTTGAGCAGACACGCTGTGCAACTAGCTTATTTTCAGCCACAAAACGGATACATTAAGGACAGATTATATCATGATTTGTCAGATCTAATGAATTTATTAAAAGGTGTATGGTCATTGACAATTAAACCATCCAAGTCTTACACAGAAATTTTGGTGGTATGATTTTGTTAATAATTGAGAAGTTTGAAGAAATATTATAATTTTAACAACAAATGGTTGGATATGTTTTACTTTTAAATTAGGCATGACTCTTTAATTGTCATTAAAGTTTAACTGTCAATAATCGCTGCATTTCTCAGGCCATAAATAGTCTCTTACTGTTTTATGTTTGCAGGCAAAAAATAATACTTATTACTTGCATAACTGAGTAACCTTGTTCAAAAGTCAAGGAGTGAGGGATTTAACCGAAATTAGGCATACCACCCAAATTTCTGAGTAAGACTTGGATGGTTTAATTGTCATTGACCATACACGTTACAGTAAAGCGATAATCAAAGGACGAGTTACAAGTATTAGGCTAGCATTAAGCAACTTGGCACGACACTTCAAATTGAAGTTGCTTTTATGGGATGAAAGAATGACAATTGCCCCTATACCTGCAAGTTAATCAAATATCCGCTGATGATGATTACTTCGTCCTTCCATTACGCAAACACGCCTATACAAATACATTGCCACCAGTATCGCCGAAAAAAAAATGAAAAATTTATGATGAAAAATTGGGATATTTTTCTTATTTCTGCTCAAAATAAAGATTATGGGCATTCGTTAGAACCGCCTCATCAAGGCGGTTCTAACGAATACCCACAATCTTTATTTTAGAGCAGAAATAAGACAAATAAGGTATACCCCCGGAAACCCCGGTTTTACTATATAAAAGTGGGGTTCAATGGGGTCAAAATTATATAAGCGTGTTTTCGTGATGTCAGGATGTTCGCTAATAGAAAAGGGCCATTTGGCTGATATGGTTATAACTTAATAACGAGTTTGAAAGGTCTGTAATGAATATGTCGCTTAATTTTCACAAGAAAATAAAACATACATAAGAACCGAGATCGCTTATTGGTCAAAAGAACATGTACAACACGCAAACGCGCCTATATGCTTTGGAACCCCTTCAACCCCAGCAATCGAACTAAAATAAATTAGTATAAACTAACCCCACTTTTATATAGTGAAACTGGAGTTTACAGGGGTAAACCTTATTTTTTCTTATTTTTTGCACAACATATAGATGAGGCGGTACAATCTATTTTAAGTGTAGAAATATGAATATATCACAAGTTTGCATCTTAAAATCTTTTTTTTTTTTTTTTTCAGCAGTAAAATTAACAATGTTTAATAATATTTTATTGCAAGACAAGCATTGGGATTGTGCCAAAAGATCTCTCAACTTTAGTTACGGCCCTTCCCTATGTATTTATATAGGTGTGTTTTCATAATGAGCGAGTAGGAAAGTCATTCCCGTCATGCCGAAGAAAAACAACTTTTATTTGTTGCAACCGATGTCAGCCTTTCTGGAAAGTGACAGTTGGATGTTCTGTACTGTTTTTAAGTGTTTCGTCTTCTGTATTTATCGGCCAAATTATAGAAGCATCCGTGGTGTAGTGGTAAGGCTACTCGCCTTGTAAACCAGGGGTCGCAGGATCGATCCCGGGCTTCTCCAGACTTTCGGATGAGTCTTTAAACCGAGGTCCCGTCTCCGTATGACCTTAGCTGTTGGTGAGACGTAAAACCCAAACACTCACTCACTCGGCCAAATTATATAACTTAATGCATTTAGTTTCCTGAAGACTGGGCTTTACAAAATGTAACACACATGTTAAGTACCTTGTGTGGTTTATGTTTGATGGACGATTTCGTTCAGTGCGTCCAACCAATTTTAGATCAGATAACTGATTTTGTTATATCTGTATTTCCAGCAGTTTTAAAGGCAATCGGAAAAAGGGCCCTTTGATTAAAAAGATAAATCTATAAATTTTCAATTATGACACAAATGCCACTGAAATACATAAACATCTAATAAACCTGATAAAATCTTAAATTTCAATGCCTAACATTTAATTTGATATAGCACTTATGAAAATACCTCAGGAAATAGGGGAGAAAATGTCACTTGATGGTGGCAACTGCCATAAGGTGTAGTCTATCCAAATAGCATGCTGACCTTACTTATTGGCATAGACGCAGGGCCGTGCCAAGTTGCTTAATGCTAGCCTAATACTTGTGACGCGTCTTTTGATCGCCGCTTTACTGTAACGGGCTCGCACCCGGGTTTTCCAGACTTTCGGTAGAGTATTAAACCCTTGTTTGTTTGTTTGATGTGAGATTTAACGTCACCATCAACACTGTATAGGTCATTTTGGAGATGTTGCTTCCAATTTTGTGGGACTTTTACCCGACATTGAGATGAAATGACATCTCAAGTCCTGTCGCCCAATGAAACCAATAGGGTTTATAAGCATGGACGGGCCGACGCGCACCGCTTTACCTGGGCAGGCTTAGATCCTCTAAGCGGTTTACCAGTACTCGTGTGCTGTCAGATTCAGCTCTGCGTGGAAGCATCATGCAGCCCATCTATTTCTTCAAGCCCCGATGGGCGGGGGCAAGTCCCGCCCCCATATGAGCTTAACTGTTCATGGGACGTAAGCCTCAAACATACATTCACTTGAGTATCAACGGTTTAATCCCTCACTCCCTTATTTTTGACCAAGGTTACTCAGTTATGAAAATTAAAACAGAATATTCATTACAAACTGCTGGGCAAGTTGAAGTCAAATGTTATAGGAAGCTTTTATGGGATGAAAGAAATGAATCTGCTCAACTTGTCATGGACACATGACCAAGTAGACGTCATGACCATATATGGTAAAAAGTCTTCAGAAACCCTTTTCTCTGGAACCAGTAGGCCACTTACCTTGAATCTATGAATGTAGCACTGGCGACTCCAGGCCATTGTAACTTATTCAAATGATAAGTGTGGGCTGAACTTGACCCTATTTATACCAAAGTCAAGTTTTCTCACTTGTGCTTTTGCATGAGAAAACAAATGGAAATGAATACTTTTCCGAAACTGCAATTGCCTGCGAGCTTAGATGCTGTATGCAGTCAGATAAACAAGTTATTGAAGCTTCTTGACTCATTGTCCTTGGTCAAGGGTCACTCAGATAACAAAATAAACTTAAACCAAAAAAGCTGGGCATATCTAGGCCAAACTTACATATGTAACCTTAATGGGATGGAGGAACAAATGTTTTCATGTGGTTTAGGTTACATGACCAAGATGGCTGTCATGGTAAAACCCTTCAAAAATCTTCTTCTCAGAAACAAATGGCTCCATAAATGCTCAGCACCCAGAAGAGCGTTTCAGGATCATTGGTCTTCTGGTTAAATAATGTCATTGGAATGTTCCTTGGATTACCCTCCACCACAGTTGCTCAAACCGTTCTGCTTGGATTAACAAGAGCTAAAAAGAGAAAAAAAAACTTTAAACGATTTCTTCACCTTAACCAGTGGATTGATGTTGAAATATTTGCACAGGAATGTATCTTGAGTGACCCTCTACCAAAACTTGTAAAACTGTTCCATTTGTGTAGAAAAATCTTAATACGACTTCTATACCTTAAGCAGAGGATGGAATTTTGATAGAATTTCACAGGAAAATTCCTTGGATAACCCTTTACTAAAATTGCTCAAACTGCTCTGCTCCGATGAATAACATTGTCGTCAGAGCTAGAAATAGAACACAACATTTACACGACTTCTCCTCCGTAAACAGTGGATTAATTTTGAAATAATTGCCAACCGAGTGTGTTTATTGATTGAACCTCTAACAAAATGGCTCAAACCGTTTTAAAAATAGAAAAACTTTTAAACTAATTCTGCTCTTAAACCGGTGGATGGATTTTGAAATAATTTCACAGGAATGTTCATTGGTTGATCCTTCACCGAAATTACTCAAACTTTCTGCTTCGATGAAAACAAATTGCCGCCAGGACACCTCGGTTATTTCATCCATTCCTGCTTATTTGCAAAATACTGGAACACCCATAATTTGCTATAAATACAATAAACCTGTAAGATCTATCATTTTTAATTTCAATAAACTTGTTTCTGATCTTGATATTGACACTAACAATCCTGATACATGTGATTGTAAAGATTCAGTGTATTGCTATCCTGCTGCTTGTCATATTATTACTGGCAATTTAAAATTATTCCTGATTCAAGGATACGTAATATAATATCTAAAGGACCGAAATATCGATTTCCTTCTAAAATTGATTTCAATAAATGTAGAGATGAAATCGCTGCTGCCTTGAATTAATTTGGTAATCGATGGTGTAAACGTGTGTATGTTGAGCATAAAGCTCTTAAGGAATGAAAACTTAGCATTCTGAAATTAGTGATCAAACGCATTTTTTTTTATTCGCAAAATACGAACTTATTACCTCCTAAACCTAAGACGTCTTTACGTCACCTTAAACTAGGTTATCAAGAATTTCATTGGAGGTTGGTTTTGGCTGAAGCTGATCATGTCGCTAACAATGTGGTCGTTGTTTGACGGCTTACTGTGTGTATCACTTCTGTCTTTTTATTTTTGGATGGCCATATGGCCATTTTGTGGGAAAGTAACTGTCCTTATGGCCTTCCTTTGTTTAGGTTTCCATTATGGTCTGGTCGTTTAATGTTTGTATTTCTTTCCCTTTGGTGTCTTTTATGGATGGAGTAAGTTAATTGTATCAATTCCTGATCTTTGTTATACTTCTACTTCACTATGTTAACACTCTTCAGCAAGAACTTGGTGGTACTAAGGCCTATGAACTCAGCCTTTGGCTGTAGAGAGGGCTTTAGTTGTTGACCACATTTATCATTCAGCCACGAAGTTTGCTGTCTGTGTTACAGAAGGCCAAGACAAGCTTCCTGCGTTATATTGGTTACCTAAACTTCATAAAAACCATACAAAGCACGGTTAATTGCCAATTCGAGCTCTTGTACCACCACTGAACTCTCCAAATTATTAACTTCATGTTTTACTGCCATCAAAAAATATGTGAAAAATTATTGCGACAAAGTCTTCGAAAGATCAGGTAGAAATCTGTTTTGGTCTATAAAAAATTCTAATGGAGTTTTAAATAAATTGAAACCCAGGCGTTTTCGTGCTGCTTCAGGTCTGTCTACTTATGATTTGTTTCACCCTTTACACTACACTTCCTCATAATCTTATAAAAGAAAAGCTTAATGATTTAATTGAATGGATATTTTATAGGGAAGACTTCCTCTATCTTGCATGTAATGTAAGAAATGCTTTTTTCACTTCTGAAGAGCATAAAAATTATACTTTATGGTCATGTCAGAGAGTGTGTGAAGCTCTCACCTTTCTACTTGACAATATTTACATAAAATTTGGTACTAAGTTCTTTATATGGGTACTAACTGCGCACCACTTGTGGCTGATCTGTTTTTTGTTTTGCTATAAAAGAGACTGCAGGATGTCCCTTTCTGCTGAAAACCAGTCTGAAATCATTGAAGCTTTTAGCTCCACTTCTAGATATTTGAATGATTTATTAAATAATGATAATACCTATTTCGATGGTTTGATCAGTCAGAATTACCCCCCCCCCCCAGAACTTCAGTTAAATAAAGCAAATTCTTCTGATACCGAGGCCCTGTTTTTGGATTTACATCTATCTATTGTAGATGGGTTTGTATCGTGCAAAATGTATGATAAATGCGATGATTTTGATTTTGAGATTGTAAATTTTCCTTTTTTGGATGGTGATGTTCCTCGTGGGCCATCCTATGGCGTTTATATGTCGCAATTAATTTGATTTGTCAGAGTGTGTAGTCATGTAACTGACTTCAACACTCGTAAAAAATTGTTAACGGCTAATCTTAATCAGGGTTATCGGTACCATAAACTACGCAAAGCCTTTTCAAAATTTTATAGACGCCATTCTGATTTAATTTCGAAATTCAATATTGGACTTAAATCTCTTCTGCAACAAGGTCTGTCGGAACCCGAATTTTATGGTGACTTAGTATATGAATTCAGAAAAATGTATAACCGCAATGACTTCAGCACCCAATTTCGTAAAATCATTCTTCGATATAAAAAGATTGGATACAACATAAATGTTATACGACAGACTGCATGCATGGTAGTTAACCCAATCACGGTTGACAACTTTGCTTCCCTCTTTAATTGCACGCTGGTGGGGCAGGCCTCAGATTCTATGACGGTTTCAACGTAAAGGCTTATTGAGAATTGGAGAGATCTAATTCAAGGTAATATTGGTTGGTGCCTGATGCTCTGTCTCTGGTCTGGCCCATCGGAGTCTAACTGTTGCTTTTCGTTTGCTCCAGCATTTCAGTGGATTCTTGCTATCGAGTCCTCACCGTTGTTTCATCTATGTGGTTGTATGATTATTTGTGTTCACGGAGATGTTGCACTGATTAGTTTAGAGGCCTTCATGCGGACTGAACAAATTATTTGTCTAAATCGCGACGGAAGGAAGGGCGAGGATTGTGGCCACGTGAAATCGATTTAAGCCCCCCAGTGGAATTTGTTTCCGCTAATCGTTCCAAGGCGGTTCTTCTGTTGCGGTTTATTTTTGTTATGATTTGTCGTTGGTGTTTGTGTCGCTTGTGTTATTGTTGGGGCCATCATGGGCATCTTTTTTTTTTGTCTTATATATTTACTTGATCACGTCACTTCGTTCACACGTCCATTTGACGAATAATCTTGTAAATCTAACTTTATGTGGAGAAAATTTGGGATTTGCACGATTATCGGTTATTAATTTCTAAGAGCCGCGGGAACGCTTTTCATGAGTAATATTTTCTTTCTACTTTTAATTTTAGGAAGCCATTGGTGACGGATTTTGTGACGCAGATAATAATCAAGAACATTGTGACTGGGACGGAGGGGACTGTTGCCCATCTACAGTGGAAGACGGCGTTGTTATCACTTTCCCAGAACATTGCCCCGTAGACTGCAAATGCCGAGACCCAGCCGCAGCAGAAAATAAACGTCGTCGTCGACGTCATAAACTAAAGTACAAGGCATTAATGTATGGTGCTAGGACTCAAACAGTTCCTTAATGATTGGAATAGACTTGTGGTGAATGAATGCGAATCCTTTAAGTTCTATGACGGAGGTATGGCCTCAATAGACAAACATCAATGCAAGAATTTTGCGATCTCAAATTATTCAGTTGTGTTGAAACACTTGTCAACGAGGCAAGTTAAGCCATTAACCATTACGATAACTCAGCCGTGCGACATAGCGCATTTTTCACATCTCCAAAATGGCTTTTTTTCTATGTAAAATCCTTGATATTTTTCTTACAAATGCTCAAAACATAGGTTGTGGGTGCTCGTTAGAACCGCCTCAGTGAATTAATTATGACTATCGTCACTGGTTTGCTAATAATCGATTATTGTCTTGAGTATTTAGACACCTCAACTTCTTACACATTTGTTTAAAAATCTGAACAAGTTCATTTTACAACCCGATATTGTGTATAAACATCGCTGGATGGGTGGCAAACAAAGCAAACCCTGATGAGACGCTGATTTCTGCGGCGTCTCATCTGGGTTTACACTGTTTGTTCAGGACTGTCTGTCCAAATACATACAGTAAATTAAAAAGTATAAAATATGGCAGGAGTCATGCTCATACAAACGTGTAAACTTATGACAGTTACCAAATCATCAGTGATTACGAATAAATTATCGATCACAATGGCAGGAATGATAATCGATTATCTTTTCAGCTCTGATTATCCAACCTTATTTAGAAGGGTATTAATTACGCGAACTGCAATAATAATGTGATTCGCGATATTACATGTACACTGGCCGGCGGTGTCTTAGTCGGATTATGAAAACACGCCTATACAAATACACTGTAAGTCTTACGCCGGAAAAACGAATGATGATGATGATGATGATGATGATGATGATGATGATGATGATGATGATGATGATGATGATGATTTCGTGTTTGACGACGCGTCAACCCTCTGTTTGGGTCATAAGCGTCAAGCGGTTAATTACTAAACGGTAAAGGAAAAACGAAATAGTTAAGATGAAAAAAAAATATAGATTGTGGGTACTCATTAGAGCCGCCTCGCTAAGGCGGTTCTATCGAGTTACCACAATCTATGTTTTAGAGCAGAAATAAGAAAAATAAGGTTAACCCCTGTAAACCCCAGTTTTACAATATTAAAGTGGGGTTCAAGGGGGTCAAAACTATATAGGTGTGTTTTCGTGATGGATGCGATCAGGAGGTCGCGAATTCGATTCCTGCCGCATTGCAACATCACTTTGTATCAACTTCCATGATTTTTGTTTCAATGGTCATTCTTTGCCTTCCAGCGTTTCAAGAAAGCAGCTGTCAGATTCTGGCGGAAAATGTACACTGCTATGTTTAGGAAAAGTGCTTTACGAAGGAAAGCATATATAATTTTGATCCCCTTGATCCCCACTTTTATACTGTTAAACTGGGGTTACCAGTGGTAAACCGTATTTTCTTATATCTGCTCTAAAATATAGTTTGTGGGTACTCGCAAGGACCGCCTCGTGTACCCACTACCTATATTTTCAGCTGAAATGCGAAAAACATCACACTTTTACAGCTTAAAATTTTCGCCTTTTTTGGCCGTAAAATTTACAATGTATTTATAAAGGCGTGTTTTCGTAATGGTATCCGGCTTGACATGACTTTACTAATGTTTACCGGGTCGTTAAACTGCAAAACAAAGTAAACCAAACATGTTATCGGTAATCCTGTTTATCAATTGACACGTGTTTTTTCGTTATTATCCCCCCGACCGAATGGGTTCGGGAACATAGCGATCAGCCTGGCGTCCGTCCGTCTGTCCGTCCGGCACGTCATGCGCAAGAACCACAACTCTTGGTGCTGTGGTATTTGAGTAATCTCCCCTTTCAATATAACAGTACGACCACCTTGTGATCACCATATCTCCAATTTTCATTGGGCGACAGGGCTTGAGATGTCATTTCATCTCAATGTCGGGTAAAAGTCCCACAAAATTGGAAGCAACGTCTCCAAAATGACCTTTACAGTGTTGACCGGGACTTTAATCTCAAATCAAACAAACAAAACCATATCTCCAATACCCTTTGAGACGTATTGATTGTACTTGTACAGGTATACAACCCGCCCCCGCCCATAGGGGCTTGAAGAAATATATGGGCTGCACGATGCTTCCACGCAGAGCATAATCCGGCCCGCACACTAGTACTGGTAAACCGCATAGAGGATCCAAGCCTGTCCAGGATCCGCGGTGCGAGGCGGACCGTCCATGCTAATAAACCCTATTGGTTTCATTGGGCGACAGGGCTTGAGATGTCATTTCATCTCAATATCGGGTAAAAGTCCCACAAAATTGGAAGCAACGTCTCCAAAATGACCCTTACAGTGTTGACGGGGACGTTAAACCTCAAATCAAACAAACAAACAAAACAGGTATACAACCAACTTAGATAAGACAAATACTCTCAACAGACAATTTCAGTCCTCCTTCACACCCCTATCACCATTGAGTTTAAGTCAGCTTTCTGACAATGCTCTTAAAAATGGGCTGGCAAATGGCACCATTAATAAAGAATCTGTTCCGGAAGAATATTTACCCAAATTCCGGGAAATGCCTACAATAAACATATCAGCAGCAGGAATTCATAAACTCTTATCAAACTTAAACCCGACCAAAGCCGCCGGCCCAGACGCTCTTAAACCAGTAGTCCTTAAATCCCTTAAACACCAAATAGCGCCCATGCTTCAGGTCATTTTCCAGAAATCACTTTCCAGTGGTCAAATCCCCTCGGATTGGAAGACAGCCGTTGTTTGTCCCCTGTTCAAAAAGGGTGACAAAAGTGACCCTGCAAATTACAGGCCTATCTCCTTAACTTGCATTTGCTGCAAGCTAATGGAGCATATTGTTGCATCCAACCTTACTAAGCATCTCGACAAACATAACATCTTGTATGATCTTCAACATGGATTTAGGGAAAGGAGGTCCTGCGAAACATAGCTCATCAAACTTGTTAATGAGCTTGCTCGAAATCTATCAGCAGGTCACCAGACTTACCTGATACTCCTGGATTTTAGTAAAGCATTCGATAAGGTTAGTCATATTAAATTACTCAACAAACTGCACCAACATGGCATAACCTCAAACACCCTAAACTGGACCAAAGCTTTCCTTTTTGGCCGTACTCAACGTGTAGCCCTAGAGGGGAAACCTCATCCCAAATTCCGGTCACATCTGGGGTTCCCCAAGGATCAGTACTGGGACCGATCCTGTTTCTTTTATACATCAATGACCTACCAGAGCAGATCCACTCACAGGTCAGACTTTTTGCAGATGACACGGCAATATATTTGGCTGTCCGCAGTGATGCTGACTGTACCTTATTGCAAAGGGACCTCAAAAAGCTTGAAACTTGGGAAAAGAACTGGGAAATGGAATTTGACCCGCGTAAATGCCAGGTCCTACACATTTCCCGTTCTAAAGAACCCATTAGACACAATAACATTCTCGACGGTGAAGTCATCCAGGAGGCTGATCATGCCAAGTACCTGGGCCTTGAGTTTAGCCGTGATTTAACTTGGAACACCCACATTCATAACGTGACCACCAAAGCAAATCGGACCCTGGGCTTCATACGTAGGAATATACGCAGCAAACATCAAGGCATACGTGAAACAGCTTATAATACCCTTGTTTGGCCCCAGCTTGAGTATGCCTCCCCTGTGTGGAGCCCATATACCCAGTCAAAAATAAACAAGGTTGAGCAAGTCCAAAGAAGAGCAGCTAGATGGGTCAAACATAACTACTCTTCATATAGTAGTGTGACCCAGATGCTTAATACCCTGGAATGGAGATCATTGGAAAAGAGGCGGGCAGATGCTCGCCTCCTATTGTTCTACAAGATAGTATATGGCCTTGTCGAGATTCCGCTCCCTACATACATCCGACATCCAATCAGAACTACTAAAAACACGCATACTATGCAGTATATTCAAATCCCTACTACAGCCAGTTACTATAATACAGTTTCTTCCCCTTGGCTGTGGTACAATGGAATCACCTTCCTCCTCATGCTTTTGTGTGCTCCGATCTGGATTCTTTCAGATCGACCATATGCACCCTCCATCACCTAATGCCATGAACCGTGAAACATTGTTTTTATCTGCTTTTAATCTCTACTTTACTAACACTGATTTTTACTTTCAATTCTCCTAAAATCTAATACTTTTTCTTCTATCACACTTTTTTTTCTGGCGTGCGCAGCTGCACATAATCCTCGCGAGAGGGTGCTGCAGGATATATAGATAGATACATGAGGTTAAGCATGCGTGTCATGTACAAGAACCACAATTCTGAGTGTCCTCGTTTAAGAGAGTTATCTCCCCTGACAGTATATTCTTGTGATGGCTAAAACTCAAATACTTTTGAGATATATTGCTGGTACTTGCCACAATTGTACATGTATATACAAGGTTGAAAAGGCATTTCATGTGCAAGAACCACAAATCAGTAAACCTGTACTTTGTGCATTGGAAATTTTGGATCTACGTCATGTTGAGAAACGATCCTTTGTATCATTTGGCAAAGATAGTCTCAATAAACATTACCTATTCAAGATATACTATGGGCTTACCAGTGTGTTTTAATTATGTTGCATTTTCTATTTGTGAACAGTCTTCTGAAGGCCATATTGGCTTTTGTTCGAGAGATTTGTCATCTCCTCTGATGGCTATTTTTGGTCACCAGTCAGACGGGCACTCGACCGAGCTACCGAGGCCCTCTTTTGACACATTATTTTTTTATATATGTGTGTATGTATGTCTCTGTATATTTGTATATAGATGTGTTTATCTGTTAAAAGAGGGTCCAGGTTACCCTCTGAATATATTACTTACATTAATGAAATTATGAACTTATAATTAAATCAATACAGTGAAACCACCTAAAATTAAGGGAATGGGAACACCTACAGGGGAGGTAACTCCTTCAAAAATATTTTTGTCTCTCATGTCAATAGGGGTCAACTCTTAAAGGAAAGAATTTGCTTCTGAGGAGCAAATTCTTTCCTTTAAGAGTAGACCCCTTTTTCATTGGGACAGGGCTTATAGAAAAGCGAACAGGAAGTACCAAAAGTTAACTCCCTTTGAAAAATGGCGGAAAAAATCTGCCAGGTGTTCCCATTCTCCTTAAGACTAATTCTGCTATAAAAAGCATATTTTGAAGGGTGCAGTTAATTATTCTTTGTGTTTTCTGTCTACAATGTTCTCTGGTCAGGGGCCACCTTTGGGACTATTCATGAGCGGTCTTAAAGACGACTTTTGAACAATCCCAAAGGTGGTCTTAATATAGGAATTATGTTGTGTTTTTTTTATTTTAAATTTGAAATATAAAATTCGGACTTTCCAATTTCTTATAGAAAGTTATAAGCAAGTACATGGATTTGTAAAGGGGTATTTCTGTTTCAGCTCCATACCAAATATCAAAGACATGGGCCTTGCAGTTTCAGGGAAGAAGATTTTTAAAGATTTCCCTACATAAGTCTATGTAAAACCAAAGGGTCCTAGGGCGGGGGCATCTTTGGCACCAGGGCTATAATTTGAACAACCTTGGTAGAGGTCCACTAGATGAAATTTCACACCAAATATCAAAGACCTAGGCCTTGTGGTTTCACAGAAGATAATTTATAAAGATTTTCCCTATATAAGTCTATGTAAAACCAAAGGGCCCCGAGGCGGGGGCATTTTTGGCCTAAGGGCTATAATTTGAACAATCTTGGTAGACGTTCACTGGATGAAGCTTCCTACCAAATATCAAAGACCTAGGCCTTGTGGTTTCAGAGAAGAAGATTTTTCAAACTTTTCCCTATATAAGTCTATGTTAAACCAAAGGGCCCCAAAGTGGGGGCATTTTTGGCACCAGGGCTATAATTTGAACAATTTTGGTAGAGGTCTACAAGATGAAGCTTCATACCAAATAGCAAAGACCTGGGCCTTGCAGTTTCAGAGAAGAAGATTTTTAAAGATTTTCCCTATATAAGCCCATGTAAAACCAAAGGGCCCCAGGGCGGGGGCATTTTTTGCTCCAGCACTATAATTTGAACAATCTTGGTAGGGGTCCACTAGATGAAGCTTCATACCAAATATCAAAGACCTGGGCCTTGCGGTTTCAGAGAAGAAGACTTTTTTCAGATTTTCCCTATATAAGCCCATGTTTAAACAAAGGGCCCCGGGGCGGGGGCATTTTTGGCCCCAGCATTATAATTTAAACAATCTCGGTAGGGGTTCACTAGATAAAGCTTCATACCAAATATCAAAGACCTGGGCCTTGTGGTTTCAGAGAAGAAGATTTTTGAAGATTTTCCTATATAAGCCCATGTTAAACCAAAGGGCCCGGGTGGGGGGGACATTTTTGGCCCCAGCACTATAATTTGAACAATCTTGGTAGGGTTCCACTAGATGAAGCTTCAAACCAAATATCAAAGACCTAGGCCTTGCGGTTTCAGAGAAGAAGATTTTTTAAGTTTTTGGTGAAAAAAATCTATTTTTGGCTCCTGTGACCTATATGTGCAATGGACCGGAACCATTTTGAAAGGGGACCACCTAAGGATCATTCCTGTGAAGTTTGGTCAAAATCCGATCATTGGTTTAGGAGGAGATGTCATTTGAAGAAATTGTTTACGCACGAATGACAGACAAAAAGTGATCCTAATATAAAACACAAGAGGGCCATGATGGCCCTGGATCGCTCACCTGATCCATAGTGTAACAAGTGGGCCCCAGAGAGGGCCATTATTGGCCCCAGGGCTTTAATGTGCATAATGTTGAGGGAGGTCTTAAAGGTGAAGCTTCATACCAAACATCAACAAAGGCTATAATTAGAACAATCTTGGCAAAGGTCCACTAGATGAAGCTACACATCAAATATCAAAGACCTGGGCCTTGCAGTTTCAGAGAAGATGATTTTTTTATAGATATTCCCTTCATAAGCCTATGCAAAACCAAATGGCCCCGGGGCTATATAAATCTATGTAAAACCAAAGGCCCCGGGGATGGGGCATTTGTGGCCCCAAGGCTATTATTTGAACAATCTTAGTAGAGGTCCACTAGATAAAGCTCCATACAAAATATCAAAGGCCTTGGCCTTGCAGTTTCATAGAAGATTTTTAAAGATTTCCCTATATAAGTCTATTTAAAACCAAAGGGCCCCGGAGCGGGGACATTTTTGGTAACCGGAGCGATAATTTGAAAAAATCTTGATAGAGGTCCACTAGATGCAGCTTCATACCAAATATCAAAGCACCAGGCCTTGTGGTTTCAGAGAAGAAGATTTTTAAAGAGTTTCCCTATATAAGTCTATGTAAAACCATAGGGCCTCAGAGCGGGGGGCATTTTTGGCCCAGGGCTATAATTTGAACAATCTTGGTAGAGTTCCATTAGATCCAGCTTCATACCGAATTTCAAAGTCCTGGGCCTTGTGGTTTCAGAGAAGAAGATTTTTAAAGATTATCCCTATATAAGCCTATGTAAAACCAAAGGGCCCCGGGGCGGGGCCCCTTGCCCAGCACTATAATTTGAATCATCTTGGTAGGGGTCCTTTAGATGAAGTTTAATTCCAAATATAAAAGACCTAGGCCTTGAAGTTTCAGAGAAGAAGATCATTAAAGAGTTTCCCTATATAAGTCTATGTAAAACCAAAGGGCCTCGGGGCGGGGGCATTTTTGGCCCAAGGGCTATAATTTGAACAATCTCGGTAGGGGTCCACTAGATGAAGCTTCATACCAAATATCAAAGTCCTGGGCCTTGCGGTTTCAGAGAAGAAGATTTTTAAAGATTTTCCCTATATAAGGCCATGTAAAACCAAAGGGCCCCGGGACGGGGGCATTTTTTGCTCCAGCACTATAATTTGAAAAATCTTGGTAGGGGTCCACTAGATGAAGCTTCATACCAAATATCAAATTCCTGGGCCTTGTGGTTTCAGAGGAGAAGATTTTTAAAGATTTTCCCTATATAAGCCTTTGTAAAACCAAAGGGCTACGGGGGCGGGGGCATTTTTGGCCCCAGCACTATGATTTGAACAATCTTGGTAGGGGTCCACTAGATGAAGCCTCATACCAAATATCAAAGACCTGGGCCTTGTGGTTTCAGAGAAAAAGATTTTTAAAGATTTTCCCCATAAAAGCCAATGTAAAACCAAAGGGCCCCGTGGCGGGGGCATTTTTTGTCCCAGCACTATAATTTGAACAAGCTTGGTAGGGGTCCACTAGATGAAGCTTCATACCAAATATCAAAGTCCTGGGCCTTTGGTCTCAGAGAAGAAGATTTTTAAAGATTTTCCCTATATAAGGCTATGTAAAACCAAAGGGCCCCGGGGCGGGGGCATTTTTGGCCCCAGCACTATAATTTGAACAATCTTCGAAGGGGTCCACTAGATGAAGCTTCATACCAAATATCAAATTCCTGGGCCTTGTGGTTTCAGAGAAGAAGATTTTTAAAGAGTTTCCCTAAATAAGCCTATGTAAAACCAAAGGGCCCTGGGTGGGGGGCATTTTTGGCCCAAGGGCTATAACTTGAACAATCTGGGAAGAGGTCCATTAGATGACATTAGAGGTCTACAAGATGAAGCTTCATACCAAATAGCAAAGACCTGGCCCTTGCAGTTTCAGAAAAGAAGTTTTTTAAAGATTTTCCCTATATAAGGCCATGTAAAACCAAAGGGCCTCGCGACGGGGGCATTTTTGCCCCAGCACTATAATTTGAACAATCTTGGTAGGGGTCCACTAGATGAAGCTTCATACCAAATATCAAAGACCTAGGCCTTGTGGTTTCAGGGAATAAGATTTTTAAAGATTTTCCCCATAAAAGCCAATGTAAAACCAAAGGGCCTCGCGACGGGGGCATTTTTTGCCCCAGCACTATAATTTGAACAATCTTGGTAGGGGTCCACTAGATGAAGCTTCATACCAAATATCAAATAACTTGGCCTTGTGGTTTCAGGGAATAAGATTTTTAAAGATTTTCCCTATATAAGCCAATGTAAAACCAAAGGGCCCCGTGGCGGGGGCATTTTTTGTCCCAGCACTTTAATTTGAACAATCTTGGTAGGGGTCCACTAGATGAAGCTTCATACCAAATATCAAAGTCCTGGGCCTTGTGGTTTCAGAGAAGAAGATTTTTAAAGATTTTCCCTATATAAGCTTATGTAAAACCAAAGGGCCCCGGGGCGGGGGCATTTTTGGCCCCAGCACTATTATTTGAACAATCTTGGTAGGGGTCCTCTAGATGAAGCTTCATACCAAATATCAAAGACCTGGGCCTTGTGGTTTCAGAGAAGAAGATTTTTTAAGTTTTTGGTGAAAAAAATCTTTTTGGCTCCTGTGACCTAGATGTGCAACGGACCGGAACCATTTGAACAACTTTGAAAGGGGACCACCTAAGGATCATTCCTGTGAAGTTTGGTCAAAATCCGATCAGTGGTTTAGGAGGAGATGTCGTTTAAAGAAATTGTTTACGCTTGCACGCACGCACGCACGGACGCACGACGGACGACGGACAAAAAGTGATCTCAAAAGCTCACCTCGTCACTACGTAACGGTGAGCTAAAAAACTCATCGGGAATCCAGTCCGGTCTCTTATTTAAGTGGAAGCCCCGTGAAAAGCAAAGTGGGGCCGAAGTGTCTAGGTATATGGGGCCGACGTGTGTAGGGGCCGAGGTGTCCAGGGGCCGACCCGTCTAGGGTTTAAATTTTATGTGGAGCCGAGGTGGTTTTGGGGCCGAGGTGTCTAGGGGCCGAAGTGTCTAGGGGCCGAGGTGGTTTTTGGGCCGAAGTGTCCTGTTACCTTTTTTGTTTTGTTTGATTCGAGGTTTAACGTCCCCGTCAACACTGTAAAGGTCATTTTGGAGACGTTGCTTCCAATTTTGTGGGACTTTTACCCGACATTGAGATGAAATGACATCTCAAGCCCTGTCGCCGAATGAAACCAATAGGGTTTATTAGCATGGACGGTCCGCCTCGCACCGCGGTTCCTGGACAGGCTTAGATCCTCTAAGCGGTTTACCAGTACTAGTGTGTGGGCCGGATTCAGCTCTGCGTGGAAGCATCATGCAGCCCATATATTTCTTCAAGCCCCTATGGGCGGGGGCGATAAAAAAAACAAACGAGCATATGCAGTTACGTTTCAATAATTCAAACACATTTTCCCTTTACCGGTTCAAACCCGTTTGCGAGTCTCTGAAATATCCCAACAGGCACACGTCGCTATGGCAACATCAAATCAATGTCGGTGCTACGTCATGACGTTGCACCGACGTAGATGTGACGTTGCATAATGTCATGACGTTATACCGACGTAGATGTGACGTCACAATTATGTCATGTGGCTGCTTGGAAGTTTCCGACACACCACTAAGGGATGATTTAGCGTTTTATTATCCCCTCGCAACAACGTTGCGAATGGGGATATAGCATCGGTGCCGTGCGTCCGTGTGTCCGTGTGTCTGTGTGTCTGTGTGTCTGTGTTTCTGTGTGTGTGTCTGTCCGGAACCTTGTGAGCAGGATAGAAGACACAGTATTCATCGTAGAAGCATCAAACCTTCCACAAATGTTCACCATGTACAGAGGATGAACCCTATTGAATTTCAAGGTCAGGGGTCAAAGGTCAAGGTCACAATGGACTTGACCTTGAAAACCTTGTGAGCAGGATAGAAGACACAGTATTCATCGTAGAAGCATCAAACCTTCCACAAATGTTCACCATGTACAGAGGATGAACCCTATTGAATTTCAAGGTCAGGGGTCAAAGGTCAAGGTCACAATGGACTTGACCTTGAAAACCTGGTGAGCAGGATAGACGACACAGTATTCATCGTAGAAGCATCAAACCTTCCACAAATGTTCACCATGTACAGAGGATGAACCCTATTGAATTTCAAGGTCAGGGGTCAAAGGTCAAGGTCACAATGGACTTGACCTTGAAAACCTTGTGAGCAGGATAGAAGACACAGTATTCATCGTAGAAGCATCAAACCTTCCACAAATGTTCACCATGTACAGAGGATGAACCCTATTGAATTTCAAGGTCAGGGGTCAAAGGTCAAGGTCACAATGGACTTGACCTTGAAAACCTTGTGAGCAGGATAGACGACACAGTATTCATCGTAGAAGCATCAAACCTTCCACAAATGTTCACCATGTACAGAGGATGAACCCTATTGAATTTCAAGGTCAGGGGTCAAAGGTCAAGGTCACAATGGACTTGACCTTGAAAACCTTGTGAGCAGGATAGAAGACACAGTATTCATCGTAGAAGCATCAAACCTTCCACAAATGTTCACCATGTACAGAGGATGAACCCTATTGAATTTCAAGGTCAGGGGTCAAAGGCCAAGGTCATAATGGACTTGACCTTGAAAACCTTGTGAGCAGGATAGAAGACACAGTATTCATCGTAGAAGCATCAAACCTTCCACAAATGTTCACCATGTACAGAGGATGAACCCTATTGAATTTCAAGGTCAGGGGTCAAAGGTCATGGTCACAATGGTCTAACATATTCAGATTGGATTTTCATGTTAATGAATGGTATGCAGTTGCGAGGGGATGCTACGCTTGCGTTGCCTTGTTATTATTATTTTCTTTTTTGTTTCTTTGTTGAAAATGTGTTTACTCAATAGAACCTCCTCACAAGAACAAACAATTTACTAATTTATTTCACCGAAACTACAATAAAAGATCACCATACATTATTTCCACCCCATTATACAGAAAATTCTAATATCAAGACCTCTTTTGGGACTGTTCAAAAGTGGTCTTAAAGACCACTTCTGAACAGTCCCAAAAGTGGTCTCTGGATGTAGGAACCACAAAGACAGAACAACCAGCTGAAACCTTTTTATACATGGTTTAAATTTTACTGCCTATCTTTACAAAGGGTTTTGATTAATCCTCAGTTGCTCCCCAACTACCCCAGTCTCAAAGCCGTTTTCATTACGCAAACACGCCTGTACAAATACATTGCCACCTTTATTGCCGAAAAATTGAAAGTTTTATGATATAAAATTGTGATTTTTCTTATTTCCACGCCAAATATAGATTGTGGGCACTCGTTAGAACCGGCTCATCGAGGCGGTTCTAACGAGTACCAACAATCTATATTTTAGAGCAGAAATAAGAAAAATAAGGTATACCCCCGGAAACCCCAGTTTTACGATATAAAAGTGGGGTTCAAGGGGGTCAGAATTATATAGGCGTGTTTTCGTTATGCATGCGCCAAGGCGTTTGAGCGACTGTATCTGGTCTGTGCTTGAAGTACACTGTATTCAGGTTTTTGATGTTTCGAAAAAGAAACAGCCTTTGTTAGAGACAAAAACAGGACTCCATTGTTTTATACGTGAATACTGCAAACGGAGGGCAGAAACATCCTCTCATTAAGGAGGGTACTAGTAAGGTTATGCCAACAAGTGTTGTTATAAACCAAATTTTTATTACTCCATTTTGAAAAAGAAAGGGTTTATTGGTTTACATCTGTTCTTCTATCCGTCTGCCATCCGGCCGTCCGACTTTCCGTCCCGTTCCGCGTGTCCCTCTATAAACCTTTATCTTTAACAAACATTTCTCGTACAAAAATTAAAACTAGAATCCTAAAACTACGCAGATTATACAATCTTGATGATCTGTAGGTGCGCATACATTTGCTCGCAATGCAATTGCTCACAAGACCGTTGCTCACAAGACAATTGCTCACAAGACATTCGCCCACAGCATTAATGGAAAATAAGACAATTGATTTAACAATTATTCCAAACTAAACGAATGCCGTGGCCAGATGCATCCAGGGAATCTTCGAGTGTCCTGGTCTCGCCGACAAAGTCTCTGAACGTAGTCTGACGTCTCTTTAAGTTCAACATGTGCCCTACCATTCAGCTTCTTAGGAAGTTGTCCACTGCAATTTCGCGTTATCTGTATGCTGACAAGAGAGTAGTCCCTGCGTATGCCATCCACAGCTGTCCAGAATCAAGGATTGTGATGTTCAATAAGCAGGGAGAAAGAAGTGTTCTATCCTTCGCAGTAATTGTTAATACGGCCCAGACCTTCCAAAGTAGCCTCGTGAACATTCCAACAATGAATAGGAAATCGAGGTAGGATGTGTCTACATGTAATAAGAAATGGTGCTGAATGCCCATTAGGCTTCACTTGTCCTCGAACCCGACGATAAGACCCATCCACATAGGTAGAGTCAAAATACTCTAGAAGCCGCTCCAGTCCTTTAAGGGCGTGACCCTTAAGGGTATTGCATGTCATTCTGTACCATCACGAAATCACGCCTATATAATTCTGACCCCCTTGAATCCCACTTGTATATAGCAAAACTGGGATTTACATGGGTAAACCTTGCTTTCCTTATTTCTGCTCTAAAATATAGATTGTGGGTACCCGTTAGAACCGCCTCAATGAGGAACAGAAATATGGAAAAAATATCACAATTTTTCCTCTTAAAATTTTCGTTTTTTGGGTCAAAAATTAACAATGTATTTGTATAGGCGTTTTTTCGTAATTTCTGTCCCGAGGAAGAAATGATAAACCGTCAAGCATCCCACACAACTGGTAGTTCTGTTGACTCTTACCGGCAAAGAAAGCACGCACACAGAAACAGAAAATCCATTACGATAACACACCCGTGCGACATAGTGCATTTTTTCTCATCTCCAAAATGGCTACTTTTCTAATGAAATTCCTTGATATTTTTCTTATTTCTACTGCAAACATAGGCTGTGGGTGTTCGTTAGAACCGTCTCATTGAGGCGGTTTTAACGAGTACCCACATCTTATGTCTTGGAAAGAAAACTAATGTATACCCCCGTAAACCCCAGCTTTCTCTATACAAAGTAGGGTTTAGTGGGGGTCTTCGTTTCACGGACTTGTTATCGAGAGGTTCAAATCAATCAAAACCTTGACGAGCGCGTCTCCCGCAAATATTGAACGAATGCAGGAAGTTATCCATTTGACTTCGATAGCCACTATTCCCCATTGGCTGATACAGATGAGATTTCCTTCTTGTATTTGCCTTGTTTTGCAGTAAAAGACTGTACGAGCAGCTTTGTTTGTGATGCTACGTTTTTGTGGCCAAGTAATGAAACCTCGGATCAGATTTATATTGGGTTCGAGATAAAACCAAAGCAATGGGACCACTGTCTGGTCAACTGCCTCTTAGTTTTGTTTTGTTTGAGTTGAGGTTTAACGTCCCCGTCAACACTGTAAAGGTCATTTTGGAGACGTTGCTTCCAATTTTGTTGGACTTTTACCCGACACTGAGATAAATGACATATCAAGCCCTGTCGCCCAATGAAACTAACAGGGTTTATTAGCATGGACCGTCCGCCTCGCACCGCGGTTCCTGGACAGGCTTAGATCCTCTAAGTGGTTTACCAGTACCAGTGTGCGGGCCGGATTCAGCTCTGCGTGGAAGCATCGTGCAGCCCATATATTTCTTCAAGCCCCTATGGGCGGGGTTGGGTCCTGAATCTGTTTCATTAAACCCTAAATGTCTGTATTTTCTGGTTTAATATGTTCTAGAGAGGGTTTTGCCAGTGTCCCATTACATGAACCAAGTCCATGCTTAACAAACAACCCTCTTTACACACCATTATGAATCCAGCGACCGGAAAAGCGCAGCTAATACTAACGGTTGTATGGATTTCGAACGAACGCGATGTGCGGTCGGTCTAACTTAATTGGTCACGTGAACAATTATGAAAACACACCTATACTAATATATTGTAAATTTTACCGCCTAAAAATGAAAATTTTCCGACAAAAATAGTGATATTTTTCTTATTTTTGCTCACAATATAGATTGTGGATACTTGATAGAACCGCCTCCATGAGGCTGTTCTAACGAGTGCCCACAATCTATATTTTAGAGCAGAAATAATAAAAATAAGGTTTACCCCTGCAAACCCCAGTTTTTTCTCTATAAAAGTGGGGTTCAAGGGGTCAAAATTATATAGGCGTGTTTTCATGATGCAAACGCTTTTGATCGATTAATAAAGAATCCACTCAATAATGCCCCACAGTTCAAAGTCTGTATTACAAAATTTAAATGTTGTTGGGAAAATGTTTTTCCGAATGATGGTTTCACGACTGTGGTAGGAATTTACTGTTAGGTTAGTCATTTTAGCACCAAAAGACCCTTAACCTCAAACAAACTCCTTCACACGTATTGCGCATTTCTTTCAGATGCTGAGTATGGCAAATTGGTATATTCCAGTTATTCATGGATATGCCCGAAGTGCGAGGTTTTCAATTTTTCTCACTCGTTCTTCAACGACATTATAGAACTGGAACAAAAATAACAATTTTGAACCTCTGTCAAAGGAAAAAGGAGTTAAATCTCCGACTACTGACATGAGAAAAGCCGAATTTTGTAAAAGGTTTGAAACTTTGCAGTATGAACATTAACGGTTTAAGAGGAAAAATACTTTAACTTTTAGCTTTCCTCGATACTCACCAACCACATATTTTGGCTATTCAGGAAACAAAGACTGACAGTTCAATTATAACTTCGGAGCTTTTCCCTGAAACTTGTGAATACAGTGTCTACAGGAAAGACAGAAACACGCATAGTGGCGGGGTGATGTTGCTCGTTCACAGACATCTCTCACATGCCATTCATGGAACTGGAAAACGACTCGGAATCTGTTTGGGTCAAGGTTTTTGCAACCAAATCTTCTCACTTTATAGCAAGTTGGTATCGACCACCTAACGACACAGTCTAAAACTTCCAGTTATGTAAAGATCAGCTTGATCGCATTAAGTCTCAGAATAAGGGTTAAAAACTTCCCGCAGTACATGCCCTAAGTGACTTCAACTTCAGGCAGATTGTTTGGCCAGATGAGTCCGTCAGAAGAACAAATATCGATTGACATTATGGATGATTATGGCTTAGAACAAATTGTTAGCTTCCCTACTCGAGATGAGAACACTTTGGATTTGATTCTTACAACTTTACCAAGACAATTTGAAGATATTCAGTATTTAGACAAACTAATTTATCATGAAATTGTTTCTGGATTTGCAAAAAAAAAGTCTTCGTACCACATATAAAGAAAGCTCGTAGAAAGGTGTATTTATATCAAAAGGGTGACTATGAAACTATGTGTAAGGATGCCCTAAAATTGGCAAAAGAGAAATACTTTAATGGTCATTCAGACGCTCGGTTTTGATAAAGTAGAAGTGGAGGCAATGGTCAGGAATCGATACAATTAACCCACAGCTCCCCTCAGAGACACCAAAGGGAAAGAAACACAAACATGAGACAACAGACCCTAATGGAAACACCAATAGCAGAAAGCCAAAAGGACAGTTACCCTCCCACAAAATGGCAAATAGGCTATCCAAAATAAAATAATATAAGCGACACAAACACCCAAAGACAAACCATAACAAAAATAACCGCGACAGAAGAACCGCCTTGGAACGGTCAACGGAAACGAATGCCACAGGGGGTGGGGGGGGGGGCTTAAATCGATTTTACTTGGCCACAATCCTTAAAGTTTTTAAGCTTCGTCCGAAAAGCATATCCCCTCCAAAACTCACAGGTCTGTATCTCCATTTGTTTGGATCACACCAGAAATACGAAGAAAGATTCGGAGTAGAAATAAGATTCATGCTAAGGCAAAAAAAAATATGGGAAGAAGCCAGAAGAAAGACAGAAAAAGAATCCCACCCCTATATGAAAGAGGCGGGAACGGGGTTGCTGAATCGGACTCTGAAATGACAGGGGAATTAGTTGGTCAGTTCAATGATGCGTTTAATAAACCTGAGTTCAACGAGTTTCCATTGACTGGAAGATCGGTCCCTTCCATGGAAAATAGTGTTGTGTCCTAGGCGGGAGTGATCAAGTTACTTTAAAGGCTTGAACCCGCCTGAAGCTTTAGGACCTGATTAGCTTCATACCATGGTCCTGAAGGAACTACAAATGAGTTAGGTCCAGTTTGTGCTCATCTTTTCGAACAATCTCTCGATGCGGGTGAAAACCCCAAAATGGAGACAGGGCTCTTGCTCGTAATTATCGCTCGTAAGATTCTGATTCTGACAAATGTTATCAGTATTTTCAAAATAAGTGAGGTGTCCCGACATACCGAAAAAAATCCCTAAAATATTCCCTGGCGAAATTGACTTTTTGGGTTAAAATGTTCAAAATTTGAATAAAACTCGCTCAAAAGAGGAATAATAAAAAATCATTAAACTTTAACTTTGAAATAAATGAAAAATAATAACAAATAAACTAATTGTTTACATGTAGCAATACAAATGTTTTTCGCCAGGGAACATTTTTTCAGCTCACCGATGAGCTATTATGATCGCCCTGAGTCCGGCGTCCATCGTGCGTCTGTGCGCCGTGCATCGTCAACAGTTTACTTAAATAACATCTCCTCCTAAACCGGTGAATGGATATTGAAATAATTGATAAGCATGTACCTTGATTGACCGTCTACCAAAATTGCTTAAATGGTTTCGCTCCGTTAAATAAAATGACCGCCTGAGCTAAACGTAGAAAATCCTTTAAACGGCATCTCCTAGCCCACTGACCCGATTTAAAAATAATTTCACAGAAATATTCCTGGAGTAGCACTCTAGTAAAATTGCTAAAATGGTTTCGCTCCGCTGAACAAATTGGCCGCCAGAGCTACAAATAGAAAAATATTTAAACGACCTCTTCTCCTAGCCAAGCGGTCTGATTTCAAAATAATTTCACAGAAACGTTTTTTGGGTTACTCTCTACCAAACTGTCTAAAATGGTTACGCCCGCTGAACAAAATTGCCTCCAGATCTAACATTAGAAAATCCTTTAAACGACATCTCCTATCCCGCTGGCCTGATTTCAAAATAACTTCATAGAAATGTTCCTTGGGTGACCCTCTAGCAAAACCGCTCAAATGGTTCCAACCGGCTAAACAAAATGGCCGCCAGAGCTAGCAATAGATTTAAACGACACCACCGAGCCCACTGGCCCGATTTCAAAATAATTTCGCAGAAATGTTCCTTAGATGTCCCTCTGCCAAAGTCGCTGAAACGGTTCCGCTCCGCTGAACCAAAAAAAAATGAAAAAAAAAAAAAAAAAAAAAAAATAAACGGCATCGCCTCCTGGCTCAGTGACCCGATTTCATAATAATTTCACAGAAATGTTCTTGGATGACCTTCTACCAAACTTGCTAGAATTGTTCCGCTCCTCTGAATAATATGGTTGCCAGAGTTAAAAATATAAGAACCTTTAAACGACATCTCCGCTAAGCCCACTGGCCTGATTTCAGAATGATTTCACACAAATGACCCTTTAGTCACCATGGGCCAAAATTGCTAAAATCGTTTCGCCCTGCTGAACAAAATGACCACCAGGGCTAACAATAAAAAAAGATAAACGACATCCCTCCTAGCCCACTGGCCAAATTTCAAAATCATTTCATAGAAATATACCTTGAGTGACCCTCTACCAAAATTGCTAAGTTGGTTCTGTCCTGCTGAACTATATTGACGCCGGAGCTAATAATAATAATAACCTTAAATTGGCATAGCCTCTTGTACCACTGTCCCGCTTTCAAAATAATTTCATAGAAATGTTCCATGGGTGACTCCCTACCAAAATCCGCTCCACTGAACAAAATGGCTGCAAGAGCTAAAACACAAAAACATTCTTTAAACGACATCTGTTCCTAAGCAATTGACCCAATTTCAAAATAATTTCACAGTAATTTTTTAATGGCCGTTACTCAAATCGTTCCACTCTGCTGAACTGAACAAAATGACACCAGAGCTGATTATCGAAAACAACACTTAAGGGGATGGGTACACCTGTAGGTGGGGGGGGGGGGGGGCAGATCTTGCAAAAGTATTTTATCTCCACTGTCAATAGGGGTCAACTCTTAAAGAAAAGAATTTTCTGCTGAGGAGAAAATTCTTTCTTTTAAGAGTTGACCCCTTTTTCCGTGGAACAGAGCTTAAAGAAAAGCGAACAGGAAGTTCCGAAAGTTATCTCCTTTTGAAAAAGGGTGGGAAAAAACTGCCAGGTGTTCCGATTTCTCTTAAATGACAGCTTCTCGGCCAATTAAAGGCCTGCTTTCAAAATTACGACATTCGCGGGATGTTCCACTTATGCATCTTTGGCAAAATTGCTAACAGAAATCATTCTGCGAGAGCTGAAAATAGCAAAATCTTTAAACAACTTCCAGGCCAATGACACTTTTCCAAAATAATTTCACAGCAATATTCCTCTAATGTTGATAAAGGGCAGTCCAAAGAAAAAAATGGTTTCCAAACCTAACACTAGACACAAAAATCTTTGTTCCACATGTCCTATACCTAGTGACACCTTTACTTCCATAAGCTATGAAATGTCTTGGACTCAGGTGAGCGAATCAAGGCCATCATGGTCCTCTTGTTTTTCTGTAAGTCAGGACACCTCACTGACTTTGAAAATAGTACATGTAATTATTTTGCGAAGGAATTTGTTCAGGTTCACAGCTATTTTGACAGGCCTATGTTGTTCTGTCACAGCTTTTCTGTTGTTCAGCTTGATAATGTATTCATACGCGCTTTAAATAAAATTTCATCTTGTTCTCTTGTAACATGATCATCATCATTCGTCATCGAGTATTCACTCAGTCAACATGTCTTATCCTATGAAGGAATACCGACTACCAGAACCTCTGGGCCCAGGATTACAATCGTTTCTTAAGTTAAGGTCGACGTAACGATTTAAGGAGGAATTCTAATCTTAGTAAAGTATTTCCTTAAAAAGTGCATTCGAAAGCCACCTATTTCATTTACTTAGCTAAGTATTTAACTTCGGATGAAGTCGTAATTTTGACGGAAATTTTCACGAAGATTAGCACGTTAAGTTTCAATTACACATTGATGTAGGCGGCTCACAATTTTCCCGCGATCTGTCAAAATCACTTCTTCTGCTTGAATGAATGGAAACAATAGAAAATATGATGGTTTAGTTTCCATTTCACTACATAAACCATGAAAAATGTTCTATACACTATAAAACGTGTTTCATTGAAGGATCACACTCGATCTCGATTTGTGCGGACAAATACTGGTCACAATGTAGCACCACGACATATTTAAAACGCTGTTTCTACGGAGTCCCTTTAGAAACAAGAAATCATACTAGATTTGAATATGTAAGACTCGGTTTTATGGAGTCTTTTTTGAATTGAGGTTTAACGTCCCCGTCAACACTATGTAGGTCATTTTGGAGACGTTGCTTCCAATTTTGTGTGACTTGTACCCGACACTGAGATGAAATGACGTCTCAAGCCCTGTCGCCCATTGAAACAAAAATGCATACATGCAGTGGAGGGTCTGACTCACACCACTTTGCATGGGCAGGCTTAGTCCTTTTAAGCTGTTTACCAGTACTCGTGCCAGTGTGGTCAGTTTCAGCTCTGCATCGAAGCACCATGAAGCTAAATCTGTTTCTTCAAGCCCCGAGGGGCGGGGGCGGAATCAGTTTTATGGAGTCTGTCCATCAAGCCGTTAGGCATATTGCATAATATTCAAAAACAATCTGGTAGAGTCGATAATTAAGAAAATAAATATAATCTGCGCTATGGTGAAGAACAGGGAAGACTCCCGCAGAAACCAACCCGCACTAATCCCAGCTACAATATTGGTTTCGGTTGTCATTATTATACATGTATGTAGTTGATATAGTCATTAAGGACCAGATCAAACATCGTGCAGACAAACACGGAGAAAACCGTAGCTCCAGTCGGAGTAGAAAATAAAATGGGATATAAAATCACTGTACATTCGATCTTGGATTTTCCCGTCTTTTATAGGAGTGAGGTCCTTATCTGCGAATAACCTTACAGTTGGTGAGACATAAAGCGCTCACTCACTCACCTCACAATCACTCACATGCCCGAGCTTACAAGGGAGGTGGTACGCCTCAAATTTATTGTTCATTGAGCATTTCAAGGCAGGGAGAAGAAGCATATGACTGGCTGTGGCCAATATCAGTTAGACGCCTTACACATCACCTTTGCCTCACCCAACCAGCACCAGCCGACCACACGCGACCTCCAGTAAACCGCTTAGAAGGTCTAAGCCTGGCCAGGCAAAGAGGTGCAAGTCGGGCCGTCCATGCATATAATTCATTGGGCGACAGGGCTTGAGATGTATTTTCCTCTCAATGTCGGGTAAAAGTCCGACAAAATTGGAACTAACACTTCCAAAGTCAAACCTAAATAGTGTTGCGAGGACGTTAAATCTCAAAATAATAAAACAAAAGTTCTTTGTATTTCATAAATTTTGATATCGAGAATCTTACACAAATGGTCCTTTCATATGAAAGTTACGAAACGGTCCTTCGAATTGGATTTTAAATTGGATTTTATTGCCTTTACCGTGACCATTTGCCCAGCAAATGTACATCGTTGACATACGTTACAGTTGTTGACGCCAAAATAGTAATTATTTACATTTCAAGTGTAAAGCCTAATGTAAACTTATAGAAAACAATGCCGTTCATATTTCCATGAACGCATCGAGTCACATGATTTTCAATGACGTCAGGTGACACCAGTCTAAACCATGGTTCTCTATGATCTCATTGGGCGTTGACGACGACAATGCTGTTCCGCTCTTTGTAGAAAAACAGCATGTTAATGTTTTTCAGCTTTAACAGTTTGCCTTATAAGCATTTTTCCCCCAGTGATGAGGAAAAAGATTGAAAATATAAGAAATATTTTTTTTTCGATGTTCATGAAGAGATGAACGACAGCGGGTCGCTAGAAAAGTTTATATGAACCCCTCGGAGTTCATTTGCTTTGCAGGCGACCCTGTTCGTTCATACTTTCATGAACAGCAGAAAAATAAAAGTCATTTCTTGATTGCACGTGGCGTCATATTATTTCATGACACTGAATATAGAGACGGCATATCAACGTTGTGAACATTGTATGAGTAAAAGTAGCAGGACATGCGTAAGCGTAGCAACATGGACCCGATGTGCCACAGGATCAGTTTTTAAATAACAGACAAAAGTGTTATAGGCCAGCCAGCCACCCCCCCCCACCCACCCACACACCTGTCGGCCCCGCCCACCCATTGGGGCTTGAAGAAATAAATGGGCTGCATGACGCTTCCACGCAGAGCTGAATCCGACCGCATACGAGTACTGGTTACCCACTTAGAGGATCTAAGCCTGCCCAGGCAAACCGGAGCGAGTCGGACCGTCCATGCTTATAAACCCTATTGGTTTCATTGGGCGACAAGGCTTGAGGTGTCATTTCATCTCAATGTCGGGTAAAAGTCCCACAAAATAGGAGCAACGTCTCCAAAATGACCTGTATAGAGCTGACGGGAACGATAAACATCAAATCAATCAATCAAACATACACACATCTACCCTGACAAAACAACCAAGTCCTTTAAGACCCCCTTTTGCTTGTAAGAACCTTCCTACACCAAACAATAAATTGTTGCCCTGTCACCAGTATTATAGAGTATTATGTAAAGGGGAGTCTATTCGTCGAAAATTTTGATACACCAAGGGAGAAATACACCCAAGTAGTATAATACCTCATCGCCAAGTCGACTTGCGCCACAGGGAGGAAAAAAAAAGTGGCTCGACCGGGACCCGAACCCAGGGCCTCTCGCATATGGTGCAAAAATCTACCGTCTGAGCTACCGAGCATGACTGGTAATTTCGAGCAAATAAAAGCTCTCATGTTTGCCGTTGTTGATATATACATTCGTGTGTCAAGGTCAAATCTTAAAAGTTGAGGTACCTACCTGGGTTACCTTAAATATTTAAGTATTTTCTTTGGTTAAGTATCGACTTAAACGAAAGAAATTCTTTGAGATTCAGTTTATACGACAATTAAGTAAATACTTAGTTTAAGTAGGTACTTAAAATTTAAGTACGCATTGTAATCCTGGACCCTGGTAGTCTTCTTGAAGTCCTGTCGACTTCATGGCGTGCCTCACGTACACACAGAACTTGAGCCGCAGAGGGTAGCTGTCTCCCTCACCTGGGACTTGAGCCTTCCAGCTCCTGAAAGACCCAGGAAACCAGCAACACAGATCCGGCCACAGACCTGGCAAGCAGCGCCTCCAAGAGAAGAGATCGTGACAACCGCACCAGCGACGATTACTTTTCAGCGCCAGCCAACAACCGACGCCGCACCAGCGCCCGCCGCACCCACCATCCAGCTACCGACGCTCCCGCCAACGTCGTCATCGCCAGCACCAGCTCATCCCCAGCCCGAAGAAAGTCCACAGCCAGCGACCACCGTTCCATCACCCACAGAGAGACCACCCCCGCCTAAAGCACAACGACGCTCGTCACCAGCCCAACCCACTAGAAGAGGGAGGATCTGGACATCGGAAGAAAAAGACTTCGAGAAGCTGCCACCCAACCCACAACAACCATGGCATGAGAAATACCACCTGGGTAGAGCCTGGATGGCAGCTACTTCCGACTCCCCCACCACCATCCTAGAACTGCACCGCCTGAAAAGACCTAACGAAACGATCAACGTGGACCTTGCCGTATATGCCTTCAAGACTAAAGATACGCCCATCTTCATAATTTACAAGGGACCCACCTCAAAGTACTACGACGAGCACATCTACAATTCCATTGAAAAACGCACCGAAGAGACCCCCCTGAACAAGAAGAAAACCCGGAAGGTCCTCAAGCTATTCCTAGATACGGCGATGACGGAGGGAGTGGTAGTTAGGAGGGCGCATCCCTCTTAAACCTGCACCGGACCGAGATCGTGAACTTAGGGCCGCATGTCCGAAAACCCTGTTTACCATGGGTATTGCAAGGCTACTTCATGTGTAGCCAGTCCGACGCCAATCACGCGGCCCTAAGGGAGAGCAACATGACCTAGTTTGCTCGGGCGAAACAGAGAAATCGCGATTTGCAGCCGAAATTGGCATTGATTTCTCTGTTGCTTCATGCCCACTTTCGACCTGGCGTTCAAAATTCAAAATTAAAGTGCTTCTATTTTACTAAGGGAAGGGCACTGGCAGATCAGCACGATTCGTATTCCGCTGACCACTGCCGCGATTCGCAGCCCAGAAGCACTAAAAACTTAGCCTCCTTGCCTTTCACCTCTACCACGGCCAGACGGGCAATGGCTATGGAACACGATTTGCAGGTCGGAATTGACCAGGTTCCATAGCCGCGATTGACAGCCCACAACTATTTGGAAACTATGTCAAAAACCACGGTAACTTACAGACCACTTTCACCTTTATTGCACGGCGACTGAGGCGAGAGGAGTACACCGGAATTAGTGTACAACTCCATGCGAAAGCCTTTCATAAAGTGGGAAAACTAATCCTGGACACGTTCTAGGGGTAGCCCCTATGTGCTTATAGCGCCCGGTTACCTTAAAAACCAGTTCAGTCAGTCAGTCTCTTGTAAAAATTGTTACATTATCTGAGCATAGACGTAGGTTGTTAATCCATAAAATGCCAATCACGTCAATTGTCGTCTGCTCTGTCGTCTGCCAAGTACTTTAAAATTAGTTTTTGCAAACAGTGTGGACCCAGATAAGACTGGATCTCTAAGAGCAATCAGATCTGGGTCCACACTGGTTGCCTGTATGCAAAATATTTTTTAAAGTTTGCAAAATGATTCAGCAGAAGACATAAGGAGACGACATTTTATGATGTAGTTTTTCTCAGCGTCTTAAGGGGAGGATTGACGCGTCGTTAAACACGAAATCATCATCAACGTCTTAAGGGGTAAGTGCAAAAAGATGTATAATTTGTCGTTTGCGAAATAAATAGAGGATCTTACACTCGTGGTCATTTCAAATGATATTTATGAAACTCGCCAAAGGCTCGTTTCATAAATTTCATATGAAATGACCACGAGTGTAAGATTCTGTTTATCATATGACCACTTTAAATTGGATTTCATTGCCTTTGAATTCCACAATTTTTCCACAAAAATGCATTGCTGACACGGACGTCGTCATGACGTTACTTAATCCCGCCAAAGTGTTATTACACGTGTGGTCATACGATTTTTATCACACGACGTTATCCACTGCTTATCAATGACGTCATAATTGAGCCCCGCCAAACGAATTGGTGTCTTCGAGCATTCCGTCATGACAAATTTTAACTGCGCATGCCCAGCCACAGGGGCCAGGGATATGGCTTTCTGTCCGTAGGTTCCACTTGATTCACTGCTTGAATGAGCGAGCAGCGAAGGTTCTGGCGAGACTGTGCGGATGCGCAGACTCGCCTGAACCTTCGCTGCTCGCATAGGCGATAAGTACCAAAATCGCTTGACTGGGCCCATATGATAAATATAATTACTTGTTAACGCTGAAGTATGAAAAAGGGCAACATCAAATTTACGAGATGTGTGTGTCAGCTGTAGAAGACCAACCAATCCATTAGTTATGTTAAAGATAAGCAGGAAGAAACACATAAATGGAATATCTGTTTATATCAGTAAGACTTGCAATTAGGACGCATCAAGCAAAAGTTCGACTTCGGGCATGCCCACTGACCGAAGAGTTTAATTCTAACTTTTCGAAATATATAATTTCCTTGTTTGCATGATTTTTTTACGAGAATGGAAAATCATATAATGCAAAGCGAAGACTCTGATCAGATTGCGCACATGCGCAAGCTGATCAGAGTCTTCGCTGTGCGCACATACTAATGAAAAAAGACACACTTTTGTTTGAAACGACCCAATTAATTTTGATATATAGACAAAACACAAAAGTCGGATTCAGTGTTAATTTTAGAACGACCCTCGAGAAAATTTAAAGGATGACCGTGAAGCACGATCAGCTAGTGTCTTCTCATATCATATGAGCCTATTATGGGGACTCATGTTAGACTTAATTTGTACACCGTAAGTCCTTCAGTTTGGATCAAATCTTCATGAAACTTACATAATGAGTAGACTTTGGATAACACCTGAGATAAGTTCCACGTACGTCGGCTTATCAATCCTCTTTGTTACTAAAAGCATCTATTCTTTACCATTTCATCGGCATAACTCTTATACAATGTATAAAGTCTCCCAGAGGGAAGGAAAATATGATTAATTTTACATATTCACTCAATTTTGTATGTAAAAAAAATGTATGTAAAGTGGATATGTAAAAATAACTCTTATAGTTTGTATAGGGTAATCCTGAAACTTGTTATTGGCCATTTTGGCCTTTTGGCTTTCCGCTATTGATGTTTCGATTAGGGTCTAGTTATTATTTCCCTTCCCTTTGGTGTCTCTGATGGGCGGGGTGGGTTCATTGTATCGATACACTTCTATTTTTAGACACTCTTAGCGGTTCACCAGTCCTCTGCGAGATCGCCCCACAACAGTTCATCACGAAAACACGCCTATATAATTTTAACCCCCTTGAACCTCACTTTTATATCGTAAAACTGGGGTTTCCGGGGGTATACCTTATTTTTCTTATTTCTGCTCTAAAATATAGATTGTTGGTACTCGTTAGAACCGCCTCGATGAGGCGGTTCTAACGAGTGCCCCCAATCTATTTTTTGAGCAGAAATAAGAAAAATATTACAATTTTTCACCATAAAATTTTCATTTTTTCGGCGATAAAGGTGGCAATGTATTTTTATAGGCGTGTTTTCGTAATGACTGTCAATGACCGAGTCCTTAAGCAACAGTCTATTTCCAGCTGACAAGTTCAAAAACTGACCAGGTCAGGGTTATGTGCTATTGATTACTGAATCACCCTTGTCATCATTTGATCAGTTATTTCTGAAACTTGCAGATACCGGTGAAAGTGACACATTCTCTAGGGCCATGGCATGGTTGTCGGTTATGTCAGTCCATCCTTCCATTTGCCCATTTGCACCTTAGACCAGGAATATCTCTGCATGCTGATTTAACCTGTAGTATGTCACAAATCCATAGATTGATGACAAATATTGATATGATGTGTGACCTAGTCCGTCTTCTCAAATTTCGCTTTACATGGTCTCTGACTAGAAGCTTTTAGGGACGCTCGTTCCGTTTTTATTGGATATCCCTAGACGTTGCTTGATACTGACCTCGTTTTAAGCACAGTTGATCACTAACGACCACCATGATTCTCTTATTTCTTTATCTTAAGGGGGATTGGTACACCTTCAGGGGAGGTAACTCCTGCAAAAGTGTTTTGTCTCGCATGTCAATAGGGGTCAAATCTTAAAGTATTGCTCCTGAGGAGCAAATTCGTTACTTTAAGAGGAGACCCCTTTTTAGTGGGACAGGGCTTGTATAAGGCGAACAGGAAGTTTTGAAAGTTGTCTCCCTTTTTATTCTTCTGATCCTGCATTCGTCGAGTTGTCTTATGTTCTTCAGTCAGCAGTCGCATTTGTGTCCTCCCTGTTACTTATTCTGTGGGCGTTGTGTTCTTTGTTGCTGCTGTTTGTTTATTTTTTCTTGTTGTGCCTTTGGATTTTAATGTTTCAACGAAGATATAGAATATGATCGGCCCTTCACCTATGCCTATTTCGGAATTTGTTGGATGAGTGATCTTGAGTTTGTAAAGTCTCAATTACATACAGAACTATACGGGCGGTTGTTTGAGGCGAAGTCGCCGTGAAACTCGCGTCAATGGGGCTTCCGAATGATATTGGCTGATCCATTTCCACATCGCGGTAACAAATTCGTGAAATTAGGACCCCGTAAATCCCTCTCTGTTTAGAAAAGTGTAGTTTTCAGTGGTGAGTGAGTGAGTGTTTCAGTTTTACGTCCCACCAACAGCTAAGGTCATACGGAGACGGGACCTCGGTTTAAAGACTCATCCGAAAGTCTGGAGAAGCCCGGGATCGAACCTGCGACCCCTGGTTTACAAGTCGAGTAGCGTAACCACTCGACCACGGAGGCTTCTAAAGTTTTCAGTGGTACATGTATAAATCAATTTCCCTATTATTGCACAAAAATATAGACTATTTAATGAGCCCTTTCTAACGAGTGTCCACAATCTATGTTTATAGCAATAATAAGAAAAAGAAATAACAATGAGTGAGTGAGTGAGTGAGTGAGTGAGTGAGTGAGTGAGTGAGTGAGTGAGTGAGTGAGTGAGTGAGTGAGTGAGTGAGTGAGTGAGTGAGTGAGTGAGTGAGTGAGTGAGTGAGTGAGTGAGTGAGTGAGTGAGAGTGATTGAGTGAGTGAGCTTTGCGGGCGTTTGTGTGAGGCAAAGGTGACCTTATCTTGCGTCATTGGGGCGTCCAACTGTTATTGGCTTACAGTCTGACAAGGCCTGCAGACCTTTCAGCAGGTAAATGTAGAGAGGTGGGGGGGGGGGGATGATGTTATGTTTCAGTTTCTACACTTCCATTACACTTCAATTCATTTTCCTCTTTCTCCTCTAACCTTCACTTTTGCCTTCTCCACTGATGTTCCTTTCTCTTTTCTCCCCATCACAATAACAAGTCTGTGAAACAATGACCCATCTAAACCCAACTTTATATAGAGAAAGGTGGGGTTTACGGGGGTATACATGATCTGCCTTATTTTTGCTCAAAAACATAGATTGTGGGTACTCGCTAGAACCGCCTCATTGAGGCGGTTCTAACGAGCACCCATAATCTATGTTGAAAGCAGAAATAAGAAAGAAGTTATCATTTTTTCCGAAAAATTTGTCATTTCTGACACCATGTTGGACGCCGTTATTTCACACGGACAAGTTTTCCTAATGCTTTCTCTGCGAGGCGATACAGATTAATCACAAGGGTTGACGTGTCGTGCTGTTAACCCCCACCACAAGCAATAAATCAAAACATACAGAACTAAATAATTCCAAACGTTCAGGCACATAATTATTCATTTTCGTGATCTAATGCCTGTTTTTCTTTAAAACATTGGAGTAACGTCATTAACCCATTCAGTACCAGATACCACAAAACGGGTAGCCTGACAAACAGTGGAGGCCCAGATCAGACGCCGCAGAACGCGGCGTCTGATCAGGGCCTCCACTGTTTGTTAAAAATTCAGTCATTTTCCAAATAGATTTTGATGAAAAAACAATCTGATACCCCTAAATTTTGAAATGGACTCTTGCTATATATAATGAGGAAGATTCCATTTGGTACAAAAAGGGTTAATATATTTTATGGTATCATCTACCTTTCGGTTCTTATTGTTTCACACCATAAGGAAACTCCAAAAGAAATGCCATTCTCCGATTGAAAAGCTACATCCTCTTCCACGCATAGCAATATTCTTTCATTCAAGAGCAGTGATAAGGATTGAAAATGTTCTATATTTAGGTGACTGTTTTCTTTAACGCATTGTTTTCTAGTCAACTCTTCCGTTGCTATATGTTGAACATGTCAGTTTGTCTTATAAGGGGTGGCAGGCCTATTTTTTCGTTTTTATTCTATTTTGTGCGGAACATTCTTTTAGCGAATAGTGCAAGCACTGATCAGACGCCGCGTTTCGCTGCGTCTAATCTGGACCTGCACTATGTGTCAAGGTACCCCTAAAAAGGTTTTCCGCCTATAATGGGTTCAAAATTATACGCACATAACGCAAATGCGAATAGACATAATGAGCTCTACGCCAATGAGCCCCATTCCAATACCACCTCTTATCTGGGGCTATTTGGTAGGTGCGAGAGACGGATGGAGGCATTGTGACTGCAAAACGGTGTTGATCCATTAATGACATTATATATTTGTCATTGCTATATACTTTCTTTCGACATACACTACCCTTGTTTTCGTTTACGCTGTTTTATTCTTCCTTTCAGCGGTCAGTATTTTGTTTCCGTAAGAGTGATGTATATTTCCTGTTAAATCTGTGAATACCATATCCATACGTTCTTAGAATTCCTTAATATCCATAAGCTCCTTATCCATATACATTCAATTCTTCGTCTTTCTCTTCGTGAGCTGGAACAGATGGTTTGCTATCTGTTTCGATACCACACCGGATGTTTGTTCTGGTCAAACGAGCAGACTGGCCACACCAGTAAACAGCAGTGAAGTGTTGGAAGGAAAGCGCGTATTTCCGTGCTGGACCTTGTACATGTTCCACACAATGCCGACTATAGACTATAAACAAGAGCACCGCAAGCGGCGCCATGCTCGTCTGTTTTTCCATGTCACATAAATAGGGACAAAAACAATTTAAAGAAAACGGAGAGAAAAGGGGAGATAATTCAATCAAATTGCAAGATGGAGTTATAAAACTTGTAGGGAATGTAGCTCCTGTGATGGTGAGTATGTGTATGAAGTTTCATGAAGGTATGCCAAATACTTTTGGAAATATGGTCAAGGTTAAGGTTTTTGGTTAAATTTTCGAAAAATAGGTCAAAGTTCAAAGCTCAAGGTCACAGATCAAAAAGTGTGGTATCACTGAAAAGGTCTTGTCCAAAGGAACATTCATGTGAAGCTTGAAGGCTCTGTTGTGAATAGTATTAAAATGAGAGCAAAAACTGTGTTTCAGAAAAAAAATGGAAAAGGGGAGATAATTCAGCCAAAATCAACAATGTTGTTATGGTCCTTGGTCAAAATGTAGCTCTTGTGATGATGAGTGTGTGTATGAAGTTTCATGAGGCTAGGTCTAATATTTTTTTAAGTTATAGCCAAGGTTAAGTTTTTTTGGAACGACGACGCCAGACGACGACAACGACAACGCAGACGCCGGAGTGATGACAATAGCTCGAAAGTTTTTTTCAAAAAACAGACGAGCTAAAAATGAAAATAAAGCTTTGAACTCGCATTTGATCGCCGTTAAATGAATGACCCCAAGCAAAATGTGTTCGGATATGTGTCTATAAAGTGAATTAGAATCGACTCATACCTCACTCATACACACTTGGAAGGCATGGTAACCTGTAAGGTTTTTCATGCATGATGCCATTGAAATCACGGTGCATAAATCATTTCTGTGCCGTAATATTACGATAACATCATGGCGTATTTTTGAGCCAAAAATAAGAAAAATAATAAAGATCCCCGTAAACCACACTTTTCTCTACATAAATTAGTGTGTAGAGGGGACTTGTCCACGTGATGACACCGGTGTCTAAAAACCAATGTAAACTTGGAACTGTAGAGGCTGGTAATTGGCTCAGATGAGTGTCACACATTATGATAATACGCCTATACAAATGCATTGTAAACTTAACCGCCGAAAAAACGATAATTTTAAGATGAAATATCGTGATATTTTTCTTATTTCTGCTCAAAATATAGATTGTGGGTACTCGTTAGAACCGCCTCATCGAGGCGGTTCTAACGGGTACCCACAATCTATATTTTAGAGCAGAAATAAGAAAAGGTTTACCCCTGTAAACCCCATTTTTACTCTATAAAAATGGGGTTTAAGGGGGTCAAAATTATATAGCTGAGTTTTCTTGATGTCTACCATTCAATATTGAAACACCACATTACGATTGCACATTCGTTTGACATAGTGCATTCTTTCGTTACTTTTCTGATGAAAATTTGTTATAGTTTTCTCATTTTAACTCCAAACATGTATAACATCATTTTAACACGTCCGTGTAATGAGCTTTTTAGGCCCCCGCCCATCGGGGCATGAAGAAATATATGGGCTGCTGATGCTTCCACGCAGAGCTGAAACCGACTGGTAAACCGCTTAAAGGATCTAAGCTTGCCCAGGCAAAGCGGTGCGAGTCGGGAACGTCCATGCTTATAGACCCATTTGGTTTCATTGGGCGACAGGGCTTGAGGTGTCATGTCATCTCAAGGTTGGGTAAAAGTCCCACAAAATTGGAAGCAACGTCTCCGAAATGACCTTTACAGTGTTGACGGGGTCGTTAAGCCTCAGATCAAACAAACAGGCAAACATGTTAACACGTCCGTGTAATGAACATCCCTCTAAACCCAAGTTCATGTAGGGAAAACTGGGGTTTTAAGGGGCATTCATTATTTTTGTCATTTCTGCTCTAAGACATACATTGTGTGTACTCGTGAGAACCGCCTCAATGAGGTGGTTCTAAAGAGCACCAAAACCTATGTTTGGTATATAAAAAATAAAATATGATAAAATTTCATCAACAAAATAACCATGATCGTGATATGAAAGTATGATTTTGTTTGTTTTGCCGTTTAACGGCTCAGTCAACACTATTTAGGTCATTTTTGCGCCGGTCAGTTTACCTATCCTTATTTCCTGGGCAGGCTTATACGTAAGCGGTTAACCAGTACAGTGCACATTCTTTCGCCAGACACTGACAACTGCTCTTCTTGAATCAGCGGAAGGGAGAAAATTACAGTAGAAAGGATTCCACGATCAATCTCCCGACAACGGCGATATGAAAGTATGAACTATCTGTGTTATAGTAATGCACGACCTACCTTTATTTTAAGGAAAATAGAGTTGGGAATGTAACGCAGTTAGTTCTGTTTGTGACTTTGTGAGCCTCAATTACATCGCATGCACGCACCAACGCGCACACGTACACATACATGTATGCAGTCATGCCTGCAAACCCACACACACGCGCGCGCACACCATCGCGCAAGCAGGCACGCCGAGCTGAAATCGAAGTTTTGACTACTGGTGAACGGCTTTGAAGATTTAAGCGTGCCCAGGAAAAGTGGCACGAGTCGTTTCGACCCTAAACACTTGCGCTTTATTCGGGCGGTAGGACAGAAGATGTCATTTCATCTCATTGTCTGGTAAAAGTCCCACAAAATCGGAAGCAACGTCTCCAAAATGAACTATTTAGTGGTGACGGGGACGTAAGACATCAACACAAACAAACAAACAAACAAACAACAAAAACATGTTTTCTGTTCAAAGAAAATAGTAACGTTTAATATTTATACATGTATATCTGTTTTGCAATGGGCTTTACCATACTGAACTTTCCATTCATTCCCCGAAACTTGCGAAAAAGTTGGCAATCTATAATGCACAATTAATTTGGCGATCGGCAATCTATAGTACATGTACATAGGAAATGAATGGTTTTCATATACAAATTATTAACCATTCATTGCGATAACACACCTGTGCGTCATAGGGCATTATTCACATCTCCAAAACGGTCAATTTCTGAAGAAAATGTGTGATATTATTCTTATTTATACTCAAAACATTGGTTGTGGGTACTCGTTAGAACCGCCTCATTTAGGCGGTTCTAACCTGTACCCACAACATATGTCTTGGAGCAAAAATAAGAAAAATAGTGTATACCCACGTAAACCCCAGTTTTCTCTATATAAAGTGGGGTTTAGGGGTGTTCATTTCACGGACTTGTTAACGTGATGAGTTTTACATATACAAATTATGAACAATTAAAATAATCCTCGGGTAAAAGTCCCACAAAATTGGAAGCAACGTCTCCAAAATGACCTTTACAGTGTTGATGGTGACGTTAAACCTCAAATCAACCATCTCTCCCTTGCACGAATTCAAGACTTACAGATCTCAGTTTCTGGCAAAAGAATCTGCACTTTATTGGTTAAAGGCTTATATACATGTATAAGAATACCCAGGGCAAGGAAGTATTGTTAAGTAAATTAACCGGCCCAATATGACCAAAATAGACTTGACTAGGTCGTAAAATTTAAAACACAAAGAACGACGGCCAGTGTTGCGAAAAGTACAAGGATGGGTCATTCATGCACGTGTTAACCCTTTTTGCACCAAATGGAATCTTCCTTCTTATATATAGCAGGTTTTCATTTCAAAATTTAGGGGTGACAGGTTGTGTTTTCTTCAAAATTTATTTGGAAAATGACTGAACTTTTCGCAAACAGTGGAGGCCCTCATCAGACGCCACATTCTGTGGCGTCTGATATGGGCCTGCACTGTTTGCCAGGGTACCCGGTTTGGGGTTTCTGGTACTAAATGGGTTAACATTCAGGATGGTCACGAACTTATTTTGCTACGTCATATGATCATGAATGAATGGTCAACAAGTTTATCTAAACAAAGATGACCACTTTGACCAGGACGATGACACAACATAACAACAAGCCGGCATTTATCCATATTGTTGTCATGCTGTCACTCAACCACTCGACTTATTGATATTATTATTTCCTCATGCATCAACACCTTGTATGATCTGAGCTGTTCAATAAAGTTCTATTCGTTTCGTGGTCATAAGTACTTATTATCTAATACATTAGGAAAACATGTGCGGGTGAAAAAATGGCGTCCAACATGGTGTCAGAAAATGATAAATTTTAGGTAAAAATGACAATAGCTTTCTTATTTCTAACTTCAACATAGATTGTGGGTGCTCGTTAGAACCGCCTCATTGAGGCGGTTCTAACGAGTACCAGCAATCTATGTTTTGACCAAAAATAAGGCAGATAATGTATCCCCCGTAAGCCCAACTTTTCTCTATAATGTGGAGTTTAGAGGGGTATTCATTTCACGGACTTGTTATCGTGATACAAGCTTCTCATGCGTCCGTATAGATGTGCATTAACATAGGAGGGCTCCCTTGTTGATTAAAAGAACAACTAACACTTAAATCTCTGTCACCTACCGCCCGCTGCCCTACCCTACCTTATCGGGACGCAGATACTATTTTTCTATCCAAACCAGATTTTGATGGTATCAAATAAAGAAATATAGAGGATCTTATACAAGTGGTCATTTATTATGAAATTTATGAACCGAGCCTTCGGCAAGTTTCATAAATTTCATATGAAATGACCACGAGTGTAAGATTCTGTTTATCATATGGCCACTTTATATTGGATTTCATCGCCGTTAAATCTGACAAAATTTCCACAAAAATGCATGGTTGACATGGACGTCGTCATGACGTTACTTAATCCCGCAAAAGTGTTATTACATGCGGAACCCGGGAAGGGACATGATTATAATTTAAAGGGAATCTCTTTATTTTTTTTCGGCGGACACCGAGGGCCAATATGACTTCCGGTGCCAATATGACTAAGAGGCACACCTTTACCATATCATAATCTCTTTATTACATCATTTATATAGCATAGTTATATTGCAACGTGAAGAAATGAAGGCAAAGAGAACATTTACTTTTTAAAGGTTGATGCCGGGAACGTTTCATCGAGTGGGTTGAGGCTATATTTTCGGTATCCGCCGAAAAAAAATAAAGAGATTCCCTTTAAATTATATAACTGATTAGTAGGCCTACACTAACCATGCTCACGGTAATACAGTAACATAGTAGTGCGCAGCAAATTACGTCACAAGTGACGTCGCAACTGTAAGTTTTAAAACAAAAACAAATCGCCATTTTAAATACAGAATTTCTGCAGTTCAAAGAATGCTTTTTAAGGTATTTTACAGAATTTTCTGTGCTTATTTGAAGACCATTTTAATTTTAAAGGCTCTAAGTGTCA
Organism: Lucinisca nassula; assembly: GCA_963580285.1. NCBI lineage: Eukaryota > Metazoa > Mollusca > Bivalvia > Lucinida > Lucinidae > Lucinisca > Lucinisca nassula. Next base: position 59,989,124 of record OY757010.1, read on the forward strand.
TTCATCAAGCTACTGCATAATCGATTCCGTGTGTAGCAGTCGGTCGCGGTGGTTGTTTACGTTAAAATTGAAGACGACATTTTTTGGGGACATGTTTCCCTCCCACAGATTTCTTCCGCACAATTTCACGCTCCTCATAAGTGAAGGAATCTGTACGTTTAAGGTTGTTAGCAAGACCTTATTGTTTCAAATGTTGGGACATCCCTGCTGTGCTTGAAAGCAACGTCCTTCACAATGCTTCCCAATCGTGAGTGAACTTCTTTTAAAAAGTATTTTGTTTTTCATTTTTCATGCTTGCCACGAAATATCAGACTTTTCTCAAAATCTATTGTTATCCCTGTCTTCTATCGCTCTGTCTATGTCCAGAAGTCGGGTTGCCATTGCTTCAAGTGATTTTTCTGCGGCCATTTTGAAGCTTATGGAGTACGGCATTAACGTTCTATTGCTATAGCAACAGAGTGGAGCAGTGCCAATATGGAAAGGCAGTGCCAAAAATCCATATTATATGGATTTTTGGCCCCGTCACGTGACTGTGCCATCAAATAGCGAAAAAATGAGCCTGTATTGAAAGATTCTGATTTAATTTTCCTATAGAATGTATGTAATAAAATAGATTAATAAATGCATAATCGTTGTAAATATCTATTAATAAATGTTCAATCCTTTTTCGTTCAATACTTATTTTTTTTTTAATTTACCCGTGTAACAAAGTGTATTCTTTATTGCGCCAAAGCATTTTTTTCGAATGAAAATTTGTAATATTTTATCCTTCAAACTTACCTGTAGGTGCTCTCGGCCCCCGCCCATAGGGGCTTGAAGAAATATATGGGCTGCATGATGCTTCCACGCAGAGCTGAATCCGGCCCCACACTAGTACTGGTAAACCGCTTAGAGGATCTAAGCCTGTCCAGGAACCGCGGTGCGAGGCGGACCGTCCATGCTAATAAACCCTATTGGTTTCATTGGGCGACAGGGCTTGAGATGTCATTTCATCTCAATGTCGGGTAAAAGTCCCACAAAATTGGAAGCAACGTCTCCAAAATGACCTTTACAGTGTTGACGGGGACGTTAAACCTCAAATCAAACAAAACCTGTAGGTACTCGCAAGAACCGCCTCATTTAGGACGCACAGCCTATGATTTGGAACATAAACAAGAGTAATATATATTCATGTAAACCACATATTCCTCAATATAAAGTAGGGTTTACAGGGATGCTTTTAACGCGATGGTGTTGCTCTTCTTTTCATCACGTGAACAAGTCCGTGAAATAAAGACCCCCTAAACCCCACTTTATATAGAGAAATCTGGGGTTTAGGGGGGGGGGGGTAAACATTATTTTCCTTATTTCTGCTCCAACACATAGGTTGTGGGTACTCGTTAGAGCATCCAAAACCTTTGTTTGGAGTATAAATAAGAAAAATATCACAAATTTTCATCAGAAAAATTACCTTTTATGAGGTTTGAAAAAATGCACCATATCACACGGATATGTTATCGTAATGGATTTTGAAAAGCTTTTGATTCTGTGGTGTGAATTGGCCTTTGGCAAAAACTTCTTCATTGTGGCATTGATTGGTATGCATACCATGTAGAGTAACATCAAATCATGTAAAGTTTTGCAAACCAAACCCCGAAGTTTTTATTATTATATATCATGGGATAAGAAAGGCAGATGTGTCCGACTGACCCGAATGGACACTTGACAGATCAACACTGTTCGAGTGTTAACTTTGAGGCTCAACATTGTCATAATTTTTTACATTTTTTAAGCTTCTAACGCTGATGACACAGTTTTTTTTGTAACTGACACTGTGATTTTTCAAAGGCGTGTAAATGTATTTTTTGAGTATTCTGGATAATGAACTATATGAAAACTAAGGTTATGATTTTTGGATTCCTTAACCTAGATACTTTTGGATACGAACTAGACGGGGATATCACCGAGACAACGGACTGCTTTAACTATCTAGGGGTTTATTTGTCGAAAATGTGGTCGTTCTTTAAAGCTCGGGAACTGATATAGTCAAGCTAAACAAGAGACGCATGGGCCACTATGCTCACCAGAGCTCAGGTGGGTACTGTCCAATGGCAGCCATGTACTTTACCACATGATTATAATCTACTGGTTATAAAGTCTCCAAAACAACCCCCATACGCAAATAAGCACGAATATGCACTCTGCATCTGCAATATTAGGCCTTTATTGAAGTGGAGGGGATTGGGCATCGTCACAACGGGGAAGAATATATGGATTGGGGGCGGGGATCTGTACGATTCCTGAGATATAAGGCCTTTAAGCAGTGGAGGGACTGGGGCACGGACCCTATGAAAGCCCAAGTTTGTTGTCACTGAATGTGTATTATCATAAGTGATCAAGAATGTATATGGTTTACGGGTGGGGATTTGAACGGTTTCTAAAATATGAGGCCTTTTTCTGAAAGCAGGGGAGAGGATTGATCCATGGGGACCCCCATGTTGGTGTGAATAAATGCATCTTATCATAAGGGAAAAGTATATAAATGATTTAAGGCAGGGGATCTGAATGGTTTCTGAGATCTATGGCCTTTTATTAAGTGTGGGAGAGGGGCATAGCCCCAGCACGTCCCGGGAGACTTAGTATATATGTATGCATTCATCGGGCTCTGAACAGGTTCTCAGATATATGAGCCCCGCCAAGCGAATTTGTGTCTTCGAGCATTCCGTCAGGACAAATTTTAACTGCGCATGCCCAGCCATTCAGAGGGGCCAGTGATATGGTTTTCTGTCTGAAGGTTTCTCTTGATTCACTGCTTGTATGAGCAAGCAGCGAAGGTTCTGGCGAGACTGCGTGGATGCGCAGGCTCGCCTGAACCTTCGCTGCTCGCATAGGCGATAAGTACCAAAATCGCTTGACGGGGCCCATATGGCATTTTAAGAAGAGGGTGGGGCATATCCCCGGCATACCGGGGATACCCCCTGGTTGGTGTCACTGAATGCGACTTATCATAAAGAACAAGAATATGTATGGTTTAGGGGCGGATATCCAAAAGGTTTCTGAGATATTAGGCCTTTAATAAAGTAGATGAGCGGGGCTTTGCTCTGATGCTCTGTCTCTGGTTGGGCCCATCGGAGTCTAACTGTTGGTTTTCTTTTGTGCCAGCATTTCAGTGGTTTCTTGCTGTCGAGTCCTCATCGTTGTTTCATCTCTGTGGTTGGTTGATTTTACGAGATGTTACACTGATTCGTTAGGAGGCTTTCATGCGGACTGAACAAATTATTTGTCTGAATCGCGACGGAAGTAAGGGCGAGGATTGAGGCCACGTAAATTCGATTTAAGCCCCCAGTGGAATTCGTTTCACTGACCGTTCCAAGGCGGTTCTACTGTCGTGGTTTATTTTTATTACACTGTAAAAATAGGGTATAGAAATTAAACGTGTTTTATACATGTTTAGATCTAAACATGATTAGAAAAGTGTGTTGTTTTTAAACATGTAATTTGTTTTGCCGTATTTGTGAGTATAAACACGTCAAAAGTCTAAACACGTCTCGGCTGAAATCGATACGATTTTTTCCCGCGTAGACGAACGCTGAACGAACGCTGAAAGTTGCAGAGCTGCAAAGACATAAAATGGAGGTAGACTCATCTTTATTCATGTTGTATTTGTCTATAACGTTTTGTTTCGATTATCCTGGAATAGTAGAAGATATGGTACGTCCTTCAAACATATTTTTTCTTTCAAGGATGAGTGGAATATTGGTGTTTAGTTCTTAATGTAATTAGTTTTCGCGACTCATATTTTCTTTCTAGATCCAAGTTGTGTTCAGCAGACTTACTAATGCCATTTGATAGAAGATTGTGATTGGTAAATGAAACCTGCATATATTCTTTCTTGAATATATTTATATAAACTGCTTAAAACTGCAAAAAAGGTGAGGAATTGTTGGGGAAAATGCCACAACATGGTCTAAACACGTTTAGCGTAAACATGTTCAAAACCTAAACATGTAAAATTTAATTATGCTTTAAGGTGTAGTGTTCTTCTTTTCTACCAAAGACATCTTAACCTCCAACATGAACTCACAAATAGTGCACGCTGTATGATTGTACGCATAATGAAGGGGAGCCTCTGCATGAAGATAACGCCGCCTTTATAATTTTGACCCCCACCCCCAACTCTATAATAAAAACAGTGTTTTATGGGTGAACTACATGTAGAACCACCTCATCCCGAACCTTGATGAAGCAGTTCTAATGAGTAGACTGTAGAGCACACAACCTATATTTTAAACACACATAAGAAACCAATCCAATTTTTTCATCGACTATAATTTTCATTTTTACTGGCGTAACAATGATCTGAGTTTGTATAGGTGTATAATCGTAATGAGTTCATGTCTCGATCTAAAGCATGACACACTGTTTTCGTATCACTGCAAATGGCAAGAAAAGGGGCGTTTTATCACCAAATATTCCTCGCCGGCACCGGGGATCCAACCTGCTACTGCCGCAATCAGGTAATAGTTCTCAGGTCTAGTCGAAAGATGCTTTTTAAACTATCTCAGCACTGGCTTTTTCGGTATAAATTTAGAAATCGGATATACAGGTATAAATGTTTTTTTTTGTATTCATTACTGGTCGTTCAATATACTATAATATGTAACTGCTTATAAATCTGGTTGTCAATCCTCGTACCTATATGTTGTGGAGAGGTGAGTTTTAAATGTATTCACAGACGTTTGGACCAATCCTCTTACCCAACACTTATGGAGAGGTGAGGCATGCTTGGTTATAGTGCACAAGAGATATGGACGCAAAGATATTGTTTTCTCTTAGATATTCATAATATAACAGTCATTGACATTGATCGTCTTAGATCTCTGTCAAAAATGCTTACATGAGCATGGGGCAGTATGTGGAGAATGTGTTAAATCTGCGTAGATATAACATTATAAAATCTTAAAAAAATATCACAAGAGTTTGGGTTAATGTTGCTTATTTTAACCCATATAAATATGTTCTAGAAAGGATTATCCCTTGGAAGCAAGAATACACCACAGAACTGTAAAATAGAGTGTACATGCTTTCTGGGCCAGACTAGCTAGTTTCGGCCAATTAGGCCTCATCAGTGACCCTCAAATATTTTCAAAATTCCACAATGGAATCAATGATCCCAAAGGACAAGAAAATATAAACTACACCATGAAGTAGGGCATGTGGACTTTTTACGGCCGCCACACATTCCCAGACACCAGCTGAAGTGACGTTAAATATGTTCTAGAAAGGGTTATCCTTTGGAAGCAAGAATTCATCACAGAACTGTAAAATAGAGTGTACCTGACGGTCCTGTAAATGGGATATAGGCAAACAGTGCAGATCCAGATGAGATGCGAGTCAGACAGTGCAGACCCAGATGGGAGGCCACATCTTATCTGGGTCTTCACTGTTTAATTGAAATGTACCCCCCTTTTATGTTAAAATAATAAAAATAGAATCAACCTCTACCCCCTAATTTAACAAATGAACTCATTTAAATGATAGTGGAAGAATCCATTGAGCTTAAATGGGTTAAACTAAAAATAGAATGATCAGGAACTGATACAATTAAATCCCAAATCCTCCCCACAATATCACAAGGGAAAGAAGTTGAAACATGGAGTGACGACAATAAACCAAACAGCTAAACCGAGTCAGCAGATCTTTCCCAAACAGGTGGTGACTCAGAATGCCCAAACGTAGCTAAAAAGGAACAACAAACATAATGGGGGAATGAATCAGAATCACCAACATGACAAACATTTAACTGGAAGGACAAACACAACTAAAAATGAACCAAAAAAGGGGGAGAAAGAATAAGAATCATCAACATAATAACATACATAATTAGGGGAAAAATTAGAACCACCAATACAAAACAGAAACAAACCACAGCAAAAGAACCGACTTGGAATGGTCAGTAAAAATTACTGGTGGGTTTAAGTATACTTTACGGGATCCCAACCCCACCCTCACTTTCACTGCTTTTATTATAGAGTTTGTGGGGGGGGGGGGGGTGGGGGTCAAAATTATAAAGGCGGCGTTATCTTCACGCAGAGGCTCCTCTTCATAATGCGAAACTAGAGTACAATCATACAGTGTGCACTATCTGTGAGTTCATGTTGGAGGTTAAGTTGTCTTTGGTAGAAAAGAAGAACACTACACCTTAAAGCATAATTAAATTTTACATGTTTAGGTTTTGAACATGTTTACGCTAAACGTGTTTAGACCATGTTGTGGCATTTTTCCCAACAATTCCTCACCTTTTTTGCAGTCTGAGGCAGTTTATTTACCAAACTAAAAATATATTGATATATATAACAATAACACATACTTTCAATTACCCAGCCCAAGGATGCTATAGATGAAATTTGGGCCGAATCGTCCGAGTAGTCTCAGAGGAGATGTCGTTTGAAATCGGTGACGCCAGACGACATCAGACGACGTCGGACGACTGCCTATCCTAAAAGCTCGCCCGCAGCCTTCGCCTCTGGTGAGCTAAAACGCAATGCATATACGTCTTAAAAAAAGATTTGTAGTTTGAATATACCTTTAGATTTGCAAGTGAAACTGTTCGATTATACTTTTGTATATATTCTTTTATATTGTGCAAAAGTTTGAGATCACTGAGATTAGTGGAAAAAAAACTTCATAATGAGTTTTCACGCACATTACGAAAACACGCCTATATAAATTTGACCCCCTTGAACCCCACAGTTATATGGTAAAAATGGAGTTTACAGGGGTAAACATTATTTTTCTTATTTCTGCTCTAAAATATCGATTGTGGGTACTCGTTAGAACGTGTACCCACAATCTATATTCTGGGCAGAAATAAGAAAAATATCGCAATTTTTCGCCTTAAAATTTGCATTTTTTCGGCTGTAAATTTACTATGTATTTGTATAGGCATGTTTTCATAATGGAATCACAGATCTAAGAATAGCAACGGATCTTGTCAGGTGTACGTTCAATGTGAATATCAAACTGAGAATAATCAACTATTGGATGGTAAGCAAAGCAGAAACGCATATCTACTAGATAAAATAATGCTGGGTGATACATGTATCTAGACAGGGGTTTACCAAAATTATATATTAATATCAGTTGAAAGCTATAACCTTTGGTTGCTTCAGACTGTAGACGCCAAACAAATTCTAAAAGGAAATACATGTATAAGTGAAGCATTAAAAAAGGCTAGAGTTGCAATATTGGGATAGTACACTAGAACACTCATCGAAGGGTTTATCATACAAAAATTTTAAGTATGCAAGTGTTTTGAACCCCTTCTTATATAAAATAAAAGAATATACATGAATATACATGGACCTGACGGTATCAAATGTGGAACATTCAAACAGGAAGTGAAATTCATCACCACGTTTGTTTGACTGGCAAAGAGTATAGGTTCTCGGAGCATGTCGGTCCACATTTTCTCACCTGCCTGTTTCAACGGGCAACCTATGGTTACCAGATCTAAACTTTAAGACTCGCAAATAGTGTGATTCTTGTAAAAGTTTCAGATATCCAAACACATATAAACTAGACTTGTTATTCAACACTAGAATATCCACTTGCTCAAGAAACTAGGCTCTTTTATCTCAATACAGTAGAACTTCGATGGCTCGAACACCGATGACTCGTTTACAATGGATGTGTCGAACCCATTCTTATGCCCCTATCGAAATCGTCTACATAAGAAATAGTGGGTGATAATTAGGGAGATTTTAGTCTTTTATCTAGCACTTGTATGCTGTGTGTACTCATTAGAATCGCCTCGATGAGGCGATTCTAATGAGTATACACAGCATACAGTTTCATTATAGAACACCGAAACGATGTCTAAAAGTATCTCGTTATGCCTCCTGACAGTAACCGCAGTGTCTCGAACTACCCCTGTCTCGAACAGATTTTAGAGGTCCCAAAGGTGTTCGAGCCATTGAAGTTCGACTGTAATTTTGAAATCGTTCCAATAAGTATTCTCCCACTTCTCTCAATATAACGGTACATTGCATCAGTTAACGAACACGGGCCTCCGTGGTCTAATGGATAAGTGCGATGACTCTTAATCATTAGATCTCGCACCGCTGTGGTTCGAGCCTAGCTCAAGCAACATGCGAGACGCAAGTTCTGCAACGGACGGTCAGATGGTTTTTTCTCCGGGTACTCCGGTTTTCCCCCCTCTCTGATAAATGATCGGCACGAAATAAGTGAAATAACACTGAAAGGGCCGTAAAACAAACAAAAAAACAACAAAATATGTTAACGCGTTAGTTGGGTTATGATGTAATCTGGTAATTGGAAGAAGGGAAACTAAAAGACTATTTGATGGAAAGATGTAGAGATGTATACACAATGTACATGTATGTCCCGGCGGTCCCCGTCAATCGGGGCTTGGAGAAATAGATGGGCTGCATGATGCTTCCATGGCACGCAGAGCTGAAACCGACCGCACATGGGTACTGGTAAATCGCTTAGATAATCTAAGCCTGCCCAGGCAAAGCGGTGTGAATCGGACCGTCCATGCTTTTAAACCCTATTGGTTTCTTTGGACGACAGGGCTTGAGATGTCATTTCATCTCAATGTCGGGTAAAAGTCCCACAAAATTGGAAGCAATGTCTCCAAAATGACCTATACAGTGTTGACGGGGCACAGCATTTCCTACAATTTACATGTGCTCCCAGCGAAGAATCAGATCCGACTGCACATCCATATAGTCCGACCAGAGACTTCTCTTGCTGCATAAAAAAGCATTGGACCTTTAGCTATCCTTAAAGCGCACAATGAAGACTCGGATATGAGTACGCGGATGCGCTGGCTGATCTGAGTCTTCGCCTGGGACGAACAAGTAAATTGTAGGAAAAGTTGTGACCTGGTTCAATTGTAACCCTCTCGACCGGTACAGATACTAGTGTAGAACCAGATGGGACGGCTCATATCCAGCCGTCTAATCAGGATCAAGACTGCCACCCTGTTAATGTTTTAAATCAAATCTTTATCGACAAGAATACACGGGCCTCCGTGGCCTACTGTATTAGAGCGCTGACTCTTAATCATTAGGTCTCTCACCGCTGTGGTTCGAGTCTGGCTTGGGTCACGTGTGAGGCGCCAAGTTCTGCAAAGGAATGTCAGATGGTTTTTCGCCGGGTACCCCGGTTTTCGCCCACCTCTGATTAACTCGATATGAGTGGAATAACTCTTAAGAGGGCCGTAAAACCACCCCCCACACAAAAAAAAAAGTTACAAAATACTGTCCCGAGTTGGGACATGAAGGACACGAGCTTTCAGAGAGCGCATATTCATGACTCCCCTCGGGTTTGTTTACTTAGCATTGTGCCTGTTGTCGTTGATAGTACAGTCAGACAGAGGAACAGAATCGACTTTATTGCTATCCGAAGTAGTTTGTTAGTGTAACGTCAAGTCGTTTGAATAAACAGAACGCGACCTGACGTTACACCTTCCACCAATATACGTATTAAAATATGTCGTTTTGGACGTAGGAACTACACCGCATCGTCGTCGTAGTCCGTCCGTATGGGTGTTCACAATCTCTTTAGAACTCTGAGCAGATTCTAACTAAACCCAGATCTTTCCTGAGGGTCTAGATTTTTTGGCTGTCTAATCCCGAGGGTGTGCCCGCCACCCTTCATCTAGGGAAAGCAATTATAGGTATTCTATTGTCAATGGAAATATGGAAAATAACAAACAACAGCACATATATTCTTGTTGTTTTATTTATTTTTTTTAAATTCTTGCAACATTGAAAAGTTTGTATGACAGTTGAGGACTTTCATGCCATTTATTCAGCAGCAATTCAGTGGTTTCTCAGAACCAGGCATCGCCGTGTAACTTCAATGACTTGAGCACCGAGCGCTCATTTACTAAAGCTGAGTAGAACCTGATCTCATCACGCAAACATGCCTATATAATATTTACCCCTCGAACCCCACTTTTATGTAGAAAAACTGGGGTTTGCAGGGGTAAACCTTATTTTTCTTATTTCTGCCCTAAAATATAGAGGCGGTTCTAACGAGTACCCACAATCTTTATTTTGAGCAGAAATAAGAAAAAAATCACAATTTTTCATCTTAAAATTTTCATTTTTTCTGCGATAAAGGTTACAATGTGTTTGTATAGGCGTGTTTTCGTATTTGTAAAACTCTTATGCAAAGTACATGTAGAAGTAAAACAAAGATCCAATAGTTACAAATGGATTAATTTTCAGAGGTGTTCGTTTATCTTATTTGTTTGTTTGTTTCAGGTTTAACGTCCCTGTCAACACTATGAGACGTTGCTTCCAATTTTGTAGGACTTTTACCCGACATTGAGATGAAATGAAATCTCGAGCCCTGTCGCCCAATGAAACCAATAGGGTTTATAAGCATGCCTGGGCAGGCTTATATCCTCTAAGTGGTTTACCAGTCCTCGACTTTGGGCCAGAATCAGCTCTGCGTGGAAGCATCATGCAGCCCATTTATTTCTTCAAGCCCCAATGGGCGGGACCGAATTTCCAGAGGTATTCGTTCATCTTGAAAATTTATGTTACTCCTTAGGTTTACCACCGTTACGAAAACACGCCTATTCAAACATATTTGTAAAAGTTTACCACCAAAAATAAAATGCATTTTATCAGATAGAATTCGTGATATTTTTCATATTTCTGCTCAAAGCATAGACTGTGGGTACTCATTAGAACCGCCTCTCCGAGACGGTTCAAATGAGTACCCACAATCTATGTTTTTGAGCAGAAATAAGAAAAATAATGTGTACTCCTATAAACCCTGTTTTTCTACATACAGGTGGTGTTTAACGGGGTCAAACTTATATAGGCGTGTTTTCCAAATGACGATGAGATGATGCCAAAGAGCATACACAATTTAAAATGTACATGTATGCTCTCCGTATTCATTAGAATCGAATAGGTGATTCTAACTAACATATACAACATACCTTCACGCCCGATAATTATGACCCCCCTTGAACCCCATTTTTATATAGTAAAACTGAGTTGTTGTTGTGTGTGTGTGTGTGTGTGTGTGTGTGTGTGTGTGTGTGTGTGTGTGTGTGTGTGTGTGTGTGTGTGTGTGTGTGTTGTTTTTTGTTTGGCTTTACGGCCCTTTAAAGATTATTTCACTCATACCGAGCCGATCTTTAATCAGAGTTGTTCGAAAACCGGAGTACCCGGAGAAAAACCACTTGACCTTCCTTTGCAGAACTTGGCGTCTCACATGTGACCCGAGCGAGGCTCGAACCACAGAAAACGGAGGTTTACAGAAGCCTTATTTTTCTTATTTCTGCTCTAAAATATAGATTGTGGGTACTCGTTAGAACCGCCTCGATGAGGCGGTTCTGACGTGTACCCACAATTTATATTTTGAGCAAAAATAAGAAAAATATCACAAATTTTCATCTTATTTTTTTTTTTTCATTTTTACGGCGGTAAAATTTACAGTGTATTTGTATACGCGTGTTCTCGTAATGAATCCGCGAAACCGTTAATTTTTGAATGAAAATTTGTGATATTTTTTCTTTATTTCAACTCAAAATATAGGTCGTGGGTGCTCGATAGAACCGCCTTCTAACAAGTATTCACAACCTATGAGCAGGAATGATATAAATTCCCCTGCTGACCCATAGTTCTCTGTATATAAAGTGGGGTTAACAGGAGTTTTCAAGACACTGGCTTGTTAACGTGATGACGACATAGTATGTTTATCACGCCTGGTAGACTCTTAAGGGGTGGCCGGCGATGATTCCTCAAAATCCTTACGGGAACTTCCGGCTTTGACTTCCGAGACTTCAAGAATGTCAACAAATAGGCGCGTGTTCCCGATTTATCAGTTTAGTCAACTCTGCAAACATATTTTGAAAATCCGGACAATGCTATTTTCAACAACTTTCATTTCTGCATCAGGGAAGATAGGTGTGAACATGAAAAGGCAAGCGACCCATTTTTAATTTAATTTCTCCCGGAAGAAGGTACATGTAGACAGATATTTCTATTTTGACTTGGGGCCAGTTGTTCAAAACTAATGACGTCGTAAGTTAATGTATCGTTATATTTTGATCATTTATTATGGCAAATATGCTAATATTTTTGCTGAAAAAATGTGAGCAGCTTTTGCATCCGCAAAAGCTGGTCACATTTTTTCGGCAAAAATACCAAAATTTTACATATTAAACTTGCCAAGTACCCCTTTAGGGGTTTCCTGTACTAAATGGGTTAAAATGCAATAAATTCAGGTTTTGTGTAATTTAAATAATAATAATAACAATACTGATAATAATAATCCACCTTATTTATAGAGGGTAACACATTTAGTACTAGTACTAATCTTCCATGTGGCCATCTTTTCTTGGGTAGGAAACAGTATTTAGCAGTGTGGATAAAGTCCCTTGCTCAAGGAAACAACACTTGGTGCTTGCGGGGATCGAACCGGCTACCTCTCTATCTCAAATCTGATGAGCTGCACGGCTGCACCACAGCGCTCCACGAGCGCATGAGTTTGGATGCAGTTTATTCGCAGTTCACAGCTGGCAATAATATCGCTCTGAAAAAAGTCGTACCAAACGACTGCGGTGCCTTCATGGCCTTGATTAACTGTTTTTTTTGTGCGTTATTGAATGAAGAACCGAATTCTAATCTATTTATCTATCTATCTATCTATCTATCTACTTTATTTCTTTCAACTCAGGTCGGTACAACGGCCCCCGCCCATCGGGGCTTGAAGAAATATATGGGATGCATGATGCTTCCACGCAGAGCTGAAACTGACCCGCACACAAGTACTGGTAAACCGCTTAGAGGATCTAAGCATGCCAAGGCAAAGCGGTGCGAGTCGGCCCGTCCATGCTTATAAAACCTGTTTGTTTCATTGGGCGGCAGGGCTTGAGATGTCATTTCATCTCAATGTCGGGTAAAAGTCCTACAAATTGGAAGCCACGTCTCCAAAATGACCTTTACAGTGTTGACGGGGACGTTAAACCTCAAATCAAACAAACAAACAGGTCAGTACATGACATAGAGTTAATGTACAAGAGAAAATATAAAGTATACTGGCAAGGGATAACAAAGCGTAGAGAAAAGAACTTTAAGAAATTGAGCACTTTGATACCTGGGGATTGGGGTGGGGGTGGTGATCAGACACCCGTCACTTGGCGTTTCCTGTCCCCACAAGGGGTAATATTCCCGTAAGGGGTAATCCGGCCTCGTAAGTCATAATCGGCACAAATATTTAAGCCCCTGGAACAAATCCTAGGGACATTTTGCAGCTAATGTATTTCAACATGGAAGTAATTCGAATTATGTCTTATTTGACCTATAAGATAAGTTTTGCATAGCCCGGGTAGCTATAAATGGTTCCATTCGGCACTAGAAAACAGATAAAAACAAAAATGTCTGACTACATTCTTCTGTGAGAAATTAAATTAAAAACCGACCACTTGCCTTTTCATGTCCTCCCATATCTTCCTTCTCTGATGCAGAAATGAAAGTTGGTGAGAGTAGCATTGTCCGAGTTTTCAAAATATGTTTACAAAGTCGACTTAAAACCACAATGCGGGAACACTCACCTATTTGTTGACATTTTCCAGTTTTCGTAAGTCATGGCCTGAAGTTCCGGATTCTGAGTGCATAATCCCCGACTACCTCCTACGAGTCTAACAGGCGTGTTTGTGAGAGCAGCGAGACAGACATTTTCGATGATACCAAACATGTTTGTTGGACAGTATTTGCGTAAACTAGACGTTCTTAAAACTTTTAAGAAGGCGGCTTATGTGCAGCGATCACTGTCCAGGGTGCGAATATGGACAGATAGCGTGTTGTACTGAGATTTTGTTGTATCCTGGTTCATGAGAATTACAATAAATAGGCAAAACAGCAAAATGCTATCAAAAGAAAAAATCCACAAATATATAGGACTACCAAGGTTATATAACTTATCATTATGACAACACACCCGGGCGACATAGTGCACTTTTTCACATCACCAAAATGGATATTTGGCTGATGAAAATCCTTGATATTTTTCTTATAAATACTGCAAACATAGGTTATGTGTGCTCGTTAGAACCGCCTCATTGAGGTGGTTCCAACGAGCACCCACAACCCATGTATTTGAGCACATATTGTACACCAGCGTAATCCCCAGTTTTTTCCATATAAAGTGGGATATAGGGGGGTTTCATTTCACGGACTTGTTCACGTGAATAAAACGTTTTCACACTCAACTCAATTGTGCATTTTTGAAACACCAAGACATGTGAATTTCAAATGACTCTATTAGTGGACAATGATATTTACCTTGCTCAACAATATTAAAAAGCAAACAATTGGTACTTAAATATTTATAAGCAGTGCAAATATCGTGTTCAGCTGGCATGAGCATAAAAATGTTTTACGACCTCAAGCCTTGGCCCCAAGGTTAGAAAACATTTTTCTTGCTAAACTCACTTGTGCGCGAAATGTTTCATGCTCATAAACTTTAAAATGGCAAAGCATGTTTGGCATTTTGAAATTCTATAACAGGCCCATTACGAAACCTCGCCTATACAACTACCTTGTAAATTTTAACGCCGAAAAAAACAACACAACAACAAAATTTAAGATGACAAAAAATTGTGATATTTTTCTTATTTCTGCTCTTAATAGAGATTGTGGGTACACGTAAGAACCGCCATAGCGAGGCGATTCTAACGAGTACCCATCATATATATTTTAGAGCAGAAAATAATTAAGACTTATCCCTGTAATCCCCAGTTTTAATACGTAACAGTTGTTTCAATGGGGATCAGGATTGACAAGGCGTGTTATCGTGATAAAACAGCATTCTTTCGTAACCCGTTTTGTTTGTATTATAATAATTATGAACATTATAAATATCATGTTCGTGTGAGTTAAGCATGAAAAACGTTTCATCAAGAAAACACGCCTATATAATTCTGACCCCCTCGAACCCCAGTCTTATATAGTAAAACTGGGGTTTACAGGGGTAAACCTTATTTGTCTTATTTCTGCTCTAAAGTATAGATTGTGGGTACTCGTTAGAACCGCCTCGATGAGGCGGTTCTAACGAGTACACACAATCTTTATTTTGAGCACAAATAAGAAAAATATCACAATTTTTCATCTTAAAATTTTCATTTTTTTGGCGATAAAGGTTACAATGTAATTGTATAGGCGTGTTTTCGCAATGTATAACCTCAAGACCTGCTATCACAACACACTTGGTCCAATAAACAAATTGTTTCAAAAGATGTTCGCTACTCAAAAGTTTTAATTCAATGAACATGCAGCTTTCCAGTTTTATTTGCAAAGTTCCACTAAATTTTTTTCCGCGGTTTTGAGTTACTTCTGTGTTCCGTGGACGGCAAATTTATCGGGTTTGAATAAAGTTTGTAATTTGAAGACTCCGTTTTGCTGAAACTTTTCATGATTTGGTGATGCACAGTTTGTAAAGACGTCCGGACACTGCAGTGCTAGGCGACGTCGCCGTATTTGTAAGCGGGCTCGATTCGCAGCAAACGAAAATATTTATGTATTGCTAATTATGTCGACACTTGTACGGGGCCCCGTGGCCTAGTGAATAAGATCACTGTCTTAAGCAGCTGTGGTTCTATCCTCGCTTGTATCACACGTGAGACTCTAACCGATCGCGTCGTAAAGTCGTCTTTTTAGACGTAAAATGCAGTACTGCCAATGGAATACAAGCACAATGTTTGATGTTTTGATTGGCCTATCAAAAAAGACAGAGAGAGACCTAAGGCTTTAAAAATTAGCACTAGATGAATACCGCTAGTAGGATTCTCCTGCTCGTTTGTTTGTTGGATTTGAAGTTTAACGTCCCCGTCAACACTGTAAAGGTCATTTTGGAGACGTTGCTTCCAATTCTGTGGGACTTTTACCCGACATTAAGATGAAATGACGACACCTCAAGCCCTGCCGCCCAATGAAACCAATAGTGTTATAAGCATGGATGGGCTGACTCGCACCGCATTGACTGGGCAGGCTTAGATCCTCTGAGCGGTTAACCAGTACACGTGTGCAGATCGGTTTCAGCTCTGCGTGGAAGTCACCTGCTCGTAAGACAGAAAAAAAAATCAGACAAACTCTACTTCTAAAACCCTATTTAAATGAGTTCAGCTGTTCTATCTTAGTGTTTTCTACACCAAGACCCCTCTACAATGAGGCCATATCACGTGAACAAATCCGTGAAATAAAGACCCCCTAAACCACACTTTATATAGAGGAAACTGGAGTTTAGGGGGGCAAACATTATTTTCCTTATTTCTGCTCCTAGACATAGGTTGTGGGTACTCGTTAGAACAGCCTCAATGAGGAGTTTCTAACGAACACCCAAAACCTATGTTTGGAGTGTAAATAAAAGAAAATAATACAAATTTTCATCCGAAAAATTACCTTTTTTGAGGTTTGAAAAATGCACTATATCACACGGATGTGTTATCGTAATGACATTTGGGCCTGTTCAAAAGTAGTCTGACCACTTTTGAACAGTCCCAAAGGTGGTCTTATTATAAGCATTTTACTGTATTCTGACGGGAACCCAATGCTGCCACGTAATGTCGTCCTGTTTTTCACTGCCTTTGTTTGCTTCTGCTCTGCTAACCAGTGACCACGCAAGCGGCGTTTTGTGAAATCAGGGGCCAGTTGTTCAAAGCATCGTTAGCTTAACAAGCCTGTTAGTGGTCAAACTGTTAACTGTTCTAGCAAGTTCATTATCTAAAATTTTGGTTGTTTTGCTGAAAAAATGTGAGTAGCTTTTGCATTTGCAAAAGCTGCTCACATTTTTACAGCAAAAATATTAGCATATTTGCCATAATAAATGATCAAAGTTTTAACGATATGTTAACTTACGACGTCGTTAGTTTTGAACAACTGGCCCCAGATGTTTTGTGCAAGCAGTCAATCGCTGTACAAAACAAGAGAATAAGTGCATTAGGATGGGACTTTTGATTTTCAGAGGTAAATCGTCACTTTACGGTCGCAAATTCCAATTAAGAAAATTCCGACCAAAATTCCGACGCTTTACATTCCCTTTTAAACTGCTTTAAGTTAAGGGCAAATTGCCATATGACTGGGCCCCGTCAAGCGATTTTGGTAGTTATCGCCTATGCGAGCAGCGAAGGTTCAGGCGAGCCTGCGCATCCGCGCAGTCTCGCCAGAACCTTCGCTGCTCGCTCATACAAGCAGTGAATCAAGAGGAACCTTCAGACAGAAAGCCATATCCCTGGCCCCTCTGAATGGCTAGGCATGCGCAGTTAAAATTTGTCATGACGGAATGCTCGAAGACACAAATTCGCTTGGCGGGGCTCATGTAATGGGTTGATTATGGAAAAAGCAAAATTGCAAGAACAAGGTAGGCTATAAGATCAAAACTGTAAAATTTCAACGGAACACAAAAAATGCACTATATGTTGCATTATGGCTTGCCGTTTAGGGGTTAATCATGCCGTAACATAACGTAATGGCATCAGTTTCGACACATGAATGGAAGTTTCCATACGATGGATTTTCTAGCAGAACGCTGATTCGGACGTAACCAGTAGTAGCACGGGTCTGTGCAATGGGAACCACATCTGGACTTGCAGCATTTCTGTACACCTGGACAGTCGAGGTCAATGTCACAGTTGTCAGTGCAGTAAACTGTCATGGAGGCGATGTGTCTCGGACAAGTTCCGGGCTTACTGGATATATCTACAAAAATAGAAATACGTACTGTAATGATCCTAACTATTGGAACAGATAACTCTAAGCAAACAGTGCAGATTCAGATCAGATTACTCCAGAAGGAGCAGTCTGATCAGGGTCTACACTGTTTAACATTCCATCTGCACCGTTTGGACTCCTTGTGTGATCCTGAAAAAAATCTGTTAAAATTTTAGGAGAATAACAGCAAGTTCTCAAGGTAGCCGAAGTTTTAGATTTTTTAGAGTTGAAGTTCAACGGCTCGAACGAAATGCTTTTCGGTTTTTACGTTTGGGTAGGTCGAGCCACTAAGTGTTTTCACCACGCTATGTCTGGAGGCTTTATAAGAATAATGTACAGATATTTTTTTCTATACAAGAGAGTATATTGTATTGGAGTTGAACGGCCCAGTCAACACTATTTAGGTCATTTTTGAGCCAGTCGGTTTTTACCTCTCCACGTTTACTTGGGTAGGCGTATACGTAAGCGGTTAACCAGTACAATGCATATTCCTTCGCCAGAAACTGACAACTGCCATTCTTGGATCAGCGGAATGGGGAGAATGACCGGAGAAAAGATTGCATGATCTACACGAAAGAAGAGCTGTGGTGCAGTATTAAAGCATCGAATTTGAGATCGAGAGGTAGCCGGTTCGATCCCCGCAAGCGCCATGAGTCAATGTTGTTTCCTCGAGCAAGAGACTCTATCCAGTTTTATATCCAAGAAGAGGAAATCAGAGGTCCACATGGAAGATCAGTGCTAGTACTTAATGAGTTACCGTCTATAAATAAATAAATTCGCTTTAGAATGTTACCGATCTCGACAGGTATCGAACCCACACCCTCCTGATCACCAGTCAGACGTACACCCGACTGAGCTACTGATCGGCAAGGTGTTTGATGTATCATGTGCCATTAAGGCATCCAACTGATATAGGTTTACAGTTGGGATGTCCTTGCAGTAGGTATGCATAGAGGGTGAATGTTATGATTTCTTCTGTTTCTACAATCCATTTACAGTCGAACGTCGATGGCTCGAACCCCTTTGGGCCCATGAAAATTTATTCGAGACAGCGGTGGTTCGAGCTACTGAAGGTAACTGCCAAGAGGCATAACGAGATACTTTTGAACATCTTTCGATGTTAGATAATGAAAATGTATGCTGTGTGTACTCATTAGAATCGCCTCACCGAGGCGATTCTAATGAGGACACAGCATACATTTGCAAGATAAAAGACTAAAATCTCCTTAATCATCCCCCACTATTTCTTACGTAGAGGATTTCGCTAGGGGCACAATAATGGGGTCGACACATCCATGGTAAACGAGCCACCGGTGTTCGAGCCATCGAAGTTCTACTGTATTTTCTCGTTAATTTTAGTCCCTCACCTGCAACCCCACTACTACCTCTCCTATATCTTTTCTCCCTTTCTCCGGGAGACGGTGCAAAATGACCTACAGGGGTTGATGTCGCATTAATCCCCAAAATAAACAATAAATCGATCAACAACATACATCTTGTAAAATAAATACATCTTGTAAAATAAGAAAATCCCTTATTTGCACCTTAATATTTGTCATCTAGAACTATGGGTCGTATTTCTACGGAACCCTGGAAGGGACATACAATTTATTTTAATATATTGTGCTAAAATGCAAGATACTATCTTGTGCGCACATCTTGTTTGAACAACATAAAACCATGTGCGCGCAAGTTATTATATTGTGCACACAAGATAATATCTTGTTCGCACAACGTACTATCTTGTGCGCACATGTAACTTGTTTGCACAACATAGAGCTTGTGCGGACAACATGATATCTTGTGCGCACAACTTAATATCTTATTCACACAACATTATATCTTGTGTGCACAAGATATTATATTGTGTGCACAAGTTATTGAACATATTATCTTGTTCGCTCAACATATTATCTTGTTTGCACAACATTGATTTTGTGCAGACAACATAATATCTTGTGCGCACAATATATTATCTTGTGCGCACAAGATAATATCTTGTTCGCACAACTTAATATCTTGTTCGCAAAACATATTATCTTGTTAGCACAATTAGTACAAGATATTATGTTGTCCGCATAAGATCTATGTTGTGCAAACAAGATAATATGATGTGTGCTCAAGATATTAAGTTGTGCCAACAAGATATTACCTTGTGCGCACAAGATATTATGCTGTCCACACTAGATATTTTATGTTGTCCGCACATGATAATATCTTGTGCGCACAACATATTATCTTGTACACACAAGATAATATCTTGTTCGCACAACTTAATATCTTGTTCGTACAACATATTATCTTGTTAGTACAATTAGAATAAGGCCCCCGCCCATCGGGGCTTAAATAAATAAATGGGTTGCATGATGCTTCCACGCAGAGCTGAAACCGACTCGCACACGAGTACTGGTAAACGGCTTATAGGTTCTAAGCCTGCCCAGGCAAAGCGGTACTAGTCGGACCGTCCATGCTTATAAACGCTATTGGTTTCATTGGGCGGCAGGGCTTGAGATGTCATTTCATCTCATATCGGGTAAAAGTCCCACACAATTGGAAGCAACGTCTCCAAAATGACCTTTTTAGTGTTGACGGGGACGTTAAACCTCAAATCAAACAAACAAAACAAAACAATTAGAAAAAGATATTATGTTGTCCGCACAAGATCTATGTTGTGCAAACAAGATAATATGTTGTGCGAACAAGATAATATCGTGTGAGCACAAGATATTAAGTTGTGCACACAAGATAATATGTTGTGCTAACTAGATAATATATTGTGGGCACAATATATTTATGTTATCCGCACAAGCACACAAGATAATATCCTGTTCGCACAACTTAATAATTTGCCTGCAGAACTTATTAAACAAATTGCATGTCCCTTCCCGGGTTCCGTATATTTCTCTGCGACAGAAAAGCGATTTCGAATCAGCCAAGGCAACGTGCTATCTGTTTTCGAATCGCTGGAATTTCAAAATGTCACTTATACGTATCTATGTTAAAGCTGTTCTGCATTGACATTTCTACAAAGCTGTTCAGAAATTCATCTTAGCGCTTTGTTTAATCTCAAATCATCTTCTTTCAAAGGTTACTAAAATACCAAAGTGCTAGTCTAAAAATGAAATTCAATGTGCAAAAACTATTGGCTACAGATAATTATTATAAGCCCCGTTACGGGAGAGCCTGTATTCGGGGTTTTGCGCATCACTTTAACACGTCTATGTAATGAAAAACCCTCTAAATCCAACTTTCTACAGAAAATCTGGGGTTTACAGGGGTATATATTATTTTTCTTATTTCTGTTCCAAGTCATAGATTATGGGTACTTGTTAGAACCTTCCCAATGAGAAGTTTCTAACGAGCACCCACAACCCATGTTTGAAGTATTAATAAGAAAAATATCACGAATTTTCATCATGAAGATAATCATTTGGGAAATATGAAAGAATGCACTATGCGTACGGGTGTGATGTCGTAATGGACCGGGTATAACATGAATCGGTCTGCCCAGGAAAAGAGACGAGCATGAGCCTTGATATCTTTGATACAGAAACTATCCAAACAGCGAACATTAAGATGATGATCATACTAATATGCATGTTTGTTGCATTATGATAACTCACCCGTGCGACATAGTGCATATTTCTCATCTCCAAAATGGCTACTTTTCTGATGAAAATCCTGATATTTTTTTTTATATAAATACTGCAAACATAGGCCGTGGGTGCTCGTTAGAACCGCCTCATTGAGGCGGTTCTAACGAGTACCCACAACCTATGTCTTGGAACAGAAATAAGAAAATATATTTTATACCCCCGTAAACCCCAGTTTTCTCTACATGAAGTGGGGTTTCGTGGGGGGGGGGTCTTCATTTCACGGACATGTTCGCGTGATGAAACAACAGATTTTCTCCTAACGTAGCACTTATGATCGCGTTAACGAAAGATATGACGAAGAGCTTTGGATAAGAAATCGTTTTAAAAACCATCAAGAAATATTAACATTTCCAGTGTAAAGCCTACTGTAAACCTATAGAAGACAATTTAGTTCATACTTCCATGAACACATCAAGTCACGTGATTTTCAGAGACGTCAATTGACGGCAGTTTGAAGCATGGTTCTCTACGGGCGTTGGTGACGTCAGCGCTATTCAGATCTTTGTAGAAAAAAACAGCGTGTAAATATTTTTTTCCGTGTAAATGTTTTTTCAGCTTTAAAAGTTTGTCCTATAAGCATTTTGTTTTCGCCAAGTGATAAGGGGCAAAGAATGTAAATATATAAAATGAACTTATTTTTTCTGCTTTTCATGAAAGTATGACCGACAGCGGGGTTCATTTTCTTTGCACGCGACCCACTGCGTTCATTATTTCATGAACAGCAGAAAAGTAAAATTTATTTCTTAAATGAATATTCATTACGAAAACACGCCTCTATAATTTTGACCCCCTTGAACCCCACTTTTATATAGTAAAACTGGGATTTCCGGGGGAATACCTTATTTTTCTTATTTCTGCTCTAAAATATAGATTGTGGGTACTCGTTAGGACCGCCTCAATGAGGCGGTTCAAACGAGTGCCTACAATCTTTATTTGGAGCAGAAATAAGAAAAATATCACAATTTTTGATCATAAAATTTTCATTTTTTCGGCGATAAAGGCGGCAATGTATTTGTATAGGCATGTTTGCGTGATGATTTAGGAGCCCGGTGGTCGTTTCTCCAACCTAATGCAACTCGTATGTTGGCAATGGACTTCACAAACATCCCTGAAATTCTATAGTTACAGAAAAACAGGAGGCCCGTGTGCCACTACGCTCAACAGAGGTCATTTGGTTGATATCATATATATAGACATGGTGGCCATCTTGATCATGTGACTACAACCTCACTAATAACTTTTCATTGCCTTATCCCATACAGGATCCCTGAAATTCTATAGTTACAGAAAAAAACAGGAGGCCCGTGTGCCACTACGCTCAACAGAGGTCATTTGGTTGATACAATATAAATATATATAGACATGGCGGCCATCTTGATCATGTGACCACAACCCCACTAATAACTTTCCATTGCCTTCTCCCATGGAGGCTCTTCATGCAATGTGGTTTCAATCGACACAACGGTGTTTAGTGGACATAACGATAACACACCCGTGCGACATAGTGCATTTTTTCACATCTCCAAAATGACTACCTTTCTGATGAAAATCCGTGATATTGTTCTTAAAATACTGCAAACATAGGTTGTGGGTGCTCGTTAGAACCGCCTCATTGAGGCGGTTCTAACGAGTACCCACAACCTATGTCTTGGAGCAAAAAAGAAAAAGAAAAAAATGTATACCCCCGTAAACCCCAGTTTTCTCTATATTAAGTGGGGTACAGTTCGCTCTTCATTTCACGGACTTGTTCACGTGATGGAAGATAAAAATACTGAATCTAAGTCATCCCGGACAAATTTCGGTAAATGACTTTGACCTTTGGGATTGATAAATTTCTATTCAGCTGATTGCAAATATCAATTCTGATGCCACAGGCTATAATAGAAAAATATCAATCCACTGTTTTACGCTTTTTTTATATAATTGTAAGACTTTTGTGTAATCAAATTTGTCCTTGACGTCAAAAAGGTCAAGGTCAGCCAAAGGTCATCATTTGAGCAAACTTGGTAGGACCCAAGTCCCTAATGCTAGATACCAAGTCTGAAGGTCATTGGGTTCCAACGGAGAATATTTTAATGGTTTTTACCATATATGGGCATGGTGGCCCTATTCGTCATGTGACCCAGTCCTTATGAATAAACTTCCGTTCCCCTTCCTACAGAGGCTCTATGTGTAATTTGGTTTCAATCATCCCTGTGGTTTAAGGGGAAAAGAAGATAAAAATACTGAAAATGAGCCATCCCACACAAAGGCCAGTAATGACGACATTTGGAATTGATTAACTTCCAATCAGCTGATTGCAAATACTATTCCTGATGCAACACGATACTATGCAATCCGTAAAATCTACTGTTTTGCCTTTTTTCCATACAAATATCTAAGTGACCATTTGCCCATGAAGTAAAACAGGTTAAGGTCAACCAAAAATTATCATTTGAACAAATTTTGAAGGGCCCGAATCCCGGATGCTCACGGATGCTGCATGCCGAATTTCAAGGTTATCGGTCATTTGGTTCCTGAGTAGAAAAAATTAAAGGGTTTTACCATATATAAGATGACGGCCATGTTTGTCATGGGACCCAGTCCTAATGAAGAAAATTTCATTCCCCTATCCATAGAGGTTCCATGTATAATTTGGTTTCAATCAACCCACCAGTTTACGCGGAGAAGAAGATAAAAAAACTGAATCTGAGCCATCCACGACAAAGGCCAGTAAATGACCTTGACCTGGGAAATTGATAAACTTCCATTCAGCTTTTCTGATGCCACATACTACCGTGCAATCATAAATATCCAAAGTTTGGCCTTTTTTTCATCAAAATGTCTAAGTGACCAAATTTGACCTTGACGTAAAATAGGTAATGGTCAACCAAAGATTATCATGTGAACAAAATTAGTAGGGCCCGAGTCCCCGATACCAAGTTTCAAGGCCATTGACCATTTTGTTATTAGGAGGAATATTTTAAAGGTGTTTACCGTATATGTACATGGCGGCCATATTGGTCATATGACGCAGTCCTTGCCAACAAATGTTGGCTCCAACTATGCATAGAGGCTCCACATGTATTTGGTTTCAACCAACCCAGAGTTTAAGTGGAGAAGATAAAAATACTGAATTTGAGCCATCCAGGAAAAAGGTCGGTAAATGACCTTGGCCTAGTGAATTATTAAACTTCATATACTAGATAAACATCCCAGATTATTATCAGCAAAATGTTATCCTATAGAAAACAATATGTCACATGGGTGTATTACCCTAACCAGACGGACAGAATGGTAGAAACATCAATTTCAATACAAAATGATAAATAAAACCAAGCAAGTAAACAATCTCCTGCATACTTCAGGTACCTGAAACATCGAGTTATATAAAATAGAAGTGACGGCAATGATCAGGAGTCAATACAATTAACCCACACCAGCCATCAGAGACACTAAAAGGAAAAAAAAAACACAAACATGAAAAACTAGGCTTTTATGGTGACTTAGTTTAAAAATTCAGAAAAAATATATAACCGCAATGACTTCAGCACCCAATTTCGTAAAATCATTCTTCGGTATAAAAAGATTGGGTACAACATAGATGTTATACGACAGACTGCATGCATGGTAGTTAACCCAATCACGGTCGACAACTTTGCTTCCCTCTTTTATTGCACATCGGCCCCCGCCCATCGGGGCTTGAAGAAATATATGGGTTGCACGATGCTTCCACGCAGAGCTAAATCCGACCCGCAGAGGAGTACTGGTAAACCACTTGGGGGATCTAAGCCGGTTCAGGCAAAGGGGTGTGAGTCGGACCGTCCATGCCTATAAACTCTTTGGTTTCTTTGGGTGTTAGGGCTTGAGATGTCATTTCATCTCAACGTCGGGTAAAAGACCCACAAAATTGGAAGCAACGTCTCCAAAATGACCTTTACAGTGTTGACGGGGACGTTAAACCTAAAATCAAACAAACAAATCTTAAATTGCACGCCGGTGGGTCAGGCCTCAAATTCAATGACAGTTTCAGCGTAAAGGCTTATTGAGAATTAGAGATCTAATTCAAGGTTATGTTGGCTGGTGCCCGATGCTCTGTCTCTGGTCGGGCCCATCGGAGTCTAACTGTTGGTTTTCTTTTGCTCCGGCATTTCTTGGTTTCTTGCTGTCGAGCCCTCACCGTTGTTTCTGCTCTGTGGTTGTTTGATTATTTGTGCTCACGGAGATGTTGCACTGATGAGTTAGGAGGCTTTCATGCGGACTGCACAAATTTTTTGTCTAAATCGCGACGGAAGTTAGGGCGAGGATTGTGGCCACGTAAAATCGATTTAAGCCCCCCCCCCCCCCCCCCAGTGTAATTCGTTTCCGCTGGCCGTTCCAAGGCGGTTCTTCTGTCGCGGTTTATTTTTGTTATGGTTTGTCTTTAGGTGTTTGTGTCGCTTTTCATTATTTTATTTTGGATAGCCTTTTGGCCATTTTGTGAGGAAGTAACTGTCCTTTTTGCTTTCCGCAATTGATGTTTCCATTAGGGTATGTTGTTTCAATTTTGTATTTCTTTCCCTTTGGTGTCTCTGATGAGAACTGTGGATTGATTGTATCGATTCCTGATCATTGTCTCCACTTCTGTTTTTAATGGAAACACAAACAGTGGAAAGCCAAAAGGAAAGTTTCTTTCTCACAAAATGGCCATTTGGCTAACCAAAACACAAAGATATAGGCGATACACACACTCAAAGACAATACATCGAATTATAATAAATAGAAGTGAAGGCAATGTTCAGGAATCGATACAGTTAATCCACGCCGACAGAAGAACCGCCTTGGAACGGTCAGTGAAAAGAATTTCACTGGGAGGGTGACGGGGGGGGGGGGGGTCTTAAATCCATTTTATGCGGCCGCAATCCTCGGCCTTGATTCCTTCACGATTTAGACAAAAACATGTTCGGTCCGAATGAAGGCTTCCAAACTCATCAGTGCAACATCTCCGAGATCACAAAAATCAAACAAACACAAATATGAAACAACGGTGAGGACTGGACAGCAACAAAACTCTGAAATGCTGGATCAAAAGAAAACCAACGGTTAGACTCCGATGGCCCCAACCAGTGACAGAGCATTAGGTACAAACCAACATTACAAAAGTAAGCCTTTCCGCTGGAACCGTCAAAGATTCTGAGTCGTGCAATTAAAGAGGGCAGCAAAGTTGTCATCCGTGACTGGGTTAACTTCCAGGGAGGCAGTCGGTCGCATAATATTTATGTTGTACCCAGTCTTTTTGATATAAAAAAAATAATTTAAGAAATTGGGTAATGAAATCATTGTAAGTATATATTTTTTCTGAATTTATATACAAAGTCACCATAAAATTCGCGTTCCGATAGACCTTGTTGCAGAAGAGATTTAAGTCAACATTGAATTTAGAAATTAAATCAAACTGACGTCTATAAAATTTAGAAAAGGCTTTGCTTAGTTTATGATGCCGATGACCCTGACTAAGAGGTTTACCAGTTGACAATTTATTACGAGTGTTGAAGTCAGTTACATGGCGAGACGCGTTTGTAAATCGAATTAATTGCAAAATATACACGCCATAGGACGCCGAACGAGGAACATCACCATCCCAGAAAGGCGAATTTACTATCTCAAAAACAAACTCATTGCGTTTAACCATAAATTTTACAGGAAACAAACTCGTCTGCAATAGATTTAAAGTATAATTTTTGTGCTCTTCAGAAGTGAAAAAAACAACATTTCTTACATTACATGCAAGATAGAGGGAATCTTCTCTATGAAATGTTCAGTCAATTAAATCATTGAGTTTTTCCTTTATAAGATTATGAGGACGTGTATTGTAAAGGGTGGAAAATCATTAGTAGACAGACTTGAAGCACGAAAACGTCTGGATTTCAATTTATTAAAACATCGTGTTTTTTCTGTGGGTGTGTGTGTTTTTTTTTTGTTTTTTTTTTTGTTTCAAAAAAAATATTTTATAGACCTAAACAGATTTCTCCCTGATCTTTCAAAACAGTGTCGCATTTTTTTAATCGCATGTTTTTTATGGTTATAAAACACTAAGTTAATAATTTTGAAAGTTCAGTAGTGGTACAAGAGCTTGAATTTGCAATAAACCATGCTTTGTATGGTCTTTTATGAAGTTTAGTTAACCAATATAACGTAGAAAGCTTGTCTTGGCCTTCTGTAACATGTACATCAAAACCAACCTTCTGCATATTGGCGCCGTGACAAGTACATAATCTGCATAATGTTTTTTGTACATATCGAATTGAATTGTTAAATAAGTTCAAACAGTGACATTGAATTTACATTCTAGAGCATACAAATGCTGCACTGTAATTGCAGCAGAAATAAATAAACATATCACAGACTTCATCAGAAAAAGTTAATGGTTGGAGATGTGAAAAAAAGGACTAAGATACATCGTGTTTGACATACTTTCCATGACAGATCTACACGTATTTCCACATCCATTGTAACAGCACTTTCTATCGGAAGGACAGTCACCATCTGAGCGGCACGTCTGGAGACAAGGACCGGGAATTGTGATGAGGGGACATTCTCCTGGGTGTACCACGTCATCAACAGGAACATGTTCAGAAGAATCAGCTAAAAGATTTTAAATGAAACCGTTAAAGTTTAAAGATAAAGACAAACATGACGTTAGTATGTCATCATTATAATCATTATTATCATTATTAGCGTTATTATTATTTTACGTAAAAGCACTGAGGGTCTACTGGTCGTCAAACAAATGAATAGAGCAGAAAAGTCAATTAAATTTAGTCGATATGTTTGTTTTTTAAATAATGTATATATTCCTACCTTACGGAATGGCTATCCTTTTTTTTCACTCTATTAATTGTCGCTTATCACATGTACACATATATGTACATATAAAAAAGACAAACAACCAAAGTAAGAAACATCCATTAAGAACAATAAATTTAGACAACATATTACATAGTTTTAATTAAACTACTGAATCTGAATAATAAAATGGTGATATAGTCAATAAATATGTTCTATGAAAGGGTTATCTTTTTGAAACAAGGAATACACCACAGAACTAAAACATATAGATTGTACAGGATTTTCTGGGCTAGACTAGCTACTTTTGGCCAAATAGGCCTCATCAGTGCCTCTCATATATTCTCGTAATCCCACTATGGAATCAATGACACTACACTATTGTAACGTAGTAACATAGGCTACGTAGTAACATAGGCTTAATGACCCAAATAATGTTGACGTATTGTAAAAGATGCACTTTTGTTACACAGGCATGTTACATGAATGGTTGAAACAACATTGGTCAGTAGTGAGAACTTTGTATGACCAATATGCTGTTGAATGGGTAATAAATGTATTTGGGATTATGTTGATGGGGCTATGAAACATTATAAGCTTTTACAGATAGAAAATTGAAACGTTTTTACCTTGCATATATTTTAATCCAGTCTTTTGGTATCATCCTAAAATGCACTATATATTGAGGTGTTTACTTTGGAATATGATCAAATCTACTGACATTTAATTTGGCCTTTCAATTATGTATTACGCAAGTAATATGTGCTGTTATTCAAATACTTTGGCGGGAGAAAAAGCAAGTGCAGTTTACATAAAACCTGAAATGTATCTACAAAACGTCAATCATAGGGGTGCATGTTTCCGTTTACGCCAATCATGTGGGCATTGTATGAGTGCATTGTACCCTGCAGGTGTGTGCTCACGTGGTCAGCAGGTGTTGAGATACTTTCAACATGTCGGTTAATGATGGACGTTTGGTATTAACAGAAACTGTGTTAACGTGAGAACAAAAGCCTATGGAATGCTCTGAAACGTATAAAACATCCAGCTTGATCATGTCAAATCAGTCAGGTTTTCAGTAATGTAAGAGACGTGATCAATATATCGGGCTAGATCTAGCCCTAGACACTACCTGTCTCAGAAGCTTTCGATTTTCGATATGTTATATGTAACATTGAAATTTTAAAAGAGACCATTGGTCAGAAAATAAAACAGAAAACCAGAAACTTTCTGACTTTAATTATTTGCGAAGTACTAACACTTTATTAATGTAAAACTATACGATCATGGTTAAACCCCGCTTTATGGCAGCGAGACTTTTTGCGGCCGCCACACGTTCCCTTAACACCAGCTGTAGTGATGGTAAATATGTCCTTTGAATTGGGTAATCCTTTAGAAGCACGGGATACACCACAGAAGTAAAAAGTATGGAGTGTTCAAGTTTTTCTGGGCCAGACTCTATCGAAAACCACCTATCGAATATAATAAAGCTATGAACATTCCCTTTGGAAATGAAGAACACATTAAATTTTAAGATACATAAATAAGTCCCAAAACCCTTCTTTTCCAGTATTGCAGCTTGCAAGACCAAAGACGTGCCCCCACCACCCTCTTCAGCTTACGCACGTGCGGCAACAGACAGAACCCAACGATCCCAAAGAAATGGAAATTAAAAAAATGAGCACTGATCAACTCCTGGGATACGTCCTACATGTACTGTCCCCATTTGTCCATTTCAAAAACACATTTTTGGATGAAATTCCTTTATTATCACAGCATAATGGATGGAGACATTGTTTTCATACCTTTGAAAACTACACTGGGGAGAGAACACAAACTGAACAAAACATACCATGCACATTAAATTGTGACAAAACAATAAGGACACACAAATAGTATAAATTACTTTGAAAGGAATCTTCAGTTTTCGGGAATGCTGTTCTGTATTCATTTTAACGGCGTACACTCCAGGTCCCAGTTGTTCAAAGCATCGTTAGCTTAACGAGCTCGGTAGCGGTCATATTGTTAACTATTCTAGCAAGTACAATATCTACAATTTTGGAATTTTTGCTGACAAAATGTGAGCAGCTTTTGCGGATGCAAAAGCTGCTCACATTTTTTCAGCAAAACTATTAGCATATTTGCCATAATAAATGATCAAAGTTTTACCGATACGATAACTAACGACGTCGTTAATTTTGAACAACTGACCCCTGGTAAATTAAATTCAAACTTTATTAATTTCAATCGGATTTGTTATCATTTCTCAAACTGGCTTATGGTTGTAACTATGAGAAGGGACGATACAGAACAAGAAACTCGTCATTTCTATTGCATAACATTTCAGTTATTACATGAAAAATGCCCAGAATACTTCAACGAATATTTACACATCGCGAGAACACGCCTATACATATCTGATCCCCTTGAACCCTACTTTAATATAGTAAAACTGGGGTTTGCAGGGTCAAACCTTTTTTTTTATATATTTCTGCTCTAAAATATCAATTGTGGGTACTCGTTTGGCGGTTCGATTAGGCGGTTCTAACGAGTACATGTACCCACAAACTATATTTTGAGCAGAAATAAGAAAAATATCACAATTTTTCATCCTAAAATTGTCATTTTTTTTTCGCTGATAAAGGTTACAATGTATTTGCATAGGCGTGTTTTCATAATGTGTACTAACACGACTGCAGCAATATTGGTGCAGATGTATTTTTATTTTATTATTATTTTTATTATTTTCACAAAAGTTCGAATATGATTTTCCTCAAACGTTTGCAATAGGTTCAGCACTTTCGATGCATATATAATACTGGAGAATAAATATAAATAAAAACAAATATGGAATAGACCCGAATACATTTTTAATAGTTGCCTGAAAGCTCAAACTTGAGATAGATTCAGAAAAAAAATATATATTCTAGCATAACTCGACATAGATGTGTCTAAACCTTTGGCAGACTTAAGCATTCCGTATTGTCCCTTAATTTTTAAATGATAAAATTCTTACACAATATCGAATCAATGAAACTTGGGTGTCGTCTTGTAGCAGACGTATGATGGCCATAATGTTCTCTAAGGTGATGGTTTTGTGCTACAAAAAGCAAATGACAAATATAATAAAACAAGCCAAGGCAAGATTAACTCTTTCGCCCGTGTATTTCTAAAGAGGACTCTTCACTCTTTGAGTTCTGGAATACGTCCATGGTTTTAAATAGGCGTTTAAGCCTTCTGCTGCTGAATAGGTCATTTTTCCACACTCATTACTGACTATCCATCATGAAAACACGCCTATATAATTCTGACACCACCCCCCTCCCTGAACCTCACTTTTATATAGTACAGCTGGTGTTTACAGCGGTAAACCTTATATTGCTTCTTTTTTCTGCTCTAAAATATAGATTGTGGGTACCGTTAGATTTCGAACAGAAATAAGAAAAAATATCAAAAATTTTCATTTTAAAATTTTCAATTTTTGGGCGATCACGGTTACAATGTATTTGTATAGGCGTGTTTTCGTAATGAACCAAGTGACACATTGTAGTGTTTTGAATTTGCAAACTGAATGATAAATAGTGTCGGCTCTAAACTGTTTGCAAAGATAGGGGTTGTCGTGTTCAGCGGGATAAGTGTTAAGATCTCGACCGTTTGCACACATTACGAAAACACGCCTATACAAATGCATGTACATTGTAACCTTCATCGCCGCAAAAATGAAAAATTTAACACGAATAATTCTGATATTTTTCTTATTTCTGCTCAGAATATAGATTGTGGGTACTCGTTAGAACCGCCTCATCGAGGCGGATCTAAGAAGCACCCACAATCTATATTTTAGAGCAGAAATTAGAAAAATAAGGTTTACCCCTATAAATTCCAGTTTTACTATATACACGTGGGTCTCAAGGATCAAACTGATATAGGCGTCTTTTTCGTGATGCGTATCTATTTTGGATTGAAGGGCTGAAAGAGTTAAAGCACAACGGGAAACAGCAAGTTTTATAAAAAAATCATTGAAAAAAAAACAAGAAAATCAAACTTAACTTTGTATGTTTTGTTTATATGAACATATATACATTTACAAAATAAGGTTTCATACGATAAAAAACATCAATGGCTTCATAAAATTTGATTAACTGTTATACAAGTCCTTATTTTCTTATATATTGTGGTATAAAAGAAAAAAAAAAACAATCTTAATAAAAACAAATTAACATAACGAAAACACGCTTTTTCAAAAATGTTGAAAATTTTACAACCAAAACAAAAAGTACAATGAAAAATTTCAGATAAAATTTTGATATTTTTCATATATCTTATTTTTCATATCTCTTCTTAAAACATAGATTGTGGGTACTCGTTTGAACCGCCTCAGGATGCTTTCATTCGTAGTTGTACAAATTGTACTTTTTTTCGTGCTCATATTGTGTATTTTTCTATTTTGATCATAGACTGCGAGTGCATATTGGGCGGTTCTAAGGAGCGCAAACAGTCTATACTTTCGAGCAATAACAAGGAAAATAATGAATACCCTGTAAAACCCACCATCTGTTTATTAAGTGGGGTATACAAAGTGGTCATTACGAAAACACGCCTATACAAATGCATTGTGAATTTTACCGCCTAAAAAGACGAAAATTTAAGATAAAAAAAAATGTGATAATTTTCTAATTGCTGCTCAAAATATAGATTGCGGGTACTCATTAGAACCGCCTCATCGAGGCGGATCTAACGAGTACCCAAAATCTATAATTGAGAGCAGAAATAAGAAAAATAGGGTTTACCCCTGTAAACCGATTTTTTACCATATAAAAGTGGAGTTCCATGGGGTGTTTTCGTGATGATTATATAGGCGTGTTTTCGTGATGATTTCACGTGCAGAAAAAACGAACACAACACAAAATATATTAAGCGTTATACGGTCATAAAAAATGGCACACTTATGAAAAAAGTACAACAATGACGTAATACAGACATATACTTACGGACACATGTTGGAAAATAGGGGCATGGAGGATAATCACAAGTACTCATTGTCATTTCACATCTGCTACCCAGGCCGCAGTTTAAATTCTGTTAAAAGATACACATGTAGAAGCTTTAACACCAGCTCAGGGTATATTGTAATTGGACAAAGTACGTCTTTCCGAGTTTTAGACTTTTTCAGTCGGCAAAAAAAAATTAGGGTTTTTTTTGTGTGTGTGTGTGTGTGTGTGTATCGGATAGACTTGGGCTCATTAGACATCTTAGAACACACAACAGTAACATTTCTCGTGGACATTGTCAGTAATGACAGACGAACTATTAATATCGGTGAGCATAAATCAAAGTACCCATCCTATATAATTTTGACCCCATTAATCCCTAATTTTATACAGTAAAATTGAGGGTTTACAAGGGTATACATTATTTTTCTTATTTCTGCTCAAAACATAGATTGTGGGTACTCGTTAAAACCACCTCGCCGAGGCGGTTCTATAGTGTTCACACAATTTATGTTTGTGCAGAAACATGAACAATATCAGTACTTTTAATCTCAAAGTTCTCATTTTTGGTGGTCAAATTTTCAATATATTTTAATAGGCGTTTCGGTAATGGACAGCACTGCTGAGTGTAAGCTGAGGAAGTTCTTAAACTGTTAACATTTCGTTCAACCCTTACATTCATGTACAATAAGGAAACAGTGTAAACCCTGATTATACGTGTGACCTGAAAATTCATGTATAGTAAGCAAACAGTGTAGGCCCTGATCAGACGCCGCGTTCTGCAGCGTCTGATCTGGTTGTACACGGTTTGCTTAATCCAGCGTAGGATTCCAGTCCAGATTCTTTTGATAACCCTCTCATACAACAATTTAATTGGATTTCCTACAAATCGGTGTTAGTCATCAGGTTTGACTGAGGGTATTTGGCCATTTCTCGTGCCTTCCGTTTTCAATGATTTTTTGCGCCGTTACTCTCTAATCCGAACATTATTATGGACGCGTAGTCTGATCTGAGTCTTCACTGGTCGAATAATACTTTTATCGTCCCACCAACAACAAAGGCCTTATGGAGACAGGGCCTCAGTTTACAGACTCATCTGAAAACTCGGAATCGATCCAACGCCCCCTGCATTGTGAGGCAATACAAATATGTCATATTGCACATGCAAAAATATAGAAATCAACCGCATATGCTGGCATCACATCAAGGGCTGTCATCAGACTGCATAGCTCGCCTGGAAAAGTGTCGTTTAGGTCATGCGCGAGGACAGGCATCACGAAAGCACGCCTATCCAAATATATTGAAAATTTAGCACTAAAAACTGAAACTTTTCAGCCCGAAGAATTTTATATTGTTCATATCTATGTCGAACAAAAATATTGGAGGTACTGTTAGAAATGCTTCGAAGAGGTCGTTCTAACCCGAACCCAGAATCTATGTTTTGAGCAAAACTAAGAAAAATTATATATGTTCTTGTAAGCCCCAGTTTTACGATATAAAAGTGAGGCTAAAATTATGCGGGCGTGTTTTCGTGTTAAATACCCCGTAAACCCTACTTTTCTCTATACAGAGTGGCGTTTAGAGGTGTTTTCATTCGACTTTTTAACCTGATCGTGGAAAATAAATTAAGAAAAAGACAATAACTAACTAAATAAATAAATAAAAAATACAAAATGAATAAATTCATAATGAGCCGCTTCTGTTGGTGGGTGAATGAAAATAGTTTATTTCTGTCTTTACATCTAGAATAAGTGAATATAATGATGTGTTATTTTAAACAACTAACTAACAACAAACTGTTGATCAATGAAACATCCCGCATTTTGGCAGCCAACTTCCTGCAGACATAATATCGGCTTCAATTGGTTATGGTTTGTCTTTGTGTGTTTGTATCACTTATATTATTTTGTTTTGGATAAAAATTGGCCATTTTGTGGGAAAGCAACTGTCCTTTTGGCTTTCCGCTATTGATGTTTCCATTAGGGTCTGTTGTTTCATGTTTGTGTGTCTTTCTCTTTGGTGTCTCTGATTGGAGCTGTGGGTTAATTGTATCGATTCCTGATCATTGCATTCACTTCTATTTTTCAATCGATATGCAGTACCTTTATTTTACCATTTATCCCCGAAAAATTCCACAGTTGTACAATAACTGAATAAATGACTCGCCCATTTACTTTTATTTTCTCTATTTCCTTTTATTCTGTATCTGTTTCGGTAATAATCAGATAAGTTATGTTCGAACTGAAAAAATATCTGATACAACCAAAATTTGAAGAAAAAAAAGTTAAAAGGGGGATAAGCGCGAAATGGTTGTGCAGTACCGATTGGTTGCTTTTGAAACGGGGTGTGTCTGTGAATAAGCAGTATTTGCGTTATCGACACACAGGTTTGATTGGCTGATCTACAAAACGCGATTTATCCGAAGTACCGCGTCTTTCATAATGACAATCGATTGGCTAAAATGGATTTCGCAACGGAAACGCGTGGAATGCGAGTGCGTATCTAACGCGAGACAATTGCAGGAGCGCTGACAACTTTCTGTACATTCGTAGCATGTCTTTTGTCATCTGCAACCGGTCAGTTTACCTACCCACAGTTTTCCTGACAAGTACAATATACTACCATATATTGTCTCTTAGGCAAACAGTCTAAACCGAGATGAGACGCTGCGGCGTCTCATCTCGGTTTACACTGTTTGCTTAAGCCTATCTGTTCGAATATATATTGTAAATGTGGTAAAAGTCGAGAAGGTCGAGAAATAAGATTCCGTCTTTCAGATGATGATGTCACGTAGACATTGTCATCCCCTTTTCGGATACTTACGCAAGACTGTATTGTTTCTATGAGGCCGAGAACGCTTACAATCACCTGCAAATAAACAATGAGTGAAAATCAGATATGGCGTACCAAACAGAGGACATATACTCTTGCGTACCAACGCAATCTCGATCTAGATACCATGGAAAATCTACAGAAAGCTCGTAACGGCTGTCGCAAAGATTCTCTTTGGGTACTCGTTAGAAACGCATCAATCATGTTTGTAGCAGAAATAAAAATAAACTATCGATAGGTTTTCGCAGAAACAATGCTAGTTGCATTGGCATGCTATTAAAATGTGGCCCAACCTTCGGCTCCACATAGATAAAGATACAGACAAGGCTTTCATAAAGGCTATCTGTTTAAGTAATCACATCCAAGAACGGGCCAGTATTTTTTCTTTAATTCCATGCAAATAATCAGAACTGTACAAAACCTGTCTTAAGGAGGTTCTATACGTGGTTGTTTATTGTAGGGTTTACTGTATGTACTGTCTGTAAAACCTCAAATGATAATGATGAGGAGGAAGAGGAGGGGGATGACGACGGTGGCGGCGATGATGCGTCATCGCCAACGTCATTTTGATCAATCAATCAGTATATCACTCAATCAATCAACTCCGACACATAGTGCTGTCAGTGTTTTGATTCGTTTATAAAATCACACCAGCTAGTACAAATGAGCCGGCCCTTGACAAAATCTACAAGAAGATTTGTTCGACCAATGCAGACTGAGATCAGCCTGCGCATTCGCGCTTTATGATCTGAGTTATCGCTCTTTAAGTAGGGTCACTTGTTCAGATCAGTCTGCTGGCCGGTAACCATTGATTGAAATGTCGTTGTATGTAAATTACCGGGGTCAAAGATGTGGTCAGTTAACGTATCGTTAAAACTTTGGTCATTAAATACAGCAAGTATACCAATATTTTTGCTGGAAAAAATGTGAGCAGCTTTTTCAGCATAAACTGAAATGGAGTCCTATTGATACTCCAAATATTGGCTGTGGGTGCTCGTGAGACCCGCCTCAATGTGGCTGTTCTAACGGAGTATCCACAACCCTATGTCTTAGAGCAGAAACAAGAAGAATAATGTATAATCCCTGTAAACCCCCCAGTTTGCTCTACATAAACTTGGATTTTCAGGGGTATTCATTACACGAACTTGTTGATATGCTGGCTCTGGTCAGACTAGCTAGATACATGGTAGTGGTCGCCCGTCATAGATCGGTGGTTGGTTTTCTCCGGATACTCAAGTTTCTTCTATCATGTTAATAAGACCACATTCCGCCGAAATTCGCGCCTTTTAGAACGCTTAAATACAGAAACGTCCGCTATTAAGAGGAATGGGAACACCTGGCAGATTTTTCCGCCATTTTTCTAAGGGAGATAACTTTCGGGACTTCCTGTAAGCTTTTCTATAAGTTCTGTCCCACGGAAAAGGGGTCAACTCTTTAAGGAAAGAATTTGCTCCTTAGGAGCAAATTCTTTCCTTTAAGAGTTGACCCCTATAGACATGGGAGATGAAAATACTTTTGCAGGAGTTACCTCCCCTGAAGGTGTTCCCATTCCCCTTAAGACCTGCTAAATTGTAAAATTATGACTGATCCTGCTATAAAAGCAGAATTTGGAAGGCTTCACTTGTTTATTCTGTGCGCGTCCACACCCAATGTCTTCTGTTAAGAATCCTTCTTAAAGACTCAATTTGTGCACTGTTCCTTATATGGTCTTGATATGGGAATTTTACTGTTGTCCTATTCAAGCCACAGTCCATCGGGGCTTGAATAAATAAATGAGCTGCATGATGCTTCCACGAAGATCTGAAACCAACCCGCACGGGAGTACTGGTTAACCGCTTAGAGGATCTAAGCCTGCCCAGGCAAAGCGGTGCGAGTCGGTCCGTCCATGCTTATCAACCCTATTGGTTTCATTGGGCGGCAGGGCTTGAGATGTCATTTCATCTTAATGTCGGGTTATCCCACAAAATTGGAAGCAACGCCTCCAAAATGACCTTTACAGTGCTGACGGGGACGTTAAACATCAAATCAAACAAACAATACAAGTTCGCGTAAGCTTTCTATATAACCAAAGTAAACTAAATGAACTAAAACCGTTTTGCAGGTTTTGAAGTACTCTAGCTAAAGTAACTTATCTGTACTGACAAAGCCAATTTGATTGGACAAAAATAGCAACTTGACAAGATATTATGGACTTTGAATTATTGCAAAACAAAGAGTTAAATGAGATAAAAGTTTTCAGATTTAGCAAAGCCGATGCTAAAATGTGAAATGAGCCGGCGCATGACAAAACCTATAATAAGACCAGTGCACCCCGCCAACGGAGACTCAGATCAGCCATTGCATCCGCGCAGTCTGATCAGAGTCTTCGTTGTGCGTTCTAAGGATAGCTAAGGGCCCAATGCTCCTTCATGCAGCAAGAGAAGTCTCTGGTTAGACTATATGTATGCGCAGGTTAATCAGAGTCTTCGATGTGCGCACATGTCTTATTGTGTGTTTTGTCGTGCGCTGGCTCAAATCTTGTATTCCATTTAACCCTTTGTTTTGCAGAAATTCTAAGTTCATATAAAGGTTCCTTTTAAAAGGAAAGGCTTGCCTGGTTTTAAGGGTACTGTTCCTGGTGTAAATGTAGTCATATTGCCGCCAAATGGATGTACGAGTTGATGTAGATGAAAGTACTGGTGAGGAAGCAAGTTGCACTGTTCTTGTTAATGGGACATAGACTTTTGATGAAGTGTACTCAAAGGCAATATATGGTTTATCTACACATTGGAATGGACAAACCCATGAGGTGTCAATTTTCTATGTGGCACTACCCTGACATTTATTGGAAGAAATATTTCAATGTTAAGGTAACTGAGGCATTGGCATGTGACCCAATGATCACATTCTCACTTTTGACCAACTATGATAGTAAGGGATCATTGTGATGACCTTGTTTTATTGAAATTTGCTCAGTAGTATCTGAATAGTAGTTTGAAGAAGACATTGTTAGCAGACAGACAGGAGGAATAATGGACTTATGGAGCACGGACGATATGCAATTTGGCAAGTAGAAATGGACAAACAAAACAAAATAAATGTCCCTAACAGATTTATTAGAGACAATAATGTGGTAGAACACATCATACATACTGTTTGTTTTGCTAGGTTTTACGCCCATTTAACAATCTTTCAGTCATATACAGGCGAGTAGTTTCCTATCCATCGTTCCTGGAAAGTACCAATACTTGACTCAGATCCTCCGACACAAACTACCAAATGTTCTCACATAAACGATCATGGCCGGTAGCGGGGCTCGAACCCATGACCCTCCAGTGATTACAAGTCAGCGACCTTAATCACTGGACCACGGAGGCGGTCTTCCATACATACTGAGTATACATTCATGTCATGTGGCCAGTAAACATGTAATTGTTTGGTGACGACACAAATATACATACAAGGGAGTATAAGACAAAGGAGGAAGAGACATTAAATGTTAACATCTTTTATTAGCAAAGTATAAAATATTATAAACAAGAGACAACCGAAGTAAACAATGTTACCAATGTTAACAGTTTTTATCTGAAAGTCTAAAAAGAAATAAACAGTATAAAGCTATTTAAGGTGAATCTTAATCTTGATAAAAACTGGACCAATTGACTGTCAGTACGCCGTAAACTTTGTTCATTTATTGGTGGCAGTACCTTCAATATAACTAGAGCTGTCAGTGGAACTGACTAGCGCCCCGGCAGCGCTATCAGAGGAGTAAGAAAATGTTGATGTTAAAAACTATAAAGAACAAGAAAATAAAAGAACGTAGCTCAAAGAATCATTTTGAACATGATAACTCGGTTTTAGAAACTAACCTATGTTTTGAGCATAACACATCCTCTCATGATGATAAACAATACTGTCAAGTTATTCTCAAATCAATCCAGGAATAAGAGAGATATTGATCGGACACGATAAAAAAAGACGCAACAGTTCAGTTGACCTACTCTAGTTAACACTTCTGACGTCAGGAATCTACCCTATAAAATTTCAACACTAGAAAAAGTGTCCAGAGGATCCGGATGCCCCCGCCAAATGCCATTCATAGAAAATATTACAAATATACTTCAAATCAATCATAAAATATACATGAAGGGCAGATAAACCCAAAATGCAAGAGTTGTCTTCCTTGTTCATGACACATCGTCTCAGTGTGATGAATTCACCTGTGAAGTTTCATGAATATATTCCATACGGTTTAGGAGTTATGGCCCGGACACGGTTAACTATATGGTACTAAGTCAAGGGCAGATAGTCCAAAAACCAAAAATGCAAGAGTTATCTTCCTTGTTCATGACACATCGTCTCAGTGTGATGAATGCACCTGTGAAGTTTCATAAATACATTCCATGCGGTTTAAGAGTTATGTCCCGGACACGGTTTACTATATGGTACTAAGTCAAGGGCATATAATCCAAAAACCGAAAAATGCAAGAGTTGTCTTCCTTGTTCATTACACATCGACTCAGTGTGATAAATGCACCTGTGAAGTTTCATGAATATATTTCATACGGTTAAGGAGTTATGGCCCGGACACGGTGTACTATATGGTACTAAGTCAAGGGCAAATAATCCGAAAACCAAAAATGCAAGAGTTGTCTTCCTTGTTCATGACACATCGTCTCAGTGTGATGAATGCACCTGTGAAGTTTCATGAATATATTCCGTACGGTTTAGGAGTTATGGCCCGGACACGGTTTACTATATGGTACTCAGTCAAGGGCAGATAATCAAAAACCAAAAATGCAAGAGTTGTCTTCCTTGTTCATGACACATCGTCTCAGTGTGATGAATGTACCTGTGAAGTTTCATGAATATATTCCATACGGTTTAAGAGTTATGGCCCGGACACGGTTTACTTTATGGTACTAAGTCAAGGGCAGATAATCCAAAAACCAAAAATTCAATAGTTGTCTTCCTTGTTCATGACACATCGTCTCAGTTTGATGAATGCACCTGTGAAGTTTAATGAATATATTCCATACGGTTTATGACTTATGGCCCGGACACGTGTACTATATGGTTCTAAGTCAAGGGCAGATAATCCAAATACCAAAGATGCTAGATTTGTCTCCCTTGTTCATGACACATCGTCTCAGCTTGATGAATGCAACTGTGAAGTTTCATTAATATATTCCATATGGTTTAGGAGTTATGGCCCGGACATGGTTTACTATATGGTACTAAGTCAAGGGCAGATAATCCAAAAACCATATATGCAAGAGTTGTCTTCCTTGTTCATGACACATCGTCTCAGTGTGATGAATGCACCTGTGAAGTTTCATGAATATATTCCATACGGTTTAGGAGTTATGGCCCGGACACGATGTCGGGACGGACGGACGGACGCACGAGCGCATCCGTGGGCACATGTTGGGTAGACACAAGTTGGGTACTTGCCGTTTATTCCGTTGTTGTCCAAGATAAGTAGCCAGTAGCCTGTTGGGTACTTTGTTGCTTGTTGGGTATTTTTGAATGGGAATTTAACATGGCGGTACCCAACAAGTGTCCATCTGTAAGAACGGACAGACGAACGAACGGACGGACAGGGGTTAAACTTAATGCCCTTCCGCTATTCTCCGAATAGGCGGGGGCATAAAAACCCATCGAGTTTTGACCTTCGAGTGAATTGTAGACTGCTGCACAGATGATTTATGAATGTGGTCAGGTAAACTGTATTGACGGTAGTACTGTGTAGTCCGTGGCCTAGTGGATAAATTCGCTTCGGAGTTTAGTTAAACTTTCGCACAGAAACGAGAGCTATGTCACTAGACCATCTCTCACTATACTGGTACCCTGTATTCTATTAAAATATGCGAAACCTATTGAGCTATAGGGTGAGGGAACAAGAACGCCGGAAAAAGCTGGCTGTATCTCTGATTTTTGCTTTAAAAAAAACACCTGAGGATCCAAAATAACATAGAAAGAGAAGTCTAAAACCGGAACCACATTTCCAATCTAAATGGCTTGCAGCCGTCGCTGCAAGCCAAAAATAATGCACGGCTTTGTCAAGTCGTATTCTCTGCTGTTTTGTCTTTCCCGTATGAAAACAGTCTCAGATTAAACTAATAAAGTCAAACCTGTTTTGTAAATTATTGTCGAATGTCAAAATATTAAATCGCCCACAAGAAGTCTATCAAAACAAGAATAAAGAATAAACAATTGCATGCTAAAATGTGCTTGCATACATATATATATATATATATATATATATATATATATATATATATATATATATATATATATATATATATATATATATATATATATATATATATATATATATATATATATATATATTGCCCATGTTGGGAAGACTTTCCGCGCAAGCAGCGTCTTTTTTCGGTGACATTACGAAAATACGCCTATACAAATACATTGTAAATGTCACAGCCGAAAAAAGACAATTTTAAGCAGAAAAAAATGTGATATTTTTCTTATTTTTACTCCAAATATAGATTGTGGGTACCTGTTAGAACCGCCTCATCGAGGCGGCTCTGACGAGTACCCATAATCTGTATTTCAGAGCAGAAATAAGAAAAATAAGGTTTACCCCTGTAAACCCCAGTTTTACTATATGGGCCCCGTCAAGCGATTTTGGTACTTATCGCCTATGCGAGCAGCGAAGGTTCAGGCGAGCCTGCGCATCCGCACAGTCTCGCAAGAACCTTCGCTGCTCGCTCATACAAGCAGTGAATCAAGAGGAACCTTCAGACAGAAAGCCATATTCCTGGTCCCTCTGAATGGCTGGGCATGCACAGTTAAAATTTGTCATGGCGGAATGCTCGAAGGCACAAATTCGCTTGGCGGGGCTCATATAAAATGGAATTCAAGGGGGTCAAAATTATATATAGGCGTGTTTGTGATGCTATACTGATACGCATTCGAACACAAATGAGGGGCTGCACAGTAAACTTCCGCTGCTAAGACCGCCTAAAATTAATTCTGCTTTTAAGAGCTTATTGAGAAAGTTTCAGTGTTTTCTACACCTAGTTTCTTCTATTAACAGACCACCTTTGGGACTGTTCAGAAATAGTCTTAAAGACCACTTTTTAACAGTTCCAAAGGTGGTCTTGATATAGGAAGTTTACAGTATTTTTTAAGATAAAAGCCAAACTTTAGTCTCCTGTGCGCATGTCTCAAGGCACGTTTGGTCTGGTTGCCGCTCCCACGATCATGACTGGAACACCGATGACGTCATTTGCTAAACACAAGAGCCTGGCTACATGAAAAGGCGTATGTTGCCATGTGTGATCATCCAGGGGTTAGACCAGAGCCCTCACAGGTTGCGCGGGCCATTTTCATTCCTGGCGCATCTCGAGCGTGAACATTAAGGACCCTGATGCGTTTTCATGGGATCAGTCTTGTCTGGTAACGTGTACCAAGGTGTAACCTTTTGTGTGCAAAGGCAAAATAAAACACTAGAATGGGAAGTGGGTGTGGACTTTTGATGTCCATTCATAATCTGCGATCAACAATCATGGTCACATCTAGACCAAGCAATATTCGGAAGTATAAGCCAATCGGCCGCTTTGTGCAGCTATTTTGACAACGGTTGCTGTATCAGTAAATCATAGCAAACTTCCGTATGATGTATCCGTATGGAAGAAACTGCGTGCCATCAACTGCCGTATGATCATATTTTGTAAAACTTTAATGATTATTTAATTTAACTTGAATGATTTTGAGTTGATTGGTTGAAGAACAAAATTATATAAACTAGTAAAAGCCCTTCTATTGCTGATGTCAGAAGCCTCCGTGTTGTAGTGGTTACGCT
Organism: Lucinisca nassula; assembly: GCA_963580285.1. Classification (NCBI taxonomy): domain Eukaryota; kingdom Metazoa; phylum Mollusca; class Bivalvia; order Lucinida; family Lucinidae; genus Lucinisca; species Lucinisca nassula. The sequence goes on from OY757010.1 coordinate 60,032,958, forward strand.
ACTCGCCTTGTAAACCAGGGGTCGCGGGATCGATCCCGGGCTTCTCAGACCTTCGGATGATTCTTTAAACCGAGGTCCCATCTCCATATGACCTTTGTGCAGAAATAAGAAAAATATCACAATTTTTCATCATACAATTTTCTTCTCTTTTTTTTAGGCGATAAAGGTTGCAATGTATTTGTATAGGCGTGTTTGCGTAATGTTAAGACCACCAAAAATTAAGACTAATTCTGCTTTAAAAAGCTTATTTAGTATGTTGCAGTTATTGTTTGTTTGTATTTCTGCATACAGTGTCCTCTGGTCAGTGATCATCTTTGGGACTGTTCAAAAGTGGTCTTGAAGACCACTTTTGAACAGTCCTGAAGGTGGTCTTAATATAGGAATTTTACTGTAAGTTTTACCGCCATAAAAATGAAAAAAATAATGAACAATTATGGTATTTTTCTTATTTCTGCTCAAAATGTAGATTATTGGTACACGTTAGAACCGCCTCATCGTGGTGGTTCTAACGAGTACCAACAGTTTCCATAGAGGCTTGAAGAAATATATTGGCTGCATGATGATTCCACGCAGAGCTGAATCTGGCCCGCACACTAGTACTGGTAAACAGCTTAGAGGATCTAAGCCTGTCCAGGAACCGCGGTGCGAGGCGGACGGTCCATGCTAATAAACCCTATTGGTTTCATTGGGCGACAGGGCTTGAGATGTCATTTCATCTCAATGTCGGGTAAAAGTCCCACAAAATTGGAAGCAACGTCTCCAAAATGACCTTTTCAGTGTTGACGGGGACGTTAAACCTCAAATCAAACAAACAAACAAATATTTTAGAGCAGAATAAGAAAATAAGGTTTACTATATAAAAGTGGGATTTAATGGAGTCAGAATTACGTATATATACATGTTTTCGTACTGTCGATAAAAATGCATTTAAGAGCCAGGAAAAGAAAAACAGTACTATATAACAATGAATATTGAGGGGTGAAAAATGCGCGAAAAAGTCCAAGAAACGCAAATCTTCGCATTTTACCGTTGGACGGCATTGAGAAAAATTAAGCACTGGCACCGATTTTGAATTTTGTTTGAATTGAGGTTTTACGTCGCAGTCATCACTATTTAGGTCATTTTGGAGACGTTGCTTCCAATTTTACGGGAGTTTTACAGGACATTAAGATGAACTGATATCTCAATCCCTACCATCCAAATAGGGCTTATACGCAGGGGCGGTCCGACGCCTTCTAAGCGATTTACCAGTTCTTATGTGCTGTCGTCTTCAGCTCTGCTGAACGGGGGCCAAACAAATTCCCATACTATGCATGTTTGGAGGCTAAATCTACTTGTATTTACGCAAAACATTATGGCAATATAGATCTATTAAAGGGTATTGCCGGCCCCCGCCCATCGGGGCTTGAAGAAATAGATGGGCTGCATGATGCTTCCACGCAGAGCATAAACCGACTGCACACGAGTACGGTAAACCGCTTAGAGGATCTAAGGCAAAGCGCTGCGAGTTGGACCGTCCATGCTTAAAAACCTATTGGTTTCATTGGACGGCAGAGCTTGAGATGCCATTTCATCTCAATGTCGGGTAAAAGTCCCACAAAATTGGAAACAACGTCTTCAAAATGACCTATACAGTGTTGACGGGGACGTTAAACCTCAAATCAAACAAACAAAGGGTATTGCACTGATGTTGGTACCAGCTCCTGACCTTAGAGATGAGGTGCAATATTTTGCAACCCTTCAATGTCACATGGGTGTCTGGGATGCAAGGTCACCAATAAGTGCATTAGGTCGACTGCACTGACACCCGTTGGGACTGTTGGTTTTTCCGATAATCTCTATATGACTATCATGAATCGGTATGATTATTCTTGAGTAAACATAAGCGTTATGATCCTAAGTATTAGAACAGATAAGCCTAACCAAACAGGGCAGAACCTGATCAGGCTGCTCCTTCAGGAGCAGCCTGATCAGGGTCTACACTGTTTGTCATTCTGGCTGTACTTTTTGGACTCCTTGCTGGGTCGTGAAACAAATGTGTTAAATTTTTTGGAGAATTACTGCAAGTCCTGAATGTGTCCAAATTTTTAGGAATTTTACGTCAACCTTTCAAGTAGTGGTCAGCGAAATTGATTCTTATTCAAATAAAGCGTGAACTTTTGCAGTCTTTCTACGTCACACAATCAATCCAACACTAACAGAAAGAAAAATAAAATATGAGCTTCGCCCCGAGAAAGCGTGTCTTCAGGAAAACACAAACTGGCCTGCCCAGCTACATAGACGAGCAAAATTCGTGAAAATTTAGATATATAAACTAAATGTATTGAACTAACCAAGCAGCGAAAACAAGGTACAGATCGCGCAGCATGTTCTGCATCTTTGCTGTTCGCTATTGGCGAACGAAGTTTACTCATGACGTTGAACATAGCAGCCTTGTTCATTACGCAAACACGCCTATACAAATACATTGCCACCTTTATCGCCGAAAAAAACGAAAATTTTGTGATGAAAAATTGTGATATTTTCTTATTTCTGCTTAAAATATAGATTGTGGGCACTCGTTAGAACCGCCTCATCGAGGCGGTTCTAACGAGTACCCACAATCTATATTTTAGAGCAGAAATAAGAAAAATAAGGTATACCCCCTTAAACCCCTGTTTTACTATATAAAAGTGGTGTTCAAGGGGGTCAAAATTATATAGGCGTGTTTTCGTGATGTCATCTTGTTTTCATTATTAGTATTGTGCGTCCAGAGCAAACATTAGGACACAGGTTCATAACCGTTGCCTGTATGTACAGTAATTCAAGGTGATCATGTTGTTGTAAGGGCTGCATAAACTTAATGTATTCATGGAATATGTATACTGACTCAAAACGACTAACTCATAAAAGCACATGCAAAGTAATGCGAGTCAGCCCGTCCATGCATATAAACCCTATTGATTTCATTGGCGACAGGGGTTGAGATGTCATTTCATCTCGATGTCGTAAAAGAAGAAACGTCTTCAAAATGACCTAAATAGTGTTGACGGGGACGTTAAACATCAAATCAAACAAACTGACTCAAAAAGGCAGACGCACGAAATTGCGTTTGTAACCATGGAAACCCTGGGGAACATGTAACACTGAAGGCAATGATCAGGAATCGATACAACTGTTAACTCTTCATTTCCAAGACTCCAAAGGAAAAGATACACCAACATTAAACAATGTAAACCTATCACAAGGGCATTTTTGTTCTTTCAGTTTCAAACTCATCATGAAAACACGCCTATATAATTCTCACCCCCTTGAACCCCACTTTTATAGAGTAAAATCGGGGTTTACAGGGTAAAACCTTATTTTTCTTATTTCTGCTCTAAAATATATATTGTGGGTAATCGTTAGAACCGCTATTTCTGCTCAAAATATTTATTGTGGGTACTCGTTAGAACCGCTCAAATTATATATTGTGGGTACTTGTTAGAACTGGCGGTTCTAACGAGTACCCATAATATATTTTCGTCGTAAATTTTCATTTTTTTCTGCAGTAAAATTTAGAAAGTATTTGTATATTAAGCGTGTTTTCAGAATGTGTCTTTTCCTTTGGCTGCTGGTTATCATTTCGGAGCACCATCACGCTTCTGGCTTGCTTTAAATAGCCAAGGCTGGAGGGAGTGGGTGGGAACTTGTCATTTTCAGAATCAAAATGCAGAACTTGAAAGGATGAAAATATAATTCTTTATCAAATGCTTCATATCCGCAAAACGTAAGAGCATCATCACCTACGGTCTTCTACTTCAGAAAAAAATGGTGTCGGAATACCGCTGCTAATGACAATTCAATTAAAAAATGAAAAATCATTAAAAAAAAATATGGCGTGGATTTGCATTGGTGTAAAAATCACATGAAATGGATTTTTGGTAGCAAAGCTACATGTATTCTTAAAGAAATTATAATATCGACACATATTACATTGGCCTTTCGAAAATACTTCCTATTTAACGGGAGATAAAAGAAAAAAATATACAAACTCAAATTTATATCATTAATCATGGTTGTTTGATTGTACCCCGCCAACATTATATAGGTGATTTTGGGGACGTTGCTTCCGATTCTGTGGGACGGTTACACTACTTTGAGATGAAATTGCATCCAAGCTTTACCGCCCAACGAAATCGTTAGGGGTTTAGAAAAGGTCTGTTTCGCTCCACTTTTCCTGGGCAGACTTGACCTTCTAGTACCACTCAAGTTCGATCGGTGTCCAGCTCTGCGCGGAAGCACCATGCAGCCCGTTCTATTTCACGAAGCCCTGATGGACGGAGGCACAATCGTGGTTTTAAATTATTGGGAAAGTAAAGTTTTGTCGTCGGTTTTTTAGGGTTCATGGCTAATAAACTTTATAAAACTGATTGCTTAAAAGGTTCATCTGCGCATGTGAAATGACAAATCCATTCTAGGCGCATATTGCATGATATCTCTGAAATAAAGGATGTACAAACTTCTGTTGTTGGCCCTTTGTGTAGCTTTGTGTCAAACGTTTGTTGAACCGTAAATTTCTCACTTCATAAATTTCTCACCCTCCAATACGTCACATTTGCCAAATGTGAAATTTACGTATGGTCAATTTAAATAAATTGTGGGGTCTAAAATTTGTGCTCAAATTTCTCATGTTGATAATTTCTGACGTGTGAAGAATTGGTGCGACTTTTTCTCGGGTGTGAAGACCAGTTCGTCTTACATGTGGAGTATTGCTACCAGTTCCTCTAACATGTGACGAATTGATGCCGATTCCTCACACATTAGAATCAAAGCGCCAAAGGCACTGATATGACAGATTCTATGAGAAAGTCATAACACTGTCAAAACTTACCGAAAGCCTTTCTAAAAAGATCTTAGCGAGTACCCACAATATATTTTCGTCTTAAATTTCCATTTTTTCTGCAGTGAAATTTACAAAGTATTTGTATATTAAGCGTGTTTTCGGAATGTGTCTTTTTCTTTGGGACGATTACTTATTTGGCTGTTGGTTATCATTTCGGAGCACCATCACGCTTCAGGCTTGCTTTAAATAGCCAAGGCTGGAGGGAGTGGGTGGGAACTTGTCATTTTCAGAATCAAAATGCAGAACTTGAAAGGATGAAAATATAATCCTTTATTAAATGCTGCATATCCGCAAAACGTAAGAGCATCATCACCTACGGTCTTCTACTTCAGAAAAAAAAACGGTGTCGGAATACCGCTGCTAATGGCATTTCAATTATAAAAATGAAAAATCATTAAAAAAAATTATGGCAGTAGTACTCGGGCCACTTTGGCCCCAAGACAATAGATTACGTAATAAACAAAGGACGAGAACAATGGATTACGTAATAAACAAAGGAGGTGTGAGATGATAGCCGGCAAAAGAACAGATGACGAAATTACCCTAAATATCGGGGTGAGAGTTCGAGTAAATTACGCCGTGGCTGTGGTGGTGGTGGTGGTGGCTGTGGTGGTGGCTGTGGTGGTGGAAGTGGGTGTCACTTTGTACCAGGTAACTTCTCACCATGACGGGGAAGGCAACACGAGCTACACCAGAAAGCAGATCTACGATACGGTAAAGCACTACTGGAAACGGCTAAAGCGAAAGCTAAGGAGTGGTCAGTGTTATTTCTTCCCACCCGCGAGAACTCCACCACCGGATAGCGAGTGGCTGTGGTGGTGGTGGTGGTGGCTGTGGTGGTGGGTGGTGGTGGCTGTGGTGCTGGCTGTGGTGGTGGTGGTGGTGGTGGGTGGTGGTGGTGGTGGTGGTGGCTGTGGTGGTGGAAGTGGTGGTGGTAGTGGTGGTGGTGGTGGCTATGGTGGTGGTGACTGTAGTGGTGTCTGTGGGTAGTTGGGTTTAAATATGTTAGAATCGCCTCGATGAGGTGGTCCTAACGAGTACCCACAACCTGCGTCTTAATAAGGAAAATAAGGTTTACCCCCCTACATACCCAAATTTTACGGTTTAAAAGCTAGGTTTAAGGGAGTCGAAATTATATTAAATTGTTTTGGTAAAAATATTTCTATGTTGAAAACGGGGCAAAATGATTGATCCGCCCCCGCCCATCAGGGGCTTAGAGCTGCGAGTCGGCCCGGTCATGCGTATAAACTCTATCGTTTTTATTAGGCGGCAGGGATTGAGATGTCATTTCATCCCAATGTCGGGGTAAAAGTCCCACAAAATTGGAAGCGACGTCTCCAAAATGACCTAAATTATGTTGACGGGGACGTTAAACCTCAAACCGAACAAACAAAGCTTTTTTTCCCGGGGCGCGGTCCATTCCTAGTTTCTCGCATCAAATCGAGCTCTTCCAACACCTTCCATATTTTTCCGGTTTTCGAGGCGATAAGTGGTTCGCCGCGATTGTTAATAATATCAATACGACACCGGGTAGTATCCCCCTAAATATACGGATAGGAGCGCTCGAGCGAACGGTGTAGACCCCGATCGCCCCGATCTGACCAGGAACAGCAAACTTCGCCATTCCGCGGGAACTTCTTTCGCGCGTCGCCCGAGACCTCAAACTTTAGGATAATTACGGCGTAATTTACTCGAACTCTCACCCCGATATTTAGGGTAATTTCGTCATCTTCTCTTTTGCCGGCTATCATCTCACACCTCCTTTGTTTATTACGTAATCCATTGTTCTCGTCCTTTGTTTATTACGTAATCTATTGTCTTGGGGCCAAAGTGGCCCGAGTACTACTTATGGCGTGGATTTGCATAGGTGTAAAAATCACATGAAATGGATTTTTGGTAGCAAAGCTACATGTATTCTTAAAGAAATTATAATATCGACACATATTACATTGGTCTTTCGAAAATACTTCCTATTTAACGGGAGATAAAAGAAAAATATACAAACTCAAATTTATATCATTAATCATGGTTGTTTGTTTGTACCCCGTCAACATTATATAGGTGATTTTAGGGACGTTGCTTCCGATTCTGTGGGACGGTTACACTACATTGAGATGAAATTGCATCCAAGCTTTACCACCCAACGAAATCGTTAGGGGGTTAGAAAAGGTCTGTTTCGCTCCACTTTTCCTGGGCAGACTTGACCTTCTAGTCCCACTCAAGTTCGATCGGTGTCCAGCTCTGCGCGGAAGCACCATGCAGCCCGTTCTATTTCACCAAGCCCTGGTGGACGGAGGCACAATCGTGGTTTTAAATTATTGGGAAAGTAAAGTTTTGTCGTCGGTTTTTTTAGGGTTCATGGCTAATAAACTTTATAAAACTGATTGCTTGAAATGTTCATCTGCGCATGTGAAATGACAAATCCATTCTAGGCGCATATTGCATGATATCTTTGAAATAAAGGATGTACAAACTCCTGTTGTTGGCCCTTTGTGTAGCTTTGTGTCAAACGTATGTTGAACCGTAAATTTCTCACTTCATAAATTTCACACCCTCCAATACGTCACATTTGCCAAATGTGAAATTTACGTATGGTCAATTTAAATAAATTGTGGGGTCTAAAATTTGTGCTCAAATTTCTCATGTTGACGTGTGAAGAATTGGTAACTATTAGTCACACCTGTGAAGAACTGGTGCGACTTTTTCTCGGGTGTGAAGCCCAGTTCGTCTTACATGTGAGTATTGCTACCAGTTCTTCTAACATGTGACGAATTGGTGCCGATTCCTCACACATTAGAATCAAAGCGCCAAAGGCACTGATATGACAGAAATGATATGAGAAAGTCATACCACTGTCAAAACTTACCGAAAGCCTTTCTAAAAAGATCTTAAAATTTAGAAAAGTAGTACTGCAAATACAATTAAATGATATGTTTGCAGATGTCTATACACCGGTGGTATTATGAAGTGCCATCCGATGTTTCAAATTTTTTAAAGAAACTGTTAACGTTTTCATAACCTAACATTAATATTCAAGTTTTAAAAAATCTACTGTCCATAAGTAACAGTTTTCGGTTGTGGATGCCTCTCCCCAAAGATACTCTGTGGGAAAGAAATCGGAGGAGAAATGGTGTCTAGTCCAGTACATGAATTCCATTGGCTTGAAGAAATTTTTGAGTAAGAACAGCATTATGAGCCCGCGCGTAACCCTGCTGGATAAGATATCCCAGATTCTGAGTGTAAACAAATAAATGGAACCATGTGAGGCCGAAGCACTTGATTGATGTAACGTCCCGCTGTTCAGTCCACGTCTCAGCCATGATCCTGAATGTTCTTAATGGCACTAAACTGTGTTTACTAACTACATGCAATACCTCGCCATACAATTACGCTTGTTCCACCCGATATGTAACGCTCTATTACGCACGCGTCGCCTCGGCATACCTCACACCTACATGTCGCAACACCCGGAAACGACAATCGGCGCGATTCACGTTGAAGTGCGATTTGTCACTGAAACGCATATCACGTCAGTCGCTTAGACGCTAATTTACGTATTATTTGCAACATCGTAAGCGTTTCGTACTGTGTTGACGCGTTAACGTTGGTCACGGCAGGGATGTCTAGCTCTCAAACATGCATCGCATAAGGGCGACGAACAGTGTCAGCGCTTATTAGTCGGTTGTTTAGACCCCTTGTTTATATACAGGTACGGAGTGTAGCAGCTGCCGGCTGAAATCTGTTTCGCAGATGGGTCTGACGGATGAATCGATCTTGACGTACTGCCGTCGGTCTTCCGCTACATCGACGTCCACTAGCGTTTTCTGTATATAGTAAGATGATGGTCCAATAGACGATAGATCATACACCAGTGGTACCCAAAATCAGAGTCAATGTCTTCCGCTTTCCGACCAGCTTCTAACTGTCCAGGGGCACCCTTACGATCCTTTAATGAAGAACGTTGCAAAACGCTCTGACTTAAGTTTTTTTTTTAGAACAACTTTCAGTTTCTTCTTTTCTAGGCACAACCTTGCATTACAATCAAAAGTTTGGTCCTGAACATGTGGTTTCTATCCGTACTGAAGTAAAGTCGGTGCACAGGATCGACGTGGCCGGAATGGTAACCAGACGTCACGGTTAATTGATTATTAGTATTATTAGTCGTCTGCCTAAAAATTTGTATTGCGCTCAAAGGATAACTAATACGCTTGTACATTTTTGATTGACTACATTTTGTGCGGACTCTTATGGAAGTCAAAGCCGGAATAAAGCCGGAACTACTATTAGACGTGCAGCATAGCAAGAATAGACAGATGGAATCTGTTATTAAAAAACAACAGCCGGTGGCGGTAGCGAGGCCGTATACAATTAGTTGTTGCCGGGAGTACCTAGATCGGCCCGTCAGGCACATTCTTTCGTGAACATTTGGTCATGAAAATATTATAACGACGCTGACTACAGTAGAGGAGTTGTCAACTGATGGAAAAAGAATTTTTAAGTACTGGTTCACTGACTCCGGAAGGCCTGTCCAGGAACATTGTTGTTAGGTCAACTGACCGTCAGTAACCTTAGCTGTTCATCGTAGACGTCAAACACTAAATCAAACAAACAAACAAAGCATAATAATAATATTAATAAATGCGCAGAATAGCTCCGTAACTACTCAGAAGAATCAGCGCATTTGTTTTCGTTGCACTTATTGAAGAATATACCAAGTTTCTTAATCAGAAGTTAAAGTAATTATATGAAAGGCCCAGGGAGTGTGACAATTAAACAACAGAGCCTATCCCAAGCACCAAGAGATTATTACGCAAACACGCCTATACAAATACATTGTCACCTTTATCGCTGAAAAAAAATGAAAATTTTATGATGAAAAATTGTGATATTTTTCTTATTTCTGCTCAAAATATAGAATAAGGGCACTCGTTAGAACCACCTCATCGAGGCGGTTCTAACGAGTACCCACAATCTATATTTTAGGGCAGAAATAAGAAAAGGATGAGGCGGTTCTAACTAGTGCCCACATTCTATATTTTGAGCAGAAATAAGAAAAACAAGGCAACGCAAGCGTAGCATCCCCTCGCAACTGCATACCATTCATTAACATGAAAATCCAATCTGAATATGTTAGACCATTGTGACCATGACCTTTGACCCCTGACCTTGAAATTCAATAGGGTTCATCCTCTGTACATGGTGAACATTTGTGGAAGGTTTGATGCTTCTACGATGAATACTGTGTCTTCTATCCTGCTCACAAGGTTTTCAAGGTCAAGTCCATTATGACCTTGACCTTTGACCCCTGACCTTGAAATTCAATAGGGTTCATCCTCTGTACATGGTGAACATTTGTGGAAGGTTTGATGCTTCTACGATGAATACTGTGTCTTCTATCCTGCTCACAAGGTTTTCAAGGTCAAGTCCATTGTGACCTTGACCTTTGACCCCTGACCTTGAAATTCAATAGGGTTCATCCTCTGTACATGGTGAACATTTGTGGAAGGTTTGATGCTTCTACGATGAATACTGTGTCGTCTATCCTGCTCACAAGGTTTTCAAGGTCAAGTCCATTGTGACCTTGACCTTTGACCCCTGACCTTGAAATTCAATAGGGTTCATCCTCTGTACATGGTGAACATTTGTGGAAGGTTTGATGCTTCTACGATGAATACTGTGTCTTCTATCCTGCTCACAAGGTTTTCAAGGTCAAGTCCATTGTGACCTTGACCTTTGACCCCTGACCTTGAAATTCAATAGGGTTCATCCTCTGTACATGGTGAACATTTGTGGAAGGTTTGATGCTTCTACGATGAATACTGTGTCGTCTATCCTGCTCACCAGGTTTTCAAGGTCAAGTCCATTGTGACCTTGACCTTTGACCCCTGACCTTGAAATTCAATAGGGTTCATCCTCTGTACATGGTGAACATTTGTGGAAGGTTTGATGCTTCTACGATGAATACTGTGTCTTCTATCCTGCTCACAAGGTTTTCAAGGTCAAGTCCATTGTGACCTTGACCTTTGACCCCTGACCTTGAAATTCAATAGGGTTCATCCTCTGTACATGGTGAACATTTGTGGAAGGTTTGATGCTTCTACGATGAATACTGTGTCTTCTATCCTGCTCACAAGGTTCCGGACAGACACACACACAGAAACACAGACACACAGACACACGGACACACGGACACACGGACGCACGGCACCGATGCTATATCCCCATTCGCAACGTTGTTGCGAGGGGATAATAAGGTATACCCCGGAAATCTCAGTTTTACTATATAAAAGTGGGGTTCAAGGAGGTCAAAATTATATAGGCGTGTTTTCGTGATGTTACAGAATCACCTCCGAATAGAAACCACATTACTACAAATAAACAAAGCAGAAAATGAGCTCTTGACTTGCTTTATAGTTACACAGGCTGGCGGGTCTAGGCCGAAACACCTTAGAAAGGTTTTCTCTCGACTCGGCTCATCTTAAGCATCCTAAATCTTGTCCAAGCAGTTTCAACAGTAATACATTGGAAATTTCTTCCACTTTATAAAATTATGGAATGCGTGTGAATAATTGGAATCGAATACGAAATGCAGCAGCTTTGGGGATCTTTTATCGATGGGAGGAATATGCATTATTGCTACATGAAATTTGACTACGTGCGTATTTCTCTCATACGAGAGATTTATTGGCATGCAATCCGTGACGTATAGGTACCACTCCTTCACGCGCTGTGAAGAATTGTACCAATTCTTCGCGGCGTGAAATTTACGAAATGTGAAATTTACGGTTCAACAAACGTCACCTTTTTGGGAAATACCACCCTGGTAACCCACAAGTTTACTCGAAATTCCCTACCGTTTCTTGTTGACCAAATACATTGTATAATTAATCATTACAAAAACACGCCTATGTTAATACATTGTAAATTTTACCGCCGAAAAAATGAAAGTTTTTCCGATAAAAATTGTGATATTGTTCTTATATCTGCTCAAAATATAGTTTGCGTGTACACGTTAGAACCGCCTCAGTGAGGTGGTTCTAACGAGTACCCCCAATCTGTGTTTTAAGCACAAATAAGAAAATAATGTTTACCCCTGTAAACCCCAGTTTTAATATATAAAATAGGGGTTCGAGGGGTCTGAAGTATATAGGCGTGTTTTCGTGACGTGTATATTTACAGATATACTGCGATTATAATGCCATACAAAATGTATTAATCCTTAAGAGGCCAATAGAAACTACACCTGAAAATGTTGTAGGTGCTGCTTTATTTTAAACTGCTTCACCATCGGCCCCCGCCCATTGGGGCTTGAAGAAATATATGGGCTGCATGATGCTTCCACGCACAGCTGAAACCGACCCGCACACGAGTACTGATAATCCGCCTAGAGGACCTAAGCCTGCCCAGGCAAAGCGGTGCGAGTGTCGGACCGCCCATGCTCATAAACCTATTGGTGTCATTGGGCGGCGGGGCTTGAGATGTCATTTCATCTCAATGCGGTGCGAGTGTCGGACCGTCCATGCTCATAAACCCTATTGGTTTCATTGGGCGGCGGGGCTTGAGATGTCATTTCATCTTAATGTCGGGTAAAAGTCCCACAAAATTGGAAGCAACGTCTCCAAAATGACCTTTACAGTGTGGACGAGGACGTTAACCCTCAAATCAAACAAACAAACAAACAAAACTGCTTCAGCAGTGCACTCGGGGCCATTTGATGTGAAATTGATGAAATTCGCCAGAGACAATACATGAATACGAGTATTCTACTAATGTGAGAACAATATCGAAGAAAATTTATCAATCACTTACATAACTTCACAATGAATTATTCTCATTATAATGTTGTTGTTGTCAGTGTTGTTGTTGTCTTACATTGATGGGTTCCCTAGTTGATTCCAGTATTGGAATACGATAACACACCCGTATGACATAGTACATTGTATAAGAGTCCCGCCAAGCGAATTTGTGTCTTCGAGCATTCCGTCATGACAAATTTTAACTGCGCATGCCCAGCCATTCAGAGGGGCAAGGGATATGGTTTTCTGTCTGAAGGTTCCTCTTGATTCACTGCCTGTATGCGCAAGCAGCGAAGGTTCTGGCGAGACTGCGCGGATGCGCAGGCTCGCCGGAACCTTCGCTGCTCGCAAAGGCGATAAGTACCAAAATCGCTTGACGGGGCCCATAAGTTATTTTGATTCTCGACGTGGAGCATGGGATCATATTCTCCGCCTGAGAGCGATATTTGCCCGAGCCGTCAGGCCAAGAATCAAAATAACGAATTTGTTTTACTGTAAAGCGTTTTCACGCTCATTACGAAAACATGCCTATACAAATACATTACCATTTTTTGGCCAAAAAATAGAATTTTTGAGATGGAAAATTGTGATATTTTCTTATTTCTGCTCAAAACAAAGATTGCGGGGACTCGATAGAACCGCCTCGACGAGGCGGTTCTATCGAGTACCCACAATCTATGTTTTTGAGCAGAAATATGAAAAATAATGTGTACCCCCTTAAACCTCAGTTTTACTATATAAAAGTGGGGTACGAGGGGGGTTAAAATTATATAGGCGTGTTTTCGTGATGTTTCGAAACAATTCTTTTGTAGCGGACGTGCGAACGGCATGTTTATATGCATGACGTCATCAATCGCACCATTATGCACGTTGCTCAGTGGAAAAAAGTTCAAGTCATGTTAGAATGACAGTTTTTAAACAGAAAATAATGAAATAAGACACCGAAAGTAATAAAAACAGTCAAAAATTTTCATTTACATGTATTTATTTATTGGCTGCAAATTAGCGTGGTGCTTTTATTTCTTACCAACTGCGCAGAAGATCCAAGATGGCGGCCATCCATTACGATAACACACTCGTGCGACATAGTGCATATTTCTCATCTCCAAAATGTCTACTTTTCTGATGAAAACCCCTGATATTTTTCTTATAAATACTGCAAACATAGGTCGTGGGTGCTCGTTAGAACCGCCTCATTGAGGCGGTTCTAACGAGTACCCACAACCTATGTCTTGGAGTAGTAATAAGTAAAATAATGTATACCCCCTTAAACCCCAGTTTTCTCTATATAAAGTGGGGTGTAGGGGGTCTTCATTTCACGGACTTGTTCACGTGATGGCAATCAATCAAAGGCAAGGCGAGAGAGTAATATATTTTGCTCACGGGGTATATGAGTTTAATAAATTCAATAACACATGAGCACGAATGCAAGATTCTATTTATCATATAACATTTAAAGCGCATTTTATTCACGATTGTTTACAAAAATATCAATATGCCGCCATTAGTAAACGCGACGTCGTTAAGGACGTCGTACATGTAACGTTACGGAACGTATCTAGCTAATTTGCATATTTAATCCACTAGTAGATTATCAAAAATAATACATGGCGTTATTACACTCTCAGACGCGACGTCATATGATAAATAGTAAAACTGGGGTTTTCAGGGGTAAACCTTATTTTTCTTATTTCTGCTCAAAAACATACTTGTGGGTGCACGATAGAACCGGGTTCTGTCGAGTCGCCGCAATCTATGTTTTGAGCAAAAATAAGAAAAATATCAGATTTTTCATCTCGTAATTTTCCTTTTTGGGTGGTAAAATCTTGAAATACACTTGTATAGGCGTGTTTTCGTAATGTCTAGCTCACATTACTTTTAGCATATGAGCAAATTCATTTCTACAATGTCTAGGAAATAATAATAATAATAAATAATAATCGACCTTATTTATAGAGGGTAACACATTTAGTACTAGTACTAGTCTTCCATGTGGCCCTCTTTTCCTGGGTAGGAACCAGTACTAAGCAATGTGGATAAAGTTTCTTGCTCAAGGAAACAACACATGGCGCTTGCGAGGATCGAACCGGGTACCTCTTGATCTCACAGCCGATGCTTTACCACTGCACCACTGCGCTCCAAAGGATGTTCAAGAATCTCTATAAAATGGATAAAAATCTTCTTTTTTTCAGTTTGGTAGTTTTAAGAAAAAATCATTCTAAATTCTGTTAGATTACTTGTGAATCATTGGTCTTTTTGGACTCAGTGCTCAATCTTAAGGATCAGATAAGATATGTGAAGGCTATTTAAAAGCTGAGTATAGTACACTTTTAATAATACAGTTTCAAACATTTTATAAATAAATTAGTTTGTGGGTGCTCGTTAGTACCATGTGGTTATAACAAGTACCAAAATCTATTTTTTTTCGGCATTAGATAATTAGTATTAAACCATGTGAACCCAGATTTCCTCTCTACAGAGCAGGAGTATTGGGTCTTAGTAACGTGATGGTGCGACCGAGTCTTCTCCTGTCACTTTTTAACAGCCTAGAGCCTATAGACGGTCCATTCGAAAAGCAAACACTGATCGACTTCGAAAATGCGACGTTGATACCACGTTACCTATACGTTGCTGGAATTCTCTTTATGCTTGGCCCCCGCCCATCGGGACTTAAAGAAATAGATGGGCTGCATGATGCTAGCATGCAGAGCTGAAACCGAGCCGCATACGAGTACTGGTTAACCGTTTAGAGAATCTAAGCCTGCCAAGGCAAAGCGTTGCGAGTCGGTACGTTCATGCTTATAAATCCTATTGGTTTCATTTGGCGACAGGGCTTGAGATACCATTTCATCTCAATGTCGGGTAAAAGTCCCACAAAATTGGAAGCAACGTCTCCAAAATGACCTGTACACAGTACAGTGTTGACGGAAACGTTAAACCTCAAATCAAACATACAAACATTCCCTTCATGCAAACTGGGGGATAACGTGGATTTCATACACTGCATTACAACGAAGCAAGTATAGACTGCTGAACAGATTACAGGCTGGTTGACAGCAAACTAAACTTGCGCATTCAGCCTGCTCGGCGATCATAAGGCAAGTAAATGCCAATGAGACTGGATGTCTCCAAGCTGAAACAAGACAGAAAGGGGCAGACATTTACCAATAATGTGAGCATTGGAACGCACTTCATAGGATCCATAAGGGAACTGGGCCGTCTTTAAAGACACTGTTCACTCTTCAACAATGGATTCCCTAGTACCCGTGCCTAAGAAAGGTTTGACGACGCGCTTCATAAAGAAAACAAAACAAAACAAAAGACAAGACAAACCATCTCAGTACATGTATACCAAGAAAGTCTATTCATATAAGGATCTTACATGGGTGTGAGGACTGGATGGAAACATCCGTCCCGAGGATCACTGTCTGGCATCATGACGCTTGCCGAGTGATGCCGGACAATGATCCCGAGTGACGGATTTTACTGTCCATCCCTCACACCCATGTACGATTCTTTTCCTTGCATACCTTCCATTTCTGAGCGTGGGCTTTTAATACTGCAATCACTTCGGTTGCCGACGTCCGCCATTGTGATGACATTACAATAATGTTAAGTGACGTCACGTAGGCTAACGTGCTGTGACGTCAACCTTAACAACGGCGCATAACCAGTGCATTTATCAAACACGCAAGAATATTCGATTTTGGGTAAGAACACCAGCTGTAGAACAGAATTTCTATCCCAAGCTAAAACTATGGTTTTCCTCATCTGGTGTGCAAGAAAACACATGTAAGACATTCGAGATTAGGCTCACGGATATGCAAGAATCCAGGTCGATCAACAATTCTGATGAAACCCGGCGCGGACAGAATGGATTCGAAGAAGTTATTTGATGTACTAAGACAATTTTAGAACCATCCCACTCCTTAGTGCAGCTGAAACTAGTCTTCTGACCGAAAACAAAGCTATCTTGAAAAGTTGAGCTGAACACTTCGATGGTCTAAATCTACTAATGATTGATCCATCAACAGACTACATCAGGTCGCTTGAGCAGACTTAATGAAAGTTCGATAAAACTCCTGCCATTTGGATAGGCTGGAATACCCCACAGAGATCTACAAAGCAGCAGCAGTCAACCAGTTGCTGAGCAACTGACAGAGTGATTCCACATTATGTGAAGAAGCCATCCCTTGATAATTAAAGTCTGTGATAAAAATGGGGACACCCCGGTATTGTCGATTGTTGGAAAGATCCTTGCGAGCGTCCTACTTAACCGACTGTATGAAGAGTCAAAACCCAGTATGGATTCTGGAAGGACAGAGGAAGAAGAGAATAGAATTTGACCTCTACATGACTTTGGTTGACCTTAACAAGGCATTTAACACAGTCATGTAGAGAGTGAGTGTTCGAGTTGTTCGTCCCACCAACAGCTAAGGTCATACGGAGACGGGACCTCGGTTTAAAGACTCATCTGAAAGTCTGCAGAAGCACGGGATCGATCCTGCGACCCCTGGTTTACAAAGCGAGTAGCGTAACCACTACACCGCGGCGGCTTCAACACAGTCATGTAGGACTTTGAAAACAAACATTACGATAACACACCCGTGCGACATAGTGAATTTTTACATCTCCAAAATGGCCATTTTTCTGATGAAAACCTATGATATTTTTCTTACAAATACTGCAAACATAGGTTATGGGTGCTCGTTAGAACCGCCTCATCGAGGCGGTTCTAACGAGTACCCACAACCTATGTCTTGGAGCAAAAATAAGAAAAATAATGTATACCCCCCGTAAACCCCGGTTTTCTTTATATAACGTGGGGTATAGGGGGGTATTCATTTCATGGACT
Source organism: Lucinisca nassula (assembly GCA_963580285.1). NCBI lineage: Eukaryota > Metazoa > Mollusca > Bivalvia > Lucinida > Lucinidae > Lucinisca > Lucinisca nassula. Next base: position 60,050,473 of record OY757010.1, read on the forward strand.
TGTTCACTTGATGAAAAAATATGATAAAGTATGGCTGTTCACCCAAGTTAATTGCAGCTATTGTGTGGCATGCTTTCGCGTCTATTCAAGGTGACGAAATGAGTTAAGTAAGACTGCGTACATGTACTTGCCCCATCGCTGTTCAGCGTGGTGTTTCCTGACCTTCCAGGATGGTAACACTGATATAAGGTATCGCTTTGATGGGAAGCTTTTCGTGAGCCTAAGACGGTGGCAAATTTCGTCCAAAGTGCAGCTTTACGAGTGACATGGCAAAGAGTGCTTCCACAAAAGAGTACATGTAGATGCAATAATGTGTGGACTAAGTGTCTGATTCACGTGACAGCTGTGATGTCACTATCAACATCAAAAAGACTGAAGTGGTACATCTGGCAGCACCTGGAAAGTCATATTTTAAGGAAGCAAGGCTACCATCACATACAGCGAAAGGTCAAAGCTTGCAAGTGGTAAACAAGTTCGGCTACATTTGGAGCCAATTGTGAAAACGTGTACGCATTGATGATGAAGTCAATGCCAGGATTTCCAAAGCTAGTCCAACATTTGGTCGTCTACGTGGAAGTGTTTGGTAGCATCATGCAGCCCAATCTATTTCTCCACTGGAAGTGGAATCATATTTGGTACAAAGCTGAATGTATACACAGCTGTAGTGCCGTAAAACGAAATTCCCGACCGAAACGCCACCATTTTACCTCCCCAAATGACAATTTGAATACTGTTATCGCACAGCATTTATTCTTAGGCAGTAGGACACACCGTATGTTCGTAAGTGTTTTATTCCCCCCCCCCCCCCTGTGATATACTGTATATAACAGATCAAAGGCGGCGCGAATTTCATGCGCATATGTATTTATGCAAGAATGAGCCTTTTCTACAAAAATACCGGCCAAGAAGACTTTGCACTCAGAGTAAATCCGGATTCATCTGATCTTGATCTACACTGTCATTCAGTTTGCGAATTTTAAATGAATACAATATACATGTATCAAGTAATTTGATGGACTAATAGTCAGAAATGTGACTAATAAATAAATAAATAAATAAATAAATAAATAAAGTATACAGTACACTTTCTACTGTCCGTCTTTAATTATGAGCTGAAATGACAATCAAATAGGAATTTCTAAATGTGTGAAAACTGATAACAATGGAAACACACTGAGCTATTCCTACACAAATACGAGCAGTGAAGACTTTGCACACAGTGCACATTCAGATCTACACTGTTTGCCACTAATATATACATATAGTATACATAAAGTATACATGTATCAAGTAATTTGAGTGACTGATAGTCAGAAATGTGACTAATAAATAAATAAATAAATAAAGTATCCAATATACTCACTACTGTCCTTCTTTAAGCTAAATTGACAATCAAATGTGTGAAAATTGATAACAATGATCTGTTTATCACCAAGGATCTCTTTATTGGGGGAAAAGGGGTTAGTAATGCCTGGTTATTTATTGAGCTTCACACTACTAATTTAAGTCAATAATTGTTCCCGCTGAAGACGGTAATCCTTATCTTTGCAAACAGTGTAGGTCCTGATCAGATTTCTTCTGCCCTCTGAACCGGATCTGCACCGTTTTTCATGCATTTATGAATTGCATGCATACATGCATACATTACATTATATTATTATTAAATGGTTTAATTACGAGGATAGTTCTAGTTCAGTGAACCTGAATATTGATAATTACCTAATAAATAAATAAATAAATAAATAAATTAACAAATTGTTTGTTTGTATTAGAGTTAAACGGCCCAATCAACACTATTTTAGGTCATTTTTAGCCAATAAGTTCACCTGTCCACACTTTTCCACGGCAGACTTATACGGAAGCGGTACAGTGCACATTTTTTCCACCAGAAAGTGACAACTGCCCATCTTGAATCAGCGGAAGGAGAGAATGACCGTAGAAAGGATTTCATAATCAATCTCCAGGAAAGAATGTTGCCGACCCCGGTTGGTAACGAACCCGCGTCCTCCTGATCACCAGTCCGACGCGCACCTAACTTAGCTACCGAGGCCGGATAAATAAATAAATTAGTTGATAAATAAATATGTTAACAAATATAAAATTATCCCCCATCATCACCATGATTGACGAAACCGAGGAATGTTTTTTGTGTGTGTTTTACGGCCCTACCAAAATTATTTCACTCATATCGAGTCGATCGTTAATCAGAGGCAGAGGTGGGCGAAAACCGGAGTACCCGGAGAAAAACCACCTGACCTACCGTTGAAAAATTTGGCGTCTACCATGTGACCTCACTTATGCGTGGTCAGATTCAGCTCTGCGTAGAAGTACCATGCAGCCAAGTCTATTTCTCTGAGCCCCGATGGGCGGCGCTTTTTTTTTTTTTGCAGTCTCCCCGATCATCAACGTAATACACGTTTTATATTTTGCTCCAAGTCCTTTGAGAGCTTTGTGCGTATTCTAAAAACTCATAAATTTACTACTGGTTTATTATGGCCCCGCCCATCGGGGCTTAAAGAAATAGATTGGCTGCATGATGCTTCCACGCAGCGCTAAAATCCGACCGCACACGAGTACTGATAAACCGCTAAGAGTATCTTAGCCTGCCCAGGTAAAGCGGTGCGAGTCGGACCGTCCATGCTTATAAACCCTATTGGTTTCATTGGGCGACAGGGCTTGAGATGTCATTGCATCTCAATGTCGGGTAAAAGTCCCACAAAATTGGAAGCAAGGTCTCCAAAATGACCTATACAGTGTTGACGGGGACGTTAAACTTCAAATCAAACAAACAAACAAAAACTACTGGTTTATTGATTTTGGACGTATTTTGATAGAACGTGTTCATCATTCTTGAGGCTATCAAAGATATAACTTTGCTAAGCGTTTAATTGGTTAAGGATGATAAATTTTAGGCGTCCGTCCGTCCGAAAATACGTCCGTACGTCTATCCATCAATCCATCCATCGATCCACCCAGATTTCCACCCAATTAATAAGGATAATTAGGTTTCCTGTTCTTATTGAAATTAATTTCGAAGAATAAAAAAGCCGATAGATGATCAAAGAGCAGAAAAGTAAAAAAAAAAAAAATAAAATAAATAAAACAGCCTGTCATTATATTAAGCTCTAAAGCATGCCGCAATGCAATTAGAATTATACATTGAAATAAAACTTCGGAGGGGAATTTTCACAGTCATGTATCTTTCATTCTGCTTAAATAAACATATAGATTTTCTATATAGTGTAGTAACGTTAAAATATATGATAAATATAATTATACATATTATACATGCAGGTTCAAATATTCGTGGCTCCCTATCAAATTAATCAAATCAGCAAATAAAAATAAAAAAAAAACCTCATCAGGAAACCTCCAACCCGATCTCCTATTTAAATGGAAGCCCCGTGAGAAGCAATGTGGGGCCGAAGTGTCTAGGTATATGGGGCCGACGCGTCTAGGGGCCGAGGTGTCCAGGAGCCGACCCGTCTAGGGTTTCACTTTTATGTGGGGCCGAGGTGGTTTTGGGCCGAAGTGTCCTGTTACCACTGTATTGAACACGGTCCTTTGGGGAGGTAAATCGTCGGGTCACGATTTACGGCTAGGAGACGAAAAGGGTTGAGATGTCTTTGAACCCCAAATACTCAATCAATCTGGGCAGGCTTATACGTAAGCAGTTAATCAGTACAATGCACATTCTTTCGCCAGAAATCTTGAATCAGCGGAAGGGAGAGAATGACCGTAGAAATTATTTCATGATCAATCTCCCCCGAAAGAATATTGTCGTTAAGCTTTACCCCTGTAAACCCCTGTTTAAATATTTAAAAGTGGGGTTGAAGGGGGTCAAACTGTACAGGGTTGTTTTCGTGATGTTTTGGGGTTTCTAGTATAAAATGTGTTGGGAAGGGTTTCCATGCTACTTGCACAGAATAAGCTTGCCATGTCTTATTCAACCATCACGGAATCACCATCATATAAATAAGATTTTATAAAGGTATAAATCATTTAAAGATTACTTGCATCAAAGACAATCGACCCACAGTGGCTGTTAAAGCCCTTATATTTTTAAGTGGTCGTGATATTGAGATTGTCTTGGTATTACATGTATATTTGTTTTAAATAAATCGGAGATGAAAGAGGTGACATTTAACATTGCGCAGTAAATACAATAGACATACGATGTAGCGTCATATTTCTGTTGACTTTTGCTCCACCGCACCTATTTACGATAGCCCACCCATGCGCTAAAATAGCATCTTTCTTAGCTCAAGAACTAGTATTTTTCATGTTTGATATTTTTCTTGCTTCGAGTTCCAAATATAAATTGCTGGCGCTCGTTAGAACCGCCTCAATGAGGCGATTAACGAGTACCAACAATCTATTTTGAACAAAAATAAGAAAAATAATGTTTACCGCCGTAAACCCCAGTTTTCTGTATGTAAAATGGATTTTATATGGGTGTTCATTACACACACTTGTTAGCCTAGCCAAGCAAAAAGGAGTTATTAAGCATGCATACCCAGGAAATACTCAGATCTGCATATAGTGAAGGTTGTCGCTCTTTAGGGGAATAGGAACACCTGGCAGTTTTTTTTCCGCTATATTCAAAGGAAGACAACTTTCGGGACTTCCTGTTCGCTTCTCTATAAGCCATGTCCCACTGCAAAAAGGAGTTGACACCTATAGACATGGGAGACAAAAACACTTTTGTAGGACTTCCCTCCCCCGAAGGCGTACTCATTCCCCCTTAAGATGTTTGTTCAACAACAGCATGTCCATACAGCCAGGGCAGAATGTATTTCGGCCGAGCGGGTTACCACATCGATTTTTGTGTATTGGAGGCCCTTATTCCCGAAAAGATTATCTCTTCTTGAAGGAAATTATTATTTCAATTTTTGGTAAACCAATATTGATGAAAAGGGAGACCAATAATTTTAAAAGGATTGTCTCCCCTGAAATGTGTTTTGTGTTCATTTCCTGTGTGCTTTTTGGTACTTTTCATTTGAATAGCACAGATATGTGAGAAAGGGAATACATTCATGCCACCAACAAAAACCATTTATCGAAAATTTCTTATTTGTTTGTTTGTTTGATTTGAGGTTTAACGTCCCCGTCAACACTATAGATCATTTTGAAGACGTTGCTTCCAATTTTATGGGACTTTTACCCGACATTCAGATGAAATGACCGCTCAAGCCCTGTCGCCCAATGAAACCAATAAGGTTTATATGCATGGATGGTCCAACTTGCACCACCTTTCCTGGGCTTGCTCTGAGAACCTCTAAGCGGTTTACCAGTACTCATGTGCGGTCGGTTTCAGCTCTGCGTGGAAGCAGCATGCAGCCCAATCTATTTCTTCAAGCCCCGATGGGCGGGAGCGAATTCCTTATTTGTATTTTTGCAAACGAAATAAGAAAACAATAATATATGCCCGCGTGTATATATACAGAAAATGCCTATATTAAGATCACCTTTGGGACTGTTCAAAAGTGGTCTTTAAGATCACTTTTGAACAGATCAAAATGTGGTCGCGGACCAGAGGACATTGTGTGCAGAATGCACGAAGAAAGAATAACTACGGGGGCTGACTGATTTATTTTGCGCCTCGTATTGAAAGACGCAGGAATGCTCGTTTTAAGTCCTACAATTCTCTGACTAAGTAGGGCCGTTGGTCTCTTTTGGTCAGTTTATATCGACGAGGTAGCACTGTTAACAAGACAAGCAGCTTTTGCAAAATGGACAAAATCGGTGAAAGAGCAGTGATTCAATATTTGAATAAAAAAAACATATTCATAAAGATATGATTGCAGCACTAGGGAGATATGTCCCTTCATATGCTGAAGTTAAAAGGTGGATGGCGGAATTTAAGCCCGGCAGACCCAACCTTGAGGACCACCCACGTCCTGGAAGGCCTGTCATTGTTGCAACCAAAGAAAAAGTCAATAAAGTCAATGATATTGTTATGAGTGACAGACGAGTCACAGAACGATATATAGCCAGTACAATTGGCATTTCACAGGAAAGAGTACATTCCATTCTGACAGAGGATCTTGCAATAAGTAAGCTTTCAGCCCGATGGGTACCAAGACGTCTGACAGTTGATCAGAAGCATCGGTTCTCTGTGATGTAGATGGTATTCTGCTAATAGATTATCTCCAAAAGGGACACACAATTGATGGCATATACTATGCTTTACTTCTTAAGCAGTTACCGAAAAATATTAAACTTAATCGCCGCGGAATGCTCACTTAAAGGTGTGTTGTGCTCCTGTTTACAAGTCTGTCATTGCTATGGCTGCCATACACGATTGTGGCTTCAAGTTGATTGAGCATCCGCCTTATTCGCCTGATCTCCCTCCATCAGACTTTCATTTATTTCCAAAACTGAAAACTTCTAAGTCGGGCACCCGCTTTCAGTCCGATGATGGCTACATATATGCAATGGATGACTTTCTGGACAGCCAAGAAAAGAAGTTCTATAAAAGTGGCATTGTGGCCCTTAGTCACCGCTAGTGAAAAGTGTATAGATACTGAAGGGAATTATGTTGAAAAATAATACAATATGTCCAACAAAATTCAAATCCTTCAATATGAGGCTCACAACCTATCAATCAGCTACCTTTTTAAACATAATTACGTACATGTAGTGTCAAAATAGCGGAATTTCACTGTAGATCTACTTCTCTTCAAACGCTGGCGTTCATTGCACGGCCAATAAGATGCCACACCCATGCGAAATAAAAAAATATGTCTTTCGTGGATCTAGAAAAAAACAGTTCAAAAGAAACTCGAAGCACTCACAGCACTACTGGGTCGATTGCTCCAAGCTGGGAATAAGGTATTGAACGGGGTCTCAGACTGCTTCAATTCCTGTACTTTATTTAGCAAACAGTGTAAACCCCGATCAAACGGCGCTTTCTACAGCATCTGATCTTGGTCTACGCTGTTTGCCCAGCCTAACACACGAATCCTGTCCTGGCCCTCTTTACACATCATTCGGGCCTCATAAGCATAAACGTTATATGGATTTTGTATACAAATCCGGATAGTCGCATGGACATTTGAAACGTAAAGCTACTTGGTTTAGTTACTTGGGTCGACCGACAAACAATCGAGCCGAAAATATGAAATTTTGCTTGTTAATACAAATGAATTCCTGCAATCGCCAATCGTGGCTTGGATGCATGGTGCTTCCGCGCAGAGCTGAAACTGACCACAAATGAATACTGGTAAACCGCTTAGATCTAAGCCTGCCCAGGAAACGTTCGAACTAATCTTTTAAAGCCTACGGCAGCGCTTGAGATGTCATTTCATCTCCATGTCGGGTAAAGGTCCAACAAAATTGAAATCAACGTCTCCAAAATGACCTACATAGTGTTGACGGGGACGTAACACTACACTCAATTGCGTTGCGCATGAACGTTTTTTACATTACATTTTTATGAAGAGGACAAATATCATCGTCACGCGATAAACAGCCCCTAACCTCAACGTTTTATGCAGAAAACTGCGGTTTATAGTGGTATACATAATTATTATCTTATTTCAGCTCCAAAACAAAGATTGTGTTTACTCGTTGATACGAATCTAACGAGAACCTACAATTTATGTTTTGATCAGAAATGAGAAAAAAAAAATGATACTTTTTCGTCATAAGAATACCAGTGTTATAGAGATACTATAAATGCACTACATCACGTGAACAAGTCCGTTAGATGGACACCACACCCCCACCCAACCCCATTTTATATAGAGAAAACTGGGATTTATTGGTGGTATACATTATTTGTCCAAGACATAGGTTGTGGGTACCCTTTAGAACTGCCTCGATAAGGTGTTTCTAATAAACTGTCACAATCTATGTTTGCAGTTTAAATAAGAAAATATTACGAATTTTCATCAGAAAAGTAGCCATTTTGGAGATGTGAAAAAATGCACTATGTCGCACGGGTGTGTTATCGTAATGATGCCACACGGATGTTATCCCATGAAGAGCGATACAATGTTGATGCTCAGCTGCGTTCAGCATGAAATTTTTTTATTATATTTTCAGTAGCGATTTACTGAGATTTCTCAGTGAATTATAAATCTATAATTCACAGTGTGAATTATTTCATTTCGAACGTTTCGGCGTCATAATTGCTAGGCGACGTTGCCGACGTCGTTTGTAACAACAATAACAATAGTTGACGTTTGGCGGAAAATCTGATAAAATCATAGAAATCAGGCTCCAATTTTGGCATCCATTTGACGTTTTTGAGGAAAGACCTGCAACACGAAGATAAAGTATGATTTTCTTGACAATACAGTTCCACATTCATGACATTGTTGTATCAGTATTTCAAGCACAGGATAATTTTTGCATTGAAATGAAAACAAGATGGCGACTGACTTTCAAACTAAACCACGCCCCCTGAAATCCATGCCCTGACTGAAACAATTTAGGTTGGAAATCAGAACGGTTGAATTTGAAAATCGAAAGGTAAAACACGAATGGAAATGTGTTAATTAGTTTATTTTGTTGTTTTGATTGATTACGGAGAAATAATTCACTCGTGTTCTAAGGCTTTCCTGTAAAAAACTCGATCGCTATCGCTCACTCGTTTTTTACTCGGAAGCCTCAGAACACTTGTGAATTATTTCACCGTAATCGATCAAAAGAACCGAATAAACTCTATGTATTATAACCAAACTTTCTGATATAATGTAAAAAACATTTTTATCACTTACCGCTGTAAGGCTTGTCAGATCTATATGCATTGTCCTGAACACAAGGTCGTCGCCTTAATATCATAATGTTCTAACTGGCTTTTCACTACTTTCGAGAAAAACGGAATCAAAGTTTTTGACCCTTATATCTCTGTTGTTAAATAACATATTTTTCTGCAATTTTCACGGTTTATTGATCTTAGTGTTTAAAGATTGCCTGCAAAGTTTCAAAAAATGTTATTATACAATCTTCAAGATTTTGAAGATTAAAGTTTGTCTTATTGCACTGAAATTCAAAACATATTAAGTTTGTTTCAGTATCATAGTGTTCCTTGGAGATACAACACTATGAAGCTAAACATCAGCTAAAACAATCTGATTATCAGAATGAGACAATGAGATACAACATTATGGTTTTCAAAGAACACTTTAGTAACAATTTAACTCCCCATGAAAGTTACAATTAACTGCAACATTCACCCTTATTCTGCTGTTCACAACAACCCAATATTTTCAAACAGTGAAGATCAAGATCAAATAGCTCCTGAATGGGACATTGGATCAGGAGCTACACTGTTTTTCATGCAGTTTGTGAATATGACTTAACACACCAGTCTTTTATTAAGAAAATCTGATTTGTTGAAAGTCAGCAATTGGTGTGTCTAAATTAATTTATTCAGCAGGATGAAAGTTAACAAAATACTAATCAATATAGACAGTCTCTATATAATCGGACACTAAAGCCAGTGGCAGAATCCTTCTAATTGCGTCTTTCGTCGCAATTGAAATACCTGGTCATATCAAGGCGAAAACTGAATTCTTTGGTAATATCTGCGAAAGCCTTACCTTAAAAATCCACAGGTAACATTTATGTTAAAACGTTATATTGTTTATTGGGGCTTGGGCTTTTTGTTTGATTTGAGGTTTATCGTCCCCGTTAACACCACTATCTGTCATTTTGGAGACGTTGCTTCCAATTTTGAAGGCTTTATCCCGACATCGAGATGAAATGACATCTCAAGTCATGTTGCCCAATGCAATCAATAGGGTTTATGAGCATGGAGATCCGACTCGCACCGCTTTGCCTGGGCAGAATTAGATCTTCTAAGCGGTTTACCAGTACTCGTATGCGGTCGGATTCAGCTCAGCGTGGAAGCATCATGCAGCCAATCTATTTCTTCAAGCCCATGTGGGCGGGGGCGGGGCCGGAAATATAGATTGGGCTGCACGGTGCTTTCACGCAGAGCTGAAACCAACCGTACATGGGTACTGGTACACCGCTTACAGGTTCTAAGCCTGCCCAAGAAAAGTGGTAAAAATCGGACCGTCCATGCATATAAACCCTTATGGTTTCATTTGGTTGCAGGGCCTGAAATGTCATTTCATCTCAATGTCGAGTAAATCTTCTACAAAATTGGTAGCAACGCCTCCAAAATGACATATACAGTATTGACGGGAATGTTAAGCCTCAACTCAATCAAACAAACAAAACAGTACAGGTTAAGTGTCCAACTATACAAAGGAGTAATCTCTTTACCCGTCAAACTAAACTATTCAGATAAGTCGCAACAATCCAAAACTACATTTGCAAACAACTTAGAATCAGAACAGCCACGCTCAGGCGGCTCTAACAAGTGCCCGCAATCTATGTTTGCTAAAAATATGTTGTGGGTACTCTTTAGAACTGGACTTGCTGAGGCGGTTGTAATAAATTCCCACAATCTATATTTTCAGCAGAGTCTTTAAGCTGTTTACCACTACTTATGCGCAGGCTGTTTCAGCTCTGCGTGAAAGCATCATGCAGCCCAATCTGTTTCTTCAAGCCTCGATGGGCGGGGCGGTTTTCAGGTTTTATAATGTATGCTGATAAGCCTGTGCTGTTTGAGGACTTTTATACACTATAGGCAGTTAAGTGTGCAATACCATAGTCCCTTCAGAGGTACAGGTTTCAAATAACATTACGTCTGACTTACACTTACAACGAAAGACAAGAATATGGACAAGCCGATTCGAATTTTTTGTGGAACCACCAATAACGCAGACAAGACTATACACTTCAGAAAAAGCTGATCAAAGCATTTGTTCTTTGCATTCCAATGGTACCCATATAAGCAAAATGTACAGTAGCTCACAAAAGGCAGCAGTATATCATACTTGAAACCCCACATCATAGTCTAATTAATTGTGTAATTGCTTAGTGATGTCCTACACAAACAAAAATTACAAAATAACATTCACGTGGGTCCATGTATTTTGTGGTTTTTAACTGAGTGCCGGTTATAGACCACATCTGAATATATGGAACTACATAAATTGTTTTGTGACTAGAGACAATTTTCTCAAATACTAAACTTTTGTATTACTCTGCTTTGATATATTGAACACAAACATTTTCTCCAACTTGTAGCACAAAAATGAGCAGTATTCTAAGTATATTTTGCTGTGTTTGTGTTCTTTTACGAATATGTGATACATACGAATTAACACGTCATTTTGTAGGACCGTTCTGGTATCGATTCTTCCTTACTTACTTTTCCAAGCTGTTAGGAAGTTTTGGTCCTTACATAAAACATAAATACCTGTGTTTTTGTTCATTTAATACTTACATATTATTGTAGATAAACTCTAAAATCTGCTTAACTTGGAGTATAATTGGTTCGTTGGTTTACTCAAAGACTTCTAGATGTTTACAGAAACTTGATCACATGACCAGAAAGCACAGCATTAATTGGTCTCGTCGATACAACAGTCTGATACTTAATTTAAAGGCAAAATTTGAGATAGAACAGTATGATACTGTGAATAACTCTTTTAATATAAGAGCTAGAGTGATATAACTAACATGACCTTGTAGAGCTTGACAGCCCGGTCACGCTGATATAAAAATCTCATTTTTTGAAATTTTGAAGTTACAACACTATGATACTCAGGCGACGAGGTGTGGAATAAATAAAATAAAATAAGCAGATCGTAATCTTATATCATTTATTCGTTTACAAGGCAACGAACAAATATTTCTGGGCTTTCCACCTAGCCAGATATTTTTGTTCAGTAGTTATAACTGTTTTGAACTGTTTTGTTCTCAGGCGGACTTTAGTTCTTTTTTCTCTCTTGTTATTATTATTATTATTATTATTATTATTATTTTGGTTTATCAAATTACTTCTTGCAATACCAATTCACCAAATACAAAATGCGATTAAAGCAAGGTTTCTCTTATTACAATTATTCAGTGTTTTCAAAAGTTTCCAATGATAAACCGGCGAGAGAAATTTTGTCGTATTAAAGCCAGTTAATAGATACTGAAGCTAGCTTTTATACCGTAGAAATCATACGTCATCTATTGACGCTATGGGCACACATATTTGTCATACATTAAAATAATGTATATCTGACAATTGTTTGTTTGTTTGATTTGAGGTTTAACGTCCCCGTCAACACTGTAAAGGTCATTTTGGAGACGTTGCTTCCAATTTTTACCCGACATTGAGATGAAATGACATCTCAAGCCTTGTCGCCCATTGGACCAATAGGGTTTATAAGTATATAAGGTATATCTGACAAGGATGATAATCATGAGTCTTGGTCAATCATCACAAAACACACACCTACATGTATATAATTTTGTCCCCTTGAAACTCACTTGTTTATAGTAAGACTGGGGTTTACAAGGGTAAACCTATTTGTTTTTATTTCTGGCTTAAAATATAGATTGTGGGCACTCGTTAGAACCGCCTCCGATGAGGCGGTTCTAACGAGTGCCCACAATCAATATTTTGAACAGAAATAAGAAAAATATCACAATTTTTCATCTGAAAATTTTCGTTATTTTCGTCAGTTAAGTTTACAATGTATTTGTATAGGCGTGTTTTCGTAGTAGATATTATATGCATTTTTTCGTTGTTTCAAAGGAATACTAATCTTTTTTGGACATTCATTTTAAAACATCCACGTTGTAATCGGAAGATTTGTTTTGTTTTGTTTGTTTGATTTGAGCTTTAACGTCACCGTCAACACTGTATAGGTCATTTTGGAGACGTTGCTTCCAATTTTGGGGGACTTTTACCCGACTTTGAGATGAAATGGCATCTCAAGCCCTGTCGCCCAATAAAACCAATAGGTTTATAAGCATGGGCGGTCTGACTCGCACCACTTTGCCTGGGCAGGCTTGTAATCGGAAGAATCTTTGATTTATTTTTACATCACACAAACCCGCCTATATAATTTTGAGCCCGTTAAACCCCACTTTTTTATAGTGAAACCGGGATTTACAGGAATATACATTATTTTTTTATTTCTGCTCAACAACATAAGACTGTGGATACAACTTAGAACCGCCTTGACGAGGAGGTTCTAACGAGTACCCACAATCTCTGTTTTGAGCGGACATATGAAAAAATATCAGAATTTTTATCTGAAAAAAAAAAATTTTTTTTGGTGGTAAAAAGTTTCAATATGTTGTCGTAATGTTTTCCTAAGAACCACATGTTCGTGCAATGAATACTCTGGTATATCCAGCTTAACATATAGAACAGTGATATTTATAAGGGTATAAATGTTTTTCTGACTTTTGCTAAAATATATAGATTGTTGGTATATGCTATAACCGCCAAAATAAGGCCGTTGTCATCAAGTTAGCAAGCCCGTGAAATGAAGATCCCACCTAAACCCCACTTTATATAGAGCAATTGGGGTTTAATGAGGTATACATTATTATTATTCTTATTTCTGCTCCAATACAGCGGCTGTGGGTGCCCGTGACAACCACCTCAATGAGGCGTTTCTAACGAGTACCCACAACCTATGTTTGAAGTACAAATAAGAGTTGGAACCGACAGTCTATATATTTTGTAACAAAAAAAAAAAGGAAAATAATTATTTTTTTTTAACACCACAAAAATGAAGGTTAGTAAAGCCATGAAAGATATAATATTCTCACATGGGTGTGTGATCCTTATGGTTGGAACCCGTTTAAACGAGAATAAGAGCCATAACGTTACCACTTTCTTGCCTTGAAAACACTTGTAAACGTCGTTTATATAGAGAAAAGTGGGGCCCAAAGGGTTATACTATTTTTATTTATTTTTGCTCGAAAATGTAGAATGTGGTTCTCGTTAGAACCGCCTCAATGAGCCTCTAACGAGTAGCCACAATCTATATATTCGAGCAAAAATAAGGTAAATAGAAAAACAATGGTCTGAAAAGGTGTGAAAAGCGCCATTATAGCTCAGGGGTGTGCTATCCTAATGCCATGCAATGTGGTATTACGAAAACACGCCTATACAAATATATTGTAAATTTTACCACCGAAAAATCAAAATTTTCGGAAGAAAAATTTTTGATATTTTTCCTATTTCTGCTCAAAAATAGATTGTGAGCACTCGTTAGAACCGCCTCGAAGAGGCGGTTCTAACGAGTACCCACAATCTATGTGTTTGAGCAGATATTAGAAAAAAATTGTTTACCCCTGCGAACCCCAGTTGTACTATATAAAAGTGGGGTTCAAGGGGGTCAAAATTATAAAGGCTTGTGTTCGTGATGGCAGTTCTAAAACCCTCGATATGACGGTTGAAAGGGACACCCACAACCTATGTTTAGAGTATAAATAAGAAAAATACAGTCGAACTTTTATGTTTCGAATCCCTTTGGGAACATGAAAATGTGTTCGAGACAGCGGTAGTTCGAGCCACGGGGGCCTAACATTAGTACCGGTACATTTATGGATGCATGATGGAGATAATTGTTGGATATCGTTTCGATATTCTATTTTATACATGTATGTTGTGTGTAGTCATTAGAATCGCCTCATCAGTTTGTTTGTTTGTTTGATTTGAGGTTTAACGTCACCGTCAACACTGTATAGGTCATTTTGGAGACATTGCTTCCAATTTTGTGGGACTTTTACCCGACCTTGTGATGAAATGACATCTCAAGCCCTGCCGCCCAATGAACCAATATGGTTTATTAACATAGACGGGCGACTCGCACAGCTTTGCCTGATCAGGCTTAGATCCTCTAAGCGGTTTACCAGTACTCGAGTGCGGGTCGGTTTCAGCTCTGCGTGGAAGTATCATGCAGCCCATCTATATCTTCAAGCTCGGATGGGCGGGGGCGGTCCATCTCATGAGTACACACAGCATACATTTGCAAGTTAAAAGAAGAAAATATCCCAACATTATCGTAATATTGTATCTGGAGGAGTTACTCGTGAACACAAGAACTGGTTCGACTCATCAGTGGTAAACGATCCATCGGGGTTCGAGCCATTGAAGTTATACTGCATCACAAACATCAGAAAAAAATGGGTTTTGGAGATATGAAGGAATGTACAGTAAAATTCCGCTATTAAGACCCAAAAAAATTGAGACTAATTCTGCTTTGAAAAGCATATTTTGAAAGTTTCAACTATTCTCTCTTTGTGTTTTCTGCATACTGTGTCCTGTGATAAGAGACCACCTTTGGCACTGTTCAAAAGTGGTCTTCAAGACCACTTTTGAACAGTCCCAATGGTGTTCTTAATAGCGGAATTTTACTGTAGTGTCACACGGCTGGTTTATAGTAATGTTTTGTTTGTTTTTTTTATTGATTTACCTTTATATATACATGTATTGTTTTACAGTGGTTTTGGTTTTACAGCTCTTTCAAAGAAGCCTCCGTGGTGTAGTGTTTACGCTACTCGCCTTGTGTCGAACACGGGCTTCCCCAGACTTTCGGATGAGTCTTTAAACCGAGGTCCCGTCTCCGTATGACCTTACTTGTTGGGGGTACGTAAAACTCAAACACTCACTCACTCACAGCTCTTTCAAGAATATTTCACTTATTTTGAGCCGATCCTTTATCAGAGGTTGGCGAAAATCCAAGTACCCGGTGAAAAACCACCTGGCCTCCCGTTGCTGAACTTGACGTCTCATATGTGACCCGAGCAATGCTCGAACAACAACGAAGCGAGTCAGAGCGCTCTTACCTACTAGGCCACGAAGGTCCGTAATTAGAATGTGTTTCCGGGTTCAGGAATACCGAGAACACGTGCAGGTTCTATCACACCGATTGGTAGCTCTTGCAGGGGAAAACGGATTGATTCTGAATCAAACAGCTGACGGGCCTGCAACACATTTCAGAGGGAAAGTGACAACTTGTTGCATGTGATAGTTATCGTCTTACAACCTTCATACAGACGAATGATTAATAAATGAAAACATAAAACAAGGGTGAAATGTGTGTCTGTTTGGAAAGACAAAGACAACCATTCGATAAATTTCACACCAGATAGGCCTTAAAATAGATGTGTCGGAAAAATAGAACCGGTAGGTTGAAAACAAAAAGCCTTTTTTATAGCCAACTGATGACAAACAAACATGTCATTAAAATAGCTAAATTCCAACTATATCACCACAAGTAATTCCAATAATCAAGTGTTGACTACAAGGAAAAAACTATGGAACCCGGGAAGGGACATGATTTTTTATTTTTTATAAGTTGTGAGCACAAGATAATATCTTGTGCGGATAAGATATCTTGTTCGGACAACATATTATCTTGTGCGCACAAGAAATTATCTTGTGCGGACAACATATTAGCTTGTTCGCACAACATATTATCTTGTGCGGACAATATAATATCTTGTTCGCACAACATATTATCTTGTTTTCACAACATAGATCTTGGGAAGTTGTGCGAACAATATTATCTTGTGCGGACAAGATATTATATTGTTCGCACAACATATTATCTTGTGCGGACAAGATAATATCTTGTGCGCACAAGATAATATCTTGTCCGCACAAGATAATATCTTGTTCGTACAAGACCTATGCTGTGCAGACAAAATATTATCTTGTGCGGACAAGATAATATCTTGTTCGCACAACTTAATATCTTGTGCGGACAAGATAATCTTGTCTGCACAAGATAATATGTTGTCCGCACAAGATAATATAATGTGCGCAAAAGATAATATGTTGTGCGGACAAGATAATATCTTGTCCGAACAAGATAACATCTTGTCCGCACAAGATATTATCTTGTGCGAACAACTTATAAAATAAAAAATAATAATCATGTCCCTTCCCGGGTTCCAGAACAGGTTTTTAAGTACTTTTCATTGCTAGTTTGAAAGTAGTACGAATTTGTTTTCAAAAGTGCCAAAATATTAAAGTTGGTAGGTAAGAACATACTGTATTTCTACTTTTTCTGGATGCCTATAAAAATGCAGGGTCGGCACAAAAAAATCGGGTTCGGTCGACGGAGTTAGCGGAAATATAAGTCATTACGATAACACATCCGGGCGGTCTTCCTTATCGCTGCCCGGGCTTCTCCAGACTTTCCATTGCGAAAACACGCCAATACAAATACATTGTAAATTTAACGCCGGAAAAATGAAAGCTTTGGGATAAAAAAATGTGATAGTTTTATTAACTCTGCTCAAAATATAGATTGTGGGTACTCATTAGAACCGCCTCGATTAGGCGGCAGAAGCCTCCGTGGTGTAGTGGTTACGCTACTCGCCTTGTAAACCAGGGATCGCATGATCGATCCCAGGCTTCTCCAGACTTTCGGATGAGTCTTTTAACCGAGGTCCCGTCTCCGTATGACCTAAGCTGTTGGTGGGACGTAAAACTCAAACACTCACTCACTCACTCACTCGATTAGGCGGTTCTAACGAGTACCCACAATCTATATTTTAGATCTGAAATAAGAAAAATAAGGTTTGCCCCTGTAAACCCCAGTTTTACCATATAAAAGTGGGGTTCAAGGGGATCAAAATTATATAAGCGTATTTTCGTGATGGGATGAGTCTTTAATCTGTATGACCTTAGCTGTTGGTGAGACGTAAACCTCAAACACTCACTCACTCATACGCTGTTCCTTATCTCCAAAATTGTTAATTTTCTGATGAAAATGTGTGATATTTTTCTTCTTATTTTTTTTAAGCAAAACATTAATTGAAGGTGCTCGTTACAACCGCCTCATTGAAAGGTTTCTAGCATCAAGTGAATGGGTCCGTGAAATGAACATCCCACTAAATACCTCTTTTTTATAGAGAAAACTGGGGTTAACGGGTGAATACATGATTTGTCTTATTTCTGCTCAGAGACATAGGTTGAGGGTACTGGTTAGAGCTGCCTCAATGAGGCGGTTCTAACCAGCACCCACAACCGATGCGTCCAGTATAAATTAGAAAAATATCACGGATTTTCATCAGAAAAGTAGCCATGTTGGTGATGTGAAAAATGCACTATGTCGTACCTGTTCTTGTGATGCAATTATGTTTGAGC
Source organism: Lucinisca nassula (assembly GCA_963580285.1). NCBI lineage: Eukaryota > Metazoa > Mollusca > Bivalvia > Lucinida > Lucinidae > Lucinisca > Lucinisca nassula. Next base: position 60,068,453 of record OY757010.1, read on the forward strand.
AGCGATAGGAAAAATAGCGTTAACCCCATGTAAGCACATTTTTTCTATATAAACAGGGATGTTCATTTCATGGACTTGTTAACGTGATGGATTTTTATTTTCACCTTATTGCAATATGGAAGATCCTGCTAAAATTAATACTAGCATGTGTGAACATGGTTGACAACTAACCACGGAGTTTGCAATAGGTTACAGGAATTCTGAAATGAAACAAAAACATCAAAGCACTTATAGCACCCATTACGAAAACACGCCTGTTCAAATATATTGAGAAAAATATACAATAAAAACAGAACATTTTCAGATAAAAACAAAAATCTTATATTTTGACTATAGTTCTACTCAAAACATATTTTGGGTACATGTTATAACCGCCTTGGCGAGGCGGTTATAACGAGTACAAATAATGTATGTTTTGAGCAGTGTATTAGAATAACAATGTACACGTTTTGCTTTTATACAAAAGTGGGTTTTAAGGGGGTCAAATATATATGGGTGTTTTCATGGTGGTAGGTCGATTGTCTCTGAGTGGGTCCTACACGGAGTCTTAACACTGAAATTTCTGTACTGTAAGAAAACAGTGTAAACCCTGATTACAATACTGCGTCGGATCTTGGTAAAGCAATATCCTATAGATATTCTTACGCAACATTCTGGCCTAATAATATGGCAATTTTTCATGAATATTCGCTGCCTGGATTTCCTACAGATCAGTGATAGTCACGTGATAGTCAACTATGCTTAGAAACTGTAGATCGACCCGAAAAGGAGTCATAAAAACCCTAAATGTATTGAAAGAACTTCTTTAATGCTTTGTCAAAAGAATTTCATGACTGTATTAATATTAATGTATACTCAAGGCTATAAGCATGATCAGTGAAAATATATTTAGAATTTTAGCGGTCATTTGAGAATGAACATAATATAGCTTCGAACAAGCTAGCCGGCCTCGGTAACTCTGGTGAATATCTCCTTTAGAAATAGACTAGCTTTACCGACACTTCAGTACTGTAAGAAAATTGTAAGCAAACAGTGTAGACCCTGATCAGACCCCTTGTTCTTCGACATCTTGTTCTGAATTGTATGCTACACCCAACACTGCATTCCCATCCAGATTCTATAGGTTCGTGTTACCGTCTTACGCACCACTCTGACCCCACTGCAAAAAGAACAACACGGCTGGCTTTCTTACAAATCAGTGATTTATGTAGGCACGTGGACATCAATAGCGTTGAGATTCTGTGCTTAGTTACTTTGGATCGTTTGAAAAACATCCGACCCAAAACTAATATTTGTGCTTTAGCAAAAACAAGAACTATAAGGCTATTAAACAGGTATGTCGGACCGGTCAATAACCTACACAGGTCATGGACAGGCTCAGTCCCTCTAGGCGGTAAATCAGAATGTAGTCAGATTGTCCCTCAACAGTAACTGACGACAGCAGATGCGTTAACGGTTGACTCCTCAGTCAACCAGCCATCTCGTACCTTCTTCAAAGAGATTGTGCCTTCAGAAAGGAAAGATATGATACAATGAAACAAAATACCCATCCGCACCAAGTACAGTGGGTCCTTGCCCAACTATGGGTCCAAGCAGCAGGACGCCTCGGCAATATAAACTATCCAGCACCATCGCCGGGCCCAATCTTCGACTTTGTGCAGTGACTTGCAATGGCAATCATCCGAACTTAGGAAAATACGCATTTCGAGGTGAACGTGACGTTATTGTATTAATGTAAGTACAAAATTAGCCGGCACATAACCAAACCTACAATAAAACCTGTGCGACCAGCGAAGACTATAATCAGCCTGCGCATGTGCGCAGGCTGATTATAGTCTTGGCTGTCTGAATGCGCACTGAGTTAGAACTATCCAAAAAGCAACAAGTGACTTTTAGCTACAGGCTGGCATGAGTCTCAGATTTTATTATGATCCGTCTCAGTCGTTTATATTCCCTCCCCCTCCATTCCTCCAGATAAGGAGGAGGAATGAGAATTATAAATAAAGGATATTTTTATTGTATCTCCATTCAAGAACTGTGTTTTTTCTGTTACATGCTAAAAGTTTCCTCGATGAGGAGATTTAACTAAGGACTTAATATTTTTTGGAGAACCTTCTCCTTTAATTCCAGCCCCCGCCCATCGGGGCTTGAAGAAATAGATGGGTTGCATGATGGTTCCACGCAGAACTGAAACCAACCGCACACGAGTACTGGTAAACCACTTAAAGGATCTAAGCCTGCCCAGGCAAAGCCGTGCGAGTCGGACCGTCCATGCTTATAAACCCTATTGGTTTCATTGGGCGACAGGGCTTGAGATATCATTTCATCTCAATGTCGGGTAAAAGTCCCACAAAATAGGAAGCAAAGTCTCCAAAATGACCTATACAGTGTTGACGGGGACTTTGAACCTCAAATCAAACAACCAAAATGTCCTTTAACTCTCCTCGTTTTCTCCCTAGTCTAGAGCTACTCTCCACCTACAACTTCGCGTCAATTTTGCTGACGTCGACGCTCTATGTTTACGTGGATAAATGACCCATCACAAGAGAAAAGGAGTCGTCGACCTTGCCCACCCAGTCTATTATTAAACAGCCCTAACAGTTTATATTAAGAAACCCGGCGTCCAGGGACATCCATATAGTGCCCCGCGAAGACTCAGATCAGCCTGCGCGGATGCGCAGGCTGATCTGAGTCTACACTGGGCGATCCGCGCAGGCTGATCTGAGTCTACGCTGGGCACACATGCTTGAATGTCTCTTTTCAACTGGTGCGATCAAAATTATCATTTTTATGATAAATTTATAAATTACTGTAGTACAAAATTACCGTTGTCATGACTTTGTAAATGACAGTGTTCAGTATTTTTCCTAAAATATTTCTCATAGCTCAAGATACATGTAAACGGGAGCAATTCGCCCACGTCCATTGGGGCTTGAAGAAATGGATGGGCTGCATGATGCTTCCACGCAGAGCTGAAAACGACCGCACAAGAGTGCCGGTAAACCGCTTAGAGGGCCTGTCCAGGCAAAGTGGTGGGAGTCGGAACGTCCACGCTTATAAATCCTATTGGTTTCTTTGGGCGACAGGGTTTGAGATGTCATTTCATCTCAATATCGGGTAAAAGGTCCACAGAATTGGAAGCAACGTACTCAGTACTACAATATTTTATACATAATGACCCAAGGTAGACCTTGACCTGTTTATCAGTACCAAAAATCATAGTTACTCAGACTCGGACCCATCAGGTCAAGGTCAACCTTGGATCATTATTTATACAATATTGTAATACTTAGTCACCTGAAGCTGCACCCAAAGTGTCAAGACATCGTCCCGGAGGTTTCGGAGAACAAGATTTTTAAGTTCTTAAAATATGGCAGTCCGTCATGTTCGTCATGTGACTTGCACCATTTGAACAAAACTTCGTTCATCCATTGCCAAGGCGGCTGTATATACAATTTAAGTTGAAAGTTATCGAGCGGAAACGTACAAAAACACTTCTTTGGAAATGGCAAGGGCCGTAACATTGTCAAGTGTTAACGCATTTTGCAAATTCATCCCGGATATAAACATGTGTGCAAATAATAAACAAGTTGGCTTCCTTCAAAAAAGGAATCCAATACGTGGGCTGGCAATTTTTCTAAACTTTGGGTTTTGGATTATTTTTAAAACACATAAGATCATCAGTTCACCAGCAGTTTATTTGTAGAACAAATAAACAAATACAAAAATATTGAAACTATTTGTTGTCTAAAGTATTTTAATTGTCTGCAATTAAAAGAAAAACAAAGCATTTTTAGAATAGCTTATTGGTACTCTTATTTAGCAATAATAATCACATTGTTACAAAATCAATAATAAAGCATGTTTCGGTGAGAGATGTGCAGTCATATACAATTTAAAAATGTTTTAGAAGTTGCTTCTAGATAATTCTTTAAACTGAATGACTTATTACATGCGAAGGTATTTTGATTTGATTTTAATGTTATAGACTAGATTTTGTCTTTACACAAAAGTATCTTTAGGCTAGATTTAACGTAATGTAAGTACTTATCAAAACTGGATCTGCCACGAAAAATGATTCACTTAAGTGGTTATAATAATGGCGGATAGGATTCTCGCGAAGATTAATATAAAAAATAGCCACCATTTTTTCTGTAATTTATGAAAAAAAAAAACACAAACAAATGACAGAAATATCTGCACATTATAAAATGCTAAAACTTGCTTAAATCAATGAAAACATTTCAATCGTTTAAGCATTCATGTATTCGAAAGTGTTTCAAATTAAACTTAACTGCTCTGTACCGTTCAGTCCATTATATGACTTATTTTGTGCATCGTTTGAGAGCTGTTTCAAAGTCTGACTTAGGCTAAACTAATGTAAATGTTTATTTTACGTCAGTTGTCTCCCCGTACATCAACCATAGTGCAGTTTGTGTTTTACTTTTGGTCCTTTGAGATCAGCGTGAATATTCTGAGAAATCGGAAATAAATTATTGGTTTAGACTCATATTCTAGGCGGGTTTTTAATTATTTGGACCCCATTTTGATTTATATCAGTCTTTGAATCGACTGCCTATTCGAGATTCGCAAAATTGCAGTATGTTTCCTCTGGCTTTCTTTGCCGGATCATTACAGGGTCACTGATGAGGCTTTATTAGCCGAAACTACGTAGTATGACCCATCTTCTTTCTTTTGAATGTTTTCATTGCTCTTAAGGGAACTCATTTTTGATTTTTTATTTTCCTATGTGGTTGAATAGTCTCAATGTATTAGTAGTATTAGTGCCTACGAATTCCCAAACCTTTTCTGCCCATTGCTAAATGAATACTACATGTATCCAGCTTCAGTCTCCATTTGTCTATTACATTATATTTATATACAGACGTCTCAAATCCGAAGATTTGGTTTCATATTTACCAAAAGCGTAGAACGGCGTCTCGGGTTAGAAGTCTTAGTTACATGTTTTACCTAAAGTTTTACATACAGTTACATGTTTTATTTACCCAAAGAAGTAGAAAGCTACACAGACTTCTATTTTAAAAACGGACGATTGTAGTTGATGGCTGATTACGTGATTTGTCCGAGCGCTACTGTAGGTCAATGAATATACGTCACCGAATTGTAAAGCTGTCTGATGGTTTCTCTTCGTTTGTTTATATAGAAGCCTCCGTGGTCGAGTGGTTACGCTTCTCGCCTTGTAAACAAGGGGTCGCAGGTTCGATCCCGGGCTTCTCCAGACTTTCGGATGAGTCTATAAACCGAGGTCCCGTCTCCGTATGACCTTAGCTGTTGGTGGGACGTAAAACTGAAACACTCACTCACTCACTCGTTTGTTTATAGAAAATTACTCTGCAACACCGACAGGGATAAGAATCCAAATACCTACATGAATCTACTTTCACCTAATATGTAAATCATCGTAATAAATGCAGCTTATAATAAAGGAATGAAGTTTAACCGCATTCTGCTTTTTCTGATCGGTTTTATGCAGACCTTGTATTTTTCTGAAAAACAAAAAGTTTATTCCTTGACATTCCCATCACGTTACAAAGTTAAAGTAATATACACCCCTGCAAACAGTACTTTATTGAGAGAAAATGTGGAGTGGGCAAGGGGTATTATTCCTCAAAACATTACGATAATACACCTGTGCGACACAGTGCATTCTTTCTTATTTATATTGCAAACATTGGTTGTGGGCACTCGTTAGGTCCACCTCTGCTAGGCGATTCTTACACACAACCTATGTCTTGGAGCAGAAATAAGAAAATAATTTGTACCCCTATAACCCCAGTTTTCTCTATATAAAGTGGGTTTGATGGAGTGTTCATTTCACGGACTTTTCATTTTTGTTATAGTGCGTACATTACACTAACACCCTTGCAGTGAGCACTGCTGTTAAGTAGAACTTCTAAGAAGAGAAGGCAATGATTTATATAATAAAAAGTGGGGATTGCAGAGATAAGGATTAGTATTGTAACTCTACTAAAAAGAAAGTTTAGAATGGCTTCACTGAGGCGGTTCTAGCGGACCTCCAATGATCGAGAATAAGGCAAAGAAGACGAATTCTAAAACATGCCACTACATGTAGTTTTAAACCTGTATCAGAAATGTAAAGATTCAACACCTGTTTTTGGGTCGATTGTTTTACAATCGACCCAAAGTTACTAAGAGGCAAATCAAAAAATAATGCTGTTGCCCACGTGACAATCACTGATTTTGGGAAACCAATATTATCATTATAAATAGAAAACGTCGCGCTATTTTTGTCGATGTTACATGTAAGTCAGAGCTATCTATAGAGTCTGGTAAGGAATCGTGTGCTGGGTTCCGCAAACACTGAATACCCAGATCAGAATGTGGCGCGGAATGTGGCGTCTGCTCAGCCGGCTGCTCAGGACTACACTGTTTGCTTAAATACTGGCATTTAAGGATCAAACGAAATAGGTCAGGCCAATGCCAGGCTGCCTCCGTCATGAAAGGAAAACAAAAACAGTATCTTAATATAGCCCGCGCACTCACGCGACGACTTTCGGAAAATACTATTAATAAAATTGTTAGAAAGAAATGGACGTTTGCACATATGTATGCTAAGCCGACCAAAAAAAAAAAAGACAATATAACGTTACTTTTCACACTTCTGCTTATAACATATCTAAGAACCTAGGAATATTTTAGAGCAAAACTTTTAAAGGTGGTATCGTTATTAGACATACAGTATCGGAAAGACAGTACATCGCGTCTGATCAGGACCAGCACTGTTCGCCATACATACAGCAACATTTTCATTTTAGAACATGATTCAGGTCCGTACGCAGACTCTATAAAATGTGGGGACGGTGCGAATTCCGGGTAATTTGCAGAATGTGAAATACTGCATGAATTTGAGATAATTTTCCAAATTAAGAGGGGTGGGTGGGGGTTGTCACTCCTGCGTACGGCCTGCATTAACAGGTAGAATGAACAAATTACTTTGTTTAAAAACATTGCACTGAATCACTGTTATTCAGTAGCTGGGATGCAGTGGTGGGACTGAGCGAGAAAATGCCAGAGAGGAGAAACTATGGCAGTGTGGATCCTGATCAGCAGAAGCATTCGATGGATCTACACTGTTTGCAAAGGAGAAGTTGGATAAAATGTTATATTACATGCATAACAGAGAAATACTATGATTTCTACCAGACATAATCTTGGTATTTTCCTTTTTGCTGAGAAGAAATATTTCCTCTTAGCCGGAGAAATAAATCTGATTCTCTTTAGCTGGAACTACTTTATGTACAAGATACCGCTTTTGCAGTAAAACCGTTATATTCAAATGCGGGAAAGTTTCAGTCTCGTCGACGTCATTCATGACGTAATTGCAATGGTGTCTGGGAAGACATCAACAGATGTTCAGAATGAGTGACGTTTGGGTCGGATGCAACTCTTAAACAAAAGATAACATGGACATGCGTTTTATCACTGAAACACGTTGTTTCTTCTGTTTATGTTCAAAACTGTAGAAAGCGCTTTCAAAATGGCGGCCATCCAGTTTTTCTTCCACCCAGCTTCTGTAACACTACGCTGATTGAACCGTTAACATGAGCTGTAAACAGTCAACTGAACGGAAATTCAGACCCCAAATTCAAGATCCATTCGGTCCTTAAAGTCTATGGAAGTGCATGTAATATAGAGTATAGAGATTATTCATTTCTTCTATTTGAAATGTGGTATTAATAAACATCGGGGGTGGGGGGGGAGGGGGGGATAAAAATCCGTTATCGGATTGTTCTACATGTACCTCCCTCCGTATTTCAAACAGGAGATATACGTGTACCTGTAATAACTTTTCAAGCACATATCAGTGTATATTGTCTTGCATATGAGGCTAAGCATTATCAAGGAAATATTATAAATCTGTTGAGATGATTGGATATATGTGTATACAGAAGGCGAATAAACACATTAACAAATGATACGTTAATAATTTGGAAAATATCACGAAAACACGCCTATATAATTTTAACCCCCTTGAACCCCACTTTTATATAGTAAAACTGGGGTTTCAGGGGGTTTTACCTTATTTTTCTTATTTCTGCTCTAAAATATAGATTGTGGGTACTCGTTAGAACCGCCTCGATGAGGCGGTTTTAACGAGTGTCCACAATCTATATTTGTGGCGGTTCTAACGAGTGCCCACAATCTTTATTTTGAGCAGAAATAAGAAAAATATCACAATTTTTCATCTTAAAGCCTTCATTTTTTCGGCGATAAAAGTGGCAATGTATTTGTATAGGCGTGTTTGCGTGATGTCTTGAAGGAAAATGCTTCCAGTACAACACCAAGAACGTCATTTATTTTTCTTTTTTTTTTTTTTTTTTTTTTCACTGAATACTTATCTTATAAAGAAGCGATTTAACGAGTACCCACAATCTACGTTATAAAGCAGTGTTGCTGCTGGTTGTTTTTATCCGCGTGACTATTGCTGGCGATGAACAAAACCCAGGCAGCAGTGTTTAGTCTTCTCCCTGTGCCATCAGAGGGCTGTGTAAAACGTAAAATCTAGACTGGACTCATGTACGGGGTATTGACTTATCAATCGACACAAAGAAAATCTGCATTGGGCTCGTGTACGAGGCATTCTCTAATACAGAAACTTCACGCCTGCTGTTTATTGTTGCTGACAATTAACAAAATCGCTGGACTGGTTGTTTATAGCACTTAAGAGGTGCAGTGTAAAAAGTAAATTCTGGGCTGTGCTCGTGCAGGGGGGCTTTGGTAAATAGTGTATACCTGATCAGATGCCACATATCGCGGTGTCTGATCAGGTCTACTCCTACTCTGCTTGCTTTAAATACTGGAATTTAATGGTTCAACGAACAGATCAATTCTCAGTTCAGGATATATTTTCCCAACCTACACTCAGGGACGATCGACCCACCGGTACTCACAGTGCTTTGACTTAATATTTCCCCAACTAAGCTGTTACTGTTACGCAAACAATTCTGCAAATCAACCCAATACATCTTAAACAATTATGTAGACATAACTCTATGGAACAGTATTAAGGTAAAAACTCAATTATGCAATGTGCAATTACAAAATGAATTGTTGAAACCGCACTTTGCATTATGAACCTTTCCATATCTTACTACTTTATTCGAATATGCAACATGCCCATTCTAATTTGAGACCGTTGTATTTAAATATGGCATTTGGACGTCCTATTTTGCAATATTCAGTTTCGATTCTGCTGTGGTTAGACGGGGTACCAGTCATTGAGGTGACGGTAACGTTCGGTAATGTCCGTGGATTTGCCGTATTTTTTCCGATGACAAGCGTCCGTTTGAGAAGATCGCATTCGCTATTCCAGGGGCAAAATTCAAGCCAGCAGCAATAAATTTTATCCGGCTATATAATAATTCGGATATTTACAATAATGTGTACGTTTGCATCTTTAAAAAAAATTTACAGCGGGGTTCCTTATTTATATATTTATGAGAAACAGGATTTTTATTTAAAAGTTAATACTTGTTTGACGAAGGGGAAAGTACTCTGTCGTTGAATATTTACTAAAATAAATTACCATGTGCCGAATCCATGGATTTGAAATGAGCATAGATTGTTAAAATTGATTAATTCATACAATTTTCATAAATCTGATCCTTCTGAGGTGTTACTTATAAAGATATTAGTTACTAATTGCAACCTCACTCAAAACTCAAATGCTTGGATATTATAGAAGTATGTATATGTCCGCTCAGGGAGTAACTGCGCGAAGGTCACCCTGTTCGCGGGCATGGATTCGTTCCCTGGGACCTTACCAGCTGACCGTGCGGGAAACTGGTAAACAACAACCAGTGCCTCTATTCCCATTGTTACTCTGATGAACAATACTTACTCATACTCAGCCCCGACCCACAACCATAGGAACGCACCTGTGGTCACAATGACAGCTGTCGTATTCATATGTCCGTCTGTCGTCATAAGTTAGACTTGGGCATGTTGGCTTTCATCCAACAGAATCACAACGCAAAAAAAGCTAGTCGTCTGTCAGTTCGTCCGTCCGTCCCTCTTCAGCCAGCAAAACCTTGCTGAGCTAGTGTCGCGACTGTCTTAACCAGCCTACTACATATTTCTTCAAGTTCTACATGTAACGATTTGGCAAATGGAGTGGCTGAATCCAAACCATTTTATACTTACATGTATTTCCATGTATTAGGTCTACGCCAAAGTTTTATCTTCTTCTTGTTTTATTACAGTTAGACCGCATACAGCGTACCCAGGTTTACCTGGCGGAACTTAACGACATTATTTATTTATTTATTCACTTATTATTAAAGTGTACAGAATCTAGCAAAAAATGTTTTTGATGCATTAGATTTGTACATTTTACCGCCGAAAAATACAACAACAAAAATTGTAAGATGAAAAGTCGTGATGATATTTTTCTGACTGTTGCTTAAAATATACATTTTGGGTACACGTAGAAGCGCCTTTTCGATGCGGTTCTAACGAGTACCCACAATCTATATTTTGGAGTAGAAATGAGAAAAATAATGTTTACTCCTGTAAATCCCAGTTTTACTCTATAAAAGTGGGGATCAAGTGTGTGTGTGGGGGGGGGGGGGGGGTCAGAATTATAAAGATGTGTTTAATGGTGGGATGCGCTTGGTGTGTGAGTGCGTTTTTAGTTTTACGTCTCACCAACAGCTAAGGTCATACGGAGATGGGACCTGGGTTTAAAGACTGATCCGAAATTCTGGAGAAGCCCGGGGTCGATCCTGCGATCCCTGGTTACTAAGGCGAGTAGCATAACCACAACACCACAGAGGCTTCCAGCGCTTGATATGTTACATTGTAGCAGGTGCGGGTTTTCCACCTGCACTCCGGTATGAAAGTATTTGCTTAGCGTTGTGTTTTGTCAAAAAGGTGGAAACCTTTGCGTTTTGTCACTTGAAGCCAAAAATCTAGTATAAAAAGTCAGATAGTTTTCTATTTTCTTATAAATTAATGAATGCATTTAACACAAACAGTTACGAGCATCTATATAAACATGTGACAAAATAAACAGGGAATCAGACCCCCGGCCCTCGGGGCTTGAAGAAATAGATGGGCTGCATGAACTGAAACCGACCCGCACACCAGTACTGGTAAACCGCTTAGAGGATCTAAGTCTACCGAGCCAAAGCGGTGCTTACAAACCCTATTGGTTTCATTGGGCGACAGGGCTTTGATATGTCATTTCATCTCAGTGTCAGGTAAAAGTCCCACAAAAGTGGAAGCAAAGTCTCCAAAATGACCTATATTGTGTTGACGGTGACGTTAAAACATCAAATCAAACAACAGAACCAAAATGCCTAGCTTTAGAAATTCTGTTGGATATGCCCTAAATCAGAAATAAATGTTAGAGGGAACGTAAGTCGTAGTTCATCTGAAAGCATTTTCACGAAAGAGAGTTGTAGCTATGTTTGCTTTCAAGTGATCATAAAGGAGCAGTCTCATAAAGGTAGGTCTACACGATTAGGACAGGAGCCTTTCTGTTCCATACAAAATTAGTATAAGTATTTACAACAAATTTATATTTTAGAGGTGCAATGGCCTGAACACATTTGCGATATATTTAGATAAAACGTGGACACAAAACAAACCAAGCAAAGCTGATTCCTGGTCTGACATATGAAATAAAAATTATGTGTAAATGATTTTATCGGGAAGGGTGTAGTGTCCCCAAATCGTCCGTTTTATGCCAAAAATATAGTTCTCTCATTTCTTTCACTCCTCCGTGTCACCAATACGCTTGCAGATTTTTTGGGTATCTGCCGAATACAGGCGGACGTTTACGGGAACGGTACGAAAGAACGATCACAGCGCCACTGAACGAGAATAATAGGCGAGGTACCATAATTTTTATGGTCAAACTAATTCCTTGAGAATTTCTTTTAACACCAAAACACAGGGCTATGTTATATTAATTACCAAAAAAAACAGTCCTCAAAAAATATCCGTGCCAGTTCTGAGAAAATTAGGATTTAATCCGCAGACAAAGCATTAAATAAGTAATGGCCAGATAAAAGCACCATACACTGTTTTACCGGCTGTAAGACTCCTCACGCGCAAACAAATGACGTCATCGAAAACAAAACTTACGTCAGAAATTGATAAAGTGCAGTCTTTCTACATTCTATTTTTTTAATACATGCCATTTATATTTTCCTTATATGCTATTGATAAACAAGATCTATGTTAAAGTTGTAAGAATAAACATTTTTTTTTTTTTTTTTTGGTCGGAAAATACATTTGTCAATGTCTCATGACAAAATTTTAATGTATGGAAGCACATTTGTGCCATCAGAATCAAATGAATTAATATCGTTAATATGTGCATACGGTGTATTCCGTAACATGGCGCACGTAAGATTTTGATAGCTATGTATGACTTTGTGGAAGCAACCACTCAAAAATCACAATCAGAACAATGCAACACTGTCCTATCTACTTACTGCAATAGAAATTGGCCGCTGACTTTTTTACAGGCAGAAAAAATAATAGGGGTGTACCCCCTTGAAACTGATTTACAAATTTTGTCTCCAAACATTGCGCACAATAACTGTTTTGAGCTGACTGAAAATCCGGATGAGAAAAATATCTTTCAGCTAATTTGCCATGAGGAATACATATATGAAATTTCAAAACCCTGGCATACAAGGTTCTAAAGTTTTGCTATCCATCACAAAGCATGGTCCTACAATGTACCCAAAGTGACAAAGGGCCATTAGCCATAAAGCATTTTTCGGAATTTAGTCAAAAGTTTATCAGGACATCTACTCGTCACCAACTTACAAGGCTCTAGCTCCAATAGATTTTGAGATATTTTGCTGACAAGATTGTATAAAAAAAATTCAAAGGGCAATAACTTTTGAAAGGGGCACAATCCGGATAAGAAAAAAGTACGCCTTAGCTAATTTTCCATGAAGAATCGATATATTAAATTTCAAAACCCTAGTATGCACGTTTCTTGCGTTATGCTATGTATCAAAGGCGTAACGGAAAGTCGAATGGACGAACCAGAAGCAATATGCCCCTCAAACTTTTTTAAAAATGGGGTCATAAAAACATAACAAAAACACGCATATTCAAATCTATTGGAAGATTTGATCACCCCCCAAAAATCCAGAGAAAAATTCTGAGGTTTTTCTTATTCATCACGAAAACGAGACATTGCTTCCAAGTTTGTGGGACTTTTACCTGACATTGAGATGAAATGACATCTCTGAATCCCTGCTGCCCAATGAATCCAAAAGGGTTTACATGCATGGACAGGCTGACTCGCAGCAACTTTTCTGGATATTCTCAGCGGTTTAGCAGTACTCATATGCGGTCGGTATCAGTTCTGAGCGGAAGCATTAGCAGCCCAATCTATTACTCCAAGCCCAGATGGGTGGGGTCAAAAAAACACGCCTATATAATTTTGAACCCTCGAGCCCCACTTTTATATAGTACAGGGATAAATATTAAATTTCTTATATCAGCTCAAAAACATAGATTGTGGGTACTCGGTAGAACCGCCAAGTTCAGGCGGTTCTGTCGAGCTCCGCAATTTATGTTTTGATCAGAAATAAGGAAAACATCATTTTTTTATCTTAAAATTCCATTTTTGGGTGAACAATTGGCAATGTTTTTGTTTAGGCGTGTTTCGTAATGTCTGCTCAAAAGCATAGATTGTGGGTACTCGACAGAAACTCCCTCCTACTTGAGTTTTAGTTTATACTAATTTATTTTAGTTTGATTGCGATGAAAGCCTCAAGCTTAATTAATCGCTCTCGAACACTCAATACGGATGTTTTCACGCGCACGAGGGAGAGAAAGTTGACTTTTACACCACTGCTACCCATTTACACCTGGGTGGGTTTTAGGGGGTGTACATGTACATTATTTTTCTTATTTCTGCTAAAAGAAGCCTCCATGGTGTAGTGGATAAGCTACTAGCCTCATAAACCAGGAGTCGTGGGTTCGATCCAAGGGCTTCGCCAGACTCTCAGATGAGTCTTTAAACCGCGGTTCGGTCTCCGTATGCAGGGGTTTCATCAATAGACGGGTAGTGGGGATTTTCCCGTTTACATAGTCATTATTCCCCTGCTATGCTTGATAAATTTGTAAGGGCTTTATTCAGATAACAATGAAAATCACACTCCAATCTTTCCTTGAAATCTGGATGCCAAAATGTTTTTGAAACCACTGCATATGACATTTGCTGTTGACGGGATGTAAACCTCAAATACACTTACTCACTTATTTCTACCACATAGATGAGGCAGTTCTATTGAGTATCAACAATCTCAGAAGCTATGTTTTTGAGCAGAAAAAAAAAATATAACCCCTAAACCCCAAGTTTTTCAAGTTTATAGATTAAAGTGGGTTAGTGGGGGTCAAAATTATATAGGCATGTTTTCGTGATGTGTTTGCTTTTGATTTTCCTCCCCCACCACCCCCCACCCCCCCCCCCTAAAAATATATATATCTTTTGCACAGAAACTATCATTTTTAACGATTTCGTGAAGTTAAGTACCGATATGGATTTACTTAAAGATATATGTCAGTGATATTAATTTTTTCTTGTTTTAAGCGACTTTCCTTTATTGTCTACGCCCACGGGTGTAGACAATCTTAATGATAGCTTTTGCTCCGGAAGCATTTAATGAAAGGTCATGACTGGTATTCTGTTGACTGGTTCTACTTTCATTTTCCATCTGGTTACCCCAGGACACCCGAACTCTGGTCATACTGGAACGCCCACTTGCATATTGAAACCCAGCAATTACCTGAAAGTTGCCTATAGCTTATCACATGGATATGCACGATTGCTCTCACACTTGCAAAATTAACATATATTTGCCCTTATCTAGTTCTTCCCACATCCAATTCTTAATGTTTTCATTTCTAGACGGCAATCTTGGCAGATTGTTTTTTCATGACGTTAACCTAGAATGTAAAATGAAAGTTTAAACTAGAATGCGAAATGAAGAAACCGTAAATGTAGGCATGTAGTTCAATTAGTTGTAATTGATAGCCAAAAAAAACCCGGAAATTTTGTTTTATGTGACATTGGTGATAAGATTTGGAAATTCTCATTTGATACCTGTGACTTTTTTACACTTTGTGGTAACTGGCACATTTTAGTTCTACACAAATTAATGTGTGCTTAGCATAGACTCAAGCTTTTTATAAAAGCTAATACTTGTTTTTCGAAATTTCACACAAAAAATATGCAAAAAAAATTAAAAGAAAATTTTTAACTTCAGAATTTGTAGTATTTTTCCCCAGATATTCATTTTGGATGATTTAATGAAGTCAAGTATTTATTGTTTAACATAAGCCTGGTTTTTGTGAGTTTTCTTCATTTTTCGTATTTTTTCACCCCCCAAAAATACCCTTTCCCCTCAGATTTTTTTTGAGGACTTTTTTTCTATAAATCAGGACACCTTCCTGATACTAAAACTGCTGATAACATTTCTCAAGGAATTAGTTGTGGGTTAAGGGTCATTTCCGGCTAAATGTACTGGCCTATAATGGGAACTAGAAGAAGCAGAATCGGAATTTCAAGTTGCAAAATAGGACGAGAAACAGAAAGAAAACTACACAAATTCCAAAATCAGACTACAAAAATGAATATCATAATGCAGTGTTGCACAATTGTAACTGAATAAAGCATAACACAATATCAAAATTGCATATTGCAATCTCAATGTTGCATAATTGAGTTTTTACCTAAATACTGTTCCATATAACTCTACATAGAAATGTACCTAGCTATATAAAAGCGGTTAGTTCAGTCCTTATTAGTTTCTCTGTGTGTTCTTACGTTAGAAAGTCTTGCAAACTAATGTGATTTTTCAGGGCCATAAAAGAGTTGAAACCGACCCGCACACGAGTACTGGTAAACAGCTTAGAGAATCTAATCCTGCCCAGGCAATGCGGTGGAAGTCGGCCCATCCATGCTAATAAACTCTATTGGTTTCATTGGATGGCAGGGATTGAGATGAAGGTAAAAGTCCCGCAAATTGGAAGCAACGTCTCCAAAATGACCTTTATAGTGTTGACGGGAACGCTAAACCTTAAATCAACCAATCAATCATTCAATCAATCAATCAGGGCCATAAAATACTGTTGCTAAAATATTCCTTCTTTTCAGACCAAACATAGATTTAGATAATAAGGATACTCGTTAGAATCGCCTCGACGAGGCAGTTTTAACAAATACATATCGATCTACTCAGTGCTATAGCAGTAGTAAAGAAGTTGCATTCACCCTTGCGAAACCTTGCATTTTTGAAAAGCCCCATGGATAAATTCAACGTATGTGCACTGAACTAATATTTTCAGGTTATTAACCCCAAAACGTTTCTGGAAATGACTACCCCCATTTGCCTAGCGTTCCATAAAGGGCACAAAGAAGTATTGAACTAATTTTGCGAAAAGTAGAGACAGAAATCAGAAAAGTAGAGACAGAAATCAGCCTGCGCATATGCACAGTCCGGTCAGGGGTTTTGCTGCTTTTATCAAAGTACATGCAGCGAGCAGACGACAATTCTTCCGACTGCCAGTGAAGCGCTTGGTATTAATGGGTTATTTACAGTTCAATGGGAAACCCGTTTTATTTATTAACACATTTACGCAGCTGGTCCCTGCTAATGATATAGCAGACTACCAAAGAAGCGGAGATAACGACGAGGGAACCAGGTATGACTGACTCAGCAGTTAACCTTGCTGAACTCGGGTATTTCCAATACCGCGTCAGTGCTTATGCTATAAATAGACGTAATGGCTTCTGCTAGCTACCAATCGTTATGTTGTAGCCACCTAGCGGAGACATTTACGACAAGGGAACCAATCTAGTGGAGGTAATAACGAAGGGGAACCAATGTAATAGGGAACCAATCTATTGATCCACGTGAAGCAAACGCTTGATTTCGTGCTTGATTTCGTGGCTGAGAAGCGTCTCGCAAACGTTGATGTTTTACCATAGACATTTTCAATCTCGTCCATATTCTTACTGCGTGGGCCTAATAGGCCCACGCAAAAAATCCGTGCAAAATTACTCAAGTTATCGATTGGAAATGGTGCGGACTGACGGACGATCGAAGGCAAAACATAATACCTCACCACTATCGTGTGGTGGGGTATAAAATGCATTGTTTTACATTTTCCCATTGAAAAGCCTAAGGAACCAAATTTGACCTTTTCATTAAATAAGGAATGATTAACCTAGGATCATCATTAGTACTCAGTCACCCAATGCTACATACCAAAATAGAGGTGGAGTCAATGATCAGGAATCGATACAATTAACCCACAGCTCCCATCAGAGACACCAAAGGGAAAGAAACACAAACATGAAACAACAGACCCTAATGGAAACATCAATAGCGGAAAGCCAAAAGAACAGTTCCTTTCCCACAAAATGGCCAAAAGGCTTGCCATAATAAAATAATATAATCGACACAAACACCCAAAGATAAAGTTCCAAGACAATCAGCTGTTAACGACGTTGACAACGTTGACGCCGCATTCTTTGCTGGTTTGGAAGGAATTTTAAAGCAGCTTGTTCTGAGTAATTGTTTGCAATTAAATCTTTATAAGTAGAACACTGTTCATGCTCAACGTTAACTGAGACGAGCATACAAATACTATTGTGAAGAAGACCATCTTTGCAATTTAACATAAAGGGAGTGAACTTTCAACTTTTCACCCTGGAAAGACCAACGCTTTAATTGTGTTTATTCAATAAAAGATGGTTTGTGTTCATACTTGCAGACTGGCAAACATATAATTTAATAAGGATTAGATTTAATAACAGTACATTTCACAGAAAAGACAGGAGGGGTAGGGGAAGTTCAAAGTTATTAGTCGTGCAAATTGAGACTGGTTATTATGATAACAAGCTGAAAAATCGATTAGAAAAGTTTTGCGTCTTTTATGTGTAGATTTGTTTGTTTGTTTAATTTCTTATGATCCTGCCAAAATAGCCTTTGACCATGCCATTAGGGCTATCTCTTGGCGAAGCTCCTTTACTTACCATTTGGAAAACATGTCCATGTGAAATAATGATGTCCAACATGGTGTCAGAAATGACAATATTGAGTAAAAATTGTAACATCTTAAAGTTTCTCATTTCTGCTTTCAACATAGACTGTGGGTGCTCGTTAGAATCGCCTCCATGAGGCGGTTCTAACGAGAACCCACAATCTATGCTTTTGAGCAAAAAGGCAGATAAAGTTTACCCCATTAAACCCCACTTTTTTCGTTATAAAGTGGGGTTTAGAGGGTTCTTCGTTTCACGGACTTGTTATCGTAATGTTTTTAACTTCTCCGTCACACTGGAATTTACAGTCAACCCTCTTTATACCGACAATCTATATAACGACCGAACTCGTTATAACGAGAATTTCAATGCAACGAATCCGTAGCTAAAGTTGATACGGATTATTGGTACTATTCAAGAATATTGTAATTATTTAATACTCCAAGAAGCAATTGTTTTGGATATTTGTTAGAATCGCCTCGACGAGGCGATTCTTACGAATATCCACAACATTTGTTGACCGACGCGATTCTAACATGTCCATAACACTTGTTGCTTTGAGTAATTAATCGAGAAAGCCCCTTTTACTCTCTACTGGGATTTTTATAACGGCTAAAACCTTATATTGGGCGCCATATTGGGGACCAAATACTGTCGTTATAACGAGGGTCCTGTGCACTTCAATTTCAACAGATTTCATATGGTTTTACAGCACATACATCCGTGAAATCCACAGACAAAATAAATCACAGGTGTAAAATGCCGTTTACAACTAGCAGGTACTGGTTCCGTCAACGCCCCATCCCTCTCAGAGCATTGCAGAATATCGCAATATTCGCGAAACGTGTCGTCACTCATGTCACGGTGAGTCTTCACGAGTGCTGGTGACAGTTTTGTTTTGCATCGTTCTTTCTGAATTATGAAATATGAAACTAACTACGTTTAGTGTCTCTGCGAAATTCAATCTAGCAATGGTTAATCTCATGGCAATGTCTCAGTTCAACTTCTACTATTTGAGCCGGGGCACAGCAGTTCCTAAATTTATATGTGCGCCCCGTAAAGAATCAGATCAGATCAGCCTGCGCATCCCATATAGTATGGTCAGAGTCTTCACTTGTTGCATGAAGGAGCATTGGGCCCTTAGCTGTCCATAGAGCGCACCAAGAAGACTCTGATCAGACCGCGCGTATGCGCAGGCTGATCTGAGTCTTCGCTCGGCGCACATGTAAATTGTATGAAATGCTGTGCCCCGGCTCATTTATTTTGGTGTATGGGCACACATTCAGGACTGACAACTGTTTCAAACACATCTTTCAAATATAACCAGCCCCCAACCAACAAACACACACATACATACCCAAACACACTTATCTATATAATAGAAGTGATACTCGTATTACCGCATCCATTGATAGGCCAGTACATTTAGCCGGAAATGACCCTTGTCCCACCACTAATTCCTTGAGAAATGTTATCAGCAGTTTTAGTATCAGAAAGGTGTCCTGATTTATAGAAAAAAAGTCCTCGAAAAAAATCCGAGGGGAACGGGTATTTTGTGTGTGTGTGTGTGTGGGGGGGGGGGGGGGTGAAAAAAATACGAAAAATTAAGAAAAATTACAAAAACCAGGCGTATGCTAAACAATTAATACTTGACTCCATTAAATCATCCAAAATGAATATTTCTATCTGGGGGAAAAATACTAAAAATTCTGAAGATAAAAGTTTTCTTTTATTTATATATATATATATTTTTTTTTGTATATTTCTTTTGTGTGAAATTTCGAAAAACAAGTATTAGCTTTTATAAAACGCTTGAGTCTATGCTAAGCACACATTAATTTGTGTAGAACTAAAATGTGCCAGTTACCACAAAGTGTAAAAAAGTCACAGATATCAAATGAGGATTTCCAAATCTTATCACCAATGTCATATAAAACAAAATTTCCGTGTTTTTTTTTCTATCATTTACAACTAATTGTACTACATGCCTACATATTTACGGTTTCTTCATTTCGCATTCTAGTTTAAAGTTTCATTTTACATTCTAGGTTAACGTCATGAAAAAACAATCTGCCAAGATTGGCGTCTAGAAATGAAAACAATAAAAATTGGATGTGTGAAGAACTAGATAAGGGCAAATATATGTTAATTTTGCAAGTGTGAGGGCAATCGTGCATATCCATGTGATAAACTTTAGGCAGCTTTCTGCCGGGTTTCAATATGCAAGTGGGTGTTCCAGTATGACCAGAGGTGGGATGTCCTGGGGTAACCAGATGGAAAATGAAAAGTAGAACCAGTCAACAGAATACCAGTCATGACCTTTCATTATTTTTATATGCTTCCGGAGCAAAAGCTATCATTAAGATTGTCTACACCCGTGGGCGTAGACAATAAAGGAAAGTCGCTTAAAACAAGAAAAAACTAATATCACTGACATATATCTTAAAAGTAAATCCATACCGTTACTTAACTTCATGAAATCATTTAAAAAATGATAGTTTCTGTGCGCCCAAAATAAATGATAAGTTATTGGTACACCAAAAGATATTTTTTTTGTGGTGGTGGTGGTGGTGGTGGTGGGGGGGGGGGAGAGAGAGAGAGAGAGGAAGGGGAAAAAAGGAAAATCAAAAGCAAACACATCACGAATACATGCCTATATAATTTTGACCTCCACTCACCCACTTTTATCTATATACTTGAAAAACTTAGTGTTTATGAGTTATATTTTATTTTTATTTTTTTTTTACTGCTCAAAAACATAGCTTCTGAGATTGTTGATACTCAATAGAACTGCCTCATCTATGTTTTGAGCAGAAATAATAGAGTGAGTGTGTTTGAGGTTTACATCCCGTCAACAGCAAATGTCATATGCAGTGGTTTCAAAAACATTTCTGCATCTAGATTTCAAGGAAAGATAGGAGTGTGATTTTCAATGTTATCTGAATAAAGCCCTTACAAATTTATCAAGCGTAGCAGGGGAATAATGTCTAAGTAAACGGGAAAATCCCCACTACCCGTCTATTGATGAAACCCCTGCATACGGAGACGGACCTCGGTTTAAAGACTCATCTGAGAGTCTGGCGGAGCCCATGGATCGAACCCACGACTCCTGGTTTATGAGGCTAGTAGCTTATCCACTACACCATGGAGGCTTCTTTTAGCAGAAATAAGAAAAATAATGTACATGTACACCTCCTAAAACTCCCCACTGCCCCACCCACCCAGGTATAAATGGGTAGCAGTGGTGTAAAAGTCAACTGCTTCTCCCTCGTGCGCGTGAAAACATCCGGAATGAGTGTTCGAGAGCGATTAATTAATCTTGAGGCTTTCATCGCAATCGAACTAAAATAAATTAGTATAAACCAAAACTCCAGAAGGAGGGGGTTTCTACCGAGTACCCACAATCTATGCTTTTGAGCATACATTACGAAACACACCTAAACAAAAACATTGTCAATTGTTCAGCCAAAAAATGGAATTTTAAGATTAAAAAAAATGATGTTTTTCTTATTTCTGTTCAAAACATAGATTGAGGACCTCGACAGAACCGCCTGAACTTGGCGGTTCAACCGAGTACCCACAATCTATGTTTTTGAGCTGATATAAGAAATTTAATATTTATCCC
Organism: Lucinisca nassula; assembly: GCA_963580285.1. Lineage (NCBI taxonomy): Eukaryota > Metazoa > Mollusca > Bivalvia > Lucinida > Lucinidae > Lucinisca > Lucinisca nassula. Next base: position 60,090,142 of record OY757010.1, read on the forward strand.
TGTACTATATAAAAGTGGGGTTCGAGGTGTCAAAATTATATAGGCGTGTATTTTTACCCCGCCCATCTGGGCTTGGAGTAATAGATTGGGCTGCTATAAATGCTTCCGCACAGAACTGATAAGGACCGCATATGAGTACTGCTAAACCGCTGAGAATATCCAGAAAAGTTGCTGCGAGTCAGCTTGTCCATGTATGTAACCCTTTTGCATCCATTGGGCGGCAGGGATTGAGATGTCATTTCATCTCAATGTCAGGTCAAAGTCCCACAAACTTGGAAGCAACGTCTCGTTTTCGTGATAAATATGAAAAGATTATTAAAAAAAAAAAAAGAGTATGAAAAACCTCAGAATTTTTCTCTGGATATTTTGGGGGGCGGGGTGGGGGTGATCAAATCTTCCAATAGATTTGAATATACGTGTTTTCGTTATGTGTTTTCAGACCCCAAGTTGGAGCGGCATATTGCTTCTGATTCGTCCATTCGACTTTCCGTTATGCCTTTGGTGCATAGCATAACTCAAGAAACGTGCATGCCAGGGTTTTGAAATTTCTTATATCGATTCATCTTGGAAAATTAGCTAACGCGTATTTTTTTCTTATCCGGATTATGCCCCTTTCAAAAGATATTGCCCTTTGATTTTTTTTTAATAAAATCTTGTCAGCAAAATATCTCAAAATGTAATGGAGCTAGAGCCTTGTAAGTTGGTGACGAGTAGATGTCCTGATAAACTTTTGACTAAATTCCGAAAAATATTTTGTGGCTAATGGCCATTTGTCACTTTGGGTACATTGTAGGCCTATCCTTTGTGATGCACAGCAAAGCTTTAGAACCTTGTATGCAAGGGTTTTGAAATGTCATACATGTATATGGATTCCTCATGGCAAATTAGCTGAAAGATATTTTTCTCATCCGGATTTTGCACCTTTTAAGGTTGTTTGAGTCAACCTTTGTGTTCAGTCACCTCAAAACAGTTATTGTTCGCAATGTTGGGAGACAAAATTTGTAAATCAATTTCAAGGGGGTACACCCCTATTATTTGTCCTGCCTGTTAAAAAGTCAGCGGCCAATTTCTATTGCAGTAAGTAGATAGGAGAGTGTTGCAATTGTTCTGATTGTGATTTTTGAGTGGTTGCTTCCACAAAGTCACACATAGCTATCAAAATCTTAAGTGCGCCATGTTACGGGAATACACCGTATGCACATATTTACGATATTAATTCATTTGATTCTGATGGCACAAATGTGCTTCCATACATTAAAATTTTGTCATGAGACATTGACAACTGTATTTTCCGACCCCCCCCCCCCCCCCCCCCCCCCCACACACACACACAAAAAAAAAATATGTTTATTTTTACAACTTGAACATAGATCTTGTTTATCAATAGCATACAACGAAAAATATAAATGACATGTATTAAAAAAATAGAATGTAGAAAGACTGCAATTTATCAATTTCTGACGTAAGTTTTGTTTTTGATGACGTCATTTGTTTGCGCGCGTGAGGAGCCTGACAGCCGGTAAAACAGTGTATGGTGCTGTTATCTGGCCATTACTTATTTAATGCTTTTTCTGCGGATTAAATCCTAATTTTCTCAGAACTGGCACGGATATTTTTTGAGGACTTTTTTTTTTTGGTAATTAATATAACATAGCCCTGTGTTTTGGTGTTAAAAGAATTTATCAAGGAATTAGTTGGACCATAAAAAATAAAGTACCTCACCTATGAGGAGTTTTTCTGGCTTGAAACGATGCCTTTTTTTAATCTCGTCCGCTGGGATATCCCCGCTGTTAAGGCTCCGCGTCTTGTATTTAGGCATCCTGTACAAACTAGAAGGAAGGTAATGATCAGGAATCCATACAGTTAACCCACACCACCCATCAGAGACACCAAAGGGAAAGAAACACAAACATTAAACAACTAGACCCTAATGGAAACATCAGTAGCTGAGTTTCTTTCCCACAAAATCGCAAAATTGGCCATCCAAAACAAAAATATATAAGCAATACAAACACTCAAAGGCAAACTATAACAAAAATAAGCCGCGACAGACGAACCGCCTTCGCCTTGGAACAGTGAGTGAAAAGAATTTCACTGGGGTGGGGGTGGGGTGGGGTCTTGAATCGATTATACGCGGCCGCAATCCTCGCCATTTAATTTGTTCTGTTCGCATGAAGGCTTCCTAAGTCATCAGCGTAATATCTTCGAGAACACAAAAATCAAATAACAAGAGAGAGGAAACAACGCTGAGGACTCGACAGCAACAAACCACTGAAATGCTGGAGCAAACGAAAACCAACTGTTAGACTCCGATGGGCCCAACCAGACAGAGCATCAGGAACCAATCAACATTACGTAAGTAAGCTTTTACGCTGGAACCATCATATAATCTGAGGCCTGACCCACCGGCGTGCAATTAAAGAGGGCAGCAAAGCTACCAACCATGATTGTGTTAACTACCATGCATGCAGTCTGTCGTATAATATTTATGTTGTTCCCGATCGTTTTATATCGAAGAATGATTTTATGACATTGGGCCTTGAAATCATTGCATTATATATTTTTCTGAATTTATATACTCCTAAGTCACCAAAAATTCGGGTTCCGATAGACCTTGTTGCAGAAGAGATTTAAGTCCAACATTGAATTCTGAAATTTAATCGGAATGATGTCCATAAAATTTAGAAAAGGCTTTTCGTAGTTTACGATACAGATACTATGTTCTATAAAAGGGTTATCCTTTGGAAGCAAGGAATACACCAAGGAACTGAAAAGTATGGAGTGTGCATGTTTCTTGGGCCAGACTAGGTAGTTTCGGCCAATTATGCCTCATCAGTGACTCTCAAATATATTTTTAAAATTCCACAATGGAATCAATGATCCCAAAGGACAAGAACGTATAATCTACACTATGATGTAGGGCAGGGAGACGTTTTACCGCCGCCACACATTACCACACACCTGATTAAGAAGTTTAGCAGTTAACAATGTATTACGAGTGTTGAAGTCAGATACATGACTAGACTCTCTGGCAAATAGACTTAAATGCGAATATAAACGTCATAGGCTGCCGCACCAGGAACATCACCATCCAGCCAACAACATCAAAATCATCGCGTTTATCATAAATTTTGCAGGAAACAAACCCGTCTACAATAGATAGATGTAAATCCAAAAACGGTACATATATCAGAAAAAAAAAATGCTTTATTTAACTGAAGTGCTCGGGGATACATTTGACTGATCAAACCATAGAAATAGGTATTGTTAATATTTAATAAATCGTCCAAATATCTAGCAGTCGAGCTTAAGGCTTCAATAATTTCAGATTGGTTTCCAAAGGAAAGAGACATCAAGAAGTCCCTTTCATAACAAAACAAGAACATATCAGCCACAAGGGGCGCAAAATTCGTGCCCATCGGAATACCCACAGTTTGCCTTAGTACCAAATCTTATGTAAATATTGTCAAGTAGAAAGGTGAGAGCTTCACACACTTTCGGACATGACCATAAAGTATAATTTTTATGCTCTTCAGAAGTGAAACAAAAGCATTTCTTACATTAAATGCAAGATAGAGGGAATCTTCCCTATGAAATGTACATTCAATCAAATCGTTAAGGTTTTCTTATATAAGATTTAAGGGTTGAAAATCATTAGTCGACAGACTTGAAGCACGAAAACGTCTGGATGTCAATTTATTTAAAACTTCAATAGAATCATTTTATAGACAAAAAAAGGTTTCTCCCTGATCTTTCAAAGACTTTGTCGCAATATTTAATCACATGCTTTTGATGGCAGTTAAACATGAAGTTAATAATTTAGAAAGTTCTTTGGTGGTACAAGAGCAACCGTGCTTTGTATGGTCGTTAATGAAGTTTAGGTAACCAATATAACGTAGCAAGCTTGTCTTGGCCTTCTGAAACACATACAGGAAACTTGGTGGCTGAATGACAGAACATGGACCTATACACGACCTTTGTTGACCTCAACAAAGCTTTTGACACAGTCAGTCGTGAAGGCCTTTGGAAGATCATGGTGAAGTTTGGATGTCCAGCCAAGTTCATAACAATGGTGAGATAGTTTCACGATGGTATACTTGCACTGGTCCAAAAAGATGGTGAGTTTTCAGATCCATTCTCTGTGACAAACGGAGTCAAGCAAGACTGTGTGCTAGCCCCAACACTGTTCATTATGATGTTTTCTGCACTGTTCACAGATGCTTTTCAGGATGATGACAATGGCATTCCTATTAGGTATCGCTTTGATGGAAAGCTTTTCAATCTCAGAAGGTTGCAAGCTAAATCCAATGTGCAGACAGAGGTGCTAGATGAGTTCCTCTTTGCTGATGACTTGGCTGCAACAGAAGAGAAGATGCAAAACAATGTATAGATGAGCCCCGCCAAGCGCATTTGTGTCTTCGAGCATTCCGTCATGACAAATTTTAACTGCGCATGCCCAGCCATTCAGAGGAGGCAGGGATATGGCTTTCTGTCTGAAGGTCCCTCTTGATTCACTGCTTGCATGAGCGAGCAGCGAAGGTTCTGGCGAGACTGCGCGGATGTGCAGGCTCGCCTGAACCTTCGCTGCTCGCATAGGCGATAAGTACCAAAATCGCTTGGCGGGGCCCAGATTAAGTCTCTGATTCCTGTGATAGCTGTGATATCACAATCAGCATCAAAAAGACTGAGGTAGTCTATCAGCTAGCACCTGACAAGCCTTACAAAGAGCGCCAGGCTTGCCAAAGCTAGTGCAGTATTTGGCCGACTACGTGGCAGTGTCTGGGATCGAAGTGGAATCAGACTGAACTCATTTTTGATTTTTAATTGACACAAAACGGAAAGTCTACAGAACTGTTGTGCTGCCAACACTATTGTATGAATGTGAAACATGGGCACTCCAAAAGACTGAATCACTTCCATACAAGCTGTCTTAGAAAACTCTTAAAGATTAACTGGCAAGACAAAATTCCTGACACGGAAGTCCTGAACAGGGCAGGGATGCAAACTGTACATACTCTTCTAATATTAGCACAGTTAAGATGGACAGGCCATGTTACCAGAATGCCTGAGGAACGTTTGCCAAAGAAAATTCTCTATATAAAGAACTACAAATGGGCAAACGCTCCCAAGGCGGCCAGTAGAAGCGCTACAAGGCACCCCCAAAGCTTCCTCCAAGGGACTTCAACATTCCATCAGAGTCGTGGGAACAAATTGCACAGGACAGAGCAAAGTGGCGAGGTCTCATCAGGATGGGTGCCAGTGAATATGAGGCAACAAGAATCAGTGAAGCTGAGCAGAAACGCGCACAGTGCAAAGCATGAACTAGAGCTGCCTTCCTCTAGCCTCTGTTGCACTATCTGCAACAGACAATTCAGAGCTAGAATCAGCCACCTCAGAATACACAAATACAGTCGAACTTCAATGGCTCGAACACCTTTGGGACCTCGAAAATCTGTTCGAGACAGGGGTAGTTCGAGCCACTGAAGTTACTGTCAGGAGGCATAACGAGATACTTTTAGACATCTTTTCGGTGTTCTATTATGAAACTGATTATACTGACACAGAAACTGCAGTGACTTTCAGCCTCAGCAATTGATTTGCCAAGGCTAATAAAACACCTTTTTCTCGTCGGAAAAGAGGCAGCTGATTATTTTCCTTTCCGTTGCATTCTCACTGTATATCATTTTTTTTTTTTTTTTGTTTTGTTTTGTATCGTCAGCCTCGATAGCGCAGTGGCTAACGCGTTCACATTTTAATCGAGAGGTTTTAGGTCATTTTGGAGACGTTGCTTCCAATTTTGTGGGACTTTTACCCGACATTGAGATGAAATGACTTCTCAAGCCCTGTCGCCAAATGAAACCAATAGGGTTTATTAGCATGGACGGTCTGCCTCGCACAGCGGTTCTAGGACAGGCTTAGATCCTCTAAGCGGTTTACCAGTACTAGTGTGCAGGCCAGATTCAGCTCTGCGTGGAAGCATCATGCAGCCCATATATTTCTTCAAGCCCCTATGGGCGGGGGCAGTAAGAAAGATTAGTTATTCCCAGCGGGCACATGACGTCTATGCAACGTCGTACCAACGTCAATGCAACGTCATGCCAGTAAAACTGATTATACTGACACAGAAACTGCAGTGACTTTCAGCCTCAGCAATTGATTTGCCAAGGCTAATAAAACACCTTTTTCTCGTCGGAAAAGAGGCAGCTGATTATTTTCCTTTCCGTTGCATTCTCACTGTATATCATTTTTTTTTTTTTTTTTTTCGTTTTTGTTTTGTTTTGTTTTGTATCGTCAGCCTCGATAGCGCAGTGGTTAACGCGTTCACATCTTGATCGAGAGGTTGTGCGTTCGAATCCGGCACCCGGTATCGAGGTGTGTTCTTGGGCAAGACACGCTATGACACTGCTTCACTCCACCCAGGTGTAAATGGGTAGCAGTGGTGTAATATTCAATGCCTGTCTCTCGCGCGCGTGAAAACATCCGGATTGAGTATTCGAGAGCGATTAAATAAGCTTGAAGCTTCCATTGAAATCGAGCTAAAATAAATAAATTAGTATAAACTAAAGTTTGGTTTGCCCTTCCTGTTGGTGCCATTGGTATTATGTTTTCTGTGATGTCGCCTTTTCTGGCCACCTTCATTAGTATATACTGGCCCCGAATGGTCAGTGGTATAGCGTCTGCTCCGGGAATGGGAGGTCGCGGGTTCGATCCCCGGCCGCGCCATACCAAAGGCGTAAAAAATGGTACTAGGAGCTCCCTTGGCTGGCGCTCACATTATCAGGGGTAGTCCTTGGAAGATAAATGAAGGCAGGTAAGTATTTGTTAAAGGATACTTTGTTTGTCGCAATAAAAGCTTGTGCTATTTGTTTCGGATATGTGACGTTAAATAAAGCTCCTTTATCTTAATATTATCTTTATTTGGCTTTTTCTCAGTTCAAATATATTGTAAATCAGCGTCACGCATACAAAAAGGACGTTGCCAGACAGTTCAACAATTTTCGGAAGCTGGAATAAGGATACATTCAATTACAGATATGTTGTGCCGCTTGCTACCTTAAGGAAGCTTTTTGTGAAACCTCATACTTGTAAATGGTAAACTTTCATTTATTGTCATTTCGCCAAATAGACACACTACATAGAAAACTGAAGTATCCCTGCATATTTTTGACTGGATCACATTGTTTCTTCACGTTGAATATGATTGCAAATAGCAAATTATAGCGAGAAGTCTGCACCGGAGCGAAAATGCTTCAAATTTCACATAAACACTGTGGAAAGGTCCCAAACGAGCACCCACAACCTATGTTTAGGCGTACAAGTAAGAAAACTAGCGCATATTTTCGCTGTTTTAAGGTATGAAACATCAAGAAAACACGCCTATATAATTTTGACCCCCTTGAACACCACTTTTATATAGTAAAACTGGGGTTTACAGGGATAAACCTGAATTTTCTTATTTCTGCTCTAAGGTATAGATTGTAGGTACTCGTTAGAACCGCCTCGATGATATACTATTCTTATTTATACTTCAAACATAGATTGTGGGTGCTCGTGAGAACCGCCTCGGCGGTTCTAACGAGTACCCACAACCTATGTCTATGAACAGAAATAAGGAAGAAAGTGTATACCTCTCTAAACCCCAGTTTTCTCCATATAAAGTGGGGTGTAAGGGGGTGTTCATTTCACGGACTTGTAAGCGTGATGGCTACCGTATCACAACATCCATATCACACACCCTCTATCATGCCTCTGACGTTACAATCTTCGAAACATTCGGCTGGCAACGGCACTCGGGCTCATATGGGAGCCTCGTGCTGATATGGGATATGATATGACAGCGCACGACAAAACCTACAATAAGACATGTGCGCCCATCGAAGACTCAGATCAGCCTGCGCAGCCATATAGTCTAAGCAGTGACTTCTCTTGCTGCATTATGGAGCATTGGGCCCTTAGCTATCCTTAGAGCGTACCACGAAGACTCTGATCAGACTGCGCGGATGCGCAGGCTGATCTGAGTCTTCGTTGGGCGCACATGTCTTATTGTAGTTGTAGGTTTTGTCATGCGCTGGCCCATATGATAATCACAAAATGACACACGAATGTGTAATATAATGTTATTAATCAAATAATTTCGTATTGGCCCAGTTACAGGTCCGATGTCCGCTACATTGGCCCGAGGCCGAATGCCGAGGCCAATACAGCTGACCGAGGAGCTGCAACTTGGCCAATAGGAAACTACTTGATTAATTGCAATTTTATTAGAAACAAGAATATTGATTTCTTTATCGCACTTGACGTCGGTTAATATTGGTTGACCTGGTATTAATACAGATGCAGGATAGTCATGCAATTATTAATAATAGCTTTCTTGGTACTCTTCTTTCGTATTTCTGACCAATATATGGTCATTGCTTAGCACATATATTCAAATGATACATTATTGGATCGATTGTTTATCACTTCTCGTAAAATCACTTACACTCAGGCAGCTTCCCGGCTGTTGTCCACGCGAATATCAACCGATAGTTGAAACCGAGTGAACATTCAGCTAAAGGATCTTTATACTGTTTTATCCTATACTAACCAACAAATCCTCTGGCCCCCGCCCATCGGGGTTTGGAGAAAAAGATTGGGCTGGATGATGCCTCCATCCATAGCTGAAACCGACACGAGTACTGGTAAACCGCCGCTTAGAAGATCTAAGCCTGCTCAGGCAAAGTGGTGCGAATCTATGCTAATGAACCCTATTGGTTTCATTGGGTGGCAGGGCTTTAGATGTCATTTCATTTCAATGTCGGGTAAAAGTGCCAAAACATTGGAAGCAGCGCCTCCAAAATGAGTACATGTAAATAGTGTTAAGGGGGCGGTTAAACCTCAAACCTCAAACAAACAAACAAACAAACAAACAAAGATAGCTTTGAAGATGACCATTTACAACATGTTCCTTTTCATTCGATCAAGTTTCTTTCATTCGATGTGAATTATAATCTAATTCACATACTTCAAACAAACTGAATACCTTGAGCGGTGTCTGTTCATAATGTCTTATTTCTGTAACGCTGGACGGGCCTCCGTGGCCTTGTGGATAAGAGCGCTGACTCTCAAACATTAGTCCTCTCACCGCTGTGGGTTCGAGCCTCGCTCGGGTCACATGTGAGACGCCAAGTTCTGTACTGAACGATCAGGTGGTTGTTCTCCGGGTACTCCGGTTTTCGCCCACCTCTGATTAACGATCGGCTCGTTATGAGCGAAATAATCTTGAAAGGGCCGTAACACCAAAAACAAAAAAAAATTCTGTAACGCTGGCCATATACGAGCTATACACCCGCAAGGACCGGAAAGGTATTTCCATCAGGACCATTATATTGTAGCCTATAAAGACAATAGACCCACCGGTTCCTTGTTTGTCTGTTTGTTTGTTCATCTGAGGTTGAACTGACAGAAAGGTCGTGTCATTTTGTCCTCAGTTAGCAGAAATTGTTTTGATATGATGACTGAATGCAGGCTCACACGGAAAGTTCACCCATATATGCCCAGCGGCCTTTTTGTTTGGGGCATTGGATAACAGTAAAGACCCAGATCAGACGCCGCAAAAACGCAACGTCTGATCAGGGTCTACAATGTTTGCTGAAAGGGCATACTTTTTGCAAAGCTTACCACTAACAAAACAAACCTGGCACCCTATAATTGGAAATGGGTCACTCCAAACTTATTGGCTGGGCTATTCCATTGTCATATATTGGTTAATATGCGTGGGACAATTGTTTAGCTTAATAAATGAGATTATACTCTTAAGTGATCTATAATGCATCACCGAGAAGGTCAAGCAAAGCTGTCCATATCTTCCACTTAACACCTTTGATCAGATGCATTTCTAACTTAAGACTCACCAGATTTTTTTCATTTGCTGCAAGCGATAAAACAGATTTAGTCATTTGTAAGCAATGAGTGCAGACTCTGATCAGACGCCGCGCTCTGTGGCACCTGATCTTTGTTAATTTTGTTTTCCAATATCCCATTTGGATCGCTGGGCATATAAGGGTTAAACGTGCCGCCCACAACAACGAGACAATATACTGTATTGGGACATGCGTAGTGGTGAGAGAAAAACATCCAGTGCATCCATTCAGGTTGAACTAAGTCTTCACAATCGGGGCCGGTGACTTTTCTGCAGCACAAAGGAAAAACTCTGTTCTCTCTGGGCGTTTGCACAGACTGACCTGAGTCTGCGCAATGCCGTTTTTGGAGTCGATTGTTTATCAATCGGCCCAAAGTCGCTAAGAACAGAAGCTCTTTAGTGTTGATGTCCATGTGATTGTCACTGATTTGTTAGAAATCCAGGTAACAATTATTTATAGAAACATACAGCCTCACAATTCTTGTAGCATTGAGGTCAGAGTTTTGCGTAAGAGCTTTTTCTATAAAATCTGGGCTGGAAATCATGTGTTGGGCTTGGCAAATAGTGTAGACCTAGATCAGACGCCGCAGAACGCGGCGTCTGATCAGGGTCTACACTATTTTGCATACTTTACGGGACATTACGGGTTAAACGGAACAGAATAAGACCCCGTTCAGAACCATTTTTCAAGCCTACACACAGAGACAATCGACTTACCAGTCTTGTCTATGCTTCGAATTCAGATACATGAGGTCACATTATATTTAGATACATGACGTTTTCTGTGTAGAAGGAATGACACTGGGTTCTGGCAAATATGTCACAACATCAAGCATGTGTGGTTTTAACCCATATATGACAATGGAATCTTCCATCTTATAAATTTGGAGTTGTCCATTTTCAATTATAGGGGTGTCAGATTTGTTTTGTTTAATGTAAGTTGTACAAAAATGTATGTTCTTTGAGCAAACAGTGTAGACCCAGATCAGACGCCGCGTTCTGCGGCGTCTGATCTGGGTCTACACTGTTTGCCAACGTCCCAAAAAAGGGCCGCTAGGCATATATGGGTTAAAGTATGATTGACTCGGACAAATTTCCACTGATATCTAATTTTACAAATGTGATAAAGTTTGCATCATGAGTTTTATTCGAACAGTCTCTTGCGAAATGACCTATAAGTTGAAGTGAGCGCGGAGAGGTTACGAGGACTGTTCAAATATGAATGCAAGTAGAACGTTTTCTCATGCACTAATGCGAAAATCACCTGGAAATAAATATCACAGCGTAGAAAAACATTTTACCTATACATTGATACCAAACCTGTTAAAATCCGTTGACTTTAGCCACGTATATCGTTCGATAAACACTGCCTACTCTTGTATACTAAAGAAAGTCAGAGTACGCCGTTGACATACGGTCCTATATTAAGAATCGTTGTATTCTTGGTATACGGTGCAAAGACATTTTTTATGAAATATGTTCGGTATATGGGCATAATGAAATGTCTTTTCCGACAGTTTTTCGTTGGTGTAAGAAACTCAGCTGTGGGCTAGGCTCAACAGAAGATGCACCACATGATCGTCGGCCGAAAAGATCAACATCTGTCAAGATGGTTGCTAGAGTGAAAGAAATAGTTGCTACCAATGCACGATACACCACTAGGCAAATAGCTAGTATGATTGGCATCTCATTAGTAGCAGCTCATATAATTCTGAAACGGGATTTGAAAATGAGAAAGATCTGTGCTAGATGGATTCCCCATCTGTTGACAGATGAGCAGAAAAAGACACGCGTTCAGTGCGCCAAGAAGCTGCTTAAAAAGTTTCCAAATTACAATGCACGGTCTTTCGCTAATGTCGTCACAGGTGACGAGACATGGGTTCACTTTTTTGAGCCAAAACGAAAGATTCAGAACAAAATGTGGGCAACAAAGTATTGAAAAAGACCATGCATTGCAAAGCGGACCATGAGCGTCAAGAAGGTAATGTATGCCATATTCTTTTCAAATCAGGGCCCTGCTATTCAGGTTGCTGTGCCTAAAGGCAAATCTGTAAATGCAAAGTTTTACGAGAATAAAGTTCTTCGAAAATTGAAAAAAAAATTCAAAGAACGAAGACCCGCAACTGGTTTGGCCAATGTCAGCTTGCTACATGACAATGCGTCATCGCACAAGGCGTTCATTGTGCAAGACTATCTGAAGCAGTAAAAGGTTGTTGAACTCCCTCATCCCCAGTATTCCCCTGACCTTGCCCCGTGTGACTTTTTTCTTGTTCCCGCGGCTGAAAAATACCTTTCTGGTCGAAAATTTGTACAGCGCAAACACCTTTGTTCTGCAATATTCCAGTGTCTTCATAGTATACCTCGAAAAGACTACCAAAATGCATTCAGTGATTGGATCAGAAGACTGAAAGTTTGTATATCTGTTAAAGGGGAATACTTTGAGGGGACAAAATAAATTTTTCATCGAAATCTATCACGGAATGATTTTTATGTGCTCAGTTGCATTCATATTTGAACAGTCCTCGTAATACTGCATGTTTACGTTTTGCAAAACTGTTTTGATACCGAATAAACTTTGTGTCCACTGTTTATCATTCTAATGCATTTGCGTATGTAACGATAACGTCAAAATTTGCGAGTCCCTCGGGAATTCCTCAAGATAAGAAATAGTGAGGGATAATTTAAGCGTGGTTTTCTTATTTTAACTTGCAGATATATGCTTAATATGCGTACTCATTAGAATCGCCTCATTAACAAATGTATGCTATGTGTACTTATTAGAATCGTCTCGATGAGGCGATTTTAAAGAGCGCACACAGCATACATTGATTGTCACACCAAGTATATAATGTAATCCACCTTGTCGAGGACCGTTTCCTCCTAAGGTGTAAGAAACCTCAGTTTTAGTGGTGGTCATCCCAGTTATCTGTATAATATTGCATTTAGCGGACTAAAAGCTCATGTCCCATTTTGTGCGCTACGTCCTAATCTATCTATATCATCCTGAAGTTTCAGTGAGTCCCCTGTATCTCTAATTTTCAGGTAGCAAACACAGTCGTCAGCGTACAGTCTTATTTCTGAGTACAAGTATATCATAACTGTACATGGAGAATAATATTGGACCAATACTGGTCCCTAGTGGGACCCAAGTCAAAACTTGAGCACAGTCCGAAGTTTTACCATTAGCAACAATTCGCTGCTTTCTGTAGCAAAGAAAGGAATCTATAAATTTAAAAGTACCCGCCCCAAGTGCCGAAACCAAATAATTTGGATTTAAGAAGTGTATGAGGGGGTGTCATAAGCCTTCTCGAAGTCCAGAATAAACGTATTCACCTGTCCCTCTTTGACCAAAAATTTAATCAACTCATTAATAACCGTTCTCAACCAAGTTTCACAATTATGCCCCTTTCCTAAATGCATGTTGTCTGTCTGACAAAATTTTATTTACATACAAGTCTGTCATGATGTTTGAGCAGACTATATATTCTAACAATTTATATGGAACACAAGTGGGAGGCACAGGGCGATAGCTACGAGTAAAAGTCCTAGCTCATGTTTTAAAGAGAATGTTCGCTAGAAGTCATTCTTTGGGGATTTCACCCGTATCAAGTGACTGTTGGAATAGATGTTCAAAATCTGGAACTAGTTCAGTTGATAGTTCCTTTGGGACTCTAAGATGAAGCTCACTAGGTCCTAAAGTTTTAGATGGATTCAAGTAACTTCATAACTCCCTCCGATGACACAATAATACTATCAATGGAGGGGCCCGATCTTCCGGTCAATGGAACCTCCTTGAAAAATAGAAGTGAATGCAATGATCAGGAATCAATACAATTAACCCACAGCTCCCACCAGAGACACCAAAGGGTAAGAAACACAAGCATGAAACAACTAGACCCTGATGGAAACATCAATAGCGGAAAGCCAATGTCTATCCAAAACAAAAAAAGCGACACACACACTCAAAGACAAACCATAACAAAAATAAACCGCGGCAAAAGAACCGCCTTGAACGGTCAGTGAAACGAATTTCACGTTGGGAGGAGGGGTGGGGGGCGCATAAATCGATTTTACGCGCAGTTTAATTAAATTCATAATTGAATAGACCAACTAGTTCCTCTGCCCTTTCAAAGTCCGATTTACCAGCTCCATTCCCTCGTCTTTCATTTAGGGGCGGGATAACTTGCCTGTCTTTTTTTCTGGCTATTGATATATCTGTAGAACTCTCTAGGATTTTCCTTTACATCACCTATCAAGTTGTCCACATACAAATCTTGCTGAATTTTTATGTCTGTCTTCCAGTTTTGCCCGATGTTTTCCTCTTCCCATCTTGTTTGTCTTAGCTTGAATCTTATTCCTTCTGTGAATATTTTTCCTTATCTCTGGTCTGAATCGAACATACAGATCTACTAGTTTTTGAGGGAATATGATTCTTAACTGAAGTTATAAGATCAAAGTTCGCCTGGACGGACCGAGCATCTGAATGACCATTTAATTATTTTTCTTTCCAAATCTTAGCGCATCCTTATTCCTAGTCAGGGGTTTCTTTACAGGTGGAATGAATAGTGTATTTTTAATCCATAAACAATAGCATGATCGTGTAAGTTTGTCAGGAGTAAGAATATCTTCAAATTGGTCTGGTAAAGGTGTAAGATTCAAATCCAAAGTGTTCTTATCACTAGTGGGCAAGATAACAATTTGTTTCAAGCCGTGGTCATTCATTATGTCAATTAGTATTTGTCCTTTCGGACTGACTTAGCTTTGAGCCTTGTTTGCTGAGCCTGTCGGGCTAAACAATGTCTCCGAAGTTAACCCTTGTCCTGCTAATCGTGGATATGCCTTATCTTTGAAACAATGTAGATCCAGATCAGATGGCTTCTGACGAAGCCATCTGATCAGGATCTACATTGTTTGCCATTCAGATTATGAATTTGTTGCAATAATTTGCATCAAGTAATCTGATTGGTTGATAATCGGTAATGGGTGTGGCATATATAAATATTCAGCAGGACAAGGGTTAAAGTCACTTAGTACATGGACTGACGAAAGTTTTTACCCTTATGCTGGTGCTACATGCGATGAACCTGAGCTTTAAACAACTGGAAGATATCGATAGTTCCATTTTCTGGTCCATACCCACTTGCTACTACAGTGGAACTTCGATGGCTCGAACACCGATGGCTCGTTTACCATGGATGTGTCGAACCCATTTTGAGCCCCTAGCGAAACCCTCTACATAAGATATAGTGGAGGATCATTAAGAGGATTTTAGTCTTTTATCTTGCAAATGTATGCTGTGTGTACTCATTAGAATCGCATCCATGAGGCGATTCTAATGAGTACACACAGCATACATTTTCATTATAGAACACCGAAAAGATAACTAAAAGTATCTCGTTATGCCTCCTGACAGTAATCTCAGTGGCTCGAACTACCCCTGTCTCGAACTGATTTTCGAGGTCCCAAAGGTGTTCGAGCCATTGAAGTTCGACTGTAAGTGAGAGATTTTGTTTGCCTTAACCCGCACCGATTCAGAGTCGTTTTCCAGTTCCATGACTGGCATATGAGAGATGTCTCTGTGAATGAGCAACATCATCCCATCACCATGAGAGTTCTCATCCTTTCTGTAGACACTGTACTGATGAGTTTCAGGGAAAAGCTTAGAAGTTGTAACTGAACTGTCAATCTTTGACGGTTTCCTGAGCTGCCATAAAATGCGGTTGGTTAGTATCAAGGAAGGCTAAAAGTTAAAGTATTTTGCTTCTTATACCATTGATGTTTAAACTGCAAAACGTCATTTTTTACAAAATTGGGCTTAGATTTAGAATGAATATGTGCGTGCTGCAATTGAATATACAAAATAGAAGTGAAGGCAATGATCAGGAATCGATACAATTACCCATAGCTTCCATCAAGCCTGCTGCAATCGAATATGCAAAGAAAAGAACAATTATATTTCTCCTAATCAGTTGGACATTATTATCTAAATACGTCGCACGTCGACACAAGCCTTGAACAGTGGTCTCTATGGGATTTAAAAGCTTCTATGACATGAGCAACCAGAATCTAAATCAATCAATGTTGTGAAGGCATTCAGAGGTCGACCATCACCCATGTAAGACTTGCCAGGAAAATATAAAGAAACAAAATTGGATCCCTAAGGCAAGGAAATGGTATCCATCACGTGAACACGTCCATGAAATGAAGACCCCCTTAAACCCTATTTCATATAGGGAAAACTTGGTTTTACGGGGCTATACATTATTTTTCTTATTTCTGCTCCAAGACATAGGTTGTGGGAACTCGTTAGACCCGACTACTATGTTTTGAGCATTAATTAGAAAAATATCACGGATTTTCTTCAGAAAGTAGCGATTTTGGAGATATGAAAAAGCACTATGTCGCACGGGTGAGTTATCATAATTTATCATATGGCGTCGCGTTTGAGAATGTAATAACGCCATGTAATATTTTCGATAATCCACTAGTGGATTAAATATGCAAATTAGCTAGATACGTCCCGTAACGTTACATATACGAGGTTCTTAACGACGTCGCGTTTACTGAAGGCGGAATATTGACATTTTTGTAAACAATCGTCAATAAAATACGTTTAAAATGTCATATGATAAATAGAATCTTGCATTCGTGCTCATGTATTATTGAATTTATTAAACTCGTTGAGAAAAAGAGATAAAATGCTCGGCAAAGCCTCGCATTTTATCCCTTTTCCTCAACTCGTTTAATAAATTCAATAATACATGAACACTCATGTAAGATCCTCTATGTCTATTAAACCTTGCAGAAGCTTTATAATACCACAACAATACAGGGAATTTCAGAAGCTGCTGCCTACGGATGACAAATTTAAAGGTATTTGACATGTCCTGATATTTTAGAGCAAGAATCCAACACAGACAAAAAGAGAGTCTGTGACGATACACACTTGCAGCAATACATCACGTGAACAAGCCCGAGAAATAAAGATCCCCTAAACCCAATTTTATATAGAGAAAGCTGGGGTTTAGGGGGGTTAAATTATTTTCCTTATATTTGCTCCAAGACATAGGTTGTGGGTACTACTCGTTAGAACCGCCTCTATGAGGCGGTTCTAACGAGCATCCACAACATATGTTTTGAGCATTAATAAGAAAAATATCACGGATTTTCGTCAGAAAAGTAGCCATTTTCGAGATACGAAAAAGCACTATGTCGCACGGGTGAGTTATCATAATGTCTATTAAACCTTGCAGAAGCTTTATAATACCACAACAATACAGGGAATTTTAGAAGCTGCTCATACGAAATGACAAATATAAAGGTATTTGACATGTCCTGATATTTTAGAGGAAGAATCCAACACAGACAAAAAGTGAGTCTGTTGGAGCAATAGAGTTATGCTTTTTAACTTAATTATCAAATAATTATTATTATTATTATTTTTTTTTTTTTTTTTGGTTTTACGGCCCTTTCAAGATTATTTCACTCATATCGAGCCGATCGTTAATCAGAGGTGGGCGAAAACCTGAGTACCCGGAGAAAAGATGACCTTCCGTTGCAGAACTTGGCGTCTCACATATGAATCGAGCGAGGCTCGAACCACAGCAGTGAGGTACCTAATGATTTTTTTCACATGTGTGCGAAACTGTTCAGCATTTAAATTACAAAAATGAGCAATTGTGTGTCGGCCATACACATACATCGAGAAAACCTACCAAATGTAATTTCAGAAACATTACTTGAGCCCCGCCAAGCGAATTTGTGTCTTCGAGCATTCCGTCATGACAAATTTTAACTGCGCATGCCCAGCCATTCAGAGGGGCCAGGGATATGGCTTTCTGTCTGAAGGTTCCTCTTGATTCACTGCTTGTATGAGCGAGCAGCGAAGGTTCTGGCGAGACTGCGCGGATGCGCAGGCTCGCCTGAACCTTCGCTGTTCGCATAGGCGATAAGTACCAAAATCGCTTGACAGGGCCCACTTCCTTACTATGAATATTTTCAGGTATTTGTATGGTGATATAATCAAAATCTGTGAGTGTGTGTGTTTTTTTTTTTTTTTTTTTTCTGAAAATATACACAAATGCTGTTGTGTCAATCTGGCTCTCAAGGGGTGACATTTAGTTTCAAATAAGAACCTATATCTCCTGCATTAGTTTGTGTCAGACAAACATGTTATGACGGGTGTCCTGTTTCAGAGTTTGTATTACTTCATCTTTATATGAAAAAAATATGTGATTAAATGTCGACCTTTATCATTTATCATTAAGCCTACGCTCTATCCACAAATTCTGCGTCGTCGTAGTTTATTTATTTATTTATTTATTTATTATTTTTTTGTTTTGTTTTGTTTCATCTCGAAAACGCCCTGTATAATTTTGACCCCCTAGCATATGTTCTAGAAAGGGTTATCCTTTGTTAGCAAGGAATACACCGCATAACTGGAAAATATGGAGTGTACAGGTTTTCTGGGCCAGACTAGCTAGTTTCGACCATTTTGAACCCCGCTTTTATATAATAAAACTGTGGTTTTCAGGGGTAAACATTATTTTTCTTATTTCTGCTTTAAAATAAAGATAGTGGGTACTCGTTAAAACCGCCATTATTTTTCTTGTTTCAGCTCTAGAATAAAGATTGTGGGTACTCGTTGGAACCGCCTCGACGAGGCGGTTTCAACGAGTACCCACAATCTATATTTTGAGATTTCTTATTTCTGCTCTAAAATATAGATTGTGGGTACTCGTTGGAACCGTTCCAACGAGTACCCACAATCTATATTTTGAGAAGAAATAAGAAAAAATATCGCAATTTTCATCTTAAAACTTACGTGTTTTTTTTCGCGGTAAAGTTTATAATACATTCTTTGATGTTGTTGTGATTGTTGTTGTTGATGACGATGATGATGATGATGATGATGATGATGATGATGATATGACTTCGTATGGCCATTTTGTGGGAGAGTGGCTGTCCTTATGGCCTTCCTTTGTTTAGGTTTCCATTATGGTCTGTTCGCTTGGTGTTTGGGTTTATTTCCCTTTGGTGTCTTTGGTGGGTGGAGTAAGTTAATTGTATCGATTCCTGATCTTTGTTTTACTTCTTCTTCATCTATAGATGGAAGAGGCCACATTCCAAACTCATGGTTGTAAAGATTATAACGGGTATTTAAAGCATACAAGAGGGCCATGATGGCCCTGAATCGCTCACCTGAATCCAAGATGTTTCAAAGCTTATAGAAATGAAGGATTCACTGCTTTAAAGAGATGTGGACCGAAGACTTTTATCTTTGGATTCTATTTTTCATTGTTACAGTAGTGGAATTTGATGGTTATCTATTTTTAGCTCCGGTGTCCATTTTGCTTAACAGAGCGGAACAGTTTAGGCAATTTTGAAAGTGGGTTACTCAAGGAACATTCCTGGGAAATTATTTTTAAATCGGATCATTTGCCTAGGAGGAAATGTCATTTAAGGTTTTCTATTTTAGCTCTGGCGGCCATTTTGTTTAACGGAGTGGAACGATTTAGGCAATTTTGAAAGAGGGTCACTCACGGAACATTCCTGTGAAATTATTTTCAAATAGGGCAATTTGCGTAGGAGGAGATGTCATTTAAAGGTTTTTCTATCTTTAGCTCTGGTGGCCATTTTGTTTAACTAAGCGGAACCATTTAGGCAATTTTGAAAAAGGGTCACTCAAGGAACATTCCTGTGAAATTATTTTCAAATCAGGCCATTTGCCTAGGATGAGATATCATTTAAAGGTTTTTCTATTTTTAGCTCTGGCGGCCATTTTGTTTAACGGAGCAGGACGATTTTGGCAATTTTGAAAGAGGGTCACTCAAGGAACATTCCTGTGAAATTCTTTTCAAATCGGGCCATTTGCCTAGGAGGAGATGTCATTTAAATGTTTTTTTTTTTTTCTATTTTTAGCTCTGGTGGTCATTATATTTAACGGAGCGTAACGATTTAAGCAATTTTGAAAGAGGGTCACTCGAGGAACATTCCTTTGAAATTATTTTTAAATTGGGCCATTTGCCTAGGAGGAGATGTCATTGAAAGGTTTTTCTATTTTTAGCTCTTGCGGCCATTTTGTTAAACGAAGCAGAACGATTTAGGCAATCACTCCAGGAACATTCCTGTGAAATTCTTTTCAAATCGGGCCATTTGCCTAGGAGGAGATCTCATTTAAAGGTTTTTCTATTTTTAGCTCTGGTGGCCATTTTGTTTAATGGAGCGGAACGATTTAGGCAATTTTTAAAGAGGGTCATTCAAGGAACATTCCTGTGATATTATTTTCATATCGGGCCATTTGCCTAGTAGGAGATGTCATTTAAAGGTTTTTTTTTCTATTTTTAGCTCTGGCGGCCATTTTATTTATCGGAGCGGACCGATTTAAACAATTTTGAAAGAGGGTCACTCAAGGAACATTCCTGTGACATTATTTTCAAATCGGGCCATTCGCCTAGGAGGAGATGTCATTTAAAGGTTTTCCTATTTTTAGCTCTTGCGGCCATTTTATTTAACGGAGCGGAATGATTTAGGCAATTTTGAAAGAGGGTCATCCAAGGAGCATTCCTGTGAAATTATATCAAAATGCATTCACTGGTTTAGGAGGAGATGTCGTTTGAAGGACAAATTTACGCACGCACGGACGCACGCACGACGGACGTAAGACAAAAAGTGATCCCAAAAGCTCACTACGTGACAGGTGAGCTATAAACGAAAAGAAAATTATGATGCAAAATTAATGTATTTTGGTCGGATACATTTGTTTCGATTATAACAGCAATGCGAGAAGACCAGATACGAAATCAATACACGGCCCGTTTCACGGCGAAGACTGTGTAAATTTTCACTCATCACGTGAACAAGTCCGTCCCTAAATCCCACTTTATATAGAGAAAACTGTTGTTTACGGGGATAAACATTATTTTTACTTATTTCTGCCCAAAGACATATGTTCTGGATACTCGTTAGAACCGCCTCAATGAGGCGGTTCTAACGAGCAACCAAAACTTATGTTTGGAGTATCAATAAGAAAAAAATCACAAAATTTTATCAGAAAAAAAAATGCCTTTTTTTAGGTTTTAAAAATGTACTTTATCACACGGATGTGTTATCGTCATGTGGAGTTGCACAAAAGCCAGTCAACCTTGATTGCGTAAGTTGTCTGTACTGAAGTTGTGGTCTTATCAAGCTTATCTGATTGGATGGCAACAAAAGCACTGTCAAATTATAACAGAATGGCATATACAGGAATTTCCTCTATACGGTGCAGACGGGTGTCTACTCTATAAGGGAAGAAACTCCTCTTTTGGATTAGTTTCTTTCTTTGAGAGTGTCTCCTCTTACGGCAACAGTCCTTTTGGTTTGTTAAGGCGGCTGGGCTTGAGATAACGTTTCAATTCAATGATGTGTAACTGTCCTAACGTCTACAAAATGACTTTAAAAGCTTTGACGGGGATAAAAAAAACTCAGTTCAAACAAGCTAATACGGTGGAAGTCTGGTGGGATCATCATGTCTGCTCCCAGACAACAAAGGGGAAGAGGAAAACAAAAGATAATTAGATATGGAGTAGCTAAAACCTGGGTCAGTCTATTGAAACCATAGTCACGTTATTAGTTCGCCTCTTGATGTTTATTAGATGTTGCTGCTACGGAAAAAGAAGTGTCAGTATATTTATTCCCTTTTGCTTTCTGTGACACCTTGGTGCATGTAACACATTCTTTCGTTTGTTTTTCTCCTGCTTATCAAGTTTTGGAAACTTATCAGATTTTAAGCTTAAGATAAATGTTGATATTGAAATGATAGTGTTACTAGACAAAAATATGGGGATCAACCATGGTTTTTCATGCATTAACATTTGCCGGGTCCCGAGGAAGCTGTTTGAACATGAGGCCGCTAGGCCGAATGTTCAAATATCTTCCAAGGGATCCGGCAAATGTTAATGCAATGAAATAACCATGGATGATCGTTGTTCTTGCATAACTTACGAATCCGGCCGCAAATGTTGACGAAAATGCCCAAAAGCTCCATATAAATTCCATATAAACTCTTCAAATGCGACAGGCAAACCAAAATGGCGGCCAGTTCAGAATGTTGTTTACAATGACGTTATCATGCAGTAACCCTCTGACGTCATCAAAGAACCCTAAAACGCTACGTTCAGGGCGATAACGTCACGTCGCTCAACGTAACGTAAACAAAACAAGGCCCGTCTTGTGATACCAAAAGCTCAAAATCCATGTACAAACAACACGCGAATTTCATGATTTGAACATGGTTTTTGCTGATTGAGCACGGCTTTTGGTCCATTTGACAATGGCTTCAAACAGCCATGCGCATAAGTTTTATGCAAGAATATAGGGATCAACCATGGTGTTTCATGCATTAACATTTGCCGGGTCCCGAGGAAGCTGTTTGAACATGAGGCCGCCAGGCCGAATGTTCAAATATCTTCCGAGGTATCCGGCAAATGTTAATGAAATGAAATAACCATGGATGATCGTTGTTCTTGCATAGCGTACGAGTCCGGCAGTAAATTTTGACGAAAACGCCCAAAAGCTCCATATAAATTCCATATAAACTCTTCAAATGCGACAGGCAAACCAAAATGGCGGCCAGTTCAGAATGTTGTTTACAATGACGTTATCATGCAGTAACCCTCTGACGTCATCATAGAACCCTAAAACGCTACGTTCAGGGCGATAACGTCACGTCGCTCAACGTAACGTAAACAAAACAAGGCCCGTCTTGTGATATCAAAAGCTCAAAATCCATGTACAAACAGCACGCGAATTACATGATTTGAACATGGTTTTTGCTGATTGAGCACGGCTTTTGGTCCATTCGACAATGGCTTCAAACAGCCATGCGCATAAGTTTTATGCAAGAATGTAGATTCAAGGGATCAGTACTTTTAATGTCGATATTCATGAGATGTAGCTGCTACAGAACAAGAACGGTCAAGGGAACAATACTGTTATTGGTATTCCCTTTGTAGTTGTTAAGTGTCCATAACACTTTTGTTTTACCTGCCTTGTTTAATAGTCCCACAAAATTGGAAGCAACGTATCCAAAATGACCTATATAGTGTTGACGGGGACGTTAAACCTCAAATCAAACAAACAAACAACAATTTTAGGTATCTTATCATATTTTGCATAAATATTGTTACACCACAATCTCTTTATAACACTGTTAATGTGGTCAAAGGAGAAACCGTCCTAGTTAAATAACCTTGTTACATCCAAACAAAATGCAAAGGTTATATAGAAAATCACCGTTTGTGGTCTTTTTCTATATAATCTATACATTTTGGGATCCATCTTCAAGCAGTGTTATATCCAAAACCGTGAAATAACGAATAGTATTATATTGAGATTGTGGTGTATAGATATTTGTCGATAGGGTAAAATCACTCAGTGTCCATGGTTCAGTACATGTACGTATATAGTTATTCTCCTTTTGTAATTCTTGAAACGGGTTTTCCCGGCATATCTATATCAGGAAACGTATAAAAATGTTGATATATTCACGAGATATTGCTACTACAGGAAAAGGTCAATGGATCAATACTGATAAGGTTATTCGCCTTTGTATTTTTAGTGTTAATAACACTTTGTTGTTTCCTTTCTTATTGACCATAAATCTTTGGGGTTTCGAATAAGCATTGCTAAAGCATTATTTTACATTCCAGAAATGTAACTGAGATACTTTTATTCAGCTCATTTTAAAAATATGAACATTTTAAGACAGGTTTGCTGCTTAGCGACGGCGGTTGTTCCGTGATTATAGCCTTTCAAGTGGTTTACCTATAGAGCTTAGGAGTGAAATCGACAAGGACTATCGTCCTTCATATGGATAGGAGTTGCATTTACCCTTTTCCATATATCAGACGTTGTCGAATTCGATAGAGAAAAGATGAATAAATCCGTCAGTGGAACAGATACTTGTTGTACACATTCGTATGCACCTTGTTGGTAATTTGGTCCGATTCACATACTTTTTCAATAGGTAACGACTAAATCTCCTCTCTTCTTGCTGGACGGTAATTGGTGGCATAGCATTAGTAGGTTGGCTAAATTGGGGATAGGTTTATTGTCATCATCTAGTTTTGTTTACAACTTGAAACAGATATTGAATATTTTTGCCTTTTCAATTAACTAGGTAACTAGTTCACCTTGGTGATTCAATTGGGGAATGAGGCCAGTTTTAGCCTTGCTGGTCAAAGTTTTGAAAAGTTTCCACAAATCCTTACCAGAAAAACAAACATTCTTCAAGTTGCCAGCTAATTTATCTTTCTAGTTCTTTTTAGATGCACGAATAGCATTAGTGGCTTTAGAAACTTAACCCAGCTTTCAGAATTGTTAACTCACTTAGTAGTTTTATGTGCACGTTTCCGTTTACGGAATTAGTTTCTATCGGAGTTCATTACGTTTATACACCCGTGTGTCTTAAGCCGTGTTTATATGCAGCATTTACACTCCATTGTAAATTTGCACCCGGGTGTAAATTTACACCCCGGCGTAAATTTGCAACCCCTTGTGTTGCGTTCATATGTCAATTAAAATCGACCAGGTGTCATTTAAGTTCAGTGTAAATTTAACACAAATCATTCAGTTTTGTCTGAACATTTTCCTTGTAAAGATGTATAATTTGGCGCGCATACGACAAAAAAGAACCCGGGTCATGCAAACAGCAGTTGGGATGGCTGCTGCAGCAGCAGCTGTTCTAAGCAAGGAACGGACAGTGTGGACAAGCCGCGAAGTCGGGACTGGTGGAACAATATTGTGCTAGGGTCATACAGTGACGGACAGTGGCGGAGGATTTCAGAATGTCCAGAGCCTCCTTACCGTCTTCGCATTCATCTTCAGCAAACTGCAAACTGCAAGTAGCATTGACTTTGTATTACCGAATACAGAACGATCGGGAACCTATTCGGCATAGCATAGTCGACTGTTTATCAGTGTGTCAGGACAGTTTGTTCCGTGATTGTGAATAAACTTTTTGACGATTACGTTAAATTTCCAGAAGGGCATAAGTTACATGAAGTCGTCAACGGTTTTACCGTCAAGTTCGAATTCCCAAAATTGCGGTGGTGCGATCGATGGCACACACGTTCCAGTAATACATTGACAGCTTCACAAAAAGAAAGCCACCGCTTTAATTCACTGACGGTAGAATAGTTTGTTTGCTTAAATAATTATCTGACTCGGGTTGCATAGTAAATAGCGGAAAATTTAACCAAACTTACTGAAGGACAAACAACTGGGTTCACATGTCAAAATTACACCCCTGTGCAAATTTGCACCCCCGTGTTAAAATATTTGCACCACCTCGGAACTTGGAGCAAATTTACTCCGGGGTGTAAGTTTGCACGGAGCAGTATTTCCTTAAAACACCGTTTACACGACCAAAAACACACCCCCTGTGTAAATTTACATCCCCTGTGTATTTGCACCCTGGTGTAAATTGTGCATATAAACACGGCTTTAGTGCATTTTTCTCACCTCCAAAATGGCTACTTTCCTGATGAAAATCCGCGCTATTTTTCCTGTTTAAACTGCAAACATGGATTGTGGGTGCTTGTTAAAACCACCTCATTGAGGTTCTTACGAGTACCTGGAGCAGAAATAAGAAAAATAATGTATACCCCCGTAAACATCAATTCTCTCTGTATAAAGTGGGAATGAACCAAATGGCCGAACAGTATTAATCTTGTTTGATCTTTCACACAAATCAATTTATTTATGATATTTTCAGCATACGTACTAATAGTGTAACGTTTTTGAGTCTGCCAGTTAAATTCGGAAATGGTATGCCTAAGAACATAGGGGCTGTCTCTAGTCGGGCCCATCGGAGTCTAACTGTTGGTTTTCTTTTGCTCCAGCATTTCAGTGGTTTCTTGCTGTCAAGTCCTCACCGTTGTCTCACCTCTGTGGTTCTTTGATTATTTGTGTTCACGGAGATGTTGCACTGATGAGTTAGGAGGCCTTCATGCGGACTGAACAAATTATTTGTCTAAATCGCGACGGAAGTAAGGGCGAGGATTGTGGCCACGTTAAATCGATTTAAGCCCCCCAGTGGAAATCTTTCCACTGACCGTTCCAAGGCGGTTCTTCTGTGGCGATTTATTTATGTTGTTGTTTGTTACTTACTGTGTGTATCACTTGTGTCTTTTTATTTTGGATGGCCATATGGCCATTTTGTGGGAAAGTAACTGTCCTTATGGCCTTCCTTTGTTTAGGTTTCCATTATGGTCTGGTCGCTTTATGTTTGTGTTTATTTCCCTATGGTGTCTTTGATGGGTGGAGTAAGTTAATTGTATCGATTCCTGATCCTTGTTTTACTTCTACTTTGAATCATAAAAAAAAAAATTAAAAAAAAAAAAAATTAAAAAAAAAAAATTTTTTTTGGTACTATATTAGAGACAAGGGGGGGAACTTCGGCTCAATTATTTGAGGGGCTACCTCATTTTACCCAGTGTATCTTTTTCGCAAATGCTGTTTGTCACCTGCTTATTATGAATTATACAAGTTAAATATGTCCACTTTGCAACAAAATTCGGCATAACCGTGTGCCAAAAATTTTCAGGTTTTCATAAATCACAAGCGAACTAGTATTACGGAGGGAACGTTTTTCGCTTTCACCCCTTGTCTTTCATTTAACTTTAGGTCTCTTGGCCAATTTGAATCCAAAAAGATGTATTTGCAGCTCTAAATTTTGATTTTCCTACTTTTGCTTCGCTTTCCGCTGTGTTCTGTCAAAGATCTGAACATAAACCAGGGCGCTTGCAATCATCGTCGTGTTTAAAAAGCGGGGCGTGCTGTTTAAAAAGCGGGACGTGCAGATGTAATCCGAAACTTTGCAAACTGCGTCCAACAGTGGAGTAGCTAGGGTTACTGTTAAAATGTGTGTGATAGCCTTGATTTCTCCTTTGATTTTTTTTCAATATAACATATTCTGCTAGGACTACGTATACACGTATACGCAGATAAGATAACTGTATGGGCTGTGCTCTGGGAATATTTTATTGCATCGCTTTGCGTTCAACTTCCAATTCAGCCGCTGTAACTTTTTTACACATGCGCAGAAAAGGACATAAAAATGTTTACTGAAAAGCAGAAGACGGCCTTAGATCTGATAAAAACAAGGCACAACTGTCTTGTATATGTCCAGGCTGGGACGGGCACAACCCACGTTATCGAGGAGATTGCTAGAGTGCTCCGCATTGAAGGGGAATGTTTGTCAGTTTCTTGCACAACGGGTATCGTATAATATATATGTGGCTTATGTGTTTTTGGCAGAGTGCTAAAGAACCGGTGCACATGACGTCGTCACTTTGTGTTTAAACGCTCGTTCCCGGTACACGGCAACGGTTAGCTAAGCAAACAATATCCACCAGTGTTAAGCCAAATGGTTCAGAATATAAGTTAAAAGAGATAAAACTAGAAATAACTTTTTTTTAACTGTTTTACAAATTTGGATTCATAGTCATTTCTTAAGTGTTTGTTTTCTTTGCCGCATACTGCTGCCTCACTCTAGGGTTTATTAGCTATCTCAATATGTCAATCATTGCAAAACACCCACATTGAGCAGGCGGTAAATACTTTTTCAAAACCGTCTTCTGTAGCATATTTTGTTATCCATGCGATTAGGGGAGCACCCTCTCATTTTCTCCTTAAATGTACATTTTTAACAGTCAAAATGACATGTCCTTATCAACTTTTAATGAAATGGACATTCAATTTGTGATCAAACTGCTGTCAAGTGTCAAGCAAAGCCGGTCATGAAATGTACATGAAATGTACATGCACGGGTTTTTTTTTATTTCATGTGTAGCACTTTACATATATATGGATGCTTTCGACACAATCTTTGGCTGGTCACTGGAAAATTTCTTCAGGAGGTATGAGTATTAAATAACTAACTTTTTTGTTGTGTTATTATTGTGAATGTGCTTTATCGCTTATTAATTTCTGTATATTTGTGCAGTCTTTGCAAATAGTTTATCCATTCACAACGCATTTTTTAAAGTTTTCGACCCCGCCAATCGGGGCTTGTAGAAATAGGCTGCGGGAAACTTCCAAGCAGAGCTGAAACCGACCGCACGCGAGTTCTGGTAAACCGCTCAGAGAATATATGCCTGCCCAGGCAAAGCAGTGCGAGTCATGCCTTCATGTTTATAAACCCGTTTGGTTTCATTGGGCGGCAGGGCTTGAGATGTCAGTTCATCTCAATGTCGTGAAAAAGTCCCACAAAATGGAAGCAACGTCTCCAAAATGACCTGTTGATGGGCACTTTAAACATCAGATCAAACAAATAAATTCTTTAAAGTTTTGGGGTGAGAAAAATAATTAATATTGCGGTTGTGACTTCGGGCTCGTTTTCAGTGAATTTAAGTCTCATGCTCGACAAAACCCCACATGATACTTAACTGAACTGAAAACATGCTTGAGAATTCCTTGTTTCGGCCTCAACCCCATCATACATTCTATTATTCAGTTCTTATCTGAAACGCCCCCGCCCATCGGGGCTTGAAGAAATAGATGGGCTGCATGATGCTTCCACGCAGAGCTTAAACCGACTTGCAAACGAGTGCTGGTAAACCGCTTAAGCCTGCCCAGGCAAAGCGATACAAGTCGGACCGACCACGCTTATAACCCTATTGGTTTCATTGGGCGACAGAGCTTCAAGTGTAATTTAATCTCAATGTCGGGTAAAAGTCCCACCAAATTTGAAGCAACGTCTCCAAAATGACCTTTACAGTATTGACGGGGACGTTAGACCTCAAATCAAACAAAAACAAACAAAGTTCTTATCTAAGCCGGAAAAATGCCTGAAATGTTAGTATTTAATAATAGCGGGCAAAACGTTTTATAACCTTTTAATAGCCTCGTCGAGAAACGCCGCTTTACTCAACAGCACCAAAACTTTTAAATGCCCTATGTTACAAGGCCCCATTTCTCACTTACTTCCCAATTCACTCAGGCTAATAAAGTACTTTTTCAACAGATCTAAGCACTTCATAATCAAACGTTTCATAAAAGTCATCTATTTTAAGGCATTGAAACGGCTCCCGCCCATTGGGGCTTGAAGAAATAAATGGGCTGCATGATGCTTCCACGCAGAGCAAAAGCCGACCGCACAGGAGTACTGGTAAACCGCTTAAGGGATCTAAGCATACCAAGGTAATGCGGTGCGATTCGGACCGTCCATGCTTATAAACCCTATCGGTTTCATTGGTCGACAGGGCTTGAGATGTCATTTCACCTCAATGTCGGGTAAAAGTCCCACAAAATTGAAAGCAACGTCTCCAAAATCTCCAAAATGACCTTTACAGTGTTGACGTGGACGTTAAACCTCAAATCAAACAAATAAAATAAGGCATTGAAGGCAGATTGCGTTATTTAGCTATGTCGATAAAACGTCTTTTTCAAGGACAGAGCACTTGGTAGTAGAAGAGATTAGACCCACAGCCCTCGCTTTCGAGCCAAATGACTTGTCAATGCACGTATTAAAAGACCACTTTGCTTGTTCAAATTAACGTTTGTTACGCTTGCTCCTTTCTTGAGTAACCATTTTGCCTTTCCCAAGTGTGTAGCTTAACGGCTGTTTCGCTCTATCCAATGCCATCTCTTCCTTTGCAGTTTGCTCAGTGTGCCTGCTCCAGTGTGCAGTTAGAGTCCCCATGCTTGAAGCAAGTTTAAGTTTTCCCAACACATATATTCTGTCAAGAGACAGAAAATGTAGTTTACTAATAGCTTTTAACAGGTATGGTTCGCTGCATTGATAGCAGACAGTAATTCACCAGTCAGTGAGTCAGCCAGTCAGAAAGACCATCACTCACTTACTGGCTGACTTTGCGGCCCCCGCCAATCGGGGCTTGAAGAAATATATGGGCTGCATGATGCTTCCACGCAGAGCTAAATCCGACCCGCACACGAGTACTGGTAAACCGCTTAGAGGATCTAAGCCTGCCAAGGCAAAGCGGTGCGCACGAGTCGGACCGTCCATGCTTATAATCCCTATTGGTTTCATTGGGCGACAAGGCTTGAGATGTCATTTCACCTCAATGTCGGGTACAAGTCCCACAAAATTGGAAGCAACGTCTCTAAAATGACCTTTACAGTGTTGACGTGGACGTTAATCGTCAAACCAAACAAACAAATCAAACAAACCTGGCTGACTTACAACTGGTCTGACAGACAGACAGTCAGACAGACAAACAGACGGTGGATGGGACATACTGACAGGCAGACAGACACTGTTTAAATGGGTAACTGATATTCCAATGAAAGCCTGACCCAGCCAAACAGCTATGCATTTCATGAAAATAATCTGTTGTTACAGATACTAAGAAAGCACAAGAAACAAAAAAGGAAAACAGTTACTTCTTCTCCCTCTTTCTTGGTATGACAAAAGGGGTGGCACTCATGTTCTAAGTTCGGTATCTCACTTTGTGGAGATACCTCTAGGCCTAGCAATCTACTAAATGTATGCGTTCAGAACGTCAGGCAAACCAAATTTAAAGCCTGGGAATTTCATTTAGCTAGTACTATGCCAAAACCAATTTTAGCATTCGACTCGACATGCCAAAATTAAGGTGACTTTATTTCGTCGTTAATTGATTTGACCCCTTTGACATGAAAAAAACATACACAAAAAAAAAAAAAAAAACACACAAAAAAAAAAAAAAACAGAAAAAAGCAGATATTTGCACCTGCAATATCCCCGCCTCTAGAAGTTTCGATTACGTAAACCGGACTTCTTACTTCATCACTTCTCAGTTCTGCTTTCTGATTTCTTATTTCTAACTTCCAACTTATAACTTCTAATTTCGAACGTCTGACTTCAGACTTCTTATTTCTGATTTAAGACTTTCTCCTTCTGGCTTCGGACTTCCAATTTCTTATATCCTGCAATATTCATCTATAATAATTGCATATTAAATGCTGCTTCAATCCACTGAAATAAAGAAGTCCTAATGGGACTTCTAACTTCATCACTTCTATGATTTTCAACTTACAACCTTCGACTTCCAACTTCGACTTATAAATTGCAACTTCCTCCTTATTACTCCCGACTTCTTTCTTCAGACTTCTAACGCCCGGCTTCGTACTTCCACTTACTTAGTTCCGACAATCTACTTCTAGCGTCCGTCTTCCTACTTCTGAAGTCCCTCCAGGGCTTCCATGGCATGTGCGTCAAAGGCCGAGACGAAGGCCTCACGTTACGTGGGTCTTTGGATCGGAAAGTACGAGAGGTAGAATTAGGCCCTGTGCAGAAAAAGACCTCATCAAAATTACAGCGAACATTTAATTGCCTTAACATCGTCGTTTCATCAACCATGGTAGATTCGAACTGGATCTTGATTCCCTAGGGCCCAACACATATGCTTGTTTTAAGCAATACAATATGTTTCATTTCAAATTGCCTGGGGGAATTCTCTCAGCTTTTAGGGATGTTTTCTCGTACCACATTTCCTGAGTAGGCTTTGACCCTCTATATTATAAGCGGTTTACCAGGACACGTGTGCGATCGGTTTCAGCTCTGCGTGGAAACATCATGTGGCCCATCTATTTCTTATAGCCCTGATGGGCGTGGCCGTCTTAAATTGAGGTAACAAAAAGATACCTCTTTTCTACCCTAATTAAAGATATTCAGGTCGTGGTTCAGGACACTATTATCTCAAGATTGAGACGGGCCTCCGTGGCGTAGTTGATAAGAGCGCCGATTATTAAATAATAGGTGTCTCACCGCTGAAGGTTCGAGCCTGGCTCGGATCATATGTGAGACGCCGAGTTCTGCAGCGGAAGGTCAGGTGGCTTTTCTCCGGATACTACGGTCTTCTACCACATGTGATTAACGATCTGCTCGATATGAGTGAAATGATCTCGAAAGGACCGTAAAACGAGCCCCGCTCCGATCCCCCCCCCCCCCCACACACACACAAATAAATAAATAAATAAATAAATAAACCCCTAATGGCTGATACGTATGCTCTAGCTAATTCTGACCTTTTTGCTTGCTGTGTTGTGGTGAGTTGTTGTGCCTATTCAGATTAATACAAACTTGCTGAGCAGAAGGATTGAGCAATGATTTTTACCAAAGTCCCTACATCAATGGATGTGACCGAATTCATAAATAGAAGCATCCACTTCAGAAACTCGCGGATGAGAGAGCATGTGTGTGCTGCACTGTAGGGGTTCTGTCCCCTTAAATCCCAGTTGGAAAATAACCCAAAGGGCCCAGCCTTAATATTGCGTATTGTCATTTACAGGCCATTCGCGACCCAGGATCAAAATTTCAAAACATAAAAAGGAATATGTTTCAATAGGGAACAAATTGCTTCCATGCTGCCTCCTTTTGAACATTTACGTTTTGGTGGCAATTTTAGCAGGCTGGATATTTGTTTTATTTCTGTCTACACAAGCATGAGTGAAACTGTTTTGAAAATAACACAAAACGTCCACGATTTCAACAAAAATAAATTTCACTTTTTCTGAATCCGGTATGGAGATAACTGCGGCTCATCCCTGCCTTCCTAAATTTAGCCACCTAGCTCAGTGGTTAGTCCATTTGCCTCAGATGGTAAAGGTCCCAGGTTCGATCCCCAGCAGCGGTGACAAAATTTCGGTGTCCGAACACTCTCCATTGGCATCATTTGCAGGTATAATTGTCATAAAGTGCATCGTCCTTCGGATCTGGACGTTAACTGGAGGCCTCCCGTGCAGGTTAGAGAACCCTACCGTAATTACATGCTTACTGTGTACTCTTTCATCCTTCAAAACTGAAGGATATGCAGTATACACCGTATGTGTCCCCTCTTGGGGTTTTAGTTGTTGATTTGAGGTTTAACGTCCCCATCAACACTGTATAGGTCATTTTGGATACGTTGTTTTCAATTTTGGGGGTCTTTTACCCGACATTGAGATGAAATGATATCTAAAGCCCTGTCAGCCGATGAAACCAATAGGGTTTATAAGCATGGACGGTCCGACTCGCACCACTTTGCCTGGGCAGGCTTAGATCCGCTAAATGGTTTACCGGTACTCATGTGCGTTCGGTTTCAGCTCTGCGAGGAAACATCATGCATCTATTTCTTCAAGCCCCGATGGGCGGGGTCCCTCTTGGGGTTTAGTTGAAAATTGAAGAAAAATAGCGATAATGCTCATTTGCCACTAAAATTAAACAGCACCGGTCGTTCCAGTCGTTAGTTCATCGATAAATTAGCCCGGAATCAGCAGAAAAACCAAGCTTCGTGGCGATTGTTTTCTTGATCTATTACAGAAAATCAAAACTTAGAGCTGCAAATACATCATTTTGGATTCAAATTGGTCAAGAGAGGTTCATTTTAATGAAAGACATCAGTTGAAAGCGAAAAAGTTTCCTCCTTAACACTAGTTCGCTTGTGATTGATGAAAACCTGAAATTGTTTGGCACACGGTTATGCCGAATTTTGAGTTGCTGTGGTAATCCATGCGAGAAAAACATGTTTCCTGCAAGTGGCAGACAGAGGCGGATTATTGTTGCAAAGTGGACATATTTAAGTTGTATAATTCATAATAAGCAGGTGAAAAACTGCATTTGTGAAAAAGATACACTAAATGAGCCAAAGTTTCCCCCCTTGTCTCTAATAAAGTACCAAAAAAAATTTTTTTCTTTTCATTATCCAAGCCCATATGCCTAAGGAGTTCATAATCACCCTTATCATATGACCCAATTTTGAAAGTGGGGATTAGTGGAAGGTTCACTACAAGTCTGAGTTGAGTTTACTTGAGCGTCAGAGTTAAATCCAATCAAGCTGAGCATAGTCTAGGATACCAATTGTTCAGATACCGGCCTCCGTCGCCTAATTGGTAAGAGCGTTGGCTGTACACTAGAGATCGAGTTTGATCCGTAAAAAGTTGAATGTACACTGGAGTACAAGTTCATTTGCATCAAGTTTGGTTTACTCTACGGACCAAGTTGATTCTGAACAAGATCGGTCAATTTCAGATTGAGCTTTCTTAGGTGATTCGGATCAAGTTACTTTACGTTAGGGACTAAAATACCCATACAACCCTGTCTCTGTGAAGGGGCATGGGCCAATGGCCAGTCATACAGCTGTTTTAGCGAACACCAACAACCTTTGTTTGGAGTATAAATAAGAAAAATGTCAAAATGTTTCATTTTAAAAGTTTCTTTATTCGGCTGTAAAATTTACAATGTATTTGTATAGTCGTTTTTTTTTTTTTTTTTTTTTTTTTTTTTTTGTTTTGTTTTTATTTTTTCATAATGCTATGAAATCGTCAAAGTCCCATTCTGACTGTTACAAACTTATCTCACTGTGGCCGTCAGATAAACTTGAGAAAACAACATAAGTCTTGGTCGGGTTTTTTTCAGATCCGCTGAGATGAAACAAAATGTCAAGTACTAATTTGAATGCAGCTAAAATTTCCAACATGTCAGCCCTGGTCGTTTACCAGAGCAATAGTAGATATTACAGAGAGAGAGAGAGAGAGAGAGAGAGAGAGAGAGAGAGAGAGAGAGAGAGAGAGAGAGAGAGAGAGAGAGAGAGAGAGAGAGAGAGAGAGAGAGAGAAGACGAAGAAGAATAAGAAGAAGAAGAAGAAGAAGAAAACCTACCATGTAACATAAGTGTTCACCAACTGAAAGCCCGCCTTGCCAGAGAAGATGCACGACGCATTAGCTTTGCATGTGACAACAGCATAGATTCAGTGCACAGGCATCTGATTCTACTGAGCAGCAAAAATATGTCTACAGATAAGTGGGCACAGCGAAGACAAAACCATCCGTGCAGGCTGATCTTGGTCTTCGCTGAGTGCTGTATGGATGGTCTTTGACCACATTTGGAAAACATGTCCGTGTGAAATTACGGCGTCCAACATGGTGTCAGAAATTACATATATTAGGTAAAAATTGTAACATCTTTCTTATTTCTGCTTTCAACATAGATTGTGGGTGCTCGTTTGAACCGCCTAAATAAAGGAGTGAACGTGTTTTCTGGGCCAGACTAGCTAGTTTCGGCCAATTAGGCCTCATCAGTGACCCTCAGATATTTTCAAAATTCCACAATGGAATCAATGATCCAAAAGGACAAGAAAATATAATCTACACTATGATGTAGGGCCGTCATTACGCCTGCCCAGGCAAAGTCGTGCGAGTCAGACCGTCCAAACATATTAACCCTTTTGGTTTGTTTGGGCCGCAGGGATTGAGATGCCATTTCATCTCAATGTCGGGTAAAAGTCCCACAAAATCCAAAATGACCTTAATAGTGTTGACGGGGACGTAAAACATCAATTCAAACAAACACACATGGACTTGCACCACTTTGCCTGGCCAGGTGTAGACCCTCTTAGCGGTTTATATGTACCAGTACTGATGTGCTTTCGGTTTCAGCCCTGCGTGGAAGCATTATGCAGACCAATCTATTTCTTCAAGCCCCGACGGGTAGGGGGTGTTCTCATTGCGGTTGTCCTAACGAGTCCTCACAACCTAGGTCTTACAGCAGAAATAAGAAACAAATGTAAACCTCTACCTTAAACCCCAGTTTTCTCTATATACGAGGTAACAGGTACGGGGTGGGAGTGGTGGGGCCATCGTACTACACGGACTCGTTAACGTTGCGCAGTCATGAAAACACGCCTATTCAAATGTACCGTAAAACCCTAAAAATTCGGACCTTGCTGTAATTCTCCTCAAAGTTTTAGCAAATTTGTTTTACGATCCAGCTAGGACTCCAGAAAGTGCTAACGGAATGGCAAACAGTGTAGACCCTGATCACACTGCTCCTTCAGGAGCAGTCTGATCTGGGTCTGCACTGTTTGCTTAGGCCTGTCTGTCCCAATACTTAGGATCAATACCGTATTGAGAATTTGACTATTAGAATGAAAATTTTCTGATAAAAAAAAAATCCCTATAATTTTCATATCTCCTATAAACATAGATTGTGTCTTTTTTTTAACAGAAATAAGAAAAATATCCCCCTGTTAACCCCAGTTTTCTATATAAAAGTAGGGTTTTACATGGTCAGAATTATATAGATGTGCAACGCAGTCGAACTTCAGTGCTTCGAATACCTTAGTTACATGTACCTTGCCCATCTGTTCCAGCAGTGGCAGTTATAGAGGATCTTACATGAGTGTTCATGTATTATTGCATTTATTAAACGCTGGGAGGAAAGGGGATAAAATGCGAGGCTTTGCCGATTCTATTTATCATATGACATTTAAAACGCATTTTATTCGCGATTGTTGAACAAAAAATGCTAATATTCCGCCATAAGTAAACGCGACGTCATTAAGGACGCTGTATATGTAACGTTAGGGGGCATATCTAACTAATTTGCATAGTTAATCCACTAGTGGACTATTGAATTTATTAACTTGAGTTATTTCATTCTCAGACGCGACGTCATATGATAAAAAGGATTAAACGAAACAAAACAGTCCAAGATCAGCAGCAACTGTTTTCCAATTACCCCTTTTGGGGTTCCTGGTGCAAAATGGCTTAAAGGACGGAACGGAACGAAACAGTGTTAAGTCCAGTACCATTTTTCAGCCTAGTGTCATGGAGGTCCGCCACTCCTAATTATTCACACAATATGATTAGTCTTCGATGCTTTGGGTGTAAAAAGGACTACGAAGACAATTTTATGCATGAGCGGGGTCTGGTCTTTCCCTGTGGTGAACACATCATTTTGAAGGAAATTTTGACGTACCTTCATCTCTCTCTCCCTCTCTCTCTCTCTCTCTCTCTCTCTCTCTCTCTCATACAGGGGAATGGTCAGGTGAGGCAAATGTGTCGCGTATCTTGCGCCGCTTGGGTGTCAAACTGTTACTAGCTTAATATTTGGCACTACATGTTGTTCTTGCAGCAGAAAAGGGTGGAGGAGGAGTAGTCTTAATTCTTTTTCTTTCTATACTTCCATTCATTTTCCTCTTTCTCTCCTGTATTTCACTTTCATCTCCTCTACTATAGCTTCTACCTCTTTTCTCCCTTTCTCTGATAGATGTCACAAAATAACCTACAAGGGTTGACGTACCATTACACTCCCACACATGCACGATCCTGCAGCCGTCGTGTTGGTAAAACAGGCTATAATAACTGCTCTACATTTCTGTCCAAAATAAGTTAAGTATCACACGTTCAACCTGCCCGATTGAAAGAACAAGTGTAATATGTGGTCACTGCTTTGCTTAACCTTTCTGATATATGGGATATGAGTTTATCAGGGTACTCACTGTATGAAGCTGTTGGATATTACAAGGAGATAATAAGGATAAAGACTAACAAGTCCATATTTTAGAGCATTGGCTGATAATTGTTTATAAACGCTGTTGCAGGAAAGGCGTTTTATATTTGAATTCTATTGTGAAATAAAAGATAAACTAAAAATAAAAGCTTCTGGTATAGTGGCATGAAATAGGAGTCTAGGGGTGTACAAGGTTTAAAAGCAGTTTCAGCTATTGACCTTGTTTTATCCGGCAAGATCATCAAGACAAACAATCAGGTACAGTTTCACGAGAACATTGAAGCATACGTGTAACTGTGCATTACGAAAACACGCTTATACAAATACATTGAAACCTTTATCGCCGAAAACATAAAAATTTTAAGATGAAAAAAATGGGATATTTTTCTTATTTCTGCTCAAAATATAGATTGTGGGTACTCATTAGAACCGCCTCGATGAGGCGGTTCTAACGAGTCCCCACAATCTATATTTTAGAACAAGAATAAGAAAAATAAGGTTTACCCCTGCAAACCCCAGTTTTACTTTATAAAAGTGGGGTTGAAGGGGGTCAAAACTATATAGGCGCGTTTTCGTGATGGTCTCTGGAGAGTGAACACTTTAAGAAATTTGACCTAGTGACCTAGTTTTTGATCTGACGTAATCCACATTAGAACATGTCTTGGATATCATAAAGACAAACTTTCTGTTATATTTTCAAGAAAAAAGATTGGTCAATCTGACCAGTTTTCAAACTCACCCGTGCTTTTTATATGTTAGATTTAGGAAGATTCGATCAAAACATCAGTACTTATAGTGACGACAAGTTCTCATTTATGCATTTTCAGCATGAAGAATGACATTTTCGGAACAGTTTTAAGATAGGCAAAACCTCTTCGTATCTTTCAGCTGAGCAGTTCTTCTAGCCAATAACAATAATAAAATAATAATAGTAATAATAATAATAATAATAATCGACTTTATTTATAGAGGGTAACACATTTAGTAAACTAATACTAATCTTCCATATGACCCTCTTTTCTTCCTCTTCCTGGTTAGAAACCAGTACTAAGCAATGAGGATATGTCTCTTGCTCAAGGAAAGGACACTTGACGCTCGCGGGGATCGAACCGGCTATCTCCCGATCTCAGATCCGGTGCTTTATCACTGCACCATAGCGCTCCGGAGCAAAATCTAGTTGATTGAAATGGGAAGCAAAACTATGCCAATATGATGAGTCATATTACAATACCTAATACAGTTTAACCCTTATCTTGCTGAATATTCATCTAAACCACACCCATTTTGTTATATCAACCAATCAAATTACTTGATGTAATTTATTGCCACAAATTCGTTAACTGAATGCCAAACAGTGTAGATTCTGATCAGAAGCCATCTGATCTGGATCTTCACTGTTTGCAAAGATAGGGGTTGTCGTGAAAAGCAAGATAAGGGATAAGAACATTAAATTGCCCGGCAGAAATTCCAATGTTTAAGATTGAGACTTTAGTATTCCCTGTGCTATGTCATGTTCAATAACACTTCACTTCTTTATTTGATGAAACCGAAACCCAAGTGTCTTTGAATCTTTATGCAGTAATATTTTGTTTTCTTAAACTTTGGTTAACTGTGATCTCAAAGATATTCCTTGTTACACGCCAAATCGCACTGCCCACCAACTTTGAGCTTGATCTGACGAAACTTTCAGGGGTAATTAGCCAGAAATTCAGTCATTTCTAATCATCTTTACAGAGTCATAACTCTGTTAATATTTGGGGAACTGTAACCTTGGAAAAAGATGCACTGTCTTACAGTCCGCAAAGTTTCACCATAGTCAAGTGAAAAGTGAAGGATTTAGCAAACGTGTGAACTACCACCAAAGAATCTTTAAAGAATAATTTAACGCTGTCCAAAGTTGGTGAACTTTAACCGCGAAATAATATGAACTGGTACACAACACAGGGTTTCAAGAAGGATTTAAACATAAGCATGCCAAGAGGTTAACAGCACATGCGCAGTTGGCACGCATTTATAACGTGTGAGTACGTACTCGCAGATAACGCGGTTCGATTGCGAATCCCTTTTTAGCCAATCAATTGCCTTAACAAAAATCGCGATACTGCGCATAAATCGCGATCGTAGATCAACTAATCAAATCTGCATATCGAAAACGCAGCAACTGCGTATTCAAAGACGCACAGGTTGCAAAAGCAACCTATCAATACTGCGTAACTATTGCGCGCATATCGCCATTTTTTCTTCAAACTTGGTTGTTTCATATTTCCTTTTAGTTTGAGAAAAAAAAAACAGTTATTTTTTTATTTCTGAAAAAAGGTACCAAAATGAAAGAGAGAAAATACGACGTTGCCTTGGGATAAATGGTGAAATGTAGGTACAGCATGTTGATTGAAGTTTATAGTGTGTTTACAGATAGTTGAGTGCCAAAGTGCAAGATGTTTATTGTTCAACAGTTTTACGATACCCAAGTGCACCTGGATGCCGTAAAACTTGTTGACTAAAACAACGCCTCAGAAACGGAAAGATGTGAAGACCGAAAAGTGGTTATTTTTTATTTTTTATTTTTTATTTTTTTTTTTTTTTATTTTTTGCAGGCTTAATTCAGTCACGGTTTATGTTTGCTATCATTTCCTTCACTTCTAGTTTTAATTATTCTACATATACATGTACTTATTCAAGTAGTGATTTAAAAGAATACTTATTAAAACGCCTATAATTATATATGGTATTATATTGGACTGTTCCGGTATGGGGTGTGTCAGGATTCCATATTCATAAAAATAGCTTTAAATAACAAATTTATTGAATGAGATTGTGGACATTTCAATGCATAATTGTTTGAGATGACACCCCTTCAAAAATATTAGGTTTGTCTGTACGTCAAAGATGGTGGGCCCGGCAAAGTGCTCGTTTGGAGATACATAATAGCCTACAACATGTTATGGCTCCAGAGGTTCGTTTATCATGTACTTTGTTGAACCAGAAGTCCGTGAGGGTCAAATCACATTGAATGATTTATTTTTCGCATGGAAATATTTAAACGGTAATTATTACTTGCAAAATTGTCGCTTTTTTTGGTGTCAAATAAATGAAAAAGGTTAATTTGGAAGCAAAGAATACATATTAGAATGAAAACCGAAAACTCGGTTTTATTGAGTTTCTTCATAAACAGCTCTGTTGTCTGCAAGGCTGAATACGCCCCTAGCATCGATTTCAGCGGTACTCAATTTTCAAATTACTCGCAATGGACTCAATGCATCCAAAGAAAATTAAAAAATACTCTGCACTTTGATGAAAACTGAAAAAGACTGAAAAAATTATTTGTTCCAGGGGATACTATCGGTTCGCTATCCAATGCTGCAGTTTGATTACCTTTTTATGGGCGAAAACTACAAAACTGAAAACCGGAGTGCCGGAGAACAACCTTCTGACCTTCTGTTACAGAATTTGGCGTCTCATGTCTCGAAACACGGCTGTTAGAGGCCTAATGATTAACATTCAACGCTCTTATCCACTAGGCCTCGGAGACCCCTTCAAGTCATTCATTTTTATTATGATTTGGTCGAAACGAGAGAACCCGGGATTATTATGGGCAAATAACAAGAAAAATAAATGTCTTAAGTTTCGTACTTATTTATGAAACTTGTATAATGGTTTCTTGCTAAACTCCATTGCAACATGTACATGTACATGTATCCAAATACATACCGTATGTTTCTGAAGAGATAAAATGCAACAAACGGGCTTATTAAAATGTTTATAGTGACGAGACTTATTGCTAAGATGTGAAAATAGATTTTTAATGGTTTGGGTTTTAAGGCCATTCCAAGATTATTTCGTTCATTTCGAGCCGATCGTTAATCAGAGGTAGGCGAAAACCGGAGAACTCGGAGATAAACCATCTGACCTTCCGTTGCAGAACTTTGCGTCTCACATTTGGCCCGAGCGAGGATCGAACCACAGCAGTGAGAGACCTAATGATTAAGATTCTTACCAATAAGGCCACAGAGCCGTCATAAATAAATAAAATAAAATACAAAAATAAAGGATTTTAAGTTTATATTTGCTATAGAAAAGTACATTAATACGTTGGTGGTTTTCTATAGACCCAAAAAAAACCACTGTAGTTTCTTGTTACTCACTGTAGTAAATCCAGTAAACAGTTATTAAAAGAATTAGCCGGGCTTTTCGTATCGCTGAGGTCAAAGTGTTGCATAGAGGTCTATCATATTTATAGAAACTGGGCTAGAATCATTTGCTGGGTTTAGCAAACAGTGAAGATGGCAAACAGCGTAGCCCCAGACTTTAATGGTTGAAGGAAACAGTCCAAGTCCTCGTTCAGGACAGTTTTTAGCAAATTCTACACGTATGAAGTACAAGAAGAGCTATTGTAGAACTCTGATCATGTGCATTGCGTTCCTGTCACACTGCTTATTATTATTATTATTATTATTATTATTATTATTATTATTATTATTATTATTATCAAATGCTTGTATATCGACTGTCACTTATCAAACTGCATATTCTTATTTAGAACTTAGGAGGGTCTTCTGAGATTGCAAAAACAAAATGAAGCATCGGTTAAAATCTAGGACACCTTTTTTAAAAAAGGAAAAAGATCGCTAATTTTCATCTGAAAAATTCTTGTTCTGGAGATATGAAATCAACACCCGTGTTTAGCAACGCCTCTGTATAACATGTAACTACATTTTTTAATTTTTGTTGTTCAATATTAAGTTTGTTAATTTTTGTCATTTTCATTTATTTATTTATTTAGCCTTTTTCTTTTTCTTAGTTTATGTACCATCATGTCAACAATTCCCATTACGAAAACACGCCTATACAAATACATTGTAAACTTCATCGCCGAAAAAAAATGAAAATTTTAAGATGAAAATGTGTGATATTTTTCTTATTTCTGCTCAAAATATAAACTCTGGGAACCTGTTAGAACCGCCTCATCGAGGCGGTTCCAACGGGTAGCGACAATCTATATTTTTGAGCAGAAATAAGGAAAGTAAGGTTTACCGTTGTAAACCCCTGTTTAACTATAAAAAAGTGGGGTTCAAAATTATATTGGCGTGTTTTCGTGATGCTTGTATATGGAGAAAAGTAGGGTTTACGGGGGTATTCAGTATTTTCCTAACTTTTGCTCAAAAACATATCGTAGATTGTTGGTACTTGTAACGAGCACCCACAATCTATATTTGAACTAGAAATAAGAAAATTAAGAAATATTTTCATCCGAAAATGCCAGTTCCAGTATTGTAAGAAAGACGCCATTTTAGCGCACGGGTGTGTGTTACCATCATGCTTATATTTTGATTTCGGAAATCTCACGAGAAAAGACCATTATCGCATACACTCTGACAAATCTAAAATACTAGCTCTCTGCCATTGTAGAGCATGGATGTGGTATCGAACAACATAAGGTACTGTAGTCACAGTAATAAGAGCACAGCCAAAACATGTCTGTATAATTTTGACCCCCTTGAACCCCACTTTTATACAGTGAAAACTGGAGTTAACAGGAGTAAACCTTATTTTTGTTATTTCTGCTCTAAAATATAGATTATGGGTACTCGTCAGAACCGCCTCGATGGTTCTAACGAGTACCCACAATCAATATTTTGAGCAAAAATAAGAAAAATATAAAAATAATTCATCTTAAAATTTTCGTTTTTTTTTTTTTTTTTGTTTTTCTTTTCTTTTCTTTTTTCGGAGGTTAAGTTTATAATGTATTTGTACAGTCACGTTTTCTTTGTACAGTCATGTTTTCGTAATGGTACTTAAACACGTTTCATCCTTATCCTGAAAACAAGCTCTAAAAATTCTATCAAGTGCATCTTTACCGGTGGCCTTAATTCAGATTTTGGACGCTTAAGGTTGAACTAGACATGTGGGTTTTCAGGCCCTTCGCCTTAACAAGTCCGTGTCATAAATACTTTATACAGTCGAATTTCAATGGCTCGAACACCTTTGGGACCTCGAAAATCTGTTCGACACAGGGGTAGTTCGAGCCACTGGGGTTACTGTCAGGAGGCATAACGAGATACTTTTTGACATCTTTTCGGTGTTCTATAATGAATATGTATGCTGTG
This sequence comes from Lucinisca nassula, assembly GCA_963580285.1. NCBI lineage: Eukaryota > Metazoa > Mollusca > Bivalvia > Lucinida > Lucinidae > Lucinisca > Lucinisca nassula. The sequence goes on from OY757010.1 coordinate 60,133,403, forward strand.
TGTACTCATTAGAATCCGAGTGTACACAGCATACATTTGCAAGATAAAAGACTAAAGTTTCCTTAATTATCCCCCACTATTTCTTACGTAGAGGATTTGGCTAGGGGCTCAAGAATGTGTTCGACTCATCCATGGGTAACGAGTCATCGGTGTTCGAGCCATCGAAGCTCTACTGTATAGAGAAAACTGGGGTTTACGGTGTATACATTGTTTTCCTTATTGCTGTTCCAAGACAAGTTTTGGATACTTGATAGGACCGCTTCAATGAGTACCACAACATATGTTTTGAGTAACGTTAAGTAAAATATCACTAATTTTCATTAGCAAAAAGCGTTTTCGGGATATGAATGCACTATGATATGGTTATTGTATACCATATTTTATATACCGTATTTTTCCCATTGTTACTCAAAAAAAAAGAATAGATTGCGGGTACCAGTAAGAAACACCATGACAAGGCGGTTTTAATAAGCACCCACAAACAAGTAAGCAGATACGACTTGACAAACTCGTATCCCTAGGTTAATAATACGTTCTCTTGTCCTCTACCTGCATGACAAGTTTGATTTATCTCGAAACTGCATTCTTTGATAATCGAACACTAGTGTGTTATGCAATCCAAGATCTGTTTTTAAATATAAATGTAGCTGGGTTTATATCCGAATTGAAAGACGAATACCGCCGGTTAAAACAAAATGTGTGAGGGTCAAACAAATTAGCCAAGAGGCTTTTGATTGGTCCTTGTTATCTCGTACTCACGTTTTTTAACGTTACTCACCTTCTTTATTCTGATTGGTTGAAATTCTCTTGCACAGGCACGCATATTGAGTTTGCTTAACGCGTTTCGAGTAATCACTTTCATTGGCTGATATTAAACGCGTACAAATCGCGTGTGAACGCAATAAGCCGCACTTTGAAGCGCGATTATTTTACATGCACGCAATACGCGTTTATCACGCAGCCAATTAAATGGTTAACTTATTTGCGAGTTTATCTGTAGCCATAAAGGCAGTGCCAATGGAAATTATTATTATTTATTCTTAATAGTTTAACGGCCAAGTTTACAATATTAAGATCATGATGAGCAGATCAATTTACGTAACCAAACTTTCAAGGGCATGCTTATGTCAGCTAAGCTGTTTACCAGTTCAAAGTCCATTCGCAGTCGGTTAACGTGTGCTGCTCACGACGGGCCTCCGGGGCTGGCCATTCAAACTCAGCCAGCATAGCATTTACGCTTCATTTGTTCGGCCATCGGCTCCATCGGAAAGCCGTCCTGTGGACCATCTTGAACTGCTGCATCTGAGTTTAAACCTAAGTTTGCCAAACAGGTGTTCCCGAGTACTGTAAAAAGTTTTAAATTTTAAATATAGCAGGAAAAATAAAAAATAAAATTAATACATATCTAGTAGGTAGGACTCACAAAACATGGGAAATTTATAGAAAAGCAAGGAATCTAGTGAATAAATTATAAAAAGAAGTCTTTGAATAATTATTTTATAGCACGGGTGGTGTGTGTGTGTGTGTGTGTGTGTGTGTGTGTGTGTGTGTGTGTGTGTGTGTGTGTGTGTGTGTGTGTGTGTGTGTGTGTGTGTGTGTGGACAGAGAGATAGGGGGTTGTAAACAGTCTGCTGATTCTTCGAAAATTAGCAAACCATCTATACAACTTAAAGGCGGTTCCAATGCGGTTCTTCTGTTGCGGTTTATTTTTGTTAGGGTTGTCTTTGTGTGTATGTATCGCTTATATTTTTTGTTTTGGATAGCCAATTGACCATTTTGTGGGAAAGTGACGGTCATTTTGGCTTTCTGCTATTGGTGTTTTCATTAGGGTCTACTTATGACATGTTTGTGTATCTTTCCCTTTGGTGTCTCTAATGGGAGCTATGGGTTAATTGTATCGATTCCTGATCATTGCCTTACGGACTTTTATGTTTCAGGACTCGCCAGCTGAAATATTAAACATGACGTAACAGTGACCTTTCGGATTTCATTCCGCTTTTCAATAAATAGGCCAAAGGGCATAGGAACTCACCGGTGATCATATTGGCTCAAACAGGATCTAAATCAACCTTTGTAAGTAAGTTAATTGTATCGATTCCTGATCTTTGTTTTACTTCTACTTTTTATTGTCATTACTAGCGAGAAAAAAGGAAATAATGAAAATTGAAAATGCGCAGAGAATTTTTCGGCATGAAAACAAATCCGATTGAATCTATAGTGATACATGATAAGGTCATTCGGCACCTTCATAATTGCAACAAAATATTTATAGTTGTCTTTATACATGCACGGTAATTGGTTCATTTTCTTATACATTGTCTTGATTGGTGCATGTTTATCAAAGGTATTTGTGACATCTGTTTCAAATTTTGTATACTTTTTATTTATCTACGTGGGAATATGTTATTTTCGGTTGGGTTAATAGCTTACGTAAGCCTGCCCGGGAAAAGTGTGGATAGGTAAACTGACTGGCTCATAAATTATTTAAATAGTGTTGAATGGGAAGTTTTACAAAATATAATACAATGCCGTAATTCTCTACCTCCCCTCGTTCTTATATTTCGTTTCGGTAAGGATGGATGGGACGGGAATATTCGGTTATTATATATAGACTACATGCCATGCTATAAAATGTTGTGCTATCATTTTATGTATGTGCTTTTATTGTTCGTCTGTCAGTATTTATTGTTATCATTCTGTTATGACATGTATAACTTCTTCATATTTCGGAATTCAGATCTATCTATCTATCTATCTATCTCTCTCTCTCTCTCTCTCTTTCTCTCTCTCTCCACCGGCCCCGATAGCTCAGTTGGTAGCGTGTCCGCTCAGGGGAACGGGAGGTCACGGGTTCGATCCCGGGCCGCGACATACCAAAGTCGTTAAGAATGGTACTAGCTGCTCCTCGCTTGGCACTCAGATTTACGGGATAGAGCTAGGACTGGTCGACCCAGTGTCAGGGTAATGTGACTGGGTGTTGTATAATATAATGTGTCTGGGACATGATACTTCAGTGAGGCAGCACTATAAAAGTGAGCATTAAGCTCCCTGTCGCAACCAGACACCGTCGTGATATGACAGAAAAATTGTTGAAAGTGAAGTTAAACCCGAATTCACTCTCTCTCTCTCTCTCTCTCTCTCTCTCTCTCTCTCTCTCTCTCTCTCTCTCTCTCTCTCTCTCTCTCTCTCTCTCTCTTTTTCTCTCTATCTATTACATGCCAATGCTTGGACGAGTATGTGCGAAGCTTTCCTAAAGACCCTTTAAAGAAAGGTATTTTGTATTGTATATTATTCTAATAACGAAGCACCTCTCCCAAACCATAACATAAATATGTTATTGTTATTAACGTATGTATGTGTATTCGCTATTTGCTGCTTGCTATCCTGTATATGAAAGTTATTGTATATGTATATATGCTCATGGACCGTAATGGCTTTTTGCATTAATAAAGTATCGTATCGTACATTGTATCGTATCGTATCGTGTCGTATCTTTTCAGATTAATGTTAATCTAGTTCTGGCAATATTATTCAAAAATACTTGATTGTCAAAATTTTAAAAGCTACTATATGAAAATTTAACCTCTTTTATCATATGACGTCGCGTCTGAGAGTGTAATAACGCCATGTAATATTTTCGATAATCCACTAGCGGATTAAATATGCAATTAGCTAGATACCTCCCGTAACGTTAAATGCACGACGTCATTAACGACGTCGCGTTTACTAACGGCGGAATATTGACATTTTTGTAAACAATCGTGAATAAATGCGTTTTAAATGCCATATGATAAATAGAATCGTGCATTCGTGCTCATGTATTATTGCATTTATCAAACTCGTTGAGGAAAAGAGATAAAATGCTCGGCAAAGCCTCGCATTGTATCCCTTTTCCTCAGCTCGTTTAATAAATTCAATAATACATGAGAACTCATGTAAGATCCTGTATGTACAACAGGTACTGTAAGGTGGATAAAAGGACTGATCAGATTATGACAGTAATTGGCCCAAGTGGACAAATTTAGATTTTCTATGCACAGGCTTTTGGAATTTGTTAAAATACCATCTAATAGGGAAGGAGTAGACATTGTCTTGAAAAAGACTGGACTTTTTATAAGGTAAGATAAATTAAAAAGTTCCATTTAATCAGTCGGTGGTTTACGCAAGCCAGCTACATCTCCTTGAAAGGTTGGCTTCTGTTTCTGGTGCCGTCCGTGTGGTGTTCTCGATTGGCTAAACCATCAAGATGGACTGTAATACATTAGGACTGCAACAGCTGAAAGATTAGAAAAAGTAAGAATATGACCGGTGTATTTATTCAGTCCAATGTATACTACAGAATTTTAAAACAGTGCCTACCCGGCTATCGGGGTTTTGAGAAATACAGTAGAACTTCGATGGCTCGAACAGCGATGGCTCTAGCAGGGGTAGCACATATGCTATGCACATTTGCTCAGTGATTTTCTACTTATTCTGAATTTGGTTTAGTCTCGACCAGGCCTTTTCAGAAAAGATTTTCACGTGATCTGACCAGTTGCAGGAACTAGAAAAAGCAAGTTCTAAGTGATTGTGACAATTTGTCTCTTGGAGCCCAGTTCAATTCATAAAAAGTGGAGGATTAGGTGGTGACTGTGTTCTCCTTGAGATGTCATAGAGAGAGTTTTATTAGCGTTAAAATTAACTGGCCAATCGTCTGCCCAGTGGGATTTGTATATCGATATTTAATTTAGGCCCCTGTTTGAATTATTAAAATACATATATTTTTTTAAACGGGTTCCGTGACAGTTCGATTATTTCATCCATTCCTGCTTATTTTCAAAATACTGAAACACCCATAATGTGCTATAAATACAATAAAACTGTTAGATATATCATTTTAAATTTTAATAAACTTGTTTCTGATCTTGAGATCGACACTAAAACTCCTGATACATGTGATTGCAAAGATTCAGTGTATTGCTATCCTGCTGCTGGTCATATTATTACTGGCAATTTAAAAAATTATTCCCGATTCTAGGATACGTGATATAATTTATAAAGGACCGAAATATCGATTTTCTTCTGAAATTGATTTCAATAAATGTAGAGATGAAATCGCTGCTGCCTTGAATGAATTTGGTAATCGATGGTGTAAACGAGAGTATGTTGAGCATAAAGCTCTTAAGGAATGGAAACTTAGCATTCTGAAATTAGTGGATAAACGCATTTCTTTTTATTCGCAAAATAAGAACTTATTACCTCCTAAACCTAAGACGTCTTTACGTCACCTTAAACTAGGTATTCAAGAATTTCATAGGAAGTTTGTTTTGGCTCCAGCTGATAAGGCAGCTTACAATGTGGTCGTTGTTTGACGGCTCCACTATGTTAACACTCTTCAGCAAGAACTTGGTGGTATTAAGACCTATGAACTTCAGCCTTTAGCTGTATAGAGGGCTTCATTTGATAACCACATTTGTCATTCAGCCACCAAGTTTGCTGACTGTGCTACAGAAGGCCAAGACAAGCTTCCTACGTCATATTGGTTACCTAAACTTCATAAAAGACCATACAAAGCACGGTTTATTGCAAATTCAAGCTCTTGTACTACCAATGGACTCTCCAAATTATTAACTTCATGTTTTACTGCCATCAAAAAGCATGTGATAAAATATTGCGACAAAATCTTCGAAAGATCAGGTAGAAATCTGTTTTGGTCTATAAAAAAAAGTCTTATGAAGTCTTAAATAAATTGAAATCCAGGCGTTTTCGTGCTTCAAGTCTGTCTACTTAATGATTTTTCCACCCTTTACACTAGACTTCCTCATAATCTTATAAAAGAAAAACTTAATGATTTAACTGAATGGACATTGCATAGGGAAGACTCCCAATAACTTGCATGTAATGTAAGACATGTTTTTGTCACTTCCGAAGAGCATAAAAATTATACTTTTATGGTCATGTCAGAAAGTGTGTGAAGCTCTGACCTTTCTACTTGACAATATTTACATAAGATTTGGTACTAAGTTATTTAGACAAGTTTTGGATATTCCGATGGGTACTAATTGCGCACCATTTGTGGCTGATCTGTTTTTGTTTTGTTTTGAGAGAGACTTCATGATGTCCCTGTCTGCTGAAAACCAGTCTGAAATCATTGAAGCTTTTAGCTTCACTTCTTGATATTTGGATGATTTATTAAATGTTGATAATACATATCTCGATGGTTTGATCAGTCAGATTTACCCCCCAGAACTTCAGTTAAATAAAGCAAATTCTTCTGATACCGAGGCCCCGTTTTTGGATTTACATCTATCTATTGTAGATGGGTATGTTTCATGCAAAATTTATGATAAACGCGATGATTTTGATCTTGAGATTGAACATTTTCCTTTTTTGGATGGTGATGTTCCTCGTGCGCCATCATATGGCGTTTATATTTCGCAATCTATTCGATTCGATTTGCCAGAGTGTGTAATCATGTAACTGACTTCAACACTCGTAATAAATTTTTAACGGCTAAACATCTTAATCAGGGTTATCGGTACCATAAACTACGCAAAGCCTTTTCAAAATTTTATAGACGTAATTCTGATTTAATTTCAAAATTCAATATTGGACTTAAATCTCTTCTGCAACAATATCTATCGGAACCTGAATTTTATGGTGACTTAGTATATAAATTCAGAAAAATATATAACCGCAAGGACTTCAGCACCCAATTTCGTAAAATCATTCTTCGATATAAAAAGATTGGGTACAACATAAATGTTATACGATAGACTGCATGCATAGTAGTTAACCCAATCACGGTTGACAACTTTGCTTCCCTCCTTAATTGCACGCCGGTAGGTCAGGCCTCAGATTCTATTACGGTTCCAACGTAAAAGCTTATTGAGAATTAGAGAGATCTAATTCAAGGTAATTTTGGTTGGTGCCTGATGCTCTGTCTCTGGTCGGGCCCATCGGAGTCCTTTTGCTCCAGCATTTCAGTGGTTTCTTGCTGTCGAGTCATCATCGTTGTTTCATCTCTGTGGTTGTTTGATTATTTGTGTTCACGGAGATGTTGCACTGATGAGTCAGGAGGCCCTCATGCGGACTGATCAAATTATTTGTCTAAATCGCGACGGAAGAAAGGGCGAGGATTGTGGCCACGTAAAATCGATTTAGCACCCCCCGCCCCCCCCCCCCCCCCCCCCCCCCCCAGTGGAATTCGTTTCTGCTGACCATTGCAAGGCGGTTCTTCTGTTGCGGTTTATTTTTGTTATGGTTTGTCTTTAGGTGTTTGTGTCGCTTTTGTTTTGTTATTTTATTTTGGATAGCCTATTGGCCATTTTCTGGGAAAGTAACTGTCCTTTTGGCTTTCCGCTGTTGGTGTTTCTACTAGGGTCTGTTGTTTCATGTTTGTGTGTCTTTCCCGTTGGTGTCTCTGATGGGAGATGTGGGTTGATTGTATCGATTCCGGGTCATTTTTTCTGAAATTTGGATTTGAAATTATTGGATTATCTTGCTTTATCGGCGTGGAATTTCAAAGTCCCATACGTGGGTACTGCCGGCCCAGGAATCACCAAACACCAAAAGCCCAGGAAACACCAAACAGAGCGGTTTTCAGCTCACCAGAGCCGAAGCCTCCGGGGGAGCTTATAGGATAGGCAGTTGTCCGTCGTCGTCGTCGCCGTCGTCGTCGTATGTCGTGTGATGTCAACACTTTCAAACGACATCTCCTCTGAAGCCACTAGGCAGATCGATTGGGCCCAAATTTCATCTGTAGCATCCTTGGGTTGAAGGATTGAAAGTTTGTGTTTTTTTTATGAAATTCGCCTCGTTAGTTTGATTGCTATGGCAACCACGATTTTGCAGAGACTTATAATGGGGAAAATTGGAAAATGGCATTTACTGCCAAGCCTCTGCAGATATTTTGACAAAACTTTCATAGAAATGTTTCTTAGGCAATCTACTATCTGTCATATGATTTCAGGTCTAATTATCATTTGTATTGGTTGCCATGGAAACCAAAATGAAAAAAAAAATAAAAACAAAAAATACTTAAAAATCATCTTCTCATAAACCGTATGCACTATGAGGCTGAGAGTTTAAGGAAATATTCATAAACCGTATGCACTATGAGGCTGAGAGTTTATGGAAATATTCATAAACCGTATGCACTATGAGGCTGCGAGTTTATGGAAATATTCATAAACCGTATGCACTATGAGGCTGAGAGTTTATGGAAATATTCACCCTACTTGCCTTTACAGGTTTTTTTTATGAAATTCGGCTCTTAAGTTTGGTTGCTATGGCAACTTAGATTTTCCAAGGACTTATAATGGGGAAAATTGAAAAATGGCATTAACTACCAAGCCTTTGCAGATATTTTGACAAAACTTTCATAAAAATGTTCCTTGAGTAAATTTCTCTCAGCCATATGCTTTAATGTCAACCTTGGGATCCCGTAGGTTGTGCCGGGGCCATGCCCCGCCCCCTTCACTTCATAAATGCCTTATATTTCAGAAACCTTACAAATCCACACCCTAAACCATATATATAGAGGATATTTGATTTTTTTCAGAGTAAGATCGAATTTTATTTCACCGAATGAACACCAAAACCAGTATTTTCACGAGTGGCGTATCCACGAGTGACAATTCCAGTTTAGGTGTTCAGGAGTGAAATAAAAATTTGATCGTACACTAAAAAAATCAAATTTTCTGTTTCTTACATGCTTCAAAACGGCAATATTTAGCTTCACTAATCGCGTCGCTCACACTAAGAGAAAACTAACTTTGTTCCTGGTCGTTTCGCGGGAATTGAGTGGTGACCAACGTATTAACTGGGTATAATATTGGGTGTAAACTCAAAAGTTTGCACCTGAGAAATAGCCTGGGATGGCAATTTTATGAATGGTTACTGAAATAATTGAGATATTAGTTTCCCAAAGAAGTCGCGGACAGATCTAACGTCGTGCAACAAAATACGTGACGTCATCGTCGAAATGGCGTCATTAACGTACACGTGACGTGTGAACGGTCAAAGCGTCAAATATTGTACAGTTCATTAATTTTCAATCATCTGACGATGGAATTCTGATCACAGAATTAGATTTGGAGAAGAAAAGTAGTCCCAAACAGTGAAAAATAAAAATGATATCAGTCACTGTTTGAAACAGTGACAGTATCATTTTCTATTTCACTGAGAAATCTCTATATTTATTGAAAAGCATGTAAGACATTCTTGTTCCTTATGATAACATGCATTAAGTGACACCAACCTGGGGGTCCCCCGGATGTGCCGGGGACATACCCCACCCCTTTCACTTCATAAAATGCCATTTATCTCATACACCATTCAGATCCCCACCCCAAAACCATATATATTCTTGTTTCTTATGATAAGACGCACTCAGTGACACCAACCTGTTGTCTCCCGGGATGTGCCTGGGTCATGCCCCACCCCCTCCATTTCATAAAAGGTCCAATATCCCAGAAACCTTACAGATCCCCACCCCTAAACCATATATATTATCGTTCCTTATGATAAGTCGCATTCATTGACAGCAACCTGGGGGACACACGGGATGTGCGCGGGGGGGGGGGGGGGGCGCGCATCATACTCCACTTCATAGAAGGCCAAATATTCCAGAAACCTTACACATCCCACCCCTACATGATATATATTCTTGTTCCTTATGATAAGATGCATTAAGTGACATCAACCTGCCCCCCCCCCCCCCCCCCCCCGATATAAGCCGGGGACATGCCTCCCTTCCACTTCATAAAATGCCATTTATCTCAAAACCATTCAGATCCCCACCCCTAAACTATATATATTCTTGTTCCTTATGATTAGACGCAATCAGCATGACACCAGCATGCCCCCCCACCCGGGTGCCACGGGCCATGCCCCACCCCTTTACTTCATTAATAGCCATATATCTCAGAAACCGTTAAGATCCTCACCCCTTAACCACATATATTTTTGTTCCTTATGATAAGACCCCACTTCATAATAGGCCATACATCTCAGAAACCATTCAAATCCCCACCCCATAATCACATATATTCTTGTTCACTGTTATTAGACACATTCAGTCACCCCTATCTGGCGGGGTCCGCAGGGACCAGTTCTCTCCCATCCATTTCATAAAAGGGCATCATATCTCAGAAACCGTTCAGCATTCAGTGACAACAATCTTGGGCTTTTCTGTGATTCGCCATGCCCGAATCCCTCCGCTGCTTAAAAAGCCATACATATCCCCACCGCTAAACCATATATGTCTCTGTTCCTTTTGATAAGACGCATCAAGTGACACCAACCAGGGCTCCATTGGGTTCATGTCCCTTCCTCTCTACTTTATAAAACACCTAATATTTCAGATACAGTTCAAATGGGTGCTCATTTGGGTATGGGTTTGTTTGAGAGACTTTATAATTGGTAGATTAAAATTATATCATGTTAATATACATCGCTGCCATTGGGCAGTTCCCACCTGAGCTCTGGTTTATGAAATTTGGCTATTTGGTTTGTTTGCTACGACAAGTTAAGAGTTTCCATTGACTTATAACGGGAAAAATTGAAAAATGACATTTATGCCTTTCAAGATGTTTTGTCAAACTTACATAGAAATGTTCCTTTAATAATGTTCTTATAGGCATATTGGTTGCCACAGATGAGAAATTGTCAATTGGCATCTGTTGTCCTGCAACAACACATTCAAGCGACACCAGACACTAGGCTGATTGGGTCCAAATGTTATCTGTAGCAGCCTTGGGCGCAGGGTTTCCATGGTTAATTAAAACACATTGCTGTCAGTGGGCAGTGCCCCATGAGCTCTGTTGAGCATAATGGCCCATGGGCCTCTTGTTTATTGTGCGGTAGGACTTGAGATGCCATTTCTTCTTAGTGTCGGGTAAACGTCCCTCAAAAAGTGTTAACGGGAACGGAAAACCTCAACGCAAACAATACAAAATTAACAGTTGCTCAAGCCCAATGGATAAAGGAGAATACATTATGCACGGAGTGGCTGCAGTGAGCGTCCGCGTACTGAATATGAGTGCCGGTAAAGTAGAAGTAAAACAAAGATCAGGAGTCGATACAATTAACTTACTCAACCCATCAAAGACACCAAAGGGAAAGAAACACAAACATGAAGCGACCAGAACATAATGGAAACCTAAACAAAGGAAGGCCATAAGGACAGTTACTTTCCCACAAAATGGCCAAATGGCCATCCAAAATAAAAAGACACAAGTGATACACACAGTAAGTAACAAATAACAACATAAATAAACCGTCACAGAAGAAACGCCTTGGAACGGTCAGAATTCCACTGGGGGGCTTAAATCGATTTTACATGGCCATAATCCTCGCCCTTACCTCTGTCGCGGCAAACACTAATTTTGTTAAGTCCGCATGAAGGCTTCCTAACGCATCAGTTTAACATCTCCGAGAACATACAAATAAAAAAAACTACAGAGATGAAACAAGGTTGAGGATTCGACAGCAAACAACAACAGAATTGCTTGAGCAAAAGAAAACCAACAGTTAGACTCCGAGGGGCCCGACCAAAGACGGAGCATCAGGCGCCAACCAACATAAAGAATACTAAAATAAAATTCCATTTATGTTTTACGCTGGAACCGTCAGATAATCTAAGGCCCGACCCACCGGTGTGCAATCAAAGAGGGAAGCAAAGTTGCCAACCGTGATTGGGTTAACCACCATGCATGCAGTCTGTTTTATAACATTTATGTTGTACCCAATCTTTATATATCGACGAACGATTTTACGAAATTGGGTACTAAAGTCATTACAGGCATGGATTTTTCTATATACTAAGTCGCCATAGAATTCCGATAGGCCTTGTTGCAGAAGTGGTTTAAGTCCAACATTGAATTTTGAAACCAAATCAGAATGACGTCTATAAAACTTAGAAAAGGTTTTACGTAGTTTATGGCACCGATATCCGTGATTCAGAAGTTCAGCGGTTAATAATTTATTATGAGTGTTGAAGTCGGATACATGACTAGACACTCTAGCGAATCGAATTAACTGCGAAATGTAAACACCGTACGATGTCGCACGAGGAACATCACCGTCCAAAAAAGGAAAATTTACGATCTCGAAATCAAAATCATCACGTTTATCATAAATTTTGCAAGAAACAAATCCATCTACAATAGATAAATGTAAATCCAAAAAGGGGGCTCGGTATCAGAGGAATTTGCCTTGTTTAACTGAAGTTCTAGGGGATAAATCTGACTGATCAAACCATCAAAGTAAGTATTGTCAATATATTTAATAAATCATCTAAATATCTAGAAGTAGAGCTAAAAGCTTCAATAATTTCAGATTGGTTATCAATGGAAAGCGACAGCATGAAGTCTCTTTCATGACAATACAAGAACAGATCAGCCACAAGAGGTGCGCAATTCGTACCCTTCGGAATACCCACAATTTGTCTAAATAACTTAGTACCGAATCTAATATAAATATTGTCAAGTAGAAAGGTGAGGGCATCACACACTTTCTGACATGAACAAAGTGTATAATTCTTATGCTCATTAGAAGTGAAAAATGCATTTCTGACATTACATGCAAGATAGAGAGAATCTTCTCTGTGAAAAGCCCATTCAATTAAATCATTAAGCTTTTCTTTTATAAGATTATGAGGAAGTGTAGTGTAAAGAGTGGAAAAATCGTAAGTAGACAGACTTGAAGCACGAAAACGTCTGGATTTCAATTTATTTAAAACCTCATTCGATTTTTTTATAGACCAAACAGATTGCTTCCTGATCTTTCAAAGACTTTATCACAATATTTAATCACATGCGTTTAATAGCAGTAAGACAGGAAGTTAATAATTTAGAAAGTTCAGTGGTAATTCAAGAGCTAGAGTTTGCAATAAACCGTTCTTTGTAAGGTCTGTTATGAAGTTTTGGTAACCAGAATAGCGTAGGAAGCTTGTCTTGGCCTTCTGTGACACACACAGCAAACTTGGTGACTGAAAGACCAATATGTCCATCTACTATAGCTCTCTCTTCAGCTAAAGGCTGAAGTTCATAGTAGGTCTTAGTACCACCAAGCTCCTGCTCAAGCGTGTTAACATAGTGGAGCCGTCACACAACGACGACGTTGTTTGCGGCCTTGTCTGCAGGGGCCAAAACAAACTTCTTATGAAATTCTTGAATACCTAGTTTAAGATGACGTAAAGACGTCTTAGGCTTAAGGAGGTAATAAGTTAGTATTTTGAGAATAGAAAGAGATGCGTTTATTCACTAGTTTTAAAATGCTAAGTTTCCAGTCCTTAAGGGCTTTATGCTCAACATACTCTCGCTTACATCATCGATTACCGAATTCATTCAAGGCAGCAGCGATTTCATCTCTATGGTTACTGAAATCAATTTTAGAAGGAAACCGATATTTCGGTCCTTTAGAAATTATATTCCTTATCCTAGAATCAGAAATAATTTTCAAATCGCCAGTAATTACATGACCAGCAGCAGGATAGCAATACACTGAGTTTTTACAATCACATGAATCAGGAGTATAAGTATCAATATCAAGACCTCAAACAAGTTTATTTAAATTAAAAATGATAGATCTAACAGGTTTGTTATATTTATTGCAAATTATAGGTGTTTCAGTATTTTGAAAATAAGCAGGAATGGAGGAAAGCGCCGAGCTCTCACGAAAAATACTGGGCAAATCTATAAAATCCATACCCTTATTAATGAAGGATATTTTGAAGAAATGGCGTTTATGATTAATCTCAGAATCAATGTAAGGACGGAGAGTATGCTGAGTATAGCCTCTAGTTAAGAGAGCCGCATCATATAACTGATTAGAACTATCGTAGAATTTATTCGCCTCGGTGTCCAGAAGACGAAAAACATAAAACGGGTAATGAACTTAGAAATGAAAGCATAGGCGCATAGTAGTTGTAAGCCTGCTCAGGCAACGAGGTATGCGTTGGACCGTCCCTGCAAATAAACGCTAGCAGTTTGGTTGGGCGGTAGAGCTAGAGGTGTCATATATCAAAGCCCAAAGGCGTCTCCAACAATGCGTCGGCCTCGGTAGCTCAGTCGGACGCGCGATTGGCTGGTGATCAAGAGGACGCGGGTTCGATACCTGCCGGGGTCGGCAACATTCTTTCGTGGAGATTGATCGTGAAATCTTTTCTACTCTCCCTTCCGCTGATTCAAAAAGGGCAGTTCTCAGTTTCTGGCGAAAGAATGTGCACTGTTCTGGTTAACCGCTAACGTATATGCCTGTCCAGGAAAAATGTGGATAGGTAAACTGGCCGGCTCAAAAATGACCTGAACTAGAGAACTCCAATACAATACAATCAATCAATCAATCAAAGTCTCCAACATTGATCTAAATAGTGTTGATGTGGACGTAAAACATTAAACAAGAGGGTCCAATGGCCCTATATCGCTTACCTGTGTACCAGAAAATCATTATTGTAGGAGAACACTTTTCATTGCTATATACTAAATATCTAATCTCTGGGCCTTATGGTTTCGAAGAAGAAGATTCTTGAAGTTTTTTCCAGTATAAGTCTATAGGAGCTAATGAGCCCTGGGGCGTGGCCAATTTTGACCCAAAGGGAATGGTTGGCAGGATTTATGTAGGTGACCATTTTATGTTGGTATATACTAAATATACAAGGTCTGTACTTCATGGTTTCAGAGAAGAAGTTTTTTGAAGCTTTTTTCTCCATTATAAGTTTATTGGAGTTAAGGTCCCACAGGATTTGGCCAATTTTGACCCAAGGGGCATGATTGGCAGGATTCATGTTGGCGACCACTCAACATTGCTACATGCTAAATACCTAAGCTCTGGACATTATGGTTTCAGAGAAAAAGATATCTGAAGTGCTGGTTTTTTTTTTTTTTTTTTTTCATTTTAAGTTTTTTTTCCATTTTAAGTCCATAGTAGCTAATGGGCCCATGGGCGTGGCCAATTTTGGCCTAAGTGGCATGGTTGGCAGGATTTCTTTAGATGGCCATTTCCTGTTGCTACATACTAAATATCTAAGCCCTGGGACTTGCGGTCTCAGAGGAAAAGATTTTTGAAGTTTTTTCCTCCATTATAAGTCTATGGGAGCTAATGGGCCCATGGGCGTGGCCAAGTTTGACCCCAGGGGTATGGTTGGCAGGATTTATGTAGGTGACCATTTGACGTTGCTACATGCTATATATTTAAGCTCAGAGCCCTGTGGTTTCAGAGAAGAAGATTTTTGAAGTTTTTTTTTTAATTGTAAGTCTATGGGAGCTTAAGAGCCCTAGGGTGAGGCCAATTTGGATCCAAGGGGCATAATTGGCAGGATTTATGTAGATGGGCACTTGACGTTGCTACATACTAAATATATCTAAGCTTTCAGAGAAGAAGATTTTTTTTTCCATTATAAGTCAAAGGGAGTTGATGAACTTGGGCGTGGCCAATTCTGACCCCAGGGGCAGGGTTAGCATGTTTATGTAGGTGACTATTTTATGTTGCTAGATACTAAATATCTAAGCTCTGTGCTTCATAATATCAGAGAAAAGGAGTTTTGAAGCTTTTTTCCATTATGAGTCTATGGAAGCTAAGGAACCCTTGGGCGTGGCCAATTTGGACCCCAGGGGCATGATTGGCAGGATTTATGTTGGTGACCACATGTCGTTGCTACATGCTAAATATCCACGATCTGGGCCCTGTGGTGTCAGAGAAGAAGAATTTTGAAGTGTCCCCCCTTATAAGTCTATGGGAGCTGATGAGCCCTGAGGCGTGGCCAATTTTGGCCCCAGGGGTATGGTTAGCATGATTTATGTAGGTGACCATTTTATGTTGCTTCATTCTAAATATCTAAGCACTGTGCTTCATGATTTTAGAGAAGAAGATTTTTTAAGCTTTTTTATTCTATTATAAGTCTATGGGAGCTAAGGGGCCCCGGGATGCTGCCTATTTGGACCATAGGGGCATGATTGGCAGGATTTATGTGGGTGACCACTTGACGTTGCTACAAGCTAAATATCTAAGCTCTGGGCCATGTGGTTTCAGAGAAGAAGATTTTTTTTTTAATTTTCCCATTGTAAGTCTATGGGAGCTATATGTCGCCATCGCATCCAGAAGTCCAATCCGATCAGCCCAAAAACCTTATGCAGCCGTTCTCCCTACCTGATAATGCTTCTCATGAAATTTGATCAAGATTGGCCATGGGGTATTGGAGATATACTTATTTGAAATTGTTTACGGACGCACACACGCAGTCGCACAACGGAAAAAAATGTGATCACAAAAGCATACCTTGTCAACACTTTTTCATTTTCCAGTAGTCCGACTATTACCGGTTCAAATAAACTGTGAACGGCGGACCTCCAACTTTCGCTTCTTGTTTTTACATTATATATGCAACATTTAGTCATTTAAATTGGGAAAGGTATAAGGAATTTGCATGTATGGGCAGGCTATTGTTTTGTCATTGTTTTCTTTCTTTATTAAATTAAAATTCTTCTTGGCAAGCACATAAACTTACTCTATTACTTTTTCATTAAATCAGCATGTTTTCCCCGTTTTCTAAAAATTAATCTAATCGACTAACGGTTTTCTTTTATCTGTTATTTTCTCTGTTCAAATCAGTTCAGTAAGGGTGGTAATACAAACTGACTGACACATAGACTGGCTTCCGTCTTTCTTAGATTGGTTTAGGTTACATGATGGGTGATTTGCAACAACATCAGCATCCAACCCCTGTGATGCAAGCATGTTCTCTTTCAGCAGACAGGCGTGTTGAGCGTAACAAAACTGCGATGTCGGAACAGGCTCCACCATCTCCATATCGTAGACTGTTGGTACTTGTAACCAACACCCACAATCCAAATTTGAACTTGAAATAAGAAGATAACCAAATATTTTCATCTGAAAAAATGCTAGTTCCAGTGATGTAACAACATCACGAAAACACGCCTATATAATTTTGACCCGGCCTCAGACCTCTCTTTTATAAAAAAGTAAAACTGGGGTTTACAGGAGTTTTCATTATTTTTTTCTTAAAACAACACCTGTAGACTGTAGGTACTCTTTAGAACCGCCACGACGAGGCGGTTCTAATGAGTAGATCTACCACAATCTATTTTTAGAGCAGATATGTGACATTGGAATTTTTTGTTAAAAAAATTCAATATACAATGTATTTGAATAGGCGTGTTTTCGTAATGAGGCGCCATTTTAGCGTCCAAGGCGTTGTCTATCGTCCACAGGCCCCGTAGCGCTGTGCCTTTCAACCAATCGAGCAATCGTAGTGTGCGAACAACCCATACGCTCTGCAACTTTGTGGTATGAAAGCTAGCCCACCTTTAATCAGGTCTGAGAGTTTAGCTATTTCTAAAGACTGTCCATAAAAATAAAGACAGTCTTTAAATTTATGGACTCACGTGTCTCTATAAAGCAATGCACATCGTAAGAAATTTCAAAAATTCGAAAATCGCAGATTATGTATTATATAAACTTCTTCGTTACATGATGAATTGCATGCAAAGAAAGATTTTTCTCGAATCTGTTGTCTAATTTTCGAGTATTTATATAAAACGGCTACGGAAGATATTCTTGTTTAGGTTTTCTCCCTTCATATACTTTACAACAAGTGTGCCACGCTTTAGGTGACATATTTCATTGTTTATGGTGTAAGGGAGAAAACCTGAACTACACAGAATCAAATATTTAGTTTCTTGAATTATTAATCAACAAGACAACGGACCATACTCAGTTTTCAGCTACAGGCAGATTATCATGTAATAAAGAAGGTTGCATAACACATGTACTGCGATTTTCGAATTTTTTAAAATTTGTACGATTTGCATTGCTTTCTATAGACACGTGAGTCCATAAATTTAAAGACTGTCTTTATTTTTATGGACGGTCTTTATAAATAGCTAAACTCTCAGACCTGTTTACTAATAGATTATGAGTACGCGGTTAGATCCACCTCATTGAGGTGGTTCTAACGAGCAACCATGATATACATGTGCGCCCAACGAAGACTCAGGTCAGCCTGCGCATCCGCGCAGTCTGATCAGAGTCTTCCTTGTGCGCTCTAAGGATAGCTAAGGGCCCAATGCTACACCATGCAGCAAGAGAAGTCTGTGGTTAGACTATATGGATGCGCAGGCATATCTGAGTCTTCGATGGGCGCACATGTCTTATTGTATCAAAATCCATGTTCTAACAGCACGCGAATTTCATGATTTGAACATGGTTTTTGCTGTTTGAGCAAGGCTTTCGGTCCATTTGACAATGGCTTCAAACAGCAATGCGCATAGGTATTTATGCAAGAATAGTGAATTAAATATGGAAATTAGCTAGATACGTGCCGTAACGTTACAGTACGGCGTCCTTTACTAATGGCGGAATATTGACATCTTTGTAAACAGTCGTGAATAAAACGTTTTAAATGTCACATAGAATTTTGCATTCGTGTCCATGTATTATTAAATTTATTTAACTCGTTGAGGAAAAGAGATAAAATGCTCGGCAAAGCCACGCATTTTATACCTTTTCCTCAACTCTAATAACTTCAATAATACATGAGCACTCATGTAAGATCCTCTATATTGCCTTTCTGTGTTTGTTCCAAATGTAAATTTGAAACATATTATCGTTACAGGTTTACGTCGGCATCCACGTCGCCAACGACCAGAAATTGGCTTCCTCGTTGCACTCGCTCGTCACCAGCTGACAGTTGAAAAAGATGGCATTCTCCTGTTTGATCACGTGATAACTAACATCGGAAATGCCTTTGACAGCAAGACTGGGACGTTTGTTTGCAGAATACCCGGAACGTACATGTTTGATTTAAATTTAGTTGCTGATGTTGAGAGCTACGTGGAAGCAAGCATAAAACTGAATGGTGTCTCGGAAGTCACAGCTATTAGTGATCACCGCATAAGAACTTCCGGTTGGGATCAAGGAAGCGCAGTCGCCATCTTGATTCTCAGGAGAGGGGATGTAGTTTCTGTTAACATAGACTGGCCGATTGAGGCACAGACGTTGCACGGGGAAGGCAAAACAACATTTTCTGGATATTTGCTTAGAAGACATTTCAACACCTGAAGCTCAGCTATGTGGTCTCTATAGCTCTCGAACATAATGTAGGAAAACGCAGCGCTGTACCGGTACAAATGTACATGTAACAGCCTTTCTTAAACTCCAAGACAGCCACGGTCTTAATCACGTGTTCCGACAAAGGAGGTCTGGGAAGCCCGAAAAGTTATGTTCACAATTCCGTGTTTCGCCCCCGCCCATAGGGGCTTGAAGAAATATATGGGCTGCATGATGCTTCCACGCAGAGTTGATTCCGGCCCGCACACTAGTACTGGTAAACTGCTTAGGGGATCTAAGCCTGTCCAGGAACCGCAGTGCGAGGCGGACCATCCATGCAAATAAACCCTATTGTTTTCATTTGGCGACAGGGCTTGAGAAGTCATTTCATCTCAATGCCGAGTAAAAGTCCCAGAAAATTGGAAGCAACGTCTCCAAAATGACCTTTACAGTGTTGACGGGGACGTTAAACCTCAAATCAAACAAACAAATCACAATTCCGTGCCATATGTACCCTTATTAATCCCGCTTTATAACAAAGACATGTTGAGTTTCCAAGGGTACATGTACACATTAGTTCGCTTGAACGTGTTCAAAAATATAGATTATGGATACTCGTAAGAACCGCCGCCTCAATAAGGCGGTTCTGATGACATTGTCTATGTCTGTAGCAGAAATAAGAAAAACCTTTTTATTTTATTTTTTTTTAAATGTCACCTTTTGAGTCCTAAGAGTTTGAGACACGGATGTTTAATTCTGTTGATATACACATAGCTTATTAACATGTAACTGCTGCAGTAAACACATCGAGTGACACACCTATATTAATTTGACCCCTTGAACCCCACTTTTATATACTATAACTGGGGATTAGCAGGGGTATACCTTATTTTTCTTATTTCTGCTCAAAAATATAGATTGCGGGTACTCGTTAGAACCGCCTCATCGAGATTGTGATATTTTTCTTATTTCTGCTCAAAATATAGATTGTGGGTACTCGATGAGGCGGTTCTAAAGAGTACCCACAATCTATATTTTAGAGCAGAAATAAGAAAAATGAGGTTTACCCCTGTAAACCCAAGTTTTGCTATATAAAAGTTGGCTTCAAGGGGGTCCAACTTATACATGCGTGTTCTCTCGATGGCTTTCTCAGTCCGTTTGAAGAAATTTTGGGTCAAGGAGTGGCCTAATAACGCAGAGCGAAGACTCTGATAAGACTGCGCAGTCTGATCAGAGTCTTCGCTTGGTGCACATTATTATCAAATAACCTGTTCACTTGGCTCGGTCAATATAAATGACGGCTCACATGTACATGTATATGGCCTTAGACATGTAACGCGATGGTATTGTTGTGTTGTAGTATACAGCCCACACAACAGCTAAGATCATGTTGGGTCAGTCAGTTACCATCATTGTTCCTGGGCAGGCTTAGACACTCTAAGCGGTATACAAGTAGTTAGGTTTACAAGTAGTTAGAAGCCACCCGCTGTAGCTCAGTCGGCTGCGCGTCTGATTGGTGATCAGGAGGACGCGGGTTCGATACCTGCCGGGGTCGGCAGCATTCTTTCGTGGAGATTGATCATTAAATCTTTTCTACGGTCATTCTCTCCCTTCTGCTTGATTCAAGAAGGGCGGTTGTCAGTTTCTGGCGAAACAGGAAACACACCAAGCCCTTGTCCTACTATGTTAACCCACTTTTGTACCGAAAACCCCCAAACGGGTACCCGGGCAAACAGTGCAGGCCAAGATCAGACGCCGCAGAACGCGGCGGCTGATCAGGGCCTCCACTGTTTGCTAAAACGTCGGTCATTTTCAAAATAAATTTTGATGAAAACAGAACCTGACACCCCTAAATTTTGGAATTGACTACTGCTATATATAGGGAGGAAGATTCAGTTTGGTACAAAAAGGGTTAAAGAAGTAGAAAGTCACTGCACTGCCGGAAAGCCACAGCACCTTCACACCGACCCTACCTCACATCAGCGTAACGCGATGGTACATGTACCGCAATGGACTCGTGCTTCTCCTTTTAGAGTCTAAAGGTCATGTCAGCACTATCTAGGTCATACCGAATCGGTCATGCAGTAAACTAAGCACAGGAGGCCTACACATCAGTGATTAACCAATGTATTGCATTCACCTTATTTGCATTATCTGCTGGTTCCTAGTCTGAAGGTTATCAGTGTTGCAAAAACAGGTAACCAGACCCCCCTGACCTTGGAAGGTCAGGGGGGGTCTGGTTACCTGTTTTTCCAATATTGACAATGTGCAAGCTGGGAGCCAGCAAATAATGCAAATATGGTGAATATTCTTTAGCCAGACACTGACAACCGCCCTTCTTGAATGCTCGTGCCAAGCAAGCAATTGCATTAAGTGAGTTCCGGTACATGTACAAATTTTATATTCTCAACACAAAGGCTGTCCTGTGCCTTTTAAAATGGTTTATATTTGATATCTTGTCTTTGTAGTACTGTGATAGCAGGGATTCAGTCCCCGCTTTGGACTCAATCCCATCCATTATCGTAATAATCTTAGTATTAGGACAGATAGGCCCAAGCAAACAGTGCAGACCCAGATCAGACGGCTCCTCATCTGCACCGTCTGCGCCTTTTGAACTCCTTGCTGCATCATGAAACCAACTTGTCAAAGTTTTAGGAGAATTACAGCAAATCCTCACGGAATCAAAATTTAAGGATTTTTACGGAACTATAACAAACTGGCGTCAATCTTGGCTCTAGAAATAGTATCTTTTAGATGAAGGTGTTTGAGTTCTTTCTTATTTCTAGTCAAAATAAAGAGTGTGGCTGATTGTTAGAACCACCAGGCCTCAATGAGACGATTCGAACGAGTACCCGCAATCTATGCTTCTGAACAAAAATACGACAACCATAAACGCCACGTTTTTGCATATAAAATGGTGTTAAGGCTCGAATTTATAACATGGACTTGTCACACAAACATGTTACCTAATATGTCAGGTCAGTTACATGGATTTGTGAGACGCCACGTCTTTATTATGGTACACATATACAATGCATGCATCAAGTAGTCAGTTTTGCATGCTCATTTTTTTTTTAAATATTTTTCAATCATTCTCTTTTAATACGCATATACATGTTACAGACTGTATTTTGCAATTTATTGTAAAAATGCCCACATTGTAATTGCTATTTTTGCCAACATTGAGTGTAGATCTGACTAAACACGTAATTTATATTATTTATTCTTCTAATTTGTTTTGCAGAACCACGGTGCGCCAATGTGTTCTAGCAAAATATCATTTTTTTGTTTCGTTTCGATAAGTTACAGGCACCCATATTTGATGACGTCTTTCATATTTTGCTCTATTCCCTTCATTTCTGCTTCAAACAAAGGTTGCGGGTGCTCCTTAGAACCGCCTTAGCGAGGAGGATCTAAACAGCACCCACAATTTGTCTTTGAAAATAGAGTACGAACAGAAATGTATTTCTATATACCATTTGCTTGTATGTGTTGAGTTTATACGCTCCCGTCAACACTATTCTGGTCATTTTGGAGACGTTGCTTACGATTTTGTGGAAATTTTAACCGACACTGAGATGAAATGACATCACAAATCCTACCATCCGAAGAAACCGTTCTAGTTTAAGTGACGGTACGACTCCCACCACTTTGCCTGTGCAGGTTTATGCCTTCTAAACACATTACCAGTACTCAAATGTTCGACTGGTTTCAGCTCTGTACGCAAGCACCATGCAAATTATTTTTCTTTGCCCCGTATACCCTCGTAAACATCAATTTCCACAATGTAAAGTTGGGCTATAAGGTTATACGGAGTCGCTCACGTGAAGTCCTATTTTACACATTAGTCTTAAGGGGAATGGGAACACCTGGTAGATTTTTCCGCCACTTTTCAAAGGGAGTCAATTTTAGGGACTACCTGTTCGCTGTTCTATAAACTATATACCACGGAAAAAGGGGTCTACTCTTGCAGGAAAGAATTTGTTCTTCAGGAGCAATTTCTTTCTTTGAAGAGTTGACCCCTTTTGACATGGGAGACAAAAATTCTTTTGCATGAGTTGCCTCCCCTGAAGGTGTATCCATTCCCCTTAAAATACCATAATTTTTCAAGTTCTGCGCTACTGTATTTTTGAATTAGCAACATTATACAACATGATATATGACTACAATATTTGTATTTATTTATCTTATTTAAGTTTTCAAATTTTATGTATTAAACATTACTTACCATGACTTTTAAAAACCAATTTAAATTGGACTTTTTGTTGTGTTTTAGTTTCTTTCTACGGAGACCTGTTTCACTGGGATAGCGCCAATGTGCTTACAGTTCCAGATTTCCTTAACAACAAGATCATTAGACCTGTTTGTCTATTTTTTTAAGTCTAAAATTTTCCTAACATTGGTCTTAACCCTAGTCCTGCTGAATAAATTACTTTAGCCACACCCATTTTCGAATGTCCACCAATCAAAGTATTTTATAATGCATTCATTCAGTCCACAAACTTCATGACAAAGTAGATCTTGATCAGATGGCTTCTTGTCTGGATCAGCACTGCAAAAGTAGGAGCTGTCGTTTTCAGCGGGATGTCCTGCTGAACATGACAACCCCCTACCTTTACAAACAGGATCAGGATCTACACGGTTTGTCATTCAGTTTCCATATAGGAATGAAGAATACATCATACATGTATGAAGAAATTTGATTGGTTGATAATCAGAAATGGCTGTGACAACTTTAACCTATTCTGCAGGACAATGATTAATACATTCGAATTTTATCAAGTTTAATTAAACAGTCGCTAGAGATGTTAATTGGGGTAGTAGGTTTGTCTGTTCATCCGTAACACAACGATAGACTGGGTATCTCGTTTTATAAGAGATTGTTTCGAACTGATCAATAACCAGAGGAGTACCCGGAGAAGAATAAATCCACCGTCGGTTCGATGCCCATGAGCGCCCACACATGAGCACCCGCACTCATGAACTCGCTTGAAGCGTTGCACAACTTAGAGTCACACATGTGACCATTGCGAGGCTACAGAGGTGAGAGTCCTAATGAGGCCACTGAGGCCCAACACACGGGGTATATTTTACCATTGTCCTATAACCCAAACCCACTATAAACCCACCTTTGTAAACAGTGTACATCCAGAACAGAATTTGTTATGTGATCATTATCTACACTGTCATTCAGTTTGCGATTTGAATGAATGGATTATATCAATAAACCAGTGCTTCAGCTGAAGTGCACGACCCGCCGGATGCTTTTAGCCATATATGGGTATGTCGGCCATTTTGGTCATGTGACCTGGACCTAAAACGGTTCCCCCAATAAATGCGCCTTATCGTAAGGAGCAAATATATATCTTATACTTTAGTACTGTATTCTGAATCGTTTGCAGGATAAAATGCATTCTCACTTTTCCAATACAAAAGCATATGTGTCAAAGTTTAACCTGGGCACAAAGAAGGTCAAGGTCAACCCAGGGTCACCATTTTAGCAATTTATGATGGGCCTACGTCCCAGATGCTATTTATCAAGTTTCGTGGAAATCTGCCCAGTGGTTCTGGAGAAGACTATTTTTTACCATATATGGCTTGGTGGCCATTTTGGTCATGTGACATGGACCCCATGAGCAAATTTTGGTTTCCCCCATCCCATAGAGGCTCCATATGAAATTTGACTTCAATCGGCCCAACGGTTTCCGAGGAGAAGCAGTTCGAAAAATTTCACATTTTTCGCCTCGGCGAGGCTATACTAAATGGAATGTAATATTTCGCAAGTTCGTTGGTTTGATCTCATTGATATCTATCAGTAGGCCAAAAATTGTTTAAATATTCCAAGCGGTTAAGTCACTATCACCAATTTTCACAAACGGTTTGCGGACGGAAAGACAGACTGACAGAATCATGTCTCAGAATCAGTCGGTCGCTTTTTCTGCGGGTCGTGTAATTTTTTTTTTTTTTTCTGGTTTGGGTTTTACGGCCCTTTCAAGATTATTTCACTCATATCGAGCCGATCGTTAATCAGAGGTGGGCGAAAACCGGAGTACCCGGAGAAAAACCACCTGACCTTCCGTTGCAGAACTTGGCGTCTCACACGTGGCCCGAGCGAGGCTCGAACCTACGGCGGTGAGAGACCTAATGACTAAGAGTCAGCGCTCTTATCCACTAGGCCACGGAGGCCCGTGTCGTGTAATTCGAATGGTTGATAGTCAGACATGAGTGTGGTAAAATGTAATTTTATACAAGAGGACAAGGGTAAAAATCGTTAGTCCTTAGGCTTGCGAATAGTGTGTGGCTGTCCGTGTACATGTACCGTAGCTTTATACATGCACCTTTTTATCTCGTGAGATGGAGTTACGGTGCGGTACCATCTCACACTTCTAATCTACGCTTTGTTACTTACCGTAATGATCCTTAGTATTGGGGCAAATAGGCCAAAGCATACATTGCAGACCCAGATCAGACTGCCTGATCAGGGTCTACACTGTTTGCCACAGTGCAGACCCAGATCAGACTGCTCATTCAAATCGAAAACTGAATGACAGTGTAGATACTGATAACATAACTTCTGATCTGGATCTACGCTGTTTACAAAGGCGGGGGTTCTCGTCAATCGTAGAACAAAGGTAAATTATACCCAGTGTGTTGAGCCTCCGTGGCCTAGCACTCTTAATCCTAGTACTCCTAAAGGAGCAGTCTGAACATGGTCTATACTGTTTGCCATTCCGTATGCACATTTAGTCTCCTTGCTGGATCGGGAAACAAATTTGTTAACATTTGTGGAGAATTACGGCAAGTTCTAAAGGTGTCCGAACTTTTAGGATTTTTACCGTACCCAGCCCTACTCTTACCGTGTCCTGATGGATCATTAGCCCTTATCCTGCTGTTCCCGATGACCCCTACTTTTGCAAACAGTGTAGATCCAGATCTATTGTACTGAATATCGCAAACAAAAAATCGTTTTTCTAAAGGGACGATACATATCCTGATGTATACTATTTTCCAAAAATTGGCTTATTTCCCTTGTGTAGAGAGCTTTTGCGTATGCTTGTTTGTTTGATTTGAGGTTTTACGTCCCCTTCAACACTATATAGGTCATTTTGAAGACAATGCTACCAATTTTGTGGGACTCTTACCCGACATTGAAATGAAATGAGATCTGTAGCCATATCGTCCAAACAACTGAACAAACCAATAGGTTTAAATGCAATGACTTTCCGACTTGCACCACTATGGCTAGGCAGGCTCAGAACATCTAAGGGGTTTATAAGTATTCATGTGCAGTCGCTTTCGGCTCTGCGTTGAAGCATCATGCAGCCCAATCTATTTCTCAAGGTCGCGATGGGTTGGGGCCAGCACTGGCGTATTATTGGATAACATCAAAGATTTGAGACAGTACATCCTGAGAGAAACTACATGTCAGAGACCCAACGTCATCGTGCAATGTCGCTTCTAATTGGGTAGTATTTGGTTTTACGCAGCACACAGTACTTACTGTTTCGAGCCAAAGAGTGCATTTCTTTTTACAAAACAACTGAATACGTGCATTAGAATGAGTATAACTATATTGGAGGTAAATCGTAGTTTTAACGGTCGCAAATTCCGTTTTATGGCTCTGCTGGCGCGCCGCCGTAAAACGAAATTTCCGACTGCAAAACAACCGATTTACCTCCCCAAATGACAGTTTTGAATACGGTTATCTCCTAATTCTAATAACGCGACGCGTTTCGTTTTCACCTTTTGGACTCCTTGTGGGATCTTTAAACAAATTTGCTAAAATTTTAGGCGAATTACATCAAGTCCTCAAGAAGGTGTCCGAAATTTTAGGATCTTTACGGTAGAATATTTTGATTGCGTGCGTGCGTGCGTGCGTGCGCAAAGGCTGATCTAAATCTTTGCTCGCTGCACAGGTCAATAGTGGAGCGCTTTGGTGCAGTGGTAGCGCATCGGATTTGTGATCGAGAGGTTCCGGGTTCGAGCCTCACGCTGACCAAAGTGTTGTGTCCTTGAGCAAGGCACTTCATCCACATTGCTTAAAAATAAAATAATTAAAAAAAAAAAAAAAAAAAGTACTGGTTACCACCCAGGAAATCCTGCTCGTAATGCTCAGATGTGAGCGAGTAGCAGTAATAGGAGAAAAAAAAATAGGAGAAAAAAAATTATAGCTACGGTTTTCTAAAGGGACGGTACATATTCTGATGTATAATATTTTCCAAAAACTTGATTATTTCCCTTATGTAGAAGGATTTTTCCACACAAGCATGAACTATGTATTATAACCTCGGGGCCAGGAAACCAGTATCGGGACAGTCAGTAACTGTGCAGACACAGATCATGTGGTGTCTGATCTGGGTCTACACTGATTGCTACATGTAGCAGAATTTGCCGTCAAAAAAGAATAAATTACGATAATACACCCGTGCGACACAGTGCATTTTTTTTTCACATCTTCAAAATGGCTACTTGTCTGATGAAAATTTATGGTAGTTTTCTTATTTTTACGCCTAACATAGGTTTTGGGTGCTCGTTAGAACTGCCTCATTGAGGCGGTTCTAACAAGTACCCACAACCTATGTCTTGGAGCAGAAATACGAAAAATAATGTATACCCAAGTAAACCCCCAGTTTCTCTATATAAAGGGGGTTTTAGTTGGGTGTTCATTTCACGGACTTGTTCACGTAATGAAAACTAAAAAATATACAATAAACCCGACACCTCTTAATTGACAAATGGACCTGTCCAACAGAAAACAAAGGAAGAGTCCATCACATACAATGGGTTAAAAAAAATATGATACATGTACTAAGCATCAGTCTGCCTGGCAGTAAGAGCAGCTGAAACACGACTATCTGATCTTTACTGGGCCATTAGGGTAACATTTTTGGTTTTGGGTTTGGTTTTATTGCCCTTTCAAGATTATTTCACTCATATCGAGCCGATCGTTAATCAGAGGAGGGCGAAAACCGGAGTAATGGAAAACCATGTAACTCGGCGCCTCACATGTGACCCGAGCGAGGCTCGAAACACAGCGGTGAGAGACCTAATGATCAAGAGTCAGCGCTCTTAACCACTAGGCCACAGAAGCCCACATATGGTAACATACCCTTCCATTCTTTCCTGACTCAAAAACATATAATTTGTCATGAAAATTTGCGAGTATACAGAAGCAATATCATTGCACTAGCTTTTATTTGTTTGTTTGAATTGAGGGTTAACGTCCCCGTCAACACCATTTAGGTCATTTTGGAGACGTTGGTTCCAATTTTGTGGGACATTTTCCCGACATTGAGATGAAATGACATCTCAAGCCCTGCCGCTTAATGAAACAAAAAGGCTAAATGCATCGGACTCACATCACTTTGTCTGGGACATATGAGCACCAAAACAATTCACCATGTTATTTGTTTGTTTGATTCTATGTTTAACGTCCCCGTCAACACTATATAGGTCATTTTGGAGACGTTGGCTCCAATTTTGTGGGACTTTGACCCGACATTGAGAGGAAATGACATCTCAAGCCCTGCAATCGAATGAAACAAATAGAGTATATATGCATGGACTCGCACCCCTTTTTCTGTCCTTTTGGCTTTCCGATATTGATGTTTCCATCAGCAGGGTCTAGTTGTTTCATGTTTGTGTTTGTTTCCCTTTAGTGTCTCTGATGGCAGCTGTGGGTTAATTGTAGCGATTCCTGATCATTGCTTTCACTTCTATTTTAGAACCTCTAAGCAGTTTATCAGTACTCATGTACGGTCGGTTTCAGCTCTGCGTGGAAGCATCATGCAGCCCAATCTATTTGTTCAAACCCCGATGGGCGGGGGCCAATTCATCATGTTATAAAAACCATGTACACGTAATTATTATAATTATGTACCCTTGTAATACCCATTTTATAAACAAAAAATCTTAAACAAGGGTACTATCTGTGTTTCCTTATTCTCAGGGTGCCCATAACTATGGTTCTGGGCCCAGGATTACAATCGATACTTAAGTTAAGGTCGACTTAACGATTTAAGGAGGAATTCTTATCTTAGTAAAGTTCTAACGAGTAAAGTATTTCCTTAAAAAGTGCATTCGAAAGCCACCTATTTCATTTACTTAGCTAAGTATTTAACTTCGGATAAAGTCGCAATTTTGACGGAAATTTTCACGACGATCAGCTCGTAAGTTTCAATAACACATTGATGTAGGCGGCCCACAATTTTCTTGCGATCTGTCAAAAATCACTTCTTCTGTTTCATTGAATGGAGACAATAGAAAATATTATGGTTTAGTTTCCATTTCACTACATAAACCATGAAATATGTTTTATACACTATAAAACGTGTTTCATTGAAGGATCACACTCGATCACGATTTGTGCGGACAAACATTGGTCACAATGTAGCACCACGCCATATTCAAAACGCTGTTTCTACGTGGTCCCTTTAGAAACAAGAAATCATACAATATTTGAATATACAAACCAAAAGGCTTATATGCAGTGGACGGTCTGACTCACATCACTTTGCCTGGGTAGGCTTAGTCCTTTTAAGCTGTTTACCAGTACTCGTGCCAGTGTGGTCAGTTTCAGCTCTGCATGGAAGCATCATGCAGCCAAATCTGAAGCCCCGAGGGGTGGGGGCGGAATCGGTTTTATAGAGTCTGTCCATGATTCAACCCCTTCTCATGCCGTTAGGCGTATTGCATAATATTCAATACAATCCGGTACAGTAATAAATATATTCTGCACTATGTTCAGGGAAAACTCCCGCAGAAACCACCCCAAACTTAACCCCGGCTACAATATTGTTTTCGGATGTCATTATTATACATGTATGTAGTTGATATAGTCATTAACGACTAGATCAAACATCGTGCAGACAAACACGGAGAAAAACCGTAGCTCCAGTCGGAGTAAAACAGGAAAAAAATGTGATATAAAATCTCTGTACATTCCATCTCGGATTGCCCCGTCTTTTTATGAATGTGGTCCTTATCTGCGTATTACCTTACAGTTGATGAGGCATAAAGCGCTCACTCACTCACCTCACAAACACACTCAATCACTAACATTCACAAGCTTACAAGGGGGTGGACGGCCCCCGCCCATCAGGGCTTGAAGAAATAGAGGGGCTGCTTGATGCTTCCACGCAGAGCTGAAATCGACCCGCACACGAGTACTGGTAATCCGTTTAGAGGATCTAAGTCTGCCCAGGCAAAGCGGTGCGAGAATATAAACCCTATTGGTTTCATTGGGGGGGGGGGGGGGTCAGGGCTTGAGATGTCATTTCATCTCGATGTCGGGTAAAAGTCCCACAAAATTGGAAGCAACGTATCCAAAATGACCTTTACAGTGTTGACGGGGACGTTAAACCTCAAATCAAACAAAACAAACAAGGGAGGTGGTACGCCTCAAACTTATTTTTATTTAGCATTTCAAGGCAAGGAGTAGAAGCTTATGATTGGTTACGGCCAATATCAGTTGGACACCCCAGTGACGCAAGATACACGTCACCTTGCCTCACCCAACCAGCACAAGCCGACCACACGCGACCTCCCGTAAACCACTTAGAAGGCGTATGCCTGCCCAGGCAAAGTGGTGCAAGTCGGGCCGTCCATGCATATACGAGTTTGATTCGGCGACAGGGCTTGAGATGTAATTTCATCTCAATGTCGGGTAAAAGTCCGACAAAATTGAAAGCAACACTTCCAAAATCAAACCTAAATAGTGTTGCGAGGACGAATCTCAAATCAACCAAAAAAAAACTTCTTTGTATTCAATAAATTTTGATATATGAAAGTTACGAAACGGGCCTTCGAATTGGATTTTAAATTGGATTTTATTGCCTTTACTATGACCATTTGCCCAGCAAATGTACATCGCTGACATACGTTACAGTTGTTCTCGCCAAAATAGAAATTATTTACATTTCAAGTGAAAAGACTAATGTAAACTTGTAGAAACAATGCTGTTCATACTTCCATGAACGCGTCGAGTCATATGATTTTCCATGACGTCAAGTGACGCCAGTCTAAACCATGGTTCTCTATGATCTCATTGGGCGTTCCGCTCTTTATAGAAAACTGCGTGTAAATGTTTTTCAGCTTTAACGGTTTGCCTTATAAGTGAGAAAAAAAAAGAATCTAAATATAAGAAATATTTTTTCGATGTTCATGAAGGTATGAACGACAGCGGGTCGCTAGAAAAGTTTATATGAACCCCTTCGGAGTTCATTTATTTTGCAGGCGACCCTATTCGTTCATACTTTCATGAACAGCAGAAAAATATAAGTCATTTCTTAAATGCACGTGGCGTCATACTATTTCATGACAATGAATATAAAGACGGCATATGATGGTTGTGAACATTGTATGCGTAAAAGTAGCAGGACATGCATAAGCGTAGGAACATGGACCCGCTGTGCCACAGGATCAGTTTTAAAATAACAGACAAAAGTGATATGCGTCAGCCTCCCTCCCCAAACATCCCCATCCCCCGACACACAAACCTGTCGGCCCCGCCCATCCATCGGTGCATGAAGAAATAACTTGGCTGCATGACGCTTCCACGCAGAGCTGAATCCGACCGCACACGAGTACTGATTATCCACTTAGAGGATCTAAGCCTGCCCATAGGGGCTTGAATCTTTTTTTTTTTTTTTTTTTTTCATGATTCAAACCCCTATGGCATGCCCAGGAAAAGCGGCGCGAGTCGGACCGTCCATGCTTATAAACCCTATTGGTTTCATTGGGCGACAGGCTTGAGAAGTCATTTCATCTCAATGTCGGGTAAAAGTCCCACAAAATAGGAGCAACGTCTCCAAAATGACCTGTATATAATTGAAAGGGACGTTCAACATCCAATCAAACATACACACACCTACCCTGACAAAAACAACCAAGTCGTTTAAGACCCCCTTTCGCTTGTAAGAACCTTCCTACACCAAACAATAAATTGTTGCCCTGTTACCAGTATTATGTAAAAGGAAGTTTTTATACAGCTCTGTCGTATAAACTGTGACACACCAAGGGAGAAATCCCAGTTGTTTTATACCTCATCGCCAAGTCGACTTGCGCTACAAGGAGACAAAAAAGTGGCTCGACCGGGACCCGAACTCAGGGCGTCTTGTATATGATGCAAACACTTTACCGTCTGAGCTACCGAGCATGACTGGTAATTTCGAGCAAACAAAAGCTCTCGTGTTTGCCGTTGTTGATATATAAATTCATGTGTCAAGGTCAAATCTTAAAAGTTAAGGTACCTACCTGTGTTACCTTAAATATTTAAGGATATTCTCTGGTTAAGTATCGACTTAAACGAAAGACATTCTTTGTAGTTCACTTTATACGACAGTTAAGTAAATACTTAGTTTAAGTAGGTATTTAAAATTTAAGTACGCATTGTAATCCTGGGCCCTGGATACGTAATTGAACCGCCTCAATCTAGGCGGCTGTTTCTCACGAGCAGTCACAGCATATGTTTTAAACCAAAACAAAAGCCATAACAAACCCACGTGGGTATCGCTTTTTATCTCTAAAATGGCCAGTCTCTGACAAAAAATATCATACATGTAATTTGGGTCGATTGTTTATTTGTTTGTTTGTTTGATTTGAGGTTTAACGTCCCCGTCAACACTGTAAAGGTCATTTTTGAGACGTTGCTTTCAATTTTGTGGGACTTTTACCGGACACTGAGATGAAATGACATCTCAAGCCCTGCCGCCCAATGAAACCAATATGGTTTATTAACATGGACGGGCCGACTCGCACCGCTTTGCCTGGACAGGCTTAAATCCTCAAGCGGTTTACCAGTAATCGTGTTCGGGTCGGTTTCAGCTCTGCACAGCCCATCTACATGTATTTCTTCAAGCTCCGATGGGCGGGGGCCGGCGTCGATTATTTATCGATCGACACTATCATTCGACCCAAAGTTAATTACTATGGAAGCTCCCTGCCTCCTATTGTTCACTTGTTTGTTTGTTTGTTTGATTTGAGGTTTAACGTCCCCGTCAGCACAATTTAGGTCATTTTGGAGACGTTGCTTCCAATTTTGTGGGACTTTTATCCGACATTGAGATGACATTACATCTCAGTCCCTGCTGCCCAATGAAACCAATATGGTTTATAAGCATGGGCGGGCCTACGCGCAGCAATTTTCCTGGGTAGGCTTAGACGTAAACAGATTACAAGCAGAACTCATGTGCCGTCGGTATCAGCTCTGTTTGGAAGCATCATGCAACCCAATCTATTTATTCAAGCCCCGATTTGCGGGGGCGGTATTGTCCACTTTTCTATTGCTGTCAATTGAAAGGATCCAGGTAACTATTATTTATAGCAGCGATCTTCTCCTCCCTGTGACGTCAGAGCGTTGTGCAATAAGGGTTGGTTCTCTGCAAAATCTGGACTGGACTCGTGTACTGGAACATTGGCAAACAGTGTGGACACATACCAGATGCTACAGAACGCGGAGAAACGCGGTCTCTGATCAGTGTCTACACAGGTTTCTTGGAAAAACTCAAAATACTCAATTTGAAGATTAAACGAAACAATATAAGTCTCAGTTCAGGATTACATTTCCCAGCGTACGACCTGCCGGTGTTGCCAGTGCTTTGATTATTTTGCTACAAACATTGATTTAGGGTGCTCCTTAGAACTGCCCTATTGAGGCGCCTCATCGGGGCGGTTCTAACGTGTACCAACAATCTATATATTTTTCAGCAAAAAATGCGTAAATAATGACTATCCTTGTAAACTTCACTTTTCCTTTACATCATGTTACATGTAACAAGTCCGTGTAATGATCAATCCACTAAACCCCACTTTATATACAGAAAACTGGGGTTTACGGGGTTACCTTATTTTTGCTCCAAAACATAGATTGTTGGTACTCGTTAGAACCGCCTCATTGAGGCGGTTCTAACGAGCACCAACAATCTATATTTGGTCGAGAAATATGAAATAAACCAAACATTATCATCTGAAAAATCTTGAGATATGGAAGACGCCATTTTTGCGCATGCGTGTGTTATCGTAATAAGTATAAAATGAGCCCCGTCAAGCGATTTTGGTACTTATCGTCTATGCGAGCAGCGAAGTTTCAGGCGAGCCTGCGCATCAAGAAGAACCTTCAGACAGAAAGCCATATCCCTGGCCCCTCTGATTGGCTGGGCATGCACAGTTAAAATTTGTCATGACGGAATGCTCGAAGACAAAAATTCGCTTGGCGGGGCTCAAATGTGATTTACAGGGTTTTTATTACACGTGCTTCGTGACGTATTAAATATCTGGGGTCAGTTGTTCAAAATTAACGACATCGTTAGTTAACGAATTGTGAAACTTTGATCATTTGATATGGCAATTATGCTAATATTTTTGCTAAAGAAAATGTGAGTAGCTTTTGCGTATCACATTTTTTCAGCAAAAATAACAAAATTTTAGATATTGAACTTGCTAGAACACTTAACAATATGACCACTAACGATCTCGTTAAGCTAACGATGCTTTGAACAAATGGCCCCTTGGGGTCACTTGTTCTTATCTAATAATGGCGATAGTTAACATGTTGGTAAAACTCTTATTGTTTAATATGACAAAAATAAGCTACATGTAATATACTTGCTGAAAGAACGTATGTAGATTTTGAAAATGCAAAATCAACTCACATTTTTTTTCAGCAAAAATAGCAAAATTTTAGATATTGTACTTGCAAGAACACTTAACAATATGACCACTAGCGAGCTCGTGAACTTAACGATGCATTGGACAAATGGCCCCTGGGTGTTAGTTTTTCTAATCTAACAATGGCGTTAGTTAACACTACGTTAAAATTATGACAAATATGCTAATATTTTTTGCAGAAATAACGTGTGTAACTTTTTCAAATACAAAAGCTACTCACATTTTATCATCAAAAATAAAAGAGGGGTAGGTATTGATCTTTCAAGAAAAGTTTACGATTTGTACCAGTTACCATTACGAAAACACGCCTATACATTATAAACTTTACCGCCGAAAAAAACGAACATTTTAATAAGACGAAAAATTGTGATATTTTCCTTATTTCTGCTCAAAATATAGATTTTGGGTACTAGTTAGAACCGCCTCAACGAGGCGGTTCTAAACAGTATCCACAATCCTTATTTTGGAGCAGAAATAAGAAAAATAAGGTTTACCCCTGTAAACCCCAGTTTTATTATATAAAAGTGGGGTTCAAAGAGGTAAAAGTTCTATACTTTTAGGCGTGTTTTCGTGATGCGATCTCGTTATGAACAAGTGGCTCCTGAAATACTACATGTTCATCAATTCACAAAAGAGCAATCATAAAAAAAACATTATATGTCCCGAAATAACGTCTTACTCTCCACACCCCCACACCCTACCTCCTCCCCACCACACACAAACACACACATATACACACGCACATATTCACGCACACACACGCACAAAAGAACAAGAAGACGACTCTGTGAAATTACATTTCAACAAAATATTATTTTTGAGCAGAAAAAAAAACTAGTCTGAATATACATTATACGAGTACGTGCCCTAATAAGCCATAAACCGGGGAGTCCTAATAATAAATAATTATTACGAACTTGCTGATTCTTAACAAAACAAGGACTAACAAAACAAGGACTGAACATTTGCCAACAGTGAAGGCCCATATCAGACGTCGCGTTTTGCGGCGTCTGATATGGACCAGCGCTGTTGGCTAATGTTCAGTCCTTGTTTTTTTTTGTTTGTTTGTTTTTGTTTTTTTTGTCTAAAATTGGATAATTTGAAATGTCACTGACCTAGCTGTAATCACTTTTAGATACTCTTAGGAGGAAAAGAGTGATAAAAGGAAAGACTGGCGGTCGACTAGGTGGACTGACGGACGGCTAGGACAAACTTATTTTCCGCCCACGAATTTCTTCGACATCATCATAAAATCCCAAGCAGAATTGGATGCAAACGATGTAGATCCTGATTAAATTATTATTGATGGTAAGCAATATTCTGCAGATTATTTTTTTCTGAAAGAGTGGCAAAGTCAATAGATTTCTTTCTCAAATTGTCGGGTAAAAGTCCCACACAATTGGAGGCAACGTCTCCAAAATGACCTATACAGTGTTGACGGGACGTTAAACCTCAAATCCATTACGACAACAAACTCGTGCGACATAGTGCAGTTTTCACATCTCCAAATTGGCTACTATTCTGATGAAAGTCCGTGATATATTTCTTATTTATGCTGTAAACATATGTTGGGGGTGCTCGTTAGAACCGCCTCAGTGAGGTTGTTCTATCGAGTGCCTACAACCTTTGTCTTGGAGCAGAAATAAGAAAAATAATGTTTACCCCCGTAAACCCCAGTTTCTCTATATAAAGCGGGGTTTAGCGGCGTGTTCTTTTCACGGAATTGTTCATGTGATGAAACAAAAACTTTCTCAAATTATTTTAAACATTAAAAGAAAGTTGAATTGTTGTATTTGCTTATACATTACGATAGCAAAACACTGGTGAAACACATATTATGCAGATAAACGGAGAGGATTTTAACAAAGAAAACTTGTTCTTTTTTATGCTGTATAACATAGACTGTTGGCGCTCTTCAGAACAACCTCAATAGGGCAGCCATAGCGAGCACTCACAATCTTTATTTGAATCATATTAAATAACATAACACAGCAAATGTATCACCGGGCAATCATCTTTTATAGAAGGATCCAGTGTTTTGACATGTGACTCTGTTTACATTACACAGCGCATGCGTTAATTCCCCCCCCCCCCCGGCCCCCCACACGCCCGTAGAGTACCTTTTTATATGGCTGGCAAAACATGACCGTTGCCGTGTAGTGTCAGTCAACGAGAATTTCGAATATTTATCGTGTCCTTGAACTCCTTTCTTCTCCACAAAATTAACAGATCCTTGTCATTTTGTGTTTTTGAACTATTAAATGATATAGAACCAGTCTCTTCTGCTATTTTATCCTAAAAACATTATAAAACTACCCACCATCATACCACAAAGTTGTATCTAAGCCTGTCCAGGAACCGCGGTGCGATGCAGACCGTCCATGCTAATAAACCCTATTGGTTTCATTGGGCGACAGGGCTTGAGATGTCATTTCATCTCAATATCGGGTAAAAGTCCCACAAAATTTGAAGCAACGTCTCCAAAATGACCTTTACAGTGTTGACGGGGACGTTAAACCTCAAATCAAACAAACAAATACCACAAAGTTGTCGATGCGCTTTATTTAACGAACGGAAATAAGATTAAAGCATATGTATTTTCCATCAACAATACGAAAAAGAAGCAGTGGTTTGTGGCAAACAGTTTTGATAGAACGACGAGTTAACAACAGTAATTACAGAAAACAATTCGTGGTACATCAACGGTATTGAACGAGCTCACCAGATAAAATGAGGCTAATGACCTTTGACCTTGTGTGACGTAGACTTTGGATGTGTCTATACATTGTAAGCATGGAAAATGGCATCATTTAGCAAAGGGTGCAGTGAAATATTCCGCTATTATTAAGGCAATATCATACTGAAAATGTTTCCGTTTTTGTGTAAGAGATCACCTTTAGAACTATTCAAAACCAGTTTTGAACAGTCCGAATTGTGGTGTGATTAAAGGAATTTCGCTGTTTATTCATTAAGTGATCAGTCCATATTCAAGCTCACCCAGCTCAGTCCATACCCCCAGTTCAGATACGTAGGAAGTTGGCTGATATCTTCATCCGAGTAATCTCTTAGTCTGTCTGATCTCACGCGAATTCCAAGTTTTAAAAGAAGGTCGTTATATACTTCACCATTTAGAATAAGCTTTCTCGTTTCATGCGGTATCCGCAGTTGCCGCACATGCCATGGAGTCTGGCGTCTTTTACCGAGCCTACGTTTAACTTCAATTAGCGCGAGCTGTTTGAGAGGGCGGGGATTGCTGGTGACGTCATCAAAACGTTTATCAAGTCCTGGATACTCTCGTTTTAGATTAAACGGTAGATGCTGAAACTCGTCCCGTATCCTTATCTGTTTCATTTCACAGAGGGCATGGTTATACGCAATGGCGGCCGTCGGTTTGGTCCCGTTGGCATTATCTAGTAGAAAATAAAGAACGGTCCTTCCGTCCATTGTCACAATATCTGGATCGGCGTCATAAAATAATAACTTGTGCACCTTGGGATATTCCTCTGCTATAGCGGCGTTATGTAAGGCAGTATGACCACTGTTTGTCTGGGCGTTAACATCCGTCCCGTACTTCACAAGCAGGTCTATGGCATGTTTGGAACGGTAAATACTCATGCAAGTGTAATGTAGAGCTGTTAAACCGGCCCAATTCTTCGCGATGACATTAGCGCCTTTCTCTAGGAGAGCCAACATACTCCAGATATTAAAATGTTTTGTAGCAGGCAGCAATGCAGTATTTCCATCTCTGGTTCGTGCTTCAGTGTCGGCACCGTGTGATATCAAATATTCGGCTACCTCCGGGATATTTAATTCCAGACTTATGTGTAATGCTGTAACTTTGCATATTCCAAATTTCAGAGATAAATCTCCATATGCATTTATCAAAAGTTTGAAACATTCCATTGAATTTCGCTTTACAGCTTTATACTCATTTTCAAATAAAGCCTGAAGTTTGTCTTTTGGTAACGTCCTATTCTCTCTTTTAACTTTGTCGCCTAGCCCTTCATACTGTTTATCCCACGAGCGCAATAATACTTCTAAGGGACTCCGACCCTTCTCATCTAGACGATACAGGTCTATTCCGGTTTCTAGAAACTTCTTTATAAATTCAATCTTGTGATGAAAGCAAGCTTTATGCAATGGATTAAGAAGCAGATAAGCGAATTCCTGTTGATTCGGAGAGAGGCTATTTCTTGTGTCGTCTAAAAAGACCTGTAATGGCCCCACTCTGGCTATAATTTTGTCAAAAATGTCATGGTTGTCGTCTTCTATTGCAGTTTGCATGTGAATAAATTGTTTCAAGTTTGAGCAGATTTTACTGTTTTTGCACTCACCGAAGATACGACTGTCTACAGTACTGTCGAGACAACAAAGTTCAATTTTTGTGCAGCCTGCTCCCATTCGGAAACGTATTCTCTTACAACAAACATCCGTTCTTGTTCAGCGGCGACGTCGTTGCTATGGTGCGAATTGTTCGACGTCGCGCTACTTTATATTTTCATGGCGTTCAATATCTAGGCACAACGAACTCACCAGTTAAAATCATTACGAAAACACGCCTATGCCAATACATTGAAACCTTTATCGCCGAAAAATGAAATTTTAAGATGAAAAATTGTGATATTTTTTCTTATTTCTGCTCAAAATATAGATTGCGGGTACTCGTTAGAAACGCCTCATTGAGGCGGTTCTAACGAGTACCCACAACCAATGTCTTGGAGCAGAAATAAGTAAAATAATGTATACCCCTTGTAACGGGGCTAGTCCCCTTTTGACCTCTCCAGTATACCCAGACCGGGTTACGGCTCGTCTGATCAACTGAGCAGGGTCAGGCGACAGACCACTGACACCTCCCCCTGCCCGGTTGTGTGCACCCAGGCTCGATTTACCAGGAGAAAGACGCAATCTTGGGAAGCAGTAATGAAACCAGAAAAAGAGTTTCTATGTTTTTCCCTAGCAAATAAATCACAATTCAAACATTTTAGCAAGATGAAAAGCTAGCCTTATATACTGAGCATTGGAAGGACCAGTGGAACGGAGCACAGTCTGAGGGTCCCCCTGAGACCCCAAGACAACGAACCACCCCCTTAGTTACTTCTAATATCCCTTAAGAAAAGTGTGTGCCTAACATGAAAATACGTCCACCCTCCCTTTTTAGATCTTTGAGCCGAAATGAAGAGACTTAAGTTCGGAAGTGAGTGAGAAGCTCACATTGCTTCCGAAAAGAGAAAGGGCAAGAGACTTGAACGAGCACCTCGTATTGAGTCCAATGCAACATATAAATTGAATCACGCGCTTATAAAGGAAAGCCAACCAATCAGGTAATGGCTTACAAAAAGAGCTACGGACGATCCCATTCATACCCAATGAGCTTACTTCGTCAAGGTCGGTTACGTCAAAAATAATGGCGGACGAAGCAGCGGAAAACGACAGAAAAATGCAACACAAACGTTTGGAATAAATAACGTTCTAATTGGAGTTTCCGAGGTAGGGATAAAGTTCTTATATTACAAAAATATGGGCCGCTGCTAACAGCTAAGTGTGGGAGGTGAACTTCAATGGGAAGTTTCTGTAAAGTGATTTGAAATGGGCCAAAAAGGGCATCCCCGTTGCACCCTTAAACCCCAGTTCTACTATATAAAAGTGGGGTTCAAGGGGGTCAAAAACATATAGGCGTGTTTTCGTGATGTATTTTGAAATTTCAAATATTCAGTAAAACAAAAAATAAATAAACGGGAAAACAGATGTCCCTCTACCACTTACCCCTTTCAAAACAAGCTTAATTTAACACACAGCTGTGACCTTCAGAATAAGGTAAAAGTTACGACAATCTAATCATTTCTTCATCCTGACCAAATGTTGTATGCATGCAAATTTGATTACAATCCATCCAGTAGTTCATGATATATACTGCACACAATCTAAATTTGGCCTTAATTTGACCTATTTAGCACGGTTCTTCATCCTGTCCCAATGTTAAATCGATGCATATTTGATTAAAATCATGAGATATCTTGCACACAAGAAATTGTCACGCCGACGCATACGCTGACGCCGACGGGATCCGCACCAAAAACAATATGTACCCCCTCTCGGTTGGAGGACATAAATAAATAAAATTAATCTAGTACATCTGCTGAACGAAATAAGAAGAGCTTTTGTATTGCATTTTTAACCTATTTCCGACTTGAAACCTCTAAACGGGTACCGTGGCAAAGAGTGCAGGCCCAGATCAGACGCCGCAGAACGCGGCGTCCGATCAGGGCCTCCACTGTTTGTTAAAAGTTCAGCCATTTTCCTAATCAACTTTGAAGATAACACAACCTGACACCCCTAAATTTTGAAATGGACTCATGCTATATATACGAAGGGAGATTCCATTTGGTACTAAAAGTGTTAATATGGAATCATCCCATCGTTTTCAGAAACCGATTGTACTTGCGATATACAATATACAAGACTTCTGGCAGATCCTAGAGACATGTTACTATAGCAACAGCAAACGCTTGGAGCTTTATAGGACTTTTCTGCATCTGGTTTTCCGACAAGGACATGTTTCACCCTCATTACGAAAACACGCCTATATACGTACATTTAGGGGATAACTGTACTGAAAATTGTCATTTGGGGAGGTAAATCGGAGGTTTTACGGTCGGAAATTTTGTTTTACGGCGACGCGTTAGCGGAGCCGTAAAACGTAATTTGCGACCATAAAACCGACGATTTACCTCCCCAAATGACAATTTTCAATACAGTTATCCCCATTCTAATGCACTTATTCAGTTGTTAAGTTAAAAACTGTACTGTTTTGCACAAGGCGGCAAGCGCGGTGAGCTGCGTAAAACCAAATGACAACCAATGGAAAGCGACGTTACATGATGACGTCGGATTTCCGACAGTATATCGCAGAATATACTGTCGCAAATTTTTGACGTTATCCAATCAGACGTCGCGTTACATACGCAAGTGCATTAGAATATCAATTTTACCACCAAAAATTGAAACTTTTCCGATGAAAATTTTCGATAATTTTCTTATTTCTGCTCAAAACATAGATTGTGGA
Organism: Lucinisca nassula; assembly: GCA_963580285.1. Lineage (NCBI taxonomy): Eukaryota > Metazoa > Mollusca > Bivalvia > Lucinida > Lucinidae > Lucinisca > Lucinisca nassula. The sequence continues at coordinate 60,175,182 of OY757010.1, forward strand.
TACTTGTTAGAACCGCCTCGATGAGGCGGTTCTAACGGGTACCCACAATCTAAGTTTTTGAGCAGAAATAAGAAAAATAATATATACCCTTGCAAACTCCAGTTTTTCTATATAAAAGTGCATGGGGCTTAAGGGGGTTAAGTTTATAGGCGTGTTTTCGTGATGGAAGCAAATTTTAGGGCGTTAAGGTCTCTATCAGCACATGTCAAGGGTTTAGATCTGCGTAATTTTACAATGTACATGGCGTCGTTTTGATAAAATAAAAATATATCGTTAAGAAAGATATTTGAATATTAGGGGTCTCATGTGAAAAGCCTTTAGGGACTTCTTTGATAATATTTGAATTTCTTACAGGCTCCAAAATCTATGGCTACGGTTAGACTAACAATCATAGATTGGCTTACCTTAGGTTGTGGGTACCCGTTGAATCTAGCACAGTCAATCTATGTTTGGAGCAGAAATAAGAAGTATATTATAAATTTTCATCTGATATTTTGGGGATATGAAGGGATTCATGTCACACGGGTATGCTGTCATAATGGGAGATCTGACCGGACGAACTTGACCAGGAACTGGCTTCATCATTTAACGCACTGCATGCGGGAAACCCTTAAAAGGGTTCCTTGGCAAACAGTGCAGACCCAGATCAGACGCCGCAGAACGCGGCGTCTGATCAGGGTCTGCACTATTTGCTAACAGAAATAGAATTCAAAACGAAAAAATAGGCCTGACACCCTTATATGAAAAATGGACTTGTCCAATATATAGCAATGGAAGAGTCCACTAGTACACAATGGGTTAACGTCGTCGTTATTCAATTTAAAACGTCATGTCAAATACAAAAATAAAATAAATAAAAATAAAATAAAGAAAATCATTTGAGTATATATGGAACCCGGGAAGGGACAAGATTTTTTTAATATGCTGTGGGAACAAGATATTAAGTTGTGCGAACAATAAATTATCTTGTGCGCACAAGATAATATGTTGTGCGCACAAGCTATTATCTTGTTCGCACAACATATTATCTTGTTTGCACATCATAGATCTTGGGAAGTTGTGTGAACAAGATATTATCTTGTGCGACCGGCCCCGATAGCTCAGTTGGTAGAGTGTCCGCTCCGGGGAACGGGAGGTCTGGGGTTCGATCCCGGGCCGCGACATACCAAAGTCGTTAAAAATGGTACTAGCTGCTCCTCGCTTGGCACTCAGGTTTACGGGGAAGAGCTAGGACTGGTCAATCCAGTGTCAGGATAATGTGGCTGGGTGTGGTATCATGTAATGTGTCTGGGACATGATACTTCAGTGAGGCAGCGCTATAAACGTGAGCATTGAGCTCCCTGTCGCAACCAGACACCGTCGTGATATGACTGAAAAAATGTTGAAAGCGACGTTAAACCCGAATTCACACACACACACACACACACACACACACACACACACACACACACACACACACACACTAGAAGCCTCCGTGGTCGAGTGGTTACGCTACTCGCCTTGTAAACCAGGGGTCGCAGGATCGATCCCGGGCTTCTCCAGACTTTCGGATGAGTCTTTAAACCGAGGTCCCGTCTCCGTATGACCTTAGCTGTTGGTGGGACGTAAAACTAAAACTCACTCACTCACTCACTCACTCACTCACACACACACACACACACACACACACACACACACACACACACACACACATTATCTTGTGCGCACAACTTATAAAAAAATTCATGTCCCTTCCCGGGTTCCGTAAGTATACGTGCAATAACACGCACGCGACGGCCGTCCGTGACAACCTTATGTTTTCTAAATGTAATTATGTTAACCTTTTCGGCAATTAAATCCCATTTAAAATCTATATATGGTAAACAGAATCTTGCACAATTGGTCATGTCATATGATATTATGAAACTCGCCAGAGGCTCGTTTCGAAATGACCACCAGTGTGAGATCCTCTATGAGCTAGACAAAAATGAGTTCACAGTAGGCTCAGTGCACAGTTAGTTCACATTACGATAACACGGCCGTGCGACATAGTGCATTTTTTTCTTCACATTTCCAACATGGCTCCTTTTATGATGAAAATCTGTGATATTTTTCTTATGTATACTGCAGACATAGGTTGTGGGCGCTCGTTAGAACCGCCTCAATGAGGCGGTTCTATCGAGTACCTACAACCTGTGCCATGGAGCAGAAATAAGAACAATAATGTACATCCCCGTGAACCCCAGTTTTCTCTATATAAAGTGGGGTTTAGAGGATGTTCATTCCACGGACTTGTTCACGTGATGAGGTCAAATCGATCCGCATCTATCGCGTTCACAATACTACTAAGGAGCAACTTGGTCTCTATCAGCGATAACACAACTTGATTTAAACCAGCATGCGTGTTCCGGCTCATGCGTTCTTGGAGAAATATATTGGGCTGTATAGTTCTTCCGCGCAGAGCTGAACCCGATCGTACTTGGTTACATGTACTAGTAAAGCGGCTAGGTCCAAGTCTGCGCAGGAAAAGTCATTACGATAACACACCCGTGTGATATAGTTCATTTTTTCGTACCTCCAAAAAGGTACTTTTTCTGATGAAAATTTCTTATTTATACTCCAACCATAGGTTTTGGGTGCTCGTTAGAACCGCCTCATTGAGGCGGTTCTAACGAGTACCCACAACCTATGTCTTGGGGCAGAAATAAGGAAAATAATATTTACCCCCGTAAACCCAAGTTTTCTCTATATGAAGTGGGGTTTAGGGGGGGGGGGGGTCATTTCACGGACTTGTTCACGTGACGGTGATGCGAGTCGGACCGCTCTTTAAAGCCTTGGAGTTTCTCTCGACGGTAAGACTTGAGATGTCATTTCATCTCAATGCCCGGTACAAGTTCCACAAAATCGGAAGAATCGTCTCCAAAATGATCTAAACAGTGTTGACGAGGACGTAAAACTTCAACACAAACCCACGCATCAACTTGCCCCACCACAAGGTAGTCATGGTTTGAGCGTAATTTTTCCGGATCAAGGTCGTTGTGTAAACGAGGCTAAGGTCTGTTTTACGTGTAGTCATAATGGAAAAAGCAACAAATATTCAATACTATATACGAGCTATGGTCATAGACTTTAATTATATGAGTGATTTAAAGCTCTCAGCAGCAAAAACGGCATTTTTGCCAAAACCGACTTCAGCCTTAAGCCCCTCAGTTTCTGAAGAGATATGTATACTTTTGAATTTGGATGGGTCCATCTTTGTCAGAATATGTTTAAGTCAGTCATTAACAGAATGGCAAACAGTGTCAATCCTAATGAGACGGCTCAGAGCCGTCTCATTAGGATAGACACTGTTTGTATAGGGTCATGTGTCTATACCGGTCTACAGGGGTTGAAAGGGGTAGGTCAGAGGGATCAAAGCGTAATCCTAACAAAGTAATTTTCACCTTTTTATCCTTCTTTATAGGCTTAAGATTAAAATGCAATGAGAATGAGTCCACTTTCAAGGGAGATAAATATTAAAGAAATTCTCTCCCTTTTCTGAAGGCACTATATTCACAAATATGGTTCTTGAGCATCAAAACCTTTCCTACAGTTTGATTGATTGATTGATTGATTGATTGATTGATTGATTGATTGATTGATTGATTAATTAATTCATTGGTTGATTGATTGATTCATTGATTCATTCATTCATTCATTGACTGACTGGCTGGTTTAGTGATTGATTGATTGATTGATTGATTGATTGATTGATTGATTGATTGATTGATTGATTGATTTACACGTCAACCCATGTTAAGTCATTGTTGTCGTCTCTCATAGAAAGGGAGAAAAGAGATAGAAGATATACAGTAGAGGAGATGAAAGTGAGGGACAAGGAAGAGAGAGGAAAATACATGTAAATGGAAGTGTAGAAACAGAAGACATAAACAATATTCACCCTCTATTCGTACCTCCTGCAAGGACGGCAGGTCTTGCCCAACTGTAAGCCAATATACATTAGAACTTCGATAGCTCGAACACCGATGGCTCGTTTACCATGGATGAGTCGAACACATTCTTGAGTCCCTAGCGAAATCCTCTACAGAAGAAATAGTGGGGGATAATTAAGGGAACTTTGGTCTTTTATCTAGCAAATGTATGCTGTGTGTACTCATTAGAAGCGCCTCGATGAGGCGATTCTAATGAGTACACACAGCATTCATATTCATCATATAACACCGAAAAGGTGTCTAAAAGTATATCGTTATGCCTCCTCACAGTAACCCTCAGTGGCTCGAACTACCCCTGCCTCGAACAGATTTTCGAAGTCCCAAAGGTGTTTGAGCCATCGCAGTTCGGCTGTAAGTTGGACGCCTTAGTGACGCAAGATACGCAGCACCTTCGCTTCACCCAAACACCCCATCCTAAGGCTTTAAAAGGAACTTAAGAAACTGTTAAAGCATCCAGCACAAAGCAGCGAATGACAGTTACAGTGGAACTTTAATGACTCGAACACCTTTGGGACCTCGAACATCTGATCGAGACAGGGATAGTTCGAGCCACTGAGGTTACTGCCAGGAGGCTGACGAGATACTTTTAGACATCTTTTCGGTGTTCTATAATGAAAATGTATGCTGTGTGTACTCATTAGAATCGCCTCTATGAGGCGCTTCTAATGAGTACACACAGCATACATTTGCTAGATAAAAGACCAAAATCTCCTTAATTATCCCCCACTATTTCTTCTGTAGAGGATTTCGCTAGGGGGCTCAAGAACGGGTTCGACACATCCATGGTAAACGAGCCATCGGTGTTCGAACCATCGAAGTTCTACTGTACAAATATTTTATTGTAAGACGTTTCACAAGATATATCAAGGCTGATCTGATATCCTCTAGAAGAAGAAAAAAAATGAACAAAAATGTTTTGCTGAAACAGAACGATAACACATCCGTGCGACATCATCACAAAAAACACGCCCATATAATTTTGACCCCCCTTTAACCTCACTTTTATATAGTAAAACTGGGGTTTACAGGGGTGAACCTTATTTTTCTTATTTCTGCACTAAAGTATAGATTATGGGTACAATCTATATTTTGAGCAGAAATAAAAAAAATATCACAATTTTTTCATTTTAAAATTTTCTTATTTTTCGGCCGTAAAGTTTACAGTGCATTTGTATAGTCGTGTTTTCGAAATGTAGTGCAATTTTCACATCTCCAAAATGGCTGCGTTTCTGATGAAAACCCGTGATCTTTTTGTTATTTGTACTCCAAACATAGGTTGTCTGTGTTCGTTAGAACCGCCTCATTGAGGGGGTTCTAACGAGCACACACAACAGTTATCTTGGAGCAAAATTAAGCAAAATAATGTATACCGCTGTAAACCCCTGTTTTCCCCTTTATAATATGGGGTTTAGAGGGGTGTTCATTTCACGGGTTTGTTAACATAATGATTTGTTTAGAGCTAAAGAAGCGATTCATATCTCAGTGTGACAGGCCCTGCTCCATATTTATTTCCAAACGAGTGAGGCTTCTCTATTTGGGTGTTCATTTAACCTTAATAAATTTTGTTTTAATAATACTGCAGCAATTACAGTTTGAAAAATTATACACGTATCAATTTCTTTGACATCTTGTGAACAAGCAACAGGACGTATAGTTTGATTAAAAATGACCAGTTTGGATACTTAACGTATTGAGAGCATTGTCCTAAAAGATCTTTGCATCTTCAAATTATTTCAAAATTGCAATGTATCACGGTAGAAACATTGGACCAGTTCGCTCACAAAGTGTATTGAACTACTTCGTGAATTAAAGAAGTTCGAAATGAGTCTAAATATCGACCTTTCCGAAAATAAAAGACGCATGTGCTTAAATTATTGAACATCATAGTGCAAATCTAGCGTGTGACAGATACCTAAATACGAAAAGTGCACCTTGGATTTGTTTTCGATTTTCAAAATGAATTTTCATACATTTTGTTGCAGTGTTTTGTTCATATGTATAATCATTGTAATAGATAATATTGGTTGTGAAGAGTCTAAATCTTCATCTTGGGACAGTTCCTTTCTTAAAAGAAAAGCAACAATTTTGCAGCAAAATGATCGACATAGTGTGAAAAATAAAAACATAAATCGTCGCCATACCAGACATGAAAAACCTCTACATCTTTCCGTTCATCGCCAGAAACACCAATCAGGTTCCAAATCAAGGCGCAGCAGACGTCAAAATGAAAGTCATTTTGGAAGCGCCATCTACTTGAACGGAAGTGGCCAGTTACTGAAACTGAGGTTCATTACCAAACGAGGAAGAATTGTCTTACCCGATGAGACCTTTACAATACAGTTTTGGGCTAAACCAGAAGGAGGACAGGGTAGATACACTCCCATAATTGGTATGTAAATGAATATAATACTTCTGATTCTTTTATTACGATAACAACCCGTGCGACACTGTGCGTTTTTTCACTTCTCCATAATGGGTATTTTTCTGATGAAAATCCGTGATATAGTTCTTATTTATACTGCAAACATATGTTGTGGGTGCTCGTTAGAACCGCCTCATTGAGGCGGTTCTAACGAGTACCCACAACCTATGTTTTGGAGCAGAAATAAGAAAAATTATGTAGACCCCCGTAAACCCCAGTTTTCTTTTTATAAAGTGGGGTTTGGAGGAGTGTTCATTTCACGGACTTGTTCACTTGATGTCACCACGTTAACAAATCCTTGTTTAGAATCCTACATAATATATAAAGGAAAAGTGTTTACATTGTATGCATTGTTTTCTTTACGTTTGGTCAAATAGTCGTTAGAACCGCCTCATGGAAGCAATTCTAACGCGCAGACAGAATCTACATGTTTATGCTAGGTTCCCACTGTCGTGCGATCCGTTACGAAAGCCACGATTGGCCATTCGTAGCTGGTCGTGGAATATTCTCTGAAAGTTCAGGTTTGGATACGAGGTGATGAGAGTCGATACGTTCTGGTACGATTCGTTGCGCTCGGATGCAATCCAATCACGATTTGTCAATTTCAGGTATCACGATCAGCCACGGTCTGCTCTCACGTTCAGATACGATCAAATGCGTTCCGATAGGATTGTTGCGATCCAGTCTACGACTTGGTCTCGATCTGAAACGATCATCACGATCGAGTACCCCGAATTGGGACGATCTGATACGTGCAGATACGTTCTTATACGCTCGTCACGAGCCGATGCGCTCCGTTACGATAGCATACGACTGTCGTCTCGATGTTTTTCACGATCATGATCGAGGACGATCACGATTTGAGCTACGACTTGACCCCGACTGGTATATATACAGCCAGACTGACCATGGACTAAATTGTTTCTTGAATTTTTACAGCATAAACACTGTACCTCAACCATTGATGATGGTAGGAGTTGCGGATGATGACAATGTGGCAATTTCTCTGGCTGGAATGGTTCAGGCTTGCCTTTTCCATTCTTAGCTGCCATTACCCTTGGGTGGCATCTTTCAAAGGCTTTAACAATACAAGCAAAGGCCTGTATAAATCAGGGATTGCAGGATCGATCTCGGGCTTCTCCAGACATTCGGATGAGTCTATTAACCGAGGTTCCGTCTCCGTATGACCTTAGTTATTGGTGGGACGTAAAACTGAAATACACTCACTCACTCATGAGCAGATCGCTGAATGAGTCGCATTAACTCTTGAGAACTCGTAATAGATCGTGAACGTTCGTATAAAAACGTGGCCTACTCGTATCTAATCGCATTTACTCGTATCATCTCGTATCTGATCACGAGTCATTCGTGACAGGTCTTGAGCAATGGGGCCCGACAGAGCGTAACAAATCATGACAGATCTTGTGAGATCGCAACACATCTCAACAGAACGCGGTGATTGTTTTGTCCAAGACTGGCCCCGATCACCGGGATTTGGAAGCACGATTAGATGCGATCCGTCGCGCTTTGTTACGATGCAACACGATGTGATACGATGATCCCGATTTGAAATCGATCGTGTTGATCGTGGAAAAATTTTGAACCGTTCAAAAATTTTCTACGATTAACACGATTGCCACGACTGACCTCCAGATCTGATAAGATCCGATAGGATCACCACGATTAATCCACGATTAAGAACACGATTGCAATCGTGGCGCGAATCGTGATAGTGGGAACATAGCATTAGCAAAATAAGGATCGTTTGTTTGAATTGAGGTTGAACGTCACCGTCAAAACTATTGAGGTCATTCTGTAGACTTTGCCTCCACATTTCTCCAAAATGATGTAAAAACACGGAGGAGTGAACTCTCTTAGATACCGGTTTGACTGGATTGCACGGCCCGCTGATGTTGGTCGATAAGGCCAAATCTGGTTGTTGCACTGCCCGTCAATGTTTTGGTTATTGTACGGCCCGTCAGTGTTGGACCGGCTTGTGCCGACTTTTTATCGATTTGAAGAAACATCTAGTCATTGGCAGCTACGGAACCCGGGAAGGGACATACAATTCTTTTTTCAAGATGTTGTGCGAACAAGATATTAAGTTGTACGAACAAGATATTATCTTGTGTGCTCAAGATACTATGTTGTGCGCTAAAGATATTATCTTGTGCGGATAACATAATTTATCTTGTGCGGACAGCACAAGATATTATCTTGTTTGCACAGCATATATCTTGTGCGGACAACATAATGCGTCTGATTAAATTGTGGTAACATGATAATATGTTGTGCGAACAAGATATTAAGTTATGCGAACAAGATGTTATCTTGTGCGCACAAGATAGTATGTTGTCCGCAGAAGATATTAAGTGGTGCGCACAAGATATAATAAGATATGATGTTGTCTACACAAGATCTATATTGTGCAAACAAGATAATATGTTGTGCAAACAAGATAATATGTTGTGCGAACAAGATAATAAGTTTTGCGCACAAGATTTTATGTTGTTCACACAAGATAATATATTGTGCACACAAGATATTAGCTTGTTCGCACAACGTATTAATATAAAGTGCATGTCGCTTACAGGGTTCCGTAGGTAGGAGCAAAAAAAAAACCTGGTTAAGTACCACAGTTCGAAATGTGACTTTCGTTGGGTCGTCTTTTTGGCGTATCCTCGCAGAGATGCGAGAAAGATAACTATAGGAAATATGAGTAATTTTGCATTTGCAGATAAAAATGATGTTTTTATACCCAGGATCACTGTTTCAAGGCTTTTCACCAAAATAACGAACAGACAGACCACCCCCCCCCCCCCCAACACACATCCGTCCCGGAAAAGAGAGAAACCTAGCTTTTCTCTTTTTCAGCGAAATCATATGAAACACATATACGCTTAAAGTAGATGGAATGTAAATTCAGGAATTGTGAAAAAGACTTTATTTAATGTTTTAATGGCAAAACTAGGTGGTAAAATAAGCTGCACTATACCATGCCCATTATAAACTGAGGGCGTAACCTAGCGAAATAATGGGACTGCGCTTGCGGAATAAAAAGGCCCCGGTGAAGCGGTTCTAACCAATACACATAACCTATGTTTAGACCAATAATACAAATAACTCATACCCTTGTCAACCCCACTTTTCTCTATATTAAGTGACATTTACAACGTGTGTATTATAGCACAGGGGCTTATTAACATGGTGTTAAGTATTACACACGCCAAAAATTCTACTTTCTTCACGTTTCAGTCTTTTGTTAATCAATCGGCCCAAAGCTTCTAAATGATCCAGAAGCTCCACTTTTAACCGCTAAGCCGCGCGCTTTCGAACAAGATCCAGTGACAAGGCTGAACTCTTCTTATCATTGTGATTCCAGTGTGCATATAACTATTACACAACAGTTCGCTAAACATTACGAAAACACGCCTATACACAATTCATTGTAAATTTCATCGCCAGGAAAAGGAAAATTTTAAAATGTAAAAATGTGATATTTTTTCTTATTTCTGCCCAAATTATAGATTGTGGGTACACGTTAGAATCGCCTCATCGAGGCGGTTCTAACAAGTAACCACAATCTATACTTTAGAGCAGAAATAAGAAAAATAAGTTTTACCCCTGTAAACCTCAGTTTTACCATATAAAAGTGGGGTTCAAAGGGGTGAAAATGATATAGGTGTGTTTTTGTGATGAATGGCGTCTATCGTATCTCTAAAATAGCATTTTCAGAAGGAAATGTTTTATTTTGTTTCTTCTTTCTTGTCCAAACATAGATTGTGAGTGTTCGTTAGAACCGCCTCAATAAGGCGGTTCTAATGAGTACCCACAATCTATATTTTGAGGCAAAACTGAGGGAAATAATGAATACCCCGTAAACTTATTTTCTCTATATGAATTGGGGTTTAGAGGGGTCTTCATTTCACGGATCTGTTAACTTGGGGCCAGTTGTTCAAAGCCTCATTAGCTTAACGAGCTTGTTAGTGGTCATATTGTTAACTCTTCTGGCAAGTTCAGTATCTAAAATTTTGGTATTTTTACTGAAACAAATGTGGGCGGCTTTTGCATTTGCAAAAACTGCTCACATGTTTTCAGCCAAAATGTTAGTATATTTGCCACATTTAATGATCAAAGTTTTAGCAATTCTTTAACTAACGACGTCGTTAGTTTTGAACAACTGGCCCCTGATGTGTGCAAAAAGAGTCATCTGTAAAATCTGGACTTGGCTTATACTCGAATGGAAATAGATTTGTCCATGTTTTTTAACAATTTATTCGTAGCCCGTTTATACCCAGGTCCCCCCCCCCCCACACACACACACAAAGAGACACTAAAACATTGTATACCCCGATCAGAGGCTGCGGGACGCTTGGTCTTCAATGTTTGCTTGAAGTACAGACGAATCTGTATATACATGTAAGAGCAAATCAACCCACCAGAGCTATCAATACTTTGATTACATATAAACGTACTTGTACCCTGGTCCGTACTACGGAGCTCTGGAAGGGACATGCTATTTATTTTAATATGTTGTGCGAACAAGATAATATATTTTGCGCAAGTGCGAACAAGATAATATCTTATGCGCACAACTTAATATCTTTTGCGCACAAGAACTTATCTTGTGCGCACAACATTGATCTTGTGCGGACAACATAATATCTTGTGCGGACAGCATCCCAGGATCTATGTTGTGCAAACAAGATAATATGCTGTGCAAAAAAAGATAATATGTTGTGCGAACAAGATAATATGTTGTGCGAACAAGATAATATCTTGTGCGCACAAGATATTAAGTTGTGCGAACAAGATATTATCTTGTGCGCACAAGATGACATGTTGTCCGCATAAGATAAATTATGTTGTCCGCACAAGATAATATGTGTGCCCACAACATATTTTCTTGTGCGTACAACTTAGTATCTTGTTCGCACAGCATATTAAAAATTAAATTGAATGTCTCTACCCGTGTTCCGTATAAATACCAGTGCAAGTATCCTAAAATATTTGTAAACAAGTTATCGACATAATTTGAAGAGAGGGCACTGTAGGTTTAATTTGTCTTGCACGTAAACGTTTAAGCCCGATTCGTACATGTAGCGAAGTTTAACACCTTAAGAGCGATCAAAGTACAACTCGTATCTCTGGATTTTAATACTCGTATGCGCGTAATGCGAAGACTAAAATTATCTAGTGCATTCGCGCAGTCTGATCAGATTCCTCGCCGGGCGCTATAATATGGATGAACAATTTCTTAAAGCTTTCTCGTCACGTTAACATATTGGTGTAATGATTACCCGTGTAAATCACACTTGATATAGAGAGAAAGAGGATTTTTAATGACAGATTCTTTCTGTCATTCTTCGTCGTGCTGCATGTTTACAATTTTAACGTCCGAACTTCCGGCTTCCACTACTTTTGAAATATGACTCCGCGCAAATAGTCCGTTGTTTGTTGACTTTTCATGCTCGCTGTCTCAAAACTAATTTCTCATGACATTATTTCCGCATTTTGATTACATGTTTTGTTTCATTTGTAATCAAAATACAAAAATGATCTTTCTTAAATTACAAACAAAACGGGAAAAGTTAATTGAATATGCATAAGGAAAGTTCCCATTTTATACAGACGACCGCATAATGGGTCATTGGCGAATCTTGGAGGCGGCGTCTAACCACGGCCTTCACTGCGGGCTTCACTGTTGTCGAAAGTTAGCCCATTTTTTTCCTAAATTAATTCCTATATTTCTAGCTGACGCCCCTTAATTTTGAACCGGGATTTCGAAATGAAATCTTCGTCAGATAAGTGATAATATTACATTCAGTACAAAATGGGTTATGATTAATTATATTTGTATCAATACGCCATTAAAGTACCTTTGTATATTTTTAGAAAAGAAAAAAAAAAAAAAACAATATGTATAGAGCTACAATCAGTGCACATCATTTAAGTATCTAGACAAACTTTGAAAAATAAAGAAAATAGACCGTATAGTAAGCTGTATTTAACTTTTGTCTGGTCCTGACCCGCACACAACAGTTACAGGCCAGGTTAAGATTTTACCCCTTCAACCCACGAGTTTCTCCAGTTCACTCTTCAGTCACTGAATTTGTACGCGTCCATTCTACACATGTAAATTGGGTGTCTAGTCAGTAGTCGTCAATAGCATGTCAAACCATGTAGAACCGAATGCGGTGTATCATTATGAGCCATCTCACCAGGTTCTACACTGTTTGCATCTGTAGGTATCTGTACTTGGCTATAAAGGGCTGAAAGGGTACAGACTCATAACACTTACATGACCTAATTAAATGCGAAGTACGTGACGCTAGAAACTTCACCGTACGGTAGCAAGCCAGCAATAATAAACTCCAAACAGTTATCACTGTCCAATTCTGTTGTATAGGTCTAAATAACTGAATATGTAAGCACAATGTTGTGATAAATAATTAGTCACATGCCGCAAAACTTCAAACATCGCACAAAAAGTGTTTTCCTTTATTGTAGCGCACGACATAAGGCAGGTTCTTGACTAAGCCGCGAAACACATCTCAGTCAACAAGTGTAAGCTTTTACAAGAAAGTTGCGGCTATGTGTTGTCATAAAACTGGCAACTATCTCAGCAGGCACATGACGTAATTGTGACGTCACATCAACGTCGGTGCAACGTCATGACGTTGCATCGACGTTGATTTGACGTTGCCCTAGCGACGTGTGCCTGCTGGGTAGTCATTTGCATGTTGTTTTATTTATAATGTCCAAGTAAAGTGAAGATGAAATTGTTTAACAGACGATTCACCTCAGTTTTGTGAACCAAACTAAAAATCAGCACTCCAGCGCCATTGTCCTTATCACTTAAGAAAGTAAATCTGAATTGCACGACCCGCAGAAAAGCGACCGACTGAAGTCGGTTGCTTTTCTAAGAGTGCCCTTAAATCACCGTGTCATTCTGTCAGTCTGTCTGTCCGTCCGTAACCCGTTTGTGAAAATTGGTGATAGTGACTTAACCGCTTGGAATATTTAAACATTTTTTGTCATACTGACAGATATCAATGAGATCTAACCAACGAACTTGCGAAATATTACATTCCATTTAGTATAGCCTCGCCGAGGCGAAAAATGTGAAAATTTTCGAACTGCTTCTCCTCGGAAACCGTTGGGCCGATTGAAGTCAAATTTCATATGAAGCCTCTATGGGATAGGGGAAACCACAATTTGCTCATGGGGTCCAGGTCACATGACCAAAATGGCCGCCAAGCCATATATGGTCTGTCTGTCTGTCCGTCCGTAACCCGTTTGTGAAAATTGGTGATAGTGACTGAACCGCTTGGAATATTTAAACAATTTTTGGCATACTGATAGATATCAATGAGATCTAACCAATGAACTTGCGAAGTATTACATTCCATTTAGTATAGCCTCGCCGAGGCGAAAAATGTGAAAATTTTCGAACTGCTTCTCCTCGGAAACCGTTGGGCCGATTGAAGTCAAATTTCATATGGGGCCCGTATGGGATGGGGGAAACCACAATTTGCTCATGGGGTCCAGGTCACATGACCAAAATGGCCGCCAAGCCATATATGGTAAAAACCCTTCAAAAATATTCTTGTCCAGAACCACTGGGCAGATTTCCACGAAACTTGATAAATAGCATCTGGGACGTAGGCCCATCATAAATTACTAAAATGGTGACCCTGGGTTGACCTTGACCTTCTTTGTGCCTAGGTCAAACTTTGACACACATGCTTTTGTATTGGAAAAGTGAGAATGCATTTTATCCTGCAAACCATTCAGAATACAGTACTTAAGTATAAGATATATTTTTGCTCCTTACGATAAGGCACATTTATTGGGGGAGCCGTTTTAGGTCCAGGTCACATGACCAAAATGGCCGCCATACCCATATATGGTTACACTCATAAAGCTAAAAGCATCCGGCGGGTCGTGCACTTCAGTTGAAGCACTGGTTTTTCACAGAATCTGTCATTTCAGTGCCTTTTGGCGCTTTGATTTAATCCGTTAACTAGAACATGTACATGTACATGAAATAAACACCGTCGTAAAACACCACTTCAGAGATAAACATTATTTGTCTAATTTCTGCCCCAAGTCATGGGTTGTGGGCAGTCGTTAGAACTGCCTCAGTGAAGCGATTCTAACGAGCACGTACAACCAATGTTTTGAGTGTATCGCAAATTGTCATATAAAAATCAAAGCGCCAAAGGCACTGAAATGACAGCAACAATGAGAAATTTCACGAAACTCACAACATAGGTTTTTGGAGCGTAGCTGTTGCAGCGTAGCTCCAGTGAGATGAGAAGTGATTTCTGCACTACTTTCGGTGTTACTGCATATGACCCAATCACCAGTGAAAACATAGTACCCCTTGTTAACATAGTAGATTATTACGCCGTGCGGTATCTTCTTATAGACTGCTTCACAGACCACCTATTTCAAACGGAATAGATAAATATTTTAATAGATGAACTGTCTAATCTTTTTATAGTTCAGTTCATATAACCCAGTTTACAGCCCATTTGTACCATAAAAGCCCAAACCTGGCAACTTGCAAACAGGACAAACCCAGATCAGATACCACAGAACGCGGAGTCTCATTAGGACCTGCACTGCATACTTACAAAAAGGTTCAGCCATTTTTGCCAAATATTTCGTGGAAGCCACAACCTGACATCCCTGATTTTAAAATGAACTCATTCCATACTGATATAAGGTGTTGAGGATTCCATTCGTTTAATATGGGTTAAAAGTACGCAGTGTGGGTCGATAATGTATTACCATAATAAGACAGTTGGAATGAGTTTGGACAGGTGCTCGTCAAGGCTTATATTTAGAGCAGTTAATTTTGCAGTTTAGACACAGATGAGACGCCACTTATTCTAGCGTCTGATCTGGGTCTGCTATGTTTGTCCCTAAAAAGGCTGCTAGACATATACTCAGAGTATGGGTTATGTGTGTGTCGGGGGGAGGGGGGGGGGGGGCAACAATGTTACTTTTTTAAAGCGACCTGTCTGCGTCCTAGGCATGTGACCATAAATAAAGCAAATTATCAGCTCAGATGCAAGTTCGATACCTGCCGAGTTCGGCAACATTCTTTCCAGGAGATTGATCGTGAAACCTGTTCCACGGTGATTCTATCCCTTTCGCTGATTCAAGAAGGGCAGTTGTTGGTTTCCGGTATAAGACTGTGCACTGTGCTGTATTGACAATATCCAACCAAAGAAATTGCCTTAATGCCAGATCATTTCATAAATGGCCTCGTTGAGGCAATTTATTTATATATAATAATAATGTAGTAAAATGCCTAAACCTCTTCAAATATTCCTATGGATTGATTTTGACAATAACTAACCCGAGAAACTGTCGTATGCAAGATCACTTCATAAATGGCCTCACCGATGCAATATATATTTAGAAAAATGTTAACAGAGTATAATGTTCAAACCTCTCTGAATATTCCGATCGTTTTTGACATTCGGATTGATATTGACAATACCAAACCCATGAGGCTGTTTTATGCAAGATTACTTTATGAATGGCCTCGCCGAGGCAAAATTATATAAAATTGAATACGGAGTATAACATCTAAACCCGGCTTTTATCATTTTCGGCATACAGGTTGATATTGACAATACATAACCCGCAAAATTGCCTTATGCCAAATTACTTTACAAACGGCCTCGCCTAGGCAAACTGAAAAATTATTTCGAAGTGTAACTTCTAATCTACTTGGAATATTTTTGACAACTGTACGCATACAAATAGATAATGTACAGATCTAACCAACGAGATTCCTGAATGCCCAATTTCTTTATTTTAGCGTCGGCAAGGTAAAAAATTCACCCACTGACACGGTCGTATAACTTTCAAACCGACGGGCATATTTTTATAATGTTTTGCATGCAGATGTAAATTGACAAGATCAAGCATAGATATTGTCTAATGCCAGATAGCTTCATAAACAGCCTCACCGAGGCAATTTTTAAAGACTGATTACGGATGTATAACTTATAAACTGCTGGAAAAATTATGCTAATTTTTCGCATGAAGATAAACATCATCAAGACGTAACCAAGCAGAATGTCTAATGCAAGATAAATAACCTCCCCAAGGTAATTTTTCAAAAACTGATTACATAAAATAACTTTAAAGTCGCCAAACAATTTCGCAAGCCGCAGTTATTTCACGAACTATAGCTCAGCAGAAATCTTCAAGTAAATTGTAGAACTGCATGGTTGCTGTATTGCTCAAATACATTGATTGTGGGATAAAACTGCCTCGTCAAGGCGGTTCAATCAAGTCCCCGCAATCAATGTTTTGAGCAGAGATAAGAAAATTTCACAATTTTGTAACTTAAAATTTCCATTCTTTTTTTTTTTTTTTGCCGAAAAATTGACAATGTATTTGTACAGGCGTGTTTTCGTGATGGTTGTTGCGGGGTCTACACCTTAGCGTGAGTTAATTTCAATATATGTCTTGCTGCTTTAACACGACTTCTGGCCCAGAATAGTTTCATACAGCTATGTTCATTGGATCAATTTGAGCCTGAATTAAAATACCAATCAGACGCTAAATCAAATTATCAAAGCTACGCTCCATCAGCACTCTCAGTGCTTTGATTATAAAATGGTTTCAAATTTAAAACAACAATAACAGTGTCACGGGTAAGATTTGTAACGGGTTGGTTGTATCGAGTTGATGAATGAATTTAAGGTGGTTGTGGCCACATGATGAGTTGTTGATGTTGATACGACGTTAGAACTTCTCCCGCTTTCTCGAGGGGGTTCGGGGTTCAAGAAATGACAACTAAGTTGGGTGTTTCCATGTTTTTGAAGCTAGGAGAACCTTCTCCCTCTCGACCTCGTCATCTGAATAAATATTATATAAACATCCTTAGTAATAAGGAACAATATATAAATGGTGTCCGTCAGGTGGTCGTGAGACCTACCTTCGCCAGGGACAAAGAAAGACTGACTCCGAGGTCGAGAGATCGAAATGGCAAGATACGAATATTCATGAAATAATGACAATTATGATAATTTACAAATGTTCAACATGATAATGAAATAAAATAAACGCATACCTGAATTAATATTATATAAACATCCTTAGTAATAAGGAACAATATATACATGGTGTCCGTCAGGTGGTCGTGAGACCTACCTTCGCCAGGGACAAAGAAAGACTGACAAAGGCTGAGGTCAGAATGTGCGCATGCGGTGTTAATCAGTGAAGTGAAAAGCGCGCGAGACTTACATAAGGACACCGGAAATTGATATACGCTACTCAGGAATGCTTAATGCTTAATGAGAGATGAAATATATGAGTATATGATGTATGAAAAACAACTATGAATGGGGGAAATAACTGGAAACGACTAGAAAGTCCCAAGCGCAAGCGCTCCTCCAGTTTCCATAATTTCACTCTGTGACAACAGCAACAGCAATAAGAACAACAGCAACTACAAAACTTCGGATATGAAATGTTTTAGATGTTTACATGTATATAGTACATCCACTTTGAAGTGTCATTTTATGTTTCGAAGAGTCATTCAGTTCCCGCGAAATGAACACCCAGTAAAAACCACCTTATATAGAGAAAATGGGGTTTACAGGTATATACATTATTTTCCTTATTCTGGATCGAATACATAGATAAATGGTGCTCGTTAGAACCAACCCAACGAAGCGGTTCCAACAAACACAAAACATCTATGTTTGATGCAGAAATGTGGAAAATATCAACTCGTTTTTATGACAGAATGTCTGTATTGAAGCCATGAAAAAATTCCATTTCGAAAACACGACTATACATTGTAATTTAACCGCCGAAAAAAACGATACTATTCAAATGAAAAAATGTGATATTTTTCTTATTTCTGCTCTAAAACAAATATTGTGGATACTCGTTAGAACCGCCTTTCTTATTTCTGCTTTAAAACATAGATTGCTCTAAAACATAGATTGTGGATACACATTAGAACCGCCTCAATGAGCCGGTTCTAACGAGTGGATTAGAACCGCCTCAATGAGGCGATTCTAACGAGTGGATTGTGGAACGATTATCCACAATCTATGTTTTAGGGCGGAAATAAGAAAATAAGGTGTACTCATGTAAACCCCAGTTTTACATACAAGTGGAGTTCAAGAGGTCAAAATAATGTAGGTGTATTTTCGTGACGTGGTTGTGTTAGCATAATGTACGTTTATAAAATCCGACCAAAGCTGGCAGTCTTCAAAACAAATATGTAAAAAGAAAACGTATAATTTTTGCAGGTTACGGCGAATGGAAATCGTAATTGCAGTTTCGGTAATGTGCTAATAAGTGTATAGCTATTTTTTTTGTTTTGTTGTTGTTTGTTTTCCAGATATTTAATATGCCTACATCACATGAGACAATCCAAATTGTCTCAGTTGCTTGCTTGGCAGGAAATAAAGTTGTATTGCGGTACTTCCATGCTCCGTCTTATCGAACACGCTACATGTATGAGCAAACTTCAATCGAGTCGACTGTGTCGCCTATTCTATTAATAACTAACAATAAAAACCTAACTTCTTGCATAAATACCTATGCGCATGGCTGTTTGAAGCCATTGTCAAATGAATCAAAAGCCGTGCTCAAACAGTAAAAACCATGTTCAAATCATGAAATTCGCGTGCTGTTTGAACATAGATTTTGAGCTTTTGATATCACAAGACGGGCCTTGCTTTGTTACCTTACGTTGAGCGACGTTACATTATCGCCCTGAACGTAGCGTTTGAGGGTTCTATGATGAAGTCAGATGGTTACTGCGTAACAACGTCATTGTAAACAACATTCTGAACTGGTCGCCATGTTGGTTCGCCGGTCGCATTTGAAGAGTTTATTTGGAGTTTATTTGGAGCTTTTGGGCGTTTTCGTCATCACTTGCTGTCGGAATCGTAAATTATGCAAGAACAACGATCATCCATGGTTATTTCATTGCATTAACATTTGCAAGATCCCTCGGAAGATATTTGAACATTCGGCCTAGCGGCCTCATGTTCAAACAGCTTCCTCGGGATCCGGCATATGTTAATGCATGAAAAACCATGTTGATCCCTATATTATGCCATAGGTTAATATCGCGAACATTACGATAAAACACCTATACAAATACATTATAAACTTTGCCGCCGAAAAAAAACGAAAATTTTAAGATGAAAAATTGTGATAATTTTCCTATTTCTGCTCAAAATATTGATTATTGCTACTCGTTAGAACCGTCTCATCGAGGCGATTCTAACGAGTATCCTAAATTTATATTTTAGAGCAGAAATAAGAAAAATAAGGTTTACCTCTGTAAACTCCAGTTTTACTATATAAAAGTGGGGTTCAAGGGGGTCAAAATTATATAGGCGTGTTTTCGTGATGAATGCACCTGTGTAAACATTGCTACGTTTTGGGGCCATTGTTATCAGTAAGTGTCCCTAAGTGAAGAGTATATTGAAATAATTATATAACTATAACCAGCCTAATCACTGCCAAGAAATCCTTGAGAAAATATTGCTGCATATACAAAACAGTTTCGAAAGCTTAAAAAAACTGTCAAAGCAGTTTCGAAAGCTCCACAAAACTGTCAATGAAACAAAATATTATAAATTGTACTTTCTATCAATTTATTTCATTACTTCACATGTCCTTCTGTTTACTTTCCATCAGATATAAATTTCACGCTTTCTTTACAAATTATACGAATGAACCTGTGGACCTTAACTGGATGCGTGTGTTCTATTAAGATTAGAGCTTTAGGGTGAGGGAACCAGTCAAATCTGACCCGAGTGTTAAGCCCGTGAATGCCGATGTAACGGAACAGCTCACCGACAAGACAGCTCTCCGACACGCTTATAAGAGACAATTCACAGACACATTTGAAGACAGTTCACCGACACATTACGGTTCACCGACAAACTTAGTAAATTTAAAAAAAAAGGCTTGATATATACGTGTAGATGAAATATACATGTCTAGTCAAAACAGTTACGTTATATGTTTAAATGACTAATGTTTTGCTGATTACATGACCACTGGTGTTCACCGATGCATTTTCTATAAAAGGTGTATAATTCAGAGGCAGACAGAACCTAAAGCTGTGAAAACTGTCAGTGTACCAAACCTACTTTCGATCTTAATCATCGTGACCCTCATAGTTTCAAAGCCCTCAATGGAATCGATGATTCCAAAGGACTTAAATAAAACCTACACAATGATGAAGAGCATGGAAATATTTTACGGGGGCCAAACCGTCCCTTAACACCGGCTGCTGTTTATTTGTGCTATAAAGATTTAGCCTTTGGATGCAAGAATTCGCAATAGAACAGAATACTTCAGAGCGTACAGATATCCCGTTTCAGCAAATTAGTCCCATTCAGTGACCCTCAACTATATTCAAGATACTCAGATTCAATGCAAACGCACCACTAGTACTATACCTCAAATTTTAATTGATTCACAATATTTCCAGCATTTGATCACGTTTAATGAATTATCACTAACTTGCCCACTGACTCACTACTGAACTACAACATTTCACTGGATGCAAAGATACGAAAAACTCGGTTAAGTCCACACACCCGAAAAATCAAAGTCACATATCATAATACCGGGTATGTCCACCATTAGCATCAAGTGTTGCTTGGCATCGACACCTCATGCTTCGAATTAAACGCTGTATCGGGTCTTGTTTGATGTTGTCCCACTCTTCCTGTAGCGCCATGGCAAGCTGCTGACGGTTGATTGGCGGATGACGGATGACGTCGGCTGTACACACGTTTTCCGAGCTGGTCCCGAAGGTGCTCTGTTGGGTTTAAATCCGCCGAAAACGTAGGTCAGGCAAGAACTTGCACAACATTTTCATTGAAAAAGTCCATGGTTAGCCTCTCAGAATGAGCACGTGCATTATCCTGTTGGAAAAGCGTAACGTCACCATTACTGCGTGAAAACGGTACGACCATAGGCTTTAAGATTTCATCGATGTACCGACGGGCCGTCAAATTGCCATCAACAACGATGAGTTGGGTTTTGTGGCGCCATGAGATCCCTTTCCACATAATTACGCTACCGCCACCCGAACGTGACACCTGTTTAACACAACAGTCTTGAAATCGCCCCATCCACTTCGACGCCATACTTTGAGCCACTTATCAAACATTTCAACACAAAAACGGGACTCGTCCGTGAAGAGTACTCCACGCCAGCGCTGTTGTGACCATCGGATACGCTGCCGATATCGACTGATTCGACATTCCGCCGTCAAAACGCTCCCCCCAACCCTAAAAATACCGCGTTCCTGGAGACGCCGCTGTACAGTTAAGGCACATACGCGTAGGTAATGGGTTCCCATTGTCTCCTGGGCAGTTTCCACAAACGTCCAGAATCGGTCGCGTAAATGACTCACAACAATGTACCGGTCCTGCTGACGTGTAGTAACTCGTTCACGTCCAGGGCGTTGTCTATCGTCCACAGACCCCGGAGCGTTGTGCCTTTCAACCAATCGAGGAATCATAGTGTGCGTATAACCCATATGCTCTTCAACTTGGTGGTATGAAAGCCCACCTTCAACCATACCGAGGGCACGATGACGATCGACGTTACTTAGACGTCCCATTGGCTTGTTCTTATGAAATGTTTTGATGCCTTTTTACGTAAAGAATCCGGACCTTATAATGACAGTAAAGAAAGTGCCAAAAATATCGTGATTACGAAAATTTTGCAAATTTTGCATTTTGCACGTGCACATGCACATCATAAAAATTACGCAGTATTCGTGTCAAACTAACTCATGCTTCGGTGACAACTTATCAGTTTAAAAAGTCAGTCATTTTTACCTTAAACTAAAGTAATCAAAATTCTAAAAGTGGTGCGTTTTCATTGAATCTGATTATATATTTTTAAGCCTGATTTAAACTGCCAACCAGATGCAAAATCTTACAGGCGCTATCCAAAGTTCACAAACAATTGCACCGGCAGTGCCCTCAGTGCTTTGATTTATCAAGCATTCAACCATATTTTTCAGAATCTACATACAATTTGGGCGGTGATTACTGATTAGGCCGTGTTATAGTAGTCGCAGATAAGATTGACTAGGCGGAGCTATTCAGATGTTGTCAATATATATCAAATTCACTGAGTCCACCAGAAGATTCGGTAGAGTGCCTTTCGCTCGCTTTCTACAAACGGACGACCACAGCTATGCTTGTTTTACAGCTGAATTCACACAATCGGGTGCCTTGGTTTACCTTTGTGTTAATGGAATATTCCTAAGGCAGGTACAAACGATAGCTCCGCCTAGTCAATCTTATCTGCGACTACTATATTGATGCTCTAAAAGGCAATGGTCGCTGTTTATATGTTGGCATTATTTACAAACAAACTGGACTATTGACTTCAATATTCACCCATTGCATAGTCTCGTGACAAATGAACATAAATTAAGGTAGCTTTTGTCCATCACTGACCGGCAAGATAAATGGAAGAATTATGCTGACATTCAAAATCGTAACCGGATTAATATAGACGTTACAATTTATGACTTTTAAAAGATATCTTTAAATGCAGTTTAGTAATCCTATTCAATATCGGTTTAATCACTGGAAGAGTACAAGATACATAAACACGCATATTTAAAATAAATAACTGCATATACAAGGGAGATTACTCATTCAGTAACTGAACCAGCACGTCATGAGAAAAAATAATTAATCTCAAAGCCGATAAGCAAAGGCTCAAACATGCCTATATAATGCTGACACCTTTGAACCCCACTTTTATTTAGTAAAACTGGGGTTTGCAGGGATAAACCTTATTTTTCTTCTTTTTTTTTTTTTTTTTTTTTTGCTCTAAAAATAGATTATGGGCACTCGTTAGAACCGCCTCGAGGCGGTTCTTACGTGTACCAACAATCTATATTTTGGGCAAAAATAAGAAAAATATCACAATTTTTTATCTTAAAATTTTCCCTTTTCTGGCGATAGAAGTTACAATGTATTTGTTTGGGAGGCAGGGCTTGAGCTGTCATGTCATCTCATTGTCGGGTAAAAGTCCCACAAAATTGGAAGCAACATCTCCAAAATGACCTTTGCAGTGTTGACGGGGACGTAAAACTTCAAATCAAACAAACACACAATGTATTTGTATATGCGTTGTTTCGTAATGTACAGTCTCGCCAGAGCCTTTGTTCCTCGCAGGCAAGTTAAAGAGCTTGATACGTATCTGTGTGTAAGTTTGACGTCGCTACACGAAAAGTGACGTCAAAACGCCACAGAATTGTCAGCAAAACATGGCAGACCTAGACAATCGAAATCACTGTATTATGAAAAAAGAAACTGGCCTTAGTAATGAAAGGTTTGCAAGAAATGGGTGTGAGGGATTGATAGAAACATCCGTTCCGAGGGTCGCTGTCCGGCATCACGAGGCTTTTTTTATAATGCAGTCACTTCGATTGTCGACGGCTGCCATATTTTGATGTCAATAATGTGACGTTTTTTGCGTCATTTTTCGTGTAGTTGCATCAAACGACGCGGCGGTGTACATGACGTCCTATTCAACCAGTGCACATCAAACACGTGAAATTTCATTGAGGCGGTTTTAAAGAGTAAACACAACACAACCTATGTTTGAAGTATAATTAAGAAACAAATGTCAGGGATTTTCATAAGAAAACTAATCAGTTTGGGAGATATGAACGCATCACGAAAACACGCCTATATAATTTTGACCCCCTCGAACCCCACTTTTATATAGTAAAACTGGGGTTTACAGGGTTAAACCTTATTTTTCTATTTCTGCTCTAAAATATAGATTGTGGTTGCGGTTCTAACGAAGGCCCACAATCTATATTTTGAGCAGAAATAAGAAAAATATCACAATTTTTCATCCTAAAATTTTCATTTTCTCGGCGATAAAGGTGGCAATGTATTTGTATAGGCGTGTTTACGTAATGGAATACACTATGCCACACGGGTGTGTTATCGTCATGACATGCGTATCCAGCCATTACGAAAACACGCATTTTCAAATACATTGTTAATTTTACCGCCGAAAAAAACCGAGATTTTCAGATGAAAAATTTGATATTTTTGTTATTTCTGCTCAAAATATAGATTGTAGGTACCCGTTAGAACCGCCTCATCGAGGCGGTTCTAACGAGTACCCACAATATATATTTTAGAGCAGAAATAACAAAAATAAGGTTTACCCCTATATACCCAAGTTTTACTATATAAAAGTGGGGTTCCAGGGGGTCAAATTTATATAGGCGTGTTTTCGTGATGACTGTTGAATCGAACACAAATGTCCACATGAATTCGACAGACACAGGGTTTAATCGCCTCCCCACACGACCAAACTGTTGAATTCGACAAACATCATCGTTAAAAAGTTCATGTAATAATAATATACTCCAATAAAATCGATGTTATATTATTTATGCTTACAAACATAGATTTTGGTTAGTTAATGACTACCTAAAACAGGCGGTTCAAACGAGTACTAACACTATGATTTTTGTTAAAACAGCGTGTGGACACTTTTGTGAAGCGCTTGAAACAAAATCATACGAGTATTAAGGCTGTTTTAACGACTATTCACAATAGTCTATGTTTGCAGTTTGTAAGAGGGCCATGGAAAGGCCTGACTAGGTGATACATGCACGTGTACATGTAGATACATGTAGATTCTCAGTCTGTAAGCTCATTATCCCCTTAGTTTTGCTTGATTGTTTTGTTTGATTTGATCTTTGTTTAACGTCCCCGTCAAAACGGTATATGTCATTTTGAACACATTGCTTCAAATTTGGGGACTTTTACCCGACATTGACGATATCTCAAGCCCTGTCACCCAATGAAACCAATATGGTTTATCAGCATGGACGGTCCGACTCGCACCGCTTTGCCTGGGCAGGCTTAGATCCTCTAAGCGGTTTATCAGTACTCGTGTGCGGTCGGATTTCATCTCTTCGTGGAAGCATCATGCAGCCCATCTATTTCTTCGAGCTCCGATGGGCGGGGACGCCCCTTATTTTGGCATGTTGCGTATCTTGTACAAGGTATATTTTATTAGTTTGTCTTCCTCATCTGAAACAGTGTTTGTGGGGTAGGGTGGGCGTGGGGGATAATTGTTAGAACTGCGCCATTGAGGTGGATCTGTAATTATCTCCTCTAGATGATATATTTGCAGCACCAAAATAACAGCGACATCATCTCATAATTAAATAGAGGTAAACCCGCCCAGCTTTTTCAAATGATAGGAAATATTCCCACAAAGCCGATTTTGAGGAAAACTTTCCCGTACCTTAAACACATTTACATTTCACCCAACCATTTTCATATGTAATTCATTCATTCAAATTCGCGAACTGAATGGATAACAGTGTAAATCCTGATTTCTTTAGAAGCCATCTGATCTGGATCTACACTGTTTGCAAAGATAGGGGTTGTTTGTTTAGCGGGATACATGTGGGTGTTAATTTTCTTTCTTTAGATTTACTTGATGACTGCAAGAAGAACAATCCAAACAGCAGATGGACTGTTGGTATCCATACAGATAAACATGAACGACGTAATGCTAAATTCATGTTCACCTTACTCACGGAGGAATCCGCACAAACCTCGATTCTTTCCGCCCACAAACGGTATGATCCTAATATATGGACAAACATTGCCGCCTCCTTTGATGGAAAAACGATGGAACTTTACATAAATGGCGCAAAAATTTCAAACGGCCATGAACAGAAAGGCAGAATATATAGCCAGTCTATTGCAAAGTGTAAAGTTCTTATAATCGGTGGTGACGCATTTGATAGTTCATTTTATCGAGGTAACATTGACGAAGTTCGCCTATGGAACAGAGCTCTTGAGCATGAAGAAGTGGTCCAAAGTATGCATAGCAAAGTTCGAGACATGGACACTGACTCCTCTACGCTTATTATGGAACAATTTGACGATCTAAGTCAATGGAGAATCGCTTCTGGATCAAACCCAGATATTGTTGAATCAGATATTCCCCTAGTCACACATAACATTCGCCTTGAGGCACCAGCGTGTGGACAAACAGTATGTGATGACCCAGAGACTGTGATGAGTTATCTGAACAATCCCGAACTTCAAAGCAAGAAGACTGTTCGTTATCGAGTCGTTAATCTTTTGAAAGATGATGGTTCCGACCCGCTTGTATCGACAAAACAACTACAGACTCAAAACAGCGCCTTGAATGAAGCCTTCATGCCTTACAATATTGAATTTCTACCTGACATTTTTAACATTAAGAATTCCAGTTTACGCCAGCGTTTAATCATGTTTGATTGTTTTCCTCATATGATAGGAGACGGTCATTGTGACCCAGAATGTGGTCATTCTTCAACCGGAAATGACGCAGGGGACTGTGATATAGTCCGCTCTGAATGTTTTCTAGAATTATTAGGAAACGCCAAATGTGATTCGGAATGTAACAAAGTGTATTACGGGTACGACAGCGGCGACTGTTGCTTGTCAGGGCCGGATACGCATCCACAGTGTGTAGATCCAAACAGTCAGTTACGGTATGTATGCAGAAGATCTTACATTCGTGGTCATTTCATATGGAATTTAGGAAACAGGCCTTCAGCGAGTTTCATAAATGTCATATGAAATGACCATAATTTATGAAACTGGCATTCGGCGAGTTTCATAAATTTCATATGCATTAATCGCGAGTGTAAGATTCTCATCATCATAGCAATTTTAAATCGGAGTTTACAATACGAAATCATGCCTATATAATTCTGACCCCCTTGAACCTCACTTTTATATAGTAAAACTGGGATTTACAGGGGTATACAAAATTATTCCTATTTCTGCTCAAAACATAGATTGTTGGTGCTCGTTTGAACCACCTTGCCGATGCGTTTCTATCGAGTTCCCACAATCTATGTTTTGAGCAGAAATAAGAAAAATATGACTTTTTCAGCAGAACATTTTCATTGTTTGATGTTCAATTTATATAAACAGGTGTGTTTTCGTAATGATTGCCAAAACTGTTGGTGTATTTTACGTATCAAATGAACAAAGATTTAACGATACTTTAATTAACAACATGGTTTTATTCAGTTTAAGCTTTCCATCATGGAAAATATACATGTATAATATGAGCCCCGCCAAGCGAATTTGTGTCTTTGAGCATTCCGTCATGACAAATTTTAACTGCGCATGCCCAGCCATTCAGAGGGGCCAGGGATATGGCTTTCTGTCTGAAGGTTCTTCTTGTTTCACTGCTTGTATGAGCGAGCAGCGAAGGTTCTGGCGAGACTGCGCGGATGCGCAGGCTCGCCTGAACCTTCGCTGCTTGCATAGGCGATAAGTACCAAAATCGCTTGACGGGGCCCATATAATAAATAGAAGGGGTCCAGAGTAATAGATCTGCTAGTATTGTAACTAACGAGTACTGCTTTGAAACTGGAGTATAAATAGGAAAATCAAGATGGGAGTCTCACACGAAATAGGAGAAGAGACAGTATGTTTACATTGTTGTACAAAGATCTAAAGGGTACTACCAGCATTCCAAAAGATGACCTTGTTCCCCCATCCAGGCGCTATAGAAATCATTACTCATTGGCATTTCACTCCCCTATTACAAGATCTGTCATTTACATATGATAATTCTTCCCTCGGACCATTAGCGATTGGAATCCCTTCTCGATTCGTTCATTCCCTGAGCTGAAGGCGCAGAGCATACAGAGTAGCAAGGTTTACCTCTTTAGCGAGAGCTAGGGACTACATTTAACTTCCCAATATCACAGGTCCTGGCGAATGAAGTCACTGGTAACAATTCTAGTTCTGATGAGGTACGTTGCTGAAAGATGCAGTGGATGAAATACAGTCAACGAGGGTCCTCTGTATAACCTTAATTAAAATCTAGTTGCAAATTTGATCACCCCTAAAGTGTGAGAATATAAGAATCTGATATGGGGTTCTGTTGTAGATGAGCGTTTCCAACCCGAGGGATGACCGTGCTGAGCGGAACCGAGGCTACGCCGAGGTTCCGCTCAGCACGATCATCCCGAGTGTTGGAAACGCCCATCTACAACAGAACCCCATATTGGATTCTTTTTCTTGCACAACACCTCCGGTTAGTTTTGACAGCTCGCACATGTATATTGTTTACAAAATAAAAGTAGTGCGGAAGTAGTTCCGGCAGTTGAATAGAATTGAAGCGCATTTATGTTAGTTGCCTTGGTCGGAACACCAGGGTCAGAACATAAATTTCTATCCCAGGGTAAAATCACGGATTTCCTTGTCTGGTGTGCAAGAAATGTTTCTTTATCTTTTCTGACTGCAAAGACTTATGTCGCTTGTCAAACAGCGTAGACCCTGATCAGCAGTAAAACCTTTGTTCTTTGTTTTTCATCCAGGCTTACATGGGAGTCTAACTAATGGTCTTCTTTTGCTCCCGCTGTAACGTAAAAAAAGTGGACCATGAAAAAATGAGACATTTCCGCCACTGCGCATGCGCAACACATTTGCTCCGCCTACCTTAGATACGTTTTATCGGATTGCTATTTGCTTAATTATCGTGTAGTCTGGCAGTTACCTCCCCTCATTCGCCCTGTTAGCGAGCTTTAAGGTGAGTTCTCCTTGTAACAGCGTTTGCAGATGGAACAGACACCACCACCAAGTCACTTTCAGTTTTAAAGTCTGTAACAATGTATGACTTCTTAAAATTCTCACATCAGTTTCTTTTGTATTCTTTTGCAGCATGTATTAGAAGAAGCATCATGTGTCAGGGACATGATACTTAAGTGAGGCAGCACTATAAAAGTGAGCATTGAGCTCCCTGTCACAACCAGACACCGTCGCGATATGACTGAAAAATTGTTGAAAGCGACGTTAAACCCGAATTCACACTGACACACACACACACACACACACACACACACACACACACACACACACACACACACACACACACACACACACACACACACACACACACACACACACACACACACACACATTAGAATAAAGCTATGCTGTGTCTGCACACTAGAACCGCCTCAGAGGCGTTTCTAATGAGTACACAGAACATATGTTTTCAGGATAAAATGAGAAAATTGACCCAAAGATGTCTATAGCCGCACGCACGCCTTCTTAACCTTCTGTACAACTGTACAACGACCCATCTTTATTCTCACATTACGATTTCACACCCGTGCAATTTCTTTTTTCCGTGCAAATCTGTGATATTTGTCTTATTTTTACTCCTAAAATAGGTTGCGGGTGCTCGTACGAGTACCCATGACCTATGTCTTAGAACAGAAAAAAGCAAAATAACTTATACCCCTGTAAACCCCAGTTTTCTCTAAATAAAGTGAGGTTTAGAGGGTTTTAATTTCACGGACTTTTAACATGAAGAAAGGTGGTAGAGATATTGTGTTGCCAAGATTATATTCTCAAGGATGATAACTAAAATACCATGACACCCGGAGTTATGGTTCTTGCTCATAACACGTCTTTTTCCCTCATGTTTTCTTTGTTTGAATTAATGTTTTACGTCCCCATCAACACTAATTAGGTTATTTTTGAGAGGTGGCTTCAGTTTTGTGGGACTTTTACCCAACATTGATATGAAATGACATCTCAAGCCCTGCCGCCTGAACAAGCCAGGAGGGTTTATATATAGGTGACGTTCCGATTTACAACACTTCGCGTAGTCAGGCTTAGAGCCCTCTTAGCGGTTTACCAGTAGTCCTGTGCAGTCTGTTTCAGCTATGCGTGCAAGCAAGATGAACCCAATCTATTTCACCAAGCCCCGATGGGCGGGGCGTAAATCTTCACCTCGTGTTGGTTGGTTGATTTGAGGTTTAACGTCCCCGTCAACACTGTAAAGGTCATTTCGGAGACGTTGCTTCCAATTTTGTTGGACTTTTACCCAACACTAAGATGAAATGACATCTCTAGCTATGTCGCCCAATGAAACCACAAGGGTTTATTAGCATGGACGGTCCGCCTTGCACCGCGGTTCCTGGACAGGCTTAGATCCCCTAAGCGGTTTACCAGTACTAGTGTGCGGGCCGGATTGCGCTCTGCGTGGAAGCATCGTGACTAAAAAGTGAAGCACCCGATCAAACTTAGCTTACGACGTTAAAGCGGCGTCTGACATGGGTCTGTGCCATTTGCCTTAGTCCTAAAGTAGAAGGCTAACGCTGGTTAAGCAATGCCTGATCTCGGTCTGCATTGTTTGCCTAAGCCTTGAAATGGTTATACTACTCGCCTCATTGACCAGGGTTAGTTGGCTCCATCTCGGGCTTCTCCAGACTTGAGGATATTAAACCGAGATCCCGTATCATTATTACCTTAGCTGTTGTTAGGACGTAATTCTCAAAGACATACACAACCCTTATAAGCTTAGTGTCTCTTAGGACATAGGCAAACAGTGCAGACTTAGCTCAGATGTTCCTCAACCCAATTAAGCGCAGAATATCTGTTTAATGACAAAGGCAAACAGTGCAGACCAGATGATGCCCCGTATTTTTACATTGGCAACAAATCACGGTGCGGAAAAGCGGGCCGAGTGAAATCATTAAAAGCTGCAAATTTATGACGCCATACGTAGATTCGTAGACGTTAGACGGTGTAACGTCACTGTCTAGCACCGACAACGTTTCAAAAGGACATAAATGCATGTGTTACAGTCGATTTCTTTTAACAATGGTGAAAATGTTTGAGAATTTGAAGGAAATAACAACATTATCTAAGAGTTTCAGCGTGCTAGAATCGAAATAACTCAGCTCTAGCCAGTGATTTGTTGGGTAATAAATCACAGTTTGTCGGTCAGTTGAAAGTAGACAAATCACACGCGCTACGCGCTCGTGATACGGACCTCCAAACTGTGATTTATTACTCAACAAATCACAGCTAGAGCTTATCTATCACTAGTCGCTTATACAGCCAATGGTTAAATCCAGTGATATATTGCGTGATAAATCACTAGGCGAAAAAGCGTGACGTGAAGAGCAGCCGTTTTATGAAGTTTTGCGACGTTATCGATCCTTTTCTTGACGTTAGACCGTGTAACGTCTTTTTCAGTACGTTACACATGAGTTAGTCAAACATGTCGGCGGGATTTCTTCAAACAGTGGCGGAATGTTGAGAGAATATGAAGGAAACAGCAGCATTTTAGTAGACTTTCAGTGTGTTATCAGCTCTATTGTTACGTGCTCGTGATGTGATCTACCGTACAACGGACCTCCAAACAGTGATATATTACTCATTCTTGCATATAAACCTATGCGCATGGCTGTTTGAAGCCATTGTCAAATGGACCGAAAGCCGTGGTCAAACAGCAAAAACCATGTTCAAATCATGAAATTCGCGTGCCGTTTGAACATGGATTTTGAGCTTTTGATATCACAAGACGGGCCTTGCTTTGTTTACGTTACGTTGAGCGACGTAACGTTATCGCCCTGAACGTAGCATTTTAGGGTTCTATGATGACGTCACTGCAAGACAACGTCATTGTTATCATCATTCTGAACTGGCCGCCATTTTGTTTTACCTGTCGCATTTGAAGAGTTTATATGGAATTTATATGGAGCTTTTGGGCGTTTTCGTCAAAATTTGCTGTCGGATTCGTAAGTTATGCAAGAACAACGACCATCCATGGTTATTTCATTGCATTAACATTTGCCGGATCCCTCGGAAGATATTTGAACATTCGGCCTAGCGGCCTCATGTTCAAACAGCTTCCTCGGGATCCGGCAAATGTTAATGCATGAAAAATCATGGTTGATCCCTATAACAAATCACCGCTAGAGCTGGTTTATTCAATCTTAAACCAAATTAGCACATCACCTCTATTTAAGGCCAAATGGATACAGCGCAGATCCTCGCAGACCCGGCTCAGATGTCGGTTAACCCATTTAACCCAACATCCAAAATAAAGGACACTAGGAAACATTGCAGACCCAGATCAGATGCTCATTAATTCATATCATACCAAACTCTCTATGTATGGACACGACGAAAACAGTGCAGACCTAGATTAGACGCTCCTTAGCCAATGTTCACCAAGGCCACAGGGAAAAGGTGCTATACCACAGAGGCTTCTAGGCGTATATGGGTTAAACCGATGCACAGTTAACGTATCTCCTATAACAGAGACAGACTTTCGGATGAGTCTTTAAACCGAGGTCCCGTCTCCGTATGACCTCAGTTGTTGGTGGGACGTAAGACTCAAACACTCACCTCACCTATAACAGAGACAGTAGTCGTATATAAGTATAGTAATATCTGATCGTGGTGTGCAATAGCAAGCGCAGATTGCAGTGTGAGGTTACGAGACCTCCATCAAACGCGGATCGTTTAGGGTAAGAAATCACGACTTTTGGATGCCAAAATGACAGTTGATAATTGTTTTTACTTTGAATTTCTTTTCCACTATTAAAGGTCAAGAATACGTAAATAAATGGCACAATTATTTAAGTGCGTTGCGAAAGACGTTACGTCTGAGACTGCAGCGCCACTTTCAAAATAGCGACGTCAACCGCCGTCCGTCAATGTAAACTTAAATATAGGTATAACTTTGTTTGTTTGATTTGATGTTTAACGTCCCCGTCAACACTGTATAGGTCACTTTGAAGACTTCGCTTCCAATTTTGAGGGACTTTTACCCGACATTGAGATGAAATGACATCTCAAGCCCTGTCGTTCAATGAAACCGACTAGCATCGCTTTGCCGTAGTGTATAAGGCCTTAGACGAATTGAACAAACAGCGCAGAGCCTGTTCAATTCGTCTAAGGCCTTATACACTACGTATGGGTAAAACTAGGCGATTTTTTCTGGGTTTTAGACCCATTGGTTTTCGAGCAGACCGTTAATTAACGGTGGGCGACAACTGGCGTACCTGAAAAATATATGACCTTTACTTTGCGTCACACATGCAAGGTGATTAAGAGTCAAAGCTTTTACCCACTAGACCATGAAGGCCCCAAAAAGGCAGTATACACTGTTTTATTATTGACAAAACGCAATGAGAGTGCAAGATAACCAAATACCTGCTAGTAATTTTGTTCGTTTGTTTGTTTGTTTGATGTTTAACGTCCCCACCAACACTATATAGGTCATATTTGGGACGTTGCTACTTTAACCCGACATAGAGATATAATGTAATCTCAAGCCCTGCCGCCCAATGAGACCAACAGGGTTAATATGCACGGATGGTTTGACTTGCACCAGTTTGCCTGTGCAAGCTCAGACACTCTAAGCGGCTTACCAGTGGTTTCAGACTTGCATGGAAACATCATGCAGCCCAATCTATTCTGCCAAACCTGATGGGCGGGGTCCGAGTTTTTGTTCGGTAGTTTGTGTGAAGTTTAACGGCCTTGTCAACACCATTGAGACAACACCGAGCAGGCCATCTTACCTTGGGCAGACATGCACATCAGTGGTTGACCAGCACAGTGCACATTCATTCAACAGAAACAGAGGGAAAAGTCGCCGAAAAATCAAAGCAAAACAACACAAAACAAAAAACAAGAGGCCCATAAGGTCCTAGTCGCTCCCCTGAGCCCTGTGCAAATTTGGCAGTGCTCA
This sequence comes from Lucinisca nassula, assembly GCA_963580285.1. Classification (NCBI taxonomy): domain Eukaryota; kingdom Metazoa; phylum Mollusca; class Bivalvia; order Lucinida; family Lucinidae; genus Lucinisca; species Lucinisca nassula. The sequence continues at coordinate 60,209,178 of OY757010.1, forward strand.
ATCACCTGATGCTATAAACCAAGTTTCAAGACAATCGGTCAAGTGATTCCGGAGATGAAGATTTTTTAAGGTTTTCACCAAAACCGGGCATGGCGGTCTGGTACCTTTTCAACCCTTTTCACGCACATCTTCTCTTTTTCATTCCTTTTCTTTGTAGAAGCCACCATGGTGCAGTGATTACGCTACTCACCTTGTAAACCAGGGATCGCAGGATCGATCCCGGGCTTCTCCAGCCTTTCGGATGAGTCTTTAAACCGAGATCCCGTCTCCGTATGACCTTAGCTGTTGGTGGGACGTAAAACTAAAACTCATTCACCTCTTTTCTTTGTATTTCTTTATGTCCACTTTTTTCACGGATGTCCACTTTTTGCACGGATTGTTGCCTTATCTATTTTTCTTTCACGTCAGTGTACATTTTTCTTCGTGATTATCCTTACCACGCGCGCCTTCTTCTTTCTCGGACTGGTACCTTTTCAACCATTATCACGCACATCTTCCTTTTTCATTTCTTTATTTTGCATTTCTTTATGTCCACTTTTTTCACGGATGTCCACTTTTTTCACGGATTGTTGCCTTATCTATTTTTCTTTCACGTCAGTGTACATTTTTCTTCGTGATTATCCTTATCACGCACTCTTTTTTCTTTCGCGGACAGGTACCTTTTTAACACTTTTCACGCACATCTTTTTTTTTTTTTTTTTTTTCATTCTTTTATTTTGCATTGCTTTATGTCCACTTTTTTCACGGGTGTCCACTTTTTTCACGGATTTTTGCCTTATCTATTTTTTTTTTGACGTCAGTGTACATTTTTCTTCTTGATTATCCTTATCACCCACATCTTATTCTTTCACGGACTTGTACCTTTTCAACCCTTTTCACGCACATTTTCTTTTTTCATTCCTTTTCTTTGTATTTCTTTATGTCCACTTTTTTCACGGATGTCAACTTTTTTCACGGATTGTTGTCTTATCAATTTTTCTGTCACGTCAATGTCGTTTTTCTGCGTGATTATCCTTATCACGCACATCTTCTTCTTTCTCGGACTGGTACCTTTTCAACCTTTTCACGCACATCTTTTTATCATTCCTTTATTTTGCATTTCTTTATGTCCATTTTTTTTTCACGGATGTCCACTTTTTTCACGGATTGTTGCCTTATCTATTTTTCTTTCACGACAGTGTACATTTGTCTTCGTGTTTATCCTTATCACGCACATCTACTTCTTTCACCGACTGGTACCTTTTCAACCCTTTTCACGCACATCATCTTTTTTCATACCTTTTCTTTGTATTTCTTTATGTCTACTTTTTTCACGGATATCCACTTTTTTCACGGATTGTTGCCTTATCTATTTTTCTTTTACGTCAATGTACATTTTTCTTCGTGATTATCCTTATCACGCACATCTTCGTCTTTAACGGACAGATGCCTTTTTGACCCTTTTCATGCACATCTTCTTTTTTCAATCCTTTTCTTTGTATTTCTTCAGGTCCACGTTTTTCACGGATGTCCACTTTTTTCACGGATTGGTACCTAATCTATTTTTCTTTCCAGTCAGTGTACATTTTTCTTCGGGATTATCCTTTTCACGCACATCTTCTGCTTTCACGGACTGGTACATTTTCAACTCTTTTCACGCACATCTTTTTTTCATCCCTTTTCTATGTAGAAGCCTCCGTAGTGCAGTGGTTACGCTACTCGCAGTGTAAACCAGGGATCGCAGGATTGACCCCGAGCTTCTCAGCCTTAAGGATCCTTAAGGATGACTATTTAAACCGAGGTCCCGTCTCCGTATGACCTTAGCTGTTGGTGGGACGTAAAACTAAATCTCACTCACTCCTTTTCTTTGTATTTCTTTATGTCCACTTTTTTCACGGATGTCCACTTTTTTCACGGATTGGTGCCTTATCTATTTTTCTTTCAAGTCAATGTACATTTTTCTTCGGGATTATCCTTTTCACGCATATCTTCTGCTTTGACGGACTGGCACCTTTTCAACCCTTTTCACGCACATCCATCATTTTTAATCCTTTATTTTGCATTTCTTTATGTCAACTTTTTTTCACGCATGTCCACTTTTTTCACGGATTGTTGCCTTATCTGTTTTTCTTTCACGTCAGTGTACATTTTTCTTCGTGATTATCCTTTTCATGCACATCTTCTGTTTTCACGGACTGGTACATTTCAACCCTTTTATCGCACATCTTCTCTTTTTTTCATTCCTTCTCTTTGTAGAAGGCTCCTTGGTGCAGTGGTTACGCTACTCGCCTTGTAAACCAGGGATCGCAGGATCGATCCCGGGCTTCTCCAAACTTTTGAATGAGTCTTTAAACCGAGGTCCCGTCTCCGTATGACCTTAGCTGTTGGTGGGATGTAAAACTAAAACTCACTCACTGCTTTTCTTTGTATTTCTTTATGTCCACTTTTTTCACGGTTGTCCACTTTTTTCACAGATTGTTGCCTTATCATTTTTTTCTGTCACGTCCGTGTACATTTTTCTTCGTGATTATCCTTATCAGGCACATCTTCTTCTTTCACGGACAGGAACCTTTACACCCTTTTCACGAACATCATTTTTTTTTTTTTTTTTTTTTCATTCCTTTATTTTGCATTTCTTTATGTCCACTTTTTTCACGGATGTCCACTTTTTTCACGGATTTTTGCCTTATCTATTTTTCTTTCACGTCAGTGTTCATTTTTCTTCTCGATTATCCTTATCACGCACATCTTCTTCTTTCATGCACAGGTACCTTTTCAACCTTTTTCACGCACATCTTCTTTTATCATTCATTTATCTTTGTATTTCTTTATGTCCACTTTTTTCACGGCTGTCCACATTTTTCACGGATTGGTGCCTAATCTATTTTTCTTTCACGTCAGTGTACATTTTTCTTCTGGATTGTCATTTACTCGCACATCTTCTGCTTTCAATGACTGGTACCTTTACAACCCTTTTCACGCACACCCATCTTTTTTCATTTCTTTATTTTACATTTCTTTATGTCAACTTTTTTCACGGATGTCCACTTTTTTCACGGATTGTTGCCTTATCTATTTATCTTTCACGTCAGTGTACATTTTTCTTCGGGATTATCCTTATCACGCATATTTTCTTCTTTCACGGAAAGGTACCTCTTCAACCCTTTTCACGCACATCTTCTTTTTTTCATTCCTTTTCTTTGTATTTCTTTATGTCCACTTTTTTCACGGATGTCCACTTTTTTCACGGATTGGTGCCTTATCTATTTTCCTTTCACGTCAGTGTACACTTTTCTTTGGTATTCCTTTTCACGCACATCTTCTGCTTTCACCGACTGGTACTTTTTCAACCTTTTTCAAGCACATCCATATTTTTTCATTCCTTTATTTTGCATTCCTTTATGTCCACTTTTTTCACGCTTGTCCAGTTTTTCACGGATTGTTGCCTTATCTATTTTTCTTTCACGTCGGTGTACATTTTTCTTCGTGATTAATAACTGATTATCCTTATCTCGCACATCTTCTTCTTTCAAGGACAGGTACCTTTTCAACCCTTTTCACGCACATCTTCTTTTTTCATTCCTTGTCATTGTATTCCTTTATGTCCACTTTTTTCACGGATGTACACTTTTTTCACGCATTATCGCCTTATCTATTTTTCTTTCACGTCAGTGTACATTTATCTTCATGATTATCCTTTTCACGCACATCTTATTCTTTCGCGGACTGGTACCTTTTCAACCCTTTTCACGCATATCTTCTTTTTTCATTCCTTTTCTTTGTATTTCTTAAGTCCACTTTTTTCACGCATGTCCACTTTTTTCACGGATCGTTGCATTTTCTGCTTCTCTTTCATGTCAGTGTACATTTTTCTTCGGGATTATCCTTTTCACGCGCCGCTCCTTCTTTCTCGGACTGGTACCTTTTCAACCCTTTTCACGCACATCTTCTTTTTTCATTCCTATATTTTGCATATCTTTATGTCCACTTTTTTCACGCATGTCCACTTTTTTCGCGGATTGTTGCCTTATCTGTTTTTCTTTCTATCTATCTATCTTCTGATACTGCGTCGGTCACATTTGACCATTACCGCAGGTGTATATTACATACACTCCAGTTTTTGCAGGATGAAAGCCTACACAGTAATCGTGTAATTACGGTAGGGATCTTTAACCTGCACAGGGGATGGTTCTCCCTGCACAGGGGGCCTCCAGTTAACGTCCCGATCCGAAGGACGGTGCACTTAATGACATTCATCCCTGCAAATGATGCCACTGGAGCGTGTTCGGACACCGAAATTTTATCGCGTCAGTCTACATTTTTCTTCGTGATTATCCTTATCACGCGCACCTTCTTTCACGGACTGGTACCTTTCCAACCCTTTTCACGCATATATTCTTTTTTCATTCCTCTATTTTGCATTTCTTTATATCCCCTTTTTTCACGGATGTCCACTTGTTTCACGGATTGTTACCTTATCTATTTTTCTTTCACGTCAGTGTACATTTCTCTTCGTGATTATCCTTTTCACGCACATCTTCTTCTTTCAGGGACAGGTACCTTTTCAACCCTTTTCACGCACATCTTCTTTTTTCATTCTTTTCCTTTTTTTTTCTTTATGTCCACTTTTTTCACGGATGTCCACTTTTTTCACGGAGTGGTGCCTTATCTAATTTTCTTTCACGTCGGTGTACATTTTTCTTCGTAAGTATCCTTATCACGCGCACCTTCTTCTTTCACGGACAGGTACCTTTTCAACCCTTTTCAAGCACATCTTCTTTTTTCATCCCTTTTCTTTGTATTTCTTTATGTCCACTTTTTTCACGGATGTCCACTTTTTTCACGGATTGGTGCCTTATCTATTTTTCCTTCATGTCAGTGTACATTTTTCTTCGGGATTATCCTTTTCACGCACATCTTCTGCTTGCACGGACTGGTACCTATTCAACCCTTTTCACGCACATCCATTTTTTTTTCATTCCTTTATTTTGCATTTCTTTATGTCCACTTTTTTCACGGATGTCCACTTTTTTCACGGATTGATGCCTTATCTACTTTTTACACGTCTATCTCCTTTTCCACGCAGGCTGCAAATTTAGGGTTTCTCATGTGTACTGGTCAATAGCTCGTCTACATAACTCAGGCTGAGGATGTTTCGTTATACTACAGCATATGCAGGATCTTCTCGTTGTTAATGTTACTTTTAAAATGCATCGATGCTTTTTTTTTTTTTGGTACCTGTACACAATTTTCGTGGTAACAAAATCATAATTCCTCTCCCAGATGGATTAGAGAAATACTCAGAGAAGTGTAATACTAAACTAAACAGAGGGAGAGGTAGAGGTTTAATAATAATAATAATAATAATAATAATAATAAAAACAACCTTTATTTTCTTTGTTTGTAGTGGAGTTTAACGGCCCAGTCAACACCATTCAAGTCATTTTGAGCCGGTCAGTTTTCCTATCCATACTTTTTCTTGACAGGCTTATACATATAGGATTGTGGCCACGTAAAATCGATTTAAGCCCCCCAGTGGAAATCTTCCACTGACCGTTCCAAGGCGGCTCTTCTGTGGCGATTTATTTATGTTGTTGTTTGTTACTTACTGTGTGTATCACTTGTGTCTTTTGGTTTTGGATGGCCATATGGCCATTTTGTGGGAAAGTAACTGTCCTTATGGCCTTCCTTTGTTTAGGTTTCCATTATGGTCTGGTCGCTTAATGTTTGTATTTCTTTCCCTTTGGTGTCTTTTATGGATGGAGTAAGTTAATTGTATCAATTCCTGATCTTTGTTTTACTTCTACTTTATACGTTAGCAGTCAACCAGCACATTCGCATTCTTACGCCAGAAATTGCCAACTGCTGTTCAAGAGCAAAATGTCAGTAACAGTCACAGAGGTGAAACTTTCATTGCATGGTATATCGTATACTTCCCAGCTATTACGCAAAAGCCGGCCAATATGGGGCTGAGAGCGAAACGACGTTGATACGTCGTATCGCTGTCGACCCGACGTTGGTTCGATGTTTTTGGCAGGCTGGGCAATAGTTCATTCAAGGAGGATTGAAAATGTGACTATTGATTTGTTTATCGTGTAAGCCCCGCCTTAAACAATCGGTTAACGCCCACTTAGCAACGCGCATGCGCAGTGGCGGAAATGTCGCATTTTTTCACGGTCCACTTTTTTTACGTTACACCGCCTTTCAGTGTGTTTTTTTTTTTTTTTTTTGCTGTCGAACCCGTACCATTGTTTCATCTCTGTGGTTATTTGATTTTTGTGTTGTCGGAGATGTTGCAACGAAGAGTTAGGAGGCCTTCATGCGGACTGAACAAATTATTTGTCTAAATCGCGACAGAAGTAATGGCGAGAATTGCGGCCGTGTAAAATCGATTTATGCCCCATCCCCAACCCCAGCGAAATTTGTTTTACTGACCGTTCCAAGGCGGTTCTTCTGTCGCGGTTTATTTTTTTATTCTTTGTCTATGAGTATGTTTATGGGTTTTATTTTTTATTTGTTTGTTTATTGTTTTCGATAGCAAATTGGCCTTTTGTGGGAAAGTAACTGTCCTTTTGGCTTTCTGCTATTGATGTTTCTATTAGGGCTTTGTTATTTCATGTTTGTGTTTCTTTCCTTTTGGTGTGTCTGATGGGAGCTGTGGGTTAATTGTATCGATTCCTGATCATTGCCTTCACTTCTATTTTACATGTGTCGACACATTTATATATGTTTTGCGTGCATTACACAGTGCCTATATGAACGTGAATGAACTCAAAGAGACTCTGAGATTGGATGGTTCCTCACAGATCAATATTTTCTTCATCACCGCCAGCTGGCAGGAGAATACATTCAGGGGACTATCAACTTACCCCTGGGAAAAGAATGTCTATACGGCAGCCGGTAAGATATATTCTGTTTTCAAACTTCACTTACTTGGCGCACCAGATTATTAGTCCTTTTGGTTTCGGATTTAAGGCCCTTTAAAGGTTATTTCACACTTATAACGAGCCGATCGTTTATCAGAGGGGGGCGAAAACCGAAGTGCCCGAAGAAAAACCACATGACCTTCCGTTGCAGAACACAGCCAGACAATAAAGCTGTTCATTTTTTTTTGGGGGGGGGGCGTTTACGGCCCTTTCAAGATTATTTCGCTCATATCGAGCCGATCGTTAATCAGAGGTGGGCGAAAACCGGAGTACCCGGAGTAAAACTACCTGACCTTCCGTTGCAGAACTTGGCGTCTCACACGTGGCCCGAGCGAGGCTCGAACCTACGGCGGTGAGAGACCTAATGTCTTATCCACTAGGCCACGGAGGCCCGCGAAAGCTGTTCAATGATAATGGTTTCGGTTCATCCTCCATTTGAAAAGCTTGGTCATTCCCCATTTGCTCTTCAGTTATCCGCGGGTCTGTATGATTTACACTGCAGATCGCTTGTAGGCTGATCTGAGTCGTCAGTGGTCACGCCGGCGTTTGTGTAGAAGGCTGCAAACGAATCCTGTAATGCAGAATTGAATCAATTGTAAATGAATAGTAAGCTTCAAACGAACCCACCTAATACGTACTTGTTAGAGCAATTCAGTTTTTAACTGCGAACTTTGTTTTGTTTGCGAAAAGTTTTCTGAAATGTCCGTACTTAAGAAAAACAGTGTAGACCCAGATCGGACGCCTCTGCGGCGTCTGATCTGGGTCTACACTGTTTGTCAATGTTCCTGATTTTTGGACGCCAGCATATGTGGGCTTAACTCGGTCATTTCTGAATAATTGCTCCTCATACATGTAGCTGGTAACACACAAGGTTTGACAAGCCTTTTTATTTAATTTTACGGCCCTATCAAGATTTTTCACTCATATCGAGCCGATCGTTAATCATATGTGGGCGAAAACCGGAGTACCCGGAGAAAAACCACCTGACATTCCGTTGCAGAACTTGGCGTCTCACGATTGACAAGCCTCTTTTCAATTTCATTAATAGGTGGAATTATTATGCATTACAAAACTTTTGGAAAACCTGGAAAACTCAAAGCTCTGGTTCACGAAATGGGTCACAACCTTGGTCTTTGGCATGTGCACCATGGGATATCAGAGATGAAGTGTGAAGACGAGTGTACAGAGCTGCAACCGTCAATGGTCCTTGGTGACCTGTGTTCGGACACAAATCCTACACCCCGAAATCATCATTGTCGAGATCCGCAGCCAAATCCTCTTCTTGTCTTCGAAGATACGTGTGGTGTCTACAGCTTCCAAAATACACCGTATGAGAACTACATGAGTTATGCAGGTACATTTTCGTCTTTTAACCCCGTCAGAAGTAAGGTTGTCTTGGTATGAAAACACGCCTATTCTAAGATAACAAAAAATACATTCAGATAGAAATTCAAAACATTAGTCAAAACATAAGTAAGGAAATATTGTATACCCCTGTAAACTCTAGTTTTTTTTTTTCTGTACAAAAGTGAGGGGGTCAACATTATATAGGCATGTTTTCGGGATGGGCCAGGTAACACAAACCAGCCTGCTCAGCTTATGTACAAACAGAACAATGTATTAGAAAAAGTCAAAACCTTGTATTTTGCGGAAACTATTGCAGCCAGGAAACTACGCGAGTATTCAAGGACATTGTCATTCATTGACACATGATCATACAGATATGAAAATAAAACTTGTAGTTCTAAGAGACCACTAGGTCATTTGTTATCAAATGTCATATGAAAGCAAAAAAGAACATGAAGTAATATAAATTCGATCAATATAGGCGCCATAACCATGTATGTTAAAGACACACCAAAAGCCATCTTCTCAAGAATCATTGAAATCATTGCCTTGAAACTTGTTATGGAGCTTTAGCGTCTCGGGCCTATCATAGTTTGTACAAATGAGGACTGGCTTGTATGGAACAGTATTTAGGTAAAAACTCAATTATGCAACATTGAGATTGCAATATGCAATTTTGATATTCTGTTATGCTATATTTATGGAACAGGATTTAGGTAAAAACTCAATTATGCAACATTGAGATTGCAATATGCAATTTTGATATTCTGTTATGCTATATTCAGTTACAATTGTGCAAAATATTCCGCTTCTGCTTCTTCTAGTTCTCATTATTCTCGTTAAGTGGCGCTGTGATCGTTTTTCCGTAAACGACCGCCTGTATTCGGAAGATACCAAAAAGAATCTGCAAGCGTATTGGTGACACGGAGGAGTGAAAGAAACGAGAGAACTATATTTTTGGCATAAAACGGACGATTTGGGGACATTACACCCTTGCCGATAAAATCATTTACACATAATTTTTATTTTATATGTCAGACCAGGAATCAGCTTTGCTGTGTTTGTTTTGTGTCCAAGTTTTATCTAAATATATCGCAAATGTGTTCAGGCCATTGCACCTTTAAAATATAAATTTGTTGTAAATACTTATAATAATTTTGTATGGCACAGAAAGGCTCCTGTCCAATGTCGTGTAGACCTTGGTGAGACTGCTCCTTTATGATCACCTGAAGCAAACATAGTTACAACTCTCTTTTGTGAAAATGCTTTCAGATGAGAAACGACTTACGTTCCCTCTAACATTTATTTCTGATTTAGGGCATATCAAACGGAATTCTAAAACTAGGCATTTTGGTTCTGTTGTTTGATTGGATGTTTAACGTCACCTTCAACACAGTATAGATCATTTTGGAGACGTTGCTTCCACTTTTGTGGGACTTTTACCCGACACTGAGATGAAAGGACATCTCCAAGCCCTGTCGCCCAATGAAACCAATAGGGTTTGTAAGCACCGCTTTGGCTCGGTAGACTTAGATCCTCTAAGCGGTTTACCAGTACTGGTGTGCGGGTCGGTTTCAGTTCATGCAGCCCATCTATTTCTTCAAGCCCCGATGGCCGGGGGTCTGATTCCCAGTTTGTTTTGTCACATGTTTATATAGATGTTCGTAACTGTTTGTGTTAAATGCATTCATTAATTTATAAGAAAATAGAAAACTATCTGACTTTTTATACTAGATGTTTGGCTTCAAGTGACAAAACGCAAAGGTTTCCACTTTTTAGCTCACCGTCACGTAGTGACGAGGTGAGCTTTTGGGATCACTTTTCGTCCGTCGTCCGTCGTCAGTCCGTGCGTGCGTCCGTGCGTCCGTAAACAATTTCTTCAAACGACATCTCCTCCTAAACCACTGATCGGATTTTGACCAAACTTCACAGGAATGGTGGTCCCCTTTCAAAGTTGTTCAAATGGTTCCGGTCCGTTGCACATCTAGGTCATAGGAGCCAAAAATAGATTTTTTTTCACCAAAAACTTAAAAAATCTTCTTCTCTGAAACCACAAGGCCCAGGTCTTTGATATTTGGTATGAAGCTTCATCTAGTGGACCCCTACCAAGATTGTTCAAATTATAGTGCTGGGACCAAAAATGCCCACGCTCCGGGGCCCTTTGGTTTTACATGGACTTATATAGGGAAAATCTTTAAAAATCTTCTTCTCTGAAACCACAAGGCCCATGTCTTTGATATTTGGTATGGAGCTTCATCTAGTGGACCTCTACCAAGATTGTTCAAATTATAGCCCCTGCCCTGGGGCCCTTTGGTTTTACATAGACTTATATATAGAGATAATCTTTGGAAATCTTCTCTGAAACAGCAAGACCTAGGTCTTTGATATTTGGTGTGAAGCTTCATCTAGTGGACCTCTATCAAGATTGTTTAAATTATAGCTCTGAGGCCAAAAATGTCCCCGCCCCGGGGCCATTTGGTGTTACATAGGCTATGTAGGGAATATCTTTAAAAAATGGTCTCTGAAACCCCAAGGCCCAGGTCTTTGATATTTGGTGTGTAGCTTCATCTAGTGGACCTTTGCCAAGATTGTTCAAATTATAGGCTTTGTTGATATTTGGTATGAAGCTTCACCTTTTTAGACCTCCCTCAACATTATGCACATTGTAGCCCTGGGGGTCAATAATGGCCCTCCCAGAGGCCCACTTGTAACTCTATCATATGGGTCAGGTGAGCGATCCAGGGCCATCATGGCCCTCTTGTTTGAGAAAAACACAACGCGCAGCAAATTCTTTCATACCGGAGTGCAGGTGGAAAACCCGCACCTGCTACAATGTAACATAACAAGCGCTGGAAGCCTCTGTGGTGTAGTGGTTATGCTACTCGCCTCATTAACCAGGGATCGCAGGATCGACCCCGGCTTCTCCAGAATTTCGGATGAGTCTTTAAACCCAGGTCCCATCTCCGTATGATCTTAGCTGTTGTCGAGACGTAAAACTAAAAACGCACTCACATACCAAGCGCATCCCACCATAAAATAACATCTTTATAATTCTTACCCCCCCCCCCCACACACACACACACACACACACTTGATCCCCACTTTTATAGGGTAAAACTGGGATTGACAGGAGTAAACATTATTTTTCTCATTTCTACTCCAAAATATAGATTGTGGGTACTCGTTAAAATGGGATCGAAGAGGCGCTTCTAACGTGTACCCAACATGTATATTTTAAGCAACAGTCAGAAAAATATCATCACGACTTTTCATCTTTCAATTTTTGTTGTTGTATTTTTCGGCGGTAAAATGTACAAATCTAATGCATCAAAAACATTTTTTTTTCAGGATTCTGTAAACTTTAATAATAAGTAAATAAATAAATAAATAAATAGATAATGTCGTTAAGTTCCGCCAGGTAAACCTGGGTACGCTGTATATAAAACAATAAAACAATAAAACAAGAAGAAAAAAAAAACTTTGGTGTAGACCTAATACATGGAAATACATGTAAGTACAAAATGGTTTGGATTCAGCCACTCCATTTGCCAAATCGTTACATGTAGAACTTGAAGAAATATGTAGTAGGCTGGTTAAGACAGTCGCGACACTAGCTCAGCAAGGTTTTGCTGGCTGAAGACAGACGGACGGACGGACGAACTGACAGACGACCAGCTAATATTTTCGCGTTGTGATTCTGTTGGATGAAAGCTATCCTGCCCCAGTCTAACTTATGAAGACAGACAGACGGACATATGAATAGGACAGCTGTCGGTGCGTTTCTATGGTTGTGGGTCGGGGCTGAGAATGAGTAAGTACTGTTCATGTTAATGGTTGAAGTATTTACATCAGAATTACAATGGGAATTGGGGAACTAGTTGTTGTTTTCCAAATTCCCCGTGTGGTCAGCTGGTGAGGTCCCAGGGAACGAATCCCCGTTGCCGGTGAACAGAGAGACAAACTGGTTAGAAATCAAAAATGAGTTCCTTTAAGAGCAATGAAAACATTCATAAGAAAGAAGATGGGTCATACTACGTAGTTTCGGCTAATAAAGCCTCATCAGTGACCCTGTAATGATCCGGCAAAGAAAGCCAGAGGAAACATACTGCAATTTTGCGAATTTCGAATAGGCAGTCGATTCAAAGACTGATATAAATCAAAATGGGGTCCAAATAATTAAAAACATGTCTAGAATATGAGTCTAAACTAACAATTTATTTCCGATTTCTCAGAATATTTACGCTGATCTCAAAGGACCAAAAGTAAAATATAAACTGCACTATGGTTGATGTACGGGGAGACGTTTTACGGCCGCCACACGGCACAACACCAGCTGCAGTGAAGGAAAACGGGCGTCAGAAGCACATAGGGGTTACCCCACCGCTCTGCGATACGCTGTGCGGACATATACATACTTCTATAATATCCAAACATTTGAGTTTTGAGTGAGGTTGCAATTAGTAAATAATATCTTTATAAGTAACACCTCAGAAGGATCAGATTTATGAAAATTGAATGAATTAATCAATTTTAACAATAATTGCTCATTTCAAATCCACGGATTCGGCACAGACTAATCCCTCATGGTAATTTAGTAAATGTTCAACGATAGAGTATTTTCCCCTTCGTCAAACAAGTATTAACTTTTAAATAAAAATCCTGTTTCTCATAAATAAGGAACCGCGCTGTAAAATTTATTTTAAAGATGCAAACGTACACATTATTGTAAATATCCGAATTATTGAATAGGTGGATAAAATTTATCGCTGCTGGCTTGAATTTGGCCCCTGGAAAAGCGAATGCGATCTTCTCAAACGGACGCTTGTCATCGGAAAAAATACGGCAAATCCACGGACATTACCGAACGTTACCGTCACCTCAATGACTGGTACCCCGTCTAACCACAGCAGAATCGAAACTGAATAATGCAAAATAGGACGTCCAAATGCCATATTTAAATACAAAGGTCTCAAATTAGAATGTGCATGTTGCATATTCGAATAAAGTAGAAAGATATGGAAAGGTTCATAATGCAAAGTGCGGTTTCAACAATTCATATTGTAATTGCACATTGCATAATTGAGTTTTTACCTTAATACTGTTCCATAGGCTTGACCCTGATCCAGTTGACGTCAATGTCAAATTTGGTTGTATGAAAGAGACTCCATGTTGTCGCTTTCCTTTGATAACCAATCTGAAATTATTGAAGCTTTCAGCTCCACTTCTAGGTATTAAGATGATTTATTAAATATTGATAATACATGTACCTATTTCCATGGTTTGATCAGCCAGATTTACCCCCCCCCCCCCCCCACAGAACTTCAGTTAAATAAAGCAAATTATTCTGATACCGAGGCCCCGTTTTTGGATTTACATCTATCTATTGTAGATTGGTTTGTTTCGTGCAAAATTTATGATAAACGCGATGACTTTGATTTTGAGATTGTTAATTTTTCTTTTTTGGATGGTGATGTTCCTCGTGCGCCATCCTATGGCGTTTATATTTCACAATGAATTCGATTTGCTAGAGTGTGTAGTCATGTAACTGACTTCAACACTCATAATAAATTATTAACGGCTAAACTTCTTAATCAGGGTTATCGGTACCATAAACTACGCAAAGCCTTTTCAAAATTTTATAGACGCCATTCTGATTTAATTTCAAAATTCAATATTGGACTTAAATCTCTTCTGCAACAAGGTCTATCGGAACCCGAATTTTATGATGACTTAGTATATAAATTCAGAAAAATATATAACCGCAATGACTTAAGCACCCAATTTCGTAAAATCATTCTTCGATATAAAAAGATCGGGTACATCATGGATATAATACGACAGACTGCATGCATGGTAGTTAACCCAATCACGGTTGGCAACTTTGCTTCCCTCTTTTATTGCACGCCGGTGGGTCAGGCCTCAGATTTTTAGATTAAACATATTTTATTGCATTTTATAACAATGGGATTGGACACAAGTTATACAACATTAGATAGTCCTCTCCCCAATAGTTTACAAACTATTTCAAATGGTACAGGGGTAAGTATGAAACATTTTATAAAAATGTGAACGTAACATTTTGTTTGCTTGTAGACCATGAACGAAGGCGAATTATGATAATTCTGGCTTTCAAAGGTTTGATTTCCATCACATGGAATAAAAAGATAACTGCATGAAGCATCGCTTAGTCAAATCTATGGGTATCTCGGATGTACGCTAATACCTCAGTTATTATATTTTTGTTAGTCTGAACATCAAACATTGTATTTCCGTACAGTATTGTGTCTAAGGTTAGGGCAGGCCTCAGATTCTATGACGGTTCCAACGTAAAGGCTTTTTGAGAATTAGAGAGATCTAATTCAAGGTAATGTTGGTTGGTGCCTGATGCTTTGTCTCTGGTCGGGCCCTTCGGAGTCTAACTGTTAGTTACCTTTTGCTCCAGCATTTCAGTGGTTTCTTGCTGTCGAGTCCTCACCGTTGTCTCACCTCTTTGGTTCTTTGATTATTTGTGTTCACGGAGATTTTGCACTGATTAGTTAGGAAGCCTTCATGCGGACTGAACAAATTATTTGTCTAAATCGCGACGGAAGTAAGGGCGAGGATTGTGACCACGTAAAATCGATTTAAGCCCCCCAGTGGAAATATTTCCACTGACCGTTCCAAGGCGGTTCTTCTGTGGCGATTTATTTATGTTGTTGTTTGTTACTTACTGTGTGTATCACTTGTGTTTTTTTTTTTTATTTTGGATGGCCATATGGCCATTTAGTGGGAAAGTATTTTTCCTTATGGCCTTCCTTTGTTTAGGTTTCCATTATGGTCTAGTCGCTTGAATTTCGTGTTTCTTTCCCTTTGGTGTCTTTGATGGGTGGAGTGAGTTAATTGTATTGATTTACTTCTTTGTTTTACTTCTACTTTTCAAGGGGGTCAAAATTATGTAGGCGTGTTTTCGTGATGTGTAGTATTGTAACGTTTTCTGGTTAGAATTTGAGAATCGCCAATTACAATGCACCTTATCTGGTTGTTATTGAAAACAGTATTCAGATCGAAGTCACTATATTCGATTTTGTCCGTCTCTATCTTAATTATTCTGGTGCGAATTTTCTAGAAATAGAAGTGAATGCAATGATCAGGAATCGATACAATTAACCCACAACTCCCATCAGATACACCAAAGGGGAAAAAAAACAAACATGGAACAACTAGACAGTAATAGAAACATCAGCAGCGGAAAGCCATAGGGACAGTTACTTTTCCACACAATGGCCAATTGGCTATCCAAAACAAAATTATATAAGCGATACACACACTCAAAGACAAACCATAACAAAAATAAACCGCGACAAAAGAATTCTTTAATCTGCCTCTTTGAAAAAAAGTTTGGTAAGGTTTGTTTTCAACAAAGCGTATATAGTTTTCAACTATTTCTATTCAGACGACGAGTGTATCAATCATTTCACAACTCAACAAGTTGCCCGGATGCACTGCTACCTTGACCTTGTTTATCAACCAATGCGACAGATGAAGACACAAGTTCCAGTTCCAGTTGCTCCTAAGGTACAGAAATTGCTGTACCAGGGTGTCCACCACCTTGGAATCTTTATACAGTAACCACTTTCTTAAAATTCTGATGAACTGTAACCTCAAACGAACGTACCCTGCTCCACGTCATAATCGAACTGCCAACCAACTTTGAGCTAGTTCTGATGAAAACTGTAGGAGCAATTAACAAGAAATTAAGTAATTTCTAAGAAACGTTGTAAAGAGATAACTTCAAATCTGGTGAACTGTAACCTTTAAAGAGTATGGACAGTCTCAATGTCCACAAAGTGTAAGCCTGGTCAGGTGAAACTGTAGGAGTTAGCAAAAAGTGAAGTATCACTCTAAGAATCGTTAAAGAGTAATACAGTTCTGTTCAAATTTGGCGAACTGTAACCGCAAAAGTATATACACTGGTACACATCTATCTTTTCAAGGATTTACCATGAAGGTAGTTCCGATAGAGAGTTTGGTTTGTTTTGGCCCAGTGTATACAATTAAGGTCATGACGAGCCGGTCAATTTACCTAACCACATTTTCCTGGGCAGACTTAGGCCAGTTACATGTTAGCTGAGTACCAGTACAACACACATTCTTTCGCAGGGAACACATGTATATCTTTAATAAGAGACAATTTATCACAGTGAAGGCTTAAGAGGGCTGCTCACTGAGGGCCTCCAGGGAGGACCAGTGCAACTCACCAAGCATATTATGTACGCTACTTTCTTTCCGCCATCGCCCGAAAGGTCCATCGAGTAGCCGTCCTCTGGACCTTACGAATCCGCTGAATCTGAGTTTTAACATGGGGTGCCCAACAGTAGTTCCCGAGTACAGTTAACTATTCTGAACTTTAAACAGGAAAATATTTTTCTGCATTAATGTTGGTGCCGAATGTCCGTATCATATATCACTGCAGATTCATTCAGATTTTTTTTCTTGCCCATAAATTCTGTGCGCATTTTCTTTATTTCTTTTATTGTCTCTCTGGTCATTGCCTATGTTGGTAAGATGTATAACTGACATTGTTTGCGTATCTGTAACATTTTTATTTCTTGCACACTGGCAATACAGGTGGATTTGGATTGTTTTCCATCCGGTGAGTGCCTCTGCACTATTTATTTAAAACCGGAATGAAATCCAATAGGTCATAACTTACGTCATGATGAATATTTAGTAATTCGATAGTATATTGGAAAAGAATATTGAGAGAATTTACAGATGGTTGGTCACATGTTGGGAGAATATACTGAAAACAAAACTTTATCCCCCCCCCCCCACCACCAAAACAAAAAATCTGGAAAACTGAATAAAATTCCGAAATCAAATATAAAATTTATATTTTAGAACAATATCGATGTTAATTAATCCAAACAACTGCAACATGTTTATACCGTTTTCTAGTTTATCAAGCTAATTCATTCTTTTAGTACTATAGATGTGATGCATTCTCAAATTTCCCTCAGGTGATTGCAGCAGACGACATGTCTGTCAGCCTTGTTTGGTTGGAACCTCTTGGACTTGATCCTAGCTGTGATTCTGACGACGCTTTTCATCAGTATGCAGATACAGCCAGGTCATCACACAATGGTGTGCGCTGGTCCCCACAAGAAGCAACGGGTATTGTTTTCCATTTTACTTAGACGTTTGACATTGTACATGACACACACCACTGCCATTGAAACTTGAACCCTATTGTCCATGTAATAAAACGATGTGTGCGCTGGTCCCCACAAGAAGCAACGGGTATTGTTTTCCATTTTACTTAGACGTTTGACATTGTACATAACACATTGTTTTCCATTTTACTGAGACGTTTGACATTGTACATGACACACACCACTGCCATTGAAACTTTAACCCTATTGTCCATGTAATAAAACGATGAAAGTTATCACTAGCACCAAACGCTGTCAAATTGACATCCCAACGATATCAAGCTCGTGTCCTTTGATTTCCCGCCGAGAGGGGACAATATTCACATTCAGTGCAATAATCAGTACATCATACAGATAAATATTTTCCGTCATTGTGTTTTGCTTTTCAGCCTAAAACTGGAATATGTACGCGCGTAAAAATTTTACGCCTGACGTTATTGCCGAAAGACAACACCAGAGCTAACGTCGACTAAAGCTAATATTAAAAAACTTCCTAGTAAGCGAACAATAACAAATATTATTTTGTATGTATATGTTATACATACAGATAAATCGGTCCACATGATGCAGCTCTCGTTTCTTTCTTCGTACAGTATATGCAAGTTGACTTCTGCTAATACGAGTTTGACCACTGACTCATATCGGTTAATCATTTACTAATAACAATGACATGTGGTCAATATTGAAATTCTTGAACTTGATTGGCTAAGAAGCCGATTGCGTAATCACGTGGCTGGTTTGTCTAACATATTGACAGCAGGACATCCAAATTAATTTAGTCCTTATTTACCTGCGGTTAATTCGAATAAACCTGAGCTGAAATCATCAGAAATAATGTTTTATTACGTTAATTAATACAATTTCATTACTCAAGTAATTTTGTATAGGCCCAGTTCGGCCTCGAGCCTGTAACTTGGCCAATACGAAATTAATTCGACATCGGGCCAATACAGCTGACCTTGGACCTGTCACCGGGCCAGTACGAAATAACTTAATTAATTCGAAGGCCGAGGTCCAATATAGCTGACCTCGGATCTGTAACTTGACTAGTACGAAATCAATACATGATATTACTAGCGTACTAATAGCGAGTGAGTGAGTTTTAGTTTTACGTCCCACCAACAGCTAAGGTCATACGGAGACAAGACCTCGGTTTAAAGACTCATCCGAAAGTCTGGAGAAGCCCGGGATCGATCCTGCGATCCCTGGCTTACAAGGCGAGTAGCGTAACCACTGCACCACGGAGGCTTCTGTACTAATAGCGAGTATTACTAATTCATTATCCTGTATAACACCAGGTCAACCAATATATAAAACTCATAAATCATGTTTTTAATTGCGTCAATTAATAAAATTGTCATTAATCAAGAAATTTCGTATTGGCCAAGATACAGGTCCTCGGTCAGATGTATTGGCCTCGGGTTTGGCCTCGTGCAAATACGGCAGACCTCGGTCCTGTAACCGGGCCAATACGAAATTACGTGTATTTGAATAATAACATTATAATATCAGCACAATTGTTCCCCGGATTTTGTCGTGCAATACTAATCATTCAATAGTTATAGCTATATTATAATGTGATTAATCAAGTAATTTCATATTGGCCCAGCTACAGGTCCGAGGTCTGCTGTATTGGCCCGAGGCCGATGGCCGAGGCCAAAACAGCTGACCGAGGACCTGTAACTTGTCCAATACGAAAATACTTGATTAATGGCAATTTTATTTATTGATACAATTAAAAAACATGATTATTGATTTTAACCTGGTGTTAATACTGATGACCTCCAATCAATACAGGATAGCCAATCAATAAAATGAAGTAATACACTGAGGAATGAAATCACTAAAGGTGTATCCGGCTGTTACTATGGCTGCAGATACATGGCTACAGATACATTTGTAGCTAAACTGTGACAGACTCCTTGGTGGCACGGTACAGACAGCAAGGTGGCAAGCAGGGATATACAGTGAAATTCAGCAAAAGCTAACTAAAATTATAACATATATTTGTTGCACCATGCATAAAGGGTTTAGTTTGTTTTTTCTAAACAGCTATGGGCCTAAAGACCTCTGAATAATCCAAAAGCTGTCCTGAATATTGGAAATTTTGTACGTGCTTTATTGAGTTTTGATGTTCATTATGGCAAACGTTATATATTTATTTCATTTTACTGCAACTGGTATAAACCGCCATGTGGTAGAGCCAGAACGTCTCTCCGTACTTCATCACAGTGCAGTTTATATTGTCTGTGTTTATTCTGGGCTCCGTAAATTGATCCGAGAGTCAATTAGTTAGCTACACTGGCCGAAAGTAGCTGGTCTTTCCCAGCAAACTACGTTTATGTGCGTGTGCTCGTTGATTTCAAAGACAACTTTCATAGCTTTATTGTCTGTCAGCAGGTATACGCTTCAATAAATCTATTCAACATGGCGGCCCCCGGCCATCGGGGCTTGAAGAAATAGATGGGTTGCATGATGCTTCTACGCAGAGCTGAAACCGGCCCCACACGAGTACTGGTAAACAGCTTAGAGGATCTAAGCCTGCCCAGGCAAAGCGGTGTGAGCCGAACCGTCCATGATTATAAACCCCATTGGTTTCATTGGGCGACAGGTCTTGAGATGCCATTTTATCTCAATGTCGGGTAAAAGTCCCACAACATTGGAAGCAACGTCTCCAAAACGACCTATACTGTGTTGATGGGACGTTAAACCTCAAATCAAACAAACAAAAAAATATTCAACATGGTTTAATGTCAGCTGCTAAAACGTGTAAAAGTCCAGGATTGCATATTTCAGTAACTTGTTCTTGAAAAGAAAGCACTTATATAACGGTTGTGATCTATAACTTTAAAGGATTCCCTGACTCTGAGAGATGCAAGCCCAGTCCATCAGCATGGATGCCTCACTATGAAAATGGTCCATCTACATGTGAAGCCGGAGAGTGTTGGTTGGAACTTGGATTTAAAACAACAGTCATACCGAGAAGGTTATTCCATTATTTTATCATTTTTATTATTGTTTGTATTAATTTTTGGATAGATAGTTTCTTAATCGACCCAAAATTACTAACATACGTAGAAATTTACTGCAATTGTTCACGTGATTATTGGTCTGTACGATCCCGGGAACTGATTATTTCAGCCGTGCTATTAATGTCGATAGGACCTCAGAGTGCTGTGTAAAGTGTTATCTGTAAATAAACATCAAAAATGAGTTCCTTTAAGAGCAATGAAAACATTCAAAAGAAAGAAGATGGGTCATACTACGTAGTTTCGGCTAATAAAGCCTCATCAGTGACCCTGTAATGATCCGGCAAAGAAAGCCAGAGGAAACATACTGCAATTTAGCGAATTACGAATAGGCAGTCGATTCAAAGACTGATATAAATCAAAATGGGGTCCAAATAATTAAAAACCTGTCTAGAATATGAGTCTAAACCAATAATTTATTTCCGATATCTCAGAATATTCGCGCTGATCTCAAAGGACCAAAAGTAAAATATAAACTGCACTATGGTAAACCTGGACTTGGCTCTGGTGTTGGGACATTGATATTGAACGCATGCATCTGATCAGTGTCTACATTTGAGCATAAAATGAGGATTTAATGATACAGTCTAAGTCTCCGATCAGGACAATTTTCAAAACCAACCGTCAGGGACAATCGGCCCACCAATGGTTGTCTGTATTTTCATTGTTATCTCGTCATCATGACGAGTCCGTGCAATGAACACCCATCTAAACCCCACTTTAAATATTTAGAAATAGAGGAGCTTACATGAGTGCTCATGTATTATTGAATTTATTAAACGAGTTGGGGAAAAATGATTAGATGCGAGGCTTTGCCGAGCATTTTATCCCTTTTCTTCAACGAGTTAAATAAAGTTAATAATACATGCGCACGAGTGAAAGATTCTATTTATCATATGACATTTAACATGACTTTTATGCACGATTGTTTTACAGAAATGTGAATATTCCGCCATCAGTAAACGCGATGTCGTTGAGGACGTTGTACATGTAACGTTACGGAGCGTATCTAGCTAATTTGCATATTTAATCCACTAGTTAATTATCGAATTTATTACATGGCGTTATTAGGGCCCCGCACTGAAAGTGTGGGTGCCCTATAGTAATCACTCTGTCTGTCCGTCTGTCCGTCTGTCCGTCCACAAATTTTCCTACTCCTCTGATAGCGCTGTCGGGGCCCTAGTCAGTTTTACTGACAGCTCTAGTTACATTCTCAGACGCGACGCCATATGATAAAAGGCGTATACGTTATTTTTTATTTCTGATTCCAAGACATAGGCCGTGGGTACTCGTTAGAACCGCCTCAATAAGGTGGTTCTAATAAGCCCCCCATCACCTATGTTTAGGAGCATAAATAAGAGTAATATTACAAATTTTCATCAGAACAGTTACCATTTTGGAGATACTCATATGAAAGAATGCACTACGTCAAAAGAGGGTGTTATTGTGATTTATTTATTGACTATCCTGTATTGATCGGAGGTCAACCGTATTAATACCAGGTCAATCAATATTTGGCTGCGGTAAAAAAAAAACAATAATCATGTTTTTTATTGTGTCAATAAAATTGTCATTTATCAAGTAATTTCGGCAGGGGGCAAATGTAGCTGCACGAGGACCTGTAACTCGGCCAATATGAACTTACATTATACATGTAGTAGTGTCAGATGTTCCTGTCTAGATAATATTCATTCTTGCACACCAGACAAGGAAATCCGTGATTTTACCCTGGGATAGAAATTTATGTTCTGATCCTGGTGTTCCGACCCAATATCGAATATTCCTGTGTGTTTGATAAATATACTGGTTGAATACGACCTCGTATGCGCCGTCGTTAAAGGTTGACGTCATGCACGTTACATGACGTCTCTAAACATTCCTGTAGTGGCATCACAATA
This sequence comes from Lucinisca nassula, assembly GCA_963580285.1. Classification (NCBI taxonomy): domain Eukaryota; kingdom Metazoa; phylum Mollusca; class Bivalvia; order Lucinida; family Lucinidae; genus Lucinisca; species Lucinisca nassula. The sequence goes on from OY757010.1 coordinate 60,231,548, forward strand.
TGGCGGACGTTGGTAACCGAAGTGACTGCAGCATTAATAATCCGCGCTAAAAATGGAAGGTATGCAAGAAAAAGAAACCTATATGGGTGTGAGGGGCGTATAGAAAAATCCGTCCCTCGGGATCACTGTCCCATTAGTAGTATGACCATTAGACTACTATGATCAAATTTGACCAAAGTCTCCAAAGTCGCCCGGTGGTGAACCTGCGTCATAGTATTTGCTTCATAATACGACGCTATGATTGATCCATAGTGGACTGAACCTCACAATATGCTTACAGATACTACACTTAGCGTCAGACAAAACGATACATAAAATATAATTAACGGATTATTTCCATATCTTATTTCCTTTGAAATACTTATGTTGGGATATATGTTGGGCATAATACATATCCACAGCATATGTGTTAGGCAGAAATAGGAAACAATATCCTCAAATCTTATTTTGAACTTTGAATACAGTATGGTTTGATTATCTTACTAGATTAAGTATCTGGGTTGCTGATATAGACGATGTAGTGATTCTGTCAGTTGCTCTGGTTCTAGAAGATTCTTCTGAAGTTTCGTTAGGCAAAGTTCCTGCTTATTGCGATATAGAGACAACTCTGATGGTTGAATCCGATGAAAAAATAAATAAGGTACAGTTACAAGCTTACCAATATATGAATAGAGCACACAACTACATATCAACATAAGCGATTTCTCTCTTACTAAAGCAAAATATTTCAAAATATGACATAACTCAACAAACAAAGTAACAAAATAGAAATGAACGGTTGTCCAGAAATAGCCACGCCCCAAGCCACCGAAAGAAATCATTTGTAAAAACAAATAGCTAAAATACTATATAATATAGTTGTCAGTATACAACAAGGATGAATAGTGAGGAACCATCAGTTTACCTTCTCTTGCTGACAGATGTACATGTACATATTAGACCAAATTCAGCTGATAACTGTAATGCAATTTAAATCGTTTGGGAGGCATTGTTTCCAACTTTGTGGGACTTTTATCCGACATTGAGATTAAATGATATTTCAAGCCCTGTCCCCCAATGAAAAAAAATAGGGTTTATATGCATTGGCGGTCTGATTCGAACTACATTGCCTGTGCAGGCTCAGACCTTCTCTAACTGTTTACCGTCTGTAGCTAGTAGAACTCTTTACCTTTGATATACGTTCAAGTGTGGTTTTTGGAGCTCACCAGAGCCAAGGCTCCGGGAGAGCGTCTAGGATAGGCAGTTGTCCGTCGTCGTCGTCGTCATCGTCGTCTGCGTCGTCGTCTGGCGTGTGACGTCAACACGTTCAAACGACATCTCCTCTGAAGCCACTAAACCGATTTGCCCCAAAATTCACCTGAAGCATCACTGGGCTTGTGGATTGAAAGTTTGTGTTTTTATTAAATTCGGCTCTTTAGTTTGTTTGTTAGACTTCCCATAGTTCCCATAGACTTAATATCGGGATAATTAAAAAATGGCATTTTCTGCCAAGTCATTGCAGATATTTTGATAAAACTTTTATAACAATGTTCATTGAGTAAACTTCTCTCAGCCTTATGCTTTTATTCCATACTGGGGGTCCCCAAGGTTGTGCCGGGGCCATGCCCCACCCCTCCACTTCATAAAAAGCCATATATCTCAGAAAACATTCAGAGCCCCACCCATAAACCATATACATTCTTGTTCCTTATTATAAGACGCATTCGATGACACCAACTTAGGGTCATCCTGAATGTGCCGGGGCCATGCCCCACACCGCCCCCCACACCCACTTCATAATAGGCCCGATATCTCAGAAACCTAAAAGATACCCACCCCTAAACCATATATATTCTTGTTCCATATGACAAGACGCATAAAGTGAAACCAACCTGGGGATCCCCTGTGATGTGTCGGGCCTAGCCCCATCCCGTCCACTTCATAAAAGGCCCAATACCTCAGAAACCTTCCAGATCCCCACCCCTTAACCATATATATTCTTGTTCCTTATGATAAGACACATTCAGTGACACCAACCTATGGGCCATCAGGGGCGCACCGGGGCCATGCCGCCCATGCTCCACCCCTCGACATCACAAAAGGCCATATATCTTAGAAACTGGTCAGAGCCCCACCCCTTGACCATATATATATTCATGTTCCTTATGATAAGACGCAATAAGTGACACCAGCATGGGGTCAGCCGGGACGCCACGGGCTATACCCCACCCCTTCACTTCATTAAAAACCATATATCTCAGATCTCTACCCCTTAGCCATATATATTTTTGTTCCTTGTGATAAGACGCATTCATTCATACCAATCTAAGGTCCCTTTATGCTTGGGCAAATTGTTGGGGCCCTGACCCGCCCCTCTACTTCATACTTCATAAAATGTCATATATCTCAGAAACCATTCAAATCCCAACACCATAGTCATATATATTCTTGTTTATTATTATTATTAGACACATTCAGTCACACCGACTTGGGTGGTCCACAGGGGCCATTTCTCTCCCCTCCACTTCATAAAAGGGCCTCATATCCCAGAAACCGCTCAGATCCCCACATTTAACCATATATATCATTGGTCCTTATGATAAGACTCATTCAGTGGCATAAATCTTGGGCTTTTCTGGGATCCGCCATGCACCAATCTGTCCAGTGCTTAAAAGGCCTAATATAGTAGGAACCATACACATCCCCACCGCTAAACCATATGTCTCTGTACCTATTGATAAGACGCATTTAGTGATACCAACCAGGGCTCCATTGGGTCCATGCCCCATCCCCTCTACTTAATAAAACGCCTAATATTTCAGATACAGAGTATACATGGGTACTCATATTGGTATAGGCTTTGTTTCAAAGACTTTATAATTGGCAGATTGAAATCATATCATGTTAAAATACCTGGCTGTCTTTTGTCAGTGCTCACTTGAGCTCTGGTGAGCATAGTGGCCCATGGGCCTCTTGTTTATGAACTTTGGCTCATTAATTTGGTTGCTATGGCAACTTAGAGTTTCCATAGACTTATAATGGGGAAAATTGAAAAATGACATTAACTGCCAAGTTTTTGCAGATAGTTTGATAAAACTTCCATAGTAATGTTCCTTGAGCAATCTTCTATCTGCCATATGATTTTAGACCTCTGCACATTGTTATTGGTTGCCATGGAAACCAAAGGGCAAACAAAGAAAAAATAGAAAAAAAAACACTTAAAAATCATCTCCTCAGAAACTATACGAGGGTAGGCTGAAAAGTTCTGAGCCTGATCAAGAAGCAGGCATCAAAGAGCCATGAAATTTTGTATTCATTAAATCCAAACTTTTATTACTTGATTTGACTCGAATGTGTTCAAGTTTACCTGCAATAACGTAGAAATTCTAGACTTGGAAAATTGATACTAGCACGTTTTTGAGAAAATGAGCAAAATCTGGCATCTTGGTGTCATCAAGTACCTCCATAAAAAGGGGTTAGCTCCTAAGGACATTCATCCCGATATGGTTGCTACATTAGGGGATGATGCTCCTTCGTATGCAACCGTGAAAAGGTGGGCAGCAAATTTTAAGATGGGCAAGGACAGCCTTGAAGATGATGCCCGGTGTGGAAACCCACAACGGCAACAACTGAGGAAACCATCAGCCAAGTGCACAGGGCCGTGATGGATGACAGGCGTTTAACTGTGAATCAGTTAGCTAACACTGTTGGCATCTCCCGTGAACGAGCAGAGAACATTCTACACAGTGAATTAGGAATGTCGAAGGTTTCCGCCAGATGGGTGCCACGGCTTTTGACGCCTGACCAAAAGTTGACCAGACTGAACCTGTCACAAGTCAACTTGGCTATTTTTGAAGCAGACCAAGATGGTTTTCTTGACCGTTTTGTCACTCAGGATGAGTGTTGGGTTCATCACTTTGAGCCAGAGATCAAAAAACAATCCATGCAATGGAAGCACCCTGGCTCACCCCCTCCAAAGAAGGCAAAGGTCGTCTCCTCAGGGAAGGTGATGGCATCAGTGTTCTGGGATGCCAAGGGTATAATATTCATAGATTACCTTCAAAAGGGCAGAACAATTAATGGGGAGTATTATGCATATCTGCTAAAACAATTGCGAAAAGCAATTAAGGCTAAACGACCCGAAAATTGACAAAAGGGGTCTTGTTCCATCAGGACAATGCGCCTGCTCATAAATCTGTTGTCGCAATGACTGCTGTGCATAACTGTGGCTTCACACTTGTCGATCACCCTCCGTATTTACCTGACCTAGCTCCATCAGATTATTTCCTGTTTCCAAACATGAAAAAACACTTGGCTGGGCAGCATTATCGGTCAGACGAGGAGGTGATAGCTGCTGTGGAGGAGTTTTTCAGGGACCAAGATGAGACCTTCTATACCACTGGGATCCAAGGACTCCAGCATCGCTGGAGGAAGTGTGTGGACAGGAAGGGAGACTATGATGAAAAATAAGGCACTTTCAGCATGCACAAACCATTGGATCTTGGTCCGGCTCAGAACTTTTCAGCCTACCCTCGTATGCTCTATTAGGCTGATACGTTATGAAAATATTCACCATATTTACCTGAACATGTTTTGTGTTGTTGTTTTTTTTTAATTCGGCTCTTTAGTTTGGTTGCTATGGAAACCTTGAGTTTTCATTGACTTATAATAGGGGAAATCGAAAAATGGCATTAACTGGCAAGCCTTCACAGACATTTTGACAAAACGTTCATAGAAATGTTCCTTCAACAATCTACTATCTGCCATATGATTTGAGGCCTACTGCACTTTTTTTGGTTGGCATGGAAACCAAAATGCAAAAAATAGCAAAAAAAAAAAAAAAAAACTTGGAAAATCATCTCCTCAGAAACCACATGCTCTGTGAGGCTGCGACTTTATAAAATATTCACCATATTTGCCTTAACAGGTTTTGTGTTTTTTAGCTCACCATAGCCGAAGGCTCCGGGGGAGCTTGTAGGATAGGCAGGTGTCTGTCGTCTGGCGTCAACATTTTTAAACATCTCCTCTGAAGCCACTGGGCCGATTGAGCCCAAATTTCATCTGTAGCATCCTTGGGCTGGGGGGTTGCAAGTTTGTGTTTTTATGACAAATGGCTTTTGAGTTTGGTTGATATTGCAACTTAAAATTGTCATTGACTTATAATGGGGAAAATTGAAAAATGGCATTTACTTCCAAGACATTGCAGATTTTGTGACAAAACTTTTATAGAAATCTTTCTTGTGTAAACTTCTATCAGCCATATGCATTTATGCCAACCAGGTTGTGCCAATACCACACCCCATCCCCCTCCACTTCATAAAAGGCCATACATCTCAAAACCCATTCAGATCCCCACCCTTAAACCATATATATTCGTTTTCCTTATGATAAGATGCATTCAGTGACACCAACCTGTGGGTTCCCCGGGATGCACCAGGGCATTGCCTTACCCCCACCCCCTCTTCATCAAAGGCCCAATGTCCCGAAAACCTTACAGATCCACACCCCTAAACCATATATATTCCTGTTCCTCAGGATAAGACACATTCAGTGACACCAACCTTGGGGGCCTGCTGGGATGCGCTGGGGCCATGCCCCACCCTCAACTTCACAAATGGCCAAATATCTGAGAAACTGACTGTTCAGAGCCCCACCCCTCAACTATATATATTCGTGTTCCTTATGATAAGGCTTATGCAGTGACACCAACATGGGGGTAACCTTGGTCATGCCCCACTTCATAAAAAGGCATATATCTCAGAAACCGTTCAGATCCCCACCGTTAAACCTTATATATTCTTGTTCATTATAATATGACACATTCAGTGATAGCAACCTAGGAGTGTCACAGGCTGTGCCGTTGCCATGCCCCGACCCCACTTCTCCACTTCACAAAAGGCCAAATATCTGGGAAACTGTTCAGAGCACCATCCCTCAACCATATATATTCATCTTTTTTTTTGTGATAAGACACATTCAGTGACACCAACCTGGAGATCTCCAGGGGTGCCCCCCGGGACATGCCCCCCACTGCATAAAAAGCCATACATCTCAGAAACCATTCGGATCCCCACCCATAAACCATATCTATTCTTGGTCCTTATATGATAAGACACATTCAGTGACAACAGTCGTAGGCTTTTCTATGATCTGGCCATGCCCCAGCCCCGCCACTGCTTAAAAGGCATTTTATCTCAGGAACCCTGCAGATCCCCACCCCTAAATATATATTGTTGTTCCTTATGTTATGACTCATTCAGTGACATCAAGCAGGGCTCGGCTTGGTCCATGCTGCACATCCTCCACTTCATAAAATGCTTAATATTTCAGATACGGAGTCCACATGGGTGCTCATGTGGGAATGGGGGTTGGTTTGGGAAACTTTATAATCGGTAGGTTAAAATCATATCATGTTAAAACACATGGCTGCCAATAGGAAGTGCCCACCTGAGCTCTGGTGAGCATAGGGGCCCATGTGCCTCTTGTTTTTTGAATTTATATGTTTTTATAACTATACTACTTATCCAGTGCGGCGGTTTCAGCTCTACGTTAAAGCTTCCTGCAGTCCAACCTATTTCTCTAAGCCTCGATGGACGGGGGCCTTTAATAATTGGAGGTTGATATTAACAGATCTACATGTACTTACATACGTATATTTCTCGACATGGAAATCTCTGGGTTACCTTAGTTGTGCCCGCATCCCAGCGACCCCGCCCATTGGACCTTGGAGAAATAGATTCGACCGAATGGTGCTTCCACGCAGAGCTGGAACCAACCGAACTTGATCACTGGTAAACCGCTTTGATTGTCTAAGTCTGTCCAAGAAATTTTGTGCGAGTGTTTTCTTGGGGTGGCACGGCTTGAGATGACTTTTCATCTCAATGTCGGGTCAAAGTCCCACGAAATCTGGAGCAACGTCTTCAAAATGACCTAAAGTGTGTTGGAGGGACGTAAAACCTCATCACAAACAAAGCAACACACGTACCCGCATTCCAGAAATTTTAAGTTGCCTAGTATCATTCGGATTGGTATTCTGTACGAGAAATGCGTATGACTTATTTCAACATCCGTTCCATGTGATTGAATTTACGTGTACGGTTATTTATGAACTTCATGTTCTGTCATACAGATTCGAATCTATACAAGCGATAAGAATGTTGCAATAGACGCAGTAGAGTTGGTGTCTGTACCACGGTTCCAAGAATGTATCAAACGGAAACAACCGAAATACAAAATAATACGTGAACCATCATTTCCCGAAGACAACGTTGTTACGGGGCACGCTGAATACAAGGACAGGTAGGTGATTTAAACAAGCTTCGGTATATTTATTGTATAACTTGGGGAGATAAATCAAGGGAGACAAGAAATGGGTCTTCCTGTGTGTTGTTCTTAAACCTGACCTCTGAATAGGGATCTACTCTGAAAGGATTAATTGATTGTGTCGGGGTTGAACAACACGCCAACTCTCATTTTGATAAAAGAAATAGTAGAGGAGATGACATTGAGAGTTAGGGAAGAAAGTGGAAAATAAACGGAAGTGTAGAAACAGAAGAAATCTACCTGTAACTGCTTCAAGGACAACAGGCCTTGCCCAGCTGTAAGCCAATATCAGTTGGACGCCTAAGTGACGCAAGATACTCAACACATTCGCCTCATCCTAGCAACCGAACTACTCTTAAAGGCAAGAGTTTGTTCCTCGGGAGCCTTTAATAGTAGATATATATGAGGAGTCAGCTCTTTCCGTTAGAGGGTAGACCTCTATTGATTCGAGTTGCAAACTAATTTGACATGTCTGCATTGTTTGTGGGAAAGAACATATTGATAGTTGGGTCTTACGTCAGGCCACGCCTGTTAGCTAGAGAGCTTACTACATATTTTATAACACCTAACTTGCAGAAATGTTCATTTTAATTGTTTAACGTATTTTACGGTCAAATGGCTTCATTGCAATTGTTCACATGGTTAACACTGACCAATAAAGTTAAACCGCGCACAAATTAAAGGTTTCGTTTGCTGTTAAATAAATCGAGCGCAATGAGGTTAAAATTTTGAGGATCTCGTTGCCTCGTGCTACTTCATGTTGATGCTCAGTACAGGTGAGAGAGTCCTGTCTGTCTATGAAACGGTCTCAAAACCAATCCTGACTTTTCATTCTTGGAAGTCATGGAAATGCTTCCAGTCTAAGCTCTGTGTTATATCCAAAGTTCCCTCATAATATGCATCACTTCTATACTTATAAAGTCATCTACATGTATAAGATTTTACCGCAACCTTTCTGCTGTTTCTGTTTTACCTCTTCTACTATAAAACCATTTGGTACAGTACAGTAAAATTCCTATATTAAGACCACCCTTGGGACTGTTCCAATGTGGTTGACCAATTTTTCACTTTTGAACAGTCCCAAAGGTGATCTCTTATAAGGAGACACCAGGTGTAGAAAGCACAAAGACAGAATAACTGAAACCTTCTCAATAAGCTTTCAAAGCAGAGTTAGTCTCAATCTTAAGTGGTCCTAATAGAGGCATTTAACTGTACATGTATATTGCGCAATGTATTATAGAAGTATAGTGTCTTTATTTTAGAAGAACAGTTTGGCATTGTATTGTGTTGATGCAGTGTGTATTACTCTATTAAGTGTTGTACCACTATATAAATCCGAGCCACATATACATGTTTGTATTGTATACATAATTTAAATAAAAGTACAGGAAAATGTTTTGGGGTTTAACGTGCTAGTCTAAATCCAAGTTTCTTTTGTCAGTCTACATACACTCAGATACAGTCGAGACCCACAATTTGTCTGATTTTATTCGATTGATTGCCGCGTTATTTGTCACTGAACCTGTTACATGTAAGTATGGACGTATTTGTTGAAATACTTTTAATACGTTCTATAAAAGTGTTATCCTTTGTAAGCAAAGAATACACCACAGAACTTAAAAGAATGTAGTTTTCGGTGTGCTGGGCGAGACATGCTAGTTTCGGCCAGTTAGGCTTCATCAGTGACCCACAAATATGTTTTAGGTTCCACAATTGAATCAATGATCCCAGAGGGCAAGAAAATATAAACTACACAATAATGAAGGGCAGGGAGACTTTTTACGGCCGCCACACATTCCCTTAACAACAGCTGTAGTGACGTTAAATAGGTTCTATAAAAGGAATATCATTTGGAAGGAAAGATTACACGTTCTGAATTTAAATGTTTATGATCGAATCCTGGGTATTGCCATACCCGTATGTTTTTATTCATTCGAATGTATTGGTACTGATTAAAAGAAGAAAAATACAACGTTACCGGGCGACCAGCCAAAGTTCAGATCAGCCTGCACAATCGCCCACTCTGATGGGAAATTACTGCAACAGAATAAGGGTTAAAGGCTGATCTTTAACCCTTATCTTGCTGTTCACGACAACCCCTGTCTTTGCAAACAGTGAAGATCCAGATCAGATGGCTTCTGAAGAAGCCATCTGATCAGGATCTACACTGTTTGGCATTCAGTTTTTGATTTTGTAGCAATAAATTACATCAAGTAATTTGATTGGTTGATAGACAGAAATGGGCGTGGCTTAAATGAATATTCAGCAAGATAAGGGTTAAAAGCCCTGTCACAAGAAAACCATGTCTTCTGGTTTACGGCAAGATAAGACTGAAACCGGCCTGCTTGACTACTTTCGAGATTCTTGAAATGTCAGATATTTGAGCCCCGCCAAGCGAATTTGTGTCTTCGAGCATTCCGTCATGACACATTTTAACTGCGCATGCCCAGCCATTCAGAGGGGCCAGGGATATGGCTTTCTGTCTGAAGGTTCCTCTTGATTCACTGCTTGTATGAGCAAGCGGCGAAGGTTCTGGCGAGACTGCGCGAATGCGCAGGCTCGCCTGAACCTTCGCTGCTCGCATAGGCGATAAGTACCAAAATCGCTGGACGGGGCCCATTTAAGTTACAGGTACTGTCAGCGAACACACCTTACTATACACACCCGTGTGGCATAGTGCATTTTTTCACATCTCCAATATGACAACATTTCTGATGAAAACCCGTGATTGTTTCTATTTATACTGCAAACATAGGTGGTAGGTGCTCGTTAGAACGGCCACATTGAGGCGGTTCTCTACTGAGCACCCACTGCCTATGGCTTGGAGCAAAAATAAGGAAGATAATGTACAGCCCTGTAAACCCAGTTTTTGGACGGGTTTTTTTTTTAAAAAATCCGTCCTTTGAAATAGCGATGTCCGGGCGGGCGGGCGTCCTGCGGGCGGGCGGGCGGGCGTCGTCCCAGGTTTACCTTTTGGTTAACCTTTTTTTCAAAGTGATATTTTTCATCTATTCTGTAGCAGATTGTTTTAATATCAGGACTGATGCATAAGTGGAGGTACCGCTTTCATATATTATCCATAAATGGCGCAAAAGACTAAAATTTTGGCGGAAATTGTCTTTTTTCAAACTTTTGTTTTTCAGGTTTACCTTTTGGTTAACCTTTTTTCAAATGCCAGTGTAGTGGATAGAGTGCTGGACTACGAATCCTATTGTTGACTATGAATCTGAGGGGCTTGAGTTCAAATCCCCGTGGAGACATTTTTTTTTTTTTTGTTCTTTTTTTTTTCTTTCTTTTTTCATTCTTTTTTTTCTTTATTTTTCTTTTCTTCTCCATAAACACATATGAACAATTATTATCTTCCTCCCCTGATGGTTGCTAGTAATAATACATACATGCATGCACAGGCATGGAATTTCCTTTTTCCTTTTTTTTTCGTTCTTTTTTTAGCTCAGTTGAGCTAAAAGGTGAGTTGATGTCCGTCGTCCGTCAACAATTTCTTTAAACGACATCTCCTCCTGGGATAATGGCCCGATTTCAAAATTATTTTACAGAAATGTTCATTAGGTGACCCTTTTTCAAAATTGCTAAAATCAGTGGCCACTAGAGCTAAAAGTAAAGCTAAAAATAGAAAAAAACTTTATTTTTTTTTCTTCGTAAAACACATCAACAAATCAAACCCCCCCCCCCCTCCCGCCTCCACAAAAACCCGTCCATAATGCCATTAGGCATTTTTCTTGTTACTATATAAAGTGGGGTTTAGTGGGTGTTCATTTCACGGAATTGTTCACGTGATGAAAGTGTTTATCAGACTGCGCAAATCCGCATGCCGAACTGCAGTTTGGTGTTCGCTAATGGCAACACAGGTTTTCTCACAACGCGGCTCTGTATTTTTGGTGATTTGCTTGGCCATAGCTTGCGTGTAATACTACTTGTATTTCTTCAGGGACGTTCAAAATGGTCAGACGTATACATATAGAATCCAGACACTGATGGAGTCGAAGAGCAGCGAACTTTCTCCGCCGTTAGAATACAAGCACGGGCAGGCTTTTTGTGGCGACGGGATTGTAGACAGGTACAATATACCCGTTTTGTGCTGAAGAGAATCTTTCCTTCATTAGAACAGGAATTCACTTCGAAAGTTAGGGGTGTCAATTAGAGTTATGTTTTACGAATTTGTTTAGACAATGGCTGAGCTTTTTACAAAAAACGAATACCCGCATGTTGTCCTGATGCAGAATTGCTCAACGTGGCCTGTTGTCCATCGTCCGTCCGTACAACTCGTTACCTTCTGTAGCTAGTATAACTGTTTACCTTTGTGATCTTTTTATACCATGCATTTGTTTTTGAATTTATATGTTTTTATAACTCCGCCCCTGCCCATCGAGGCTTGAAGAAATATATGGGTTGCATGATGCTTCCAGGCAGAGCTGAAACCGACCGCACACGAGTACTGGTAAACCGCTTAGAGGTTTTAAGCCTGCCCAGGCAAAGCGGTGCGAGTCGGCCCGTCCATGCTTATAAACCCTATTGCTTTCATTGGGCGACATGGCTTGAGATGTCATTTCATCTCAGTGTCGGGTAAATGTACCTCAAAATTGGAAGCAACACCTCCGAAATGTCCTATACAGTGTTGACGGGGACGTTAACCCTCAAAACAAACAAATGTTGTTTTTTATACTTTTACGACTCAACCCTTTGTTTAGAATGATGTATCCATTTGTCAGATTGTTCGAAATGGGATGTGTTTGTTAACCCATATTTTTTTTCTAAAAAATAATTTATAGAATTAGTATTCAGCAGGGATCAAAGATCAATGTAGGACTCTTCTATTTAACATCGACAAAAGGCAGTTCAGACATCATGGTCTGTGTACTATTTGATATTAATATTTACTGTATCATGCACAATTTTAAGGCATTATGTTACGTGTACATAAATTCTTTGGCAATCATTTCGGACAAAAATGAATATATTAAACATCTGCATTTATTTTCTCGTTCTTGTTTTCATAATTGTTTACCACAATTGTGGGTCAGTGAGGTGAAAGTGCTCGCCTTTCACTCAGGAGGCTGTAGGTTTAAAATCGATTTAAGCCCCAGCCCCGCAGTGAATTTCTTTTCACTGACCGTTCCAAGGCGGTAATTCTGTCGCGGTTTATTTTTGTTATGGTTTGTCTTTGAGTGTGTGTATCGCCTATATCGTTTTGTTTTTAATAACCAATTGGTCATTTTTTGAGAAAGTAACTGTCCTTTTGGTAACCGGTCATTTCGTACCCAAGTCATTTCGTACCCTAGTCATTTCGTACCATTTTGGTCATTTCGTACCCGTTTTTTGGTCATTTCGTACCCACTAACAACCATTTCGTACCAAAGTCATTTCGTAACCGTTTTGGTCATTTCGTACCTAGGTACAAATTGACCATAAGGTACGAATTTACCAAAAAGGTTACGAAATGACTTTAAAAAAGTCAATCCGTACCCAAGTCATTTTGTCATTTTGTATTTGGGAAGGACCGACACACTAAGGGACTATTTATTTATTTATTTATTTATTATATCATATTCTTTCTTTCTTTCCTTCTTTACTTATTTATTAAAGAGAATTTTTCGATAAAAACTTGTGATATTTTTCATATTTCTGCTCCAAGCAAAGATTGTTGAATTTCGTTAAAGCCGGCTCGACATCAATGACCTGTGCCTTTTTAGTTTCAGAGATGAAGATTTTTGAAGGTTTTCCCTGTATAAGCCTATGTAAAACAGCTGGGCCACGGGCGGGGATTTTTTTTGCCCCATGGCTCTAATTTTAACAATCTTGGTAGATGTCCACTAGATCGTCATACCAAATATCAAAGACATTGGACTTCTGGTTTCAAGACAAGAATATTTTTTTTTTTAAGTTTTTCTAGTTTTCCCCTTTTTTGTTGCCATGGCAACCAGGGTGTTTCATGGAATGGAATGTTTTGAACATCTTTTAGAGAGGCCGAGGCGGGGCAATATTTTGCTCCAGGGCTCTGATTTGAACAATCTTGGTAGATGTCAACTAGGTGAAGCTTCATACCAAATATCAAAGACCTGGGCCTTCTGATTCAGAGAAGAAGATTATTTTAAAGGTTTTCCCTGTATAAGCCTATGTAAAACAGCTGGGCCACGGGGCGGGGCCATATTTGCTTCATGCCTCTTATTTGAACAATCTTGGTAGATGTCCACTAGATGAAGCGTCATGCCAAATATCAAAGACATTGGACAAGAAGATTTTTTAAAGTTTTTTCTAGTTTTCCCCCTTTTGTTGCCATGGCAACCAGGGTTTTGCATGGAATAGAATTCTTTGAACATCTTTTAGAGAGGTCCATCCAAAGATCATTTTGCCAAGTTTCGTCAAAATCTCTTCAGTGGTTGAGAAGATGTCATTTAAAGAATTTGTGAAAGGACATACGGACGGACGGACGACGACGGATGGTGACCAATCACAATTGCTCCCCTTGAACCTTCGGCTCAGGTGACCTACCGAAAAGCTTTAAAACAATTCATATCATACCAAAGTCATTTGGTACCTACGTTTGAAAAATTGGGTACGAAATAACCAAAAACGTTTCCCATAAAAAATTAAAAGTTGGTACGAAATGACTAAAGAGGGTACGAAATAACCAAACACCTTTCCCAGAAAAAAATTAAAAGTGGGTACGAAATGACCAAATAGGGTACGAAATGACCAAAGTGGGTACGAAATGACCAAATTGCAAAATAAAACGGGTACGAAATGACCAAAATGGTACGAAATGACTAGGGTACGAAATGACTTGGGTACGAAATGACTGGAAACCGTCCTTTTGGCTTTCCGCTTTTGATGTTTCCATTAGGGTCTAGTTATTTAATGTTTTGTGTTTCTTTCCCTTTAGTGTCTCTTATGGGTGGTGTGGATAAATTGTGTCGATTCCTGATCATTGCATTCGCTTCTATTTTTAAATCTTAGCAGGGTCATGCAAATTTGGTGTCTCTGGTGGGAGCTGTGGGTTAATTGTATCGATTCCTGATCATTGCCTCCACTTCTCTTTTTAAATTAGAAAGCAATAACTGCAACAGTCTTCAATGCTGTTATCCACGTAATTATCAATACATGCACCAATACAGTTAAATCGCGCGAACTGGAAGATTTTTTGTGTTGTTTATGGGACACTGGCAGATAATGTAGACCCGGATCAGACGCTGCCTGACCGGAATCTTTACTAAAGCAAACCGACAACAAATAAAACAGAATATAAGTGAAGGCAATGATCAGGAATCGATACAATTAACCCACAGCTCCCATCAGAGACAACAAGGGAAAGAAACACTAACATGAAACAACTAGACCCTAATGGAAACATCACTAGCGGAAAGCCAAAAAGACAGTTACTTTCCCATAAAATGGCTAAATGGCTATCCAAAGCAAAATAATATAAACGATACACATACTCAAAGACAAACCATAACAAAAATAAACCACGACAGAGGAACCGCCTTGGAACGGTCAGTAAAATGAATTCCACTGAGGTGGGGGGGGGGGGCTTAAATCGACAATCCTCGCCGTTACTTCCGTCGCGATTTAGACAAATAATTTGTTCAGTGCGCATTAAAGCATCATAACTCGTCAGTGCAACATCTCCGTGATCACAAAATCAATCAACCACAGCGATGAAACAACGGTGAGGACTCGACAGCATGAAACCGCTGAAATGCTGGAGCAAAAGAAAACCAACACCTAGACTCCGATGGGCCCAAACAGAGACAGAGCATCAGGCACCAACCAACATTACATAAAATTATATTCTCTCTAATTCTCAGTAAGCCTTTAAGCTGGAACCGTCATAGAATCTGAGGCCTGACCCACCGGCGTGCAATTTGAGAGGCAAGCAAAGGTATCAACCGTGATTGGGTTAACTACCATGCATGCTGTCTGTCGTATAACATTTACGTTGTTTCCATTTTTTTTTTATATCGAAGAATGATTTTACTAAGTTGGGTACTGAAAGCATTGCAGTTATATTTTTTTCTGAATTATATACTAAGTCATCATAAAATTCGGGTTCCGATAGACCATGTTGCAGAAGAGATTTAAGGCCTACACAGAATTTTGAAATTAAATCGAATGACGTCTATAACATTTAGAAAAGGCTTTCGTAGTTTATGATACCGGGTAGGCCTTAAATCTCTTCTGAAAAGGCTTTGCGTAGTTTATGATACAGATAACCCTGATTAATAAGTTGAGTGGTTAACAACTCTTTACGACTGCTGAAGTCAGTTACATGACTAGACACTCTGTCAAATTGAATCAAGTGCGAAATATAAACGCCATAGGATGCCGCACGAGGAACAGCCGACAGGGTGTCCAAAACATCGCAATCATTGGCGACCACTATGTTAGATGTGTCCATTCTCTTTAAGAAACAGCTTTACTTTGCAGCTCGGAGGAGTGCGATGACAAGAATGTATTAGATGGGGATGGCTGCAGCATTAAATGTAGAATAGAGGATAACTTCCATTGCAAAGGTAAGTGAGCGCTACTAACTAAACGTAGAAGACAACATGTGAAATAGGCATACAATTCTAAGACTATGTCTGACAATGCATAAAGGATATTTTGGTTAAACGCATGAAAATAGTTCACTGTTTGTGAACCCTTCGATCACTTCCACCTTTATCTTGCGTTGCATGTAAATGTATATCATTTTGTAGTTGTTTAAAGAAGCATTTACTGTGTTTTGATACTTGCAAGAAGATTCGTAATTTGCCGCTTTTCTGTCAGTTCTTTTCCTTATAGCACTGTCGCCACCCGTTGTCAAGCTAGTTACTGTGTTATTTAGGATTTCATTGGTTGGATTGTTTGTATCTCTGCATGCTACCAGTAGAAGAGGCTAAGTAAAACCGACCGCGCGCAGGACTTATGCTGCTAAGACGAGGATATGGGAAGTCGGGAAGTAGCGAGAATGTTTAAGAGTCAATCGTCACTTAAAAAAAACATAGATGTAGTGGTGAGTAATTGTCTTGCAGCAGTAAACCACCTCACTTTAGATTCCATGCAGCCCACCTACTGAAAGGCCAGAATTCACCTCAAATGCATGATTTTCATTGTATCCAAGGCAGCAGTCTGACCAAGGTTTCATGCATCTCATGCATTTTGTGCCCACACTACAACAACTCGCTTTCATAATCATGAAAACAAATTCAGTGAAAAAAATCGGAGAAGGTGGGGGAAGAAGACAATAGAAACAGCTAAGCGAAACTGACCGGGCGCGCGCCTTAGGCTGCTGAGACGCGGGTATGGAAGTCGGGAAGTAGCGAGAATGGTCCAGGCAAACCGTCAGAGAATTAAAAGGATCAAACAGCGCTTCAGATAAACAGGAATATTTAGGGAAGGACCACGTCCTGGGGGACGAAAGGCTACAATGAAGACTGAGGATCGCTACCATAACAATGTTGTTGCGAGGAAACGCTTCGTGACTGGACCAGAAACTCGCTGCCGTTATCATGCTGCTAAGAGACCGGGGAGTCCGGCCTGTTTCAGTTCAGACCATGTGGAATCGTATTCATGCAGGTGGTTTCAAGTCAAGTGTCTTCAAGGAAGCCAGAACTCAGCCAGCGTCAAAAGAATGCTCCTATGACCTTCAGCCGTGGCCATGCAAGCTGGAACACCCCACAGTGGAGAATGGTTATGTTCTCCGACGAGTGACGATGTTATCTGAAGCGAGCGGATGACAGGAAACGAGTCTGGAGACGACGCTGAGAGAGAGAGACATGCTCCAGCCACAGTAGTCCCGACAGTAGCCTGTTGTCGGAGCAAGTAAACAGGAAAAGAACATAACAGGAAAAGACCCTTATAGACCCCACTTTTCTCCATGTAATGTGGGGATTACAAGGGTTGTCGTTACACGAACTTTCATGCATATAAAGGTATCTATTGAAACAAATAAGGACCGATCGTTTTTGCAGTCTTGTTCAGGAAAAACAAAGGAGATAGTTAAAAATAATTATGGGAGTGCAAAGCTTGTATGTTTTCCATTGCAGGAAGTCCGAGCCTTTGCTACATTTATGCGGGGGATGGTGTTTGTGAAGAATTTGAAAGAGAGATGTCCCCAAGTGACTGTGGCTTCTTCACGCCTGATGGTTTCGTTGATCAATGGGTCTCATCGGCTGTTGGGAGTGCGGAGTTTCAGACATCAGACTGTACTGAGTCAGTTTTAGTCGGCCCTCCTAGTCAGTTACAGGTATACTTGTACATGCAACTCAGCTGTAATAAACACTGTTTCATATCTTCAGAAGTTGCATTTTTCTAATGGAAGTATGTGATATGTCTCTTGTGTTTTGTTGCAGAAATACATTGTGTGTGCTCGTTAGAGCCGCCTCGCCGAGGCCGTTCTAACGAGTATCCACATTTTGCGGTTTGAGCAAGAACAAAGGACACCATACACTTACTTTTCTCTATATAAATGGGACTTACAGGAATGGACACCTAGTCGATAGTTGACTTTATACTGGGTCAATTTTATGGAGAGATCAGAATACAGCAGCAAATCGATTTGATAGAACATCTGGAACCATATTTTTTGGAAAATTTCCAAACACATATTATGGGGAAATATGGGAAACACGATTACTAAAATAATTGCTTTCGATTTAACAAGGTTAGATATTAAAAATATCAAACCTTGACGAAAATGGCTAAAATTGTGGACCATATAAGGTAAGGTGTAACATTAGCCTTGAAAGTCTTTGGAATTTCGATGAAAATAGCTATAACACTTAGACTAATTGGCTCTGAATTCGTTGAGATATTTATGACAATATGCCTGTACTCAACATAAAACTACTCAGTTACAGGACAGATTTTAATACCGTTTTTAAAACAGGGACAGACAAATGATGTAATTCCAACGTTCTGTAGCTATGTTCGGAATTTTTTATTGTCCCATTTCATAATTTACGTTTCAGCGTTTGAATTTGCACTTACCATGGGACATTACACTAGCTAGTATTATACGAAGAGCTGATTACTACTTATTATGGCTACCTGGGTAACAGATTCCCCAATGTAAACATTTGTCAGGATACGTTCGACTCCGGGCAACACTCATGGAACAAAGTGACTGCCCTGTATGATATTAAATTAATATTGACAGATTTGAAATCATTCAGTTAAATTAATATTGACAGTTTTGCCATCATTCAGTTTAATTAATCTTGACAGTGGTGCCATCATTCAGTTAAATTAATCTTGACAGTGGTGCCATCATTCAGTTAAATTAATATTGACAGTGGTGCCATCATTCAGTTAAATTAATTTTGACAGTGGTGCCATCATTCAGTTAAATTAATATTGACAATGGTGCCAACATTCAGTTGTTTTGTTAATTATTCTTATTAATTTCTGGATAAAAAGTTTCTTAATAAATATACCCGGTCAAAAAAGTAACTATACCAAGTTCCGGGTAATTTTTAGTAGCTCTCCGGTAGCCATTCAGCTATAGATGACTGTATACGAATCGGACGTTTAGCTGCAAAATGCATAAAATTGCATTTGCCCATGCTATTCTGCTCAAGAGTTGTCTTCCAATATGTGCCTAGAAGGTTTTGCAAGGGGGTTGACATTGCGCATGCGCAGATTATCATTTTATGTCTGAGATGAAAGATCATATCCATTGAACATCGAAACTCACTTTACCTTTACAATATCTCATGATATTGCCCTACAATCAAGACTTTAATTTGTGAAATTCTCAGATTATCTCCCTTTCAATTAAAAATATAGCAGTTTTCAAACTGTTGTTATTTCTATAGCTGCCATCCAATTTTTGCAATTTATCTAAAAAGCGCTTTGTTGCCACCATTGCTGTTAACAATGATGGAAAATAATGTAGAAAATTCATGTAGCATGTAGCACTGCCAGTTGCAATTTTCTATGGAGTTTCAATTGAAAACAGCATTTTACACACACCTTCAGAGAATTGGAGGCTTATACGTGACCTCTGTTTCTCTTAGCAAATGGAGCTTAAGTTCCAAATCTTTTTGTGGATAGACACACAGGGTATCTAATGAAAGGTTACATGTATCAACTTTTAGAAATTTTGTGCTAAGTGTAATTTTTAATGGCGTTGAATCTTGGCGTTTGTAATGATTTATTCTGCGAAATTGTCACAGTGACCCCTTGGGTGTTTAAAACAATAGCCCAGGCTGGCGTGTTTACATAAACACAAACAGTTTAGGCTTTTGCATGGAGAAATGAGTCCTTTGACCGAATCAAAACATTTTTTATTGTATTTTTCATTTGTAGTAACTGTGGTAACAGAAGCAATTTATGTATAGGAACTTTTTTGACCCAGTATATAAAGTAATAATTTTTATACAAATGACACACAGAGACCTGATGCTCTGTCTCTGGTCGGTCTTCTTTTGCTCCAGCATTTCAGTGGTTTCTTGCTGTCGAGTTCTCACCGTTGTTTCATCCCTCTGGTTGTTTGATTTTTAGTTCACGGAGCTGTTTTTCTGATAAGTTGGTAGGCCTTCATGCGGACTGAACACATTATTTGTCGAAATCGCGACGGAAATAAGACGAGGATTGTTGCCATGTAGATTCGATTTAAGCCCCCACCCCCACCCCACCCCACCCCACCCCACCCCAGTGGAATTCGTTACACTGACCGTTCGCTTGTGTTGTTTTGTTTTGGATAGCCAATTGGCCATTTTGTGGGAAAGTATCTGACATTTTGGCTTTCCGCTATTGATGTTTCCGTTGGGGTCTGGTTGTTTCATGTTGTGCTTCTTTCCCTTTGGTGTCTCTCGCCTTCTAAAGACGTTCTACCGCGTTTGAATTTACCAACTAAGAATTTAATTTGTGCATACGATGGTGCAGAAGACCAATAAACTTTGGTCAAATCGCGATGTATTTCTGAATTACAGCACGCACGGTACTCAACTTTTGACGAAAAGATTGCTTTTGTGTCGCTAGCCATGTTTGACGTCCAATTTCTTATGACACGATCGGAGTCTAACTGTTGCATTTCTTTTGCTCCAGCATTTCAGTGGGTTCTTGCTGTCGAGGCCTCACCGTTGTTTCATCCCTGTGGTTGTTTGATTTTTGTGTTCACGGAGATGTTGCACTGATGAGTAAGGAGGCCTTCATGCGGACTGAACAAATTATGTCTTAATCGCGACGGAAGTAAGGGCGAGTATTTCGGCCACGTAAAATCGATTTAAGCACCCCCAGTGGAATAAGTTTCCGCTGACCGTTCCAAGGCGGTTCTTCTGTCACGGTATATTTTGTTATGGTTTGTCTTTGGGTGTTTGTGTCGCTTATATTATTTTATTTTGGATAGGCTATTGGCCATGTTGTGGATAAGTAACTGTCCTTTTGGCTTTCCACTATTGATGTGTCCATTAGGGTCTGTGGTTTCATGTTTTGTGTTTCTTTCCCTTTCGTGTCTCTGATCGGATTTGTGGGTTAATCGTATCGATTCCTGGTCATTGCCTCCACTTCTATTTTTCAATTTTAACCTGATGCCTAAAACATGTATTGAAACAAGGTATAAAAATCTTGATTGTCTCGGTCAATTGGAAATTGGAACGGCCGGTTACTGTAAAAAATGACGAGTTAAAGGCCTGGGGCCAGTTGTTCAAAGCATCGTTAGCTTAACGACCTCGTTAGTGGTCATATTGTTAACTGTTCTAGCAAGTTTAATATGTAAAATTTTGGTATTTTTGCTGAAAAAATGTGAGCAGCTTTTGCGTCCGCAAAAGCTGCTCACATTTTTTCAGCACAAATTTCAGCATATTTGCCATATTTAATGATCAAAGTTTTAACGATACGTTAGCTAACGACCTCGTTAGTTTTGAACAACTGGTCCCTGATGTGTCAATAGACGCAGTATAGATTTGACTAACCCCTGCTTTTCTTCTATTTTTGTCAGAGATGCGAGGTCTATTCTGACTTGAACACATGGCGACCATGTGGAGAATTACATGACACGTACGGCAACTTCTGGATAGAGGTAAGGCTGGCACGATTAATCGGATAATGAATAATCGATCGATAAATTGCACTCAAATAATCATCGTTACTGATTTGATAATAGTCGCTCGTTTGATAATATAATTGACTAACCAATGTTGTGTCTAAAGTAGCTGGATGAGTGGCAAACATTGCAGACCATGGCGTCTCATCTGGGTATGAACTGTTTACACAGGCATGTTTGTCCTAATACATAAGATAATGTATAACATATGATAAGAAGCACAATTATGATCACATTGTCATTGATTACTATTCGGTTATCGATCACAATGACAGGATTGACACTCCGGACAGTTTCCTTCCCAAACAACGACCATTGCAAATAAAATGTTCCCAGCTCATACTTGCACAGACAATGGCAATAATAACCATATATCTGATACATTTTGCCAATCCCATTACTGACTGTCAAAATATAAGTACTTAGTGCACTTTATTCCTGCAAATTTACAAACTGAATGACAAACAGTGTAGATCTTGGTCATGTAGCTTCTTCAGAAATCTGCACTGTTTGCAAAGGTAGGAGTTATCGTATTTCAGAAGGTTTAAGGGATGTATATTCCAATAGGTCGTATCTGGAAAACATACAATGTGTTATCTAAATGAATTTACTGTAGATTATACCATAACTTGAAAGTACAGTAATTGGTGAAAAATAATTACTTCTGACAGTTTCATGAACTTTTATCACTTGGATAAGAAGATAACATTTTTATTTCCAAATGTGGACATTTTTACATCATGGTTATCACATGTCTGAACACATATAATTAATGCATCACGATAACAAGTCCGTGAAACGAAGACCCTTCTAAACCCCACTTTGTAAGGTGAAAAGTGTGGTTTACAGGGATATACATTATCTGTATTATTTTTGATCACAATATAGGTTTTGGGTACTCGTTGGAACCTCCTCATTAAGAGGGAACCAACGAGCACCCACAATCTATTTTGAAAGCAGAAATAAGACAGATATTATCATTTTTACCTAAATTTTGTCATTTTTGACACCATTTTAGATGTCATTATTTCACTCGGACAGATTTTCCTAATGGCATTAATATTATAACATGATTTCCGCGCCATAACATTTTGTTTTCCATTCCTTCTGTACCTTTCGGACTCCTTGCTGGATCGTGAAACAAATTCATCAAATTATCAAAGAATTACAGCAAATCTTTAAGGCGTAGAATTTGTCGGATTTCAGCGCTTGATCAGAATATGCTAAGGTCACTTTACTCATGTGTCGGCTCATCTGTATTACAGGTCTATATACACCGAGCGGTTGTCGCAGTATCTGTTATCATACATCTTGGTGCAGATGGTTATACTCCAGTGAACACTGAAACAAAATACATGCATGTAGATCTCATTACATTAGATAACCAGACGGTGCCAGTTGAGCCGAGAACTATTCCAGTCAGTTGTTGGGATAACCCGATTCACGTACCGCTGAGGCAGGACCTCAGTAAACCTTTCATTCTGACAAAGGGTATGTATTCTAGCAAGATTTATATTCATGTTCAACATGTTCACAAGTCATATACATATGTATATGTCATAAATATCTTAAAACCAGTTTCATGCAGAGAAAAGTACGGTTTGTCTATTACACCTTTAATATCTTTAGAGGCTTTTCTCGTGAAAGAGAGAGAGTGCTTCCGAAAGGTTTCCTTTAATGTCTATCAGAATGTCTGCCTGGCACCTGGGCCGAAATTTACGGTTGCTAAGAACGTTGATGCGTTTCTAGAAAAAATACATATACAGTCCAACTTGTATTAAGCAAGCGCCTACGGGATAGCCAAAATTTGCTTGCTTAAGACAGGTGCTTGCTTAGTACAGGTGGAATTTAACACATTTGCCTTTCTTGGGAACAGAATGCCTGCTTGCTTAAGACAGGTTGACTGCTTAATAGAGGTGGCCACTAAGACAGGTTTTACTGTAATGTTTCAAATTATATGAATAATAAATCATATTTGTTAAAAAAGCATTTTGCTGTTGGAAGGAAAAAAATCATTTTATAAGAAAATTACCTTTCAAAATTGTCCATTTTGAAAATCTAATTCTACATTGTCCTTCCCCATAAACATAAACTGTTACATCAGCATATAGTATAGTCCGTGTCCTAGCAACAGCAAGAAATAGTTTATTTAAAAATGTCTTTATAACATTACATCCATGCTTTAAAATCCCATCTTAATGTTTTACTTTTTGGCAATAGTGAACTATTTCCCGTACAAAATACGAGACTATTCCTAGTTGTGCAAGACTTCATTATAAGGACTAAGCGCGTTACTGCCTAAAACATTTCATTCGGCTGTCTCTCAAAATACAATATGGTTAATGACAACTTTTGTAAGCATGCTCGAATGTCTCGTAAAATAGACTGATTATGAAATGTAAGTCGAAAGCAGAACTTAGCGACTAAATAAATTATTTATAGCTGCAATGAGATGATCACTCTTATATTAGTTGGTAGATCCGTTTCCCCGTGGAGCTTCCATCGGCATTGAAAACAGATACATGTATATTAATAAATTGTGGTTTACTTTGCGACGTACACTATTTTAACTCGTAACATATAGCTTGATAAAATGAAGCATTTAAGCTAAATTTCTATAACCATATTTGAAATCCTCAACACAGAAATTCAGTCACATAAGTCATTATTTCAAGTCACAGGTTATTTGTCTTTCCACTGTGTAATATGCGGGATACAGATACAATTCAATCGATGTCCCAAATCCCATTTGTATTGATAAATTGCTCGCAAGTCATTGCTGCTGTGATATGTTGCGATACAAATAAAGTTTAAACCAAAACCCCACCGGACGCCCGTACTGACAACCATTGGTGTTTTCTCCAGATAAATCAGATGGCAAAAATGTGCCAATCGTCTCCTCAATCATCTGGCAAAACGAATGTTATTTAAATGTGTTTATGCACAGATCTTGATATTTCTTCATTTGTTTATCATTTGGTTAATATTATTATATATACAATAGATACGATTAGGCAAATTCATTTTTTTTACTGAATAACGAGCCAACAGAGTTATTTTTATCACTACGTACGTTCACCCCAGTGTTTAATAGCAAACTGCGACATGGATGACAATGTATAGTGTACAGTACAGATTGGCAGGGTTTTCAAAACATGGATACAACCACGGTATGACAGTTTTTGGAAAACAACTTCTTCAGGATCAATCAAAACTAAGTCGATTCATAAACGATCGATCCATAACACGTTCACGAGATGCATTCTTTATCATTTCAGGTGTTCGTATAAGCTTCACCTATTCAAGTATCAGTATAGCGGGAGTCCGAATTCGTTCATCGCCCTTCATTGACCCGATAAAATTAAAATCATGCAAGAAAGAAGCACTCTACAACGTCAGATCCGGTCTGTGTACAGAACAGTCCTGCAGTAAATCCTTGTGCGGACCTTTCCTTGTCAAATATGGTGTCGCGGACTGTTCCGGATTCGAGGAAGGGGACACGTGTTCTATCGTATGTGACGCTGGGTATGTCTCTGGGCAGTGTGTGCTTTCATACAACATAAAAATGTCAATTGGTATGCTATCTGCATACGCATAAATAAAAGCCAATTGTTATTAATCGTTTGCTCATTACGATCGAAAACCGAACACAATGAAACTTTTAATGGCTCGTACACCAATGACTTGTTAACCAAGGTTGTTGTGAACTCGTTCTTGAGTCCTTATGAAAAACACCCATAACTGCAGGTGTGAATAAATCTAGGATCATTTATAGGGGATAGTATCGCCACGGTGAGACGATTCTACGGAGTACACAACACATACCATAATCTAAAGGAAATTCGAAAAGATATCCCTATTACGCTTCTTATCCTGGTGCTAAGATTCGAACTACCTTATCTTGAACAATTTTTCATAGTCCCGGAAGTGTTCAAGCCATTTAAATATGACAGTACATAAACAGTATCCTCTTTATTCTGCCGGGCTGTAGACATGTCGCTTCCTGTTAATTTTCATTTGTACGGGGGTCAGTCGAGAACTTGTGATACTAGTCTTAGAAGTTGTTAAATATTTAGTATTTGATATCAAAACGAGGCTAAGGCCAAATCGCATCCAGTGTGTGCTCTCAATAAGTATTAATGTAAAAGATGTTCTGTTGATAGGAAACAAAGTAACGTTGGTTAACTGACCCTGACCACATACGATTGTCTTGCTGCCATAGTAACTAGTGAGGTTTGACTGAGTCTAATACCATTACATTATATACATTGTGGAAACGCAAAGCCCTCTTCATGAAAAGGTTACCGCCCCCACCCATAAAATTTTTCCTTCGAAAAGGTGAAAAAGTGACAAAATTCAGCAACGGCTTTAGGGCTGGTTTACAATATGGCATAAATGAAAACCAAAAGGACAGTTTCAAATATATTGACTTAAAATGCATAAAGTAAGCAATGAAGAACACAAGCAGTTGTTGTGATGTTAGGCAACAAGCGGCTAAACGACTAATCTCAGTATCAATATCAGTAAAGTTCAATATATAAATAAAGACAAAAAATAACAATGAATGAATGCGTGTGGAAATAGAATGATTATGAGGTTCCATATTCATTTTGTGACAAGTTTGAATACCTAATTTCTGGTCGTGACGCTCGAGCGATGTAATATTAATAATAATATTGATAATCGACTTTATTTATAGAGGGTAACTTATTTAGTAAACTAGTACTAATCTTCCATTTGACCCTCTTCTCTCTACCTCTTCCTGTGTAGAAACCAGTACTAAGCAAGGTGGATAAAAGAGAGGTGGAGGCAATGCTCAGTAATCGATACAATCAACCCACAGCTCCCACGAGAGACACCAAAGGGAAAGAAACAGAAACATGAAAAACAGACCTAATGGAAAAACCAATAGCGGAAAGCCACAAGGACAGTAACTTTCCCACAAAATGGCCAATTGGCTATCCAAAATAAAATAATATAAGCGACACAAACACCCAAAGACAAACAATAACAAAAATAAACCGCGACAGAATAACCGCCTTGGAACGGTCAGCGGAAATGAATTCCACTGGGGGCTTAAAGCGATTTTACGTGGCCACAATCCTCGCCCTTACTTCCGTCGCGATTTTGACAAATAATTTGTTCAATCCGCATGAAGGCCTCCTAACTCATCAGTGCAACATCTCCGTGAACACAAATAATCAAACAACCACAGAGATGAAACAACGATGAGGACTCGACTGCAAGAAATCACTGAAATGCTGGAGCAAAAGAAA
This sequence comes from Lucinisca nassula, assembly GCA_963580285.1. Lineage (NCBI taxonomy): Eukaryota > Metazoa > Mollusca > Bivalvia > Lucinida > Lucinidae > Lucinisca > Lucinisca nassula. The sequence continues at coordinate 60,258,170 of OY757010.1, forward strand.
ACCAACAGTTAGACTCCGAAGTTTGTTGTAATGACGTAACCTTATGATGACATGCAAATGCTCAGAGGCGTATCTTGTATAATGAATTTGCAATAGGGTAATAATCATAAACTATTGACTAACCTTGCACAGAACGTAGAACAGAGACAGTGTTATCAGAGGGCATGCTATCATTAATTAGATTACCTGTGGTCAAAATAGAGGCCAAGATTTGTTTTTCATATCAAACAATGCTTTTGTATTTGTACATTACAAAAACATGCCTATTCAAATATAATGAAAATTTAACTACCGAAAATGAATATATTCAGATAAAAAAAATCTGATATTTTTCTAAGTGGTAGTGCTAACAAGTACCCACAATCTATGTTTTTGAGCAGAAATACGACAAATAGTATCCCCTTGTAAAATAGAAGTGAAGGCAATGATCAGGGATCGATAAAATTAACCCACAGCTCCCAAAGGTGACACCAAAGGGAAAGAAACACAAACATGAAATAAGTAGACCCTAATGGAGACATCAATAGCGGAAAGCCAAAAGGACAGTTACTTTCCCACAAAGTGGCCAACTGGCTATCCAAAACAAAATAAGCGATACACACACTCAAAAACAAACCATAACAAAAATAAACCGCGACAGAAGAACCGCCTTGGAACGGTCAGTAAACCGAATTCCACTTGGAGGATTAAATTGATTTTACGCAGCTGCAATCCTCGCCCTTACTTCCATCGCGATTTAGACAAATAATTTGTTCAGTCCGCACGAAGGCCGCCTAACTCATCAGTGCAACATCTCTGAGAACACAAAATCAAACCACCACAGAGATGAAACAAAGGTGAGGACTCGACAGCAAGAAACCACTAAAATGCTGGAGCAAAAGAAAATCAACAGTTTTACTGTATAAAAGTGGGGTTCGCTGGGGTCAAAATTGTGTAGGTGTCTTTTCGTGGTGCATACAAAACAATGCTTTAGCAGTTGTACAGTGTCTGTCCCATACTTAACCCTATGTAAGGACGATTGCAGGTGCTCGATTTGGAGCAGAAATAACAAAAACAAAATGTTAAACCCCCTTTTAACTCCAGTTTTCTCTATATACAGGGGTGTTAATTGCACGCCATTCTCAACGTGATGATTGACAGAGTTGTGTTATTGTTGTTTTTAGTTATGAAGTATCAGGACATAAGAATGAGGCCGTTTGTGTACAGGGATCGTGGATAACATCATCTAGTCTGATCTGTACACCGGTTGATTGTCAACGCCCAAAGATTTCTTACGCCACAGTCGCATGTTCTGACGGTACAACATACGGTGGTGAATGTATCTTTAAGTGTGACAGACCTGCAAGATTATTTGGTAGGTATTTGTGTATGCAGTGCATTTCTGCAAAATAAAATTCCAAGATTCTATGCAGTTTCCCATTGTTAAAAGATGATAGTTTCCGATAAAATTTGTGATCGATTGTTAGTTATCTGACTGTGATTCGAACCCACGCACAGATGCGTCGACGTCACATTGATTCGAATCACAGTCAGAGCACGATTTATTTATCCCTGATTGTTTCTCCACTATGGTTGTAAAGACGAAAGGTCGCCTTCATTACTGACAGAATTAATCACAATCCCGGAAAAAGCCAAATAAAATAGATTGTTAGTTATGTTTCAAACTGTTTTTATGCGGACATTTTGCAAAACTTCTTTCATACAATCCCTGGCGTCCAGTATATAATGAGGGTCGATACATACGAGGCTACGCTATTATATCCCCATATTTCAAAAACGATTACTTTTTCCGATGACAATCTCTGATTTTTTTCTTGTTAACGTCTCATACATAGGCTGGGGATTCTCGTTAGAACCGCCGTGAGGCGTTTTTTATCAAGTACCCACAGCCTATGTCTTGGAACAGAGATAAGAAATCAAAATGTATAAGCCCTGTAAAATCAGTTTTCTCTATACAAAATGGGGTTTATAGGGGTGTTCATTACACAGACATGTTACCGTGATAAACCTCTCGGCCTCGAGTAGAATGCGGCAGTGAATGGTCATCATCCATGCATTATTTTTCAACTTAGTCTCAAGGAATCTCCATTAACAAAACACGCCTATTCCAATGTATTGTAACCTTTATTGCCGAAAAAATGAAAAATTTAAGATGAAAAATTGTTATATTTTTCTTATTTCTGCTCAATTTTTTTTTAGCAGAAATAAGAAAAATAATGTATACCCCCTTAAAGCCCAGTTTGTCTTTATAAAAGAGGGTAATGAGGGGGTCAAAATTGTATAGGCGTGTTCTCGTAATGCAATGCATTTAGCCCACTCATGTTAAAGGCTGCGCTGATTCTTAATCATTAGGTCTCTAACCGCTATGGTTCGAGCCTGGCTCGGGTTACAAGTTCTGCAACGGAAGGTTAGGTGGTTTTTCTTCGGGTACTCCGATTTTCGCCCACCTCTGATTAACGATCGGTTCTATATGAGTGAAATAATCTAGAAAGGACCGTAAACCATAAGCCAAAAATAAAAATGAAAAAATAAAGAGGAGAAGTTAGGCCAATGACTAGGAATCGATTCAATTAAACCACAGCTCCCATCAGTGACACCAACGGGAAAGAAACAAACATGACATAACTAGACCCTAATAGAAATATCAGTAGCGGAAAGCTAAAAGGACAGTTTCTTTACCTGAAAATTGCCAAAAGGCTATGTTACCACGCAAAATGTTATAATGACGCAAAATGTCTGCCTCCCCGAAGCGAAAATTTGCTAGAAAAACAGTCATCCAAATTTTATAACATTTTGCGTTGGGGGGGGGGGGGGGGGTATTCACCTCGACAAAAAATGTTATAATTTCATAACATTTTGCATCGTTATAACATTTTGCGTTGTGACAAGGCTATCCAAAACAAAACAATATAAGCAATACACACACTCAAAAGATATAACAAAAATAAAATGCGACATAAGAACCGCCTTGGAACGGTTAGTGAAACGAATACCACTGGGGAGCTTAAATCGATTTTACGCAGCTGAAATCCTCGCCCTTAGGTCCGTCGCGATTGAGCCAAATAATGTGTTCAGTCCACATGAAGGCCGCCTAATGCTGCATCTTGAGCTTCAAGATACTCTGAAACAGAATTATTGAAGGCATCACCAATTCAAAAGTGGCGACATCGCCTGTGTAATTTCGATTTAGGGTCAAAGTAGACGTCAGTTGGAGCAAGAGGCAACAGTTCAAAACTACATCTTTTAGCGTCTGCCTGGAGCATTGTCTTGCAGCCTCGGAATGTCTAATCGAAGCTTTCCTCCGATTGTTTGGATTTGATTGATTCATTCAGCTTTCGCAATTCTGATGCATAATAGTTCCCGTTAATGGTATGGCCCTTTTGCAAGAACTCACCTCACAGTCCCAGACAAGTGAGGTCATCATCTTGCCAGTAGATGCAGGTCGTTTGAACTTTTTGTGGGATTGGGGCGCAGACCAAGAATGTTTCTGCGTTTTGCATTAATATGTGGATTCAGGATCTATATGGCGAACCCAAACCTTATCTTCGGCCACACAATTCTTGAAGAATTTAGCTGACTCGGTCTGAAAGCAATCTAAAAAATTTTCTTGAAATGGCCAGTGGTTTCCAATTTTGGTCTGGGGTCAACATTTGGCGAACCCTCCCTGCGGACAGTTTCTCTTCCCCAGAATGTTGGTCCAAGCAGCATGAACAGTGACAACATTGATACCCATAGTGCCTGCAGTATGTTAGACTGTTACATGTCTATCATCAGCAACATGCGGCGAATTGCTTCAATATAATGACTGTCTGTTTTCCAATCTTTCGGGCGACCTGAACGTGGAGCATCATTAGGGCTTTGCGCTTGAAATCAGCCACTCATATCTGTATAATGATATAGATAGACGTATCCTCTCTTGTCCTAATTGGATTTGCCGGTGTCCAGTCCTTTTACATGAAGGTATTTGATAACACCTTTTAATTTCTTTGTTTATCGTCACCCTATAAGTCTCAAAACTACCATCTGTATATAGAACAGATAAATCAGATTTGGTGGACAAAGTCATAAAACCCTTAACTATAGTTCGTTTTACGTAATAGAAATCGTTCAGTGAGAGAACGGACGTATGGATCCACTCAGCGGAAAGGGCATTAAAACCACTGAAACAAAAAGGTTATGGTACGTTATAGTAGAAAATAATCAGCTTTTCCATAGATCTGCATTACTTTGATAGGATTTCTATTTGCTTGGTAATCACTTAATCCCGTTTCATGGTTTTGTTTGAATCTCTTTAAATGCTTTCAGGATTAGAACTTGGGTATATTAACCCTTATCTTGCTGTTCATAACAGACCCTACTTTGCAAATAGACTGTTTGTAATTCAGTTTGCAAATTTAAATGAATAAATTATATCTAGTAATTTGATTGGTTCTAATGTAAATGGGTGTGCCTAAAATATGCAGCGGATAAGGGTTAAAACTACATCCAAGTCACGTCAGGAAAAAACCTGTCATTTGTTACAAGCAAATCTCTAGATAGTAATATAAGCAGAAATACTGTTGGCATCATGATTCGAACATGAAAGAACAGAAACTGGTATGGGCTCACGATAACACATGCGTGCGACAGAGTGCATTTTTTCACACCCCCAAAATGGCTACTTTTCTGATGAAAATCGGTGATATTTTTTTATTTGAACTGCAATCATAGGTTTTGGATGCTTGTTAGAACCGCCACCTGCTATGTCTTGGAACAGAAATATACCCTGGTCAACCCCAGTTTCTCTATATAAAGTGGGGGTTCATTACACGGACTTATTCACGTGATGAGACCGGTGTTTGTCATTTACGAACATCACATATCCAGGTAGTTAAATAAGCAGCATTATCATATGGGCCCCGTCAAGCGATTTTGGTACTTATGACCTATGCGAGCAGCGAAGGTTCAGGCGAGCCTGCACATCCGCGCAGTCTCGCCAGAACCTTCGCTGCTCGCTCATACAAGCAGTGAATCAAAAGGAACCTTCAGACAGAAAGCCATATCCCTGGCCCCTCTGAATAGCTGGCCATGCGCAATTAAAATTTGTCATGACGGAATGCTCGAAGACACAAATTCGCTTGGCGGGGCTCATATATCCAGAAAATGTCCCATTTACTTTATACAGAAGTTATCCGTAATGCCCGTAGTCAAGTTCATATTTCCGGAAGATAAGGGCATATTCCACGTTGATCATAGTAAACATATTTTCAGATGTGTCCATTTGTAGATGAAATATCACATGTCATCTTGCTTAGCTTATTGACTGAAAGAACGTAAAACTTAACGAATGCAGACTGTCATGATGTGCAAGAAGCGCAAGTGACGCTGTCATGCACATGAAATCTGTGTATGTTTTAAAAAAAATTTCTGTTAGAAATCATGAATATTTTTGAAAGAAATGCAACGGTCATCCGGACACATGGCGTCCTGTAGTTTGTAACGATATAGCAGTAATAAAGCATCCGCCAACGGTTAACATTGTCACTTTGACACCATTACGCATGTATTTTCAACGTGTAGGACGACACTTAACGACCTACATTATGTTCCTTTTCAAACCACTTGAAGATATATAATCTGACTTTACGTTCAGATTCCAATGCAAGACAAGGCTGGTTTGTGGGACAGGAAACATGGCGTCCTGTAGTTTCTAACGATATAGCAATAATACAGGATCCGCCAACGGTTAACATTGTCACTTTGACACCATTATGCATGTATTTTTAACGTGTATGACGACACTTAACGACCTACATTAAGATCCTTTTCAAACCACTTGAAGATATATAATCTGACTTTACGTTCAGATTCCTATGCCAGACAAGGCTGGTTTGTGGCAGTCAGTTCAAAACTTGAGTATACATAAACCAGAAGACAAATGACCCTGAACCGCTTACCTGATTGTTGCGTGTATATGGAGCCATTTTTATCTCTGAAGTCAGCATGGCAGCACTCTCCGTCACGTGACATAAACCGTTTGAACAAACTTCTGTTCTTAGTTTCCATTACGAAAACACGCCTATACAAATACATTGTAAACTTCGCCGCCCGAAAAAAAGGGAAATTTTAAGATGAAAAATTGTCTTATTTTTGCTCAAAATATAGATTGTGGAGCAGAAATAAAAAAAATAAGGTTTATCTCTGTAAACCCAAGTTTTACTAGATAAAAGTGGGGTTCAAGGGGGTCAAAATGACATAGGTGTGTTTTCGTGATGCCGTGATGGTAACATATGAATTTTGACTTAAACTTGACCAACGGCTTTTATTTTGATATCCCTTTACCAAGGACAATGAATATCACTGACCTTTGATAGTGCAACTCCATCAACTCACATAACTGATTGCATATACCATTTGCGTTCACGGGCAGTAACAGTTTTAGAAAAATTATGATGTGTCCACTTTTTTACATATAAAAGCACAAGTGACCAATTTTAACCTTTGTGTAAGATAGGTCAAGGTCCACCCAGAAACAACATTTAAATAAATTCCAAGCCCCCTATGCTTCATTGAAGTTTCAAGGCAATAGCCCAACTCCCCCCCCCCCCCCCCAAAAAAAAAAAAATAAATAAAAATTATGTGGTCATGACGGCCACCTTTATCATGTGACCTCGACCAGTTGAACAAAATTTCATTTCTTTCATCCCATAAAAGCTTCATATGAAATTTGAATTCATTTTGCCCGGCAGCTTTTAATAAAATTAAAATTGAATTTCGATATCTAAGCAGTGACATTGACCTTTGATACTTGAGTACATTCATTTGCTCATTCAGTTGGTTGCATATACAAACTTTCAGGTCACGGGCAACAACTGTTTCCGAAAAATACACAAAATTCACTTTTTCGCTTTATATAAAAGCATATGAAGCCAACTCTGACCTTGACGTAAATTGGGTCAAGGTCAAGGCAGAGTCATCATTTGAAACCGAAACCCATATGTCACATACCAAGTTTCAATTAATTGGGCCAATTCTGGGCTAAGAATGGTAAAAAGTTATAAATGACAACTCCTTATAAACCCATGCGCCAATTCCATTCAAACTTCTAAGTCGTGCTGCCTATATTACATGTACCCTTTGCCAATCGTTAAAACGCTTCCCCGGCGATTAGCAAATTGTCTCAATAGCTACGAGTAAAATAACCTTTTAATGACAACCCCTCCTATTCATTTTAGCCATATCATATACACTTCATATGAATGTTCCATAGGTGACCTTCTTTCACAATAGCCAAAACGGTTCAGCTCCAACAAACTAGACCTTTGGTCCAATTTCTTTCAAACTACATCACCCACTGAACCGGGGTGGTTGGGTGAGGCAAACGTAGCTGCCAAAATGATTTGGCTGCAATGAACATGATAATTGGTCACCAGAGCTAAAATAGAAAAAGAAAACTGCTCATATAATACCTTTTGAATAATTTAATGTAAACTTTATTAAAACTTTGACTTTAGGGTCACTGATGAGGCCTACTTGGCCGAAACTAGCTTGTCTGGCCCAAAAAACGTATACAATCCATATTTTTCAGTTCTGTGGTGTATTCCTTGCTTCCAAAGGATAACCCTTTTATAGAACATATTTAACTTCACTGCAGCTGGTGTGTGGGAATGTGTGGCGGCGGTAAAACGTCTCCCTGCCCTACATCATAGTGTAGATTATATTTTCTTGTCCTTTGGGATCATTGATTCCATTGTGGAATTTTAAAAATATCTGAAGGTCACTGACGAGGCCTAAGTGGCCGAAACTAGCTAGTCTGTCCCAGAAAACATATACACTCCATATTTTTCAGTTCTGTGGTGTATTCCTTGCTTTCAAAGGATAACCCTTTTACAGTACATATTTAACTTCACTACAGCTGGTGTGTGGGAATGTAGGGCGGCAGTAAAACGTCTCCCTGCCCTTCATCATAGTGTAGATTATATTTTCTTGTCCTTTGGGATCATTGATTCAATTGTGGAATTTTGAAAATATCTGAGGGTCACTGATGAGGCCTAATTGGCCGAAACCAGCTAGTCTGGCCCAGAAAACATATACATTCCATATTTTTCAGTTCTGTGGTGTATTCCTTGCTTCCAAAGGATAACCCTTTTTTAGAACATATTTATAACCCACTACCAAATAGCTCCAATGAACAAGATGGATGAGTGAGTGGAAAATAGAAAAATCTTTAAGCGACATTTTTTATATATGTTATACTTTTTGCCATATTTCGTTACAATTCCACAGGAATGGTCGGTCCGCTCCCAAAATAGCTAAATGGCTGAGCTCCAATGAGAAAGATGGTCACCAGAATGAAATACGGTAAACCTATAAATGATAATTATTCCTGTTCCTTTGTTCCAATTCCATTCGAACGTCACAGGATTGTTCCTTTGGTGGGTCTAACAAAATAGTTAAACGGATTTTTTTTCAATGAACAAGTAGCCCGCCAGTGCTCGAAATAAAAACAACGGCTTAAAATACTCGAACTCATTGGTGTCCAGTTTCATCCAAACTGTAAATGAAGTGTGGTCTAGGTCGTAGTAACAAAGCGTTAATCCAAAATCGTTAATCCAAAGAAAAAATGGCAAATATCAATGTTCAGATCAACAGACATGGACTCCAGAAGAGTGTAATCAGGCGTCCGCGGATATTAAGCATTACTTGGTAAGCAAGCTTCGCCCACCATGCCCATCGACCGAATGTTGTCCATGTGACAAGATAGCTAAAATGAGCTATGACTCCGATAGGCACGACCAGAGACATAGAACCAGGCACCAACCAACATTACATATAATTAGATTCTCTCTAATTCTCAGTAAGCCTTTACGCCGGAACCGTCATAGAATCCGAGGCCTGAACCATCGGCGTGCAATTAAAGAGAGAAGCAAAGTTGTTAACCGTGACTGGGTTAACTACCATGCATGTAGTCCGTCGTATAGCATTTATGTTGTACCCAATGTCTTTTTATCTAAGAATGATTTTCCGAATTTGGACGCTGAAGTCATTGCGGTTATATATTTTTCTGAATTTATATACTAAGTCCCCATAAAATGCGGGTTCCGATAGACCTTGTTGCAGAAGAGATTAAAGTCCAATCAGGCCGGGGATCGAATACTTTCAAAAGTATTCGAATACAAATACAAATACTTTGCATTTCACGAATACAGAATACAAATAAAAATACATTTTTTATGATTGTATTCGAATGAGAATACAAATACTTTGCAAATGTATTCAAATACTTGTAGAATACTTTTGAATACATTTCCATCAAAACAAGATTAACTGGTGACTGTAGTAATGTTTGGGTCATAGACAGATACACAACTCATGATCTGTGTGTTTTCTTTTGAACAATTTAAGACACAATCAATGAAGGTGTGCAGGATCTTGTATGAAACAGGTCATTTGTAGCGTCTGGAGCATTTATCAATCAAAAGATAATGTTTGATATATTACATTACATCACATAAACACCTATATAATTCTGACCCCCTTGAACCCCACTTTTTTACAGTAAATCTGGGGTTTACTGAAAACCCATTTTTCTTTATTTCATCTCTAAAATATAGATTGTGGGTACTCATTAGAACCGCCTTATTAGGACAATGTATCACTTTTGAAAATTCTGCTTGATTATTGGGATAACTTTTTAACACATTTCTTTATAAATTTTATAATGTAAATTAAAGGTGATGATCATAATTGAATACACATTATAAAGTCAGTTCAATGAATTAAATCTCTTGCCATGACTAAAGAACTACTTTGTTTCATTTGTAATGTTCTCATTCATTGTTAGAATTTAGTCATATTGATGACTTTACTGTTCTGTATAGTAGGTGCAATTTGATATGAGACTTACCTAAAACACGGACTAGTCCAAAATTAAAAGTCCAGTCACGTCTCACTACCTTTTGAAAGACTATAAATATATACCTTCAGTCCGGTGTAAAATTATGTTAAAAGAGGTTGTTAGTCTCATGTCAAACTGCACTAACTATATTTTGTCACCTGTTGTACGTGTGCAGTACTACCTGCGTATAATATAGCTATTATTCTCAAAATCTGATTTGGAATCTGCAGTTTTTATAACCATACATGTGCATATCCAAATTGATTTTCAAAAATCAGTAATTGTGCATGTGTAGGTGTGGGCGGGTATTTTGTCCACCTTTATAAACAGCAGCGGGGATTATGTCCAGGAGGGATTTTGTCCATCTAAACAAATGATGGGTGTAGATTTTGTCCGCCTTTAGAAAATGTTTTTTTTTTACCCGGTGGGGTTGGGGGATTTTTTTCTGTAATTCCATTGAGGCGGTTATAATGAGTACCCACAATCTATATTTTGAGCAGAAATAAGAAAAATATCACAATTTTTCATTTCAAAATTTGTGTTTTTTCGGCGATAAAATTTACAATGTATTTGTATAGGCATGTTTTTATAACTGCTGAAACTAAATAAGGGACGTTATTGTGTTCTGTTTCTTGTGAGAAACAAGTGTCAAAGGTGGCCAGCACATAATAAAATAATCAGTTTGCTCATTGCCTTCTATTTCTACTTTTGGGATTTCAGTTTTGCCTTCACTTTATTTTTTTTTGGTGTATGATTTTTTTAAATATTATCAACAGAGAGAATGTTCTTATCAAACAAAGCTCAGACATCAATTTACCAGTATTTGGAAGTACGTACATGTGGGGGGGGTGTAGTTTTGCTTTGGCATGGCTCAGTTGTAAAAACACTAGGTCTTGCCCCTATCTCTATATCCTGAGGCAATCTAATGGAAGATGTCATACAGGTAACTTTACAGATTAACACACTGATGCCTACAGTCCCTTAAAAAGGGACCTTGGCAGTGTAGATTAAGATCATATGCCACAGAATAAAGCGTCTGATCAAAGTGTACAGTACTTTCTAGAGCTAATAACATTTTTCAAAAAATATAAAAAGTAAGCAGACACCTCATAAATTGAAATGTATCTGTCTAATAAAACAAATGGGTAGCAGAAATCATTTTATGCAATCAGCACAAATCAGCCTAAAACAACATTCATTGACAAATGGATACATTTGTAAAAACAGACTAGAAATAGCCATATGCCACAGTGATGGACCATGATTGTGAGTAATTGGTGATTGAAGTAGGTGTCTCTGAATAAAAAAAAATAATTGAGAAGAGATGTTATTTTCTGTTTTTCACACCTCTCCCAGTCAGCAAATTATAATATCAGCCACTTTAAAAGTAATATATTCATAATAATGAAATGTTTTGCATCTTAAAAGCTTTTATTTGCATCAATGCAACCAAATGAATCAATAAATACTCTTTTGATTCTCTGTTATGTGTTGTATTAAACTATCTAATAGTGATTTCAGAAGTTCCTAAATGAGCAATCAAGGACTTTAGTCACATCAATTAAAACATTCATCTGTTGTTTCATATTTTTTTACTGTAAACAGCAAAATTATTCATAATGTATTCGTAAAACTATTCATGAATACATGACTTTTGAAATGTATTCGAATATAAATACAAACACTTTTATTCTAAAAAATCCACGAATACAGAATACTTCACAAATACTCAAAAATGTATTCAAATAGTATTGATATAAGAATACAGAATACAATTACCCCACGTCTGAGTCCAATATTGAATTTTGAAATTAAATCAGAATGACGTCAAAACAATTTTGAGAAGGCTTTGCGTAGTTTATGGTACCGATAACCTTGATTAAGAAGTTAGCAGTTAACAATTTATTACGAGTGTTGAAGTCAGTTACATGATTACACGATTGCCCCGCCCATAGGGGCTTGAAGAAATATGTGGGCTGCATGATGCTTCCACGCAGAGCTGAATCTGGCCCGCCCACTAGTACTGGTAAACCGCTTAGAGGATCTTAGCCTGTCCAGGAACCGTGGTGCGAGGCGGACCGTCCATGCTAATAAACCCTATTGGTTTCATTGGGCGACAGGGCTTGAGATGTCATTTGATCTCAGTGTCGGGTAAAAGTCCCACAAAATTGGAAGCAACGTCTCCAAAATGACCTTTACAGTGTTGACGGGGACGTTAAACATCAAATCAAACAAACATGATTACACACACTCTGACAAAGCGAATTAAATGCGAAATATAAAAGCCATAGGATGGCGCACGAGGAACACCACCACCATCAAATAAAAAAAAAGAAATTTTACAATCCCCAAAATCGAAATCATCGTGTTTATCATAAATTTTGCAAGAAACAACCCCACCTACAGTTGATAGATGTAAATCCAAAAACAGGGCATCGGTATCAGAAGAATTTGTTTTATTTAACTGAAGTTCGGGGGGGGGGGGGTAAATTTGACTGATCAAACCATCGAAATAGGTATTGTCAATATTTAATAAATCATCCAAATATCTAGGAGTCGAGCTAAAATCTTCAATGATTTCAGATTGCTTTTCAGCAGAAAAGGACATCATGACGTCTTTCTCATAACAAAACAAAAACAGATCAGCCACAAGGGGTGCGCAATTGGTACCCATCGGAATACCCACAACTTGTTCAAATAACTTACTACCAAATCTTATGTAAATGTTGTCAAGTAGAAAGGTGAGAGCTTCACACACTTTCTGACATGACCAAAAGTATAATTTTTATGCTCTTTAGAAGCAAGATAGAGGGAGTCGTCTTTATGAGATGTCCACTCAATCAAATCACTAAGTTTTAAGAGAAAGTGTAGTGTCAAAGGTGGAAAAATCATAAGCAGACAGACTTGGAGCACGAAAACGTCTGTATTTCAATTTATTTAAAACTTCATATTTCCAGTTTTGTGATGTATTCCTTGCTTCCAAAGGATAACCCTTTTATAGAACATATTTAACGTTACTACAGCTGATGTGTGGCGGCCGTAAAAAGTCTCCCTGCCCTACATCATAGTGTGGTTTATATTTTCTTGTCCTTTGGAATCATTGATTCCATTGTGGAATTTTGAAAATATTTTGAGGGTCACTGATGAGGCCTAATTTGCCGAAACTAGCTTGTCTGGCCCAGAAAACATGTACACTCCATATTTCCAGTTTTTTTATGTATTCCTTGCTTCCAAAGGATAACCCTTTTATAGAGCATATACTTTGCCTGGTCAGTTTCAGCTCTGCGTGGAAGCACCTTGCAGCCCAATCTTTTTCTGCAAGCCCCGATGGGCGGGGCGATATTTTGTGGTATGTACAAGCCAAACTCTTTAACAATTTTATCCCTGAGCGTCTAAACTGATTGCCCCACCAATCGGGGCTTGGAGAAATAGATAGGGTTGCATGGTGCATCCGCGCAGAGTTTAAACCCACCGAACTTTTGAGTACTTGTAAACCGCTATGGTTTAAACCTGCCTAGGAAAAGGTGTTCGAGTCGGACGGTCTTTTAAACCCTAGCAGTTTCCTTGGGTGGTAGGGCTTGCGTGTCATTTCATCTCAATGACGTGTTTTGGTTTGAATTGAGGGTAACATCCCCCTTCAGACGTTGCGTCCAAATTTGTGGAACTTCTACACAATACTGAATTGAAATGACAGCTCAAGCCCTGCCGCCTAAGGAAACCAATAAGGTTTATAACTTAAAAGACATTTATAGTCCACCTCGCACCACTTTACCTGGGCAGGTACAATCATTCTTAGATATAAAAAGATTGGTTATACGACATACTGCGTGCATTTAAGTTACCCCAATCACGGTTGATAACGTTACTTCCCTCCTTAATTGCATGCCGGCGGATCAGACCTTAGATTCTATGACGGTTCCAGGGTAAAGGCTAACTGAAAATATAAGTTTAGGTAATGATTGTTGGTGCCGATGTTTTGGGTCTGACCGGACCCATCGGAGTCTAACTGTTGGTTTTCCTTTGATTCAGCATTTCAGTTTTTTCATGCTGTCAAATCCTCGCCGTTGTGTCATATCTGTAATTGATCCGGAGATGCTGCACTGTTGAGTAAGGAAGCCTTCATGCGAACAGCCGGCCTCGTTGGCTCAGTCGGATGCGCGTCTGACTGGTGATCAGGAGGACGCGGGTTCGACTCCCGCCGGGGTCGGCAACATTCTTTCATGGAGATTGATCATGAAATCTTTTCTACGGTCATTCTCTCCCTTCCGCTGATTCAAGAAGGGCAGTTGTCAGTTTCTGGCGAAAGAATGTGCACTGTACTGGTTAACCGCTTACGTATAAGCCTGCCCAGGAAAGTGTGGATAGGTAAACTGACCGGCTCAAAAATGACCTAAATAGTGTTGACTGGGCCGTTAAACTCCAATACAAACAAAAAACTTCATGCGAACTCAACAAATCATTTGTCTAAACCACGACAGAAGATATGGCGTCGATTGCGGCCGCGTAAAATTGGTTTAAGGCCCTAGTGAAATAGTTTTCACTGACCGCTCCAATGTGGTTCTTCTGTCCCGGCGGCCCCCGCCCATCGGGGCTTGAAGAAATAGATGGGCTGCATGATGCTTCCAAGCAGATGAAACCGATCGCACACGAGTACCGGTAAACAGCTTAGAGGATCTAAGCCTGCCCAGGCAAAGCGGTGCAAGTCGGACCGCCCATGCTTACAAACCCTATTGGTTTCATTTGGCGACAGGGCTTGAGATGTCATTTCATATCAATGTCGGGTAAATGTCCCACAAAATTGGAAGCAACGTCTCCAGAATGACCTATTCAGTGTTGACGGGGACGTTAAACCTCAAATCAAACAACAAATCTTCAGTCTCGGTTTATTTTTGTTACAGTTTGCCTTTGAATGCGAGTATCCCTTGTATATATATTTTTGTTTGTGGTAAAGTAAATGGGTTTCCGCTAGTGATGTTTCCATTAGGTATTACTTTGTTCATGTCGTGTGACTTCACCTTTTGTGACTCTGATGGAAGGTTTGGGTTAATTGTATCGATTCCGGATCGTTGCTCTGGAATCTATTTAGACCCTCTACACGGTTTACTAATACTCATGTGCGGTTGGTTTCAGCTCTGCATGGAAGCACCATGCCGCCTCAATGGCGGGTAAAAGTCCCACGGAATTGCAATCATGTGCCCATTGGAGTCTTACTGTTGGTTTTCTTTTGCTCCAGCGTTCCAGTGGTTTCTTGCTCTCGAGTCCTCACCGTTGTTTCATGGCTGCGGTTGTTTGATTTTTGCGTTCTCGCCGATGTTGCACTGATGAGTTAGGAGGCCTTAATGCGGACTGAACAAAGTATTTTTCTAACTCGCGACGGAAGTAAGGGCGCGGATTGCGGCCGCGTAATACCCCCTTCCCCCAGTTGAATTCGTTTCATTGACCGTTCCAATGCGGTTTTTCCGTCGCGTTTTAATTTTGTCATGATTTGTCTTTCAGTGTGTCTTATTTTGTTTTGGATAGACAATTGGCCATTTTGTGGGAAAGTAACTGTCCTTTTGGCTTTCCGCTATCAATGTTTACATTAGGGTCCAATTGTTTCATGTATGTGTTTCTTTCCCTTTGGTGTCTCTTTTGGGAGCTGTGGGTTAATTGTATCGATTCCTAATCATTGCTTTCACTTCTATTTTGGAGCGTAAAACCTCAACACAAACACACCAAAGTGGTTAAACTGTACTCGTTTATCAGTGGTCTTGTACATGTCAGGGTTACAAAGTACACGCTGTCAAACAGCAATTTGAAGATTATGATGAGGAAGCTAATTATGAGACGTTTCATATGGATTTGCACTGTTTGCCAAAGTGCTGTACCGGCCTTCAGATTTGAGAGATTTTAAAACGTAAGCCCAGTTACCGTGTGTTTGAAGCCTCCAACATGCCCTCAACATTTTAAACTAGGGTGTGTATTGTGGAGGGGGTGGGGCATGTTGTATCACCGCCTTCAATACGTACGTCCCGTACAAAATGGTTTCCATGCGATATCTTTAGAAAAGATTGGTAGATTGGATTCATATTTCATACACAGGTATATAATCATAAAATACAGATCAAGTTTGATTTTAGGTAAAATCCGCTAATTATTATTTGAGTAATGGCCTTTTTCAACTTCATTTGTACTTGAAAAATGGTTTCCGTGCGATGTATTTTGAAAACCTTGGTGGATTGATTTCAAATTTCATACAAAGGTATATTATCACAAAATGCAGGTTAAGTTCGATTTCGGGTAAAATTATTATTAGAATTATGACCTTTATCAACTTTTTACATGAAAAAATGGTTTCCGTGCGATATCTTTCGAAAATCTTGGCGGGTTGAATTCGATTTCAGGTAAATATGTTCTAGAAAGGGTTATCCTTTGGAAGCAAGAAATGCACCAAAGAATTGGAAAATATGGAGTGTACAAGTTTTCCGTGCCAGACTAGCTAGTTTCGGTCATTTAGGCCTCATCAGTGACCCTCAAAAATTTACAAAATTCGCTAATTATTATGAGAGTTATGGCCCTTTTACAACTAATTATTACATGAAAAAGGGTTTCCGTGCGATATCTTTTGGAAACCTTGATGGATTTGTTTGTTTGTTTGATTTAAGGTTAACGTCCCCGTCAACACTGTATAGGTCATTTTGGAGACGTCGCTTGCGATTTTGGGGGACTTTTACCCGACATTGAGATGAAAAGACATCTCAAACCCTGTCACCCAATGAAACCAATAGGGTTTATAAGCATGGACGGTCCGACTCGCACCGCTTTTCCTAGGCAGGCTTAGATCATGTAAGCGGTTTACCAGTACTCGTGTGCGGTCGGATTCAGCTCTGCGTGAAAGCATCATGCAGCCCATCTATTTCTTCAAGACACGATTGGCGGGGACCGACCTTGATGGATTGGATTCATATTTCATACACGGGTATATAATCATAAAATACAGGTCAAGTTCGATTTCGGCAAAAATACGTCAATATTTTTAAGGGTCATTGCCTTTTTCCTAATTCATATTTACTTGAAAAATGGTTTCCGTGCGATATATTTCGAAAACCTTGGTGGAATTGGATTCAAAGTTCATACACAGGTATACTATCATAAAATGCAGGTTAAACTCGTGTTCGGCTAAAATACGCCAATGATTATTACAGTCATGGCACTTTTTCAACTTCATTTTTATTTTAAAATTGGTTTCAGTGCGATATATTTGAAAACCTTGATGGATTGGATTGTTATGAAAGAGACATCATAGTGTAGATTATATTTTCTTGTCCTTTGGGATTATTGATTCCATTGTGGAATTTTGAAAATATCTGAGGGTCACTGATGAGGCCTAATTGGCCGAAACTAGCTAGTCTGGCCCAGAAAAATTGTACACTCCATATTTTTCACTTCTGTTGTGTATTCCTTGCTTCCAAAGGATAACCCTTTTAAAAAACATATTCATGTTGTCGCTTTCCATTGATAACCAATCTGAAATTATTGAAGCTTTTAGCGCCACTTCTAGATATTTAGATGATTTATTAAATATTGATAATACCTATTTCGATGGTTTGATCAGTCAGATTTACCCCCCAGAACTGCAGTTAAATAAAGCAAATTCTTCTGATACCGAGGCCCCGTTTTTTGGATTTACATCTATCTATTGTAGATGGGTTTGTTTCGTACAAAATTTATGATAAAAGCGATGATTTCGATTTTGAGATTGTAAATTTTCCTTTTTTGGATGGTGATGTTCCTCGTGCGCCATACTATGGCGTTTATATTTCGCAATTAATTCGATTTGCTAGAGTGTGTAGTCATGTAACTGACTTCAACACTCGTAATAAATTATTAACGGCTAAACTTCTTAATCAGAGTTATCGGTACCATAAATTACGCAAAGCCTTTTCAAAATTTTATAGACTCCATTCTGGTTTAATTTCAAAATTCAATATTGGACTTAAATCTCTTCTGAAACAAGGTCTATCGAAACCCGAATCTTATGGTGACTTAGTATATAAATTCAGAAAAATATATAACCGCAATGACTTCAGCACCCAATTTCGTAAAATCATTCTTCGATATAAAAATATTGGATACAACATGGATGTTATACGACAGACTGCATGCATGGTAGTTAACCCAATCACGGTTGGCAACTTTGCTTCCCTCTTAAATTGCACGCCGGAGGGTCAGGCCTCAGATTCTATGACGGTTCCAACGTAAAGGCTTATTGAGAATTAGAGAGATCTAATTCAAGGTAATGTTGTTTGGTGCCTGATGGTCTGTCTCTGGTCGGGCCCATCGGAGTCTAACTGTTGGTTTTCTTTTGCTCCAGCATTTCAGTGGTTTCTTGCTGTCGAGTCCTCACCGTTGTCTCACCTCTGTGGTTCTTTGATTATTTGTGTTCACGGAGATGTTGCACTGATGAGTTAGGAGGCCTTTATGCGGACTGAATATATTATTTGTCTAAATCGCGACGGAAGTAAGGGCGAGGATCGTGGCCACGTAAAATCGATTTAAGCCCCCCAGTGGAAATCTTTCCACTGACCGTTCCAAGGCGGTTCTTCTGTGGCAGTTTATTTATGTTGTTGTTTGTTACTTACTGTGTGTATCACTTGTGTCTTTTTATTTTGGATAGCCATATGGCCATTTTGTGGGAAAGTAACTGTCCTTATGGCCTTCCTTTGTTTATGTTTCTATTATGGTCTGGTCGCTTCATGTTTGTGTTTCTTTCCCTTTGGTGTCTTTGATGGGTGGAGTAAGTTAATTGTATCGATTCCTGATCTTTGTTTTTCTTCTACTTTTCATACACATGTATATATTATTATCAAATGCTGGTCAGATTTGATTCCAGATAAAATCCGCCGATTATTATGAGCATATGACGCTTTTTCAATTCCGGCCCCCGTCCATCAGGTCTTGAAGAAATAGATGGGCTGCATGATTCTTCCACGCAGAGCTGAAACCGACCAGCACACGAGTACTGGTAAACCGCTCAGAGGATCTAAGCCTGCCCAGGCAAAGCGGTGCGAGTCGGACCGTCCATGCTTATAAGCTCTATTGGTTTCATTGGGCGGCAGAGCTTGAGAAGTCATTTCATCTCAATGTCTGGTAAAAGTCCCACAAAATTGGAAGCGTCGTCTCTAAAATGACTTTTACAGTGTTGACGGGGACGTTAAAACTTCAACCAAACAAACAAAAAACCCGTTTTTTTTTTCAATTTAATTTGTTGCATGAAAAAATGGTTTCCGTGCGATATCTTATGAAAACCTCAGTGGATTAGATTCATAATTCATACACAGGTATATATTTATAAACTACATGTCAAATTGGATTTTAGGTAAAATCCGCAAATTATTATGACAGTTATAGCTGTTTTTCAACTTCAACTTTTTACTTGAAAAATAATTTCCGTGCGCTATCTTTTGAAAATGTTAGTGGATCATACATAGGTATACAATCATCATACAGGTCATTTTAGTTCAGGTAAAATCCGCCAATTATTTTGAGAGTTATGGCCCTTTTTTAAACTCCATTTGTACATGAAACATGATTTCCATGCGATATCTGTTGAAAATGTGGGTTGATTGGATTCATATTTTATTCAATGGTATACAATGGTATACAATCAGTAAATACAGGTCTAGTTTGATTTCTGATAAAACCAGTGCTTCAGCTGAAGTGCACGACCCGCCGGATGCTTTTAGCTTTATGAGTGTTAACATATATGGGTACGGCGGTCATTTTGGTCATGTGACCTGAACCTAAAACGGTTCCCCCAATAAATGCGCCTTATCGTAAGGAGCAAAAATATATCTTATACTTAAGTACTGTATTCTGAATCGTTTGCAGGATAAAATGCATTCTCAAATTTTCCAATAGAAAGCATTTGTGTCAAAGTTTGACCTAGGAACAAAAAAGGTCAAGGTCAACCCAGGGTCACCATTTTAGCAATTTATGATGGGCCTACGTCCAAGATGCCATTTGTCAAGTTTCGTGGAAATCTGCCCAGTGGTTCTGGAGAAGACTATTTTTGAAGGGTTTTTACCATATATGGCTTGGCGGCCATTTTGGTCATGTGACCTGAACCCCATGAGCAAATTTTGGTTTCCCCCATCCCATAGAAGCTCCATATGAAATTTAACTTCAATCGGTCCAACGGTTTCCGATGAGAAGCAGTTCTAAAAATTTCACATTTTTCGCCTCTGCGAGGCTATTCTAAATGGAATGTAATATTTCGCAAGTTCATTGGTTAGATAACATTGATATCTATCAGTATGCCAAAAATTGTTTAAATATTCCAAGCGGTTAAGTCACTATCACCAATTTTACAAACGGGTTACGGAAGGACAGACAGACAGACCATATATGGCTTGGCGGCCATTTTGGTCATGTGAGCTGGACCCCATGAGCAAATTTTGGTAAGCCCAATCCCATAGAGGCTCCATATGAAATTTGACTTCAATCGGCCCAACGGTTTCCGAGGAGAAGCAGTTCGAAAATTTTCACATTTTTCGCCTCGGCGAGGCTATACTAAATGGAATGTAATATTTCGCAAGTTCATTGGTTAGATCTCATTGATATCTATCAGTATGCCAAAAACTGTTTAAATATTCCAAGCAGTTAAGTCACTATCACCAGTTTTCACAAACGGGTTACGGATTTTTCGCCTCGGCGAGGCTATACTAAATGGAATGTAATATTTAAAAAGTTCATTTGTTAGATCTCATTGATATCTACCAGTATGCCAAAATTGTTTAAATATTCCAAGCGGTTAAGTCACTATCACCAATTTTCACAAACGGGTTACGGACGGACAGACAGACAGACCATATATGGCTTGGCGGCCATTTTTGTCATGTGACCTGGACCCCATGAACAAATTTTGGTTTTCCCCATCCCATAGAGGCTCCAAATGAAATTTGACTCCAATCGGCCCAACGGTTTCCGAGGAGAAATAGTTCGAAAATTTTCACATTTTTCGCCTCGGCGAGGCTATTCTAAATGAAATGTAATATTTCGCAAGTTCATTGGTTAGATCTCATTGATATCTATTAGTATGCCAAAAATTGTTTAAATATTCCAAGCGGTTAAGTCACTATCACCAATTTTCACAAACGGGTTACGGACGGACAGACAGACAGACCATATATGGCTTGGCGGCCATGTTGGTCATGTGAGCTGGACCCCATGAGCAAATATTGATTAGCCCCATCCCATAGAGGCTCCGTATGAAATTTGACTTTAATAGGCCCAACGGTTTCCGAGGAGAAGCAGTTCGAATATTTTCACATTTTTCGCCTCGGCGAGGCTATACTAAATGGAATGTAATATTTCGCAAGTTCATTGGTTAGATCTCATTGATATCTATCAGTATGCCAAAAATTGTTTAAATATTCCAAGCGGTTAAGTCACTATCACCACTTTTCACAAACGGGTAACGGACTTTTCGCCTCGGCGATGCTATACTAAATAGAATGTAATATTTCGCAAGTTAATTGGTTAGATCTCGTTGATATCAATCAGTATGCCAAAAATTGTTTAAATATTACAAGCGGTTAAGTCACTATCACCCATTTTCACAAACGGGTTACGGACGGACAGACAGACATACCATATATGAATTGGCGGCCATTTTTGTCATGTGACCTGGACCCAATGAGCAAATTTTGGTTTTCCCCCATCCCACAGAGGCTCCATATGAAATTTGACTTCAATCGTTCCAACGGTTTCCGAGGAGAAGCAGTTCGAAAATGTTCACATTTTTCGCCTCTGCGAGGCTATACTAAATGGAATGTAATAGTTCGCAAGTTCATTGGTTAGATCTCATTGATATCTATCAGTAGGCCAAAAATTGTTTAAATATTCCAAGCGGTTAAGTCACTATCACCAATTTTCACAAACGGGTTACGGACGGACAGGCAGACAGACCATATATGGCTTGGCGGCCATTTTGTCATGCGACCTTGACCCAATGAGCAAATTTTGGTTTCCCCCATCCCATAGAGGCTCCATATGAAATTTGACTTCAATTGGCCCAACGGTTTCCGAGGAGTAGCAGTTCGAAAATTTTCACATTTTTCGCCTCGGCGAGGCTATTCTAAATGAAATGTAATATTTCGCAAGTTCATTGGTTAGATCTCATTGATATCTATTAGTATGCCAAAAATTGTTTAAATATTCCAAGCGGTTAAGTCACTATCACCAATTTTCACAAACGGGTTACGGACGGACAGACAGACAGACCATATATGGCTTGGCGGCCACTTTGGTCATGTGAGCTGGACCCCATGAGCAAATGTTGGTTTCCCCCATCCCATAGAAGCTCCATATGAAATTTGACTTCAATCGGCCCAACGGTTTCCGAGGAGAAGCAGTTCGAAAGTTTTCACATTTTTCGCCTCTGCGAGGCTATTCTAAATGGAATGTAATATTTCGCAAGTTCATTGGTTAGATCACATTGATCACATCTATCAGTATGCCAAAAATTGTTTAAATATTCCAAGCGGTTAAGTCACTGTCACCAATTTTCAAAAACGGGTTACGGATTTTTCACCTCGGCGAGGCTATACTAAATGGAATGTAATATTTCGCAAGTTTATTGGTTAGATCTCATTGATATCTATCAGTATGCCAAAAATTAATTTAATTTTCCAAGCGGTTAAGTTCCTATCACCAATTTTCACAAACAGGTTACGGACGGACAGACAGACAGACCATATATGGCTTGGCGGTCATTTTTGTCATGTGACCTGGACCCCATGAGCAAATTTTGGTTCCCCCCATCCCATAGAGGCTCCATATGAAATTTGACTTCAATCGGCCCAACGATTTCCGAGGAGAAGCAGTTCGAAAATTTTCACATTTTTCGCCTCAGCGAGGCTATACTAAATAGAATGTAATATTTCGCAAATTCATTGGTTAGATATCATTGATATCTATCAGTATGCCAAAAATTGTTTAAATATTCCAAGCGGTTAAGTCACTATCACCAATTTTCACAAACGGGTTACGGACGGACAGACAGACAGACCATATATGGCTTGGCGGCCATTTTGGTCATGTGACCTGGACCCCATGTGCAAAGTTTGGTTTTCCCCATCCCATAGAGGCTCCATATGAAATTTGACTTCAATCGGCCCAACGGTTTCCGAGGGGAAGCAGTTCGAAAATTTTCACATTTTTCGCCTCGGCGAGGCTATACTAAATGGAAAGTAATATTTCGCAAGTTCATTGGTTAGATCTCATTGATATCTATCAGTAGGCCAAAAATTGTTTAAATATTCCAAGCGATTAAGTCACTATCACCAATTTTCACAAACGGGTTACGGACGGACAGACAGACTGACAGACTGACAGAATGACACGGTGATTTTAGGGCACTCTTAGAAAATCAACCGACTTCAGTCGGTCGCTTTTTCTGCGGGTCGTGCAATCTACCAGCTATAGGATATATAGCCATTTTTTAACTTTGTTTTTATTACACATAAAAAGTAGTTTGTATTTGATATCTTTTGAAATCATTATTGGATAGTTAATTTACACTGAATTAATATTTTATATAATCATGAAATCTAGGTCAAGTTTGATTTAACTTACAATATGCCGACTATAATGACAGCTATGGCCCTTTTTCAACTTCATCGTTCTGTAAAATGCTTGTTTCCGGGTGACGCTGACCCTTGGGCGGGGCCTTCCGTGTCATACTGATAAATTTCAAGTAAATTAATAAGAAGTGGTTATTAATGTATGCTAAACTTACTGCAGACATTTACCGATATACGCTCGTAGCTGAACCCTTATGTACATGTATATATTTTATGTATCTCAGTCAGAAAGCTCGTGGCTACAAGACACGCATTGATACTCATATTTTCAATAAATATCATTGCACCGATCCTAAACTAAAACCAGGAAGCAGCTTCGTGATCCAATTAAGACCAATTACATAAACTTAATACGTCATTAGATTTTCAGAATAGCATATTGTTCTCGGAAAACGATTGTAAAATTGAAAAACAAAAACAAATTCGGAACACCTTCGCACTAAGAACCTTTATTTTAACTCTTATCCTGCCGTCCACGACAACTCCTACCTTTCTTTACACAAAGTGCAGATCCAGATCAGATGGCTTCTGAAGAAGTTATCTGACATTTGCAAACAGTGTAGATCCAGATCAGATGGCATCTGATCAGGATCTACACTGTTTGTCATGCAGTTTGAGAATTGAATAAATATATTATATCATGTATTAAATTTGATTGGTTGATAATCAGCGATACGAGTGACTTGATTAATTTATGAAGTGGGATAAGGGATAAACTCCAGACGTCAAGCCAATGAGGGTTACACATGGCTCAGGGCAAACAGGCATAATTTAGACAGATATTTTCGATGGCCCATAAAATAAAGACCCTGCTAGCATTCTACATAAATCTACAGCGGGCCGTTAGCGGCCCGTCAGCTACCCTGACGGGCCGCTAACGGCCCGCTGCAGATTTATGTAGAATGCTTACTGGGGAGATATCGTGTGTACTGATTAGAATCGCCGCTGCAAGGGAGATAAAACACGAAACTCGACCTATATTATCACCATTTCTTACCTAATCATATGACGGTTCACAGTGTGAGCGGTTAGGCTGCATTTGTCACACCCTTGTGTTCGATATTACTTCAACGTCATACAGCGGTATCACCAGTTTTTACGATTTTGGCCGTCATTGCAGATGGCTGCATGATGCTTCGACGCAGAGCTGAAACCGACCGCACATGAGTACTGGTAAATCGCTTCGAGGATCTTAGCCTGCCCAGGCAAAGTGGTGCGAGTCGGACCGTCCATGCATATAAACCCTATTGGTTTTATTGGATGGCAGGGCTTGAGGTGTCGTTTCATCTCAATGTCGGGTAAAGTCCAGCAAAATTGGACGCATCGTCTCCAAAATGACCTATATAGTGTTGACGGGAAACAAACGAACAGACAAAACCAATAAAGACGTTTTATCGTTAATTGTTGTTTAAACAATCTAACCTGGGATCTATCCCGTTTTGGAATCGTACGGCGCAATCTCATGACAAGGATTTGCACATGTGTAGTGAAAGTTAGCATGGCGTGCAATTTTTCAACATGTGAACGCAAAATTACAACAGCGAAAATTAGCACTTATGAGTAAATAGGCACCATGCCCGGACGTCATGTCAAAGTACATTTAACCCTTATCTTGCTGAATATTCAGTTAAGGCACACCCATTTCTGACTTTGAACCAATCAGATTACTTGATGTAATTTATTCCTTCATAAACGGAATGTCAAACAATGTAGATTCTGATCAGATGGCTTCTGATCTAGATCTACACTGTTTGCAAAGATAGGGTTGTCGTGAACAGCATGATAAGGGTTAAAAAAAACTTTGAGAGCAAATGATTCAACAAAACAATGAAAATAGATGAAATGTCTATTTTCAGAATAGCTAGTTTCTACTCGTAGTACATATACAGTTAACCCTCGTCAACTCAAACTCGAAGGGACAGACCTTTTGGTTTGAGATAACTGTAGTTTTAGGTAACATGTGTTAAAACAAAGTAACATATTGCAAATTGCCCATAATTTAGTTTATTTTAAGCAGCTGTTTGAGGAGACAGTATTTGAGTTAACGGGAGCTTGATTTGACTGTACCAATTATAACATGTTAAATAAGTGCATGTGCAAATAATTTATTTGTCTAAATCGCGACGGAGGAAAGGGCGAGAATGGATTATGGCAATGTAAAATCGATTTAAGCACCCCAATGGAATTCGTTTCATTGACATGTTCCAAGGCGGTTCTTCTGTCGTTTTTTTTTTTTTTTTTTTTGTTATGGCTTGTCTTTGAGTGTGTGTGCCGCTTATATTATTGTGTTTTGGATAGCCAATTAGCCATTTTGTGGGACAGTAACAGTCTTTTTAGCTTTCCGCTATTAATGTTTTCATTAGGGTTTTTTTGTTTGTTTCTTTCTTTCCCTTTGGTGTCTCTAATGGGAGCTGTGGGTTAATTGTATCGATTCCTGATCGTTGCTTTCACGTCGATTATGCACATTTAAAAGTTGGCTGTATATACATATGTGCAAATAGGATTCTAACCACCTGTTTTCAGGATAAGGCATAATAATATTTCGTGGAATACATTTGCCATTTGTTTTTCCATGTGTTTTGAAACAGTGCAAAACTAGAATTAGGAGCACGGATTTAGGAGCGGTGTTCGATATGCAAACATGCGTTCAATGCAAGGACTTGTTAACGTGGTAATTTCTCCATTTAAACAGGAAATGACACTAGACTACATTGTCAAGACAACGGTCGCTGGAGTGACCAACAAGCGTTTTGTGAAGTCAGATGTGATCCTCTTCGCTTGGATGCCGACAATAATGGAAAGTTGAAAACGCTTGCGTGCGCAGAACAGGAGCAGGAAGTGGGACAGCCATGCAAGATAAGATGCAACGAAGGCTATCATGTGGAGGGAGAAAGAATAAAAAAGTAATCGATCTTCGATCTTCCTTTCCTTGAATGAATTAAGATAAATTATCATATAACTACATGTAGCTGATAAAAACACGCCTATATAATTTGACCCCCTTGAACCCAACTTTTATACTGTAAAACTGGGGTTTGCATGGGTATACCTTTTTCTCATTCTGTTCTAAAATATAGATTGTGGGTACTCGTTAGAACCGCCTCGATGAGGCGGTTCTAACGATTACCCACAATCTATATTATCGAGGCGGATCTAACGATTACCAACAATCTATATTTTAAGCAGAAATAAGAAAAATATCACATTTTTTTCACTGCAAAATGTTCATGTTTACGGCGGTAAAGTTTACGTTGCATTTGTATAGGCGTGTTTTCGTAATCTGGCCACAAATTCAGTAACCGATATGGTAACTGGCGCGTAACGTCATGACGCTGACATTGAAAATTTCAATCTCGAATTTCTTCGCCAATAATAATTGTTACATGACAAAAAGAAACTTACGCGGGTGGTCATTTCATATGAACTGACTATGGGTGTAAGAGTTTCTGCATCGATTCTACGCTACCATCTCTGTAACGAGAATCCTCAAAAACGCAATGAAAGCGAACTTCCAAAGAAAAAACTACATACAAATCTAATGCAGTTACATACATGTATGGTTTATTATTCGCGAATAAAATTTAATATCACACAACATTTAATATAGGAGTTAAAAATTCCGAGGTTTATTAAAAAAAACTAGAATACTGTCGATGGCGCGCCATCGCAAATCCCCACGTTTTCTACAGAGGGGCCAAGTACCGAAAACCCCTCACCCTGGGCCCGAATTTGACTCCATGGTCAAAATATTACCTGTATTATATTCTACTAATCATGCCCTTCAATTTCATATGCCACATGACTATGTTCCAAAAAACTTAAATTTTGACCCTTTGACCCCTCTCCCAGGGCCCCAATCTGACCCCAGGGTCAAAATTTTACTTGTAGTTTATTCTACCCATTAATCCCTTCGCATAGATATGCAACATGACTATGTTCTGAAAAACTTTAATTTTGACCCCCGACCCCCCCAAGTCCGACCCCCCAGGGCGTGACCTAGGGGTCACAGCCAAAATCCCGTTCAATATGTTTTACTTTTTTCATAACTAAGTACATGTGCAAAGTTTGGCATCAAAATCTTCAAAATTGACTTTGTAATTGAATTTTATTGATATTTGACCTTTTGACCCCTCCCCAGGGCCCCTGGGGGCGGGGACAAAAAAAATGTGCTCTTGCGCAAGCCATTCATGTAAGCAACTCGCATACCAAATTTGGTTGAATTCCGGCTAACGGTTTAGGAGGAGATAGCCGGACAGACAGACGGACGGACGGACAGACGGACGGAGGCGATAACAATATCCCCACTTTTTTTAAAAAACGTGGGGATAATAAAAACTATTCATGAAGTGTTGTATTAAAAGACACCAAACTCAGTGTTTGATACTTTTACATAAGGCATCATGATAACCAAAAACCATCTCAGTCGTCAAGCTCACAGTGTGCGAGGTGGCACCCGTCAAACAGAACGACCAGTCATGAAACCGCACAATTGTTAGCATGCCTTGCAGTGAGCGACAACAAAATAGATTGAAAATATAAGAAAATTACTCGTTTTAGAATATCACCAGAATGGTGTTAACACGAGACAGAGAGACAGTCATATTCCGAATATCTGTTTTACTTAAAGGCGTTCTTTGACGTTAATTTGTGATGAAGACGGGCAGTGGAGTGGACCAGTTTGTGTACAGAACCAGTGCCCGCCGGTACCGGACCTGTTCACTGGGGCTTACACATGTTCTGATTATCTATACAGAAGAAGTACGTGCATCATGAGCTGTCCTGGAAGTCTGGAGGTACATCAATTCAAACATGAAAATGAATGTTTCACTTTTTTGGTCAATTGTTTTTCAATCGACCCAAAGTTACCCAGCACAGTAGCTTTGCGTCGTCGATAACCACGCGACTATCGAAATCCTGGTATCTGTAATTTAAAGAAAAATATCTGCGCTATTATTATCGCTGTGGGGTCATGGTGTTGCGTAAGAGCGCCTTAGATTCAGTTTGACGGGAGGTATGGGTTAACTTAATATGATTGCCTTCACTTCTATTTTGGGTTTAGCAAAGAAAGTATACCCAGATCTGTGATCAGGTTCTGCAATGTTTGCTCAAACTACCGGAATTTAGGGGTAAAACGAAACGGTCTTAGTCTACGTTCAGGACTTTTTTCCACCCCTACACCAAGTGACAATCGACCCCATCGGTGTAGTAAGTGCTTTGTTTAGTTTTCAAGACTCTCTTTGGGCTGCAGGATGCTTCCACGCAAAGCTAAATCCGACCCGCACAGGAGTACTGGTAAACCGCTTAGAGGATCTAAACCTGCCCAGGCAAAGCGGTGCGAGTCGGACCGTCAATATTTATAAACCCTATTGAGCGACAGGGCTTGAGAAGTCATTTCATCTCAAGGTCGGGTAAAAGTCCCACAAAATTGGAAGCAACGTCTCCAAAATGACCTTTACAGTGTTGACGGGGACGTTAAACCTCAAATCAAACAAACAACAAACAAAACAACAGTATTTTTTTTTCATCTCATTGTCGGTTAAAAGTCCCACAAAATTGGAAGCAACGTCTCAAAAATGACCTTTATAGTGTCGACGGGGACGTTAGACCTCAGAACAAACTAACAAACAAAACCATTAAAGATGTTTTATCGTTAAATGTCATTTACACAATCAAATCTGGGAACTAACCCGTTTTGGAATCGTATCACGAAAGCACGCCTATATAATTTTGATCCCCTTAAAGCCCACTTTTATCTAGTAAAACTGTCGTTTACAGGGATATACATTATTTTTCTAATTTCTGCTCAAAAACATAGACTGTGGGTACTCGTTAGAACCGCCTCGTCGAGGCGGTTCTACCGAGTACCCACAATCTATGTTTTGAGCAGAAATAAGATAAATATCAGAGTTTTTACCGGAAAAATTTCCTTTTGGATGGTAAAACAATATATTTTAATAGGCGTGTTTTCGTAATGCGTATGGCGCAATCTCATGATAAGGATTTGAACATGTGTATATGATTTACATATGTGTAAATTGGCATGGTGTGCAATTTGTCAACATTAGGAAAACGAGTCCGTGTGAAATAATGGCGTCCAACATGGTGTCAGAAATGACAAATAGTAAAAATAAAGACAAATAAAAATAGTAAAGTCGGGGTGTCTGAAGCAGGTTCGGTCGGGTTAGCGGTAACACGGCTATTTTTTAGGCCTAAAAATCGTCAGAAAACTTTGCTTGCCATTTGCGAGTGACAAAAATGCAGAATATCCTGCGAATCTATGCAAACTGATCAGTATTTTTGTGTTCGTGATTTGGCTTGTAAAATAACTATTATTACGAAAACACTGACGCCTATACAAATATATTGTAAAATTACCACCGAAAAAAATGAAAATTGTCCGATAAAAATTCTGATATATTTCTTATTTCTGCTCAAAATATATATTTAGGGTACACGTTAGAACCGCCTCGTCGAGGCGGTTCTAACGAGTACCCACAATCTATATTTCAGAGCAGAAATAAGAAAAAATACGGTTTACCTCTGTAAACCCCAGTTTTACTATATCAAAATGGGGTCAAAGGGGGTCAAAAATATATAGGCGTGTTTTCGTGATGAGTTTCTACATCTAAAACGTTCGGCCCCCGCCCAAAGGGGCTTGAAGAAATATATGGGCTGTATGATGCTTCCACGCAGAGCTGAATCCGACCCGCACACTAGTACTGGTAAACTGCTTGGAGGATCTAAGCCTGTCCAGGAACCGCGGTGCGAGGCGGACCGTCCGTGCTAATAAACCCTATTGGTTTCATTGGGCGACAGGGCTTGAGATGTCATTTCATCTCAATGTCGGGTAAAAGTCCCACAAAATTGGAAGCAACGTCTCCAAAATGACCTTTACAGTGTTGACGGGGACGTTAGACCTCAAATCAAACAAACAAGCATCTAAAACGTCAAGACTTGCTTGTTTGTGAAGCTGAGCAGACTTGCTTTGGTCTTATCTGATCTGTTAAAGAGATTGTTTAAACTCGCCTGTCAGTCAATGTTGAGTGACATCAGGGCTTTGCTCAAGGCATAGTTCGTCAACTGTTGCTTTATTTTGCAGACGTTGCAAACAATTAAATGTAAAATAAATGGAGAATGGAGTGGACGGTTTAGTGTATGTCCTTCACTGATGTTCGAATCCTGTCCTAGCCTTGAGACCAACAGTGACATAGTCGTCAGCTGCAAATCCAATAAAGTGGGTGAGTGGGTTTGAAAATTATATGAGCCCCGCCAAGCGAATTTGGGTCTTCGAGCATTCCGTCATGACAAATTTTAACTGCGCATGTCCAGCCATTCAGAGGGGCCAGGGATATGGCTTTCAGTCTGAAGGTTCCTCTTGATTCACTGCTTGTATGAGCGAGCAGAGAAGGTTCTGGCGAGACTGCGCGGACGCGCAGGCTCGCCTGAACATTCGCTGCTCGCATAGGCGATAAGTACCAAAATCGCTTGACGGGGCCCATATGATCAAACAACATTACAAAACATGCCTATTCAAATATATTGGATAAAAAATTGGATAAAAAATTTCCACCAAAACATGAAAACTCTTCAGATAAAAATTCTGTTATTTTCCATATATCTGCTCCAAACATAGATTGTGGGAACTCGTTAGAACCGCCACAATCTATGTTTTGGAGCAGAAACAAGAAAAATAATTTACACCCCTGTAAACCCCAGTTTTACTATACAAAACTGGGGCTCAAGGGGGGGGTGTGGGTCATGAAGTGGCTTTACGCATGTGCACTCACGGAAGACTTAGGTCAGCCTGCTGCACACAGAATACAGGGGGTGAGGTTATAAAACTTTTAATGCTCAACTCACTTGAAATTTGTCCTGCTTATCAATTTTAAAATGCCAACAATTGTTGGCATTTCAAAATTTATAAATAGGACAAATACATGTATTATCCTGTACTGATCTGAACAGATAAATCGCCGGTTGTATCTGTATTTTAGTATTTATGAGCATTATAAATTTCATGATCAGCTGAGTTGAGCATGAAACAAAGTTATATAACCCCTGTACCAGCCTTTCCTGTGTTTGTTTGTTTTTTTTTTTTTTTTTGTTTGTTTATTTGTTTGCATTGGAGTTTAACGGCCCAGTCAACACTAGTGTAGGTCATTTTTGAGCCGGTCAGTTTACCTATCCACACTTTTTCTGGGCAGGCTTTTACGCAAGCGGTTAACCAGTACAGTGCACATTCTTTCGCCAGAAACTGACAACTGCCCTTCTTGAATCAGCGGAAGGGAGAGAATGGCCGTAGAAAAGATTGCATGATCAATATCTACAACAGAATGTTGCCGACCCCGGCAGGTATCGAACCCGTCCTCCTGATCACCAGTCAGACGCGCATCCGACTGAACTACCGAGGCCGGCCCTGTTTGTATGAAGAAGCTGTGAGCCAAATGACATGCACAAAGGGCACAGCGAAGCCTCTGACCATGATATAAATGCGCTAAATACAGCACTGCGACAGAGATTTTAAAGCAAAGAGTGCCGAGGGCTTAGATCAACGGACAGGGCAAAACTCACTTTCAGGCGTGTGATATGATTCCAAGTTCTAATGCACGTGCGGATGATCTAAAGGTTAAGCGTCCAGATGCTTAATCATTAGCTATCTCACACTGTGAAGGTCACATGTGAGACCCCAAGTTCTGCAACGGCGTCAGGTGTTATTTTCCTCAGGGTCGCCGGATTTCGCCTATTTGTGAATAACGATTGCCTCGAAACAAGTAAAATAATCTTGAAAAGACAGTAAAACCCAAATCAAAATAAAAATGAAAGTTCTAATAATATCAATGATCCTGCCCTGTAAAACAGGCCAGTCAGTATGACATAAAGTGTTTAATGGGCCGTAAAGATTCAAACAACCAAGCACTGTAAAGTACCGATCTTAGCTCGCGCGTGCATTAATAAGTGATTGTTTGTTTAATTTGAGGTTTAACGTCCCCGGCAACAATGTTCAGGTCATTTTGAAGACATTGCTCTCAATTTCGTGGCACTTTTACCCACTTCTTGTTAATGGCAAGCAATCGATATCCAGTGACCGCCTACAATACTTCACAAATCACCATAAAGAAGATCTGTCTGTTTGATTTGAGGTATAACGTCCCGTCAACACTATTTAGGTCATATTCGAAACGTTGCTTCCAATTGTGTGGGACTTTTACCCGACATTGAGATGAAATGACATCTCAAGCCCTGCCGCCCAGTGATACTAATAGGGTTTATATGCATGGACGGTCCCACTCGCACCACTTTGTCTCAGCAGGCTTAGACATCCTAAGCGGTTTACCAGTACCCCTGGGTGGTCGGCTTCATCTCTGCGCGGACGCACCATGCAGTCCAATCTCTTTCTCTAAGCCCGATGGGCGGAGTCCGCATTTGTAAGTGAATACAAACATGAAATATATTTAAAAAAGATATGCGGCGTAGATTTAATTTGAAGGTTGTTTAGAAACCTGTGCTTCAGCTGAAGTGCACGACCCGCCGAATGCTTTTAGCTTGATGAGTGTTACCATATATGGGTATGGCGGCCATTTTGGTCATGTGACCTGGACCTAAAACGGTTCCCCCAATAAATGCGCCTTATCGTAAGGAGCAAAAATATATCTAATACTTTAGTACTGTATTCTGAATCGTTTGCAGGATAAAATGAATTCTCACTTTTCCAATACAAAAGCATATGTGTCAAAGTTTGACCTAGGCACAAAGAAGGTCAAGGTCAACCCAGGGTCACCATTTTAGCAATTTATGATGGGCCTACGTCCCAGATGTTATTTATCAAGTTTCGTGGAAATCTGCCAAGTGGTTCTGGAGATGACTATTTTGAAGGGTTTTTACCATATATGGCTTGGCGGCTATTTTGGTCATGTGACCTGGACCCCATGAGCAAATTTTGGTTTCCTCCATCCCATAGAGGCTCCATATGAAATTTGACCTTAATCGGCCCAACGGTTTCCGAGGAGAAGCAGTTCGAAAATTTTCACATTTTTCGCCTCGGCGAGGCTATACTAAATGGAATGTAATATTTCGCAAGTTCATTGGTTAGACCTCATTGATACTATCAGTATGCCACAAATTGTTTAAATATTCCAAGCGGTTAAGTCACTATCACCAATTTTCACAAACGGGTTACGGACGGACAGACAGACAGACCATATATGGCTTGGCGGCCATTTGGGTCATGTGACCTGGACCCCATGAGCAAATTTTGGTTTCCCCCATCCCATAGAGGCTCCATATGAAATTTGACTTCAATCGGCCCAACGGTTTCCGAGGAGAAGCAGTTCGAAAATTTTCACATTTTTTCGCCTCGGCGAGCCTATACTAAATGGAATATAATATTTCGTAAGTTCATTGGTTAGATCTCATTGATATCTATCAGTATGCCAAAAATTGTTTAAATATTCCAAGCGGTTAAGTCACTATCACCAATTTTCACAAACGGGTTACGGACGGACAGACAGACTGACAGAATGACACGGTGATTTTAGGGCACTCTTAGAAAATCAACCGACTTCAGTCGGTCGCTTTTTCTGCGGGTCGTGCAATATGAGCTACAATAGTGACAGCAACAATTGTCTGGCTATGAACTGGTTTACTGTATTCAAACAATTCAGATGTCACGCGAGGAAAAATAGCTTTCCAGAGGGCGGTGTCCCGCCTGTTTGAGCTAAGGTCAATGTAAAAGGTCAAGGTTAAAAACATGACCTCATTTCAAGAGCATATGATCTCAAGTATATGCACAAGAAATAAGAAAACGTTATCATTTACTGTTTTTGAACACAAATTCTAGGGTTAACATTTCGGGTTGTCGCTATGGTGAACGTAAACGCATAGGCGGACGAACAAACGGACGAGCAGACAAACGGACGGAAACTTGATCTTATGTGCACCTAATTAAAACTCAAATTACACTTATTCCTTTTCAGAATTTATATAACATTAATGATATTCGAAAATGTCCATTTTGTGGTAAAATGGAGGACATAAAGTATGCTGAAGACAAATGATACACTGCAACTTTTATTTAGCATATATTGTAAATTACACATCTGTCAATTTGTAATGCGATTATTACATGTTTTTGTCATGCTATATCTCTTTATTGGTTTCATTGGGCAACAGGGCTTGGGTGCCATTTCATCTCAATGTCGGGTAAAAGTCCCACAAACTTGGAAGCAACGTCTGCAAAATGACCTACACAGTGTTGATGGGGACGTTAAACCTCAAATCAAACAAACAATTCCTTTCGTAGAAAATTTCTTCCTTTCGCGAAAGGAACCTTCCTTTCGCGAAATGGTTCCTTTCGCTATATAGACCAACCACGTGAAATTAGGTCAAAATAGCTATTCACCGCAGCAGTTACAGAATTCACTAGAAACACAATTATACATATGACGTATGGTCATCAAAGACCAAGACGGTGAGCAAGCCGAAACTGTAAATATTTTTCATTCATGTCTCACATAAAAACGAAACATTTCCTATGTTAAAACTTCAGTAAACTGTCGTACTTTTAAGTAGATTTATTTACGCAAATCATTGACCAATGAAATGGTCATCTCCTTGGGCATGTGGTTTTATTGACCAATGGAATAACGAAAAATGTAGGACAAAAGCAAAACCATAACGGCTACGCCGTAAAAAAATGTACCGTTTATATCGACGTATTTTCAGGTGATAGATGTGACGTAACGTGTGCCAACTTTGGATACGTGCCAATATATAAACGTAACCATGAGGACCCTTACGGCACGAAACCGATTACATACGTTGAGAACGTGGTGTGTTCTGTAATGCTGGCATGGATGCCTAAACCGGACCGACTCACCTGTGTGAAGCGATGTTTTGAGGTAATGTCAAATGAGCCCCGCCAAGCGAATTTGGGTCTTCGAGCATTCCTTCATGACAAATTTTAACTGCGCATGCCCAGCCATTCAGAGGGGCCAGGGATATGGCTTTCTGTCTGAAGGTTCCTCTTGATTCACTGCTTGTATGAGCGGGAAGCGAAGGTTCTGGCGAGACTGCGCGGATGCGCAGGCTCGCCTGAACCTTCGCTGCTCGCATAGGCGATAAGTACCAAAATCGCTTGACGGGGCCCATTAATGTAAAATCATTCAAAATACATTTATGAGGTCCTTAGGGTGAATATAGCATTTGCTTTCTTAATATGTCTGTTGCTTTTGAATATAATTGGCACATTGAACAGATACTGCACAAAATTGCAATGATCATAAATGCACGTCTAAAGGCTTACAGAAAAATACATATTTTAGCTTTATTAGTAATGATCATCTTCTGGTAAATGGAAGATGCGGTTCTGCATCGCTACATACAGTTAAGCTCGAGAAGAACCTAACCATTTCGCGTTTTGTCCGCGGGACATACGCGCATTGCGTGCGTGTAAAATTTTCGGGTTTCAATACGCGGTTCATCGCGTTCATACGCAATTGCAACGCGTTTAATATCAGCCAATGAAAGTGATTATTCGTAACGCGTTAGGTTAACTCAATTCGCGTTTCTTTGCGAGAGAATTCCAACCAATAAGAATAAGACAGGTAAGCGAAGATAAACCGCGTGAATGCGAAAGAGCACGGACCAATCGAAATCCTCTTAGCTCGTATGTTTGACCAATATTCTTTATTTTATTTTTTTATTCATTCACAAATTAATGGCGGTATTGGCCTCTCTTATCAGTAGTGATTTCTTCGGATAAACACACACAATAATATTTACATTTAAAGACATATTTTAGATTGCATAACACCCTAATGTCTGGCAGTTTAGAGATAATAAACACTCGGGGTATTCTGATACATATGGTGTAGGGAACCAAGAGGGCAATCGTTTATCCTAGGATATTTGTTTGACAAGTCACGTCTATTTACTTGTTTGTGGGCGCTCATCAGAACCGCCATTTAATGGGTGTTTATGGTGTTTCTAACACATCTTGAAACACACCTATACATATTTGACCCCGTTAATCCCCAATTTTAAATAGTAAAATTGGAATTTAAGGGGTTACATATTCTTCTTATTTCTGCACAAAATAAAGATTGTGGGTACTCGTCAGAACCGCCTCGCCGAGTCGGTTCTAACGAGTACAATAACCTATGTCTTGTGCAGAAATATTAAAATAACGGAAAATGTTAAGTTTTGGTGGTAAAAAAATCAATAGATTTGTATAGGCGTATTTTCGAAATGAAGTTCCAACAATCTCTGTTTGGATCAAAGACAAATAAATGAATATATAAGCACATAAATAAAAAATAAGGAAAAAGGTAAAGGCTGAAATACGCACATTTCTAAAAGTTCATAAAGTTTAACGCCAAATGGCAAACAGTGCAGGCCCAGTTCAGATGCAGAAAAACTAGGCGTCTGATCAGGGCCTACATTGCTTCCAAAAGCTTAAGACATTTTCATAATATTTTTGAAAACAACATAATTTCACTCTTTTAAATTTTGAACTTGTCTTGTGCTATTTACAAGGTGGAAGAATCCGTTTGGCGCCAATTGGCAAAAAAGTGCAAATCCAGATCAAACGCAACAGAATTAACGTCTGATCAGGAACTACACTGTATTGAAAAAGTTCAGGATTTTTTTTTTTCCAAATTTATTAAATTTTGAAGAAAATGGGGAAAATGGTAATAGTAAAAATGCCCCAGGTCAGGCGCAGCAGAAGTAGGCGTCTGACCAGGGCTTAGATTATAGAAGATTACGAAATGTTCAGTTATTTCCCAATAAATTTCGATAAAAAATGTATGTTAGGCGGAAAATTCCATTTTGGTAAAACAAATGTGTTAATGCAAACAAAATAAATGAAAATTACAGCAATAAGTAATTAAATAAATGAGCTGCTTCTGTGAGTGACGGAACATCAATTATTTCGGAAATTTTGAAGAAAAGACAACCTCACACTCTTATATTTCGAAATGGTTTTGTGCTATTTACAAAGTGGACGATGCCATTTGGCGCCAATTAGCAAACTGTGCAGACCAAGATCATTCGCAACAGAAATAGGCACCTGATCGGGGCCTACATTGTTTCAAAAAGCTTCAAATATTTTCAAAATAAATTTTGAAGAAAACACACCCTCACACTCTTAAATTTTGAAACGATCTTGTGCTTTTAACAGGGTGAAAGATCCAAATGGCAAAATAAAGTGCAGATCCAGATCAGACCTAGTTGGAGTAGGCGTCTGGTCAGGACCTACTCGGTATGCCAAAATAAACAAAGAAAACAAAACTTCAACTTTAATTTT
Organism: Lucinisca nassula; assembly: GCA_963580285.1. Taxonomy (NCBI): domain Eukaryota; kingdom Metazoa; phylum Mollusca; class Bivalvia; order Lucinida; family Lucinidae; genus Lucinisca; species Lucinisca nassula. The sequence continues at coordinate 60,295,977 of OY757010.1, forward strand.
GAAATGGACTTGCTCTATTAATAAGGTGGAAGATTCCATTTTTGCCAAATAGCAAAAACCATGCAGACCCAGATCAGACGCAGCAGACGTAGGCCTCTGATCAGGGCCTACATTTAATGCAAAAGGTTCAGGCATTTCCAAATAAATATCACAGAAAATGCAACTTGATTCTCCGAGTTAATTAAACAAAATAAATGAAAATTACAAAAATAATTAATTGAAAATTGGGCCGCTTCTATGAGTGAAAGAACATTGATTATTTCGGACATATAGAATAAATGACGATAATGAGATGTTGTTTTAAGCTGATATCTTTATAGCCCCCCAAGTTGCACCTGGGTGTCATAAAACTTTTGGTCAATAAACATCCTGCATTTTGACAGTCAACTTCAATCACGACTCAGTACCTGTATTTTACCCTTTAGCCCCAGGCAAATGTAAATGGATAATTTACTAGTCCGCCAGATTTTGTTATTTTCAAACTGAAAAAAATATATGGAATAAGGAAAATTTGAAGAAATAGAAAAAAAGAAACAAAAAAGAAGGATAAGTCTGAAATAGTTACGCGGTACTGATTGGTTGCTTTTGAAACGCGAAGCAGTCTGTGAATGTGCACTATCTGCGTTTTCAACACTCATGTGTGATTGGCTGGTCAACAATCGCGATTTACACGCAATATCGCGTTATTCATAAAAGCAATTGATTGGCTAAAACGTCATTCGCAAGTGAAACGCGTGAATCACGAGTGCGAATCTCGCGCGTTACAACTGCGAAACAAATGCGTGTGCGCTGTAAAGTTCTTCTCAATCTTAACTGTAAATCACATACAGTAGAACTTCGAAGGCTCGAACACCGATGGCTCGTTCACCATGGATGTGTCGAACCCATTCTTGAGACCCTAGCGAAATCCTCTACATAAGAAATAGTGGAGGATAATTAAGAAGATTTTAGTCTTTTATCTTGCAAATGTATGCAGTGTGTACTCATTAGAATCGCCTCGATGAGGCGATTCTAATACGTACACACAGCATACATTTTCATTATAGAACACCGAAAATGTGTCTCAAATATCCCGTTATTCCTCCTGACAGTAACCTCAGTGGCTGGAACTACCCCTGTCTCGAACAGATTTTCGAGGTCCCAAAGGTGTTCGAGCCATTGACGTTCGACTGTATTCAAGAAAAAATTGAGCCAGTGCACGAGAGATGTTACAAAAGCAAGGACCGCAACACCGATAAAAAAACGTGTATAAGCTTTTGCTGAGGCAACCTAGCTAATTTCGGCCAATAAGGCATCATCACTGACTCGTCAACAGCTGTGGTGAAGTTAAATGTTCTAGAAAAAGGCAATCCTTTGAAAGATAGCCACTGAACACAACTGAAAATCGTGATTTGTCAAAAATATTCGGTCCGGACTTGCTAGTTTCGGCCAATAAGGCCTCATGAGTGACCCTCAAATATTTTCAAACTTTCGCAATAAAGTATGTATTAACAAAGACTAAAATAAGCCTGCTCATTCACCCACAATTACAAGAGTAGGCATTTATCTCTCTTTGGATGACCCGTACATGCGATCAGCGAAGACTCTGACCAGTGCACAGATGCACAGGCTGATCTGAGTCTTCATTGATTGCACTGGTCATCTTGTAGGTAAGCGCATTATTAACATGGACTAAAACGACTTTTTGTGACTCGAATTTTTGAATGACCTAAACTGTTCATATGTCTCTTAAACTTTTGTTTAATTCTTCGACACGGCAATTCCTACACACTGTCTTTACACAATGCATGCTAATAGTTTAGTAAGAGAAAATGATTTGTATGTCACATTCTGACTGACAGCATAGATCATGTAATGGATATTACAAGGGTTCGTAAGGAACGTAGTGGACTCAGTACCATTGGCGCGTTTGTATGGGAAGTTGTGTTTCAAACTTGCCAACATGTACATTGTGCTGTGCGTTGACTTTGGAGAGAATCCATATAATAAGCTAACTTAGAAGATGTATACAACACATTAGTCACAAAGATGAATATATAGCTATCCACAAGATAAATTTTATTATGTTTCTTTTAGTAATATTTGTTAGTTGTTTGTTTCAAATCAAGTTCATAAAAGTTAATTGAAAGGGACTGAAAACAATTTGCTGTTCATCCATTATTATGCTGTGTAAATGGCATTTCTTTAACGATAAAATTGCAGGTAAATTGCGGGTTGAAATATAAACCATAGTTTTCTTATAATAAAATCGGATTTACAAGAGCATTACATAAGCAAGTTGATGTGATGAAAATAAATTTGTATATATTAGCCAATATTGTTTGATGGAATGTACTTAAATAATAATAATGATAATAATTATAACTATAATAATAATAATATTAACAACAATAATATTAATAATAAAAATATTTAAATACTACTGCCACTACTACTGATAATAATTCTAGTAATAAAACGAAGATGATAATATACTACACAAAGTTTGATAGAGATCGCTTTTTAATGCAAAATCATTTTTGGATAAATTAATCGGTTGATTCCAAATTTAATACATAATGATAGAAAACTTACCCTCCACAAAGACTAGTAATTAATTTTGTCAACTGGCACTGCATTCAGGCGTGACAACAACAACCGTCTTGGCACCCACAAAATTTGCCGTAACACGAAGGGCTTTGGACAATTGATTTTTCACAAATTTCCAAATTTGTATACACAAACGTCCCTAATAACGTGTATGGCTTCTAAGGGCATCAATTACAGCACGACATCGCCTGCGCAGGCTCATAATCAGATTGTGTTTTCGGTTTTGTGAAATCAGCCTTCATTCAGCAACCTATGCATCTTTGAGCTCCTATAAAGTCCTCGGCTGCACAGGTCTTAGTGATATAGCATGCTGAGGCATGTCCCTTGCATGCTCATTCAGTTTTAAGTTCGGTGATCGAGAGGCCAGTCCATACGAACGATTGCCTCACGTTCTAGATAGGCATCAGTGACGTGGGAACGGTGGGGACGGGCATTATCAGCCATCAGAATAAAGGCCGGGCCGATGGCACCGGCATATGGTCTCACAAACTCATCAAGAATCTCATTACAGTACCTCACTGCCATAAACGTTCCGTTTTGAACGACGTACAAATCAGTTTTACCGTTCACGCGTATCCCAGCCCAAACCATGCCTGATCCCTTTCCATAGCGATCGTGCCCTGCCACATTCAAAGTAGAAGTAAAACAAAGATCAGGAATCGATACAATTAACTTACTCCACCCAACAAAGACACCAAGGGAAAGAAACACAAACATGAAGCGACCAGACCATAATGGAAACCTAAACAAAGGATGGCCATAAGGACAGTTACTTTTCCACAGAATGGCCAAATGGCCATCCAAAATAAAAAGACACAAGTGATACACACAGTGAGTAGTAACAAACAACAAGATAAATAAACCGCCACAGAAGAACCGCCTTGGAACGGTCAGTGGAAAGAATTCCACTGGGGGGCTTAAATCGATTTTACGTGGCCACAATCCTCGCCCTTACTTCCGTCGCGATTTAGTCAAATAATTTATTCAGTCCGCATGAAGGCCTCCTAACTCATCAGTGCAACATCTTCGTGAACACAAATAATCAAAGAACCACAGAGGTGAGACAACGGTGAAGACTCGACAGCAAAAAAAAACACTGAAATGCTGGAGCAAAAAAACAACAACAGTTAGACTCCGATGGGCCCGACCAGAGACAGAGCATCAGGCACTAACCTACATTACCTTGAATTAGATCTCTCTAATTCTCAATAAGCCTTTCCGTTGGAACCGTCATAGAATCTGAGGCCTGACCCACTGGCGTGCAATTAAAGAGGGAAGCAAAGTTGCCAAACGTGATTGGGTTAACTACCATGCATGCAGTCTCTCGTATAACATCCATGTTGTACCCAATCTTTTTATATCGAAGAATGATTTTACGAGATGGGGTACTGAAGTCATTGCGGTTATCTATTTTTCTGAATTTATATACTAAGTCACCATAAAATTCGGGTTCCGATAGACCTTGTTGCAGAAGAGATTTAAGTCCAATATTAAATTTTGAAATTAAATCAGAATGGCGTCTATAAAATTTTGAAAACGCTTTGCGTAGGTTATGGTACCGATAACCCTGATTAAGAAGTTTAGCCGTTAATAATTTATTACGAGTGTTGAAAACAGATACATGACAACATACTCTAGCAAATCGAAATAAATTGCGAAATATAACCCATTGGATGGCGCACGAGGAACATCACCATCCAAAAAAGGAAAATTTACAATCTCAAAATCACAGTCATCTCGTTTATCAAAAATTTTGCACGAAACAAACCTCATCTCAAGTCATCGAATCGCTTTTTAGAAATTCGCCACACTAATTGACATTTATCAGTCAAGACTAGACCGAATATGGACTCATCAGTAAACAGTAATGGTGTCCATTCTCGAACCGTCCACCTTAGGTGAGTTCTGGCAAAGTCCAGCCGGTCTTGCGCGTGCTGTCTCGTCAACAGAACACGTACAAAAGGCCTCCTGGTATTTAGTCCGAACTCGTGGAGACCGTTTCTGAAATTCGTATTCCAATTCCTTCCTAAATAGAAGTGGAGGCAATGATCAGGAATCGATTAAATCAACCCACAACTCCCATCAGAGACACCAAATGGAAAGACGCACAAACATGAAACAACAGACCCTAATGGAAACACCAACAGCGGAAAGCCAAAAGGACAGTTACTTTCCCACAAAATGGCCAATAGGCTACCCAAACTAAAATAAGCGATACAAACCCCCAATGACAAACCATAACAAAAATAAACCATGACAGAAGAACCGCCTTGGAACGGTCAGCGGAAACGAATTCCAACGGTCCAACATTCCGACGCCACGATTCATTTTTTTTTTTTTTTTTTTTTTTTTTTGGCTCAAACGGTTTCTTAATTGTCCCTAAGGCATTATCAAATGAAACCATTTTTACGCTTAGTAAAGGAACACTTATAAATTGGATTTGTCTGTTGGAATGCAGTGTTACGCAACATTTTGGGGTGCAGTCATTCATTTGCGAAGTGTGAAAAGTGTGCTCTTTCGTGAGTACTGAATTTCACATGAGTTTCTGCTTAAGATTTTATCAATATATGGAGTACAAATTCTGTTAAGAAATTTAAAATTTTCAGTGCAAAATTTGGTATATAAAAAGTGATCCCTATCAAACTTTGAGTAGTATAATTTTGCTGTTAATCCTTTTTCCACTACTGCTACTGCTATTGGGCCCCCGCCGATCGGTGCTTGAAGAAATAGATTGGGCTGCATGATGCTACCACGCAGAGCTGACACTGACCGCACATGAGTACAGGTAAACCGTTAAGGAGGTCTTAGCCTGCCCTGGCAAAGTGACCATCCCTATACATAAACCTTTTGGTTTGTTTTGGCAGCAGGGCTTGAGATGCAATTGCACGAACCGCAGAAAAAGCGACCGACTGTATGCGGTTGATTTTCAAAGACTGTCCTAAAATCACCGTGTCATTCTGTCATTCTGTCAGTCTGTCTGTCCGTCCGTAACCCGTTTGTGAAAATTGGTGATAGTGACTTAACCCCTTATAATATTTAAACAATTTTTGGCATACTGATAGATATCAATGAGATCTAACCAATGAACTTGCGAAACATTACATTCCATTGAGTATAGCCCCGCTGAGGCGAAAAATGTGAAAATTTTCGAACTGCTTCTCCTCGGAAACCGTTGGGCCGATTGAAGTCAAATTTCATATGGAGCCTCTATGGGATGGGGGAAACCAAAATTTGCTCATGGGGTCCTGGTCACATGATCAAAATGGACGCCAAGCCATATATGGTCTGTGTGTCTGTCCGTCCATAACCCGTTTGTGAAAATTGGTGATGGTGACTTAACCGCTTGGAATATTTAAACAATTTTTGGCATACTGATAGATATCAATGAGATCTAACCAATGAACATGCGAAATATTACATTCCATTAAGTATAGCCTCGCCAAGGCGAAAAATGTGAAAATTTTCGAACTGCTTCTCCTCAGAAACCGTTGGGCCAATTGAAGTCAAATTTCATATGGAGCCTCTATTGGATGGGGGAAACCAAAATTTGCTTATGGGGTCCAGGTCACATGACCAAAATGGCCGCCAAGCCATATATGGTAAAAACCCTTCAAAAATAGTCTTCTCGAGAACCACTTGGCAGATTTCCCCGAAACTTGATAAATAGCATCTGGGACATAGGCTCATCATAAATTGCTAAAATGGTGACGCTGGGTTGACCTTTACCTTTAACTTTGACACATATGCTTTTATACTGGAAAAGTGAGAATGCATTTTATCCTGCAAACGATTCAGAATACAGTACTAAAGTATATTATATATTTTTGCTCCTTACGATAAGGCGCATTTATTTGGGGAACCGTTTTAGGTCCAGGTCACATGACCAAAATGGCCTCCATACCCATATATGGTAACACTCATAAAGCTAAAAGCATCCGGCATGTCGTGCACTTCAGCTGAAGCACTGGTTTCATCTCAATGTCGAGTAAAAGTCTCACAAATTGGAAGCAACGTCTCCAAAATGACCTTAATAATGCTGTCAGGTACATAAAATCTCAACACAAACAAACAAACCACTACTACTGATGATACTATTTATAATTTTAAAAATAAAAACGATTACACTTATAATTATACTCTTACTACTTCTCCGACTGCTACAAGTACTGCACTTACAACTCAGTGCTTCTATAAAAATAATAAGCACCATCATCAAAACGATTGTAGGAGTAATTTCATCTTGCTACTACTCCCACTACTACTACTGCTACTACTACTGCTACTACTACTACTACTACTAATACTACTTCTACTACTACTTCTACTACTACTACTACTAATACTACTACTACTACTAATACTACCTCTACTGCTTCTATCATTGTACTACTATCACTACTTCAACTATTTTTTTTAATTGTTATCCCCACGCTTTTCGAAGAAAAAGTGGAGATATTGTAATGGTCTTCGTCGTCCGTACGTACGTCCGTCAGTTCGTCTTACCGGATAACTCCTCCTAGACGGTTATAGATAGAACTTGAAACTTTGGGAACTGATAGATATTTGGTATAGGGAGTGCATGACACTTTCGGAATTTTGATCACACCCCTACGTGTGGGCCCAGGGGGTGGGGCCCGCGGGGGTCAAAAATCAAAATTTCCAGAACATGGTCTTGTAATATATCAAAGCGAACGGCATGATGAGTAGAAAACATTTCAACCAAAATTTGACCCCTGGGGTCAATTTTGAGGTCATTAGAGGTCAAAAACTGATTTTGACCCCTTTACCGGATAACTCCTCCTAGACGGTTATAGATAGAAACTTGAAACTTTGGGAACTGATAGATCTTTTGTCTGGGGAGTGCATGACACTTTCGGATTTTTGATCACACCCCTACGGGTGGGCCGAGGGTGGGGGCCCGCGGGGGTCAAAAACAAAATTTCCAGAACATGGTCGTGTAAAATGTCAGAGCAAACGGCATGATGAGTAGAAAACATTACAACCAAAATGTGACCCCTGGGGCCAATTTTGAGGTCACCAGAGGTCAAAAACTGATTTTGACCCCTTTACTACCATACATTACTGTTACCGGACAACTCCTACTACACCGTTATAGATAGAAACTTGAAACTTTGGAAACTGATAAAACTTTGGTCTGGGGAGTGCATAACACTTTCGGAATTTTGATCCTACCCCTGGGAGATGGGCCAGGGGTGGGGCACCTTGGGGATAAAAAATCAAAGTTTTCAGAACATGGTCGTATAGCATATTAAATCGAACGGCATGATGAGTAGAAAACATCACAATCAAAATTTTACCCCTCGGCTCAAACACCCCTAGGGGATGGCCCAGGGGACAGGGCCCGCGGGGAAGCGTGGGAATATGCGATGGCTTGCCATCGACTGCGCGATTCTAGTTATAAATGTGACGAAAATAAATTGTTTAACACTAGCTAATATTGTTTGTAGGAAAGAACATCTAACAATAACAATGGTAATAATGATAACCAACGATGATAATAATAATGATAATATTAATAATACTAATAATAATAATAATAAAGGGTTGTTCTTGATGTTGGCAAGGAGGATGCTACGTATAAAGAAGCCCAGTCCTTTTGCTGATTGTGCTTATTGGTTTATAATTTCGCCAAGGCTGTGCTCAATCATGGTCGAATTCAACTCTGTGAAATATACATTGTTAAATGCAACACAGGTAACCACGACAATTTACATATTCAACCTATGGAATTCAACAAAAATGTACAACCGGAATTTGATACTGCAAATACAGTGTTCATGTAGTTCTAGTTTATAAGTTTATAACTAAACGGCTTTAATATCGAGATAACATTGCCCGTTTCTTTCCGAAATGGTACAATGCAGTCACAGTCGAGTCATTTGATATGGCTTTGTTTCATACCTTTTCTTGTTTCTAATCAAATCTATCATTATCACATAAGCCGCGACTTGAGAATGATAGTCTTTGGCTCTGTGCCTTGTTAAGTCTCTGATCAGGCTCATCACGAAAACATGCCTATATAATTTTGACCCCCTTGAACCCCACTTTTATATAGTAAAACTGGGGTTTATAGGGGTATACCTTATTTTTCTTATTTCTACCCTAAAATAATTGTGGGTACTCGTTAGAACCGCCTCGATGAGGCGGTTCTAACGGGTACCCACAATCTATATTTTGGGCAGAAATAAGAAAAAATATCATTATTTTTCATCTTCGAATTCTTGCTTTTTCGGCGTTAAAGTTCGCAATGTATTTGTACAGGCGTGTTTTCGTAATGTGATCCTAGTCTACGCTGTGTTTTTTATCGATGCCCGTTGATAGAAATCGTCTTTATGCAGACAGGGGAGGTTGCTTTTCAAAAACACGCCTATTGAAATATATTGAAAATTGTACGACCAACACTTAACGAAAACACGCCTACTAATACTTTGTAAATGAGCCCCGCCAAGCGAATTTGTGTCTTCGAGCATTCCGTCATGACAAATTTTAACTGCGCATGCCCAGCCATTCAGAGGGGCCAGGGATATGGCTTTCTGTCTGAAGGTTGCTCTTGATTCACTGCTTGTATGAGTGAGCAGCGAAGGTTCTGGCGAGACTGCGCGGATGCGCAGGCTCGCCTGAACCTTCGCTGCTCGCATAAACGATAAGTACCAAAATCGCTTGACGGGGCCCAAATTGTTTTGCCTAAAAGTGACAATTTTAAGCTGAAAAGTTGTGATATTTTTCTTATTTCTGCTCAAAATATAGATTGTGGGTACTCGTTGGAACCGCCTCATCTAAGCGGTTCTAACGAGTAGCCACAATCTTTATTTTAGAGCTGAAATAAAAACAAATAAGGTTTACCCCTGTAAGCCCCAGTTTTACTACATTGTATATAAAAGTGGGGTCAAAATTATATAGTTATATTTTCGTGATGAAACGAATAAAAAATATTATAAAATTATTAATAATTTAGTTCACCTGAGAGGAAGGCTAAAGGTGAACTATTTTTATCAATCTGTGACCGTCGTCTGTCTGTTATCTGTGTCTGATGTCTGTCATCATTCGTCTGTCAAAACTTCGTCTGTCATTACGGGGTCACTGGTGGGGCTTTATTGGCCGAAACTACGTGGTATGATCCATCTTCTTTCTTATGAATGTTTTCATTGCTCTTAAAGGAACTCATTTTTTGATTTTTATTTGCCTTCACTGCAGCTGGTGTTGTGCCGTGTGGCGGCCGTAAAACGTCTCCCCGTACATCAACCATAGTGCAGTTTATATTTTACTTTTGGTCCTTTGAGATCGGCGTGAATATTCTGAGAAATCAGAAATAAATTATTGGTTTAGACTCATATTCTAGACAGGTTTTTAATTATTTTGACCCCATTTAGATTTATATATCAGTCTTTGAGTCGACTGCCTGTTCGAGGTTCGCGAAATTGCAGTATGTTTCCTCTGGCTTTCTTTGCTTGATCATTACGGGGTCACTGGTGGGGCTTTATTGGCCGAAACTACGTGGTATGATCCATCTTCTTTCTTATGAATGTTTTCATTGCTCTTAAAGGAACTCATTTTTTGATTTTTAATTAACATTGCGGATACCATACTAGACTGGCTTCAGTCGTTTTTGTTTAACATTCATCTCTTTCATTCTTTACATTATTTGTATCCTGTTCCTCTGTAATCCAATTTCAAGTTACCTCTCCCTGAACATTTCTAGCCAAGGGACTGAAGTAAAAAAAAAAGTCTGTAAGCTATGCAAGCTTTATGTCCCTTCCAGAAAAAGAAAACGAAAAAGAGAAAAAGTAAAGAAAGGGTCTGGAGCCAGACTAATACCATACAGGCTATAATTTTCATTGGGTATTCATGAACCTTGGTCAGGATGTATACCTAGATAAAATCTAGGTCAAGTTCGAATATGGGTTAGTTAGGATCAAAAGCTAGGTCACGACTAAATCAAATAATATAAAAACCTTAAGAATGCAATAGAGGCTACAATTTTCATTGGCTCTTCATGAAACTTTGGGTCTGGATATGTTTCTAGATGAGTCCTAGGTCAAGATCGAATGTGGGTCATCTGTGGCAAGAACTAGGACACTAGCTCAAATCATATGAAAAGCTTGCGGATGCGAATTGGCCTGTTTTTTATTTTGTTGTTGTTGTTTTTTTAGTTTTGTTTTTTTTTTTTCATTTTTTTTTTCATTGGATCTTCATTAAACGCGGTTGGGATGTGTATATAGATGAAATCTAGATCAAGTTTGAATAGGTCACTTGGTCAAATAATATGAATGTCTTGTGGGTACATTGGAGGCTGCATTCTAACTGGATCACCTGAAATATGGTCAGAATATTTGTCTAGATGAATATGGTCAAGTTCGAATATGGGTCATCTTGTGTCAAAACTAGGTCACTAGGTCAAATCATATTAAAACATTGTTTATGCAATAGAAAAAGTAGAAGTAAAACAAAGATCAGGAATTGATACAATTAACTTACTTCATCCATAAAAGACACCAGAGGGAAAGAAATACAAACATTAAGCGACCAGACCATAATGGAAACCTAAACAAAGGAAGGCCATATGGACAGTTACTTTCCCACAAAATGGACATATGGCCATCCAAAATTAAAAGACACAAGTGATACACACAGTAAGTAACAAACAACAACATAAATAAATCGCCACAGAAGAGCCGCCTTGGAACGGTCAGTGGAAGATTTCCACTGGGGGGCTTAAATCGATTTTACGTGGCCACAATCCTCGCCCTTACTTCCGTCGCGATTTAGACAAATAATTTGTTCAGTCCGCATGAAGGCCTCCTAACTCATCAGTGCAACATCTCCGTGAACACAGAAATCAAAGAACCACAGAGGTGAGACAACGGTGAGGACTCGACAGCAAGAAACCACTGAAATGCTGGAGCAAAAGAAAACCAACAGTTAGACTCCGATGAGCCCGACCAGAGACAAAGCTGCAGTTTTTAAAGAATCATTGTGAAATTTGGTCTAATTGTTAATTTAGATACAATTTATTTCAAGTTCGACTCTGGGTCATCTGAGGTCAACAACTAGGTCTTAAGGTCATATCATATGAAAGCCTTGTGGATGCAGAAAATATGCACTATAAAAGGGCTATCCATAAGAAGCAATGAATACACTACAGAACTGAAAAATAAGGAGTGTGCATGTTTTCTGGGCCAGACTAGCTAGTTTCGGCCAATTAGGCCTCATCAGTGACCCTCAAATATTTTCAAAATTCCACAATGGAATCAATGATTCCAAAAGGACAAGAAAATATAAACTACTCTATGCTGTAGGGTAGGGGGAATTTTTACGGCCGCCAAACATTCCCAAACACCAGCAGTAGTAACGTTAAATATGTTCTATAAAAGGGTTATCCTTTGGAAGCAAGTAATACACCACAGAACAGAAACATATGGAGTGTGCATGTTTTCTGGACCTTACTAGCTAGTTTCGGCCAATTAGGCCTCATCAGTGACCCTCAGATACTTTCAATATTCCACAATGGAACCAATGATCCCAAAGGACAAGTTAATATAAACTTCACTATGACGTAGGGCAGAGAAACATTTTACGGCCGCCACACATTCTTAAACACCAGCTGTAGAGACGTTAAATATGTTCTATAAACGGGTTACTGTTAAACACTTAAATTTAGCGGCAGCAAATTTTGGCGGTTTTTATGAGTAGACCTTTTCACGGATTAATATTTTTTGCGGATTTTCGATTTCCGAAGAAAAGAAATCAGTCGAATCTCCAAAGCCGTGTAAGATGACAAAAAATCATCGGAGTTGATCATCAACAGCGTCATGCGGAAATTAGCTAAAACGTTTGTGTTCACTGCATGATTAACCCAATGTGCTACCTTGATAATCCATATGTCTGTCTAGAGGTGTGTCACTTTCCTCTTTCTTATTAGTTTACCAATCCTATTGAGCTTCAATCCATTACCAATTATATCAACAGTTTTGACAATAACTCTCAACGTGTGTTTGTTTACATTCAGTCGTTTTGAGCTGTCTTATGACTAGAACATTGTCTTTCTTTATTTCGAATTCTAAAGAAGTAAATACACCTTTCCTTTTGTCACCGATGATGCCTATGACAGAATAAAGTTTCTCCCCTCGCACTCTTTGAGCTTTATTGGCGGATTTTTATTTTGGTGTTTTTCCTTGACCGCAAATAGGGCCAAAATAAAACGGCTGCCAAATATAAGTGTTTTACAGTATCATTTGGAAACAAGGAATACACCACAGAACTAAAAATTATGGAGTTTGCATATTTTCTGGGCCAGACTAACCAGTTATGGCTGCATTTTATATTGGATCGTTATAAAAATTTTGGTCAGGATGTGTGTCTAGATAAATTTTAGGCCAAGTTTGAATATGGGTCATCTTTGGTCAAAGACTGGGTGACTAGGTCAAACCATATGAAAACCTGGATGATGCAATAAAGGCTGCATTGGTCATTGGATCTTCATTAAACTTGGCCTGGATGTCTGTCTCGATGCATTCAAGGTCAAGGTTGGATATGGGTAATCTAAGGTCAAACACTAGGCCACAAGGTCAAATTATATGAAAACCTTGAGGATGCCATACAGGCTACATTATTCATTGGATCGTCATGAAACTTGGTCAGGATGTGTGTCTAGATGAAATCTATGTCAGATCGGAATATGGGTTATTTGTGGTCTAAAACTAGGTCACTGGATCAAATAATAGGAAAACATTGTGGATGTTAAAGAGGCTGCATTTTTCGTTGGTTCTTCATCAAACTTTGTCAGGATGTTTGTCCAGATGAATTCTAGGTCACGTCTGAATATGGGTTATCTTGGGTCAAAAGTAGATCATTAGGTCAAATCATATTAAATTCTTGTAGAAGCAATGAAAGCTGTAGTTTTCAAGGGACCATTCTGAAAATTAATCAAATTGTTAATCTAGATAAAATTAAGGTAAAGTTAGATTCTGGGTCATCCATTTTTAAAAGCTAGGTCATTAGGTCAAATAATATGAAAACCTTGTCGATGCAATTGAAACTGCATTTTATTGGCTCTTTATGAAACTTGGCCTGGATGTGTGTTTAGATAATTTCTATGTCAGTTTTGAATATGGGTCATCTGGGATCAAAAACTAGACCACAGATCAAATCTTATGAAAACCTTATGGATGAAACAGAGGTTCCATTTTCAATGACTCTTCAGGAAACGTGGTCATGATGTGTATCTAGATAAATTCAAGATCAAGTTTGAATATTGGTCATTCTGGGGTCAAAAACTAGGTCACTATGTAACATCGGTGAGGCGGTTCTAACGAGTACCCACAACCTATGTTTTTTAGCAAAAATAAAAAAAAAACTAATGTGTACCTCTGCAAACCCCAGTTTCACTATTTAAAATACTAGGTTTTACTACATGAAAAACTAGTGTTTAAGGAGGTCAAAATTATATAGGCATGTTTCCGTGATGGTATTCTAACAGAATGAATATGCAGGCTGAGTTTAGTCTAATGTGCATATGTTTTGAACATGTATTGTCGCGGCAATTGCATATCACGCTGCTTAATAAGCTCATTAAATTTTCTCAGTGCAGGTTCAAAATAGAAGTGGAGACAATGACCAGGAATCGATACAATTAACCCACAACTCCCATCAGAGACACCAAAGGGAAAGAAACACAAACATGAAACAACAGACCCCAATGGAAACATCGATAGCAGAAAGCCAAAAGGACAGTTACTTTCCCACAAAACGGCCGTAGACTATCCAAAATAAAATAATATAAGCGACACAAACACCCAAAGACAAACCATAACAAAAATAAACGCGACAGAAGAACCGCCTTGGAAAGGACAGCGGAAACGAACTCCACTGGGTGGTGGGGGGGGGGGGGGGGCGCTTAAATCGATTTTACGTGGCCAAAATCCTCGCCCTTATTTCCGTCGCGATTTGGACAAACAATTTGTTCAGTCCGCATGAAGGCCTCCTAACTCATCAGTGCAACATCTCCGTGAACACAAAAAAAAATCAAACAACCACAGAGGTGAAACAACGGTGAGGACTCGACGGCAAGAAACCAGTTAAATGCGGAGCAAAAGAAAACAGTTAGGCTCCGATCAACTGTCAAATATTACAAAATTTGCCTCTGGAACAACGCATGTTCTATTAATACTTTATTACTAACACTTGATCTTCGACGATGCATTTCATTCTAGCTCATAAATGCTGCAAAATCGTCATTATGAGTACAAGTATCATGTTTTATGTCAATATGCGCATAAAATATCGAAAAGATTACATCAATTAAATTCCATTTAAGAATTTATATATTCCCGTGCGTTAATACTTCATTTTCTTACGTAAATGAGGCTGTTTCGGTATTTTGAAACTAGAATAGTCTTCATTTGCATCTAAGAGGACGTGGCCTAGCCAGTTTGTCAAACTACAGTACTGCTTAATATGGCATCACGAAAACAAGCCTATATAATTTCAATCCCCTTGAATCCATCCCACTTTTATATAGTGAAAAAATGGGTTAACAGGGATAAACCTTATTTTTCTTATGTCTGCTCTAAAATACAGATTGTGGGTATTTCTAACGAGTACCCACAATCTATATTTTAGAGCAGAAATAAGAAAAATATTACATTTTTTCATCTGAAAATTTTCATTTTTTTTTTTGTCGAAACATTTACAATGTATTTGAATAGGCGTGTTTTCGTAATGGGGAGTCTCAATAAAAGCACATTACGATAACTCATCTTTGTGACATAGCCCACAAAATGACTTTTTCCCGATGAAGAGTTGTAATATTTTTCTTATTGGACAGGTTGTTTAAAAAAAATGTCCTTTGAAATAACGATGTCCGGGCGGGCGGGCGTCTAACGGGTGCCCGGCGTCGGGCGGGCGCCGGGTTGGCGTCTTCCGAGGTTTACCTTTTGGTTAACCTTTATTACCTTTATTCTTCAGTGGATTGCTTTCATATTGGGACTGTTGCTTCATTGATAGTACCTCTTTCATATGCAATCCATTAATGGCACCAGGAACCAAAGTTTTGTTGAAAATTACCATTTTTGAACTGAAGTTTATTTAAGAAGTATTACCTCACTTCATTTGCAAGCTTGATAGCATAGTTGATAGAACGCTGGACTCTGAACCAGAGGGTCATGGGTTCAATTCCAGGTGGAGGAATGTTATGTTTTACTTTTTCTTTCTTGAAAACACATAAACGTTTTTATTACTTGCAAGTTTGTACAATTTCTTTTTTTTTTGTCAGACATATAAACTTCGTTTTGTACAATGCAAAGGCTTGAAAATTTCTTGTGGGTACTTTTTGGTTGTCTTTCAATTGCTGCAGTCTGTTTAACTTTTTTACATAAGAAAATGGCGTTTGGACGGTATGCAACCATTCATACATGTACGCATGCATACGTGCGTGCATGTTCAAACTTAGGCATGCTCACACTCAGGCATGCATGCACATACCCATGCATGCACACGCACACACTTTCCTGCATATATGCATGCATGTACACACACATTCATGCATGCACACACATGTGCATGCGCTCATGCATGCATGCACACACACATGCATAAATGCACACACTCACGCATGCATACATGCATATGTGCACTCATGTATACATGAACTCATGCATGCATGCATGCAGACATGTATGCACGCATGCATACATACCCATACTCATGCATGCATGCATGCACATACACATATGCATGCACACATGTATGCATGCGCACGTGCACTCATGAAGGCTTGCATGCAAACAAATACGTGCACTCATGCATGCACTCATGTATGCATGAACACACATACATGCTTGCACACGCATGTGCATGCACTCATGCATGCATGCACACACACATTCATAAATGCACACACTCACACATGCATGCAAGCACACATGCATGCACACATAATTCATGCATGCATGCACACAGTCATGCAGGCATGCAGGCATGCATGCACACACTCATGCATGCAGGCACTCACACATGCATGAATGCACTCAGACATGCATGCATACATGCATGCACACTCATGCATGTACATGCACACTCATGCATGCATACACACATGCATGCTGTCTATTGTTAGAAAGCCTATGTCAGCGCTGTAGTGCTTCACACAAATGTTGGGTATGTTTTGCTGCAGTCTGTTGAGCTTTTTTACAAAACAAATTTTTGGGAAAAAATCTGCATAATTGAAATTTTATTTTGGATAACCTGTTCAACTTAGGCCCCTATAGGCGAGCTATGTTGCCTTCTGCCAACTCTTGCAGGTTGCAGCTTTGCTGGCGTCAAAACGGTACTGAAAAACCCGTCCATAATGTCATTAGGCATTTGTCTTGTTTAGCATTAACATAGGCTGCGAGTGCTCGATAGAACCGCCTCCTTGCGGCGGTTCTAACTAGCACCACAACCTATGCTTTGCAGCAGAAATAAAGCAAATAATGTATATCCCCTTAAACACCATGTTTCTCTATAAAAAGCGGGGTTCTGTTCCAAGGCGGTTCTTTTGTCGCGGTTTATTTTTGTTATGGTTTGTCTTTTGGGTGTTTGTGTCGCTTATGTTATTTTATTTTAGATAGCCTATTGGCCATTTGTGGGAAAGTAACTGTCCTTTTGGCTTTCTGCTGTTGGTGTTTCAATTGGGGTCTGTTGTTTCGTGTTTGTGTTTCTTTCCCTTTGGTGTCTCTGATGGGAGCTGTGGTTTGATTGTATCGATTCCTGATCATTGCATCCACTTCTATTTAGGGGGTGTTCATTTCACGGACTTAACCTCATATTGCACTGCCTGGCAACATGCCTAAAAGGTGTTGTGAGCACTAAATTGCTAACATGTTACAAGTCTCCAACAATTCTTGTTGTTTCATTTTGGTTGGTTTATTTGTGTCCTTCATGGTGCCTATAGGGAGTTTTTCTGGTCCGACGCTTTTATCTCGTGCAAACAATTACATATTTTTAATTAGCCGATTACGCACTCAAGAAGTTGTTGATTGGCTGTCCATTATGACGTGAAAAGACACCAGGCCTTTCGACACGTCTACAAAATTCAAGCGGACGCCATATATTGAAATACAGAGTTACTGCTTGAGCAGACACGCTGTGCAACTAGCTTATTTTGAGCCACAAAACGGATACATTAAGGACAGAATATATCATGATTTGTCAGATCTAATGAATTTATTAAAAGGTGTATGGTCATTGATAATTAAACCATCCAAGTCTTACACAGAAATTTTGGTGGTATGATGTTGTTAATAATTGAGAAGTTTGAAGAAATATTATAATTTTGACAACAAATGGTGGGATATGTTTTTCTTTTAAATTAGGCATGACTCTTTAATTGTCATTAAAGTTTAACAGTCAATAATCGCTGCATTTCTCAGGTCATAAATAGTCTCTTACTGTTTTATGTTTGCAGGTAAAATAATACTTATTACTTGCATAACTGAGTAACCGTGTTCAAAAGTTAAGGAGTGAGGGATTGAACTGAAATTTGGCATACCACCAAAATTTCTGAGTAAGACTTGGATGGTTTAATTGTCATTGACCATACACGTTACAGTAAAGCGATAATCAAAGGACGCGTTACAAGAATTAGGCTAGTATTAAGCAACTTGGCACGACACTTCAAATTGAAGTAGCTTTTATGGTATGAAAGAATGACACTTGCCCCTGTACCTTCAAGTTAATCAAAAATCCGTTGATGACGATTACTTTGTCCTTCTCAGGATGTTCCGCTAATAGAAAAGGGCCATTTGGCTGATATGGTTATAACTGAATAACGAGTCTGCAAGGTCTGTAATGAATATGTCGCTTTTTCACAAGAAAATAAAACATACATAAGAACCGAGATCGCTTATTGGTCATGAGAACATATACAGCACGCAAACACGCCTATATACTTTTGACCCCCCCCACTCCCCCCCCCCCCTTCAACCACACTTTTATTTAGTGAAACTGGGGTTTACAGGGGTAAACCTTATTTTTTTCTTATTTTTGCACAAATAATAGATGAGGCGGTACAATCTATATTAAGAGCAGAAATATGAAGATATCACAATTTTGCATCTTAATTTTTTTTCAGCAGTAAAATTTACAATGTTTAATAATATTTTATTGCAAGACAAGCATTGAGATTGTGCCACAAGATCTCTCAACATTAATTACGGCCCTTCCGTATGTATTATATAGGCGTGTTTTCATAATGAGCGAGTAGGAAGGTCATTCCCGTCATGCCGGAGAAAAACAAATTGCAACCAATGTCAGCCTTTCTGGAAAGTGACAGTTGGACGTTCTGCACTGTTTTAAGTGTTTCGTCTTCTGTATTTATCGGCAAATTTATAGAAGCCTCCGTGGTGTAGTGGTAAGGCTACTCGCTTTGTAAACCAGGGGTCGCAGGATCGATCCCGGGTTTCTCCAGACTTTTTTGTGTTCACGGAGATGTTGCACTGATGAGTTAGGAGGCCTTCATGCGGGCTGAACAAATTATTTATCTAAATCGCGACGGAAGTAAGGGCGAGGATTGTGGCCACGTAAAATCGTTTTAAGCCCCCCCCCCCCCCCCAGTGGAAATCTTTCCACTGACCGTTCCAAGGCGGTTCTTCTGTGGCGGTTTATTTATGTTGTTGTTTGTTACTTACTGTGTGTATCACTTGTGTCTTTTTATTTTGGATGGCCATATGGCCATTTTGTGGGAAAGTAACTGTCCTTATGGCCTTCCTTTGTTTAGATTTCCATTATGGTCTGGTCGCTTAATGTTTGTGTTTCTTTCCCTTTGGTGTCTTTGATGGGTGGAGTAAGTTAATTGTATCGATTCCTGATCTTTGTTTTACTTCTACTTTTCGGATGAGTCTTTAAACCGAGGTCTCGTGTCCGTATGACCTTAGCTGTTGGTGAGACGTAAAACCCAAACACTCACTCACTCGGCCAAATTATATAACTTTTCGCATTTAGTTTCCGTGAAGACTGGGCTTTACAAAATGTAACACACATGCTAAGTACCTTGTGTGGTTTATGTTTAATGGACGATTTCGTTCAGTGCGTCCAACCAATTTTAGATCAGATAACTGATTTTGTTATATCTGTTTTTCCAGCAGTTTTAAAGGCAATCGGAAAAAGGGCCCTTTGATTAAAAAGATAAATCTATAAATTTTCAATTATGACACAAATGCCACTGAAATACATAAACATCTAATAAACCTGAGGAAATCTTCAATTTCAATGCCTAACCTTTAATTTGATATAGCACTTATGAAAATACCTCAGGAAATAGGGGAGAAAATGTCACTTGGTGGTGGCAACTGCCATAAGGTGTAGTCTATCCAAATAGCATGCTGACCTTACTTATTGGCATAGACGCAGGGCCGCGCCAAGTTGCTTAATGCTAGCCTAATACTTGAAACGCATCCTTTGATTATCGTTTTACTGTAACGGGTTCGCTCCCGGGTTTTCCAGACTTTCGGTAGAGTATTTAAACCGCGGTCCCGTCCCCATATGAGCTTAGCTGTTTATGCGACGTAAGCCTCAAACATACATTCACTTTAGTATCAACGGTTAAATCCCTCAATCCTTGACTTTTGACCAAGGCTACTCAGTTATGAAAATTAAAATCTGATATTCACTCAGATAACAAAATAAATTGAAAACAAAAAAGCTGGGCATATCTAGGCCAGATTTACATATGAAAACTTTATGGGATGAAGGAACAAAAGTTTGTTCAACTGGTTCAGGTTACATGACCAAGATGGCTGTCATGGTAAAACACTTCAAAAATCTTCTTCGAAGAAACAAATGGCTCAATAAATGCTCAGCACCCAGGAGAGCGTTTCAGGATCATTGGTCTTTAAACGATTTCTCCACCTTCACCAGCGGATTGATTTTGAAATATTTGCACAAGGATGTCTCTTGAGTGACCCTCTACCAAAACTTGTCAAACCGTTCCACTTTGGTAGAAAAATCTTAACACGACTTCTATTCCTTAAGCTGATGTTGGAATTGTGATAGAATTTCACAGGAAAGTTCCTTGGATAACCCTTTACTAAAATTGCTCAAACTGCTCTGCTCCGATGAATCAGATTGTCGCCAAAGTTAGAAATAGAAAAAAAAAACATTTAACCCATATATGACAATGGAATCTTCCATCTTATAAATTTGGAGTTGTCCATTTTCAATTATAGGGGTGTCAGATTTGTTTTGTTTAATGTAAGCTGTACAAAAATGTATATTCTTTGAGCAAACAGTGAAGACCCAGATCAGACGCCGCGTTCTGCGGCGTCTGATCTGGGTCTACACTGTTTGCCAACGTCCCAAAAAAGGGCCACTAGGCATATATGGGTTAAACGACTTCTTTTCCTTAAACAGTGGATGGATTTTGAAATAATTGCACACCGAGTGTGTTTCTTGATTGACCCTCTACCAAAATTGCAAAAAAACGTTTTAAAAATAGAAAAAAAACTTTTAAACCAATTCTTCTCTTAAACCAGTGGATGGATTTTGAAATTATACACAGGAATGTTCCTTGGTTGATCCTTCATCGAAATTGCTCAAACTTTCCGCTTCGATGGAAACAAATGGCCGCCAGGCTAAACAAAGAAAAACGTTAAAAGGACCTCTGCTCCTTAACCAATAGGTCGATTTGAAATAATTTTACATGAATGTTTCTTCGCCGACTCTCCACTGAAATTGATCAAACTATTCTGCTCCAATTAACAAGATGATTGTTTAAGATTAAAATAGAAAAAAAAAAACCAACAGAAAACAGATTTAAACAACACCTCTTCCTAAACCGTGGATGGATTATTGAAATAAAAATTATTGTACAGGAATATTCCTTGTGTGGTCCTCTAACAAAATGTCTTTAGTCATGATGCACTGATGAACAAGATGCTACCAGAGCTGAGAAAAGAAAAACGTTTAACCAATTTCTAGTCATTATATATTCTAAACTGATGGATGGATTTTGAAATTTCTTAGGAATCTTACTTGGGCAGCCCTCTTCCAATACTGCTCAAATGATTACCCTCTTTTAATGAAAGAGACTGCCAGTGATTAAAACTAGAAAAACAAACTTTAAAGGACTTCTTCTTAACAAAGGGATTTTATGCCCCCGTAATTTTTGCACTGTCTGTTTGTTTGTGCGTTTGTGACTTTGTATGGATGGATTATTGAAATAATAATTATTGTACAGGAACATCATAGTGTAGATTTTCTTGTCCTTTGGGTTCATTGAGTCCATTGTGGAATTTCGAAAATAGCTGAGGGTCACTGATGAGGCCTTATTGGCCGAAACTAGCTAGTCTGGCCACTCCATAGTTTTCAGTTCTGTGGTGTATTCCTTGCTTCCCAAGGATACACCTTTTATAGAACATATTTGTAAGTCCGCACTTTTTTGTAATGCGAACTTCTTCCACATTTCTTCAACGATTGATTTGAAACTTTGCACATGAATTCCTTGTGAGATGAAGGGATGCCTAATACAATTTTCACGTTTGTCCTATCATTTTCGAAGGAGTTACGGCCCTTTATTTTCTAAAAAAATGGGCTAAAACCTTGTGATGCAAACGTCTTCAACATTTCTTCACTGATTCAGCTGAAACTTTGCACATGCATTCCTAGTGAGGTGAATTGGTGCCTAAAACAATTTTCACGTTGATCCTATCATGTTTGACGGAGTTACGGCCCTTGATTTTCTGTAAAACGCGTTCGAAAACCTTGTGACGCGAACTTCTTCCACATTTCTTCACCCTTTGAGCTGAAACTTTGCACATGCATTCCTTGTGAGGTAAAGGGGTGTCTAACACAGTTTTGACGTTGATACTATCATCTTTGACGGAGTAACGGCCCTTGATTTTCTGAAAAACGCGTTCGAAAACCTTGTGACGAGAACTACTTCCACATTTCTTCACTGTTTGAGCTGAATCTTTGCACATGCATTCCTTATGAGGTAAATGGATGCCTAACACAATTTTCACGTTGATCGTATCATCTTCGAAGGAGTTACGGTTCTTTATTTTCAGAAAAACGCGTTCTTAAACCTTGTGACGCAAACTACTGCCACATTTCTTCGACAATTTTGTTAAATTTTTGCATATGCATTTGCAATGATATGTAGATGTGCCTAACACACAATTCATTCTGCTCGGATGAAGAGTTATGGCCCTTGATCAAAATTATTTGGTTATGGAATTGGAGGGAAGACTCTTAAATGGATAGATTCCTTCTTTTGCTACAGAAAACAGCGTGTTGTTGTTAATTAAGAATCTTCAGTATGGGCGCCAGTTTTGTCTGGAGTCCCACAAGGGACTGTTCTTGGTCCTATATTGTTCTCCCTGTACATCAATGATATTTCCACTGACATTGACTCAGATATAAGACTTTTCGCAGATGACTGTGTTTGTTACCGGGAAATTAGAGATACAGATGACTTACTGAAACTTCAGGCTGACATAGATGGATTAGGATGTTGGGCCCGAAAATGGGGCATGAGATTTCATCCAGTTAAATGCAACATTATGCAGATAACAAGGAAGAGAGCTAATAAAGTTATGGCTTCTTACACTTTAGGGGGAACGGTCCTCGAAAATGTGAATTCCATTAAATACCTTGGTGTGACAATCACTCACGATTTGAGATTTGAGATGGAATACACACATTAGCAATATGTGTACAAAGGCAAATAGAACACTTGGATTCCTGAGGCGAAATCTTCATCAGTGTCCTCAGGATGTGAAAGAGACAGCATACAGGGGACTTGTTCGCCCAATCTTGGAATTTGGTAGTTGCATCTGGGACACAAGCGGAGTGGTCCTAAATGAAGAAATTGAAAAAGTTCAGAATAGGGCTGCTAGATTTGTACACTCATTCTCAAATGAATTGGGATATTGCAGTCGCCGTATATTTTCTGAAATCAAGCAGTCATTTTTAACCAATGCATACGTTTATATGACAGAACAACAGGTCCCAAAGATATCATGATAAACCTCCTATAGAAAAGTACCTTTTCAGAGAAAATGAGCAAGGGGAAAACCTGGTTTTGTAATGTTCGAGACTGTCGCTTTTCGAATTCTCTTTGTTTGCGATCTTATAAACTTGAAATTCCACTAGTAAGGAAAGGGTTAGGTGGTTTCCATAAATTCTACATATTCTGGGTAGGGAAATAACTACCATTAGCAGAAACACATGGAGTCTTACTAAGTATTTTTTCCCCGATTATGGCTGTCGCCGAAATTTAATTAAACTTTGTAATGTACGAGACGAGGTTTTTCTATTTGTTATTTCAAAACAACGTTTAGGTTTTTATACACGGAAACTTGACCAAATGGAGATTCTATATTATATTAAGCATATACGGCTGTTTGATGTTACCTGTACAATAGGAAATGAAAAATACTTGCCATACAAAAATGTGCATGGATTTGTTGCAAAAATGCATGTAATGTTCGCGATCATTATACCAGGCGTATTACGTATGTATGGACAAAAATGCTAGATTGAGTTAAACTCCCACAATGTGTGACTAACACAAATACATCATCTGGAACGAAAATAATATTTTGATGTTGAAATTCCCTCATTTCCAGTGTTGTGTAATGTTCGAGACCTGTAATGTTCAATACCGAAAATTGTTAGTCTAACAGCTTGATCACATTGCTCTCACGTGACACAGTTTTCCGTTACCAGATTAGGTAGTAGAAAGTATCTGCAGACGACATGGTTGCCTTTTCCGGTGCTTGATGGGTATGGTAGTCGGCAGACAATACCACAGTTAAGGGAAAACAGAAGTCATATTTTGTTTTAAATACCTGCATAGAAACTTTTTTATCTTCTTCCAATATTATTTGTCACAATTAATATTGTTCAATTAAGAATATGCCACCAAACATCATTATTCATGAACAAAATTTGCACGCTTGCAAGATCATTATTCTATTGCAATAAGCAGTGGATGTATGCGATGAAATGTCCGCTACATTTGGTATCGAACATGACAGGTTTGCTATATGTTGACCGTCCAGGGATAATGACTGCAAATGAATGAACAATTTTGAATTGTGCAACCTTAGTTGTGTAAAATGAACACGTTTAGTGATATACATGTTTGCTTCATTTCTACCAATAGCTGCAAACGGTAACAATGTTGATTCCAAATTTATTACTTATTTTGGATTTTGGATTTGAGTCTCATAGCTTATAACCTTTTCCCAAATTTTATTTGCCAGAATGAATATTTTCAATATAAAATGTGCACTGTTAAGAAGGCACTTCAACTCTCAAATTTGTATTTCCAAATGCATATTTTGAATGTTAAAAACATTGTAAGTGCAGTTTATGTTACTAACATTATTGTATCGAACATTACAAATTGTATCGAACATCCCCACCTAAAATAAATGTGCATATTTTAGGGTATGCTGGTTTACTCTTGATTATGTTCCTAGATACAACAAATACAATATACGATTCATTTTCAATATTACAGGTAGAAATGGTAAAGTGGCATAGCATGTACCTTTACCGTGTATGGTAATGTCCGAGACCATCACAGCTGCCATTTACAGACATGCATTTGTTTTCATTTCTGAGAACTTATTTACAAACTTCACAAAACGTGTTACTTTCTTCCAGCTGGTAGACAAAATTGGTTACACTTTGAAGACTTTTGTATAGACAAATATTACTCTGGAATGCACTGTAATGTTCGATACTGTATTCTCCCGGTTGCATTATTAATTTTAGATACTTGATTATTGAGAACATAAGGTCATGCGGTTGTTGTGTGTTAATATTCGATAAATTTGTCTTTTAATGTTTCGGCTGCCTTAAGAAAGCAGTTTATCTGTCAGGAGAGCATTTTTTATGCATAAAAGTATATACCGAGGCATTTTTGCGTAATAGCGACACCATGTTTTAAAAGCATATGACTGAACATGCACTGTTACATTAGTTAGATCCAAAATATGAATGAAAATGACACTTACAGCTATAGTGTCAGTTTATGGCGTTAGTAAACTACTTGACTTATAGAAACAAAATCACTGTAATGTCCGCGACCTTTTACATATAATTAAAAAAAACTACTGCTTATGTTGATCGTTTATCTAAAGTAATATTACTTGTGTTCCATGTTTACCACTCAATACCTGTTCAAATGCAATAGTCGTAAGTGATATAGCTATTACGTGCTTTTCTTAAAACAAAACGAAAGTTGTATGTTTTCAGAAAACTATTTCTTTTTCTGTATTCTCTAACCAACCCCGAATTTTATTCTAAATGGCTATTCATTTCTTTACCATATATATGACCATATGTTCAATTTTGTCCCCGATTAATGACCTGGTCGTAAGTTTCTGTCATTGCGAGCTGCGGTCTCTTGATTTTTGTGATGTTATAGACGGGGGCAACGAACAAGTAGATTGTAGCGAACATTTCTCAAATCAAAATTTATCAAAATACCGACAAATTTCTAGCTGTTGGGGTGAAATAACTTTTGATTTCTTGATCAAGGAATTTTAACCGAGTATAGGTACATGTTAATACTTTATTTTGAACATATCGGTGACTTAATCTAAGTAACTTTATAATTTGACTTTTTAAACGGCTAAAATCCCAATTCATTTGAGAATGAACTGGAAATTACTGCATTGAAACTGGGAGCATGACTGGAATTCTAGGAAAATTAAGATGGGAGTCTCTCAAGAAAAGGGGAAGTGACAGTAGACTCGTACTCTTATACAAATTTCTAAAGGGTGCTGCCAGCATTCCAACAGATGACCTTGTTCCCCCGGCTAGGCACTGTAGAAAGCACCATTCAATGACGTTTCAGACCCTTACTGCAAGAACGGATATTTATAAAGAATCGTTGTTCCCCCGAAACATTAGAGACTGGAATGCCCTTCCCGATTCTATTATTTCGACGGCTGAAGGTGCTGATGGTTGTGTAGCTAAGTTTACATCTTTGGTTAGAGCTAGGGACTAACTTCCCATATCACAGGTCCTGGTGTATGAATGTCATTTGACGTGTCACCAGTAACAATTCTGATTCTGATTCTGATTTTCTCAAAAATGCGCTAAAAAATCTTCTGACACAAACTCCTCCACATTTCTTCACCGATTGAGCTGAAACTTTGCACATGCATTCCTTGTGAGGTGAAGGGATGCCTAACATAATTTTCAAGTTGATCATATCACCTGCGACAAAGTTACGGCCCTTGATTTTCTAAAAACAAAAACGCGTTTGAAAACCTTGTGACGCGAACTTCTTCCACATTTCTTCACCGTTTGAGCTCAAACTTTGCACATGCATTCCTTGTGAGGTAAAAGGGTGCCTTACACAATTTTTACGTTGATCCTAGCATCTGCAAAGGAGTTACGGCCCTTTATTTTCTGAAAACGCGTTCTTAAACCTTGTGACACGAACTACTTCCACATTTCTTCAACATTTTTGTTAAATTTTTATGCCCCCGTAGGAGGGCATATAGTTTTTGCACTGTCCGTTTGTTTGTGAGTTTGTGGGTTAGTCCGCACTTTTTTTTAGTCCGCACAATATGGATTCCTTATGAAAACATAATTGACCCGTGTTTTTTTTTTTTTTTTTTTTTTTTTTCTCGTCGGGATTATGCCCCTTTCTTGAGTTACGCCCCTTTGCAAAAAAAAAATACTTTGAAATCTTGTAAGCAAGATATCTCAAAAACTGTTCGTGCTTTTGCCCTGAAACTTTACATACTAGTTTGGGATGATGAGTAGATGAACTGATTAACTTTTGAAAAAAATCCGAAATTTTTTTCTTGAGTTATGGCCCTTTGATTTTTTGCGTTTTAAGCTTGTAAGCAAGATAACTAAAAACTGTTCGAGCTATTGGCCTGAAACTTTACAGAATGGTTGGGGGTGATGAGAAGATGAACTGATTAACTTTTGAAAAAAAATCCATTTTTTTTTCTTGAGTTATGCCCCTTTGAAATTTTGCGTGTTTTAAGCTTGTAAGCAAAATATCTCAAAAACTGGTCGAGCTATTGCCCTGAAACTTTACAGGCTGGTTTAGGATGATGTGTAGATGAACTGATTAACTTTTGAAAAAAATCCGACATTTTTTTCTTGAGTTACGCCCCTTTGACATTTTGCGCGTTTTAAGCTTGTAAGCAAGATATCTCAAAAACTGTACGAGCTATTGCCCTGAAACTTTACAGGCTGGTTCAGGATAATGAGTAGATGAACTGATTAACTTTTGAAAAAAATCCGAAATACTTTACTTGAGTTACGGCCCCTTGATTTTTTTTTTTATTTTTTTTTTTTTTCGTTTTAAGATTGTAAGCAAGTTAATTTAAAAAAAAAAACTGTTCGAGATATTGCCCTAAAACTTTACAGAATGGTTGGGGATGATGAGAAGATGAACTGATTAACTTTTGACAAAAATCCATTTTTTTTTCTTGTGTTATGCCCCTTTGAAATTTTGCGTATTTGAAGTTTGTAAGCAAGATATCTCAAAACCTGTTACAGCTCTTGCCCCTAAACTTTGCAGGCTGGTTCAGGATGATGAGTAGATGAACTGATTAACTTTTGAAAAAAAAAATCCCAAGGATAATGCCCCTGTCTTGAGTTATGCCCCTTTGCAAAATACTTTGAAGTCTTGTAATCAAGATATCTCAAAAACTGTTTGAGCTTTTGCACTGAAACTTGACAGACTGGTTTGCGATGATGAGTAGATGAACTGGTTAACGTCTGAAAAAAATCCGATTTTTTTTCTTGAGTTATGGCCCTTTGAATTTTTTTGCGTTTTTAGCTTAACTAAAAAACTGTTCGAGCTATTGCCCTGAAACTTTACAGAATGGTTGGGGATGATGAGAAGATGAACTGATTAACTTTCGATAAAAATCCAATGTTTTTTTTTTTTTTCTTGAGTTATGCCCCTTTGAAATTTTGCGTGTTTTAAGCTTGTAAGCAAGATATCTCAAAAAACTGTTCGAGCTTTTGCCCTGAAACTTTACATGCTGGTTCAGGATGATGAGTAGATGGACTGATTAACTTTTGAAAAAAATCCGAAATTTTTTTCTTCAGTTATGGCGCTTTGAAATTTTTGTTTTAAGATTGTAAGCAAGATAACTCAAAAACTGTTTGAGCTATTGCCCTGAAACTTTTCAGAATGGTTGGGGATGATGAGAAGATGAACTGATTAACTTTCGACAAAAAAATCCATTTTTTTCTTGAGTTATGCCCCTTTAGAATTTGGTGCGTTTAAGCTTGTAAGCAAGATATCTGAAAAGAAACTGTTTGAGCTATTGCCCTGAAACTTTACAGGCTGTCCAGGATGATGAGTAGATGAACTGATTAAGTGAATTTTAATGCATTTGCATTTTTGGGGAACTTAATGCATGCTTGCTTAAGACCGGTTGGTGGACACTAAGACAGGTTTGACTGTATCTCTAAAACTGTATGAGCTATTGTCCTGTAACTTAAAACACTGGTATTGGGTGATAAATAAATGACCTGATTAACTTCAGTTTTTCTTGTGTTATGTTCCTTCTAAAATTTCAGCATTGGAGCCAAATAAAAAAAAGATATCACAATCACTGTTAGGGACAAGCAGTGTTAGGGTCAAGCAGTTTAAGGGTTATAGTTATAAATAATTTCGCAGGAATGTCTTTTTTGTTACCATCCGTCGAGATTGCTTAAATTGCTCTGTTCAACAAGATGTTCGCAAGAATTTGAAATAGATATATTTTTAAACGACTTCTTTCTCTAAAAGGCCGCTTTTTCATAGCAATGTTCCATTGGAGACCCTTTAACAAAATTGCAGAATATACTGGACATGATAGCCACCAGATATAAAATTATAAAAAAAAAAAAACATTAAAATGACAGCTTGGCTGATTTTTGAAATAATTTCATAAAAATATTTCTTGGGTCACCGCCAATCCTCCACTTCATCTCCATATTGCCTAACTGACGAATAATCTTGTAACTCTAACTTTATATGTAGAAAATTTGGGATTTACACGATTATAGGTTATTTATTTCTAAGACCCGCGATAGGCGGGAACGCTTTTCAGGAGTAACGTTTTCTTTCTACTTTTAATTTTAGGAGGCCATTGGTGACGGATTTTGTGACGCAGATAATAATCAAGAACATTGTGACTGGGACGGAGGGGACTGTTGCCCATCTACAGTGGAAGACGGCGTTGTTATCACTTTCCCAGAACATTGCCCGGTAGACTGCAAGTGCCGGGACCCAGCCGCAGCAGAAAATAAACGTCGTCGTCGACGTCATAAACTAAAGTACAAGGCATTAATGTATGGTGCTAGAACTCAAACAGTTCCTTAATGATTGGAATACTCTTGTGGTGAATAAATGTGAATCCTTTAAGTTCTTTGACGGAGGTATGGCCTCAATAGACAAACATCAATGCAAGAATTTTGCGATCTCAAATAATTCAGTTGTGTTGTCTTTACCCGATAGAAACACTTGCCAACGAGGCAAGTTTAGCCATAAATGTTATATGGTTGACAAGTCCTTTTATCATTTTCATGGCTTTTGGGTCAGTGTGTTTTTTTTTTTTTTTTTTTTTTATCATTTCCATGGCTTATTCGTCATTTTTATATATTTTTTCTTCTAGTTTTGAACGATACATCCTGTAAGCAGACACTGTAGACCCTACGGCGTCTGATCATGGTCTGCACTGTTCAGTGGGTTTCCAGGTAAGAATGGTTAATAATTAGAACCACCAATACTCATGTTCACCTATTGTTTTTTGTTGTTGTTTTTATACGCCCGTTATGCCCATTTGAGTATTGCTGTAAATATTTGTTTCCGGATAACTCATCCTACAAATAACATTCTATCAAGCTGATACTTGATATAAATATGTTCTAGAAAGGGTTATCCTTTGGAAGCAAGGAATACACCACAGAATTGTAAAATATAGAGTGTACATGCTTTCTGGGCCAGACTAGCTAGTCTCGGCCAATTAGGCTTCATCAGTGACCCTAAAATATTTTCAAAATTCCACTATGGAATCAATGATCCCAAAGGACAAGAAAATATAAACTACACTATGATGTAGGGCAGGGAGACTTGTTACGGCTGCCACACGTTCCAAGCTATCCCATGATGTGGAGCAGTGCATATTGTTAAAGCCCATACTGGCTATAACTATATTGATTTTGTCCGTGTGTTTGAAACGCCTTAACCAAAGAGCGTAGTGTCGGTCATAACCTCAAAAAGACTTGTCTTACTCTCATGAAAATTCACACACATACTCATCATCACAAGACCTACATTCTATCAAAGGACCATACCTATATTGCCTTTGTCCGTGTGTTTGTCTTGCCTTAACAAAAAACATAAGCTTGGTCATAACTTCAAAAGTATTTACCTTTCTCTCATTTCACACAAATGCTTACCATCACAAGACCTACATTCTGACAAAAAGCTTATACTCCCATCTTTGATAGCTCTATGTGGGGTCCTTTCTGACGTTTGTTTGTTTGATTTGAGGTTTAACGTCCCCGTCAACACTGTAAAGGTCATTTTGGAGACGTTGCTTCCAATTTGGTGGGACTTTTACCCGACATTGAGATTAAATGACAGCCTTTCTGACGTAGGTAGTGATCTGGTTTAGAAGTTATGGTCCAACAAATTAAAACAAATTTATGCCTCTTTGAATGTTTCTATAAGCAACTTCGCCTGCAATTTATAACCAATCCAGCTGAAACTTGATATATAGGTAGACCAACATGTAGAGCAGCGCATATTTTTTCAAGGTTACAGTCCACCAAATAGTTATGCCCCTTTGGAAATTTCTCTTAACATTTTTTTTATCATGGCTAACTCTTCCTACAGTGAACATTTAATCGAGCTGAAAATTGATATATAGTTTGACCACAATGTGGAGCAGCGCATATTGTTTCGAGGTTACCAGATATAAATATAGTTATGCCCCTTTGCAGATTTCTGTAAGTATTTTGTTGTGGCTAACTTCTCGTACAATTAATATCCGATGAAGCTGAAACTCCATGTATAGTTAGACCATATGTGGCGCAGTGCTTATCGTTTTGAGGTTACGACCCTCCAAAAATCAATCGCATTATGCCCCTTTGAAAATTTCTGTACACTTTTTGTTTGTAGCTGCAGGTAACATTCGATTCTAGCTAAATCTTGATATTAAGTTTGACTATGATGTGGAGCAGTACATATGGTTAAGATAGGATGGTCCACCAAATATTTATATAAGGATTACACTTCAAAAATATTTGTAGACATTACCATTTCCGGCTAACTCCTCCTACAATTAAGATCCGATCAAGGTGAAAATTGTTATGTAGTTAGACCATGCATGATATGGAGCAGTTCTTATTGTTTCAAGGTTTTAGTCCAACAAATATTAACTTGCGACGGGCGTATAATGCCCGCTTGCGGAGCTTTTGCTTTGTTTATGCTTTTTTGTAGTTTTTGTTGTTGTTGTTGTTGATTTTTCAAGTAGTGCTAGATAACAATTAACTGATTTACAAAGTTTCTTTTATCGCGAAAATGTATGCTGAGGGTACTCTTTAGAATCGCCTCGTTGGCGCGATTCCATTGGGTTCACACAGATTATTGTTATTTTAAGATGATATTCAATCATTATACGCTTTCTGCCTCCTGTCATAAACACATTTTCATGGCACAAAATGTATTCGAGCCCTTAACGTTGGCAGTATTTCTGTATCACCATCAAAACAATACATTATGGGTACTCGTTAGAACCGCCTCAACGAGGCATTTATTCTTACAAATACCAACAACATATGTTTTTGACAAGAATTTATTTTGTCTGTGCATTTATAATCATGTCTGGAGGAATATTATTCAGTGAAATGGTTGATTATTGCTATGCACGCGACGTGAAGTTGCAAGTAAATGTTGACATGCACGTGACAAGTTGCTGCCTGGCATCACTTGTGGTTATTATTGTCGTGACATCACACAGTGACATCATTAATAATACGGGAATACTTACGATGTTGATCCGCACGAGAGGAATTACTGGGCGGCATCATGGGAGGATATTCGCAACATTTGCATTATTTGCTGGCACCCAGCTTGCACATTGTCAATATTGGAAAGACAGGTAACCAGACCCTCCTGACCTTTCAAGGTCAGGGGGGTCTGGTTACTTGTTTTTCCAACACTGATAACGTTCAGACAAGGAACCAGCAGATAATGCAAATAAGGTGAATAATTGTGTGATATCACATGTCATACTATAACGGTTTAGGCAACTTATTCCGTTGTATGAAAAATTTATCCAACTCGCTGGCGTGCGCTGAAGTGTTGAAAAACCAATCAAGCGAAATCCTCGTTTTAGACGTATGCATAAAGTACTGCAAACGAGCTGAATCTGTGTGTAACGTGTGAATAACGTATTCATCAGGTCTGAGAGTTTAGCTATTTCTAAAGACTGTCCATAAAAATAAAGACAGTCTTTAAATTTATGGACTCACGGGTCTGTAGAAAGCAATGCAAATCGTACAAATTTTCAAAAGTTCGAAAATCGCAGTACATGTGTTATCCAACCTTCTTTATTACATGATAATCTGCATGTAGCTGAAAACTGAGTATGGTCCGTTGTCTTGTTGATTAATAATTCAAGAAACTAAATAATTGATTCTGTGTAGTTCAGGTTTTCTCCCTTACACCATAAACGATGAAATATGTCACCTAAAGCGTGGCACACTTGTTTTAAAGTATATGAAGGGAGAAAACCTAAACAAGAATATCTTCCGTAGCCGTTTTTAGCTCACCTGTCACGTAGTGACAAGGTGAGCTTTTGTGATCACTTTTTGTCCGTCGTCCGTCGTCCGTCCGTCCGTCCGTCCGTGCGTGCGTCCGTAAACAATTTCAAATAAGTATATCTCTAATACCCCATGGTCAATCTTGATCAAATTTCATGAGAAGCATCATCAGGTAGGGGGAAAGGCTGCATAAGGTTTTGGGGCTGATCAGATTGGAATTCTGGTTGCCATGGCAACATATAGCTCCCATAGACTTACAATGGGAAAAAAATTAAAATATCTTCTTCTCTGAAACCACAGGGCCCAGAGCTTAGATATTTAGCATGTATTAACGGCCAGTGGTCACCTACATAATTCCTGCCATTCATGCCCCTGGGGTCCAAATTGGCCACGCCCCGGGGCCCCTTTGCTCCCATAGACCCATAATGGAACAAAAAGCTTCAAAAATCTTCTTCTCGAAAACCACAGGGCCCAGAGCTTAGATATTTAGCATGTAGCAATGGCAAGTGGTCACCTAAATAATTCCTGCCAATCATGCCCCTGGGGTCCAAACGGGCCACACCCCGGGGCCCTTTAGCTCCTTTAGACTCATAATGGAAAAAAGCTTCAAAAATCTTCTTCTCTGAAACCACAGGGCCCAGAGCTGAGATATTTGGCATGTAGCAACAGAAAGTGGTCACCTACATAATTCCTGCCAATCATGCCCCTGGGGTCCAAATTGGCCACACCCCGGGGCCCCTTAGCTCCCAAAGACTCATAATGAAAAAAAAGCTTCAAAAATCTTCTTCTCTGAAACCACAGGGCCTAGAGCTTAGATATTTAGCATGTAGCAAAGGCCAGTGGTCACCTACATAATTCCTGCCAATCATGCCCCTGGGTTCCAAATGGGCGATGCCCCGGGGCCCCTTCGCTCCCATAGACTCATAATGGAACAAAAAGCTTCAAAAATCTTCTTCTCAGAAACCACAGGGCCCAGAGCTTAGATATTTAGCAGGTAGCAACGGCAATTGGTAACCTATATAATGCCTGCCAATCTTGCCCCTGGGGTCCAAACTGGCCACGCCCCGGGGCCCTTTAGCTCCTATCGACTCATAATTGAAAAAAGCTTCAAAAATCTTTTTCTCTGAAACCACAGGGCCCAGAGCTGAGATATTTGGCATGTAGCAACAGAAAGTGGTCACCTACATAATTCCTGCCAATCATGCCCCTGGGGTCCAAATTGGCCACACCCCGGGGCCACTTAGCTCCCAAAGACTCATAATGAAAAAAAAAGCTTCAAAAATCTTCTTCTCTGAAACCACAGGGCCCAGAGCTTAGATATTTAGCATGTAGCAACGGCCAGTTGTCACCTACATAATTCCTGCCAATCATGCCCCTGGGTTCCAAATGGGCGACGCCCCGGAGCCCCTTCGCTCCCATAGACTCATAATGGAACAAAAAGCTTCAAAAATCTTCTTCTCGGAAACCACAGGATCCAGAGCTTAGATATTTAGCAGGTAGCGACGGCAAGTGGTCACCTATATAATTCCTGCCAATCTTGCCCCTGGGGTCCAAACGGGCCACGCCCCGGGGCCCTTTAGCTCCTATAGACTCATAATGGAAAAAAGCTTCAAAAATCTTCTTCTCTGAAACCACAGGGCCAAGAGCTGAGGTATTTGGCATGTAGCAACAGCAAGTGGTCGCCTACATAAATCCTGCCAATCATGCCCCTAGGGTCCAAATGGGCCACGCCTCAGGGGCCCTTAGCTCACATAGACTCATAATGGAAAAAAAAAAAAGCTTCAAAAATCTTCTTTTCAGAAACCACAGGGCCCAGAGCTTAGATATTTAGCATGTAGCAACGGCAAGTGGACACCTACATAATTCCTGCCAATCATGCCCCTGGGGTCCAAAAGGGCCACGCCCCGGGGCCCTTGAGCTCCTATAGACTCATAATGGAAAAATAGCTTCAAAAATCTTCTTCTCTGAAACCACGGGGCCCAGAGCTGAGATATTTGGCATGTAGCAACGGCAAGTGGTCACCTACATAATTCCTGCCAATCATGCCACTGGGGTCCAAATTGGCCACTTCCCAGGGCCCCTTAGCTCCCAAAGACGCATAATGGAAAAAAAAGCTTCAAAAATCTTCTTCTCTGAAACCACAGGGCCCAGAGCTTAGATATTTAGCATGAAGCAACGGCCAGTGGTCACCTACATAATTCCTGCCAATCATGCCCCTGGGTTCCAAATGGGCGACGCCCCGGGGCCCCTTCGCTCCCATAGACTAATAATTTAAAAAAAAGCTTCATAAATCTACATCTCTGAAACCACAGGGCCCAGAGTTTAGATATTTAGCATGTACCAACGGCAAGTGGTCACCTACATAATTCCTGCCAATCATGCCCCTGGGGTCCAAATGGGCCACGCGCCAGGGCCCCTTTGCTCCCATAGACTCATATTTAAAAGAAGCTTAAAAAATCTTCTTCTCTGAAACCACAGCACCCAGAGCTTAGATATTAAGCAGGTAGCAACGGCAAGTGGTCACCTACATAATTCCTGCCAATAATGCCCCTGGGGTCCAAACGGGCCACCCCCGTGGCCCTTTAGCTCCTATAGACTCATAATGGAAAAAAAGCTTCAAAAATCTTCTTCTCCGAAACCACAGGGCCGATAGCTGAGGTATTTGGCATGTAGCAAAGGCAAGTGGTCACCTACATAAATCCTGCCAATCATGCCCCTTGGGTCGAAATGGGCCACGCCCCGGGGCCCCTTAGCTCACATAGACTCATATTTAAAAAAAGCTTAAAAAATCTTCTTCTCTGAAACCACAGCACCCAGAGCTTAGATATTAAGCAGGTAGCAATGGCAAGTGGTCACCTACATAATTCCTGCAAATCATGCCCCTGGGGTTCAAAAGGGCCACGCCCCGGGACCCCTTAGCTCCTATAGGCTCATAATGGAAAAAAAAAACTTCAAAAACCTTCTTCTCTGAAACCACAGGGCCCACAGCTTAGATATTTAGCATGTAGCAATGGCAAGTGGTCACCTACATAAATCCTGCCAATCATGCCGTGGGGTCCAAATGGGCCACGCTCCAGGGCCCCTTAGCTCCCATAGACTCATAATGGAAAAAAGCTTCAAAAATCTTCTTCTCTGAAAACACAGGGCCCAGAGCTTAGTTATTTACCATGTAGCAATGACAAGTGGTCACCTACATAAATCCTGCCAATCATGCCACTGGGGTCCAAATGGGCCACACCCTTGGACCCCCTTAGCTCCCATAGACTCATAATGGAAAAAAAACTTCAAAAATCTTCTTCTCTGAAACCACAGGGCCCAGAGCTTAGATATTTAGCATGTAGCAACGGCAAGTGGTTACCTACATATTTCCTGCTAATCATGCCCCTGGGGTCCAAATGGGCCATGCACCGGGGCCCCTTAGCTCCCATAGACTCATAATGGAAAAAAGCTTCAAAAATCTTCTTCTCAGAAACTGTGAAGCACAGAACTTAGATATTTAGTATCTAGCAACATAAAATAGCCATCTACATAAATCCTGTTAACCCTGCCCCTGGGGTCAAAATTGGCCACGCCCGAGCTCATCGCCTCCAATAGACTTATAATGGAAAAAAAAAATTAAAAAATCTTCTTCTATGAAACCATAAGGCCCAGAGCTTAGATTTTTAGTATGTAGCAATGTCAAGTGACCACCTACATAAATCCTGCCAGTTATGCCCCTGGGATCCAAATTGGCCCCACCCCAGGATTCTTTATCTTCCATAGACTTACAATTGGAGAAACTTCAAAAATCTTCTTCTCTGAAACCACAGGGCCCTTATAATGAAAAAAAAAAAAAGAAAAAAAGAAAAAAAAAAAAATTAAAATGGGGAAAAAAATCTTCTTCTCTGAAACCATAAGTCCCAGAGCTTAGGTATTTAGCATGTAGCAATGTCGAGTGGTCGCCTACATGAAACCTGCCAATCATGCCCCTGGGGTCCAAATCCTGTGGCCCCTTAACTCCAACAAACTTATAATGGAAAAAGCTTCAAACATCTTCTTTGAAACCATGAAGTACAGACCTTAGAAATTTAGTATATAGCAACACAAAATGGTCGCCTACATAAATCCTGCCAACCGTGCCCTTTGGGTCAAAATTGGCCAAGCCCCAGGGCTCATTAGCTTCTATAGACTTATACTGGAAAAAACTTAAAAAAACCTTTTTCTCCAAAACCATAAGGCACAGATTTTGTTTGATTTGAGGTTTTACATCCCCGACAACACTGTATAGGTCATTCTGGAGATGTCTCTTCCAATTTTATTGGACTTTTACCAGACATTGAGATGAAATTACATCTCAAGCCCTGTAACCCAATGAAACCATTAGGGTTTATAAGCATGGACACCGCTTTGCCTGAGCTTAGATATTTAGTATGTAGCAATGTCAAGTGGTCTCCTACACTAATGATTTTCTTGTAAACAGGTGAGCGATATAGGGCCATTGGGCCCTCTTGTATATAAATACTCGAAAATTAGACAACAAATTCGAGAAAAATCTTTCTTTGCATGCAATTCATCATGTAACGAAGAAGTTTATATAATACATAATCTGCGATATTCGAATTTTTGAAATTTCTAACGATTTGCATTGCTTTATAGAGACACGTGAGTCCATAAATTTAAAGACTCTCTTTATTTTTATGGACAGTCTTTAGAAATAGCTAAACTCTCAGACCTGTTCATAGCTTATCTCTAGTGCATGCTCAGCTTCTTCAAGGAAAGGCAGCGTCTACCCAGCGTATCTCTGGCGTTCTTGACTCATGCACAACGTTACATGTAGACTAACTTTGTAATTCTTTTTCGACGCAGTTCAAATCAAAAGAGTACCATTAATCTATGTTCATGGCAAAAAGATAAGAGAAATAATAAACACCCTAAGGCTTCTAAACCCCACTTTTCCAGATGAAACTTGGGTTCTTTAAGTAAGGATGGCACTATTTATAAGAAAATCGATTAATGCATCGATAAATTTCACAAAAATGATTATCGTTACTGGTTTGCTAATAATCGATTATTGTCTTGAGTATTCAGACACCTCAACTTTTTTACATATTTGTTTCAAAATCTGGACAACTTCATTTTACAACCCAATATTGTGTATAAACATCGCTTGATGAGGGGCAAACAAAGCAAACCCTGATGAGACGCTGATTTCTGCGGCGTCTCATCTGGGTCTACACTGTTTGTTCAGGACTGTCTGTCCAAATACATACCGTAAATTAAAAAGTATAAAATATGGTAGGAGTCATGCTCATACAAACATGTAAAGTTATGACGGCCACCAAATCATCAGTGATTACGAATAAATTATCGATCACAATGGCAGGAATGATAATCGATTATCTTTTCAGGTCTGATTAGCCAACCTTATTTAGAAGGGTATTAATTACGCGAACTTCAATATTAATGTGATTCGCGATATTACATGTACACTGGCGGACGGTGTCTTAGTCGGATTACGAAAACACGCCTATACAAATACACTTTAAGTCTTACGCCGGAAAAACGAAAAGTTTTAAGATGAAAAATGGTGATATTTTTTATTTCTGCTCAAAATATAGATTGTGGGTACTCGTTAGAACCG
This sequence comes from Lucinisca nassula, assembly GCA_963580285.1. Classification (NCBI taxonomy): domain Eukaryota; kingdom Metazoa; phylum Mollusca; class Bivalvia; order Lucinida; family Lucinidae; genus Lucinisca; species Lucinisca nassula. The sequence continues at coordinate 60,334,993 of OY757010.1, forward strand.
CCTCGACACAATCTATGTTTTAGAGCAGAAATAAGAAAAAATAAGGTTTACCCCTGTAAACCCAAGTTTTACAATGTAAAAGTGGGGTTCAAGGGGGTCAAAATTATATTATGTGTGTTTTCGTGATGGATGCGTTCAGGCGGTCGCGGGTTCGATTCCTGCCGCATGGCAACATCTCTTTATATCAACTTTCCTGTTTTTTGTTTCAATGGTCATTCTTTGCCTTCCACTGTTTCAAGAAAGCAGTGGCCGGATTCTGGTGAAAAATGTACACCGCTATATGCTCAGGAAAAGTGCGTTACGAAGGCAAGCATATATAAGTTTGACCCCCTTGATCCCCACTTTTATATTGTTAAACTGGGGTTTACAGTGATAAACCGTACTTTCTTATATCTGCTCTAAAATATAGTTTGTGGATACTCGTTAGGACCGCCTCGTGTACCCACAATCTATATTTTCAGCAGAAATACGAAAAACATCACAATTTGTAGCTTAAAATTTTCGCTTTTTTTTGGCCGTAAAATTTACAATGAATATATAAAGGCGTGTTTTCGTAATGGTATCCCGCTTGACATGACCTTACTAATGTTTACCGGGTCGTTAAACTGCAAAACAAACTAAACAAAACATGTAGTCAGTAATCCTGTTTATCAATTGACACGTGTTTGTTCGTTATTATCCCCCCCCCCCCGACCGAATGGGTTCGGGGGACATAGCGTTCGTCCGTCCGTCCGTCCGTAGACGCAACCTTGTGATGGCCATAACACCCATACCCTTTGAGATTCATTGATGGTTCTTGACACAATTGTTCACAACGCTGAGACGGCGTGTCATGCGCAAGAAGTAGAACTCTGACTGCCATAATTGTTTAGTTATCTTAACTTTTAATAAAATAGAATGACTATCTTGTATTGGCCATAACTCCAATACCGTTTGAGATATATTAATGATACTTGGCACAACTGTTCACAAGGCTGAGACGGCGTGCCATGCGCAAGAACCACAGCTCCGGTTGCCATTGTTTTTGCGTTATCTCCCCTTCAAATAAAATGGAGTGAAAATCTTGTGATGACTATAACTCCAATACCCTTCGAGATATATTGATGGTACCTGGCACAGTTGTTCACAAGGCTGAGACGGCGTGTCACGCACAAGGACAACAACTCCGGGTGCCATGATTTTTAGTTATCTCCCTTCCAATAAAATAGAATCACTACCTTGTGATGGCGATATCTCCAATACTCTTTGTGACATATCGATGGTATTTGGTACAGTTGTACATGAGGTAAAGCAGGCGTGTTGTGTGCAAGAGCCATGACTCTGGGTGCCCTTGTTTTTTAATTATCTCCCCAGACAATATAACATTGTGATGGCCATAACTCCTATACCCTTTGAGATATATTGATGGTACTTGGCACAAGTGTGGACAAGGTTGAGAAGGCGTGTCATGCCTAAGAAACACAACTCGGAGTGTTGCGGGTATTTGGGTTATCTCCCCTTCCAATATAATAGTATAACCACCTTGTGATCACCATACCTCCAATACCCTTTGAGACATATTGATGGTACTGGGTGGAGATAAGCATGAGGTTAAGCAGGTGTATCATGTGCAAGAATTACAATTTTGCGTGTCCTGGTATTTGAGTTATTTCCCTGACAATATAACCTTTTGATGGCTATAACTCAAATACCCTTTGAGATATATTAAAAGAACTTGGCACACTTGTATACAAGGTATAGAAAGCATGTCATGCGCAAGAACCACAACTCTTGGTGTTGTGGTATTTGAGTTATCTCCCCTTTCAATATAACAGTACGACCACCTTGTGATCACCATATCTCCACTACCCTTTGAGATGTATTGATTGTACTTGTACAGGTATACATGAGGTTAAGCATGCGTGTCATGCACAAGAACCACAATTCTCAGTGCCCTGGTTTAAGAGAGTTATCTCCCCTGACAGTATAATCATGTGATGGCTAAAACTCAAATACTTTTGAGATATATTGCTGGTACTTGCCACAATTGTACATGTATATACAAGGTTGAAAAGGCATTTCATGTGCAAGAACCACAACTCGGTATACCTGTACTTTGTGCATTGGAAATTTTGGGTCTTCATCATGTTGAGAAGCGATCCTTTGTATCATTAGGCGAAGATAGTATCAATAAACATTACATATACAAAATATACTATGGGCTTACCAGTGTGTTTTAATTCTGTTGCAATTTCTATTTGTGAACAGTATTGGCTTTTGTTCGGGGATTTGCCATCTCCTCTGATGGCTATTTTTGTTTGGAGTTTACCGGTCACCAGTCAGAAGGGCACCCGACCAAGCTACCGAGGCCCTCTTTTGACACATGTTTTTTATACATGTATGTATGTCTCTGTATATTTGTATATAGATGTGGGTATCTGTTATAAGAGGGTCCAGGGTACCCTCTGAATATATTACTTAAATTAATGAAATTATGAACTTACAATTAAATAAATACAGTGAAACCACCTAAAATTAAGGGGAATGGGAACACCTACAGGGTAGGTAACTCCTTCAAAATTATTTTTGTCTCCCATGTCAATAGGGGTCAACTCTTAAAGGAAAGAATTTGCTCCTGAGGAGCAAATTCTTTCCCTTAAGAGTAGACCCCTTTTTCATTGGGACAGGGCTTATAGAAAAGCAAACAGGAAGTACCAAAAGTTGTCTCCCTTTGAAAAATGGCGGAAAAATCTGCCAGATGTTCCCATTCTCCTTAAGACTAATTCTGCTATAAAAAACATATTTTGAAGGATGCAGTTAATTTTTCTTTGTGCTTTCTGCCTACAATGTTCTCTGGTCAGGGACCACATTTGGGACTATTTATGAGCGGTCTAAAAGACGACTTTTGAACAATCCCAAAGGTGGTCGTAATATAGGAATTATGTTGTATTCTATTTTAAATTTGAAATATAAAATTCGGACTTTCCAATTTCTTATAGAATGTTATAAGCAAGTGCATGAATGTGTAATGGCGTAGTTCTGTTTCAGCCGTCATTTCAATTTCAAAAGGAAAACGCGCATATGCAGTTACGTTTCAATGATTCAAACACATTGTCCCTTTACCGGTTTAAACTCGTTTGCGAGTCTCTGAAGTATCCCAGCAGGCACACGTCGCTATGGCAACATCAAATCAACGTCGGTGCTACGTCATGACGTTGCACCGACGTAGATGTGACGTTGCATAATGTCATGACGTTATACCGACGTTAATATGACGTCACAAGTAAGTCATGTGGCTGCTGGGATGTTTCCGACACACCTCGAAGCGATGCTTTGTTATTATTTTTTGCTTTCTTGTTTTTATGTTGCGCATGTGTTTATTCAATAGAACCTCCTCACAAGAACAAACAATTTATTACATTTATTTCACCGAAACTGCAAAAAAATGATCACCATACATTATTTCCAACCCATTATACAGTATATTCTTTTATCATATGACGTCGCGTCTGAGAGTGTAATAACGCCATGCATTATTTACGATAATCCACTAGTGGATTAGATATGCAAATTGGCTAGATACGCCCCGTAACGTTACATGTACGACGTCCTTAACAACGTCGCGTTTACTAATGGCGGAATATTGACAATTTTGTTAAACAGTCGTTAATGAAACGCGTTTTAAGTGTCATATGATAAAAAGAACCTTGCATTCGTGCTCATGTATTATTGAATTTATTAAACTCGTGACACGCCGTCTCAGCCTTGTGAACAACTGTGCCAGGTACCATCAATATATCTCGAAGGGTATTGGAGTTATAGTCATCACAAGATTTTCACTCCACTTTTGGGACTGTTCAGTTTTGTTTGTTTGTATTGGAGTTTAACGGCCCAGTCAACACTATTTAGGTCATTTTTGAGCCGGTCAGTTAACCTATCAACACTCTCCTGGGCAGGCTTATACGTAAGCGGTTAACCAGTTCAGTGCACATTCTTTCGCCAGAAACTGACAACTGCCCTTCTTGAATCAGCGGAAGGGAGAGAATGACCGTAGAAAAGATTTCATGATCAATCTCCACGAACGAATGTTGCCGACCCCGGCGGGAGTCGAACCCGCGACCTCCTGATCACCAGTCAGACGCGCATCCGACTGAGCCACTGAAGCCGGCTGGGACTGTTCAGAAGTGGTCTTAAAGAAGAAGTGGTCTTAAAGACCACTTTTGAACAGTCTCAAAAGTGGTCTCTGGATGTAGGAACCACAAAGACAGAACAACCAGCTGAAACCTTTTATACATGGTTTTAATTTTACTGTATATCTTAACAAAGGGTTTTGATTAATCCTTAGTTGCTCGCCAACTACCCCTGTCTCAAAACCGTTTTCGGCATGCGCCAAGGCGTTTGGGCGACTGTATCTGGTCTGTGCTTGAAATACACTGTATTCAGGTTTTTGATGTCTTGAAAACGAGACAGCCTTTATTAGAGACAAAAACAGGACTCCATTGTTCTATACATGTACGTGAATACTGCAAACGGAGCGCAGAAACATCCTCTCATTAACCCTTTACCACTCAGGGATTTTTTGAATTTCTCCGATTTTCACAGTGTTGCACCTGACAGCAACTTCAACTAGCCATTGTTTCATAATAGATGGTCTGTTTTACACCAAACTCGGTATGAATGTTCATTGGGCAGTAGCCATTCAAATGCATTCTTTCATGACTTGATCATTGTTGTCATGGTAAAGAGGGGGCATCTCAAAGTTGGCAAAAAGTGTGTTTTAACATGAATTTTTGACCACATTTCAATCTTCACACAGCTGTCAAGGCAACAATTAAGGTGTTTGGCACTGGCCATTTTCACTGTTTGCAGCATGTTTTATCTGCATCAGTTTTCAGGCATTTTTGACCCCAGACACCCTCAGATATAAATTTTAGCGGCCGGTTGGGCCATACACCAAAAATTTTTCGGGATTTGAGGGGGGCGTTGACCCCCTTCAATTCACCCCCCCCCCCCCCCCCGAATATTTTAGTGGGGAGGCGCGCGAAAAAACACAGTTCACTTTTTTGCCCAACAAATCCTAAAGCAAACATAACTATCCAGGGGTAGAAATGCAGATTTTAGGTGCGTCTGGGGCTTAAAACTTGAGGAGGGGGTGCAGACACGTAAAAACACGTATCTGAGTGGGAAAGGGTTAACTGAAATCTGGGAACATACTGAATTTTAGTCTAAAATGCATTGATTATATCTGAAATATTGTGTTTTGCAATAAATGATGAAAAAAACACATTATTTTGGTCATTTGGGATTTTCCTCATTAACCCTTTACCACTCAGGGATTTTGTGAATTTCTCCCATTTTCACAGTGTTGCACCTGACAGCAACTTCAACTAGCCATTGTTTCATAATGGATGGTCTGTTTTACACCAAACTCGGTATTATTTATTGGACAGTAGCCTTTCAAATGCAACCTTTCATGACTTGATCATTGTTGTCATGGTAAAGAGGGGGCATCTTAAATTTGGCAAAAAGTGTGTTTTCACATGATTTTTTGGCCACATTTCAATCTTCACACAGCTGTCAAGGCAACAGTTAAGGTGTTTGGCACTGGCCATTTTCACTGTTTGCAGCATGTTTTATCAGCATCAGTTTTCAGGCATTTTTGACCCAGACACCCTCAGATATAAATTTTAGCGGCCGGTTGGGCCATACACCCAAAATTTTTCGGGATGTAAGGGGGCGTTGCCCCCCCCCCCCCTCTTCAATCCCCCCAAGAACCTTTTTTAGTGGGTAGGCGCGCGATAAAACAGGTCACTTTTATGCCCAACAAATCCTAAAGCAAACATAACTATCCAGGGGTAGAAATGTAGATTTTAGGTTCTTCATGGGCTTAAAATGGGGGGGGGGGGGGGGGATGCAGACACGTAAAACTACGTATCTGAGTGGGAAAGGGTTAACTGAAATCTGGGAACATACTGAATTTTAGTCTAAAATGCATTAAATATATCTGAAATATTGTTTCTTGCAATGAAATGATGTAAAAAACAATCTTTTGGTCAGTTGGGATTTTCCTCATTAACCCATTATCACTTTTGTGAATATCGCCGCTTTTCACAGTGTTGCACTTGACAGCAACTTCAACTAGCCATTGTTTCATAATGGATGGTCTGTTTTACACCAAACTCGGTATGAATGTTATTGGGCAGTAGCTTTTCTAATGCAACCTTTTATGACTTGATCATTGTTGTCATGTTAAATAGGGAGCATCTCAAAGTTGGCAAAAAGTGTGTTTTCACATGAATTTTTGGCCACATTTCAATCTTCACACAGCTGTCAAGGCAACAATTAAGGTGTTTGGCACTGGCCATTTTCACTGTTTGCAGCATGTTTTATCAGTATCACTTTTCAGGCATTTCTGACCCAGACACCCTCAGATATAAATTTTAGCGGCCGGTTGGGCCATCCACCCAAACTTTTTCGGGATGTGAGGGGGGCTGTGCCCCCCCCCCCCCTTTCCCCATTCAAATTCAATCCCCTCCCCCCCCCCACCAGAATATTTTTAGTGGGGAGGCGCGCGAAAAAACAGGTCACTTTTTAGCCCAACAAATCCAAATGCAAACAAAACTATCCAGGTGTAGAAATGCAGATTTTAGGCTTAAAATGGGGGGGGGGGGGGTGCAAACACGTATCTGAGTGGGAAAAGGTTAAGGAGGGTACTATTAAGGTTATGCCAACAAGTGTTGTTATAAACCAAATTTTTATTACTCCATTTTGAAAAAGAGAGGATTTATTGGTTTACATCTGTTCTTCCATCCGTCTGCCATCCAGCCGTCCGACTTTCCGTCCTTCCGCCTGTCCCTCTATAAACGTTTATATTTATCAAACATTTCTCGTACCAAAATAAAAACCAGAATCCTCAAACTTGGCAGATTAGACAATCTTGATGATCTATAGGTGCGCATACATTTGCTCGCAAGGCAATTGCTCACAAGACCGTTGCTCACAAGACAATCGCCCACAACCTTAATGGAAAATAAGACAATTGATTTAACAATTATTCTGCACTAAACGAATGCTGAGGCCAGATGCATCCAGGAAATCTTCGAGCGTCCAGGTCTCGTCGACAAAGTCTCTGCACGTAGTCTGACGTCTCTTGTAGTTCAACATGTGCCCTACCATTCAGCTTCTTAGGAAGTTGTCCACTACTATGTGCTGACAAGAGAGTAGTCCCTGCGTATGCCATTCACAGCTGTCCAGAATCAAGGATGGTGATGTTCAATAAGCAGGGACTCGATAAAGAAGTGTTCAATCCTTCACAGTAATTGTTAATACGGTCCAGACCTTCCAACGTAGCCTCATGGACATTCCAACAATGAGTAGGAAATCGAGGTAGGATGTGTCTACATGTAATAAGAAATGGTGCTGAAGGCCCATTAGGCTCCACTTGTCCTCGAACCCGACGATAAGACCCATCCACATAGGTAGAGTCACAATACTCTAGAAGCCGCTCCAGTCATTTAAGGACGTGATCCTTAATGGTATTGCATGTCATTCTGTACCATCACGAAAACACGCCAGTATAATTCTGATCCCCTTGAACCCCACTTTTAAAAAGCAAAACTGGGGTTTACATGTGTAAACCTTGTTTTTCTTATTTCTGCTATAAAATATAGATTGTGACGGTTCTACCGTGTAACCACAATCTATATTGTGAAAAGAAATAAGAAAAAATACCACAATTTTTGCTCTTAAAACTTTCGTTTTCAGGTGAAAATTAACAATATATTGGTATAGGCGTGTTTTCGTAATTTCTGTCCCGAGGAAGAAATGATAAACCGTCAAGCATCCCACATAACTGGTAGTTCTGTTGACTCTTACCGGCAAAGAAAGCACGCACACAGAAACAGAAAATCAATTACGATAACACACCCGTGCGACATAGTGCAATTTTTGTCATCTCCAAAATAGCTACTTTTCTAATGAAATTCTTTGATATTTTTCTTATTTCTACTGCAAACATAGGTTGTGGGTGCTCATTGAGGCGGTTCTAACGAGTACCCACATCTTATGTCTTGGAAAGAAAACTAATGTATACCCCCGTAAACCCCAGTTTTCTCTATACAAAGTGGGGTTTAGGGGGGTCTGGTTTCACGGACTTGTTATCGTGATGTCCAAATCAAACAAAACCTTGACGAGCGCGTCTCCCGCAAATATTTAACGAATGCAGGAAGTTATCCATTTGACTTCGATAGCCACTATTCCCCATTGGCTGATACAGATGAGATTTCCTTCTTGCGTTTGCCTTGTTTTGCAGTAAAAGACTGTACGAGCAGCTTTGTTTGTGATGCTACGTTTTTGTGGCCAAGTAATGAAACCTCGGATCAGATTTATATTGGGTTCGAGATAAAACCAAAGCAATGGGACCACTGTCTGGTCAACTGCCTCTTAGTTTTGTTTTGTTTGATTTGAGGTTTAACGTCCCGGTCAACACTGTAAAGGTCATTTTGGAGACGTTGCTTCCAATTTTGTGGGACTTTTACCCGACATTGAGATGAAATGACATCTCAAGCCCTGTCGCCCTATGAAACCAATAGGGTTTATTAGCATGGACGGTCCGCCTCGCACCGCGGTTCCTGAACATGCTTAGATCCTCTAAGCGGTTTACCAGTACCAGTGTGCGGGCCGGATTCAGCTCTGCGTGGAAGCATCGTGCAGCCCATATATTTCTTCAAGCCCCTATGGGCGGGGCCGGAACTGCCTCTTAGTATAGGCTGGGTTAACAGTCCTGAATCTCTTTCATTAAACCCTAAATGTCTGTATTTTCTGGTTTAATATGTTCTAGAAAGGGTTTTGCCAGTGTCCCAATACATGAACCAAGTCCATGCTTAACAAACAACCCTCTTTACACACCATTATGAATCCAGCGACCGGAAAAGCGCAGCTAATACTAACGGTTTAATGGATTTCGAACGAACGCGATGTGCGGTCGGTCTAACTTAATTGGTCACGTGAACAATTATGAAAACACACCTATACTAATATATTGTAAATTTTACCGCCTAAAAATGAAAATTTTCCGACAAAAATAGTGATATTTTTCTTATTTTTGCTCACAATATAGATTGTGGATACTCGTTAGAACCGCCTCCATTAGGCGGTTCTATCGAGTGCCCACAATCTATATTTTAGAGCAGAAATAATAAAAATAAGGTTTACCCCTGCAAACCCCAGTTTTTTCTCTATAGAAGTGGGGTTCAAGGGGCCAAAATTATATAGGCGTGTTTTCATGATGCAAACGCTTTTGATCGATTAATAAAGAATCAACTCAATAATTCCCCACAGTTCAAAGTCTGTACTACAAAATTTAAATGTTGTTGGGAAATTGTGTTTCCGAATGATTGTTTCACGGCTGTGGTAGGGATTTACTGTTAGGCTAGTCATTTTAGCACCAAAAGCCCCTTAACCTCAAACAAATTCCTTCACACTTATTGCGCATTTCTTTCAGATGCTGAGTATGGCAAATTGGTATATACCAGTTATTCATGGATATGCCCGAAGTGCGAGGTTTTCAATTTTTCTCACTCGTTCTTCAACGAACTTATAGAACTGGAACAGAAATAACAATTTTGAACCTCTGTCAAAGGAAAAAGGAGTTAAATCTCCGACTACTGACATGAGAAAAGCCGAATTTTGTAAAAGGTTTGAAACTTTGCAGTATGAACATTAACGGTTTAAGAGGAAAAATACTTTAACTTTTAGCTTTCCTCGATACTCACCAACCACATATTTTGGCTATTCAGGAAACAAAGACTGACAGTTCAATTATAACTTCGGAGCTTTTCCCTGAAACTTGTGAATATAGTGTCTACCGGAAAGACAGAAACACGCATAGTGGCGGGGTGATGTTGCTCGTTCACAGACATCTCTCACATGCCATTCATGGAACTGGAAAACGACTCGGAATCTGTTTGGGTCAAGGTTTTTGCAACCAAATCTTCTCACTTTATAGCAAGTTGGTATCGACCACCTAACGACACAGTCTAAAACTTCCAGTTATGTAAAGATCAGCTTGATCGCATTAAGTCTCAGAATAAGGGTTAAAAACTTCCCGCAGTACATGCCCTAAGTGACTTCAACTTCAGGCAGATTGTTTGGCCAGATGAGTCCGTCAGAAGAACAAATATCGATTGACATTATGGATGATTATGGCTTAGAACAAATTGTTAGCTTCCCTACTCGAGATGAGAACACTTTGGATTTGATTCTTACAACTTTACCAAGACAATTTGAAGATATTCAGTATTTAGACAAACTAATTTATCATGAAATTGTTTCTGGATTTGCAAAAAAAAAGTCTTCGTACCACATATAAAGAAAGCTCGTAGAAAGGTGTATTTATATCAAAAGGGTGACTATGAAACTATGTGTAAGGATGCCCTAAAATTGGCAAAAGAGAAATACTTTAATGGTCATTCAGACGCTCGGTTTTGATAAAGTAGAAGTGGAGGCAATGGTCAGGAATCGATACAATTAACCCACAGCTCCCCTCAGAGACACCAAAGGGAAAGAAACACAAACATGAGACAACAGACCCTAATGGAAACACCAATAGCAGAAAGCCAAAAGGACAGTTACCCTCCCACAAAATGGCAAATAGGCTATCCAAAATAAAATAATATAAGCGACACAAACACCCAAAGACAAACCATAACAAAAATAACCGCGACAGAAGAACCGCCTTGGAACGGTCAACGGAAACGAATGCCACAGGGGGGGGGGGGGCTTAAATCGATTTTACTTGGCCACAATCCTTAAAGTTTTTAAGCTTCGTCCGAAAAGCATATCCCCTCCAAAACTCGCAGGTCTGTATCTCCATTTGTTTGGATCACACCAGAAATACGAAGAAAGATTCGGAGTAGAAATAAGATTCATGCTAAGGCAAAAAAAAATATGGGAAGAAGCCAGAAGAAAGACAGAAAAAGAATCCCACCCCTAAATGAAAGAGGCGGGAACGGGGTTGCTGAATCGGACTCTGAAATGACAGGGGAATTAGTTGGTCAGTTCAATGATGCGTTTAATAAACCTGAGTTCAACGAGTTTCCATTGACTGGAAGATCGGTCCCTTCCATGGAAAATAGTGTTGTGTCCTAGGCGGGAGTGATCAAGTTACTTTAAAGGCTTGAACCCGCCTGAAGCTTTAGGACCTGATTAGCTTCATACCATGGTCCTGAAGGAACTACAAATGAGTTAGGTCCAGTTTGTGCTCATCTTTTCGAACAATCTCTCGATGCGGGTGAAAACCCCAAAATGGAGACAGGGCTCTTGCTCGTAATTATCGCTCGTAAGATTCTGATTCTGACAAATGTTATCAGTATTTTCAAAATAAGTGAGGTGTCCCGACATACCGAAAAAAATCCCTAAAATATTCCCTGGCGAAATTGACTTTTTGGGTTAAAATGTTCAAAATTTGAATAAAACTCGCTCAAAAGAGGAATAATAAAAAATCATTAAACTTTAACTTTGAAATAAATTAAAATAACCACAAATAAACTAATTGTTTACATGTAGCAATACAACTGTTTTTCGCCAGGGAACATTTTTTCAGCTCACCGATGAGCTATTATGATCGCCCTGAGTCCGGCGTCCATCGTGCGTCTGTGCGCCGTGCATCGTCAACAGTTTACTTAAATAACATCTCCTCCTAAACCGGTGAATGGATATTGAAATAATTGATAAGCATGTACCTTGATTGACCGTCTACCAAAATTGCTTAAATGGTTTCGCTCCGTTAAATAAAATGACCGCCTGAGCTAAACGTAGAAAATCCTTTAAACGGCATCTCCTAGCCCACTGACCCGATTTAAAAATAATTTCACAGAAATATTCCTGGAGTAGCACTCTAGTAAAATTGCTAAAATGGTTTCGCTCTGCTGAACAAATTGGCCGCCAGAGCTACAAATAGAAAAATATTTAAACGACCTCTTCTCCTAGCCAAGCGGTCTGATTTCAAAATAATTTCACAGAAACGTTTTTTGGGTTACTCTCTACCAAACTGTCTAAAATGGTTACGCCCGCTGAACAAAATTGCCTCCAGATCTAACATTAGAAAATCCTTTAAACGACATCTCCTATCCCGCTGGCCTGATTTCAAAATAACTTCATAGAAATGTTCCTTGGGTGACCCTCTAGCAAAACAGCTCAAATGGTTCCAACCGGCTAAACAAAATGGCCGCCAGAGCTAGCAATAGATTTAAACGACACCACCGAGCCCACTGGCCCGATTTCAAAATAATTTCGCAGAAATGTTCCTTAGATGTCCCTCTGCCAAAGTCGCTGAAACGGTTCCGCTCCGCTGAACAAAAAAAAAATGAAAAAAAAAAACAAAAAAAAAAAATAAACGGCATCGCCTCCTGGCCCAGTGACCCGATTTCATAATAATTTCACAGAAATGTTCTTGGATGACCTTCTACCAAACTTGCTAGAATTGTTCCGCTCCTCTGAATAATATGGTTGCCAGAGTTAAAAATATAAGAACCTTTAAACGACATCTCCTCCAAGCCCACTGGCCTGATTTCAGAATGATTTCACACAAATGACCCTTTAGTCACCATGGGCCAAAATTGCTAAAATCGTTTCGCCCTGCTGAACAAAATGACCACCAGGGCTAACAATAAAAAAAGATAAACGACATCCCTCCTAGCCCACTGGCCAAATTTCAAAATCATTTCATAGAAATATACCTTGAGTGACCCTCTACCAAAATTGCTAAGTTGGTTCTGTCCTGCTGAACTATATTGACGCCGGAGCTAATAATAATAATAACCTTAAATTGGCATAGCCTCTTGTACCACTGTCCCGCTTTCAAAATAATTTCATAGAAATGTTCCATGGGTGACTCCCTACCAAAATCCGCTCCACTGAACAAAATGGCTGCAAGAGCTAAAACACAAAAACATTCTTTAAACGACATCTGTTCCTAAGCAATTGACCCAATTTCAAAATAATTTCACAGTAATTTTTTAATGGCCGTTACTCAAATCGTTCCACTCTGCTGAACTGAACAAAATGACACCAGAGCTGATTATCGAAAACAACACTTAAGGGGATGGGTACACCTGTAGGTGGGGGGGGGGGCAGATCTTGCAAAAGTATTTTATCTCCACTGTCAATAGGGGTCAACTCTTAAAGAAAAGAATTTTCTGCTGAGGAGAAAATTCTTTCTTTTAAGAGTTGACCCCTTTTTCCGTGGAACAGAGCTTAAAGAAAAGCGAACAGGAAGTTCCGAAAGTTATCTCCTTTTGAAAAAGGGTGGGAAAAAACTGCCAGGTGTTCCGATTTCTCTTAAATGACAGCTTCTCGGCCAATTAAAGGCCTGCTTTCAAAATTACGCCATTCGCGGGATGTTCCACTTATGCATCTTTGGCAAAATTGCTAACAGAAATCATTCTGCGAGAGCTGAAAATAGCAAAATCTTTAAACAACTTCCAGGCCAATGACACTTTTCCAAAATAATTTCACAGCAATATTCCTCTAATGTTGATAAAGGGCAGTCCAAAGAAAAAAATGGTTTCCAAACCTAACACTAGACACAAAAATCTTTGTTCCACATGTCCTATACCTAGTGACACCTTTACTTCCATAAGCTATGAAATGTCTTGGACTCAGGTGAGCGAATCAAGGCCATCATGGTCCTCTTGTTTTTCTGTAAGTCAGGACACCTCACTGACTTTGAAAATAGTACATGTAATTATTTTGCGAAGGAATTTGTTCAGGTTCACAGCTATTTTGACAGGCCTATGTTGTTCTGTCACAGCTTTTCTGTTGTTCAGCTTGATAATGTATTCATACGCGCTTTAAATAAAATTTCATCTTGTTCTCTTGTAACATGATCATCATCATTCGTCATCGAGTATTCACTCAGTCAACATGTCTTATCCTATGAAGGAATACCGACTACCAGAACCTCTGGGCCCAGGATTACAATCGTTTCTTAAGTTAAGGTCGACTTAACGATTTAAGGAGGAATTCTAATCTTAGTAAAGTATTTCCTTAAAAAGTGCAGTCGAAAGCCACCTATTTCATTTACTTAGCTAAGTATTTAACTTCGGATGAAGTCGTAATTTTGACGGAAATTTTCACGAAGATTAGCACGTTAAGTTTCAATTACACATTGATGTAGGCGGCTCACAATTTTCCCGCGATCTGTCAAAATCACTTCTTCTGCTTGATTGAATGGAAACAATAGAAAATATGATGGTTTAGTTTCCATTTCACTACATAAACCATGAAAAATGTTCTATACACTATAAAACGTGTTTCATTGAAGGATCACACTCGATCTCGATTTGTGCGGACAAATACTGGTCACAATGTAGCACCACGACATATTTAAAACGCTGTTTCTACGGAGTCCCTTTAGAAACAAGAAATCATACTAGATTTGAATATGTAAGACTCGGTTTTATGGAGTCTTTTTTGAATTGAGGTTTAACGTCCCCGTCAACACTATGTAGGTCATTTTGGAGACGTTGCTTCCAATTTTGTGTGACTTGTACCCGACACTGAGATGAAATGACGTCTCAAGCCCTGTCGCCCATTGAAACAAAAATGCATACATGCAGTGGAGGGTCTGACTCACACCACTTTGCATGGGCAGGCTTAGTCCTTTTAAGCTGTTTACCAGTACTCGTGCCAGTGTGGTCAGTTTCAGCTCTGCATCGAAGCACCATGAAGCTAAATCTGTTTCTTCAAGCCCCGAGGGGCGGGGGCGGAATCAGTTTTATGGAGTCTGTCCATCAAGCCGTTAGGCATATTGCATAATATTCAAAAACAATCTGGTAGAGTCGATAATTAAGAAAATAAATATAATCTGCGCTATGGTGAAGAACAGGGAAGACTCCCGCAGAAACCAACCCGCACTAATCCCAGCTACAATATTGGTTTCGGTTGTCATTATTATACATGTATGTAGTTGATATAGTCATTAAGGACCAGATCAAACATCGTGCAGACAAACACGGAGAAAACCGTAGCTCCAGTCGGAGTAGAAAATAAAATGGGATATAAAATCACTGTACATTCGATCTTGGATTTTCCCGTCTTTTATAGGAGTGAGGTCCTTATCTGCGAATAACCTTACAGTTGGTGAGACATAAAGCGCTCACTCACTCACCTCACAATCACTCACATGCCCGAGCTTACAAGGGAGGTGGTACGCCTCAAATTTATTGTTCATTGAGCATTTCAAGGCAGGGAGAAGAAGCATATGACTGGCTGTGGCCAATATCAGTTAGACGCCTTACACGTCACCTTTGCCTCACCCAACCAGCACCAGCCGACCACACGCGACCTCCAGTAAACCGCTTAGAAGGTCTAAGCCTGGCCAGGCAAAGAGGTGCAAGTCGGGCCGTCCATGCATATAATTCATTGGGCGACAGGGCTTGAGATGTATTTTCCTCTCAATGTCGGGTAAAAGTCCGACAAAATTGGAACTAACACTTCCAAAGTCAAACCTAAATAGTGTTGCGAGGACGTTAAATCTCAAAATAATAAAACAAAAGTTCTTTGTATTTCATAAATTTTGATATCGAGAATCTTACACAAATGGTCCTTTCATATGAAAGTTACGAAACGGTCCTTCGAATTGGATTTTAAATTGGATTTTATTGCCTTTACCGTGACCATTTGCCCAGCAAATGTACATCGTTGACATACGTTACAGTTGTTGACGCCAAAATAGTAATTATTTACATTTCAAGTGTAAAGCCTAATGTAAACTTATAGAAAACAATGCCGTTCATATTTCCATGAACGCATCGAGTCACATGATTTTCAATGACGTCAGGTGACACCAGTCTAAACCATGGTTCTCTATGATCTCATTGGGCGTTGACGACGACAATGCTGTTCCGCTCTTTGTAGAAAAACAGCATGTTAATGTTTTTCAGCTTTAACAGTTTGCCTTATAAGCATTTTTCCCCCAGTGATGAGGAAAAAGATTGAAAATATAAGAAATATTTTTTTTCGATGTTCATGAAGAGATGAACGACAGCGGGTCGCTAGAAAAGTTTATATGAACCCCTCGGAGTTCATTTACTTTGCAGGCGACCCTGTTCGTTCATACTTTCATGAACAGCAGAAAAATAAAAGTCATTTCTTGATTGCACGTGGCGTCATATTATTTCATGACACTGAATATAGAGACGGCATATCAACGTTGTGAACATTGTATGAGTAAAAGTAGGAGGACATGCGTAAGCGTAGCAACATGGACCCGATGTGCCACAGGATCAGTTTTTAAATAACAGACAAAAGTGTTATAGGCCAGCCAGC
Organism: Lucinisca nassula; assembly: GCA_963580285.1. Taxonomy (NCBI): domain Eukaryota; kingdom Metazoa; phylum Mollusca; class Bivalvia; order Lucinida; family Lucinidae; genus Lucinisca; species Lucinisca nassula. The sequence continues at coordinate 60,351,301 of OY757010.1, forward strand.
CACCCCCCCCCCACCCACCCACACACCTGTCGGCCCCGCCCACCCATTGGGGCTTGAAGAAATAAATGGGCTGCATGACGCTTCCACGCAGAGCTGAATCCGACCGCATACGAGTACTGGTTACCCACTTAGAGGATCTAAGCCTGCCCAGGCAAACCGGAGCGAGTCGGACCGTCCATGCTTATAAACCCTATTGGTTTCATTGGGCGACAAGGCTTGAGGTGTCATTTCATCTCAATGTCGGGTAAAAGTCCCACAAAATAGGAGCAACGTCTCCAAAATGACCTGTATAGAGCTGACGGGAACGATAAACATCAAATCAATCAATCAAACATACACACATCTACCCTGACAAAACAACCAAGTCCTTTAAGACCCCCTTTTGCTTGTAAGAACCTTCTTACACCAAACAATAAATTGTTGCCCTGTCACCAGTATTATACAGTATTATGTAAAGGGGAGTCTATTCGTCGAAAATTTTGATACACCAAGGGAGAAATACACCCAAGTAGTATAATACCTCATCGCCAAGTCGACTTGCGCCACAGGGAGGAAAAAAAAAGTGGCTCGACCGGGACCCGAACCCAGGGCCTCTCGCATATGGTGCAAAAATCTACCGTCTGAGCTACCGAGCATGACTGGTAATTTCGAGCAAATAAAAGCTCTCATGTTTGCCGTTGTTGATATATACATTCGTGTGTCAAGGTCAAATCTTAAAAGTTGAGGTACCTACCTGGGTTACCTTAAATATTTAAGTATTTTCTTTGGTTAAGTATCGACTTAAACGAAAGAAATTCTTTGAGATTCAGTTTATACGACAATTAAGTAAATACTTAGTTTAAGTAGGTACTTAAAATTTAAGTACGCATTGTAATCCTGGACCCTGGTAGTCTTCTTGAAGTCCTGTCGACTTCATGGCGTGCCTCACGTACACACAGAACTTGAGCCGCAGAGGGTAGCTGTCTCCCTCACCTGGGACTTGAGCCTTCCAGCTCCTGAAAGACCCAGGAAACCAGCAACACAGATCCGGCCACAGACCTGGCAAGCAGCGCCTCCAAGAGAAGAGATCGTGACAACCGCACCAGCGACGATTACTTTTCAGCGCCAGCCAACAACCGACGCCGCACCAGCGCCCGCCGCACCCACCATCCAGCTACCGACGCTCCCGCCAACGCCGTCATCGCCAGCACCAGCTCATCCCCAGCCCGAAGAAAGTCCACAGCCAGCGACCACCGTTCCATCACCCACAGAGAGACCACCCCCGCCTAAAGCACAACGACGCTCGTCACCAGCCCAACCCACTAGAAGAGGGAGGATCTGGACATCGGAAGAAAAAGACTTCGAGAAGCTGCCACCCAACCCACAACAACCATGGCATGAGGAATACCACCTGGGTAGAGCCTGGATGGCAGCTACTTCCGACTCCCCCACCACCATCCTAGAACTGCACCGCCTGAAAAGACCTAACGAAACGATCAACGTGGACCTTGCCGTATATGCCTTCAAGACTAAAGATACGCCCATCTTCATAATTTACAAGGGACCCACCTCAAAGTACTACGACGAGCACATCTACAATTCCATTGAAAAACGCACCGAAGAGACCCCCCTGAACAAGAAGAAAACCCGGAAGGTCCTCAAGCTATTCCTAGATACGGCGATGACGGAGGGAGTGGTAGTTAGGAGGGCGCATCCCTCCTAAACCTGCACCGGACCGAGATCGTGAACTTAGGGCCGCATGTCCGAAAACCCTGTTTACCATGGGTATTGCAAGGCTACTTCATGTGTAGCCAGTCCGACGCCAATCACGCGGCCCTAAGAGAGAGCAACATGACCTAGTTTGCTCGGGCGAAACAGAGAAATCGCGATTTGCAGCCGAAATTGGCATTGATTTCTCTGTTGCTTCATGCCCACTTTCGACCTGGCGTTCAAAATTCAAAATTAAAGTGCTTCTATTTTACTAAGGGAAGGGCACTGGCAGATCAGCACGATTCGTATTCCGCTGACCACTGCCGCGATTCGCAGCCCAGAAGCACTAAAAACTTAGCCTCCTTGCCTTTCACCTCTACCACGGCCAGACGGGCAATGGCTATGGAACACGATTTGCAGGTCGGAATTGACCAGGTTCCATAGCCGCGATTGACAGCCCACAACTATTTGAAAACTATGTCAAAAACCACGGTAACTTACAGACCACTTTCACCTTTATTGCACGGCGACTGAGGCGAGAGGAGTACACCGGAATTAGTGTACAACTCCATGCGAAAGCCTTTCAGAAAGTGGGAAAACTAATCCTGGACACGTTCTAGGGGTAGCCCCTATGTGCTTATAGCGCCCGGTTTTCAGTCAGTCAGTCTCTTGTAAAAATTGTTACATTATCTGAGCATAGACGTAGGTTGTTAATCCATAAAATGCCAATCACGTCAATTGTCGTCTGCTCTGTCGTCTGCCAAGTACTTTAAAATTAGTTTTTGCAAACAGTGTGGACCCAGATAAGACTGGATCTCTAAGAGCAATCAGATCTGGGTCCACACTGGTTGCCTGTATGCAAAATATTTTTTAAAGTTTGCAAAATGATTCAGCAGAAGACATAAGGAGACGACATTTTATGATGTAGTTTTTCTCAGCGTCTTAAGGGGAGGATTGACGCGTCGTTAAACACGAAATCATCATCAACGTCTTAAGGGGTAAGTGCAAAAAGATGTATAATTTGTCGTTTGCGAAATAAATAGAGGATCTTACACTCGTGGTCATTTCAAATGATATTTATGAAACTCGCCAAAGGCTCGTTTCATAAATTTCATATGAAATGACCACGAGTGTAAGATTCTGTTTATCATATGACCACTTTAAATTGGATTTCATTGCCTTTGAATTCCACAATTTTTCCACAAAAATGCATTGCTGACACGGACGTCGTCATGACGTTACTTAATCCCGCCAAAGTGTTATTACACGTGTGGTCATACGATTTTTATCACACGACGTTATCCACTGCTTATCAATGACGTCATAATTGAGCCCCGCCAAACGAATTGGTGTCTTCGAGCATTCCGTCATGACAAATTTTAACTGCGCATGCCCAGCCACAGGGGCCAGGGATATGGCTTTCTGTCCGTAGGTTCCTCTTGATTCACTGCTTGAATGAGCGAGCAGCGAAGGTTCTGGCGAGACTGTGCGGATGCGCAGACTCGCCTGAACCTTCGCTGCTCGCATAGGCGATAAGTACCAAAATCGCTTGACTGGGCCCATATGATAAATATAATTACTTGTTAACGCTGAAGTATGAAAAAGGGCAACATCAAATTTACGAGATGTGTGTGTCAGCTGTAGAAGACCAACCAATCCATTAGTTATGTTAAAGATAAGCAGGAAGAAACACATAAATGGAATATCTGTTTATATCAGTAAGACTTGCAATTAGGACGCATCAAGCAAAAGTTCGACTTCGGGCATGCGCACTGACCGAAGAGTTTAATTCTAACTTTTCGAAATATATAATTTCCTTGTTTGCATGATTTTTTTTACGAGAATGGAAAATCATATAATGCAAAGCGAAGACTCTGATCAGATTGCGCACATGCGCAAGCTGATCAGAGTCTTCGCTGTGCGCACATACTAATGAAAAAAGACACACTTTTGTTTGAAACGACCCAATTAATTTTGATATATAGACAAAACACAAAAGTCGGATTCAGTGTTAATTTTAGAACGACCCTCGAGAAAATTTAAAGGATGACCGTGAAGCACGATCAGCTAGTGTCTTCTCATATCATATGAGCCTATTATGGGGACTCATGTTAGACTTAATTTGTACACCGTAAGTCCTTCAGTTTGGATCAAATCTTCATGAAACTTACATAATGAGTAGACTTTGGATAACACCTGAGATAAGTTCCACGTACGTCGGCTTATCAATCCTCTTTGTTACTAAAAGCATCTATTCTTTACCATTTCATCGGCATAACTCTTATACAATGTATAAAGTCTCCCAGAGGGAAGGAAAATATGATTAATTTTACATATTCACTCAATTTTGTATGTAAAAAAAATGTATGTAAAGTGGATATGTAAAAATAACTCTTATAGTTTGTATAGGGTAATCCTGAAACTTGTTATTGGCCATTTTGGCCTTTTGGCTTTCCGCTATTGATGTTTCGATTAGGGTCTAGTTATTATTTCCCTTCCCTTTGGTGTCTCTGATGGGCGGGGTGGGTTCATTGTATCGATACACTTCTATTTTTAGACACTCTTAGCGGTTCACCAGTCCTCTGCGAGATCGCCCCACAACAGTTCATCACGAAAACACGCCTATATAATTTTAACCCCCTTGAACCTCACTTTTATATCGTAAAACTGGGGTTTCCGGGGGTATACCTTATTTTTCTTATTTCTGCTCTAAAATATAGATTGTTGGTACTCGTTAGAACCGCCTCGATGAGGCGGTTCTAACGAGTGCCCCCAATCTATTTTTTGAGCAGAAATAAGAAAAATATTACAATTTTTCACCATAAAATTTTCATTTTTTTCGGCGATAAAGGTGGCAATGTATTTTTATAGGCGTGTTTTCGTAATGACTGTCAATGACCGAGTCCTTAAGCAACAGTCTATTTCCAGCTGACAAGTTCAAAAACTGACCAGGTCAGGGTTATGTGCTATTGATTACTGAATCACCCTTGTCATCATTTGATCAGTTATTTCTGAAACTTGCAGATACCGGTGAAAGTGACACATTCTCTAGGGCCATGGCATGGTTGTCGGTTATGTCAGTCCATCCTTCCATTTGCCCATTTGCACCTTAGACCAGGAATATCTCTGCATGCTGATTTAACCTGTAGTATGTCACAAATCCATAGATTGATGACAAATATTGATATGATGTGTGACCTAGTCCGTCTTCTCAAATTTCGCTTTACATGGTCTCTGACTAGAAGCTTTTAGGGACGCTCGTTCCGTTTTTATTGGATATCCCTAGACGTTGCTTGATACTGACCTCCTTTTAAGCACAGTTGATCACTAACGACCACCATGATTCTCTTATTTCTTTATCTTAAGGGGGATTGGTACACCTTCAGGGGAGGTAACTCCTGCAAAAGTGTTTTGTCTCGCATGTCAATAGGGGTCAAATCTTAAAGTATTGCTCCTGAGGAGCAAATTCGTTACTTTAAGAGGAGACCCCTTTTTAGTGGGACAGGGCTTGTATAAGGCGAACAGGAAGTTTTGAAAGTTGTCTCCCTTTTTATTCTTCTGATCCTGCATTCGTCGAGTTGTCTTATGTTCTTCAGTCAGCAGTCGCATTTGTGTCCTCCCTGTTACTTATTCTGTGGGCGTTGTGTTCTTTGTTGCTGCTGTTTGTTTATTTTTTCTTGTTGTGCCTTTGGATTTTAATGTTTCAACGAAGATATAGAATATGATCGGCCCTTCACCTATGCCTATTTCGGAATTTGTTGGATGAGTGATCTTGAGTTTGTAAAGTCTCAATTACATACAGAACTATACGGGCGGTTGTTTGAGGCGAAGTCGCCGTGAAACTCGCGTCAATGGGGCTTCCGAATGATATTGGCTGATCCATTTCCACATCGCGGTAACAAATTCGTGAAATTAGGACCCCGTAAATCCCTCTCTGTTTAGAAAAGTGTAGTTTTCAGTGGTGAGTGAGTGAGTGTTTCAGTTTTACGTCCCACCAACAGCTAAGGTCATACGGAGACGGGACCTCGGTTTAAAGACTCATCCGAAAGTCTGGAGAAGCCCGGGATCGAACCTGCGACCCCTGGTTTACAAGTCGAGTAGCGTAACCACTCGACCACGGAGGCTTCTAAAGTTTTCAGTGGTACATGTATAAATCAATTTCCCTATTATTGCACAAAAATATAGACTATTTAATGAGCCCTTTCTAACGAGTGTCCACAATCTATGTTTATAGCAATAATAAGAAAAAGAAATAACAATGAGTGAGTGAGTGAGTGAGTGAGTGAGTGAGTGAGTGAGTGAGTGAGTGAGTGAGTGAGTGAGTGAGTGAGTGAGTGAGAGTGATTGAGTGAGTGAGCTTTGCGGGCGTTTGTGTGAGGCAAAGGTGACCTTATCTTGCGTCATTGGGGCGACCAACTGTTATTGGCTTACAGTCTGACAAGGCCTGCAGACCTTTCAGCAGGTAAATGTAGAGAGGTGGGGGGGGATGATGTTATGTTTCAGTTTCTACACTTCCATTACACTTCAATTCATTTTCCTCTTTCTCCTCTAACCTTCACTTTTGCCTTCTCCACTGATGTTCCTTTCTCTTTTCTCCCCATCACAATAACAAGTCTGTGAAACGATGACCCATCTAAACCCAACTTTATATAGAGAAAGGTGGGGTTTACGGGGGTATACATGATCTGCCTTATTTTTGCTCAAAAACATAGATTGTGGGTACTCGCTAGAACCGCCTCATTGAGGCGGTTCTAACGAGCACCCATAATCTATGTTGAAAGCAGAAATAAGAAAGAAGTTATCATTTTTTCCGAAAAATTTGTCATTTCTGACACCATGTTGGACGCCGTTATTTCACACGGACAAGTTTTCCTAATGCTTTCTCTGCGAGGCGATACAGATTAATCACAAGGGTTGACGTGTCGTGCTGTTAACCCCCACCACAAGCAATAAATCAAAACATACAGAACTAAATAATTCCAAACGTTCAGGCACATAATTATTCATTTTCGTGATCTAATGCCTGTTTTTCTTTAAAACATTGGAGTAACGTCATTAACCCATTCAGTACCAGATACCACAAAACGGGTAGCCTGACAAACAGTGGAGGCCCAGATCAGACGCCGCAGAACGCGGCGTCTGATCAGGGCCTCCACTGTTTGTTAAAAATTCAGTCATTTTCCAAATAGATTTTGATGAAAAAACAATCTGATACCCCTAAATTTTGAAATGGACTCTTGCTATATATAAGGAGGAAGATTCCATTTGGTACAAAAAGGGTTAATATATTTTATGGTATCATCTACCTTTCGGTTCTTATTGTTTCACACCATAAGGAAACTCCAAAAGAAATGCCATTCTCCGATTGAAAAGCTACATCCTCTTCCACGCATAGCAATATTCTTTCATTCAAGAGCAGTGATAAGGATTGAAAATGTTCTATATTTAGGTGACTGTTTTCTTTAACGCATTGTTTTCTAGTCAACTCTTCCGTTGCTATATGTTGAACATGTCAGTTTGTCTTATAAGGGGTGGCAGGCCTATTTTTTTCGTTTTTATTCTATTTTGTGCGGAACATTCTTTTAGCGAATAGTGCAAGCACTGATCAGACGCCGCGTTTCGCTGCGTCTAATCTGGACCTGCACTATGTGTCAAGGTACCCCTAAAAAGGTTTTCCGCCTATAATGGGTTCAAAATTATACGCACATAACGCAAATGCGAATAGACATAATGAGCTCTACGCCAATGAGCCCCATTCCAATACCACCTCTTATCTGGGGCTATTTGGTAGGTGCGAGAGACGGATGGATATGTCGTCCTTTGTAGGGTAGGCATTGTGACTGCAAAACGGTGTTGATCCATTAATGACATTATATATTTGTCATTGCTATATACTTTCTTTCGACATACACTACCCTTGTTTTCGTTTACGCTGTTTTATTCTTCCTTTCAGCGGTCAGTATTTTGTTTCCGTAAGAGTGATGTATATTTCCTGTTAAATCTGTGAATACCATATCCATACGTTCTTAGAATTCCTTAATATCCATAAGCTCCTTATCCATATACATTCAATTCTTCGTCTTTCTCTTCGTGAGCTGGAACAGATGGTTTGCTATCTGTTTCGATACCACACCGGATGTTTGTTCTGGTCAAACGAGCAGACTGGCCACACCAGTAAACAGCAGTGAAGTGTTGGAAGGAAAGCGCGTATTTCCGTGCTGGACCTTGTACATGTTCCACACAATGCCGACTATAGACTATAAACAAGAGCACCGCAAGCGGCGCCATGCTCGTCTGTTTTTCCATGTCACATAAATAGGGACAAAAACAATTTAAAGAAAACGGAGAGAAAAGGGGAGATAATTCAATCAAATTGCAAGATGGAGTTATAAAACTTGTAGGGAATGTAGCTCCTGTGATGGTGAGTATGTGTATGAAGTTTCATGAAGGTATGCCAAATACTTTTGGAAATATGGTCAAGGTTAAGGTTTTTGGTTAAATTTTCGAAAAATAGGTCAAAGTTCAAAGCTCAAGGTCACAGATCAAAAAGTGTGGTATCACTGAAAAGGTCTTGTCCAAAGGAACATTCATGTGAAGCTTGAAGGCTCTGTTGTGAATAGTATTAAAATGAGAGCAAAAACTGTGTTTCAGAAAAAAAAATGGAAAAGGGGAGATAATTCAGCCAAAATCAACAATGTTGTTATGGTCCTTGGTCAAAATGTAGCTCTTGTGATGATGAGTGTGTGTATGAAGTTTCATGAGGCTAGGTCTAATATTTTTTTAAGTTATAGCCAAGGTTAAGTTTTTTTGGAACGACGACGCCAGACGACGACAACGACAACGCAGACGCCGGAGTGATGACAATAGCTCGAAAGTTTTTTCAAAAAACAGACGAGCTAAAAATGAAAATAAAGCTTTGAACTCGCATTTGATCGCCGTTAAATGAATGACCCCAAGCAAAATGTGTTCGGATATGTGTCTATAAAGTGAATTAGAATCGACTCATACCTCACTCATACACACTTGGAAGGCATGGTAACCTGTAAGGTTTTTCATGCATGATGCCATTGAAATCACGGTGCATAAATCATTTCTGTGCCGTAATATTACGATAACATCATGGCGTATTTTTGAGCCAAAAATAAGAAAAATAATAAAGATCCCCGTAAACCACACTTTTCTCTACATAAATTAGTGTGTAGAGGGGACTTGTCCACGTGATGACACCGGTGTCTAAAAACCAATGTAAACTTGGAACTGTAGAGGCTGGTAATTGGCTCAGATGAGTGTCACACATTATGATAATACGCCTATACAAATGCATTGTAAACTTAACCGCCGAAAAAACGATAATTTTAAGATGAAATATCGTGATATTTTTCTTATTTCTGCTCAAAATATAGATTGTGGGTACTCGTTAGAACCGCCTCATCGAGGCGGTTCTAACGGGTACCCACAATCTATATTTTAGAGCAGAAATAAGAAAAGGTTTACCCCTGTAAACCCCATTTTTACTCTATAAAAATGGGGTTTAAGGGGGTCAAAATTATATAGCTGAGTTTTCTTGATGTCTACCATTCAATATTGAAACACCACATTACGATTGCACATTCGTTTGACATAGTGCATTCTTTCGTTACTTTTCTGATGAAAATTTGTTATAGTTTTCTCATTTTAACTCCAAACATGTATAACATCATTTTAACACGTCCGTGTAATGAGCTTTTTAGGCCCCCGCCCATCGGGGCATGAAGAAATATATGGGCTGCTGATGCTTCCACGCAGAGCTGAAACCGACTGGTAAACCGCTTAAAGGATCTAAGCTTGCCCAGGCAAAGCGGTGCGAGTCGGGACCGTCCATGCTTATAGACCCATTTGGTTTCATTGGGCGACAGGGCTTGAGGTGTCATGTCATCTCAAGGTTGGGTAAAAGTCCCACAAAATTGGAAGCAACGTCTCCGAAATGACCTTTACAGTGTTGACGGGGTCGTTAAGCCTCAGATCAAACAAACAGGCAAACATGTTAACACGTCCGTGTAATGAACATCCCTCTAAACCCAAGTTCATGTAGGGAAAACTGGGGTTTTAAGGGGTATTCATTATTTTTGTCATTTCTGCTCTAAGACATACATTGTGTGTACTCGTGAGAACCGCCTCAATGAGGTGGTTCTAAAGAGCACCAAAACCTATGTTTGGTATATAAAAAATAAAATATGATAAAATTTCATCAACAAAATAACCATGATCGTGATATGAAAGTATGATTTTGTTTGTTTTGCCGTTTAACGGCTCAGTCAACACTATTTAGGTCATTTTTGCGCCGGTCAGTTTACCTATCCTTATTTCCTGGGCAGGCTTATACGTAAGCGGTTAACCAGTACAGTGCACATTCTTTCGCCAGACACTGACAACTGCTCTTCTTGAATCAGCGGAAGGGAGAAAATTACAGTAGAAAGGATTCCACGATCAATCTCCCGACAACGGCGATATGAAAGTATGAACTATCTGTGTTATAGTAATGCACGACCTACCTTTATTTTAAGGAAAATAGAGTTGGGAATGTAACGCAGTTAGTTCTGTTTGTGACTTTGTGAGCCTCAATTACATCGCATGCACGCACCAACGCGCGCACGTACACATACATGTATGCAGTCATGCCTGCAAACCCACACACACGCGCGCGCACACCATCGCGCAAGCAGGCACGCCGAGCTGAAATCGAAGTTTTGACTACTGGTGAACGGCTTTGAAGATTTAAGCGTGCCCAGGAAAAGTGGCACGAGTCGTTCCGACCCTAAACACTTGCGCTTTATTCGGGCGGTAGGACAGAAGATGTCATTTCATCTCATTGTCTGGTAAAAGTCCCACAAAATCGGAAGCAACGTCTCCAAAATGAACTATTTAGTGGTGACGGGGACGTAAGACATCAACACAAACAAACAAACAAACAAACAACAAAAACATGTTTTCTGTTCAAAGAAAATAGTAACGTTTAATATTTATACATGTATATCTGTTTTGCAATGGGCTTTACCATACTGAACTTTCCATTCATTCCCCGAAACTTGCGAAAAAGTTGGCAATCTATAATGCACAATTAATTTGGCGATCGGCAATCTATAGTACATGTACATAGGAAATGAATGGTTTTCATATACAAATTATTAACCATTCATTGCGATAACACACCTGTGCGTCATAGGGCATTATTCACATCTCCAAAACGGTCAATTTCTGAAGAAAATGTGTGATATTATTCTTATTTATACTCAAAACATTGGTTGTGGGTACTCGTTAGAACCGCCTCATTTAGGCGGTTCTAACCTGTACCCACAACATATGTCTTGGAGCAAAAATAAGAAAAATAGTGTATACCCACGTAAACCCCAGTTTTCTCTATATAAAGTGGGGTTTAGGGGTGTTCATTTCACGGACTTGTTAACGTGATGAGTTTTACATATACAAATTATGAACAATTAAAAATAATCCTTGTTTATCATTATGTCTAGAAAAAATCTCAATTTCTCATCTTTCTTTCAATGTATTTATAAATATGTATGACCGCCCCCGCCCATTGGGGCTTGAAGAAATAAATGGGCTGCATGATGCTTCTACGCATAGCTGAAACCAACCGAATATTAGTAATGGTAAAACGCTTAGTGGTTCTAAGCATGCCCAGGGAAAGTGGTGCGAGTTGGACCGTCCATGCAAATAACCCCTATTGGTTTCATTGGGCGGCAGGGCTTGAGATGTCATTTCATCTCAGTGTCGGGTAAAAGTCCCATAAAATTGGAAGCAACGTCTCCAAAATGACATATACAGTGTTGACGGGGGCGTTAAACCTCAAAACAGACAAAACAAATATGTATGAATATATCTTATTGCATGCCTAATGCCCGAATATTTAGGTGACACATTGTGCCGGCATCGGTAGCCCAGTCGGATGCCAGTCTGATTGATGATAGGAGTTCGTGGGCTCGATACCTGCTAGGGTTGACAACATTCTATTGTGGAGACCATGGAATCTTTTTTGCGGTCATTCTCTCCCTTGCTCGGCCCCCGCCCATAGGGGCTTGAAGAAATATATGGGCTGCATGATGCTTCCAGGCAGAGCTGAATCCGGCCCGCACACTAGTACTGATAAACCGCTTAGAGGATCTAAGCCTGCCCAGGAACCGCGGTGCGAGGCGGACCGTCCATGCTAATAAACCCTATTGGTTTCATTGGGCGACAGGGCTTGAGATGTCATTTCATCTCAATGTCGGGTAAAAGTCCCACAAAATTGGAAGCAACGTCTCCAAAATGACCTTTACAGTGTTGATGGTGACATTAAACCTCAAATCAACCATCTCTCCCTTGCACGAATTCAAGACTTACAGATCTCAGTTTCTGGCAAAAGAATCTGCACTTTATTGGTTAAAGGCTTATATACATGTATAAGAATACCCAGGGCAAGGAAGTATTGTTAAGTAAATTAACCGGCCCAATATGACCAAAATAGACTTGACTAGGCCGTAAAATTTAAAACACAAAGAACGACGGCCAGTGTTGCGAAAAGTACAAGGATGGGTCATTCATGCACGTGTTAACCCTTTTTGCACCAAATGGAATCTTCCTTCTTATATATAGCAGGTTTTCATTTCAAAATTTAGGGGTGACAGGTTGTGTTTTCTTCAAAATTTATTTGGAAAATGACTGAACTTTTCGCAAACAGTGGAGGCCCTCATCAGACGCCACATTCTGTGGCGTCTGATATGGGCCTGCACTGTTTGCCAGGGTACCCGGTTTGGGGTTTCTGGTACTAAATGGGTTAACATTCAGGATGGTCACGAACTTATTTTGCTACGTCATATGATCATGAATGAATGGTCAACAAGTTTATCTAAACAAAGATGACCACTTTGACCAGGACGATGACACAACATAACAACAAGCCGGCATTTATCCATATTGTTGTCATGCTGTCACTCAACCACTCGACTTATTGATATTATTATTTCCTCATGCATCAACACCTTGTATGATCTGAGCTGTTCAATAAAGTTCTATTCGTTTCGTGGTCATAAGTACTTATTATCTAATACATTAGGAAAACATGTGCGGGTGAAAAAATGGCGTCCAACATGGTGTCAGAAAATGATAAATTTTAGGTAAAAATGACAATAGCTTTCTTATTTCTAACTTCAACATAGATTGTGGGTGCTCGTTAGAACCGCCTCATTGAGGCGGTTCTAACGAGTACCAGCAATCTATGTTTTGACCAAAAATAAGGCAGATAATGTATCCCCCGTAAGCCCAACTTTTCTCTATAATGTGGAGTTTAGAGGGGTATTCATTTCACGGACTTGTTATCGTGATACAAGCTTCTCATGCGTCCGTATAGATGTGCATTAACATAGGAGGGCTCCCTTGTTGATTAAAAGAACAACTAACACTTAAATCTCTGTCACCTACCGCCCGCTGCCCTACCCTACCTTATCGGGACGCAGATACTATTTTTCTATCCAAACCAGATTTTGATGGTATCAAATAAAGAAATATAGAGGATCTTATACAAGTGGTCATTTATTATGAAATTTATGAACCGAGCCTTCGGCGAGTTTCATAAATTTCATATGAAATGACCACGAGTGTAAGATTCTGTTTATCATATGGCCACTTTATATTGGATTTCATCGCCGTTAAATCTGACAAAATTTCCACAAAAATGCATGGTTGACATGGACGTCGTCATGACGTTACTTAATCCCGCAAAAGTGTTATTACATGCGGAACCCGGGAAGGGACATGATTATAATTTAAAGGGAATCTCTTTATTTTTTTTCGGCGGACACCGAGGGCCAATATGACTTCCGGTGCCAATATGACTAAGAGGCACACCTTTACCATATCATAATCTCTTTATTACATCATTTATATAGCATAGTTATATTGCAACGTGAAGAAATGAAGGCAAAGAGAACATTTACTTTTTAAAGGTTGATGCCGGGAACGTTTCATCGAGTGGGTTGAGGCTATATTTTCGGTATCCGCCGAAAAAAAATAAAGAGATTCCCTTTAAATTATATAACTGATTAGTAGGCCTACACTAACCATGCTCACGGTAATACAGTAACATAGTAGTGCGCAGCAAATTACGTCACAAGTGACGTCGCAACTGTAAGTTTAAAAACAAAAACAAATCGCCATTTTAAATACAGAATTTCTGCAGTTCAAAGAAAGCTTTTTAAGGTATTTTACAGAATTTTCTGTGCTTATTTGAAGACCATTTTAATTTTAAAGGCTCTAAGTGTCATTCATCAAGCTACTGCATAATCGATTCCGTGTGTAGCAGTCGGTCGCGGTGGTTGTTTACGTTAAAATTGAAGACGACAATTTTTGGGGACATGTTTCCCTCCCACAGATTTCTTCCGCACAATTTCACGCTCCTCATAAGTGAAGGAATCTGTACGTTAAAGGTTGTTAGCAAGACCTTATTGTTTCAAATGTTGGGACATCCCTGCTGTGCTTGAAAGCAACGTCCTTCACAATGCTTCCCAATCGTGAGTGAACTTCTTTTAAAAAGTATTTTGTTTTTCATTTTTCATGCTTGCCACGAAATATCAGACTTTTCTCAAAATCTATTGTTATCCCTGTCTTCTATCGCTCTGTCTATGTCCAGAAGTCGGGTTGCCATTGCTTCAAGTGATTTTTCTGCGGCCATTTTGAAGCTTATGGAGTACGGCATTAACGTTCTATTGCTATAGCAACAGAGTGGAGCAGTGCCAATATGGAAAGGCAGTGCCAAAAATCCATATTATATGGATTTTTGGCCCCGTCACGTGACTGTGCCATCAAATAGCGAAAAAATGAGCCTGTATTGAAAGATTCTGATTTAATTTTCCTATAGAATGTATGTAATAAAATAGATTAATAAATGCATAATCGTTGTAAATATCTATTAATAAATGTTCAATCCTTTTTCGTTCAATACTTATTTTTTTTAATTTACCCGTGTAACAAAGTGTATTCTTTATTTCGCCAAAGCATTTTTTTCGAATGAAAATTTGTAATATTTTATCCTTCAAACTTACCTGTAGGTGCTCTCGGCCCCCGCCCATAGGGGCTTGAAGAAATATATGGGCTGCATGATGCTTCCACGCAGAGCTGAATCCGGCCCCACACTAGTACTGGTAAACCGCTTAGAGGATCTAAGCCTGTCCAGGAACCGCGGTGCGAGGCGGACCGTCCATGCTAATAAACCCTATTGGTTTCATTGGGCGACAGGGCTTGAGATGTCATTTCATCTCAATGTCGGGTAAAAGTCCCACAAAATTGGAAGCAACGTCTCCAAAATGACCTTTACAGTGTTGACGGGGACGTTAAACCTCAAATCAAACAAAACCTGTAGGTACTCGCAAGAACCGCCTCATTTAGGACGCACAGCCTATGATTTGGAACATAAACAAGAGTAATATATATTCATGTAAACCACATATTCCTCAATATAAAGTAGGGTTTACAGGGATGCTTTTAACGCGATGGTGTTGCTCTTCTTTTCATCACGTGAACAAGTCCGTGAAATAAAGACCCCCTAAACCCCACTTTATATAGAGAAATCTGGGGTTTAGGGGGGGGGGGGTAAACATTATTTTCCTTATTTCTGCTCCAACACATAGGTTGTGGGTACTCGTTAGAGCATCCAAAACCTTTGTTTGGAGTATAAATAAGAAAAATATCACAAATTTTCATCAGAAAAATTACCTTTTTTGAGGTTTGAAAAAATGCACCATATCACACGGATATGTTATCGTAATGGATTTTGAAAAGCTTTTGATTCTGTGGTGTGAATTGGCCTTTGGCAAAAACTTCTTCATTGTGGCATTGATTGGTATGCATACCATGTAGAGTAACATCAAATCATGTAAAGTTTTGCAAACCAAACCCCGAAGTTTTTATTATTATATATCATGGGATAAGAAAGGCAGATGTGTCCGACTGACCCGAATGGACACTTGACAGATCAACACTGTTCGAGTGTTAACTTTGAGGCTCAACATTGTCATAATTTTTTACATTTTTTAAGCTTCTAACGCTGATGACACAGTTTTTTTTGTAACTGACACTGTGATTTTTCAAAGGCGTGTAAATGTATTTTTTGAGTATTCTGGATAATGAACTATATGAAAACTAAGGTTATGATTTTTGGATTCCTTAACCTAGATACTTTTGGATACGAACTAGACGGGGATATCACCGAGACAACGGACTGCTTTAACTATCTAGGGGTTTATTTGTCGAAAATGTGGTCGTTCTTTAAAGCTCGGGAACTGATATAGTCAAGCTAAACAAGAGACGCATGGGCCACTATGCTCACCAGAGCTCAGGTGGGTACTGTCCAATGGCAGCCATGTACTTTACCACATGATTATAATCTACTGGTTATAAAGTCTCCAAAACAACCCCCATACGCAAATAAGCACGAATATGCACTCTGCATCTGCAATATTAGGCCTTTATTGAAGTGGAGGGGATTGGGCATCGTCACAACGGGGAAGAATATATGGATTGGGGGCGGGGATCTGTACGATTCCTGAGATATAAGGCCTTTAAGCAGTGGAGGGACTGGGGCACGGACCCTATGAAAGCCCAAGTTTGTTGTCACTGAATGTGTATTATCATAAGTGATCAAGAATGTATATGGTTTACGGGTGGGGATTTGAACGGTTTCTAAAATATGAGGCCTTTTTCTGAAAGCAGGGGAGAGGATTGATCCATGGGGACCCCCATGTTGGTGTGAATAAATGCATCTTATCATAAGGGAAAAGTATATAAATGATTTAAGGCAGGGGATCTGAATGGTTTCTGAGATCTATGGCCTTTTATTAAGTGTGGGAGAGGGGCATAGCCCCAGCACGTCCCGGGAGACTTAGTATATATGTATGCATTCATCGGGCTCTGAACAGGTTCTCAGATATATGAGCCCCGCCAAGCGAATTTGTGTCTTCGAGCATTCCGTCAGGACAAATTTTAACTGCGCATGCCCAGCCATTCAGAGGGGCCAGTGATATGGTTTTCTGTCTGAAGGTTTCTCTTGATTCACTGCTTGTATGAGCAAGCAGCGAAGGTTCTGGCGAGACTGCGTGGATGCGCAGGCTCGCCTGAACCTTCGCTGCTCGCATAGGCGATAAGTACCAAAATCGCTTGACGGGGCCCATATGGCATTTTAAGAAGAGGGTGGGGCATATCCCCGGCATACCGGGGATACCCCCTGGTTGGTGTCACTGAATGCGACTTATCATAAAGAACAAGAATATGTATGGTTTAGGGGCGGATATCCAAAAGGTTTCTGAGATATTAGGCCTTTAATAAAGTAGATGAGCGGGGCTTTGCTCTGATGCTCTGTCTCTGGTTGGGCCCATCGGAGTCTAACTGTTGGTTTTCTTTTGTGCCAGCATTTCAGTGGTTTCTTGCTGTCGAGTCCTCATCGTTGTTTCATCTCTGTGGTTGGTTGATTTTTGTGTTCACGAGATGTTACACTGATTCGTTAGGAGGCTTTCATGCGGACTGAACAAATTATTTGTCTGAATCGCGACGGAAGTAAGGGCGAGGATTGAGGCCACGTAAATTCGATTTAAGCCCCCAGTGGAATTCGTTTCACTGACCGTTCCAAGGCGGTTCTACTGTCGTGGTTTATTTTTATTACACTGTAAAAATAGGGTATAGAAATTAAACGTGTTTTATACATGTTTAGATCTAAACATGATTAGAAAAGTGTGTTGTTTTTAAACATGTAATTTGTTTTGCCGTATTTGTGAGTATAAACACGTCAAAAGTCTAAACACGTCTCGGCTGAAATCGATACGATTTTTTCCCGCGTAGACGAACGCTGAACGAACGCTGAAAGTTGCAGAGCTGCAAAGACATAAAATGGAGGTAGACTCATCTTTATTCATGTTGTATTTGTCTATAACGTTTTGTTTCGATTATCCTGGAATAGTAGAAGATATGGTACGTCCTTCAAACATATTTTTTCTTTCAAGGATGAGTGGAATATTGGTGTTTAGTTCTTAATGTAATTAGTTTTCGCGACTCATATTTTCTTTCTAGATCCAAGTTGTGTTCAGCAGACTTACTAATGCCATTTGATAGAAGATTGTGATTGGTAAATGAAACCTGCATATATTCTTTCTTGAATATATTTATATAAACTGCTTAAAACTGCAAAAAAGGTGAGGAATTGTTGGGGAAAATGCCACAACATGGTCTAAACACGTTTAGCGTAAACATGTTCAAAACCTAAACATGTAAAATTTAATTATGCTTTAAGGTGTAGTGTTCTTCTTTTCTACCAAAGACATCTTAACCTCCAACATGAACTCACAAATAGTGCACGCTGTATGATTGTACGCATAATGAAGGGGAGCCTCTGCATGAAGATAACGCCGCCTTTATAATTTTGACCCCCCACCCCCAACTCTATAATAAAAACAGTGTTTTATGGGTGAACTACATGTAGAACCACCTCATCCCGAACCTTGATGAAGCAGTTCTAATGAGTAGACTGTAGAGCACACAACCTATATTTTAAACACACATAAGAAACCAATCCAATTTTTTCATCGACTATAATTTTCATTTTTACTGGCGTAACAATGATCTGAGTTTGTATAGGTGTATAATCGTAATGAGTTCATGTCTCGATCTAAAGCATGACACACTGTTTTCGTATCACTGCAAATGGCAAGAAAAGGGGCGTTTTATCACCAAATATTCCTCGCCGGCACCGGGGATCCAACCTGCTACTGCCGCAATCAGGTAATAGTTCTCAGGTCTAGTCGAAAGATGCTTTTTAAACTATCTCAGCACTGGCTTTTTCGGTATAAATTTAGAAATCGGATATACAGGTATAAATGTTTTTTTTTTGTATTCATTAATGGTCGTTCAATATACTATAATATGTAACTGCTTATAAATCTGGTTGTCAATCCTCGTACCTATATGTTGTGGAGAGGTGAGTTTTAAATGTATTCACAGACGTTTGGACCAATCCTCTTACCCAACACTTATGGAGAGGTGAGGCATGCTTGGTTATAGTGCACAAGAGATATGGACGCAAAGATATTGTTTTCTCTTAGATATTCATAATATAACAGTCATTGACATTGATCGTCTTAGATCTCTGTCAAAAATGCTTACATGAGCATGGGGCAGTATGTGGAGAATGTGTTAAATCTGCGTAGATATAACATTATAAAATCTTAAAAAAATATCACAAGAGTTTGGGTTAATGTTGCTTATTTTAACCCATATAAATATATTCTAGAAAGGATTATCCCTTGGAAGCAAGAATACACCACAGAACTGTAAAATAGAGTGTACATGCTTTCTGGGCCAGACTAGCTAGTTTCGGCCAATTAGGCCTCATCAGTGACCCTCAAATATTTTCAAAATTCCACAATGGAATCAATGATCCCAAAGGACAAGAAAATATAAACTACACCATGAAGTAGGGCATGTGGACTTTTTACGGCCGCCACACATTCCCAGACACCAGCTGAAGTGACGTTAAATATGTTCTAGAAAGGGTTATCCTTTGGAAGCAAGAATTCATCACAGAACTGTAAAATAGAGTGTACCTGACGGTCCTGTAAATGGGATATAGGCAAACAGTGCAGATCCAGATGAGATGCGAGTCAGACAGTGCAGACCCAGATGGGAGGCCACATCTTATCTGGGTCTTCACTGTTTAATTGAAATATACCCCCTTTTATGTTAAAATAATAAAAATAGAATCAACCTCTACCCCCTAATTTAACAAATGAACTCATTTAAATGATAGTGGAAGAATCCATTGAGCTTAAATGGGTTAAACTAAAAATAGAATGATCAGGAACTGATACAATTAAATCCCAAATCCTCCCCACAATATCACAAGGGAAAGAAGTTGAAACATGGAGTGACGACAATAAACCAAACAGCTAAACCGAGTCAGCAGATCTTTCCCAAACAGGTGGTGACTCAGAATGCCCAAACGTAGCTAAAAAGGAACAACAAACATAATGGGGGAATGAATCAGAATCACCAACATGACAAACATTTAACTGGAAGGACAAACACAACTAAAAATGAACCAAAAAAGGGGGAGAAAGAATAAGAATCATCAACATAATAACATACATAATTAGGGAAAAAATTAGAACCACCAATACAAAACAGAAACAAACCACAGCAAAAGAACCGACTTGGAATGGTCAGTAAAAATTACTGGTGGGTTTAAGTATACTTTACGGGATCCCAACCCCACCCTCACTTTCACTGCTTTTATTATAGAGTTTGTGGGGGGGGGGGGGGGGGTCAAAATTATAAAGGCGGCGTTATCTTCACGCAGAGGCTCCTCTTCATAATGCGAAACTAGAGTACAATCATACAGTGTGCACTATCTGTGAGTTCATGTTGGAGGTTAAGTTGTCTTTGGTAGAAAAGAAGAACACTACACCTTAAAGCATAATTAAATTTTACATGTTTAGGTTTTGAACATGTTTACGCTAAACGTGTTTAGACCATGTTGTGGCATTTTTCCCAACAATTCCTCACCTTTTTTGCAGTCTGAGGCAGTTTATTTACCAAACTAAAAATATATTGATATATATAACAATAACACATACTTTCAATTACCCAGCCCAAGGATGCTATAGATGAAATTTGGGCCGAATCGTTCGAGTAGTCTCAGAGGAGATGTCGTTTGAAATCGGTGACGCCAGACGACATCAGACGACGTCGGACGACTGCCTATCCTAAAAGCTCGCCCGCAGCCTTCGCCTCTGGTGAGCTAAAACGCAATGCATATACGTCTTAAAAAAAGATTTGTAGTTTGAATATACCTTTAGATTTGCAAGTGAAACTGTTCGATTATACTTTTGTATATATTCTTTTATATTGTGCAAAAGTTTGAGATCACTGAGATTAGTGGAAAAAAAACTTCATAATGAGTTTTCACGCACATTACGAAAACACGCCTATATAAATTTGACCCCCTTGAACCCCACAGTTATATGGTAAAAATGGAGTTTACAGGGGTAAACATTATTTTTCTTATTTCTGCTCTAAAATATCGATTGTGGGTACTCGTTAGAACGTGTACCCACAATCTATATTCTGGGCAGAAATAAGAAAAATATCGCAATTTTTCGCCTTAAAATTTGCATTTTTTCGGCTGTAAATTTACTATGTATTTGTATAGGCATGTTTTCATAATGGAATCACAGATCTAAGAAGAGTACCGGATCTTGTCACGTGTACGTTCAATGTGAATATCAAACTGAGAATGATCAGCTATTCGAGGGTAAGCAAAGCAAAAACGCATATCTACTAGATAAAATAATGCTGGGTGATATATGTATCTAGACAGGGGTTAACCAACATATACATGTATATTAATGTAAATTGAAAGATATGACCTTTGGCTGCTTCAGACTGTAGACGCCAAACAAATTCTAAAAGGAAATACATGTATAAGTGAAGCATTCAAAAAGGCTAGAGTTGCACATTTGGGATAGTACAATAGAACACTCATCGAAGGGTGTACCATACAGAATTTTTAAGTATGCAAGTGTTTTGAATCCCTTCTTATATAAAATAAAAGAATATACAGGAATATACTGGAACCTGACGGTATCAAATGTAGGACATTCAAACTTGAAGTGAAATTCATCACCACGTTTGTTTGACTGGCAAAGAGTATAGGTTCTCGGAGCATGCCGGTCCACATTTTCTCACCTGCCTGTTTCAACGGGCAACCTATGGTTACCAGATCTAAACTTTAAGACTCGCAAAAAGTGTGATTCTTGTAACAGTTTCAGATATCCAAACACATATAAACTAGATTTGTTATTCAACACTGAAAATATCCACTTGCTCAAGAAACTGGGCTCTTTTATCTCAATTAAGAAGAACTTCGATGGCTCGAACGCCGATGGCTCGTTTACAATGGATGTGTCGAACCCATTCTTGAGCCCCTAGCGAAATCGTCTACATAAGAAATAGTGGGTGATAATTAAAGAGATTTTAGTCTTTTATCTTGCAAATCTATGCAGTGTTTACTCATTAGAATCGCCTCGATGAGGCGATTCTAATGAGTATACACATCATACATTTTCATTATAGAACACCGAAACGATGTCTAAAAGTATCTCGTTATGCCTCCTGACAGTAACCGCAGTGTCTCGAACTACCCCTGTCTCGAACAGATTTTCGAGGTCCCAAAAGGTGTTCGAGCCATTGAAGTTAGACTGTAATTTTAAAATCGTTCCAATAAGTATTCTCCCACTTCTCCAAATATAACTGTACATTGCATCAGTTAACGAACACGGGCCTCCGTGGTCTAATGGACAAGTGCGCTGACTCTTAATCATTAGATCTCGCACCGCTGTGGTTCGAGCAAAGCTCAAGCAACATGCGAGGCGCAAGTTCTGCAGCGGAAGGTCAGATGTTTTTTCTCCGGGTACTCCGGTTTTCACCCACCTCTGATAAATGATCGGCTCGAAATAAGTGAAATAACACTGAAAGGGACGTAAAACCAAAAAAAAAATCTGTTAACGCGTTATTTGGCTTATGGTGTAATTGGAAGAAGGGAAACTAAATACTATTTGATGGAAAGGTGTAGAGATATATACACAATGTACATGTATGTCCCGGCGGCCCCCGCCCATCGGGGCTTCGAGAAACAGATGGGCTGCATGATGCTTCCATGGCACGCAGAGCTGAAACCGACCGCACATGGGTACTGGTAAATCGCTTAGATAATCTAAGCCTGCCCAGGCAAAGCGGTGTGAATCGGACCGTCCATGTTTATAAACCCTATTGGTTTCTTTGGACGACAGGGCTTGAGAAGTCATATCATCTCAATGTCGGGTAAAAGTCCCACAAAAATTGGAAGCAACGTCTCCAAAATGACCTATACAGTGTTGACGGGGCACAACATTTCCTACAATTTACATGTGCTCCCAGCGAAGAATCAGATCCGACTGCACATCCATATAGTCCGACCAGAGACTTCTCTTGCTGCATAAAGGAGCATTGGGCCCTTAGCTATCTATAAAGCGCACAATGAAGACTCGGATATGACTACTCGGATGCGCTGGCTGATCTGAGTCTCGCCTGGCGAACAAGTAAATTGTGGGAAAAGTTGTGTTCTGGTTCAATTGTAACCCTCCCGACCGGTACAGATACTAGTGTATACTAGTGTAGAACCAGATGGAACGGCTCATATCCAGCCGTCTAATCAGGATCAAGACTGCCACCCTGTTAATGTTTTTAAATCAAGTCTTTATTGACAAGAATACCCGGACCTCCGTGGCCTACTGGATTAGAGCGCTGACTCTTAATCATTAGGTCTCTCACCGCTGTGGTTCGAGTCTGGCTTGGGTCACGTGTGAGGCGCCAAGTTCTGCAACGGAATGTAAGATGGTTTTTCTCCTGGTACTCCGGTTTTCGCCCACCTCTGATTAACGATCGGCTCGATATGAGTGGAGTAAATCTTGAGAGGGCCATAAACCCCACAACCCCCCCCCCCCACACACACACACACTCCACAAGAATAATGTCCCGAGTTGGGACATTGAAGGACACGAGCTTTAAGAGAGCGCATTCTCATGACTCCCTTCAGGTTTGTTTACTCTGCATTGTGCCCGTTGTCGTTAATAGTACAGTCAGACAGAGGAACAGAATCGACTATATTGCTGTCCGAACTATTTTGTTAGTGTAACGTCAAGTCGTTTGATTAAACAGAACGCGACCTGACGTAACACCTTCCACCAATATACGTATTAAAATTTGTCGTTGTGGACGTAGGAACTACACCGCATCGTCGTCGTAGTCCGTCCGTATGGGTGTTCACAATCTCTTTAGAACTCTGAGCGGATTCTAATTAAACCCAGGTCTTTCCTGAGGGTCTAGTTTTTTTGGCTGTCTAATCCCGAGGGGAAAGCATTTATAGGTATTCTATTGTCAATGGAAATATGTAAAATAACAAACAACAGCATAAGTATTCTTGTTGTTTTATTTTTTTTTACTTCTTGCAACATTGAAAAGTTTGTATGACAGTTGAGGACATTCATGCCATTTATTCAGCAGCAATTCAGTGGTTTCTCAGAACCAGGCTAAACCGTGAAACTTCAATTACTTGAGCACAGAGCGCTCATTTACATGTACCAAACCAGAGTAGAACCCGATCAAAAACTCCAATGCAATTCTTCATAAGAAATAGTAAGGATTAGCTTTCAGAGGTATTTGTTTATCTTGAAAATTTATGTTACTCCTTAGGTTCGCCACCATTATGAAAACACGCCTATTCAAACATATTTGTAAACTTTTACCACAAAAAAATAAAATGAATTTTATCAGATAAAATCGTGATATTTTTCATAGACTGTGGGTACTCATTAGAACCGCCTCTCCGAGACGGTTCTAATGAGTACCCACAATCTATGCTTTTGAGCAGAAATAAGAAAAATAATGTGTTCCCCCTGTAAACCCCCGTTTTACTACATAAAGGTGGGGTTAAAAGAGGTCAAACTTATATAGGCGTGTTTTCCAGATGACGATGAGGCGATGCCGAAGAGCATACACAATTTAAAATGTATGCTGCCCGTATTCATTAGAATCGAATAGGCGATTCTAACGAACATATACAACATACCTTCTTTTCATACATCACGAGTCCGTGAAAAGAACACGAAAATGTTTTAATCTGTCTGTTCGAGTTCTTTTATATAAGGTGCTCACAAGCTAATCCAGTATTATTTATTATTTTCCAAACTTGGATATTTTCACTATCAAAACCGTAAAATGTGTTCCTGCCTTGAATATTTTTTGTCGGATGTAAACTAAGTCTTTATGGCTAAAACACATCCGTGTGATATTGTGCATACTTTCACATCACAAAAACACGCCTATATAATTCTGACCCCCTTGAACCCCATTTTTATATAGTAATATTGAGGTTTAGATGTTTCTTATTTCTGCTCTTAAATATAGATTGTGGGTCCTCGTTAGAACCGCCTCGATGAGGCGGTTCTAACGTGTACCACAATTTATATTTTGAGCAGAAATAAGAAAAATATCACAATTTGTCATCTTAAATTTTTCATTTTTTTCGGCGGTAAAATTTACAGTGTATTTTCGTAATGGATCCGCAAAACCGAAAATGTGTGATATTTATCTTTATAAATTTCGACTCAAAATATAGGTCGTGGTTGCTCGATAGAACCGCCTTCTAACAGGTATTCACAACCTATGAGCAGGAATGATATAAATTCCCCTGCTGATCCATAGTTCTCTGAATATTAGGTGGTGTAAACAGGAGTTTTCATTACACTGGCTTGTTAACGTGATGACGACATAGTATGTTTATCACGCCTGGTAGATTCGTAAGGGGTAGCCGACGATTATGCACTCAAAATCCTTACGGGAACTTTCGGTCATGACATACGATACTTCATGAATGTCAAAAAATAGGCGAGTGTTCCCGATTTATGAGTTTAGTCAACTTTGCAAACATATTTTGAAAATCCGGACAATGCTAATTTCAACAACTTTCATTTCTGCATCACGGAAGATAGGTGTGGACATGAAAAGGCAAGCGACCCATTTTTAATTTAATTTCTCCCCGGCGGAAGATACATGTAGACAGATATTTCTGTTTTGACCTGGGGCTAGTTGTTCAAAACTAACGACGTCGTAAGTTAATGTATCGTTAAAATTTTGATCATTTATTATGGCAAATATGCTAATATTTTTGCTGAAAAATGTGAGCAAAAGCATAGCAGCTTTTGCATCCGCAAAAGCTGGTCACATTTTTGCAGCAAAAATACCAAAATTTTACATATTAAACTTGCCAAGTACCCCTTTAGGGATTTCCTGTACTAAATGGGTTAAAATGCAATAAATTCAGTTTTTGAGTAATTTAAATAATAATAATAATAATAATCGACCCTATTTATAGAGGGTCACACATTTAGTACTAGTACTAATCTTCCATGTGGCCATCTTTTCCTGGGTAGGAAACAGTATTTAGCAGTGTGGATAAAGTCCCTTGCTCAAGGAAACAACACTTGGCACTTGCGGGGATCGAACCGGCTACCTCTCTATCTCAAATCTGATGTTTTACGGCTGCACCGCAGCGCTCCACGAGCGCATGAATTTGGATGCAGTTTATTCGAAGTTCACAGCTGGCAATAATATCGCTCCGAAAAAAAGTCGTACCAAGCGACTGCGGTGCCTTCATGGCCTTGATTAACTGTTTTTGTGCGTTATTGAATGAGAAAGCGAATTCTAATCTATCTATCTATCTATCTATCTATCTATCTATCTATCTATCTATCTATCTATCTATCTATCTATCTATCTATCTATCTATCTACTTTATTTCTTTCAACTCAGGTCAGTACATGACATTTGTTTTGTTTGATTTGAGGTTTAACGTCCCCGTCAACACTGTAAAGGTCATTTTGGAGACGTTGCTTCCAATTTTGTGGGACTTTTACCCGACATTGAGATGAAATGACATGACATAGAGTTAATGCACAAGAGAAAATATAAAGTATACTGGCAAGGGGTAACAAAGCGTAGAGAAAAGAACTTTAAGAAATTGAGCACTTTGATACCTGGGGATTGGGGGTGGGGGTGGTGATCAGACATCCATCACTTGGCGTTTCCTGTCCCCACAAGGGGTAATATTCCCGTAAGGGGTAATCCGGCCTCGTAAGTCATAATCGGCACAAATATTTAAGCCCCTGGAACAAATCCTGGAGACATTTTGCAGCTCATGTATTTCAACATGGAAGTAGTTCGAATTACGTCTTATTTGACATGTTAGTTAAGTTTTGCATAGCTCGGGTAGCTGAAAATGGTCCCTTTCGGTACTAGAAAACAGATAAAAACGGAAATATCTGACTACATTCTTCTGGGAGAAATTATATTAAAAATCGACCGCTTGCCTTTTCATGTCCTCCCCTATCTTCCTTTCCCGATGCAGAAATAAAAGCTATTGAGAGTAG
This sequence comes from Lucinisca nassula, assembly GCA_963580285.1. Classification (NCBI taxonomy): domain Eukaryota; kingdom Metazoa; phylum Mollusca; class Bivalvia; order Lucinida; family Lucinidae; genus Lucinisca; species Lucinisca nassula. The sequence goes on from OY757010.1 coordinate 60,378,027, forward strand.
CATTGTCCGAGTTTTCAACATATGTTTACAAAGTCGACTTAAAACCACAATTCGGGAACACTCACCTATTTGTTGACATTTTCCAATTTTCACAAGTCATGCCGAAAGTTCCGGTAAGGATTCTGAGTGCATAATCGCCGACTACCTCCTACGAGTCTAACAGGCGTGTTTATAAGAGCAGCGAGCTACGATGATGCCAAACATGTACGTGTTTGTTGGACAGTATTTGCGCAAACTAGACGTTCTTAAAACGTTTTAGAAGATGGCGTATGTACAACGATCACTGACCAGACTGCGAATATGGACAGATAGCGTGTAGTCTTGTACTGAGATTTTGTTTCATCCTGGTTCATGAGAATTACAAAAAATAGACAAAGCAGCACAATGCTATCAGCAGAGAAAAATCCACAAATAAACAGGACTACCAAGGTCACATCATGTGAACAAGTCCGTGAAATTAACACCCCATTAAACCCCACTTTATTTAAAGAAAATTGGGGTGTATGGGGGTAAATTTTATTTTTCTTATTTCTGCTCCAACACATAGGTTGTGGGTACTCGTTAGAACCGCCTCATTGAGGCGGTTCTAATGAGCACCAACAACCTATGTTTGCAGTATAAATAAGAAAAATATGAAGGATTTTCATCAGAAAAGTAGCCATTTTGGAGATGCGAAAAAATGCACTATGTCGCACGGGTGTGTCATCGTATTGTAGAACTTATACAACGGTTTCATATTCAACTCAATTGAGCACTTTTGAAATACCAAGACACATGAATTTCAAATGACATTATTAGTGGGCAATGATATTTACCCTGCTTATTAATATTAAAAAGCAAACAATTGGTACTTAAATATTTATAAGCAGTGCAAATATCGTGCTCAGCTGGCATGAGCATAAAAATGTTTTACAACCTCAAGCCCTGGCCCCAAGGTTAGAAAACATTTTTCTTGCTAAACTCACTTGAGCGCGAAATGTTTCATGCTCATAAACTTTAAAATGGCAAAGCATGTTTGGCATTTTGAAATTCAATAGCAAGAACATAACGGAACCACGCCTATACAACTACCTTGTAAATTTTAACGCCGAAAATAAAACACAACAACAAAAGGTAAGATGAAAAATTGTGATATTTTTCTTATTTCTTCTCTTAATAGAGATTATGGGTACACGTAAGAACCGCCATAGCGAGGCGATTCTTACGAGTACCCATAATATATATTTAAGAGCAGAAAATAATTAAGATTGTGGGTACTCCTTAGAACCGCCTCGATGAGGCATTGTCCGATGAGGCGGTTCTAACGAGTACACACAATCTATATTTAGAGCAGAAATAAGAAAAATATCACAATTTTTCATCTTAAAATTTTCATTTTTTCGGCGATAAAGGTTACAATGTATTTGTATAGGCGTGTTTTCGTAATGTATAACCTCAAGACCTGCTATCACAACACACTTGGTCCAATAAACAATTTGTTTCAAAAGATGTTCCCTACTCAAAAGTTTTAATTCAAGGAACATGCAGCTTTCCAGTTTTCTTGCAAAGTTCCACTTAATCTTTTTCTGCGGTTTTGAGTCACTTCTGGGTACCGTGGAGGGCAAATTTATCGGGTTTGAACAAAGTTTGAAATTTGAAGACTCCGTTTTGCTGAAACTGTTCATGATTTGGTGATGCACAGTTCGTAAAGACGTCCGGACACTGCAGTGTAGGCGACGTCGCCGCATTTGTAAGCGGGCTCGATTCGCAGCAAACGAAGATCGTCTATTTATGGTCGCAAATTCCAATTCAGAAAATTCCGACCAAAATTCCGACGCTTTACATTCCCTATTAAACTGCTTTTAGTTAAGAGCAAATTGTCATATGTAATGCTTTGATTTTAGAAAAAGCAAAATTGCAAGAACAAGGTAGGCTATAAGATCAAAACTGTAAAATTTCAACAGAACACAAAAATTGCACTTTTTGTTGCATTATGGCTTGTCGTTTAGGGGTTAATCACGCATTAACATAACGTAATGGCATCAGTTTCGACACATGAATGGAAGTTTCCATACGATGGATTTTCTAGCAGAACGCTGATTCGGACGTAACCAGTAGTAACAAGGGTCTGTGCAGTGGGAACCACATCTGGACTTGCAGCATTTCTGTACACCTGGACAGTCGAGGTCAATGTCACAGTTGTCAGTGCAGTGAACTGTCATGGAGGCGATGTGTCTTGGACAAGTTCCGGGCTTACTGGATATATCTACAAAAAAGAAATACTGTAATGATCCTAAGTATTGGGACAGATAGTTCTAAGCAAACAGCGTAGACCAAGATCAGACTGCTCCTGGGGGAATACACTGTTTAATATTCCGTCTGCACCTGTTGGACTCCTTGCGGGATCCTAAAACAAATTTGTTAAATTGTTAGGAGAATTACAGCTAGTTCTCAAGGTAGCCGAAGTTTTAGACCCTTTACAGTTGAAGTTCAACGGATCGAACGAAATGCTTTTCAATTTTTACGTTTGGGTAGGTCGAGCCACTAAGTGTTTTCACCACGCTATGTATGGAGGCGTTATAAGAATAATGTAGGGATATTTTTTATCAATACAGGAGCGTCTATTGTATTGGAGTTTAATGGCACAGTCAACACTAATTATGTCATTTTTGAGCCAGTCAGTTTACCTCTCCTCGTTTACTTGGGTAGGCGTATACGTAAGCGGTTAACCAACACAATGCATATTCCTTCGCCAGAAACTGACAACTGCCCTTCTTGAATCAGCGGAATGGGGATAATGACCGGAGAAAAGATTTCATGATCTCCACGAATGAAGCGCTGTAGTGCAGTATTAAAGCATCGAATTTGAGATCAAGTGGTAGCCGATTCGATCCCCGCAAGCGCCATGAGTCAATGTTGTTTCCTCGAGCAAGAGACTCTATCCAGTTTTATATCCAGGAAGAGGAAATCAGAGCGCCACATGGTACTAAATGTGTTACCGTCTACATGTGTATAAATAAATAAATTCGCTTTAGAATGTTACCGATCTCGACAGGTATCGAACCCGCACCCTCCTGATCACCAGTCAGACGTACATTCGACTGAGGTACTGAGGCCGGCAAGGTGTTTGGTTATCAGGTGCCATTAGGGCGCCCAACTGATATAGGCTTACAGTTGGGATGTCCTTGCAGTAGGTATGCATAGAGGGTGAATGTTATGATTTATTCTGTTACTACAATCCATTTATTTTCTCTTTCACCTTAATCCCTCACCTGCTACCCTACTACTATATCTTCTATATCTTTTCTCCCTTTCTCCGGGAGACGGTGCAAAATGACCTACAGGGGTTGATGTCGCATTAATCTCCAAAATAAACAATCAATCGATCAACAACATACATCTTGTAAAATAAATAAGAAAGTCCCTTATTTGTATCTTAATATTTGTCATCTAGAACTATGGGTCGTATTTCTACGGAACCCTGGAAGGGACATACAATTTTTAATATGGTGTGCTAACAAGATAATATCTTGTGCGCACAAGATATTATCTTGTGCGAACCAACATAAAATCATGTGCACACAAGTTATTATATTGTGCACACAAGATAATACCTTGTCCGCACAACTTACTGTCTTCTTCGCACATGTAACTTGTTTGCACAACAGGGATCTTGTGCGGACAATATAATATCTTGTGCGCACAACTTATTATCTTATTCACACAACATTATATCTTGTGTGCACAAGTTATTCAACATATTATCTTGTTCGCTCAACATATTATCTTGTTTGCCCAACATTGATCTTGTGCAGACAACATAACATCTTGTGCGCACAACATATTATCTTGTGCGCACAAGATAATATCTTGTTCGCACAACTTAATATCTTGTTCGCACAACATATTATCTTGTTAGCACAATTAGCATAAGATATTATGTTGTCCGTACAAGATCTATGTTGTGCAAAGAAGATAATATGATGTGCGCTCAAGATATTAAGTTGTGCCAACAAGATTTTATCTTGTGCGCACAAGATATTATGTTGTCCGCACTAGATATTTTATGTTGTCTGCACATGATAATACCTGGTGCGCACAACATATTATCTTGTACACATGTTGTTCGCACAACATATTATCTTGTTAGTACAATTAGAATAAGATATTATGTTGTCCGCACAATGTCTATGTTGTGCAAACAAGATAATATGTTGTGTGAACAAGATAATATCTTGTGCGCACAAGATATTAAATTGTGCAAACAAGTTAATATGTTGTGCGAACAAGATAATATCTTGTGGGCACAAGATATTTTATGTTATCCACACAAGCACACAAGATAATATCCTGTTCGCACAACTTAATAATTTGTCTGCACAGCATACTTAAAAGAATGCATGTCCCTTTCCGGGCTCCGTATATTTCTCTGCGACAGAAAAGCGATTTCGAATCAGCCAAGGTAAACGTGCTATCTGTTTTCGAATCGCTGGAATTTCAAAAGGTCACTGTATACGTATCTATGTTAAAGCTGTTCTGCATTGACATTCCTACAAAGCTGTTCAGACATTCATCTCAGCGCTTTGTTTAATCTCAAATCATCTTCTTTCAAAGGTTGCTAAAATACCAAAGTGCTAGTCTAAAAATGAAATTCAATGTGCAAAAAACTATTGGCTACAGATAATTATTATAAGCACCGTTACGGGAGAGCGTGTCACTTTAACACGTCTGTGTAATGAAAAACCCTCTAAATCCAACTTTCTACAGAAAATCTGGGGTTTACAGGGGTATATATTATTTTTCTTATTTCTGTTCCAAGTCATAGATTGTGGGTACTCTTAGAACGGCACCAATGAGGAGATTCATAACAAGCACCCACATCTTGTGTTTGGAGTATTAATAAGAAGAATATAACGATTTTTCATCAGAAAGATATGAAAGAAGGCACTATGCTTATAGGTGTGTTGTCGTAATGGACCAGGTATAACATGAACGGGTCTGCTCAGGAACGGAGACTACCATGAGCCTTGAAATCTTTGATATAGAGACTATCCAAACAGCGAAAATTAAGATGATGATCAGACTACTATGCATGTTTGTTGCTTTACGATAACACACCCGTGCGACATGGTGCATATTTCTCATCCTCAAAATAGCTACTTTTCTGATGAAAATCCTGATATTTTTCTTATAAATACTGCTAACATAGGTCGTGGGTGCTCGTTAGAACCGCCTCATTGAAGCGGTTCTAACGAGTACCAACAGCCTATGTCTTGGAACAGAAATAAGAAAAAATATTTTAAACCCCCGTAAACCCCAGTTTTCTCTACATGAAGTGGGGTTTGGGGGGGGGGGGGGGTCTTCATTTCACGGACATGTTCACGTGATGAAACAACAGATTTTCTCCTAACGTAGCAGTTATGATCGCGTTAACGAAAGATATGACGAACAGCTTTGGAAAAGAGATCGTTTTAAAAACCATCAAGAAATATTTACATTACCAGTGTAAAGCCTACTATAAATTTATAGGAGACAATGTAGTTCATACTTCCATGAACACATCAAGTCACGTGATTTTCAGAGACGTCAATTGACGTCAGTCTGAAGCATGGTTCTCTACGGGCGTTGGTGACGTCAACACTATTCAGATCTTTGTAGAAAAAACCCTGTAAATGTTTTTTCAGCTTTAAAAGTTTGTCCTATAAGCATTTTGTTTTCGCCAAGTGATAAGGGGCAAAGAATGTAAATATATAAAATGAACTTATTTTTTCTGCTTTTCATGAAAGTATGACTGACAGCGGGGTTAATTTTCTTTGCACGCGACCCACTGCGTCCATTATTTCATGAACAGCAGAAAAATAAAATTTATTTCTTAAATGAATATTATTTAGGAACCCGGTGGTCGTTTCTCCAACCTAATGCAACTCGTATGTTGGCAATGCACTTCACAAACATCCATGAAATTCTATAGTTACAGAAAAGCAGGAGGCCCGTGTGCCACTACGCTCAACAGAGGTCATTTGGTTGATATCCCATGGAGGCTCTTCATGTAATTTGGTTTCAATCGACACAACGGTGTTTAGTGGAGAAGATAAAAATACTGCATCCAAGTCATTCAGGACATAGGCCGGTAAATGACTTTGACCTTTGGGATTGATAAATTTCTATTCAGCTGATTGCAAATATCAATTCTGATGCTACAGGCTATAATAGAAACATATTAGTCCACTGTTTTGCGTTTTATTTATATAAATGTAAGTAACCAAATTTGTCCTTGACGTCAAAAAGGTTAAGGTCAGCCAAAGGTCATCATTTGAGCAAACTTGGTAGGACCCAAGTCCCTAATGCTAGATACCAAGTCTGAAGGTCAGTGGTCATTGGGTTCCAACGGAGAATAGTTTAATGGTTTTTACCATATATGGGCATGGTGGCCCTATTCGTCATGTGACCCAGTCCTTATGAATAAACTTCCGTTCCCCTTCCTACAGAGGCTCCATGTGTAATTTGGTTTCAATCATCCCTGTGGTTTAAGTGGAAAAGAAGATAAAAATACTGAATATGAGCCATCCCACACAAAGGCCAGTAATGACGACATTTGGAATTGATTAACTCCCAATCAGCTGATTGCAAATACTATTCCTGATGCAACAAGATTCGCTGCAATCCTTATAATCCACTGTTTTGCCTTTTTTCCATACAGTTATCTAAGTGACCAAATTTGACCATGAAGTAAAACAGGTTAAGGTCAACCAAATGTCATCATTTGAACAAATTTTGAAGGGCCCGAATCCCGGATGCTCACGGATACTGCATGCCGAATTTCAAGGTTATCGGTCATTTGGTTCCTGGGTAGAAAAAATGAAAGGTTTTTACCATATATAAGATGACGGCCATGTTTGTCATGGGACCCAGTTCGAATGAAGAAAATTTCATTCCCCTATCCATAGAGGTTCCATAGGGGTTCCATGTATATTTGGTTTCAATCAACCCACCAGTTTACGTGGGGAAGAAGATAAAAAAAAACTGAATCTGAGCCATCCACGACAAAGGCCAGTAAATGACCTTGACCTGGGGAATTGATAAACTTCCATTCAGCTTTTCTGATGCCACATACTACCGTGCAATCAGAAATATCCAAAGTTTTGACTTTTTTCATCAAAATGTCTAAGTGACCAAATTTGACCGTGACGTAAAATAGGTAATGGTCAACCAAAGATCATCATGTGAACAAAATTAGTAGGGCCCGAGTCCCCGATACCAAGTTTCAAGGCCATTGACCATTTTGTTATTAGGAAGCATATTTTAAAGGTGTTTACCATATATGTACATGGCGGCCATATTGGTCATATGACGCAGTCCTTGCCAACAAATGTTCGCTCCCACTATACATAGAGGCTCCACATGTATTTGGTTTCAACCAACCCAGAGTTTAAGTGGAGAAGATAAAAATACTGAATCTGAGCCATCCAGGAAAAAGGTCAGTAAATGACCTTGGCCTTGGAAATTATTAAACTTCATATACTAGATAAACATCCCAGATTATTATCAGCAAAATGCTGTCCTATAGAAAACAATATGTCACATGGGTGTATTGCCCTAACCAGACGGACAGAATGGTAGAAACATCAATTTCAATACAAAATGATAAATAAAACCCTGTAAGTAAACAATCTTTTGCATACTTCAGGTATCTGAAACATCGAATTATATAAAATAGAAGTGACGGCAATGATCAGGAGTCAATACAATTAACCCACACCAGCCATCAGAGACACCAAAAGGAAAGAAACACAAACATGAAAAACTAGGCTTTTATGGTGACTTAGTATATAAATTCAGAAAAATATATAACCGCAATGACTTCAGCACCCAATTTCGTAAAATCATTCTTCGGTAGTATATAAAAAGATTGGGAACAACATAAATGTTATACGACAGACTGCATGCATGGTAGTTAACCCAATCACGGTTGACAACTTTGCTTCCCTCTTTAAATACACATCGGTCCCGCCCATCGGGGCTTGAAGAAATATATGGGCTGCACGATGCTTCCACGCAGAGCTAAATCCGACCCGCAGACGAGTAAACCACTTGGAGGATCTAAGCCTGCCCAGGCAAAGCGGTGGGAGTCGGACCGTCCATGCTTATAAACCCTTTGGTTTCATACGGCGACAGGGCTTGAGATGTCATTTCATCTCAACGTCGGGTAAAAGTCCCACAAAATTGGAAGCAACGTCTCCAAAATGACCTTTACAGTGTTGACGGGGACGTTAAACCTGAAATCAAACAAACAAATCTTAAATTGCACGCCGGTGGGTCAGGCCTCAGATTCTATGGCGGTTCCAGCGTAAAGGCTTATTGAGAATTAGAAATCTAATTCAATGTAATGTTGGCTGGTGCCTGATGCTATGTCTCTGTTCGGGCCCATCGGAGTCTAACTGTTGGTTTTCTTTTGCTCCGGCATTTCAGTGGTTTCTTGCTGTCGAGTCCTCACCGTTGTTTCATCTCTGTGGTTGTTTGATTATTTGTGTTCACGGAGATGTTGCACTGATGAGTTAGGAGGCTTTCATGCGGACTGCACAAATTATTTGTCTAAATCGCGACGGAAGTAAGGGCGAGGATTGTTGCCACGTAAAATCGATTTAAGCCTCCCAGTGGAATTCGTTTCCGCTGACCGTTCCAAGGCGGTTCTTCTGTCGCGGTTTATTTTGTTATGGTTTATCTTTAGGTGTTTGTGTCGCTTTTCAATATTTTATTTTGGATAGCCTATTGGCCATTTTGTTGGAAAGTATCTGTCCTTCTGGCTTTCCCCTACTGATGTTTCCGTTAGGGTATGTTGTATCATTTTTGTATTTCTTTCCCTTTGGTGTCTCTGATGAGAGCTGTGGGTTGATTGTATCGATTCCTGATCATTGCCTCTACTTCTATTTTTAATGGAAACACAAACAGTGGAAAGCCAAAAGGAAAGTTTCTTTCTCACAAAATGGCCAATTGGCTAACCAAAACACAAAGATATAGGCGATGCACACACTCAAAGACAATACATCGAATTATATAAAATAGAAGTGAAGGCAATGGTCAGGAATCGATACAGTTAATCCATGCCGACAGAAGAACCGCCTTGGAACGGTCAGTGAAAAGAATTTCACTGGGAGGGTGACGGGGGGTCTTAAATCCATTTTATGCTGCCGCAATCCTCGGCCTTGATTCCTTCACGATTTAGACAAAACACATGTTCGGTCCGAATGAAGGCTTCCTAACTCATCAGTGCAACATCTCCGAGACCACAAAAATCAAACAAACACAGATATGAAACAACGGTGAGGCCTCGACAGCAACAAAACTCTGAAATGTTGGATCAAAAGAAAACCAACAGTTAGAGTCCGATGGCCCCAACCAGAGACAGAGCATTAGGTACAAACCAACATTACAAAAGTAAGCCTTTCCGCTGGAACCGTCATAGATTCTGAGTCGTGCAATTAAAGAGGGCAGCAAAGTTGTCATCCGTGACTGGGTTAACTTCCAGGGAGGCAGTCGGTCGCATAATATTTATGTTGTACCCAGTCTTTTTGATATAAAAAAAATATTTTACGAAATTGGGTACTGAAATCATTGCAAGTATATATTTTTTTTCTGAATTTATATGCTTAGTCACCATAAAATTCGGGTTCCGATAGACCTTGTTGCAGAAGAGATTTAAGTCAATGTTGAATTTAGAAATTAAATCAAACTGACGGCTATAAAATTTAGAAAAGGCTTTGCTTAGTTTATGATGCCGATGACCCAGACTAAGAGGTTTACCAATTGACAATTTATTACGAGTGTTGAAGTCAGTTACATGACGAGACAAGTTTGTAAATCGAATTAATTGCAAAATATACACGCCATAGGACGCCGAACGAGGAACATCACCATCCCAGAAAGGCGAATTTACTATCTCAAAAACAAACTCATTGTGTTTAACCATAAATTGTACAGGAAACAAACTCGTCTGCAATAGATAGATTTAAAGTATAATTTTTGTGCTCTTCAGCAGTGAAAAAAAAAACATTTCTTACATTACATGCAAGATAGAGGGAATCTTCCCTATGAAATGTTCAGTCAATTAAACCATTGAGTTTTTCCTTTATAAGATTATGAGGACGTGTATTGTAAAAGGGTGGAAAATCATTAGTAGACAGACTTGAAGCACGAAAACGTCTGGATTTCAATTAATTAAAAAATCGTGTTTTTTTTCTCTCTCTCTCTCTCTGTGTGTGTGTGTGTGTGTGTGTGTGTGTGTTTGTTTTTTTTTTTTTTCAAAAAAAATATTTTATAGACCTAAACAGATTTCTCCCTGATCTTTCAAACACAGTGTCGCATTTTTTAATCGCATGTTTTTTGATGGTAATAAAACACTAAGTTAATAATTTGGAAAGTTCAGTGGTGGTACAAGAGCTTGAATTTGCAATAAACCATGCTTTGCATGGTCTTTTATGAAGTTTAGTTAACCAATATAACGTAGAAAGCTTGTCTTGGCCTTCTGTAACATGTACATCAAAACCAACCTTCTGCATATTGGCGCCGTGACCAGTACATAATCTGCATAATGTTTTTTGTACATATCGAATTGAATTGTTAAATAAGTTCAAACAGTGACATTGAATTTACATTCTAGAGCATACAAATGCTGCACTGTAATTGCAGCAGAAATAAGAAACATATCACAGACTTCATCAGAAAATGTTAATGGTTGGAGATGTGAAAAAAGGGCTAAGATACATCGTGTTTGACATACTTTCCATGACAGATCTACACGTATTTCCACATCCATTGTAGCAGCACTTTCTATCGGAAGGACAGTCACCATCTGAGCGGCACGTCTGGAGACAAGGACCGGGAATTGTGATGAGGGGACATTCTCCTGGGTGTACCACGTCATCAACAGGAACATGTTCAGAAGAATCAGCTAAAAGATTTTAAATGAAACCGTTAAAGTTTAAACATAAGACAAACATGATGTTAGTATGTCATTATTATTATTATTATTATTATCATTATTATTTTTTTTTTTTTTTTAACGTGAGTGAGTGTTTGAGTTTTACGTCCCACCAACAGCTAAGGTCATACGGAGACGGGACCTCGGTTTAAAGACTCATCCGAAAGTCTGGAGAAGCCCGGGATCGATCCTGCGACCCCTGGTTTACAAGGCGAGTAGCGTAACCACTGCACCACGGAGGCTTCTAATTTTTTAACGTAAAAGCACTGAGGGTCTACTGATCGTCGAACAAATGAATAGAGTAGAAAAGTTAATTAAATTAAGTCGATATGTTTGTTTTTTTAAATAATGTATACATTCCTAACTTACGGAATGGCTATCTTTTTACACTCTATTAATTGTCGCCTATCACATGTACAACTATATGCACATATAAACAAAACAAACAACCAAAGTAAGAAACATTCATTAAGGACATTAAATTGCACGACCCGCAGAAAAAGCAACCGACTGAAGTCGGTTTTTTCTAAGAGTGCCCTAAAATCACCATGTCATTCTGTCATTCTGTCAGTCTGTCAGTCTGTCATTCTGTCTGTCCGTCCGTAACCCTATTGTGAAAATTTGTGATAGTGACTTAACCGCTTGGAATATTTAAACAATTTTTGGCATACTGATAGATATCAATGTGATCTAACCAATGAACTTAGGAAATATTACATTCCATTTAGTATAGCCTCGCCGAGGCGAAAAATGTGAAAATTTTCGAACATTTTTGAACTGCTTCTCCTCGGAAACCGTTGGGCCGATTGAAGTCAAATTTCATATGGAGCCTCTATGGGATGGGGGAAACCAAAATTTGCTCATGGGGTCAAGGTCACATGACCAAAATGGCCGCCAAGCCATATATGGTTTGTCTGTCTGTCCGTCCGTAACCCGTAAGTGAAAATTGGTGATAGTGACTTAACCGCTTGGAATATTTAAACAATTTTTGGCATACTGATAGATATCAATGAGATCTAACCAATGAACTTGCGAAATATTACATTCCATTTAGTATAGCCTCGTCGAGGCGAAAAATGTGAAAATTTTCGAACTGCTTCTCCTCAGAAACCGTTGGGCCGATTGAAGTCAAATTTCATATGGAGCCTCTTTGGGATAGGGAAACCAAAATTTCCTCATGGGGTCCAGGTCACATGACCAAAATGGCCGCCAAGCCATATATGGTAAAAACCCTTCAAAAATAGTCTTCTCCAGAACCACTGGGCAGATTTCCACGAAACTTGATAAATAGCATCTGGGATGTAGGCCTATCATAAATTGCTAAAATGGTGACCCTGGGTTGACCTTGACCTTCTTTGGGTCCGTCCGTAACCCGTTTGTGAAAACTGGTGATAGTGACTTAACCGCTTGGAATATTTAAACAATTTTTGGCATACTGATAGATATCAATGAGATCTAACCAATGAACTTACGAAATATTACATTCCATTTAGTATAGCCTCGCCGAGGCGAAAACTGTGAACATTTTTGAACTGCTTCTCCTCGGAAACCGTTGGGCCGATTGAAGTCAAATTTCATATGGAGCCTCTATGGGATGGGGGAAACCAAAATTTGCTCATGGGGTCAAGGTCACATGACCAAAATGGCCGCCAAGCCATATATGGTTTTCTGTCTGTCCGTCCGTAACCCGTTTGTGAAAATTGGTGATAGTGACTTAACCGCTTGGAATATTTAAACAATTTTGGCATACTGATAGATATCAATGAGATCTAACCAATGAACTTGCGAAATATTACATTCCATTTAGTATAGCTTCGCCGAGGCGAAAAATGTGAAAATTTTCGAACTGCTTCTCCTCGAAAACCGTTCGGCCTATTGAAATCAAATTTCATATGGAGCCTCTATGGGATGGGGGAAACCAAAAATTGCTCATGGGGTCCAGGACACATAACCAAAATGGCTGCCAAGCCATATATGGTCTGTCTATCTGTCCATCCGTAACCCGTTTGTGAAAATTGGTGATAGTGACTTAACCGCTTGGAATATTTAAACAATTTTTGGCATACTGATAAATATCAATGAGATCTTATCAATGAACTTGAGAAATATTACATTCCATTTAGTACAGCCTCGCCAAGGCGAATAATGTGAAAATTTCGAACTGCTTCTCCTCGGAAATCGTTGGGCCGATTGAAGTCAAATTTCATATGGAGCCTCTACGGGATGGGGGAAACCAAAATTTCCTCATGGGGTCCAGGTCACATGACCAAAATGGCCGCCAAGCAATATTTGGTAAAAACCCTTCAAAAATAGTCTTCTCCAGAACCACTGTGCAGATTTCCACGAAACTTGATAAATAGCCCATCATAAATTGCTAAAATGGTGACCCTGGGTTGACCTTGACCTTCTTTGTGCCTAGGTCAATCTTTGACACATATGCTTTTGTGTTGGATTTTATTCTGCAAACGATTCAGAATACAGTACTAAAGTATAAGATATATTTTTGCTCCTTACGATAAGGCGCATTTATTGGGGGAACCGTTTTATGTCCAGGTCAAATGACCAAAATGGCCGCCATACCCATATAATGTAACACTCATAAAGCTAAAAGCATCCGGCGGGTCGTGCACTTCAGCTGAAGCACTGGTTTAGACAATATATTACATGTTTTTAATTAAACTACTGTATCTGAATAGTAAAATGGAGATATAATCAATAAATATGTTCTATGAAAGGGTTATCTTTTTGAAACAAGGAATACACCACAGAACTAAAACCTATAGATTGTACAAGCTTTTCTGGGCTTGACTAGCTACTTTTGGCCAAATAGGCCTCATCAGTGCCTCTCATATATTCTCGAAATCCCACAATTGGCGTATGATCTTAATGACCCAAGTAGTGTTGACGTATTGTAAATGATGCACGTTTGTTACACAGGCATGTTATGTGAATGGTTGAAACAACGTTGATGAGTAGTGAGAACTTTGTATGACCAATATGCTGTTGAATAGGTAATAAATGTATTTGGGGTTGTGTTGATGGGGCTATGAAACATTAAAAGCTTTTACAGATGGAAAATTGAAACGTTTTTACCTTGCATATATTTTAATCCAGTCTTTTGATATTATCCTAAAATGCACTATACATTGAGGTGTTTACTTTGGAATATGACCAAATCAACTGACATTTAATTTGGCCTTTCAATTATGTATTTCGCAAGTAACATGTGCTGTTATTCAAATACTTTGGCGGGAGAAAAAGCAAGAGCAGTTAACATAAAACCTGAAAAGTATCTACAAAACGTCAATCACAGGGGTGCATGTTTCCGTTTACGCCAGTCATGTGGGCATTGTATGAGTGCATAGTACCCTGCAGGTGTGTGCTCACGTGGTCAGCAGGTGTTGAGATTCTTTTAACATTTTGGTTAATGATGGACGTTAGGTATAAACATAAACTGTGTTAACGTGAGAACAAAAGCCTATGGAATGCTCTGAAACGTATAAAACATCTAGTTTGATCATGTCAAATCAGTCAGGTTTTCAGTTATGTAAGAGACGTGTTCAGTATATTGGGCTAGATCTAGTCCTGGACACTACCTGTCTCAGAAGCTTTCGATTTTCGATATGTTATATGTAACATTGAAATTTTAAAAGAGACCATTGGTCAGAAAATAAAACAGAAAACCAGAAACTTTCTGACTTTAATTATTTGCGAAGTACTAACACTTTATTAATGTAAAACTATACGATCATGGTTAAACCCCGCTTTATGGCAGCGAGACTTTTTGCGGCCGCCACACGTTCCCTTAACACCAGCTGTAGTGATGGTAAATATGTCCTTTGAATTGGGTAATCCTTTAGAAGCACGGGATACACCACAGAAGTAAAAAGTATGGAGTGTTCAAGTTTTTCTGGGCCAGACTCTATCGAAAACCACCTATCGAATATAATAAAGCTATGAACATTCCCTTTGGAAAAGAAGAACACATTAAATTTTAAGATACTTAAATGAGTCCCAAAACCCTTCTTATCAAGTATTGTAGCTTGCAAGACCAAAGACGAGCCCCACCACCCTCTTCAGCTTACGCACGTGCGGCAACAGACAGAACCCAACGATCACAAAGAAATGGAAATTTAAAAAATGAGCACTGATCAACTCCTGGGATACGTCCTACATGTACTGTCCCCATTTGTCCATTTCAAAAACACATTTTTGGATAAAATTCCTTTATTATCATAGCATAATGGATGGAGACATTGTTTTCAGTACCTTTGCAAACTACATTGAGGAGAGAACACAAACTAAACAAAACATACCATGCACATTAAATTTTGACAAAACAACAACAAGGACACACAAAAAGCAAAAAATACTTTGAAAGGAATCTTCAGTTTCCGGATTGCTGCTCTATATTCATTTAAACGACGTGCACCCCCGGTAAATTATATTCAAACTTGATCAATTTCCATTAGATTTGTTATCATTTTCTCCAAACTGGCTTATGGTTGTAACTATAAGAAGGGACGATACAGAACAAGAAAATCATCATTTCTATAGCATTAAATTTCAGTTATTACATGAAAAATGCCCAGAATACGGCAACGAATCATTTTCTGAACAAACACGTCTGTAACAATATTGGTGCAGTAGTATTTTTATTTTATTATTTTTGTTTTTGTTTTATTTTCACAAAGTCCAAATATAAATCTCCCTCAACGTTTGCAATAGGTTCAGACCTTTCGATGCACATATAATACTGGAGAATAGATACAAAAACAAATATGGAATAGATCCGAATATTTTTTAATAGTTGCCTGAAAGCTCAAACCGGAGATAGATTCAAGCATAACTCGACGTTGATTGGGTGTAAACCTGTGGCAGACTTAAGCATTCCATATTATCCCTTTATTTTTAAATGATAAAATTCTTACACAATATCGAATCAATGAAACTTGGGTGTGGTCTTGTAGCAGACGTATGATGGCCATAATGTTTCCTTTGGTGATGTTTTTGTGCTACAAAAAGCAAATGACAAATATAATAAAACAAGCCAAGCCAAAGATTATCTTATTGAAGAGGATTCTTCAATCTTTAAGGTCTTGAATGAGTCCATGGTTGCAAAAAGGAGCTTAATCCTTATCCTGCTGAATAGGACATTTTGTCACACCCATTTCTGACTATCAACCAGTCAAATTACTTGAAATAGTGTAGTCTTTTAAATTTGCAAACTGTCAACTGTTTGCAAAGATAGGAGTTGTCGTGTTCAGCGGGATAAGTGTTAAGATCTCGACGGTTTGCACACATTACGAAAACACGCCAATACAAGTACATCGTAACCTTCATCGCCGAAAAAAATGAAAACTTTAAGACGAATCATACTGATATTTTTCTTATTTCTGCTCTAAATATAGATTGTGGGTACTCGCTAGAACCGCCACATCTAAAAGTGGGGTTCAGGGGGGTCAAAAATATAGGCGTGTTTGTGTAATGTATCTATTTTGGTGAGGTGAGCTGAAAGAGTTAAAACACAACGAAAACCAGCAAGGTTTTTTTCAAAATCATTCAAAAAGAAAAAAAGTAAATCAAACTTAACTTAAACTTTGTGTGTTTTGTTTATATGAACAAATATATGTTTTACAAAATAATGTTCCATACGCTAAAAAAAGATCAATGGCTTCATTACATTTGGTTAACTGTTATACAAAAAAGAATGTGGTATTCATAAAAAAAATCAAAATCTTTATAAAAACAAATAAATATTACGAAAACACGCTTTTTCAAATATGATGAAAAATTTACCACCACAAAAAAAAAAAAAACATGAAAATTTTCAGCTAAAAACTCTCATATTTTTCATATATTTGCTCAAAACATAGATTGTGGGTACATGTCTGAACCGCTTCAGGATGCTTTCATTCGTAGTTGTACATTGTTTTTTTTTTTTTTTGGTTGTTGTTTTTTTTTTTTTTTTTTTCATGAAAACTGGTCATTTTGTCCATATTTCTATAGACTGCAAGTGCATTTTGAGGGGTTCTTACGAGCGCCAACAGTCTACACTACAGAGCAATAACAAGGAAAAATATGAACACCCTGTAAAACTCACCTTCTCTGTAGTATGTGGGGCTGGCCTCGGTAGCTCAGTCAGATGAGCGTCTAACTTGTGATCAGGAGGACGCGGGTCGATACCTGCCGGGGACGGCAACATTCTTTCGTGGAGATTGATCATGAAATCTTTTTTACTGTCATTCTCTCCCTACCGCTGATTCAATAAGGGCAGTTGTCAGTTTCTGGCGAAAGAATGTGCACTGTACTGATTAACCGCTTATATATAAGCCTGTCCAGTAAAAGTGTGGATAAGTAAACTGGCCGGCTCAAAAATGGCCTAAAATAGTGTTTACTGGGCCATTAAACTCCAAATCAAAGAAACAAAACTATATTATATGGGGTATTCCACGCAGAGCTGAATCCGGCCCGCACAATAGTACTGGTAAACCGCTTAGAGGATATAAGCCTATCCAGGAACCGCGGTGCGAGGCGGACCGTCCATGCTTATAAACCCTTCCGGTTTCAATGGGCGACAGGACTTGAGATGTCATTTCATCTCAATGTCGGGTAAAAGTCCCACAAAATTGGAAGCAACGTCTCTAAAATGACCTTTACAGTGTTGACGGGGACGTTAAACCTTAAATCAAACAACTATATGGGGTATATATTTCACATGCAGGAAAAAACGAACACAACACAAAATATATAAAGCGTTATGCAGTCATAAAAATGGTACACTTACGAAAAAAATGAAGCACACAAGTGCAGTTATATAGATTTTTACTTACGGACACATGTTGGAAAATATGGACATGGAGGATAATCACAAGTACTCATTGTCATTTCGCATCTGCTACCCAGGCCACAGTTTAAATTCTGTTAAAGGATAAATTCACATGTGCAATTTAGCATCAATATTCAATGAAGAGAACTCCAAACACGAAGTCGGAGTACATTGTAATTGGACAAAATAGGTCATATCGAATTTTAGACTTATTCAGTGGACCCGAAAAATACGGGTTTTTGGTCTGCACCGGATAGATCTGGGCTCGTTAGGCATATTAGAACACAAAACAGTAACATTTCTCATGGACACTGTCAGTAATCAGAGACAAACTATTATTATCGGAGAGCACAAATCAAAGTACCCATCCTATATAATTTTGACCCCGTTAAACCCTAATTTTATAACACATTAACACTGGGTTAAAAGTGGTATACATTATTTTTCTCATTTCTGCTCCACAATATGGATTGTGGGCACTCGTTAGAACCGCTGTTCTAACGTGCTCCCACAATCTATGTTTGAGCAGAAAAATGAAAACTATCAGAACTTTTCGTACTGGACAGCACTTCTGGGTCGATTAGCTCGGAGTTTAAGCTGGGGAATGTGTTAGACTGTTAACATTTCGTTCGACCCTTACATTCCTGTACTATAAGGAAACAGTGTAGACCCTGATCAGAGCTCAGACCTTCAAACTTATGTATAGTAAGCAAACAGTGTAGACCCTGATCAGACTCCGCGTTCTGCATCGTCTCATTACGTAATCACGCCTATACAAATACATTCGCGGCCACCTTTATCGCCGAAAAAATGAAAATTTTATGATGCAAAAATTATGATATTTTTCTAATTTCTGTTCAAAATATAGATTGTGGGCACTCGTTAGAACCGCCTCATCGAGGCGGTTCTAACGAGTACCCACAATCTATATTTTAGAGCAGAAATAAGACAAATAAAGTATACCCCCGGAAACCCCAGTTTTACTAAATTAAAGTGGGGTTTAAGGGGGTCAAAATTATATAGGCGTGTTTCCGTGATGGATATGGTTGTACACGGTTTGCTTAACCCAGCGTATGATTCCAGCCCAGATTCTTTTGATAACCCTCTCACAAAACATTCCGACCTCAAAGAATTGCGCGGCCAGTTTCTATAAACATTCATACAAATTGTTGGTAGCTCAATCGGATGTGCGTCTGACTGGTGATCCGGAGGATGCGGGTTCGATGCCTGCCGGAATCGGTAACATTCTTTCGTTGAGATTGATCCTAAAATCATTTCTACGGTCATTCTTTCCCTTCCGCTGATCAAGAAGGGCAGTTATCAATTTCTGGTGGAATAATGTGCACTGTGATGGTTAACCGCTTACGTATAAGCATGAACAGGAAAAGTGTGGTTAGGTAAACTGACCGGCCAAAAAATGACCTAAATAGTGCTGACTGGGCCGTTAAACTCCAATACAAACAAACAAAACAAATTGGTGGACGTGACGTGGACATCAACTTTGATTGACAGTAGTTCCAAGAAGTATTTGACCATTTCTCGTGCCTTTCTACGCACCGTTACTCTCTTATCCGAACATTATTCGGGTTCAACATGGACGCGTAGTCTGATCTGAGTCTTCACTGGTCGAAAAATACTTACTGTACTTTTTATGTACTGTCTCATATGTGATTCCACCAGTTCTGTGTTGCATGCGTTTATGTATATATTGACTGCGTGTACTTATTTTTGTACCATTTTTGAGCACTGTGTTCGGTAGCTACAGACACGCTTGCGAGAAAGTTTACCATTATCGCGTGTTGTCTGCGTTACACACGCAAGTGTGAAATTATTGCGTTTCAATGCGCGGTTCTTCGCGCTCACAAGCGATTTCAACGCTTTAAATATCAGCCAACGAAAGTGATTATTCAAAACGCGTTAGGTAACCTCAATACGCGTGTCTGTGCGAAAGAATTTCAAACAATAAGTATAAGACAGGTAAGTGACGATAAAAACGCATGGGTGAGAAAGAACAAGGGCCATTAGAAATCCTCTTTGCATGTATGTTTGGCCCTTATGTTTTTTGTTTGTTTGTTTTTTTTTTTGGTTTTTTTTTTTTGTTTTGTTTTTTTAAACTCACTTGGTGTATTCTGATTACAGGTAGGGGACCAAAAGAGAGAGGGTAATTATTCACCCTGGGATATGTAATTGACAAGCCACGGCTATTTACTAGTTAATGGGCGCTCATCAGAATCGCTTTGACTTGGTGTTCATAGTGTTTCTAACTAGTACCCACAACCTATATTTTGAGTCAAAATAGGGAAAATGGTAAGACGCCTGAAGCACACACTTTCAAGCCCTTACATTGGAATGGAATCTTCCACCTTATACATTTGGAGCGGTCCAATTTCAATTATAGCGGTTTCATGTATGTTTTGTTCGATGTAAGCTACACAAAATGTATGCTCTTTGAGCAAACAGCGTAGACTCAGATCAGACGCCACGTTCTTGGGGTCTCATCTGGGTCTACAATGTTTGCCAGTGTCCTTAAAAGAGCCGTTAGATCTCGATGCACACTGGTCAAACTTTTTGTATCCAAGTTTATCCATAGCACCAGCCACCTGGGCAAGGCCCTACGGTGTGTGGGGTAGGTCACACTCAAATGTTTGCAACAGAATTCCTTATAACCACCGGCCATTTCTTTTACTTTGGTTTTGGTAGAAATGACCTTTCAGGATTATTTCCATTATTTCGAGCCGATAGTTAATCAGAGGCGTACCCTAAGAAAGAAAAAAACAACAACAAAAAAAAAAAACACCTGACTCGTTGTTGCAGAAGACCTTGGCGACTCACATTTAGCCTGAGTGATTTTGTTCAGGGTGTGTGTGAGATATAGAGTTTTTCGCCGCACCAACAACTAAGGCCACCTGGAGACGGGACCTCGGTTTAAGGAGTCATCTGAAAAAAAACCTGGAGAAGCCCGGTATTGATCCAACGACCCCTTCTTTGCGAGGCAATATAAATATGTATTATTGCATATTGCACCTGGATAAATATAGAAATTAACCGCATATGCTGCGATCACATCAAGGGCTGTCATCAGACTTTATAGCTCGCCTTGAAAAGTGCCACTTAGGTCATGTGCGTAGACGGGCATCACGGAAGCATATATTGAATTTTTAGCACCAAAATCTGAAAATTGTCAGTCCAGGAATCTTATATTTGAAAAAAAATATTCGGGTACTCGTTAGAACTGCTTTGACTCGGCAGTTCTAACCAGTACCCAGAATCTATGTTTTGAGCAGAAATTAGAAATAATTTACATGTCCTTTTAAGCCCCAGTTTTGCGATACAAAGGTTGGGGCTAAAATTATACGGGCGTCTCGTGTTGAATACCCCGTAAACCCCACTTTTCTCTATATAAAGTGGCGTTTAGAAGGTGGAAATGGATTTGTTAACCTGATCATTTAAAATAAATTAAGAAAAAGTCATTAAAAAATAACAAAATAATAAATAAATAAATAAACAATGAGCCGCTTCTGTGAATGTTTGTTTGTTTGTTTGGTTGGTTTGAGGTTTAACGTCCCCGTCAACACTATAAATGTCATTTCGGAGACGCTTCTTCCAATTTTGTAGGACTTTTACCCAATATTGAGATGAAATGACATCTTAAGCCCTGCCGCCCAATGAAACCAATAGGATTTAGAGGCATGGACGGTCCGAATCGCACCGTTTTGCCTGGGCAGGCTTAGATCATCCAAGCGGTTCACCAGTACTCGTGTGCGGTCGGTTTCGGCTCTGAAAGCATCATGCAGCCTATCTAATTCTTAAAGCTCCGATGTACGGATGTCCACGAACGCGAAATAGTTGCGCAGTACTGATTGGTTGCTGTTGAAACGCGGGGGTGTCTGTGAATATGCAGTATCTGCTTTTCGACACGCAGGTTTCATCTCTGTGGTTGTTTGAATTTTGTGTTTTCGGAGATGTTGCACTGATGAGTTAGGAGACCTTCATGCGGACTGAACAAAGTATTGTCTAGATTGCGACGGTAGTAATCGCGGATTGCTGCCTTGTAACATCGATTTAAGCCCCCCCCCCCCCCCACACACACACCCCCCACCCCCCACCCC
Organism: Lucinisca nassula; assembly: GCA_963580285.1. Lineage (NCBI taxonomy): Eukaryota > Metazoa > Mollusca > Bivalvia > Lucinida > Lucinidae > Lucinisca > Lucinisca nassula. The sequence goes on from OY757010.1 coordinate 60,399,922, forward strand.
CCGCCCAAGTGGAATTTGTTTTACTGATCGTTCCAATGCGGTCCTTCTTTCGCGGTGTATTTTTGTTATGGTTTGTCTTTGAGTGTGTGTTTTGTCGGAAAGTGACTATCCTTTTGGCTCTGTGTTTCTCCCCTTTGGTGTCTCTGATGGGAGCTGTGGGTTAATTGTATCGATATCTGGTCATTGCCTTCACTTTTATTATGATTGGCTGATCGTGAAACGCGATAAATGCGCTGTATCTCGTTTCTCATAACGAGATAAGATTGGCTAAAATGTATTTCGCAATTGAAACGCGTGAATTGCGAGTGCGTATCGAACGCGATACAAACGCGAGACACGTGTGGGTGCACTGACAACTTTCTCGCAAATGTAGCTTTATTTAGGATATTCCTTGCCATTGTTAACAAGTCTTTTATCATGTGCAACCGGTCATTTTACCAACCACAGTTTTCCTACTACCCTATAGTGTGTCCAAGGCAAACGGTCTAAACCGACGTCTCATCTCGGTTTACACTGTTTGCTCAGACCTATCTGTTCGAATACATATGGTAAATACGGTAAATGTCGAGAATGTCGAGAAGTTTGATTCCGTCTTTCAGATGATCATCTCACGTACATGTAGAACTAAAGTACAGGAAATTGTCATTCCCTTTTCGGATACTTACGCAAGACTGTATTGTTTCTATGAGGCCGAGAACGCTCACAATCACCTGCAAATAAACAAGGAGTTAAAATGAGATATGGCGTACCAAACAGAGGACATATACTTTCATGCGTACCAATGCGATCTCGATTCAGATAGCATGAAAAATCTACAGAAAGCTCGTTGCGGCTGTAGCAAAGATTCTCTTTGGGTACTCGTTAGAATCCCATCAATCTTGTTTGTAGCAGAAATAATAATAAAAACAAACTATCGATAGGTTTTCGCAGAAACAATGCCAGTTGCAATGGCATGCTATCGTAATGTGGCCCAACTAACCTTCGGCTCGACATAGATAAAGATACAGACAAGGCTGTCATAAAGGCTATCTGTTTAAGTAATCACATCCAAAAACGGGCCAGTAATTTCATCTAATGCAAATAAGCAGAACTGTTCAAAACCTGTCTTCAGGAGGTTCTATACGTGATTGCTTATTGTAGGGAATGTACTGTCTGTAAAATCTCAAATGATGATGATGATGATGATGATGATGAATGCATAATCGTCAACGTCATTTTGATCACTCAATCAATCAGTCTATCACTCAATCAATCATCTCCGACACACAGTGCTGTCAGTGCTGCCATGACGATGGTGGCGGCGATGATGCATCATCGTCCACGTCATTTTGATCAATCAATCAATCAATCAATCAGCTCTGACACATAGTGCCGTCAGTGCTGTCATGACGATTGTGGCGGCGACGAAGCATAATCGTCAACGTCATTTTGATCAATCAATTAGTCTTCGCTCAGTCAATAAGCTCCGACACATAGTGTTAGTGCTGTCATGACGACGGTGGTGGCGATGCTGCATCATCATCAACATCATATTGATCAATCAATCAATCAATCAGTCTATCACTCAATCAATCAGCCCCGACACATAGTGCTGTCAGTGCTGCCATGACGACGGTGGCGGCGATGATGCATCATCGTCAAGGTCATTTTGACAAATCAATCAATCAATCGGTCTAACGCTCAATCAATTAGCTCCGACACATTGTACTGTCATGACGGTGGTGGCGACGATGATGCATCATCGTCAACGTCAATATGATCAATCAGTCAATCTTCATTCATTCAATCAGCTCCGACACATAGTGCTGTCAGTGCTGTCGTGGCGGCGATGATGCATAATCGTCAACGTCGATTTGATCAATCAATCAATCAATCAATCAATCAATCAATTATTCTATCACTCAATCAATCAGCTCCGACACATAGTGTTGTCAGTGTTATCATGGCGACGGTGGTGGCGATGCTGCGTCATCATCAACATCATTCTGATCAATCAATCAATCAATCAATCAATCAATCAATCTATCTATCGCCCACTCAATCAGCTCCGACACATAGTGCTCACAGTGCTTTGATTCGTTTATCACATTACTCCAGCTAAAACAAATGAGCAGGCCCTTGACAAAATCTACAAGACGATTTGTTCGACCAGAGCAGACTGCGATCAGCCTTCGTCTCTTCGCAAGAACCTTCCACAGCCTTTGGTCTATCCAAAAAGCAACAACCGATCCTCATTACAACAACAGTTTGTGTCCTTTAAGGGTGATGGGGGCAGTTGTTCAGATCGGTTTGCGTTGCACGATAACCCTTACCTTCCTCGTGTCTACAAGGAAGGTTGTGATATCGTTGTATGTAAATTACCCAAGGCCAGTTAACGTATTGTTAAAACTTTGGTCATGAAATATGGCACATATACCAATATTTTTGCTGAAAAAAATGTGAGCAGCTTTTGCAAAAGCAAAAGCTGCTCACATTTTTTTTCAGCACAAATGCCAGAATTTCCGATAGTATACTTGCTATAACAGTTAATTCTTTGTCCACCAACGTGCTCGTTAAGCTAACAATGCTTTGATTAACGTGACCCTGATCTACATAACTGTTATTTTTCTGATGAACAGTTTTGAAATGGTGTCCTATTGATACTCCAAAGATAGGTAGTGGATGCTCGTTAGAACCGCCTCAATGATGCATTTTTCTAACAACCCTATGTCTTAGAGCAGAAATAAAAGGAATTATGTACACCCCTGTAAACCCTAGTTTGTTCTATATAAATTAGAATTTTCAAAGATAGTTTGTGGGTGTTTGTTAGAACCGCCTTAAGGAGGCGGCTCTAACGAGTACCCACAACCCTATGACTTAGGGCGGGAGCAAGAAGAATAATGTATAACCCTATAAACCCCAAGTTTGCTCTACATAAACGGGGATTTTCAGGGGTATTCATTACGCGAACTTGTTAATATGTTGGTTCTGGCCAGACTTGCTAGATACATGGTAGTGGTCGCCCGTCATAGGTCGGTGGTTGGTTTTCTCCGGATACTCAAGTTTTATCTATCATGTTAATAAGACCACATTCCGCCGAAATTCGCGCCTTTTAGAACGCTTAAATACAGAAAGTCCGCTTATAAGATCTGCTACATTGTAAAATTATGACTGATCCTGCTATAAAAGCAGAATTTGGAAGGCTTCACTTGTTTGTTCTGTGCGCTTCCACACACAATGTCCTCTATTAAGAATCCATCTTAAAGACCCTTTTTTGTGCACTGTTCCTTATGTGGTCTTGATATGGGAATTTTACTTTTGTCCTATACAAGTTCGCGTAAGACACAGTCCACCGCGGCTTGAAGAAACAGATGAGCTGCATGATGCTTCCACGCAGATCTGAAACCAACACGCACACGAGTACTGGTAAACCGCTTAGAGGGTCTAAGCCTTCCCAGGCAAAGCGGTGCGAGTCGCCCGTCTATAAACCCTATTATATAAGCCCTTATAAAACCTATTGGTTTCATTGGGCGGCAGAGCTTGAGCTGTCATTTCATCTCAATGTCGGGTAATCCCACAAAATTGGAAGCAACGTCTCCAAAATGACCTGTACAGTGCTGACAGGAACCTCAAATCAAACAAACAATACAAGTTGGCGTAAGCTTTCTATATAACCAAAGTAAACTAAATGCACTAAAACCGTTTTGCAGGTTGTGAAGTTCTCTGGCTAAAGTAACTTATCTGTACTGACAAAGCCAATTTGATTGGACAAAAATAGCACACTTGGAAAGATATTTTATGGACTTTGAAGTATCACAAAACAAAGAGTTAAATGAAATAAAAGTTTTCGGATTTAGCAAAGCCGATGCTAAAATGTGAAATGAGCCAGCGCATGACAAAACCTATAATAAGACCAGTGCGCCCCGCCAACGGAAACTCAGATCAGCCTGCGCATCCGCGCAGTCTGATCAGAGTCTTCGTTGTGCGTTCTAATGATAGCTAAGGGCCCAATGCTCCTTCATGCAGCAAGAGAAGTCTCTGGTTAGGCTATATGTATGTGCAGGCTAATCAGAGTCGTCGATGTGCGCACATGTCTTATTGTATGTTTTGTCGTGCGCTGGCTCAAATCTTTTATTCCATTTAACCCTTTGTTTTGCAGAAATTCGAAGTTCATAAAATAATGCACGGCTTTGTCAAGTCGTATTCTCTGCTTTATTGACTATCCCGTATGAAAACAGTCTTAGATCAAATTAATAAAGTCAAACCTGTTTTGCAAATTATTGTCCAATGTCAAAATATTGAATCGCCCACACCAAGTCTATCAAAACAAGAATACACGATTGCATGCTAAAATGTGCTTGCATACATATATATTGCCCATGTTGGGAAGACTTTCCGCGTAATAAGCGTCTTAGGTCGGCGCCCATCGAAAACTGTCAGCGCAATCAGCGCCTTTTTTTTCGGTGCCATTACGAAAACACGCCTACACAAATACATTGTAAATTTCACAGCCCATGAGCCGAAAAAAGACAATTTTAAGCAGAAAAAAGTGATATTTTTCTTATTTTTACTCCAAATATAGATTGTGGGTACTCGTTAGAACCACCTCATCGAGGCGGTTCTAACGAGTACCCACAATCTATATTTCAGAGCAGAAATAAGAAAAATAAGGTTTACCCCTGTAAACCCCAGTTTAACTATATGGGCCCCGTCAAGCGATTTCGGTACTTATCGCCTATGCGAGCAGCGAAGGTTCAAGCGAGCCTGCGCATCCGCGCAGTCTCGCCAGAACCTTCGCTACTCGCTCATACAAGCAGTGAATCAAGAGGAACCTTCAGACAGAAAGCCATATCCCTGACCCTCTGAATGGCTGGGCATGCGCAGTTAAAATTTGTCATGACGGAATGCTCGAAGACACAAATTCAGTCACTTGGCGGGGCTCCATATAAAAGTGGGATTCAAGGGGGTCAAAATTATATATACATGTAGGCGTGTTTTCGTGATGCTATACTGATACGCATTCGAACAATGAAGGGCTGTTCAGTAAACTTCCGCTGCTAAGACCGCCTAAATTTAATTCTGCTTTTAAGAGCTTATTAAGAAGGTTTCAGTGTTTTCTACACCTATTTTCTTCTATTAACAGACCACCTTTGGGACTGTTCAGAAATGGTCTTAAAGACCACTTTTGAACAGTTTCAAAGGTGGTCTTGATATAGGAAGTTAACAGTGTTTTTAAGATAAAAGCCAAACTTTAGTCTCCTGTGCGCATGTCTCAAGGCACGTTTGGTCTGGTTGCCGCTCCCACGATCATGACTGGAACACCGATGACGTCATTTGCTAAACACAAGAGCCTTGCTACATGAAAAGGCGTATGTTGCCATGTGTGATCATCCAGGCGTTAGACCAGAGCCCTCACAGGTTGCGCGGGCCGTTTTCATTCCTGGCGCATCTCGAGCGTGAACATTAAGGACCCTGATGCGTTTTCATGGGATCAGTCTTGTCTGGTAACGTGTACCAAGGTGTTACCTTTGGTGTGCAAAGGCAAAATAAAACACACTAGAGTGGGGAGTGGGTGTGGACTTTTGATGTCCATTCATAATCTGCGATCAACAATCATGGTCACATCTAGACCAAGGAATATTCGGAAGTAAGCCAATCGGCCGCTTTGTGCAGCTATTTTGACAACGGTTGCTGTATCAGTAAATCATAGCAAACTTCCGTATGATGTATCCGTATGGAAGAAATTGCGTGCCATCAACTGCCGTACGATCATATTTTGTAAAACTTTAATGATTATTTAATTTAACTTGAATGATTTTGAGTTGATTGGTTGAAGAACAAAATTATATAAACTAGTAAAAGCCCTTCTATTGCTGATGTCAGAAGCCTCCGTGTTGTAGTGGTTACGCTACTCGCCTTGTAAACCAGGGGTCGCGGGATCGATCCCAGGCTTCTCCAGACCTTCGGATGATTCTTTCAACCGAGGTCCCAACTCCATATGACCTTAGCTGCTGTTGGGACGTAAAACTAAGACGCTTACTCACTCACTTTATTGCTGATGTTGGTAATAGCCGCGCAACTCTTGGCACTTTATTCTGTCGCACATGTCAGGGTTCAGATCAACAAATAGATCTAAATGTTTTTTGTTGTTGTCTTTTTTTTTTTTCTTCAAAAAAGCGACCTCAAAAGGTCGGAATCAGAAGACGCCAAATGTGGCGTCTGACCAGGGCCGACATTTCAAAGAGACAGTCCAAGCCTTGATTCTCAGGATCGCCTCATTTAGAAAACACATTACTTTTCTCATTATGACAACACGCCTATACAAATAGAGTGAAATTCCGCTATCATCACGAAAACACGCCTATATAATTTTGACCCCCTTGAACCCCACTTTTACGTAGCAAAACTGGGGTTTCCGGGGGTATACCTATTTTTTCTTATTTCTGCTCTAAAATATAGATTGTGGGTACTCGCTAGAACCGCCTCGATGAGGCGGTTCTAACGAGTGCCCACAATCTATATTTTGAGCAGAAATAAGAAAAATATCACAATTTTCTTTTTTTTTTTTTTCGGCGATAAAGGTTGCAATGTATTTGTATAGGCGTGTTTGCGTAATGTTAAGACCACCAAAAATTAAGACTAAATCTGCTTTAAAAAGCTTATTTAGTATGTTGCAGTTATTGTTTGTTTGTAGTTCTGCATACAGTGTCCTCTGGTCAGTGATCATCTTTGGGACTGTTCAAAAGTGGTCTTGAAGACCACTTTTGAAGAGTCCTGAAGGTGGTCTTAATATAGGAATTTTACTGTAAATTTTACCGCCATAAAAATGAAAAATATAAGATGAACAATTATGGTATTTTTCTTATTTCTGCTCAAAATGTAGATTATTGGTACACGTTAGAACCGCCTCATCGTGGTGGTTCTAACGAGTACCAACAGTTTCCATAGAGGCTTGAAGAAATATATGGGCTGCATGATGCTTCCACGCAGAGCTGAATCTGGCACGCACAATAGTACTGGTAAACAGCTTAGAGGATCTAAGCCTGTCCAGGAACCGCGGTGCGAGGCGGACCGTCCATGCTTATAAACCCTATTGGTTTCATTGGGCGACAGGGATTGAGATGTCATTTCATCTCAATGTCGGGTAAAAGTCCCACAAAATTGGAAGCAACGTCTCCAAAATGACCTTTACAGTGTTGACGGGGACGTTAAACCTCAAATCAAACAAACAAACAAACAAACAAATATTTTAGAGCAGATTAAGAAAATAAGGTTTACTATATAAAAGTGGGATTTAATGGAGTCAGAATTACGTATATATACGTGTTTCCGTACTGTCGATAAAAATGCGTTTTAGAGCCAGGAAAGAGAAACAATACTATAATAATTGGGCACCGTCAAGCGATTTTGGTACTTATCACCTATGCGAGCAGCGAAGGTTCAGGCGAGCCTGCGCATCCGCGCAGTCTCGCCAGAACCTTCGCTGTTCGCTCATACAAGCAGTGAATCAAGAGGAACCTTCAGACAGAAAGCCATATCCCTGCCCCCTCTGAATGTCTGGGCATGCGCAGGTAAAATTTGTCATGACGGAATGCTCGAAGACACAAATTCACTTGGTGGGGCTCATATAACAATGAATATTGAAGGATGAAAAATGCGCGAAAAAGTCCAAGAAACGCAAATCTTCGCATTTTACCGTTGGACGGCATTGGGAAAAATTGTTAAGCACTGGTACCGATTTTGAATTTTGTTTGAATTGAGGTTTTACGTCGCAGTCATCACTATTTAGGTCATTTTGGAGAAGTTGCTTTCAATTTTGCGGGAGTTTTACAGGACATTAAGATGAACTGATATCTCTATCCCTACCATCCAAATAGGGCTTATACGCAGGGGCGGTCCGACGCCTTCTAAGCGATTTACCAGTTCTTATGTGCTGTCGTCTTCAGCTCTGCTGAACGGGGGCCAAACAATTTCGCATACTATGCATGTTTGGAGGCTAAATCTACTTGTATTTACGCAAAACATTATGGCAATATAGATCTATTAAAGGGTATTGCCGGCCCCCGCCCATCGGGGCTTGAAGGAATAGATGGGCTGCATGATGCTTCCACGCAGAGCATAAACCGACTGCACACGAGTACGGTAAACCGCTTAGAGGATCTAAGGCAAAGCGCTGCGAGTTGGACCGTCCATGCTTAAAAACCTATTGGTTTCATTGGACCTCAGAGCTTGAGATGTCATTTCGTCTCAATGTCGGGTAAAAGTTTCACAAAATTGGAAACAACGTCTCAAAAATGACCTATACAGTGTTGACGGGGACGTTAAACCTCAAATAAAACAAACAAAGGGTATTGCACTGATGTTGGTACGAGCTCCTGACCTTAGACATGAGGTGCAATATTTAGCAACCCTTCAATGTCACATGGGTGTCTGGGACGCAAGGTCACCAATAAGTGCATAAGGTCGACTGCACTGGCACCCGTTGGGACTGTAATCTCACATACCGTTCGGCGGCCAAACCAATTAAATGACTATCATGAATCGGTATGATTATTCTTGAGTAAACATAAGCGTAATGATCCTAAGTATTAGGACAGATAAACCTAACCAAACAGGGCAGAACCTGATTAGGCTGCTCCGGAAGGAGTAGCCTGATCAGGGTCTACACTGTTTGTCATTCTGTCTGCACTTTTTGGACTCCTTGCTGGGTCGTAGTACCCACAATCTATATTTTAGAGCAGAAACAAGAAAAATAAGGTATACCCCCTTAAACCCCTGTTTTACTATATAAAAGTGCGGTTCAAGGGGGTCAAAATTATATAGGCGTGTTTTCGTGATGTTATCTTGTATTAATTATTAGTATTGTGCGTCCAGAGCAACAATTAGGACACAGGTTCATAACCGTTGCCTGTATGTACAGTAATTCAAGGTGATCATGATGTTGTAAGGGTTGCATTAACTTAATGTATTCATGAAATATATACTGACTCAAAACGACTGACTCATAAAAGCACGGGCAAAGTGATGCGAGACAGCCCGTCCATGCATATAAACCCTACTGGTTTCATTGGCGACCGGGGTTGAGATGTCATTTCATCTCGATGTCGTAAAAGAAGACACGTCTTCAAAATGACCTAAAAGTGTTGACCGGGACGTTAAACAACAAATCAAACAAACTGACTCAAAAAGCAGATGCACGAAGTTGCTTTTGTAACCATTGAAACCAGAGGGAACATGTAACACTGAAGACAATGATCAGGAATCGATACAACTGTTAACACTTAATTTCCAAGACAGGAGAAATGCTGGCTTGTCCAGTACATGAATTCCATTGGCTTGAAGAAAGTTTTGAGTAAGAACAGCATTAAGAGCCGGCGCGTAATCCTGCTGGATAAGATATCCCGGATTCCGAGCGTAAACAAATAAATGGAACCATGTGAGGCCGAAGCCCTTGATTGATGTAACGTCCCGCTGTTCAGTCCACGTCTCAGCCATGATCTTGAATGTTCTTAATGGCACTAAGCTGCGTTTACTAACTACATGCAATACCTCGCCACACAATTACGCTCGTTCCAGCCGATATGTCACGCTCTATTACGCACGCGTCGCCTCGGCATACCTTACACCTATATGTCGAAACACCCGGAAACGACAATTGGCGCGATTCACGCTGATGTGCGATTTGTCACTGAAACGCATATCGCGTCAGTCGCTTAGACGCCAATTTACGTATTATTTGCAACAGCGTAAGCGTTCCGTACTGTGTCGACGCGTTAACTTTGGTCACGACAGGGACGTCTAGCTCTCAAACGTGCATCGCATAAGGGCGACGAACAGTGTCAGCGCTTATTAGTCGGTTGTTGAGACCCCTTGTTTATCTATACAGGTTCAGTGTAGCAGCTGCCGGCTGAAATCTGTTTTGCAGATGCGTCTGACGGATGAATCGATCTTGACGTACTGCCGTCGATCTTTGGCTACATCGACGTCCACTAGCGTCTCCTGTATATCGTAAGATGTCGGCCCATTAGACGATAGATCATACAAATGGCACCCAAAATCAGAGTCAACGTCATCCGCTTTCCGACCAGCTTCTAACTGTCCACGCTTACGATCCTTTAATGAAGAACGTTGCAAAACGCTCTGACTTAATGCTTTTTGAGAACAAATTTCAGTTTCTTCTTTTCTGGGCACGACTTTGCAGTACACATCAAAAGTTTGGTCCTGAACATGTGGTTTCTATCCGTACTGAAGTAAAGGTGGTGCACACGGTCGACGTGGCCGGACTGGTAACAAGACGTTACGGTTGATTGATTATTAGTATTATTAGTCGTCTGCCTAAAAACAAATTGTATTGCGCTTATAGGATAACTAATACGCTTGTACAATTTTGATTGACTACATTTTGTGAGGACTCTTATGGTAGTCAAGGCCGGAATAAAGGCGGAACTACTATAAGACGTGCAGCACAGCAAGAATAGACAGATGGAATTTGTTATTGAAAAAACAGCCGGTCGCGGTAGCGAGGCCGTATACAATTAGTTGTTGCCGGGAGTCCCTAGATCAGCCCGTCCGGCACATTCTTTCGTAAACATTTGGTCATGAAAATAATACAACGACGCCGATTACAGTAGAGCAGTTGTCAGCTGATGGAAAAAGAATTTTTAAGTACTGCTCAACTGCCTCCAGAAGGCCTGTCCAGGAACAGTGTGGTTAGGTCAACTGGCCGTCAATAACCTTAGCTGTTGATCGTAGACCTCAAACACTAAATCAAACAAACAAACAAAACTTAAAAATAATAATAATAATGATAAAAATAAAAATAAATGCGCAGAATAGCTCCGTAACCACTCAGAAGAATCAGCGCATTAATTTATTTATTTATTTTTATTTTTTTTTATTTATTTATTTATTTATTTTATTTATTTATTTTTTTTTTGTTGCACTGATTGAAGAATATACCAAGTTTCTTAATCAGAAGTTAAAGTAATTATATGAAAGGCCCAGGGAGTGTGACATTTAAACAACAGAGCCTATCCCAAGCACCAAAGGTTCAATACGCAAACACGCCTAAACAAATACATTGCCACCTTTATCGCCGAAAAAATGAAAATTTTATGATGAAAAATTGTGATTTTTTTCTTATTTCTGCTCAAAATATAGAATGTGGGCACTCGTTAGAACCGCCTCATCGTGGCGGTTCTAACGAGTACCCACAATCTATATTTTAGAGCAGAAATAAGAAAAATAAGGTATACCCCCGGAAACACCAGTTTTACTATATAAAAGTTGGGTTCAAGGGGGTCAAAATTGTATAGGCGTGTTTTCGTGATGTTACAGAATCCCCTCCGAATAGAAAACACATAATTACAAATAAACATTAGCAGAAAAATGAGCTCTTGACTTGCCTTATAGTTACACAGGCTGGCGGGTCTAATCGGAAACACCTTAGAAATGTTTTCTCGCGACTCGGCTCATCTTAAGCATTCTAACTCTTGTTCCAGAAGTTCCAACAGTAAAACATTGGAATTTCCTTCCACGTTTATGAAATTATTGTATGAGTGTGAAGAATTTGAATCGAATACAAAATGCAGCAGATTTGGGAATATTTTATCGATGGGAGGAATATGCATGATTGTTACATGAAATTTGACTACGTGCGTATTTCTCTCATACGTGAGATTTATTGGCATGAAATCCGTGGCGTATAGGTACCACTCCTTCACGCGCTGTGAGGAATTGGTACCAATTCTTCGCGGCCTGAAATTTACGAAATGAGAAATTTACGGTTCAACAAACGTCACCTTTTTGGGAAATACCACCATGGTAACCCACAAGTTTACTCGAAATTCCCTACAAGATCTTTCTTGACCAAATACATTGTATAATTAATCATTACGCAAATACATTGTAAATTTTACCGCCGAAAAATTGAAAATTTTCCGATAAAAATTGTGATATTGTTCTTATATCTGCTCAAAATATAGATTGCGGGTACACGTTAGAACCGCCTTAGTGAGGCGGTTCCAACGAGTACCCCCGATCTATGTTTTAAGCAGCAATAAGAAAATAATGTTTGCCCCTGTAAACCCCAGTTTTACTCTTTAAAATAGGGGTTCGAGGGGTCAGAAGTATATAGGCGTGTTTTCGTGAGTGTGTATATTTACAGATATACTGCGATTCTAATGCCATACAAAATGTATTAATCCTTAAGAGGCCAATAGAAACTACACCTGAAAATGTTGTAGGTGCTGCTTTATTTTAAACTGCTTCACCATCGGCCCCCGCCCATCGGGGCTTGACGAAATATATGGGCTGCATGATGCTCCCACACAGAGCTGAAACCGACCCGCACACGAGTACTGATAAACCGCTTAGAGGATCTAAGCCTGCTCAGGCAAAGCGGTGTGAGTGTCGGACCGTCCATGCGTATAAACATATTGGTTTCATTGGGCGGCGGGGCTTGAGATGTCATTTCATCTCAATGCGATGCGAAAGTCGGACCGTCCATGCTCATAAACCCTATTGGTTTCATTGGGCGGCGGGGCTTGAGATGTCATTTCATCTCAATGTCGGGTAAAAGTCCCACAAAATTGGAAGCAACGTCTCCAAAATGACCTTTACAGTGTGGATGAGGACGTTAAACCTCAAATTAAATAAACAAACAAAACTGCTTCAGTACGGGCCTCCGTGGCCTAGTGGATAAGAGCGCTGACTCTTAGTCATTAGGTCTCTCACCGCCGTAGGTTCGAGCCTCGCTCGCGCCACGTGTGAGACGCCAAGTTCTGCAACGGAAGGTCAGGTGTTTTTTCTCCGGGTACTCCGGTTTTCGCCCACCTCTGATTACCGATCGGCTCGATATGAGTGAAATCATCTTGAAAGGGCCGTAAAACGCAATCCAAAAAAAAACCTGCTTCAGCATTACACTCGGGGCCATTTGATGTGCAATCGTGAAATTCGCCAGAGATAATCCATATATACGAGTATTCTACTAATGTGAGAACAATATCGAAGAAAATTTATCAATCGCTTACATAACTTCACAATATATTATTCTCATTATGTTGTTGTTGTTGTCAGTGTTGTTGTTGTCTTACATTGATGGGTTCACTAATTGATTCCAGTATTGGAATACGATAACACACCCGTATGGCTTAGTACATTGTATAAGAGCCCCGCCAAGCGAATTTGTGTCTTCGAGCATTCCGTCATGACAAATTTTAACTGCGCATGCCCAGCCATTCAGAGGGGCCAGGGATATGGCTTTTTGTCTGAAGGTTCCCCTTGATGCACTGCTTGTATGCGCGAGCAGCGAAGGTTCTGGCGAGACTGCGCGGATGCGCAGGCTCGCCTGAACCTTCGCTGCTCGCAAAGGCGATAAGTACCAAAATCGCTTGACGGGGCCCATAAGTTATTTTGCTTCTTGACGGGGAGCATGGGATCATATTTCTCCGCCTGAGAGCGATATTTGTCCGAGCCGTCAGGCCAAGAATCAAAATAACGAATTTGTTATACTGCAAAGCGTTTTTACGCTCATTACGAAAACACGCCTATACAAATACATTACCATTTTTTTTTACCCAAAAATAGAATTTTTGAGATGAAAAATTGTGATATTTTTCTTATTTCTGCTCAAAACATAGATTGCGGGGTCTCGATAGAACCGCCTCGACGAGGCGGTTCTATTGAGTACCCACAATCTATGATTTTGAGCAGAAATAAGAAAAATAATGTGTACCCCCTTAGATCCCAGTTTTACTATATAAAAGTGGGGTATGAGGGGGTCAAAATTATATAGGCGTGTTTTCGTGATGTTTCGAAACAATTCTTTTGTAGCGGACGTGAGAACGGCACGTTTATATGCATGACGTCATCAATCGCACCATTATGCACGTTGCTCAGTGGAAAAAAGTTCAAGTCATCTAAGAATGACAGTTTTTAAACAGAAAATAATGAAATAAGATACCAAACTAAATAAAAACTATCAAAAATTTACATTTACATGTATTTATTTATTGGCTGGAAATTAGCGTGGTGTTTTTATTTCTTACCAACTGTGCAGAAGATCCAAGATGGCGGCCATCCATCAAGATAACACACTCGTGCGACATATTGCATATTTCTCATCCCCAAAATGTCTACTTTTCTGATGAAAACCCCTGATATTTTTCTTATAAATACTGCAAACATAGGTCGTGGGTGCACGTTAGAACCGCCTCATTGAGGCGGTTCTAACGAGTACCCACAACCTATGTCTTGGAGCAGAAATAAGTAAAATAATGTATACCCCCTTAAACCCCAGTTTTCTCTATATAAAGTGGGGTGTAGGGGGGTATATAAAGTGGGGTGTAGGGGGGTCTTCATTTCACGGACTTGTTCACGTGATGGCAATCAATCAAAGGCAAGGCGAGAGGGATATATTTTTTACTCACGGGGTATATGGAAAATAATTGCCTTAGTGCTGTCCAATCAAACGCCTGCAAATTTCTTTGCAGTAAAACAAACTTTCATATCTCAAAAATGGTTACTTTCCTGATGAAAACTGCCGTTATATTTTTTATGTATACTCCAAAAATAGATTGTGGGTGCTCGTTAGAACCGCCTCAATGAAGCAGTTCTAACGAGTGCCTACAATCTATGTCTTGGAGCAGAAATAGGAAAATTAATGTGTACCCCTGTTAACTCAAGTTTTCTCTATTTATAGTGATTTTAAAGGAGTCCCCTTTACACGGACTTGTAAACATGATGTTTCTCGATTTCAGTGGAAACCATTCCAGCCTAATCCATGTAGCGTCTAGCACAGACTCTGATCAACGTAAATATTTTTGAAAATTATTTTCCCTTGACACGATACGACACTATTAATCTATTTCTGAGCTGTCGACCTTCTATGGCTATTGTCCGGATAATTTGACAAATTTTTCTCTCTATTTTACGTGAGAATATGTCGATATGACATTTATCCATATTACAAAACTACTTAATTACTATTTCTCTCACGCGCGTAAGAATAATCTCTCAAATTCGAATTTATTCCGTCTTGAAGCAGTCCGAAAAACGTGCTGTAATTATCTCACGGCAATTCTTTTCATTTCCATGTTCCTTCATCTTTTGAATGTCAGTTCTAAATTTGTCAGAAGTCTTTTGTATTTCGTTTCTGGCTATTTCCGTAGTTACGGGCCATTCGTCGCTTTCAATCACAGGAGTGTTCTGTTATAAACAGGAGTGTCCTATTATAAACATATTCATCATATGACGTCACGTCTGAGAATGTAATAGCGTCATGTAATAAATTCGGTAATTCACTAGTGGATTCAATATGCAAATTAGTTAGATACGCCCCATAACGTTACATGTACGCCGCCGCGTTTACTGATGACGGAATATTGACTTTTTGTGTACAAAAATCGTGAAGTAAATACGTTTTAAATGACATATGATAAATAGAATCTTGCATTCGTGCCCATGTATTAATAAACATATAAAACTCGTTGAGGAAAAGGGATAAAGTGCTCGACAAAGCCTCGCATTTTATCCCTGTTCACCAACTCGTTTAATAAATACAATAATGCATGAACACTCTATGTAGCACAGCATAAGTTAAAGCAGATCTGCATAATTTCAGATTTTATTCTGCATTCTTCAAGATATTCAAAGTAGAAGTAAAACAAAGATCAGGAATCGATACAAATAACTTACTCCACCCACCAAAGACACCAAAGGGAAAGAAACACAAACATGAAGCGACCAGACAATAATGGAAACCTAAACAAAGGAAGGCCATAAGGACAGTTACTTTCCCACAAAATGGACATATGGCCATCCAAAATAAAAAGACACAAGTGATACACACAGTAAGTAACAAACAACAACATAAATAAACCGCCACAGAAGAACCGCCTTGGAACGGTCAGTGGAAAGATTTCCACTGGGGGGCTTAAATCGATTTTACGTGGCCACAATCCTCGCCATTACTTCCGTCGCGATTTAGACAAATCTTTTGTTCAGTCCGCATGAAGGCCTCCTAACTCATCAGTGCAACATCTCCGTGAACACAAATAATCAAAGAACCACAGAGTAGAGACAACGGTGAGGACTCGACAGCAAGAAACCACTGAACTTCTGGAGCAAAAGAAAACCAACAGTTAGACTCCGATGGGCCCGACCAGAGACAGAGCATCAGGCACCAACCAACATTACCTTGAATTAGATCTCTCTAATTCTCAATAAGCCTTTACGTTGGAACCGTCATAGAATCTGAGGCCTGACCCACCGGCGTGCAATTAAAGAGGGAAGCAAAGTTACCAACCGTGATTGAGTTAACTACCATGCATGCAGTCTGTCGTATAACATCCATGTTGTGCCCAATCTTTTTATATCGAAAAATGATTTTACGAAATTGGGTGCTGAAATCATTGCGGTTATATATTTTTCTGAATTTATATACTAAGTCACCATAAAATTCTGGTTCCGATAAACCTTGTTGCAGAAGAGATTTAAGTCCAATATTGAATTTTGAAATTAAACCGGAATAGCGTCTATAAAATTTTGAAAAGGCTTTGCGTAGTGTATGGTACCGATAACACTGATTAAGAAGTTTAGCCGTTAATAATTTATTACGAGTATTGAAGTCAGTTACATGACTACACTCTCTAGCAAATCGAATTAATTGCGAAATATAAACGCCATAGGATGGCGCACGAGGAACATCACCATCCAAAAAAGGAAAATTTACAATCCCAAAATCAAAGTCATCGCGTTTATCATAAATTTTGCACGAAACAAACCCATCTACAATAGATAGATGTAAATCCAAAAACGGGGCCTCGGTATCAGAAGAATTTGCTTTATTTAACTGAAGTTCTCGGGGGTAAATTTGACTGATCAAAACATCGGAATAGGTATTATCAATGTTTAATAAATCATCCAAATATCTAGAAGTGGAGCTAAAAGCTTCAATAATTTCAGATTGGTTATCAATGGAAAGCGACAACATGAAGTCTCTTTGATAACAATACAAGAACAGATCAGCCAGAAGAGGTGCGCAATTCGTACCCATTGGAATACCCACAATTTGTCTGAATAACTTAGTACCGAATCTAATTTAAATATTGTCAAGTAAAAAGGTGAGGGCATCACACACTTTCTGACATGACCAAAGTGTATAATTCTTATGCTCTTTAGAAGTGAAAAATGCATTTCTGACATTACATGCAAGATAGAGAGAATCTTCTCTGTGAAAAGCCCATTCAATTAAATCATTAAGCTTTTCTTTTATAAGATTATGAGGAAGTGTTGTGTAAAGAGTGGAAAAATCGTAAGTAGACAGACTTGAAGCACGAAACTGATGTTTTTCTGGCGAACATTTGTGATGTCTGTTTTTTTTTTTTGTTTTTTTTTTTTTTGCTGTTGTTTTCGGCACAATTATAATTATAAAGAGTGGATGTTCGTCGGAGTTTGGTTATGTATAAGATTTCTTTTCTTTCTTATCCTTACTTTCACCAAACTGGGTGAGGCAAAGGTAACGTACATCTTGCATCACTGGGGCGTCCACCTAAAATTGGGTTACAGTTTGGCAAGGCTTACTGTTCTTGCAGCAGGTACGGGTACAGTGGGGAGTGTTGCTATTTCTTCCGTTTCTATTTATTAACCTCTTTCTCCCCTGCCCCTCGCTTTCATCTCCTCTACTATCTCTTCTATCTCCCTTTCTCTGGACGACAACACAAAACGACTCACAAGGGTTGACGTGTCGTTAAGCCCAAAACAATAAATCAATCAATTCACTCCACTCGGTGACCTAATAAGGCTATGTAATATTTTGTTTACTACTTTCTGGAAAATGAGTCACAACATATTTAAAGTTTGTAAATATTTGTGTACTTACTACAAAATAGAAAATTCTGGAATATTGAGTCAAAGATTATAAGGGCCCCGTCAAGCGATTTTGGTACTTATTGCCTATACGAGCAGCGAAGGTTCAGGCGAGCCTGCGCATCCGCGCAGTCTCGCCAGAACCTTCGCTACTCGCTCATACAAGCAGTGAATCAAGAGGAACCTTCAGACAGAAAGCCATATCTCTGGCCCCTCTGAATTGCTGGGCATGCGCAGTTAAAATTTGTCATGACGGAATGCTCGATGACACAAATTCGCTTGGCGGGGCTCATATGAAGTTGGTATACATGGTGTTTACAAGATAAGGGATTAAAGAATAATCCAGAAAATCATCACGAAAACCCGCCTTTATAATGTTGACCCTCTTTAACCCCACTTTTATAAAGTAAAACTGGGGTTTTCAGGGGTAAACCTTATTTTTCTAATTTCTGTTCAAAAACATGCTTGTTGGTACACGATAGAACCGGGTTCTATCGAGTCGTTGCAATCTATGTTTTGAGCAAAAATAAGAAAAATATCAGATTTTTCATCTGGAAATTTCCCTTTTTGGGTGGTAAAATCTTGAAATACACTTGTATAGGCGTGCTTTCGTAATGTCTAGCTCACATTACTTTAAGCATATGAGCAAATTCATTTCTACAATGTCCACGATGTTCAAGAATCTCTATAAAATGGATAAAAATCCCTTTTCTTCAGTTTGGGCGTTTCAAGAAAAAATCATTCTAAATTCTGTTAGATTACTTGTGAATTATTGTTCTTTTTGGACTCTAAGCTCAATCCTAAGGATCAGATAAGATATTTGAAGGCTATTTAAAATCTGAGTATCTAGTACACTTTGAATATTGCAGTTTCACACATTTTATAAATAAATTAGTTTGTGGGTGCTCGTTAGAATCATGTGGTTATAACAAGTACCAAAATCTATTTTTTCGGCATTAGACAATTAGTATTAAACCATGTGAACCCAGATTTCCTCTCTACAGAGCAGGAGTACTGGGTTTTTGTATCGTGACGGTGCGACCGAGTCTTCTCCTATCACTTTTTAACAGCCTAGAGCCTATAGACGGTCCATTCGAAAAGCAAACACTGATCGACTTCGAAAATGCGATGTTGATACCACGTTACCTATACGTTGCTGGAATCCTCTTTATGCTTGGCCCCTGACCATCGGGACTTAAAGAAATAGATGGGCTGCATGGTGCTAGCATGCAGGGCTGAAACCGATCCGCATACGAGTACTGGTAAACCGTTTAGAGGATCTAAGCCTGCCAAGGCAAAGTGTTGTGAGTCGGTCCGTTCATGCTTATAAATCCTATTGGTTTCATTGGGCGACAGGGCTTGAGATGCCATTTCATCTCAATGTCGGGTAAAAGTCCCACACAATTGGAAGCAACGTCTCCAAAATGACCTGTACACAGCATAGTGTTGACGGGGACGTTAAACCTCAAATCAAACAAACAAAAAGTCTCTTCATGCAAACTGGGGGATATCGTGGATTTCATACACTGCATTACAGCGAAGCAAGTATATACTGCTGGACAGATTAAGGCTGGTTGACAGCAAACTAAACTTGCGCATTCAGCCTGCTCGGCAATCATAAGGCAAGTAAATGCCAATGAGACCGGATGTCTCCAAGCTGAAACAAGACAGAAAGGGGCAGACATTTACCAATAATGTAAGCATTGGAACGCACTTCATAGGATCCATAAGGGAACTGAGCCGTCTTAAAAGACACTGTTCACTCTTCAACAATGGCGGATTCCCTTGTTCCCGGGCCTAAGAAAGGTTTGACGACGTGCTTCATAAAGAAAACAAAACAAAGGCACAAGACAAACCATCTCAGTACATGTATATACCAAGAAAGTCTTTTCATATAAGGATCTTACATGGATGTGAGGAGTGGAAGGAAAACCCCGTCCCGCGGGTCACTGTCTGGCATCACGAGGCTTGCCGAGTGATGCCGGACAATGATCCCGAGTGACGGATTTTTCTATCCCCCCCTCACACCCATGTACGATTCTTTTGCTTGCATACCTTCTATTTCTGAGCGTGGGCTTTTAATACTGCAATCACTTCGGCTGCCGACGTCCGCCATTGTGATGACATAACAATAATGTTAAGTGACGTCACGTAGGCTAACGTGCTGTGACGTCAACCTTAACAACGTCGCATAACCAGTGCATTTATCAAACACGCGAGAATATTCGATTTGGGTAAGAACACCAGGTGTAAAACAGAATTTCTATCCCAAGCTAAAACTATGGTTTTCCTCATCTGGTGTGCAAGAAAACACATGTAAGACATTCGAGATTAGGCTCACGGATATGCAAGAATCCAAGTCGATCAACAATTCTGATGAAACCCAGTCATTTGCGGACAGAATGAATTCGAAGAAGTTATTTGATGTACTAAGACAATTTTAGAACCATCCCACTCCTTAGTGCAGCTGAAACTAGTCTTCTGACCGAAAACAAAGCTATCTTGAAAAGTTGAGCTGAACACTTCGATGGTCTAAATCTACCAATGATTGAGCCATCAACAGACTACATCAGGTGGCTTGAGCAGACTTAATGAAAGTTCGATAAAACTTCTGCCATTTGGATAGGCTGGAATACCCGACAGAGATCTACAAAGAAGCAGCAGTCATCCAGTTGCTCAGCAACTGACAGAGTGATTCCACATTATGTGAAGAAGCCATCCCTTGATAATTAAAGTCTGTGATTAAAATGGGGACACCCCGGTATTGTCGATTGTTGAAAAGGTCCTTGCGAGCGTCCTACTTAACCGACTGTATGAAGAGTCAAAACCCAGTATGGATTCTGGAAGGACAGAGGAAGAAGAGAAAAGAATTTGACCTCTACATGACTTTGGTTGACCTTAACAAGGCATTTAACACAGTCATGTAGAGAGTGAGTGTTCGAGTTTTTCGTCCCACCAACAGCTTAGGTCATACGGAGACGGGACCTCGGTTTAAAGACTCATCTGAAAGTCTGGAGAAGCCCAGGATCGATCCTGCGACCCCTGGTTTACAATGCGAGTAGCGTAACCACTACACCGCGGCGGCTTCAACACAGTCATGTAGGACTTTGAAAACAAACATTACGATAACACACCCGTGCGACATAGTGAATTTTTTACATCTCCAAAATGGCCATTTTTCTGATGAAAACCTGTGATATTTTTCTTACAAATACTGCAAACATAGGTTATGGGTGCTCGTTAGAACCGCCTCATCGAGGCGGTTCTAACGAGTACCCGAAACCTATGTCTTGGAGCAAAAAAAAGAAAAATAATGTATACCCCCGTAAACCCCGGTTTTCTTTATATAACGTGGGGTATAGGGGGTGGGGGTATTCATTTCATGGACTTGTTCACTTGATGAAAAACTATGATAAAGTATGGCTGTTCACCCAAGTTAATTGCAGCTATTGTGTGGCATGCTTTCGCGTCTATTCAAGGTGACGAAATGAGTTAAGCAAGACTGCGTACATGTACTTGCCCCATCGCTGTTCAGCGTGATGTTTCCTGACCTTCCAGGATGGTAACAATGATATAAGGTATCGCTTTGATGGGAAGCTTTTCAGCCTAAGACGGTGGCAAATTTCGTCCAAAGTGCAGCTTTACGAGTGACATGGCAAAGAGTGCTTCCACAAAAGAGTACATGTAGATGCAATAATGTGTGGACTAAGTGTCTGATTCATGTGACAGCTGTGATGTCACTATCAACATCAAAAAGACTGAGGTGGTACATCTGGCAGCACCTGGAAAGTCATATTTTCAGGAGGCAAGGCTACCATCACATACAGCGAAAGGTCAAAGCTTGCAAGTGGTAAACAAGTTCGGCTACATTGGGAGCCAATTGTGAAGACGTGTATGCATTGATGATGAAGTCAATGCCAGGATTTCCAAAGCTAGTCCAACATTTGGTCGTCTACGTGGAAGTGTTTGGTAGCATCATGCAGCCCAATCTATTTCTCCACTGGAAGTGGAATCATATTTGGTACAAAGCTGAATGTATACACAGATGTAGTGCCGTAAAACGAAATTCCCGACCGAAACGCCGCCATTTTACCTCCCCAAATGACAATTTGAATACTGTTATCGCACCGGCCACCTCCACTCCCTTATTCTAAAGCACTTCAGAGTGTAACGTAATGTCAAACAGCTGCGAAATGTGGTTGGAAACTCAAGGTCATCATGTAACGTGGCTATACATTTGCTAGAATTTAATTTTACGTTGCTGACAACGCTTTTCTGTTTGAATAAATATAACAGCTTTAACAAAAACAAAAACAAAAAAAAAAAAACATGTGAATAAGTGCACTGGAGTTGGGGGTAACTGTAGTGATTTCCAGACACTTCGGCCCCACTACCACCTCGGCCCCTAGACAGGTCGGCCCAAAACCAAGTCGGCCCTAGACACCTCGGCCCTAGTCACCTCGGCCCTTGACATCTCGGCCCCACTGTCACCTTGGCCCCTAGACGTCCCGATCCCAAAGACACCACGGCCCCACTTTTGATATCCGTTAGGGTATGGGCATTTATATCATGTTAAGATCGACCCAACCCATCGGGACTTCAAGAAACCGACAGCCTGTGACATGAGTACTGGTAAATCGCTTAGAGGTTCTAAGCCTGGCCAGGAAACGTGGTGGGAGCCACTTCATAAGTTCATACTTATAAACCCTACTTGTTTCATTGGGCTGTAGGGCTTGAGATGTCATTTCATCTCAATGTCGGGTAAAATTCCCACAAAATTGGGAGCAACGTCTCCAAAATGACCGATACAGTGTTGATTGGGGCGTTAAACGTCAAATCTAACGAACAAAACAGCATGTTAACAAGCCCGTGTAATGAACACCCCGCTAAACCCCAGTTTATATGGGGAAAACTGGGGCTCATAGGGGCATACATTATTTTCATCACGAAGACACACCTTTATAATTTTGGCCCCCTAGAACCCCACTTTTTATTGTCAAACTGGGGTTTACAGGGGTAAAGCTTATTTTTCCTATCTCTGCTCTAAAATATAGATTATGGGTACTCGTTAGAATGGGTGCTCGTTAGAAACGCCTAAATGAGGCGGTTCTAACGAGTACCCACAATTTATATTTTGAGCAGAAATAATAAAAATATCACATTTTTCCTCTTATAATGTTCGTGTTTTTTTTGCAGCGGTAACGTTTACAAAGCATTTGTATAGGCGTGTTTTCATAATTCTTATTTCTGCTCCAAGATACAGGTAGAACCGTCTCAATGAGCAGGACTGATCGAACTGCGTTTGTGACAACCTTTAATCACAACTAGTTTAATATTAATCTGTGTTTATGCAAGCTAGTCATTTCTATGGTTCTATTAGTAAAAAGGTCTACGCGATTAACCATCGACTGAACTAGTATCAAAGTTCTATGTTTTCGAGCAGAAGTAAGAAATATAATTTTTATCAACTTTCCGTCATATAATTGTGGTTTTATGGAATCTTCTATTAAGTTGTTAGGAAATAAGTATCAAAATATTTTATTGTTATTTTTATTTCATATAAAACACAAATAACCAATTAACCAATGAGACGTTTATAATAAATATAACAACGCATACACGACGTTTTCAGGTTCAAGGCATTTATTCTTAGACAGTAGGACACACCGTATGTTCGTATGTGTTTTATCCCCCCTGTGATATACTGTATATAACAGATCAAAGGCGGCCTTTAATAGGGTGATTAGTAGCTCCTGTTGAATCCCCTGACTGAGGCACTAAAGGGGAGAATCAATAAGGTACCCTCTAGTTAACAGTTAGTCAATTATTGATTTTCTCCAAGGAGGCCCCTTACCTGTTGAAGACAGAGGAGTTCTCTTCAGTCAGCACTGAGGGCTACATAATAGTATGCGATGAAATGATAGTCCTTAATAATCAAGAATAAATATTTACATTTCCAGTGTAAAGTCTACTGTAAACCTATAGAAAACAATTGCGTTCATACTTCCATGAACGCATCGAATCGCGTGCTATTAAGTGACGTCATTCTAAACCATTGTTCTCTACGGGCGTTGATGACGTCAGCGCTGCTCTGCTCTTCGTAGAAAAACAGCGTGTAAATGTTTTTCAACTTTAAAATGTTGTCCTACAAGCATCTTGTGTGCCCAGTGATGAGGGGCAAATAATGTAAATATAAAAAATAAACTTAATTTTTCTGCTTTTCATGAAGGTATGAACGGCAGTGGCTCGCTAGCAAAGTTAACATGAACCCCTTCGGGGTTCATTTACTTTGCACGCGACCCACTGCGTTCATACTTCCATGAACTGCAGAAAAATAAATTTCATTTCTTAAATGCCTTTAACTTGGACTATCCACAGCCGCCTTCAACCGTGACGTTGGCCTTGAGTCAGCACCACGAAAAGTGGGATTTAGCGGGTTGTTCTAATTGTGAATATTTGATACTGATAGTCAATATAGGGATCAGCCATGGTTTTTCATGCATTAACATTTGCCGGATCCCGAGGAAGCTGTTTGAACATGAGGCCGCTAGGCCGAATGTTCAAATATCTTCCGAGGGATCCGGCAAATGTTAATGCATAGAAATAACCATGGATGATCGTTGTTCTTGCATACCTTACGAATCCGACAGCAAATTTTGACGAAAACGCCCAAAAGCGCTTTATAAATTCCATATAAACACTTCAAATGCGATAAGCAAAAAAAAAATGCCGGCCAGTTCAGAATGTTGTTTACAATGACGTTGTCATGCAGTGACGTCATCATAGAACTCTAAAACGCTACGTTAAGGGCGATAACGTTACGTCGCTCAACATAACGTAAACAAAGCAAGGCCCGTCTTGTGATATCAAAAGCTCAAAATCTATGTTCAAACAGCACGCGAATTTCATGATTTGAACATGGTTTTTGCTGTTTGAGCACGGCTTTCGGTCCATTTGACAATGGCTTCAAACAGCCATGCGCATATGTATTTATGCAAGATTGAGCCTTTTCTACAAAAATACGGGCCAAGAAGACTTTGCACTCAGAGTAAATCCGGATTCATCTGATCTGGATCTACACTGTCATTCAGTTTGCGAATTTTAAATGAATGCAATATACATGTATCAAGTAATTTGATGGACTAATAGTCAGAAATGTGACTAATAAATAAATGAATAAATATAAATAAAGTATACAGTACACTTGCTACTGTCCGTCTTTAATTATGAGCTGAAATGACAATCAAATAGGAATTTCTAAATGTGTGAAAACTGATAACAATGGAAACACACTGAGCTATTCCTACACAAATACGAGCAGTGAAGACTTTGCACACAGTGCACATTCAGATCTACACTGTTTGCCACTAATATATACATATAGTATACATAAAGTATACATGTATCAAGTAATGTGAGTGACTGATAGTTAGAAATGTGACTAATAAATAAATAAATAAATAAATAAATAAATAAATAAATAAATAAAGTATCCAATATACTCACTACTGTCCTTCTTTAAGCTAAATTGACAATCAAATGAGTGAAAATTGATAACAATGATCTGTTTATCACCAAGGATCTCTTTATTGGGGGAAAAGGGGTTAGTAACGCCTGGTAATTTATTGAGCTTCACGCTACTAATTTAAGTCAATAATTGTTCCCGCTGAAGACGGTAATCCTTATCTTTGCAAACAGTGTAGGACCTGATCAGATTGCTTCTGCCCTCTGAACCGGATCCGCACCGTTTTTCATGCATTTTTGAATTGCATGCATGCATGCATACATTACATTATATTATTATTAAATGGTTTAATTACGAGGATAGTTCTAGTTCAGTGAACCTGAATATTGATAATTACCTAATAAATAAATAAATGAATAAATAAATTAACAAATTGTTTGTTTGTATTGGAGTTAAACGGCCCAATCAACACTATTTAGGTCATTTTTGAGCCAATAAGTTCACCTGTCCACACTTTTCCACGGCAGGCTTATACGGAAGCGGTACAGTGCACATTTTTCCACCCGAAAGTGACAACTGTCCATCTTGAATCAGCGGAAGGAGAGAATGACCGTAGAAAGGATTTCATAATCAATCTCCAGGAAAGAATGTTGCCGACCCCGGTTGGTAACGAACCCGCGTCCTCCTGATCACCAGTCCGACGCGCATCTAACTTAGCTACCGAGGCCGGATAAATTAAATAAATTAGTTGATAAATAAATATGTTAACAAATATAAGATTATCCCCCATCATCACCATGATTGACGAAACCGAGGAATGTTTTTTGTGTGTGTTTTACGGCCCTACCAAAATTATTTCACTCATATCGAGTCGATCGTTAATCAGAGGCAGAGGTGGGCGAAAACCGAAGTACCCGGAGAAAAACCACCTGACCTACCGTTGAAAAATTTGGCGTCTACCATGTGACCTCACTTATGCATGGTCAGATTCAGCTCTGCGTAGAAGTACCATGCAGCCCAGTCTATTTCTCTGAGCCCCGATGGGCGGCGCTTTTTTTGCAGTCTCCCCGATCATCAACGTAATACACGTTTTATATTTTGCTCCATGTCCTTTGAGAGCTTTGTGCGTATTCTGAAAACTCATAAATTTACTACTGGTTTATTATAGCCCCGCCCATCGGGGCTTAAAGAAATAGATTGGCTGCATGATGCTTCCACGCAGAGCTAAAATCCGACCGCACACGAGTACTGATAAACCGCTAAGAGTATCTTAGCCTGCCCAGGTAAAGCGGTGCGAGTCGGACCGTCCATGCTTATAACCCCTATTGGTTTCATTGGGCGACAGGGCTTGAGATGTCATTGCATCTCAATGTCGGGTAAAAGTCCCACAAAATTGGAAGCAACGTCTCCAAAATGACCTATACTGTGTTGACGGGGACGTTAAACTTCAAATCAAACAAACAAACAAAAACTACTGGTTTATTGATTTTGGACGTATTTTGATAGAACGTGTTCATCATTCTTGAGGCTATCAAAGATATAACTTTGCTAAGCGTTTAATTGGTTAAGGATGATACATTTTAGGCGTCCGTCCGAAAATACGTCCGTACGTCTATCCATCAATCCATCCATCGATCCACCCAGATTTCCACCCAATTAATAAGGATAATTAGGTTTCCTGTTCTTATTGAAATTAATTTCGAAGAATAAAAAAGCCGATAGATGATCAAAAGAGCAGAAAAGTAAAAAAAAAATAAAAAATAAATAAAACAGCCTGTCATTATATTAAGCTCTAAAGCATGCCGCAATGCAATTAGAATTTATACATTGAAATAAAACTTCGGAGGGGAATTTTCACAGTCATGTATCTTTCATTCTGCTTAAATAAACATATAGATTTTCTATATAGTGTAGCAACGTTAAAATATATGATAAATATAATTATACATATTATACATGCAGGTTCAAATATTCGTGGCTCCCTATCAAATTAATCAAATCAGCAAATAAAAATAAAAAAACCCTCATCAGGCAACCTCCAACCCGATCTCCTATTTAAATGGAAGCCCCGTGAGAAGCAAAGTGGGGCCGAAGTGTCTAGGTATATGGGGCCGACGCGTCTAGGGGCCGAGGTGTCCAGGAGCCGACCCGTCTAGGGTTTCACTTTTATGTGGGGCCGAGGTGGTTTTGGGCCGAAGTGTCCTGTTACCACTGTATTGAACACGGTCCTTTGGGGAGGTAAATCGTCGGGTCACGATTTACGGCTAGGAGACGAAAAGGGTTGAGATGTCTTTGAACCCCAAATACTCAATCAATCTGGGCAGGCTTATACGTAAGCGGTTAATCAGTACAATGCACATTCTTTCGCCAGAAGTCTTGAATCAGCGGAAGGGAGAGAATGACCGTAGAAATGATTTCATGATCAATCTCCCCGAAAGAATGTTGTCGATAAGCTTTACCCCTGTAAACCCCTGTTTAAATATTTAAAAGTGGGGTTCAAGGGAATCAAACTTTACAGGGGTGTTTGATGTTTTGGGGTTTCTATAGTATAAAATGTGTTATAAACGGTTTCCATGCTACTTGCACAGAATAAGCTTCCATTTAATTCAACCATCACGGAATCACCATCATATAAGTAGGATTTTATAAATGTATAAATCATTTAAGATTACTTGCATCAAAGACAATCGACCCACAGTGGCTGTTAAAGCCCTTATATACTCACCGGAAATAGAAACTATACACTCAGTTTTAAATTGTCATTGGTGAAACATTTTGTTGAAGTTTGAATTCCAATTATATAAATTATCATCAGTGGCATGTCTGATTTATCGAACAAACTGTTTAATGATAGCTACGATTTAACGGGTAGAGCCACAGGCTCAAAGCAAGGGTCAAAATTATGCTGTTCAAGTTTCCATTGAGTCAAACTTTTTGTGGCGCGAATGTGATTCCCATTTTTACCAGTTATTATGCATCATCAAACGTTTGGAATATTGTTCACAAAATGAAAATTTTCACAATGGTTGAAATGTTACCGACGTTTAAATATTGGACCAAACCACCGGAAGTAAGCGAAAAGTATGGCATTTCTGATTGCGGTTTTCGTTTTTATCAATATTTAAGACACAGCTGAGAATGCTAAAACGACTGAAGGCACTTTCGGGTCGATTTTTTGCTTGGAACATTATTTTGAAAATTTCGCTGAAAAAAGCAGTTTTTGAGATTTCAATAGAATGTTTGTTTCTCGATAATTTTTACATGCTATGTTATTTTTTCATTGCTTGCTTTTTACTTGTTACCTATACGCCAAAAATGTTGAAGTGAAAATTCGATTACAAACAGATTTTGTGAAAAATGAACTTTTTTACATTTTTCCCCAAAACTTTTATTTTGAAAACCAGATTTTCTTCAAATTGTTACAGGATTCATGTCGATAGTTAGTAAAGTCCTTATTCAATAGTTTTTTAACTGATTTATCCACTTGTTTTGTCAGGCGAGACAATTTAAAAGTGTATAGTTTCTATTTCCGGTCAGTATATGTTTAGGTGGTCGTGATATTGAGATTTTCTTGGTATTTTTCAATAAATCGAGATAAAAGAGGTGACATTTAACATTGCGCAGTAAATACAATAGACATATGTAGCGTCATATTTCTGCTGACTTTTGCTCCACCGCACCTATTTACGATAGCACACCCATGCGCTAAAATAGCGTCTTTCTTAGTTCAAGCACTAGTATTTTTCATGTTTGATATTTTTCTTGCTTCCAGTTCCAAATGTAAATTGCTGGCGCTCGTTAGAACCGCCTCAATGAGGCGGTTCTAACGAGTACCAACAATCTATATTTGAACATAAATAAGAAAAATAATGTTTACCGCCGTAAACCCCAGTTTTCTGAATGTAAAATGGAGTTCATATAGGTGTTCATTACAAACACTTGTTAACCTAGCCAAGCAAAAAGGAGTCATTAAGCATGCGTACCCAGGAAATACTCAGATCTGCATATAGTGAAGGTTGTCGCTCTTTAGGGGAATAGGAACACCTGGCAGTTTTTTTTCCGCTATATTCAAAGGAAGACAACTTTCGGGACTTCCTGTTCGCTTCTCTATAAGCCGTGTCCCACTGCAAAAAGGAGTTGACACCTATTGGCATGGGAGACAAAAACACTTTTGTAGGACTTCCCTCCCCCGAAGGCGTACTCATTCCCCCTTAAGATGTTTGTTCAACAACAGCATGTCCATACAGCCAGGGCAGAATGTATTTCGGCCGAGCGGGTTACCACATCGCTTTTTGTGTATTGGAGGCCCTTATTCCCGAAAAGATTATCTCTTCTTGAAGGAAATTATTATTTCATTTTTTGGTAAACCAATATTGATGAAAAGGGAGACCAATAATTTTAAAAGGATTGGCTCCCCTGAAATGTGTTTTGTGTTCATTTCCTGTGTGCTTTTTGGTACTTTTCATTTGAATAGCACAGATATGTGAGAAAGGGAATACATTCATGCCACCAACAAAAAACATTTATCGAAAATTTCTTATTTGTTTGTTTGTTTGATTTGAGGTTTAACGTCCCCGTCAACACTATAGATCATTTTGGAGACGTTGCTTCCAATTTTGTGGGACTTTTACCCGACATTCAGATGAAATGACCGCTCAAGCCCTGTCGCCCAATGAAACCAATAAGGTTTATATGCATGGATGGTCCAACTTGCACCACCTTTCCTGGGCTTGCTCTGAGAACCTCTAAGCGGCTTACCAGTACTCATGTGCGGTCGGTTTCAGCTCTGCGTGGAAGCAGCATGCAGCCCAATCTATTTCTTCAAGCCCCGATGGGCGGTAGCGAATTCCTTATTTGTATTTTTGCAAACGAAATAAGAAAACAATAATATATGCCCGCGTGTATATATACAGAAAAATGCCTATATTAAGATCACCTTTGGGACTGTTCAAAAGTGGTCTTTAAGATCACTTTTGAACAGATCAAAATGTGGTCGCGGACCAGAGGACATTGTGTGCAGAATGCACGAAGAAAGAATAACTACGGGGGCTGACTGATTTATTTTGCGCCTCGTATTGAAAGACGCAGGAATGCTCGTTTTAAGTCCTACAATTCTCTGACTAAGTAGGGCCGTTGGTCTCTTTTGGTCAGTTTATATCGACGAGGTAGCACTGTTAACAAGACAAGCAGCTTTTGCATAATGGACAAAATCGGTGAAAGAGCAGTGATTCAATATTTGAATAAAAAAAAACATATTCATAATGATATGATTGCAGCACTAGGGAGATATGTCCCTTCATATGCTGAAGTTAAAAGGTGGATGGCGGAATTTAAGCCCGGCAGACAGAACCTTGGGGATCACCCACGTCCTGGAAGGCCTGTCATTGTTGCAACCAAAGAAAAAGTCAATAAAGTCAATGATATTGTTATGAGTGACAGACGAGTCACAGAACGATATATAGCCAGTACAATTGGCATTTCACAGGAAAGAGTACATTCCATTCTGACAGAGGATCTTGCAATAAGTAAGCTTTCAGCCCGATGGGTACCAAGACGTCTGACAGTTGATCAGAAGCATCGGTTCTCTGTGATGTAGATGGTATTCTGCTAGTAGATTATCTCCAAAAGGGACACACAATTGATGGCATATACTATGCTTTACTTCTTAAGCAGTTACCGAAAAATATTAAACTTAATCGCCGCGGAATGCTCACTTAAAGGTGTGTTGTGCTCCTGTTAGATTGCTATGGCTGCCATACACGATTGTGGCTTCAAGTTGATTGAGCATCCGCCTTATTCGTCTGATCTCCTTCCATCAGACTTTCATTTATTTCCAAAACTGAAAACTGCTAAGTCGGGCACCCGCTTTCAGTCCGATGATGGCTACATATATGCAATGGATGACTTTCTGGACAGCCAAGAAAAGAAGTTCTATAAAAGTGGCATTGTGGCCCTTAAACACCGCTAGTGAAAAGTGTATAGATACTGAAGGGAATTATGTTGAAAAATAATACAATATGTCCAACAAAATTCAAATCCTTCAATATGAGGCTCACAACATATCAATCAGCTACCTTTTTAAACATAATTACGTACATGTAGTGTCAAAATAGCGGAATTTCACTGTAGATCTACTTCTCTTCAAACGCTGGCGTTCATTGCACGGCCAATAAGATGCCACACCCATGCGAAATAAAAAAATATGTCTTTCGTGGATCTAGAAAAAAAACAGTTCAAAAGAAACTCGAAGCACTCACAGCACTACTGGGTCGATTGCCCCAAGCTGGGAATAAGGTATTGAACGGGGTCTCAGACTGCTTCAATTCCTGTACTTTATTTAGCAAACAGTGTAAACCCCGATCAAACGGCGCTTTCTGCAGCATCTGATCTTGGTCTACGCTGTTTGCCCAGCCTAACACACGAATCCTGTCCAGGCCCTCTTTACATATCATTCGGGCCTCATAAGCATAAACGTTATATGGATTTTGTATACAAATCCGGATAGTCGCATGGACATTTGAAACGTAAAGCTACTGGGTTTAGTTACTTGGGTCGACTGACAAACAATCGAGCCGAAAATATGAAATCTTGTTAATACAAATGAATTCCTGCAATCGCCAATCGTGGCTTGGATGCATGGTGCTTCCGCGCAGAGCTGAAACTGACCACAAATGAATACTGGTAAACCGCTTAGGTCTAAGCCTGCCCAGGAAACGTTCGAACTAATCTTTTAAAGCCTACGGCAGCGCTTGAGATGTCATTTCATCTCCATGTCGGGTAAAAGTCCAACAAAATTGAAATCAACGTCTCCAAAATGACCTAAATAGTGTTGACGGGGACGTAACACTACACTCAGTTGCGTTGCGCATGAACGTTTTTTACATTAAATTTTTATGAAGAGGACAAATATCATCGTCACACGATAAACAGCCCCTAACCTCAACGTTTTATGCAGAAAACTGCGGTTTATAGTGGTATACATAATTATTATCTTATTTCAGCTCCAAAACAAAGATTGTGTTTACTCGTTGATACGAATCTAACGAGAACCTACAATTTATGTTTTGATCAGAAATGAGAAAAAAAATGACACTTTTTCGTCATAAGAATACCAGTGTTATAGAGATACTATAAATGCACTACATCACGTGAACAAGTCCGTTAGATGGACACCACGCCCCCACCCCAACCCCATTTTATATAGAGAAAACTGGGATTTATTGGTGGTATACATTATTTGTCCAAGACATAGGTTGTGGGTACCCTTTAGAACTGCCTCGATACGGTGTTTCTAATAAACTGTCACAATCTATGTTTGCAGTTTAAATAAGAAAATATTACGAATTTTCATCAGAAAAGTAGCCATTTTGGAGATGTGAAAAAATGCACTATGTCGCACGGGTGTGTTATCGTAATGATGCCACACGGATGTTATCCCATGAAGAGCGATACAATGTTGATGCTCAGCTGCGTTCAGCATGAAATTTTTTTATTACATTTTCAGTAGCGATTTACTGAGATTTCTCAGTGAATTATAAATCTATAATTCTTGCATAAATACCTATGCGCATGGCTGTTTGAAGCCATTGTCAAATGGACCGAAAGCCGTGCTCAAACAGCAAAACCATGTTCAAATCATGAAATTCGCGTGCTGTTTGAACATGGATTTTGAGCTTTTGATATCACAAGACGGGCCTTGCTTTGTTTACGTTACGTTGAGCGACGTAACGTTATCGCCCTGAACGTAGCGTTTTAGGGTTCTATGATGACGTAACTGCATGACAACGTCATTGTAAACAACATTCTGAACTGGCCGCCATTTTGGATTGCCTGTCGCATTTGAAGAGTTAATATGGAATTTATATGGAGCTTTTGGGCGTTTTCGTCAAAATTTGCTTTTGGATTCGTAAGTTATGCAAGAACAACGATCATCCATGGTTATTTCATTGCATTAACATTTGCCGGATCCCTCGGAAGATATTTGAACATTCGGCCTGGCGGCCTCATGTTCAAACAGCTTCCTCGGGATCCGGCAAATGTTAATGCATGAAAAACCATGGTTGATCCCTATATTCACAGTGTGAATTATTTCATTTCGAACTTTTCGACGTCATAATTGCTAGGCGACGTTGCTGACGTAGTTTGTAACAACAATAACAATAGTTGACGTTTGGCGGAAAATCTGATAAAATCATAGAAATTAGACTCCAATTTTCGCACCCATTTGACGTTTTTGAGGAAAGACCTGCAACACGAAGATAAAGTATGATTTTCTTGACAATACAGTTCCACTTTCATGACATTGTTGTATCAGTATTTCAAGCACAGGATAATATTTGCATTGAAATGAAAACAAGATGGCGACTGACTTTCAAACTAAACCACGCCCCCTGAAATCCATGCCCTGACTGAAACAATTTAGGTTGGAAATCAGAACGGTTGAATTTGAAAATCGAAAGGTAAAACACGAATGGAAATGTATTAATTAGTTTATTTTGTTGTTTTGATTGATTACGGAGAAATAATTCACTCGTGTTCTAAGGCTTTCCTGTAAAAAACTCGTTCGCTATCGCTCACTCGTTTTTTACTCGGAAGCCTTAGAACACTTGTGAATTATTTCACCGTAATCGATCAAAAGAACCGAATAAACTCT
This sequence comes from Lucinisca nassula, assembly GCA_963580285.1. Taxonomy (NCBI): domain Eukaryota; kingdom Metazoa; phylum Mollusca; class Bivalvia; order Lucinida; family Lucinidae; genus Lucinisca; species Lucinisca nassula. The sequence continues at coordinate 60,433,887 of OY757010.1, forward strand.
ATGTATTATAACCAAACTTTCTGATATAATGTAAAAAACATTTTTATCACTTACCGCTGTAAGGCTTGTCAGATCTATATGCATTGTCCTGAACACAAGGCGTGGAATAAATAAAATAAAATAATCAGATCGTAATCTTATATCATTTATTCGTTTACAAGGCAACGAACAAATATTTCTGGACTTTCCACCTAGCCAGATATTTTTGTTCAGTAGTTATAACTGTTTTGAACTGTTTTGTTCTCAGGCGGACTTTAGTTCTTTTTTCTCTCTTGTTATTATTATTATTATTATTATTTTGGTTTATCAAATTACTTCTTGCAATACCAATTCGCCAAATACAAAATGCGATTAAAGCAAGGTTTCTCTTATTACAATTATTCAGTGTTTTCAAAAGTTTCCAATAATAAACCGGCGAGAGAAATTTTGTCGTATTAAAGCCAGTTAATAGATACTGAGGCTAGCTTTTATACCGTAGAAATCATACGTCATCTATTGACGCTATGGGCACACATATTTGTCATACATTAAAATAATGTCTTACATGTACATCTGACAATTGTTTGTTTGTTTGATTTGAGGTTTAACGTCCCCGTCAACACTGTAAAGGTCATTTTGGAGACGTTGCTTCCAATTTTGTGGGATTTTTACCCGACATTGAGATGAAATGACATCTCAAGCCTTGTCGCCCATTGGACCAATAGGGTTTATAAGTATATAAGGTATATCTGACAAGGATGATAATCATGAGTCTTGGTCAATCATCACAAACACACACCTACATTTATATAATTTTGTCCCCTTGAAACTCACTTGTTTATAGTAAGACTGGGGTTTACAAGGGTAAACCTATTTGTTTTTATTTCTGGCTTAAAATATAAATTGTGGGCACTCGTTAGAACCGCCTCCGATGAGGCGGTTCTAACGAGTGCCCACAATCAATATTTTGAACAGAAATAAGAAAAATATAACAATTTTTCATCTGAAAATTTTCGTTATTTTCGGCAGTTAAGTTTACAATGAATTTGTATAGGCGTGTTTTCGTAATAGATATAATAAGCATTTTTTCGTTGTTTCAAAGGAATACTAATCTTTTTTGGACATTCATTTTAAAACATCCACGTTGTAATCGGAAGATTTGTTTTGTTTTGTTTGTTTGATTTGAGGTTTAACGTCACCGTCAACACTGTATAGGTCATTTTGGAGACGTTGCTTCCAATTTTGGGGGACTTTTACCCGACTTTGAGATGAAATGGCATCTCAAGCCCTGTCGCCCAATAAAACCAATAGGTTTATAAGCATGGGCGGTCCGACTCGCACCACTTTGCCTGGGCAGGCTTGTAATCGGAAGAATCTTTGATTTATTTTTACATCACACAAACCCGCCTTTATAATTTTGAGCCCGTTAAACCCCACTTTTTTATAGTGAAACCGGGATTTACAGGAATATACATTATTTTTTATTTCTGCTCAACAACATAAGACTGTGGATACAAGTTAGAACCGCCTTACCGAGGAGGTTCTAACGAGTACCCACAATCTCTGTTTTGAGCGGAAATATGAAAAACATATCAGATTTTTTATTTGAAAAAAAATTTTTTTTGGTGGTAAAAAGTTTCAATATGTTGCAGGTTCGTGCAATGAATACTCTGGTATATCCAGCTTAACATATAGAACAGTGATATTTATAAGGGTATAAATGTTTTTCTGACTTTTGCTAAAATATATAGATTGTTGGTATATGCTATAACCGCCAAAATAAGGCCGTTGTCATCAAGTTAGCAAGCCCGTGAAATGAAAATCCCACCTAAACCCCACTTTATATAGAGCAATTGGGGTTTACTGAGGTATACATTATTATTATTCTTATTTCTGCTCCAATACAGCGGCTGTGGGTGCCCGTGACAACCACCTCAATGAGGCGTTTCTAACGAGTACCCACAACCTATGTTTGAAGTACAAATAAGAGTTGGAACCGACAGTCTATATATTTTGTAACAGAAAAAAAACGAAAATAATTATTTTTTTTAACACCACAAAAATGAAGGTTAGTAAAGCCATGATAGATATAATATTCTCACATGGGTGTGTGATCCTTATGGTTGGAACACGTTTAAACGAGAATAAGAGCCATAACGTTACCACTTTCTTGCCTTGAAAACACTTGTAAACGTCGTTTATATAGAGAAAAGTGGGGCTCAAAGGGTTATACTATTTTTTTATTTTTGCTCGAAAATGTAGAATGTGGTTCTCGGTAGAACCGCCTCAATGAGCCTTAAACGAGTAGCCACCATTACGAAAACACGCCTATACAAATACATTGCAAATTTTTCCGCCGAAAAAGGTAAATTTTAAGAAGAAAAATTGTGATAATTTTCTTATTTCTGCTCCAAAATATAGATTGTGGATACACGTTAGAACCGCCTCGATCATTGAGGCGGTTCTAACGAATACTCACAATCTATATTTTGGAGCAGAAATAAGAAAAAGAAGATTTACCCCTGCAAACCCCAGTTTTACTATATAAAAGTGGGGTTCGAGGGGGTCAAAATTAAATAGGTGTGTTTTCGTGATGCAATCTAAGTTTTCGAGCAAAAATAAGGTAAATAGAAAAACAATGGTCTGAAAAGGTATGAAAAGCGCCATTATAGCTCAGGGGTGTGCTATCCTAATGGCATGCAATGTGGTATTACGAAAACACGCCTATACAAATATATTGTAAATTTAACCACCGAAAAATCAAAATTTTCGGATGAAAAATTTTGATATTTTTCTTATTTCCGCTCAAAACATAGATTATGAGGCGGTTCTTACGAGTACCCACAATATATGTTTTGAGCAGATAAAAGAAAAATAATGTTTACCACTGCGAACCCCAGTTGTACTATATAAAAGTGGGGTTCAAGGGGGTCAAAATTATATAGGCGTGTTTTCGTGATGGCAGTTCCAAAACCCTCGATATGACGGTTGAAACGGACACCCACTACCTATGTTTAGAGTATAAATAAGAAAAATACAGTCGAACTTTTATGTTTCGAATCCCTTTGGGAACATGAAAATTTGTTCGAGACAGCGGTAGTTCGAGCCACGTGGGCCTAACATTAGTACCGGTACTTGTATGGATGCATATTGGAGATAATTGTTGGATATCGTTTCGATGTTCTATTTTATACATGTATGTTGTGTGTACTTATTAGAATCGCCTCATCAGTTTGTTTGTTTGTTTGATTTGAGGTTTAACGTCCCCACAACACTGTAAAGGTCATTTTGGAGACGTTGCTTCCAATTTTGTGGGACTTTTACCCGACCTTGTGATGAAATGACATCTCAAGCCAAGACCGGCTCCCGTCGTCAAACTATTAATTAGTCAAACTTACAAAAATATGTTTTCACTGATGTTTTACTGATTCCAGCTGAGTTTGTTCTAACAGTAGAAAGAAAAACAACTTTGAAGGAAAAGAAATGTTTGGATTGTGTTTCTTGATCAGGTTAGAAAATATTAACATACGACAGGGAGCCAGTCTATCTCAAGCCCTGCTGCCCAGTGAACCAGTATGGGTTATTAACATGGGCGGGTCGACTCGCACAGCTTTGCCTGGTCAGGCTCAGATCCTCTAAGCGGTTTACCAGTACTCGAGTGCGGGTCGGTTTCAGCTCTGCGTGGAAGTATCATGCAGCCCATCTATATCTTCAAGCTCGGATGGGCGGGGGCGGTCCATCTCATGAGTACACACAGCATACATTTGCAAGTTAAAAGAAGAAAATATCCCAACATTATCGTAATATTGTATCTGGAGGAGTTACTTGTGAACACAAGAACTGGTTCGACTCATCAGTGGTAAACGATCCATCGGGGTTCTAGCCATTGAAGTTATACTGCATCACAAACATCAGAAAAAAATGGGTTTTGGAGATATGAAGGAATGTACAGTAAAATTCCGCTATTAAGACCCCCAAAAATTGAGACTAATTCTGCTTTAAAAAGCATATTTAGAAAGTTTCAACTATTCTCACTTTGTGTTTTCTGCATACTGTGTCCTCTGATAAGAGACCACCTTTGGCACTGTTCAAAAGTGGTCTTCAAGACCACTTTTGAACAGTCCCAATGGTGTTCTTAATAGCGGAATTTTACTGTAGTGTCACACGGCTGGTTTACAGTATTGTTTTGTTTGTTTTTTATTGATTTACCTTTATATATACATGTATTGTTTTACAGTGGTTTTGGTTTTACAGCTCTTTCAAAGAAGCCTCCTTGGTGTAGTGTTTACGCTACTCGCCTTGTAAACCAGGGATCGTAGGATCGAACCCGGGCTTCCCCAGACTTTCGGATGAGTCTTTAAACCGAGGTCCCGTCTCCGTATGACCTTACTTGTTGGGGGTACGTAAAACTCAAACACTCACTCACTCACAGCTCTTTCAAGAATATTTCACTTATTTTGAGCCGATCCTTTATCAGAGGTTGGCGAAAATCCAAGTACCCGGTGAAAAACTACCTGGCCTCCCGTTGCTGAACTTGACGTCTCATATGTGACCCGAGCATTGACCCGAGCAATGCTCGAACAACAACGAAGCGAGTCAGAGCGCTCTTACCTACTAGGCCACGAAGGTCCGTAATTATAATGTGTTTCCGGGTTCAGGAATACCGAGAACACGTACAGATTCTATCACACCGATTGGTAGCTCTTGCAGGGGAAAAAGGATTGATTCTGAATCAAACAGCTGACGGGCCTGCAACACATTTCAGAGGGAAAGTGACAACTTGTTGCATGTGATAGTTATCGTCTTACAACCTTCATACAGACGAATGATTAATAAATGAAAACATAAAACAAGGGTGAAATGTGTGTCTGTTTGGAAAGACAAAGACAACCATTCGATAAATTTCACACCAGATAGGCCTTAAAATAGATGTGTCGGAAAAATAGAACCGGTAGGTCGAAAACAAAAAGCCTTTTTTTAGCCAACTGATGACAAAAAGAGCAAACATGTCATTAAAATAGCTAAATTCCAACTATATCACCACAAGTAATTCCAATAATATAGTGTTGACTACAAGGAAAAAACTATGGAACCCGGGAAGGGACATGATTTTTTATTTTTTATAAGTTGTGCGCACAAGATAATATCTTGTGCGGATAAGATATCTTGTTCGGACAACATATTATCTTGTGCGCACAAGAAATTATCTTGTGCGGACAACATATTAGCTTGTTCGCACAACATATTATCTTGTGCGGACAATATAATATCTTGTTCGCAGAAGATATTATCTTGTTTGCACAACATAGATCTTGGGAAGTTGTGCGAACAATATTATCTTGTGCGGACAAGATATTATCTTGTTCGCACAACATATTATCTTGTGCGGACAAGATAATATCTTGTGCGCACAAGATAATATCTTGTCCGCACAAGATAATATCTTGTTCGTACAAGACCTATGCTGTGCAGACAAGATATTATCTTGTGCGGACAAGATAATATCTTGTTCGCACAACTTAATATCTTGTGCGGACAAGAGAATATCTTGTTCGAACAAGATAACATCTTGTCCGCACAAGATATTATCTTGTGCGCACAACTTATAAAATAAAAAAAAATCATGTCCCTTCCCGGGTTCCAGAACAGGATTTTAAGTACTTTTCATTGCTAGTTTGAAAGTAGTACGAATTTGTTTTCAAAAGTGCCAAAATATAAAAAGTGGGTAGGTAAGAACATACTGTATTTCTACTTTTTCTGGATGCCTATAAAAATGCAGGGTCGGCACAAAAAAATCGGGTTCGGTCGACGGAGTTAGCGGAAATATAAGTCATTACGATAACACATCCGGGCAGTCTTCCTTATCGCTGCCCGGGCTTCTCCAGACTTTCCATTACGAAAACACGCCTATACAAATACATTGTAAATTTTACCGCCAAAAAATTTTTAGTTTTGAGATGTAAAAATTGTGACAGTTTTCTTACTTCTGCTCAAAATATAGATTGTGGGTACTCATTAGAACCGCCTCGATGAGGCGGTTCTAACGAGTACCCAGAATCTATATTTTAGATCAGAAATAAGAAAAATAAGGTTTACCCCTGTAAACCCCAGTTTTACTATTTAAAAGTGGGGTTCAAGGGGGTCAAAATTATAAAGGCTTGTTTACGTGATGGGATGAGTCTTTAAACCGAGGTCCTGTCTCCGTATGACCTTAGCTGTTGGCGAGACCTGAACCTCAAACACTCACTAACTCATACACTCTTCCTTTTCTCCAAAACGGTTAATTTTCTGAAGAACACGTGACATTTTTCCTATTTTTATGCAAAACATAGATTGTAGGTACTCGTTACAACCGCCTCATTGAGGCGGATCTAACATCACGTGAACGAGTCCGTGAAACGAACACCCCACTAAACCCCACATTTTATATAGAGAAGACTGGGGTTTATATTTATTTCTGCTCCAAGACATATGTTGAGGGTACTGGTTAGAGCTGCCTCAATGAGGCGGTTCTAACCAGCACCCACAACCGATGCGTCCAGTATAAATTAGAAAAATATCACGGATTTTCATCAGAAAGGTAGCCATGTTGCTGATGTGAAAATTGCACTATGTCGTACCTGTTCTTGTGATGCAATTATGTTTGAGCAGCGATAGGAAAAATAGCGTTAACCCCTTGTAAGCACATTTTTTCTATATAAACAGGGATGTTCATTTCACGGACTTGTTAACGTGATGGATTTTTATTTTCACCTTGTTGCAATATGGAAGATCCTGCTAAAATTAATACTAGCATGTGTGAACATGGTTGTCAACTAACCACGGAGTTTGCAATAGGTTAATAGGTTACAGGAATTCTGAAACAAAAACATCAAAGCACTAATAGCACCCATTACGAAAATACGCCTGTTCAAATATATTGAAAAAAAAATACAATCAAAAACAGAACATTTTCAGATAAAAATAAAATCTGATATTTTAACTATAGTTCTGCTCAAAGCAGAAATTAGAATAATAATGTACACCCCTGTAAACCCTAGTTTTGCTTTGCTATAAAAAGTGGGGTTTAAGGGGGCCAAATTTCTATAGGGGTGTTTTCATGATGGTAGGTCGATTGTCTCTGAGTGGGTCCTGAACGGGGTCTTAGACAATGAACATGTATCTTAACACTGAAATTCCTGTACTGTAAGGATACAGTGTAAACCCTGATCAGAATACTGCGTCGGATCTTGGTAAAGCCAGATTCTATAGATATTCTTACGCAACATTCTGGGACTAATAACATGGCAGTTTTTCATGAATATCCGCTGCCTGGATTTCCTACAAATCGGTGATAGTTACGTATACATCAACTATGCTTAGTAACTGTAGATCGACCCAAAAAGGAGTCTTAAAAACCCTAAATGTATTGAAAGAACTGCTTTAATGCTTTGCCAAAAGAATTTCATGACTTTATTAATATTAATGTATACTCAAGGCTATAAGCATGATCAGTGAAAATATATTTAGAATTTTAGCGGTCATTTGAGAATGAACATAATTTAGCTTCGAACAATATAGATCCGTGAGCTAGCCGGCCTCGGTAGCTCAGTCGGATGCATGTCTGACTGGTGAATATCTCCTTAAGAAATAGATTAGCTGTAGCAGTGAAATATTGAATAAAGACTCACATTTTGGAGGTCAGTAGAAAAGAATATAAAATCAGGAGCGTGAAGCGCGAATGCTTTATCTACTTACAAGTTACCGACACTTCAGTACACTGTAAGAAAACTGTAGGCAAACAGTGTAGGCCCTGATCAGACCCCTCGTTCTTAGTCATCTGGTTCTGAATTGTATGCTAAACCCAACACATCATTCCCATCCAGCTTCTATAGGTGTTACCGTCTTACCAACTGTAAAAAGAACAACACGGCTGGCTTTCTTACAAATCAGTGATATATGTAGGCTCGTGGACATCAACAGCGTTAAGATTATGTGCCTAGTTACTTTGGATCGTTTGAAAAACAAAAACCCAAAACTACTATTTGTGCTTTAGCAAACACATGAACTATGTGTTTATAGGTTTAAGGTCAAGGCTATTAAACAGCTATAGCCATGTCGGACAGGTCAATAACGTACACAGTTCATGGACAGGCTCAGTCCCTCTAGGCGGTAAATCAGAATTTAGTCAGATTGTCCCTCAACAGTAACTGATGACAGCAGATGCGTCAACGGTTGACTCCTCAGTCAACCAGCCATCTCGTACCTTCTTCCAAGAGATTGTGCCTTCAGAAAGGAAAGATATGATACAATGAAACAAAAAAAAACTCATCCCGCACCAGCTGCAAGTACAGTGGGTCCTTGCCCAACTATGGGTCCAAGCAGCAGGACGCCTAGGCAATATACTCGTAAACTATCCAGCACCATCGACGGACCAAATCTTCGACTTTGTGCAGTGACTTGCAATGGCAATCATTCGAACGTTTGAAAATACGCATTTCGAGGTGAACGTGACGTTATTATATTAATGTAAGTACAAAATTAGCCGGCACATAACCACACCTACAATAAAACCTGTGCGACCAGCGAAGACTATAATCAGCCTGCGCGCATGCGCGCAGGCTGGTTATAGTCTTGGCTGTCTGCATGCGCACCGAGTTAGAACTATCCAAAAAGCAACAACTGACTTTTAGCTACAGTCTGGCATGAGTCTCATATTTTATTATGATCCATCTCAGTCGTTTATTTTCCCTCTCCCTCCATCCCTTCAGATAAGGTGGAGTAATGAGAATTATAAATAAAGGATATTTTTTCTTGTATCTTCATTCAAGAACTGTGCTTTTGTGTTTTTGTTACATGCTAAAGTTTCCTCGATGAGGAGATTTAACAAGAACCCACAACACGGACTTTATAATTTTTTAAGAGAGCCTTCTCCTTTAATTCTGGCCCCCGCCCATCGGGGCTTGAAGAAATAGATGGGTTGCATGATGCTTCCACGCAGAACTGAAACCGACCGCACACGAGTACTGGTAAACCACTTAGAGGATCTAAGCCTGCCCTGGCAAAGCCGTGCGGACCGTCCATGCTTATAACCCTATTGGTTTCATTGGGCGACAGGGCTTGATATATATCATTTCATCTCAATGTCGAGTGAAAGTCCCACAAAATTGGAAGCAACGTCTCCAAAATGACCTATACCGTGTTGACGGGGACTTTGAACCTTAAATCAAACAAACGAAATCTCCTTTATTTCTCCTCGTTTTTCTCCTTAGTCTAGAGCTACTATCCACCTACAACTTCACGTCAATTTTGCTGACGTCGACGTTCTATGTTTACGTGGATAAATGACGCATCACAAGATAACAGGAGTCTTCGACCTTGCCCACCCATTCTATTATTAAACCGCCCTTACTGATTATATTAAGAAATCTGGTGTCCAGGGACATCAATACAGTGCACAGCGAAGACTCAGATGCGCAGACTGATCTGAGTCTACGCTGGGCGCACATGCTTGAATGTCTCTTTTCAACTGGTGCGACCGAAAGTTATCATTAAATAACTTTATAAAATACTATAGTACAAAATTAGCGTTGGCATGACTTTGTAAATGATGGTGTTCAGTATTTTTCCTTATATCTTTTTCCAGCTCAAGATAAAAGGGAGTAATTCGCCCCCGCCCATCGGGGCTTGAAGAAATAGATGGGCTGCATGATGCTTCCACGCAGAGCTGAAACCGACCGCACACGAGTGCCGGAAAACCGCTTAGAGGACCCGCCCAGGCAAAGTGGTGCGAGTCGGAACGTCCACGCTTATAAATCCTATTGGTTTCTTTGGGCGACAGGGTTTGAGATGTCATTTCATCTCTATATCGGGTAAAAGGTCCACAGAATTGGAAGCAATGTACTAAGTACTACAATATTTTTACCCCCGCCCATCGGGGCTTGAAGAAATAGATGGGCTGCATGATGCTTCCACGCAGAGCTAAAACCAACCCGCACACGAGTACTGGTAAACAGCTTAGAAGATCTAAGCCTGCCCAGCCAATAAGGTGCGAGTCTTGCCCATCCATGCCTATAAACCCGATTGGTTGCATTGGATGGCAGGGCTTGCGATGTCATTTCATCTCAATGTCGGGTTAAAGTCCCACAAAATTGGTAGCAACGTCTCCAAAATAACCTTTACAGTGTTGACGGGGACGTTAAACTTCAAATCAAACAAACAAACTACAATATGTTACAAATAATGACTCAAGGTTGACCTTGACCTGTTTATCTGTTCCAAAAATCATAGTCACTCAGACTCGGACCCATCAGGTCAAGGTCAACTTTGGATCATTATTTATACAATATTTTATTATTACACAAGGTCAACCAATATTAAAAAATCATAAATCATGTTTTTAATTGCGTCAATTAATAAAATTGTCATTAATCAAGTAATTTCGTATTGGCCAAGTTACAGGTCCTCGGTCAGCTGTATTGGCCTCGGCCTTCGGCCTCGTGCCAATACAGCAGACCTCGGACCTGTAACTGGGCCAATAAGAAATTATTTGATTAATTACATTATAGTAATAATTAGTCACCTGAAGCTGCACACAAAGTTTCAAGACATCGTCCCGGAGGTTTTGGAGAACAAGATTTTTAAGTTCTTAAAATATGGCAGTCCGTCATTTTCGTCATGTGACTTGCACCATTTGAACAAAACTTCGTTCATCCATTGCCAAGGCGGCTGTATATACAATTTAAGTTGAAAGTTATCGATCGGAAACGCACAAAAACACTTCTTTGGAAATGGCAAGGGCCGTAACATTGTCAAGTGTTAACGCATTTTGCAAATTCACTCATCCCGGGTATAAACATGTATGCAAATTAAAAAAAAAATCCGTGCAAAATTACTCAAGTTATCGATTTGAAATGGTGCGGACTGACGGACGATCGAAGGTACAACATAATACCTCACCCATCACGAAAACACGCCTGTATAATTCTGACCCCCTTGAACCCCACTTTTATATAGTAAAACTTGGGTTTCCGGGGGTATACCTTATTTTTCTTATTTCTTATTTCTTATCTCTAAAATATAGATTGTGGGTACTCGTTAGAACCGCCTCGACGAGTGCCCACAATCTATATTTTGAGCAGAATTAAGAAAAATATCACAATTTTTCATCATGAAATTTTCATTTTTTCGGCGATAAAGGTGGCAATATATTTGTATAGGCGTGTTTGCGTAATGCCACTATCGTGTGATGGGGTATAAAAATGCATTGTTTTACATTTTTCCCATTGCAAAGCCTAAGAAACCAAATTTGACCTTTTCATTAAATAAGGAATGATTAACCTAGGATCATCATTAGTACTCAGTCACCCAATGCCGGCCTCGGTAGCTCAGTCGGATTCGCGTCTGACTGGTGATCAGGAGGACGCGGGTTCGACTCCCGCCGGGGTCGGCAACATTCTCTCGTGGAGATTGATCATGAAATCTTTTCTACGGTCATTCTCTCCCTTCCGCTGATTCAAGAAGGGCAGTTGTCAGTTTCTGGCGAAAGAATGTGCACTGTACTGGTTAACCGCTTACGTATAAGCCTGCCCAGGAAAGTGTGGATAGGTAAACTGACCGGCTCAAAAATGACCTAAATAGTGTTGACTGGGCCGTTAAACTCCAAAACAAACAAACAAACAAAACAGTCACCCAATGCTACATACCAAAATAGAGGTGGAGTCAATGATCAGGAATCGATACAATTAACCCACAGCTCCCATCAGAGACACCAAAGGGAAAGAAACACAAACATGAAACAACAGACCCTAACGGAAACATCAATAGCGGAAAGCCAAAAGAACAGTTCCTTTCCAACAAAATGGCTAAAACGCTAGCCATAATAAAATAATATAATCGACACAAACACCCAAAGATAAAGTTTCAAGACAATCAGCTGTTAACGACGTTGACAACGTTGACGCCGCATTCTTTGCTGGTTTGGAAGGAATTTTAAAGCAGCTTGTTCTGAGTAATTGTTTGCAATTAAATCTTTATAAGTAGAACAATGTTCATGCTCAACGTTAACTGAGACGAGCATACAACTACTATTGTGAAGAAGACCATCTTTGCAATTTAACATAAAGGGAGTGAACTTTCAACTTTTCACCCTGGAAAGACCAACGCTTTAATTGTGTTTATTCAATAAAAGATGGTTTGTGTTCATACTTGCAGACTGGCAAACATATAATTTAATAAGGATTAGATTTAATAACAGTACATTTCACAGAAAAGACAGGAGGGACAGGGGAAGTTCAAAGTTATTAGTCGTGCAAATTGAGACTGGTTATTATGATAACAAGCTGACAAATCGATTAAAAAGTTTTGCGTCTTTTATGTGTAGATTTGTTTGTTTGTTTAATTTCTTATGATCCTGCCAAAATAGCCTTTGACCATGCCATTGGGGCTATCTCTTGGCGAAGCTCCTTTACTTACCATTTGGAAAACATGTCCATGTGAAATAATGATGTCCAACATGGTGTCAGAAATGACAATATTGGGTAAAAATTGTAACATCTTAAAGTTTCTCATTTCTGCTTTCAACATAGACTGTGGGTGCTCGTTAGAATCGCCTCAAAGAGGCGGTTCTAACGAGAACCCACAATCTATGCTTTTGAGCAAAAAGACAGATAAAGTATACCCCATTAAACCCCACTTTTCTCGTTATAAAGCGGGGTTTAGAGGGTTCTTCGTTTCACGTATCGTAATGCTTTTAACTTCTCCGTCACACTGAAATTTACAGTCAGCCCACTTTATACCGACAATCTATATAACGACCAAACTCGTTATAACGAGAATTTCAATTAAACGAATCCTTTGCTAAAGTTAATGGTATTATTCAAGAATATTGTAATTATTCAATACTCCAAGAAGCAGTTGTTTTGGATATTTGTTAGAATCGCCTCGACGAGGCGATTCTAACGAATATCCACAACATTTGTTGACTGACATGATTCTAACAAATGTCCAAAACATTTGTTGCTTGGAGTAGCCCCTTTTACTCCCTATTGGGATTCTTTATAACGGCTAAATCCTTATATTTGGCACCATATTGGGGACCAAATACTGTCGTTATAACGAGGGTCCTGTGTACTTCAATTTCAACAGATTTCATATGGTTTTACAGCACATACATCCGTGAAATCCACAGACAAAATAAATCACAGGTGTAAAATGCCGTTTACAACTAGCAGGTACTGGCTCCGTCAACGCCCCATCCCTCTCAGAGCATTGCAGAATATCGCAATATTCGCGAAACGTGTCGTCACTCATGTCACGGTGAGTCTTCACGTGTGCTGGTGACAGTTTTGTTTTGCATCTTTCTTTCTGAATTATGAAATATGAAACTAACTACGTTTAGTGTCTCTGCGAAATTCAAGCTGGCAATGGTTAATCTCATTGCAATGTCTCAGTTCAACTTCTACTATTTGAGCCGGGGCACAGCATTTCCTAAATTTACATGTGCACCCAGTAAAGAATCAGATCAGATCAGCCTGCACATCCCATATGAGCCCCGCCAAGCGAATTAGTGTCTTCGAGCATTCCGTCTTGACAAATTGTAACTGCGCATGCCCAGCCATTCAGAGGGGCCAGGGATATGGCTTTCTGTCTGAAGGTTCCTCTTGATTCACTGCTTGTATGAGCGAGCAGCGAAGGTTCTGGCGAGACTGCGCGGATGCGCAGGCTCGCCTGAACCTTCGCCGCTCGCATAGGCGATAAGTACCAAAATCGCTTGACGGGGCCCATATAGTATGGTCAGAGTCTTCACTTGCTGTATGAAGGAGCATTGGGCCCTTAGCTGTCTATAGACCGCACCATGAAGACTCTGATCAGACCGCGCGTATGCGCAGGCTGATCTGAGTCTTCGCTGGGCGCACATGTAAATTGTAGGAAATGCTGTGCCTCGGCTCATTTGTTTTGGTGATTGTGTACACATTCAGGACTGACAACTGTTTCAAACACATCTTTCAAACATAACCATCCCCCAACCAACAAACACACACATACATACCCAAACACACTTATCTAATAGAAGTGTTACTCGTATTACCGCATCCAGTGATAGGCCAGTACATTTAGCCGGAAATGACCCTTGACCCACCACTAATTCCTTGAGAAATGTTATCAGCAGTTTTAGTATCAGGAAGGTGTCCTGATTTATAGAAAAAAGTCCTCGAAAAAAAATCCGACGGGAAAGGGTATTTTTGGGGGGTTAAAAAATTACGAAAAATGAAGAAAAATTACAAAAACCAAGCGTAAGTTAAACAATTAATACTTTAAATCATCCAAAATGAATATTTCTACCTGGGGAAAATACTAAAAATTCTGAAGATAAAAGTTTTCTTTTCTTTTATTTATTTATTTTATTTTATTTATTTTTTTTTTTTTTTTTTTTTGTATATTTCTTTTGTGTGAAATATCGAAAAACAAGGATTAGCTTTTATAAAAAGTTTGAGTCTATGCTAAGCACACATTAATTTGTGTAGAACTAAAATGTGCCAGTTACCACAAAGTGTAAAAAAGTCATAGACATCAAATGAGGATTTCCAAATCTTATCGCCAATGTCATATAAAACAAAATTTCCGTTTTTTTTTCACTATCAATTACAACTAATTGTACTACATGCGTACATATTTACGGTTTCTTCATTTCGCATTCTAGTTTAACCTTTCATTTTACATTCTAGGTTAACGTCATGAAATCTGCCAAGATTGGCATCTAGAAATGAAAACAATAAGAATTGGATGTGTGAATAACTAGATAAGGGCTAATAAATTTTTATTTTGCAAGTGTGAGAGAAATCGTGCATATCCATGTGATAAACTTTAGGCAGCTTTCAGGTAATTGCTGGGTTTCTATATGCAAGTGGGCGTTCCAGTATGACCAGAGTTGGGATATCCTGGGGTAACCAGATTGAAAATGAAAAGTAGAACCAGTCAACAGAATACCAGTCATGACCTTTCATTAAATGCTTCCGGGGCAGAAGCTATCATTAAGAATGTCTACACCCGTGGGCGTAGACAATAAAGGAAAGTCGCTTAAAACAAGAAAAAACTAATATCACTGACATATATTTTAAAAGTAAATCCATATCGTTACTTAACTTCATGAAATCATTAAAAAACTGATAGTTTCTGTGCGCCAAAATAAATAAGTTATTGGTACACCAAAATATATTTTGGTGGTGGTGGTGGGGGAGGGGGGGGTTGGGTGGGGGGGGGGTGGGGGGGGGGGGGGGGGAAAGAGAGGAAGGGGAAAAAAGGAAAATCAAAAGCAAACACATCACGAATACATGCCTATATACGTTTGACCCCCACTAACCCACTTTTATCTATATACTTGAAAAACTTGGTATTTAGGAGTTATATTTTATTTTATTTTTTTTTATTTTTTATTTTTTTTTTTTTTGCTGCTCAAAAACATAGCTTCTGAGATTGTTGATACTCAATAGAACTGCTTCATCTAGCAAAAAATAATAGAGTGAGTATGTTTGAGGTTTACATCCCTTCAACAGCAAATGTCATATGCAGCGGTTTCAAAAACATTTCTGCATCTAGATTTCAAGGAAAGATAGGAGTGTGATTTCAATGTTATCTGAATAAAGCCCTTACAAATTTATCAAGCGTAGCAGGGGAATAATGTCTAAGTAAACGGGAAAATCCCCACTACCCGTCTATTGATGAAACCCCTGCATACGGAGACCGGACCTCGGTTTAAAAACTCATCTGAGAGTCTGGCGGAGCCCTTAGATCGAACCTACGACTCCTGGTTTATGAGGCTAGTGGCTTATCCACTACACCATGGAGGCTTCTTTTAGCAGAAATAAGAAAATAATGTACATTTACACCTCCTAAAACTCCCCACTGCCCCACCCACCCAGGTGTAAATGGGTAGCAGTGGTGTAAAAGTCAACTGCCTCTCCCTCGTGCGCGTGAAAACATCCGTAATGTGTGTTCGAAAGCGATTAATTAAGCTTGAGGCTTTCATCGCGATCGAACTAAAATAAATTAGTATAAACCAAAACTCCAGAAGGAGGGGGTTTCTACCGAGTACCCACAATCTATGTTTTTGAGCAGACATTACGAAAGACACCTACACAAAAACATTGTCAATTGTTCAGCCCAAACTGGAATTTTAAGATAAAAAAAATGATGATTTTCTTATTTCTGCTCTAACAACATAGATTGAGGAGCTCGACAGAACCGCCGATTCTACCGAGTACCCACAATCTATGTTTTTGAGCTGATATAAGAATTTAATATTTATCCCTGTTCTATATAAAAGTGGGGTTCGACGTGTCAAAATTATATAGGCGTGTTTTTTTTTTTACCCCGCCCATCTGGGCTTGGAGTAATAGATTGGGCTGCTAATGCTTCCGCACAGAACTGATACCTACCGCATATGAGTACTGCTAAACCGCTGTGAATATCCAGAAAAGTTGCAGCGAGTCAGCCTGTCCATGTATGTAAACCCTTTTGGATCCATTGGGCGGCAGGGATTGAGATGTCATTTCATCTCAATGTCAGGTAAAAGTCCCACAAACTTGGAAGCAAAGTCTCGTTTCCGTGATGAATAAGAAAAACCTCAGAATTTTTCTCTGGATTTTTTTTTTTTTTTTGGGGGGGGGGGTGGGGGGGAGGGGGGGGGGGTTGGCGGGGTGGGGTGATCAAATCTTCCAATAGATTTGAATATGCGTGCTTTCGTTATGCATTTTCAGACCCCAAGTTGGAGGGGCATATTGCTTCTGAATCGTCCATTCGACTTTCCGTTACGCCTTTGGTGCATAGCATAACTCAAGAAACGTGCATGCTAGGCTTTTGAAATTTCTTATATCGATTCTTTATAGAAAATTAGCTAACGCGTTTTTTTTTTTTTTTTTTCCTTATCCGGATTATGCCCCTTTCAAAAGTTATTGCCCTTTGAATTTTTTTATAAAATCTTGTCAGCAAAATATCTCAAAACCTATTGGAGCTAGAGCCTTGTAAGTTGGTGACGAGTAGATGTCCAGATAAACTTTTGACTAAATTCCGAAAAATACTTTGTGGCTAATGGCCCTTTGTCACTTTGGGTACATTGTAGGCCTATGCTTTGTGATACACAGCAAAACTTTAGAACCTTGTATGCAAGGGTTTTGAAATTTCATATATGGATTCCTTATGGCAAATTAGCTGAAAGACATTTCTCATCCGGATTTTGCACCTTTTAAGGTTGTTTGAGTCAACCTTTGTGTTCAGTCATCTCAAAACAGTTATTGTGCGCAATGTTGGGAGACAAAATTTGTAAATCAATTTCAAGGGGGTACACCCCTATTATTTTTCCTGCCTGTTAAAAAGTCAGCGGCCAATTTCTATTGCAGTAAGTAGATAGGATAGTGTTGCAATTGTTCTGATTGTGATTTTTGAGTGGTTGCTTCCACAAAGTCACACATGGCTATCAACATCTTACGTGCGCCATGTTACGGGAATACACCGTATGCACATATTTACGATATTAATTCATTTGATTCTGCTGGCACAAATGTGCTTCCATACATTAAAATTTTGTCATGAGACATTGATTTGTTTGTTTGATTTGAGGTTTAACGTCCCCGTCAACACTTTAAAGGTCACTTTGGAGACGTTGCTTCCAATTTTGTGGGACTTTTATCCGACATTGAGATGAAATGACATCTCAAGCCCTGTCGCCCAATGAAACCAATAGGGTTTATTAGCATGGACGGTCCGCCTCGCACCGCGGTTCCTGGACAGGCTTCTAAAGATACTCTAAGCGGTTTACCAGTACTAGTGTGCCGGCCGGATTCAGCTCTGCGTGGAAGCATCATGCTGTCCATATATTTCTTCAAGCCCCTATGGGCGGGGAATGAGACATTGACAAATGTATTTTCCGACCAAAAAAAAAAATGTTTATTTTTACAACTTGAACATAGATCTTGTTTATCAATAGCATACAACGAAAAATATAAATGGCATGTATTAAAAAAAAGAATGTAGAAGAAAGACTGCAATTTATCAATTCCTGACGTAAGTTTTTTTTTTTTTTGATGACGTCATTTGTTTGCCGCGTGAGGAGCCTTACAGCCGGTAAAACAGTGTATGGTGCTGTTATCTGGCCATTACTTATTACATGCTTTTTCTGCGGATTAAATCCTAATTTTCTCAGAACTGGCACGGATATTTTTTGAGGACTTTTTTTGGTAATTAATATAACATAGCCCTGTGTTTTGGTGTTAAAAGAATTTATCAAGGAATTAGTTGGACCATAAAATTAAAGTACCTCGCCTATGGGGCGTTTTTCTGGCTTAAAACGATGCCTTTTTTAAATCTCGTCCGCTGGGATATCCCCGCTGTTAAGGCTCCACGCCTTGTATTTAGGCATCCTGTACAAACTAGACGTGAAGGCAATGACCAGGAATCCATACAGTTAACCCACACCACCCATCAGAGACACCAAAGGGAAAGAAACACAAATATTAAACAACTAGACACTAATGGAAACATCAGTAGCTGAGTTTCTTTCCCACAAAATCGCAAAATTGGCCATCCAAAACAAAAATATATAAGCAATACACACACTCAAAGACAAACCATAACAAAAATAAGCCGCGACAGACGAATCGCCTTCGCCTTGGAACTTTCAGTGAAAAGAATTTCACTGGGGTGGGGGTGGGGGCTTGAATCGATTTTACGCGGCCGCAATCCTCGCCATTTAATTTGTTCAGTTCGCATGAAGGCTTCCTAACTCATCAGCGTAATGTCTCCGAGAACACAAAAATCAAATAACAAGAGAGAGGAAACAACGCTGAGGACTCGACAGCAACAAACCACTGAAATGCTGGAGCAAACGAAAACCAACTGTTAGACTCCGATGGACCCAACCAGAGACAGAGCAGCAGGAACCAACCAACATTACGTAAGTAAGCCTTTACGCTGGAACCATCATATAATCTGAGGCCTGACCCATCGGCGTGCAATTAAAGAGGTCAGCAAAGCTACCAACCATGATTGTGTTAGCTACCATGCATGCAGTCTGTCGTATAATATTTATGTTGTTCCCGATCTTTTTATATCGAAGAATGATCTAACGACACTCGGTACTGAAATCATTGGAAGTATATATTTTTCTGAATTTATATATACTGACCGAAAATAGAAACTATACACTTTTAAATCTTCTCTCCTGATATAACAAGTGAATAATTCAATCAAATATTACCGATAAAGGATTAGACTATCTATTGACATGGATCCTGTAATAAATTAAGGAAAATCTGGTGTTCAAAATAAAAGTTTTCGGGGAAAATGTTAAAAAGTGCATTTGTCACAAAATCTTTATGTAATCGAATTTAGACTGCAACGTGTTTGCGTATAGGCAATGAGCCAAAAGAAAGGAATAAGAAAAGAACATAACATCTAAAAATTATTGAGAAACAAAAAATCTATTGAAATCTCAAAAATTGTATTTTTCAGCGAAATTTTCAAAACGATGCTTTTGGCCAAAAATCGACGCATAAACGCTTTCAATCATTTTAACATCTTCATTTGTATCATAAATAATGAATAAAATAACAACTGCAATCAGAGATGCCATACTTTTGGCTCACTTCCGGTATTTTGATCCAATATTTCAAGGTCGATAACTTTTCTACCATTGCGAAATATTTCATTTTGTAAACAATTTGCCCTACGCTAGCTTGTGAGTAACAATTGGTAAAAGTGGAAATTATCAAGAAGCTAAAATTCTATTGAAATTTCAAAAACTGTATTTTTCAGCAAAATTTTCAAAATACTGCCTCAAGCCAAAAATCGACGCAAAAACACCTTAAATTGTTTTAACATCTTCATTTACAATTTAAATATTGATTAAAACAAACACAGTAATCAAAAATGCCTTATTTCTGGCTCTTTTTCGGTATTTTGGTCCAATATTTAAAGGCCGATAACTTTTCAACCATTGCCAAAATTTTCATTTTGTAAACAATTTTCCAAACGTGAGTTGATGAATAATGATCGCTTAGAATGGAAATCACATTCGTGACACAAAATGTTGACTCGATTGAAACTTTAACACCAAGATTTTGACCCTTGCCTTGAAACTGTGGCCCTGCCCGATAATCCGTAGCTAAAATTCACCATTTTATTCAATACATCAGTAGCAGACATTCCACTGATGATTATTTACATCACCGGAATTCAAATTTCATTGTAATGTTTTGCCAGTGACAATTCAAAAATAAGTGTTTAGTTTCTATTTCCGGTGAGTATATATCTAAGTCACCAAAAATTCGGATTCCGATAGGCCTTGTTGCAGAAGAGATTTAAGTCCAACATTGAATTTTGAAATTAAATCGGAATGATGTCTATAAAATTTAGAAAAGGCTTTTCGTAGTTTACGTTACAGATAACCCTGATTAAGAAGTTTAGCAGTTAACAATTTATTACGAGTGTTGAAGTCAGATACATGACTAGACTCTCTTGCAAATAGACTTAATTGCGAAATATAAACGCCATAGGCTGCCGCACAAGGAACATCACCATCGAGCCAAGAAAGGAAAAATTACAATCTCAAAATTAAAAACATCGCGTTTATCATAAATTTTGCAGGAAACAAACCCGTATACAATAGATAGATGTAAATCCAAAAACGGTACATATATCAGAAAAAAATGCTGTATTTAATTGACGTGCTCGGGGATACATTTGACTGATCAAACCATAGAAATAGGTATTGTTAATATTTAATAAATCGTCAAAATATCTAGCAGTCGAGCTAAAGGGTTCAATGATTTCAGATTGGTTTCCAAAGGAAAGAGACATCAAGAAGTCTCTTTCATAACAAAACAAGAACAGATCAGCCAAAAGGGGCGCGAAATTTGTGCCCATCGGAATACCAACAGTTTGCCTTATAGTACCAAATCTTATTTCAATATTGTCAAGTAGAAAGGTGAGAGCTTCACACACTTTCGGACATGACCATAAAGTAAAATGTTTATGCTCTTCAGAATTGAAACAAAAGCATTTCTTACATTAAATGCAAGATAGAGGGAATCTTCCCTATGAAATGTACATTCAATTAAATCGTTAAGATTTTCTTATATAAGATTTAAAGGTGGAAAATCATTAGTCGATAGACTTGAAGCACGAAAACGTCTGGATTTCAATTTATTAAAAACTTAAATAGAATTATTTTATAAACAAAAACAGGTTTCTCCCTGATTTTTCAAAGACCTTGTTGCAATATTTAATCACATGCTTTTGATGGCAGTTAGACATAAAGTTAATAATTGAGAAAGTTCTTTGGTGGTACAAGAGCAACAGTGCTTTGTATGGTCGTTAATGAAGTTTAGGTAACCAATATAACGTAGCAAGCTTGTCTTGGCCTTCTGTAACACATACAGGAAACTTGGTGGCTGAATGACAGAACATGGACCTATACATGACCTCACCAAAGCATTTGACACAGTCAGTCGTGAAGGCCTTTGGATGATCATGGTGAAGTTTGGATGTCCAGCCAAGTTCATAACAATGGTGAGATAGTTTCACGATGGTATGCTTGCACTGGTCCAAAATGATGGTGAGTTTTCAGATCCATTCCCTGTGACAAACGGAGTCAAGCAAGACTGTGCGCTAGCCCCAACACTGTTCATTATGATGTTTTCTACCATGCTCAAGGATGCTTTACAGGATGGTGACAATGACATTCCTATTAGGTATCGCTTTGATGGGAAGCTTGTCAATCTCAGAAGGTTGCAAGCTAAATCCTAGGTAGAGACAGGGGTGCTAGATGGGTTCCTCTTTGCTGATGACATGGCTCAAACAGAAGAGAAGATGCAAAACACTGTATAGATGAGCCCCGCCGAGCGAATTTGTGTCTTCGAGCATTCCGTCATGACAAATTTTAACTGCGCATGCCCAGCCATTCAGAGGGGCCAGGGATATGGCTTTCTGTCTGAAGGTTCCTCTTGATTCACTGCTTGTAAGAGCGAGCAGCGAAGGTTCGGGCGAGACTGCGCGGATGCGCAGGCTCGCCTGAACCTTCGCTCCATGCATAGGCGATAAGTACCAAAATTGCTTGGCGGGGCCCAGATTAAGTCTCTGATTCCTGTGATAGCTGTGATGTCACAATGAGCATCAAAAAGACTGAGGTAGTCTATCAGCCAGCACCTGGCAAGCCTTACAAAGAGCGCCAGGCTTGCCAAAGCTAGTCCAGTATTTGGCCGACTACGTGGTAGTGTCTGGGATCGAAGTGGAGTGGAATCAGACTTGACACAAAACGGAACGTCTACAGAACTGTCGTGCTGCCAACACTATTGTATGAATGTGAAACATGGGCACTCCAAAAGACTGAATCACTTCCATACAAGCTGTCTTAGAAAACTCTTAAAGATTAACTGGCAAGACAAAATTCCAGACACGGAAGTTCTGAACAGGACAGGGATGCAAACTGTACATACTCTTCTGATATTAGCACAGTTAAGATGGACAGGCCATGTTACCAGAATGCCTGAGGAACGTTTGCCAAAGAAAAATCTCTATATAAAGAACTAGAAATTGGCAAACGCTCCCAAGGCGGCCAGTAGAAGCGCTACAAGGCACCCTCAAAGCTTCCCCCAAGGGACTTCAACATTCCAACAGAGTCGTGGGAACAAATGGCACAGGACAGAGCAAAGTGGCGAGGTCTCATCAGGAGGTGTGCCAGTGAATATGAAGCAACAAGAATCAGTGAAGCTGAGCAGAAACGCGCACAGTGAAAAGCAAGAACTAGAGCTGCCTTCCTCTAGCCTCTGTGGCACTATCTGTAACAGACAATTCAGAGCTAGAATCAGCCATCTTAGAACACACAAATACAGTAGAACTTTGATGGCTCGAACACCGATGGCTCGTTTACCACGGAAGTGTCGATCTCATTCTTGAGCCCCTAGCGAAATTCTCTACATAAGACATAGTGGGGGATAATTAAGGAGATTTTAGCCTTTTATCTTGCAAATGTATGCTGTGTGTACTCATTAGAATCGCCTCGATGAGGCGATTCTAATGAGTACACACAGCATACATTTTTCATTACAGAACACCGAAAAGATGTCCTAAAGTATGTCGCTATGCCTCCTTGCAGTAGCCCGCAGTGGCTCGAACAACCCCTGTCTCGAACAGATTTTCATGGTCCCAAAGGTGTTCGAGCCGTTGAAGTTCGACTGTAGTAACATTTCTCATATATGATTAAGATTTGTCATTGTCAGTAATGACAGACGAACTGTTATTTTGTTTGTTCTGAGATTTTACGTCCCCAATCAACACTATTAAGGTCATTCTGGAGACAATGTTTCCGATTTTGGGGACTTTGACCCGATATTGAGATGAAATACAATCTCCAGCCCTTTCGCCTAAAGAAACCGAGCGATCCGACTCGCACCATTTTCTGGACAGACTTAGAGCTTCTAAGCGGCCTACCGGTACTCAAGTTCGGCCGGTTCTAGCTCTGCGCGGAAGTACCATGCAGTCCAATCTACTTCGCCAAGCGCCGATTGGCGGGGCGCGATCAAAAATGTGTACTGAAAACGCGTTCGAAATAAGTAGTACACAGCCAATAAAGGTTTCATAGCAATTATTTATTAGGCCAATGCAATACCAAAGCAGGAACTCTTGATTCCGGCGCTGAGTTAGGGTTCTTTCATCAAAAAAAAAAAATGGTCAAGGCTTTTCTTTCCCATTTTCCGGTATCCCAGTTTTCATCAACGTTCAGTGCTGATGATCACCTGACAGATTTATCCCTTTTGATATACAGTAGAATTCCGCTATTAAGGGAAATGGGAACACCTGGCAGTTTTTTTTTTTTTTTCACTATTTTTCAAAGGGAGACAACTTTCGGAACTTCCTGTTCGGTTTTGTGTAAGCCCTGTCCCACTGAAAAAGGGGTCTACTCTTAAAGGAAAGAATTTGCTCCTGAGGAGCAAATTCTTTCCTTTGAGAGTTGACCCTTATTTACATGGGAGGCAAAAATACTTTTGCAGGAGTTGCCTCCCCTGAAGGTGTTCCCATTCCCCTTCAGACCACGTAGAATTAAGAATTAAGAGTAAATTTGCGTTCAAAAGCTTATTTTGAAGGTTTCAGTTATTCTTTCTTTGTGTTTTCTACACCCAGAGACCCGTATTGGAAAACCACCTTTGGGACTGTTCAAAACTGGCCTGAAACGCCCCTTTTGAACAGTCCCAATGGTGGTCTTAATATAGGAATTTTACTGTATATCCAAATTTAGCACGCCATATGCATGCGGCCGCATTCGGCCTAATAACACACGTGCTGTGAGTACTATTAGATATGCACTCCGAGTTTGAAACTAGTTTTGTATATTTTGTCTTCTGAATTTGAGCCAAAGTTTTTCTCAGCTTCTCTTAAGGATTGACAACGCAATGCCTATTTCATACATAAGCTAATTCTGTCACACTTTATAAAAGGCCGGTCCAGTTACAAGCATTTTTCCTCGTCTGATAACGTCAGCCTGAAAGAACTAGGGAGTGCATCATTGTTGGGTTTTGTTTGATTTAAGGTTTAATGTCCCCGTCAATACTGTATAGGTCATTTTGGAGACGTTGCTTCCAACTTTATGGGACTTTTACCCGACATTGAGATGAAATGACATCTCAAGCTCTGTCGCCCAATGAAACCAATAGGGTTTATAAGCATGGACGGTCCGACTCGCACCGCTTACCTGGACAGGCTTAGATCCTTTATGCGGTATACCAGTACTCGTGTGTGGTCGGTTTCAGCTCTGCGTGTAAGCATCATGCAGCCCCTTTATTTATTCAACCCCCAATGAGCGGGACCGATCATTGTGGCGTGGTCTATATAAAGGTGATATTATATTTATCGTTTATTTTGAGTTTTTCGTCCCTTCAGTACTATTTCACTTGTATCAAACCGACCACTAAATAGAGGTCGGCGAAAACCAGTGTTCCCGGAGAAAAACAGATTAAACCACCCGACCTTCACATCTGCAAGTGATTTTATATTCCCTCTCCCTATGAAGACGTTGTTCGTCATTTAACATCCATACAGCGGGTCAGCGAAGGCCATTATCAGACTGGCTGCATTTCGGTTTTGTCTTATCTGGTCACAACCCCGAAGACAGTGTTTTTTTTTTTTTTTTTTTTGTTGTTTTTTGTGATGGGGCTTATATGGTTTAACCCTCTTTGTATTAAATGGAATCTTCTGCCTTACATGTATATATAGCCGGATCCCATTTCAAAATTTAGGGGTATCTGGTTGTGTTTTCTTCAAAATTTATTTGGAAAATGGCTGAACCTTTTGCAAACAGTGCAGTCACTGATCAGACGCCGCGTTTGCAAATCTAGATCTGGACTGTTTGCAAATGACCCGTTTTGGGGTTTCTAGTACAAAATGGGTTATCCCTGTTTGTACTGAATGGGATCTTCAGGCTCATTACGAAAACACGCCTTTATAAATGCATTGCAACCTTAATCGCCGAAAAAATGAAAAATTTAAGATGAAAAATTGTGATATTTTTCTTATTTCTGCTCAAAATATAGATTGTGGGCACTCGTTAGAACCGCCTCGATAAGGCGGTTCTAACGAGTACCCACAATATATATTTTAGAGCAGAAATAAGAAAAATAAGGTTCACCCCTGCAAACCCCAGTTTTACTCTATAAAAGTGGGGTTCGACGGGGTCAAAATTATATAGACGTGTTTTCGTGATGTTATATAAGCAGAAGTCCATTTCCAAGCAGTGAGTGAGTGTGTTTGAGTTTTACGTCCCACCAACAGCTAAGGACATACGGAGACGGGACCTCGGTTTAAAGTCTCGTCCGAAAGTCTGGAGAAGCCCGTGATCGAATCCACGATCCCTGGTTTATGAGGCGAGTAGCTTATCCACCACAGCATGAAGGCTTCTCGGGGTTTCAATTAATGTAATTTAAGAATTTGTTTTTATATAATTGCTGAACTTTTTGCAAACAGTGACGATACTGATCTGACTCCGCATGATGCGAAGTCTGATCCGGGCACTCACCGTTCCCAATGTCCAGTCTTGGGGGTTCTCCGTATGAAATGGGTAAAATGTCTCGGGGTCAAAGATAGAATAATCCTATATATCTTGCCTTTTGCCTTCTTTTTTTTAATTTCGTAATGTATAAATATTCTATTTCTAATAATCTATTTCTAACGAAATGAAAATTTGATACATGCAGAGCAAATGCTCCAAGCAGATGGTACCTGATCAGCCGCGCAGTCTGGTGAGAGACCACAATGTATGCGTAATTTCTCTGTACGGTAAAGGGTATCAAAATGGGGAGGTGGGGGTCGAGTGATGGCAATCGTTTCGATGTGGCTAACCTGGCCGGTGTGAGTCTGAGCCACTGTCACGGTTTCCCTGTGTCGTGGCACCGTCGTTCAGACTGAATTACTTTGCTATTATTAACCGTTTTAAATTAGACCTTGAATATTATAGTTCTGTGTTTGTTTTGTTTTCCATTTCTATGTTTGGGCAAAATAACGATTTGGTTATGTACTGAATTAGTATGGCATTGAAATTTGATACTTATCGTACGACGTTGTTGATAAGCAGTGGATAACGTCGTGTATTAAAAATCCTATGACCACACGTGTAATAACACTTTGGCTGGATGAAGTAACGTCATGACGACGTCCGTGTCAACAATGCATTTTTTGTGGAAAAATTGTAAAATTCAAAGGCGATAAAATCCGATTTAAAGTGGCCATATGATAAACAAAATCTTACACTCGTGGTCATTTCATATGAAATTTATGAAACTCGCCGAAGGCTCGTTTCATAAATTTCATATGAAATGACCACGAGTGTAAGATCCTCTATATGTAGGCCATTCAAAGTAATAATGTGCGTTTGAAGCTATTCGTAAAACAAAGCTTTAACATCACAATAACGCAATTGCGGCATTACAGAGGATCCTGACCATTTGTAACAAAGACAGCTAATCCTAAATCTGTGAGGGAGCATTTAAATTGTGCCCCAGATGTATGTCGGCAAAAGGGAGATGTTCAAAATCACAGCGCTGTTATGGCACCTGTTCATTCAGTTTTAATGCCACACTTCAAAATATGTTCTAACGGCATTAGGAATTATTATTCTCAGTAAATAAAGGATTTTATTTCGACCAGAACGTCAGCAAAAATAGTCCCGGCACGCTACAGTGATAAGATATAAATGGAATCAGTTACAAGTGAAATGATACAATATCATTGCGCTTGTGATTGATATCATTTTTATTTGTTTCAGATATGCATTGATTTCACTGCTAAGTGAATCTTTCTTTCCATAGTATGTCTCTTTTGCAGAAGGCGAAGGTATGATAACTGAATATGTCATGTTATAAGAATCTGATATATAGGGTTCTCTTGTAGATTGAAGTTTCCAATCGAGTGATGATACGCCGGAGTTCCGCTCAGCATGGTTATCTGGAGGGCTGGAAACGATCATCTTCAACAGGACCCTCATATTTATAAGATTCTTTTCTTGCTCAACACCACCAAAACTGTTCAGTTTACTTTATTTAACGTTTTATTTTTCGCACACTATGCTTATGTAGTACACCAGAGTAAGAACAGCGGAATTTCTATCCCAGACAAACACCACGGATTTCCGTGGAGTCTGAGCTGCACCTTTGTGTTTTGCGCATCCGCGCAGTCTGCTCTGCACCTATGTGTTTGCGCGATCGCATATCAATATATACATGCAATCCGAGTCATGAGAAAATTTTATTAGCCATTTGCGAACAACAAAGGTGCAGAGCAGACTGTGCGTCCGCACAGCCGTCTCTGCACCTTTGTATGTGAGCGTACGCGCAGTCTACTCTGCATCTTTGTGCTTGCGCGTTCCGCGCAGTCAACTCTGCATCTTTGTGTTTGCTCGTCCGCGCAGTCTACTCAGCGCGTCCGCGAAGTCTACTCTGCACCTTTGTGTTTCGGCGTCCATGCAGTCTACTCTGCACCTTTGTGCGCGCGTCCGCGCAGTCTACTCTGCACCTCCGCGCGTCCGGGATATCTACTCTGCACCTTTGTGTTTGCGCGTCCGCACAGTCTTCTCTACACTTGTGTTTGGGCGTCCGCACAGTCTACTCTGCACCGTTGTAGGCGCTACCGCGCAGTCTAATCTTTTGTGTTCGCTGCATGGGTAGTACGATAAAACATCCGTCTTTATCTAGGATCACAAGACTCCTGCTAGTTTGTGTAGCTGAATATATAGAGGATATTTACTTAAGTTAAAATGAATCCCAAGAATATTTCATCGAGTGTATTGAAAACATCAGAATCTTTGCGAGTGCGAAGCACAAGTGAAAATTCGAATGTTGTCAACACACGAGATGAAATATTTTTGGTATTTATCAAAAAAAAAGTAAATTTCCTTTTTGTTTTTGACGTGACACGCCTCGCACTCGTATCATGTTTCGCACTCGTGAAAATGTCTGATGTTTCCAGCATACTCGATGAAATATGTCTTCAGCACATTCGATGAAGTATTGGTGTATATAAAAAAAAGGAATTTTGTTTTTATTTTATACGAAAAAAAAAATGTAGTCCCGGCTGCTACATTGTGACTGTGAAAATAGCATGGTCATGTTATGTTTCAGACTGTGAAATAGCATTTATATTTTCACATTGTGTAAATGACATCATAGTGTGAAAATATATTATTTGTTTCCGATATGCATTGATTTCACTGCTAAGTATAAAATAAACTTGAAATCGGTAAACCACTCATAGTAAGGACGGAATACTTACATTTTAAAGTATGACAAAATGAATCTCACTCGTGCTCATGTATAATTAAGTTTATATACATTGCTGAGAAAATTGCATAAAGTCTCGCATTTTTACTCTTTTCTCAATTCGGTTACTCATGGACACTCATATTAGACCTATCTTGTCGCTAAACATGATGACAGGCTTTGTCGTCGCGGGGCTTATTAGGAAAACATGTCGATGTGAATTAATGGTGTCCAACATGGTGTCAGAAATGACAAATATTAAGTAAAATTATAATACCGTTTCTTATTAGCTCGTCTGTTTTTCCATCACGAAAACACGCCTATATGATTCTGACCCCCTCGAACCCTACTTTTATATAGAAAAACTGGGGTTTGCAGGGGTAAACATTATTTTTGTTATTTCTGCTCTAACATAGAAATAACAAAAATATCGCAAGTTTTCATCTAAAAATTTTGTTTTATAGGCGGTAAAATTTACATTGCATTTGTATAGGCGTGTTTTCATAATGGCAGAAAAACTTTCGAGCTATCGTCATCACTACTGCGTCTGCGTTGGCGTCGTAGTTGTAATTGTTCCAAAACACTTAACCTTGGCTATAACTTCCAAAGTATTAGACCTAGCCTCATGAAACTTCATACACATACTCACCATGACAAGACCTTCATTCTGACCAAGTGCCAAAACTATATTGTTGATTATGACTGAACGGTCTCCCCTTTTCCGATTTTATTCTGAAAAACATTTTTACTCGCATTCCCTCATTCCAATACTATTTGTAATAGAGCCTTCAACCTTCACATGAATGTTCCTTGGTAAAAGACCTTTTCAGTGATACCAACCTTTTTGACCTGTGACCTTGACCTTTGAACTTTGACCTATTTTACAAACCTTAACTTTGACCATATTTCCAAAAATATATGGCCTACCTTTATGAAACTCGATACACATACTCACCATGACATGAGCTACTTTCCGACAAAGGGCCATAACTATGTTGTTTATGGCTGAATTATCTCCCCTTTTCCGATTTTTTTTTCTGAACACACATTTTTACTGCCATTTCAATGCCATTTGTACAAGAGCCTTCAAACTTCACATGGATGTTCCTTGGGACAAGACCTTTTCACTAACATGAACCTTTTTGACCTGTGACCTTGACCTTTGAACTTGACCGATTTTACTAAAATTAAGCAAAAACCTAAACCTTAACAATATTTCCAAAAATATTTGGCCCACCTTCATGAAACTTAATACATATACTAACCATCACAAGAGCTACAATGTGACAAAGAGCCATGCCTTTATTATTGATTATGGCTGAATCATGTCCCCTTTTCCGATTTTTTTTTTCTGAAACACTCTTTTTCACAACAATTTTCGGACACAATTTAGAAAAAAAAAATAAGCGCACGGTGTGGCAGTTAGGGCGAATACGGTATATTTTGACGAAGTTCCATAACTCTGTCTTGCAATTTGACTAATTTGTCTATGTGACATGAAAAAACAGACGAGCATGTCGCCGCTTGCGGTGCTCTTGTTTTTTTTCTTTCCACATTGTGGATGCTCGTTAGAACTACCACAATTAGGCGGTTCTTACGAGTATCCAAAATCTATGTTTTTGAGAAAAAAAAGGCAGATAATGTATACCGCCGTAAACCCCATTTTTTCTCTTTATAAAGTGGAGTGTAGAGGGGTATGATACAACGCATAATGAAGTAATGTAGTAATTTCTTCATTTTGATTTTTTTATTTCATTATGCGTTGGCGTAGTCGACGCGAAATGAAGTAAAAAAAAAATATTTCATTTCGCGTTGATATGCACCATATCGACGCAAAATGAAGTAATGATGGAAGAACATAGCTGTCTACGTAAGGAGACCAAAGATTTAGGATGCAATACAGGTAAATTCCAATATAAAGTCCACATTTGAGGCAGTTCAAAAGTGGTCTTTATGACCACATTTGAACAGTCCCAAAGATGGTCTTCCACAAGAGCACACTGAATGTCGCAATCACAAAGAAAATGTAACTTTAACCTTCAAAATATGCTTTAAAAACAAAATTTGTCTTAATTTTAGGTGGTCTTAATAGCGGAATTTCTCTGTATTTGATTATGTTTGTAGAGTTAAAACTGAACGACTTGCGGTGTTTTGGTCTCATGTCTGATGTGTTTCCCTCTATTGTGTTTTAAGGCTCAACACATGATCATGTAGTGCACACATTTTTTTCATTTAGAACCGACCTGTCGGTTTTTCATTTAGAACTGTCCATATGGCCTTCCTTTGTTTAGGTTTCCATTATGGTCTGGTCGCTTAATGTTTGTATTTCTTTCCCTTTGGTGTCTTTTATGGATGGAGTAAGTTAATTGTATCAATTCCTGATCTTTGTTTTACTTCTACTTCTCATACTGTCGACGCATATTCGCCCCCGCCCATCGCGGCTTGAAGAAATAGATGGGCTGCACGATGCTTCCACGCAGAGCTGATACCGACCGCAGATGAGTACTGGTTATCTGCTTAGAAGGTCTAAGCCTGCCCAGGGAAACTGCTGCGAGTCGGCCCATCCATTCATATAAACCCTTTTGGGTTTAATTGGACGGCAGGGATTGAGATGTCATTTAATCTCAATGTCGGGTATAAGTCCAACAAAATTGGAAGCAACGTCTCCAAAATTACCTAAATAGTGTTGACGGTGACGTTAAACCTCAAATCAAACAAACTGTCGACGCATAATGAAGTAGAATTAAGTATGCCACCTATCACCGCAAAATGAAATAATAAACCTCTTAGTATCGACGCATAATGAAGTAAAAAGTACATTTTATTTCATTTCGCATCGACTATGCCAAAGCGTTATGAAGTAAAAATGTCAAAATGAAGAAATTACTACATTACTTCATTATGCGTTGTATCAGGGGTATTCATTTCACGGACTTGTTATCGTGATCGTTTCAAGGGCCATGGGAGTCAAACTCATCACGAAAACACGCCTATATAATTTTAACCCACTTGAACCCCACTTTTATTTAGAAAACTGGGGTTTATAGGGGTAAACCTTATTTTTCTTATTTCTGCTATAAAAAATAGATTGTGGCTACTGGTAAGAACCGCCTTGATAAGGCGGTTCTAACGTATACCCACAATCTATATTTTGAGCAGAAATAAGAAAAATATCACAATAAAATATAGATTGTGGGTACTGGTTAGAACCGCCTTGATGTTAACGTGTACCAACAATCTATATTTTGAGCAGAAATAAGAAAAATATCAACATTTTACATATTATTTTTTTCTTTTTCACGACGGTAAAATTTACAGTGTGTTTGTATAGGCGTGTTTTCGTTATATGAAAATTAATATTGTATACCAATATGTTACCGGATGATAAAACATGCTTGTTAATGGCGAGCAATCGATCTCCAAGGACCGCCCACATCACTCTGTAAATTTATCCATAAAAGTCTACATTACGATAACACATCCGTACGGCATAGTGCATTTTTCACATCTCCAAAAATGCTACTTTTCTGACGAAAATCATTCATATTTTTCCTATAAATGCTCAAAATATAGGTTATGTGTGCTCGTTAGAACCGCCTCATTGAGACGGTTCTAACGAGTACCCACAACCTATGTCTGGGAGCAGAAATAAGAAAAATAATGAATACCCCAGTAAATCCCAGTCTTCTCTATATAAAGTGAGATTTAAGGGGTCTTCATTTCAAGGACTTGTTCACGTGATGGAAAATAGCAAAATTGCCATGTGTAATTTTTTCTGCATGAAGGTGAATATAAGTTTTATCTTTAGGAACAACAAAAAGTTCCTATCAAGCAGAGCCTAAAATGCGAAAATGAAACAAAAAATACTGGAAACGCAGATAGTTTAAACATATTTTATTCGTATTCTACATGCACAACAAAAAGCAAAAATGACTGAAATCATACGAAAGGGATTCAGAAGACAGTCAGGGACTTATACGAATCGGGGTCCCAACGCAGATGAGCTTGCGCATCCGCGCAGTCTGATCAGTTTTCACGTAAAGTACCAGGCCAATACATGTCATGAACACCCCTCTAAACCCCACTATGTCTAGAGAAAAATTGGGTTTACTGGGTTGTTTATTATATTCCTTTTTTTAACATATATTATTGGCAAAACAACCCTCAAAGTCAAACCCCACTTTGTATAGAGAAAATGTGGTTTATGGGGTTGCTTATTTTTTACTTATCTTTGCTCAAAACATAAACTGTACATGTAGGTACTCATTAGAATCGCCTCAATGAGGTGGTTCAAACGAGCACCCACAACCTATGTTTAGCGTACAAGTAAGAATAATAGCACACATTTTCAGTTTTGAAGTATGAAACATCACGAAAACACGCCTATATAATTTTGACCCCCTTCAACCCACTTTTATGAAATAAAACTGGGGTTTACAGGGATATACCTTATTTTTTTATTTCTCCTCTAAAATGTAGATTGTGGGTACTCGTTAGAACCGCCTCATCGATAAAATATAGATTGTTGGTACTCGTTAGAACCGCCTCGAGTACCCACAATCTATAATTTGAGCAGAAATAAGAAAAATATCACGATTTTTCATCTTAAAATTTTAGGGTTTTTTTTCGGAGTTAAAGTTAACAATGTATTTATATAGGCGTGTGTTCATAATGGATGGCACTCTATCATATATTTACTTCACAACAATGCAATTTGAACGTGGCATTCGTGCACGTATCAAGTTCGCTGAGGTGTTAGCAAGACATATAGTCTAAGCAGGGACTTTTCTTGATGCATAAAGGATCATGGGGCCCTTGGCTATCCTTAAAGCACACCACGAAGACTCTGATCAGACTGCGCGGATGCGCAGGCTGATCTGAGTCTTCGTTGGGCGCACCGTGATGATGTCTTATTGTAGGTTTTGCCATGCGCTGGCTCATTTGATAATCACAAAATGTCGCACGAATGTGTAATATAATGTTATTAATCGAGTAATTTCGCATTGGCCCAGTTACAGGTCCGATGTCTGCTGCATTGGCCCGAGGCCAAAGGCCGCGGCCAATACAGCTGACCGAGGACCTGTAACTTGGCCAATAGGAAACTACTTGATTATTGTCAATTTTATGAGAAACAAGATTATTGATTTCTTTATCTCACTTGGCCTCAGTTAATATTGGTTGACCTGGTATTAAAACGGATGCAGGCTAGTCAATTAATAATAATAGCTATATTTGGTACTCCTTTTTCGTATTTCTGACCAATATATGGTCATTGCTTAGAACATATAATCAAATGATACATAATTGGATCGATTGTTTATCACTTTTCGCAAAATCACTTACACTCAGTCAGCTTCCCGGCTGTTGTCCACGTGACTATCAACCGAGTCATTCAGCTAAAGGATCTTTGTACTGTTTTACCCTATACTAACCAACAAATCCTTTGGTCCCCGCCCATCGGGGTTTGGAGAAAAAGATTGGGCTGCATGATGCTTCCATGCAGATATAACAATACAGTAGTTGCACTACTTTGTCATAACTGGATATCATCATACATGCTATCTAAGTAAGTAATCTTTTCAGTCAATTACTGAATGGACCCGGGGCATTTCAATTAATAATATAAATTAGATATACCTCGGGTCTTTACAATTGAAATTTGATAATGAAGCAATTTGATTTTAATTAAGAATATGATTGTCAATTTATTTTGTAATGAAGCAATTTGCCCGTTATATAAATTTTATAGACCCAAGGCATTTAATTTATTATTACGTACATTTAATAATTGAATTATTAATGGAATTGTCCTGCGGTCCTGAAACGTGTATAAATACTGCAACTAATTTTAATCAGCAGAAGAGAATCAGTAAGCTAAGTGACAAGACATCGGATATGAATTAGTTAGAAGTGAAAGGCTAAATTTGATTTCTGTCGCAAACACAACGCAGAATGAGATACTTAATAAACTTATAGAACCTGGGATTTTAATATCCGCTTCGTTGTTTATGTTAGCCCCTGTCTTGCTTTATGGGGTAACGAAAATGGTGCCGTGCTGCGGATATGAAAACAACAAAAAAAAAATTAATATGTTAAGAACTGATTGATTTGTGTTAAGAACTTACTGTGTCAACGGCTTCTACGGGAAAAGGCAGTGAAGAACTGTGGTTGTCAGAGTTTCCAGGTCCATCTAGACAAAGCTGCTCTACCTTCAAAGGCAAGTTCTGTTCTTTAGTCTCCTTTTTTTTTGTTAGTGAAAACCATGGCTCAGGGTAACCCAATTCAAGTTAATATAGATGTCCAGTGTTTGGCGGATGCCATAACAAACAGAAATGATTTATTCATGCTTATCCCGACTAGGTATCAAGGTGACCCAAGACAGTTCCGCGAATGGGTCAAACAAATTGAAAAGTATGCCTTCATGGCGGAATTGCAGGCAGATAAGGTTAAACTAGTAGCATATAAAACTAGCGCAGGCCCCGTAAGTGATTTTATCGAACGATACATCACAAACAACCCTAATAACACATGGAATCAGCTTAAGGCTGAATTAACAATGAGATTCGCTGAAATTTCTGATTCTGACCAGGCCCTTAAAATGCTTAGGGAAATTAAACAAAAGAAAGACGAAAATGTTCAATGCTATGCCGAACGCCTATTATCTTTAGCCACTGAGGCATACTCTGACCAACAAGGTGGCGTCCGTGCGGCTGATAGGAGCCTGGTGGGGTACTTCACCGATGGGCTATATTTTGATTATCTTCAATTCAAACTGTTACGTGAAAAACCTGCAACGCTTCAGGAAGCGATTAGGATTTGCATAAAAGAGCAAAATCTCAGAAAACTTTTCAAAACAAAAACAGGCAGGGACTTCAGTCGGCCCAGTCTTAATGAAAACTCTGAAGAACCAATGGAGGTCGATCAGTTAAGACCAACCAGAAAATGTCAGCTATGTTTTAAGAAAGGTCATACTGCCCGGTATTGCAGAATGGGGAGGGGTCAAGCTGTTAATGCAGTCAATGTTGATAGGGACAGGCACAAGAACAATGACAGACGTTGTTATTTTTGTGGCAAAAGAGGTCATATCAAAAGATTTTGCTATGAATTTCAAAAACAAAATGAATCTATGGGACAAAACTTTTCCAACCAGTCTTCTGCAGCTTTAAACGAGCAGGTTCCCCGGATGTAGAGGCCGATTCGGGGAATAGCAATTGTAAAAACATCTTTGTAATAGGAAAATCTCTAATACCTAGTACTGTTCAGACAAAAATCTATGCTAATAAATATAGGGCTTTAGTTGATACTGGTGCAGAATGTTGTTTGATTCATAAAAATGTATACCAGTCACTACAAGTAAAACCAAAATTGTCAAAAAGTAATGCCATTCTTCAATCAGTCAATGGTGGTCAATTAAAAGTATTAGGATCAGTTTCCCTATCTTTTGTGATTGGTGGCATGAGAATGAACCACAATTTCATAGTAGCATCAGGGATAAATAAAAATGTGATATTATGGAAAAGATTGGATGGATAAATTTGGTGTAAGACTTTATTTTGATTTACAGAAACTCAGGATTGGAAAAACTTATGCGCCATTAGTCCCTGACATTCACATTCATGCATTGGTAAGATTAAAAGATGATCTGGTAATGAAACCTCAAACGTCTTACACATGCACAGGGAAAATACAAAGTAGAAAGGAATTTCCTCCCGACTGTTATGAAATTTCACAAGTAACTGAGGGTTATGTAGCAACTGAACCTGGCATATTAGTATCAAATAGTCTAGTAGAAATTAAAAAGAATAGAAAATTACCACTTTTGATCGTAAACAGTACTACTAAAACGATTCATTTGAAGAAAAATTGTATCATTGCAAAAGCTGAAAAATTTGACATTAAAAAAATTAATCATGTGGAACAGACAAAAACAGAATCCACTAACGTGAGAGCAAACCCCAATGAATGGCTTAACAAGATTAATTGCCCTGAGGAACATGTTGCCCAAATGAGACAAACTTTGAAACGAAATAGGGATGTGTTTGCTTTCACTGACTTTGAACTGACACAGACAGAAGCTGTTACCATGGACATAACAACTACGACTGACGAACCGATCCGACAGAAACCATATTTTACCCCACTAAAGAACAGGCCCATAGTGGACAAAGCTATAGATGATATGTTAGCTGCAGATATTATTCGCCCTTCCGTATCTCCCTGGAGTAGTCCCATTGTCATTGTCCCTAAAAAGGATGGCTCAAAGCGTTTTGGTGTAGACTTCCGCAAGCTTAATGCTGTCACCAAGCCCAACAGCTACCCATTACCAAAAATAGATGTGATATTAGCCCTCTTAGGTGGTTCGAACTACTTCTCTGCATTAGATTGCATGCAAGGCTATTTCCAAGTTAAAATGGATGAATCTAGTAGGGAAAAGACTGCTTTTTGCTGTGGTAGCGGACTATTTGAATTTAACGTAATGCCCTTTGGCCTTTGTAATGCCCCAGGCAAGTTTCAAGAATTAATGAGCAGGGTGCTCAGAGATTGTTCCCCGTTCGCATTACCCTATTTAGATGATATAATTGTATTTAGTTAGACCTTTGAAGAACACCTTCAACATTTAAATATTGTTTTCAGTCGCTTACGGGATCATAATCTGAAACTGAAGCCCACAAAATGCCACTTTGCCCAATCAGAAGCTAATTATCTAGGATTTGTAGTGAATGGCCTAGGTATAAGACCTGACCCCAGTAAGGTGCAATCAATAAGAGATCTACCTACCATAACATCAGTCAAAGAGGTGCGAGCTTTCATTGGAATGTGTTCTTATTTTAGAAGAATAATTCCAAGCTTTTCAAACACTGCAGAACCCTTGATAGCCCTAACTAGAAAATATGCTAGATTTAAGTGGGATGAAGTTTGTGAGAATAGTTACCAAAAGTTAAAGGCTGATTTAACTAAGGTCCCACTTTTAGGCTACCCAGATGTTTCAAAACCATTTAAAATATACACTGACGCAAGTGACAATGCAATATGTGCAGTTCTAGTTCAAGATTGTGGGCCCGAAGAAAGCATTGTTCCTGGATAACCAAAAGAAAAACCCATCCATTTCTACTCTCATAAACTTAGTAAAACCCAGAGAAAATGGAGCACGATAGAACGAGAAGCATTTAGCATTAAAATGGCCCTTGAAAAATTTGATCCTTATGTACACGGATGTCCTGTTACATTGTTTACTGACCACAAGCCATGTATCTATTTACTGTCTTCTCCAATGCAGAATAGAAAGATCCAACAGTGGGCTCTCTGCATTTCCGGATATGACGTAAAAATTAAATGGTTAGCAGGAAAACGTAACACTGTAGCGGACTTGCTCAGCAGAGTAGACTGTGGTGAACCTGACAGTGACAGTGACAGTAACTGTAGTGTCGACATTTCCGATGAGACATTACAGGTTGCAACAATCAATTCAAACATGATTGTACCTAGCCAGTTCGTCAGTAACCCCACTGAAGACCAGGCAAAGGTCAATATGACACGACCTAAACTTGATATACCAGATATCAATATGACAGAGGAACAAGCAAAAGATGACTTTCTACAAAGTGTAAGAAGTCAGCTTATTGGCCAGTATGACCTTCCTAAGTCTGTCAGTAAGTATTTACTGCTAGATGATGTTCTCTACTATGTATCAGAGGACGAGGTTTTGGACGAGGTTTATTTGCGGCTTTGCATACCCACCCACATGTGCGATATAGTTCTGAAACAATATCATGACTTGCTAGGGCATATGGGGACAGACAAATGCTATTCCTCTATGAAACAAAAGTATTTCTGGAAAAATATGTATAGGAATGTGGCTGCCTACATATCAAAATGTATCACGTGCAATGCACGTGCAAAGAAGGCTGAAAAGACACCTGTGCAGGAAACTGAAATACCAAATTATCCGTTTCGGAAAATATGTATTGACATACATAATTCACCTCCTACACTAGCGGGTAACAAATATTTGGTAGGTTTCATAGATGTGCTATCAGGTTGGGTAGAAGCATTTCCTGTAAAGTATAAGATAGCCGAAAATGTGGCACACCTGTTCCTAGAGGAGATCTGGCCTCGTTTTGGAGTTCAAAGTCTGATTTTGACAGATTCGGGATCTGAATTTATAAATGGGACTATAAGATACATCACCAATGCTTTAGGTATAGCACACATTCAAACATCCTTTTATAACCCAAGGGCCAATAAGATTGAAAGGTGGCATCGATTCATTGATGACATAATATGCAAAACAGCTGACGATGAAAACTGGGATGTTTACCTTAACCGATGTCTAGCTGCTTGTAGATTTGCCCCATCCGAAGGTACAAAATATTCTCCTTATTTCCTTCTATATGGCCGTGATGTGTTGCTTCCCCTTGACAACATATTGCAAAAGAGGAAAAGGTACACTGGTGATGAAGGTCATAAAATCTGTTTCCAACGCATGCATCATGCTTTCAGTATTGCCTATAAAATCTAAAGAAAGCTAAGAAACGACAACAAAAGTATGCCAATAAAAACACAGAACCAGTTGGCTTTGACGTAGGAGATGCAGTCTTTTATAAAAATCACAAAAAGAGATCCAAAGTTGATAACAGGTATTTACCATATTATAGGGTAATTGCAAAGAACAGCCCTCTCACATCTGTCATCAAAAATGTCTTAACTGGTGAAGTGGTAAAATCCCATGCCTCCAATATAAAACATGCCAACCTTGAGGACTGGGAAATTTCTGACCCTAAACCTATAATCCCTGTGGCAGAAAAGAAACAAAGACCAACACGTAAGGCCACGTATGTTGTTCCACCTTCAGACTCAAGTGGTACTGAAGTAAGCAGCGGCGAGACGGAAATATACGACCCTGACCCTTTAATTAAGAAATTCAGGTTTGAAAGGACTGATTCCTCGTCTGTATCTGAGGATGGCGTTCCAGTGGCCGAACTTAGCACGAAAATAAGGCGTCGAAAGTACCCCAATATGACGAAATCGGACAGTGGACAGGACAATGAATCTGACCATAAGATGGATATCAATTTTATCCAGACAGCAAAGTCTGAGCCGAGAAGACATTCTGAAGTTAAGACTCAGAATAAACAAATGGCACAACTAGGACATTGCTTGAAAGCAATATTTCAAATTTAATACTCTGAATGTAAGCTGATTTTGCACAAGGCCTCAATATTTTGTACATTTGTATATATATGCTAACCCATGTGGTTTTTGCAATATAACCTTTTTTTTTTATTAATTTAGTAGTAATCTAAATGAAAGAAACTATCTGCTATACTCTGTATTTGCAGGTAGAACTCATCATGACGATTTTGCCCTTATATCTTATGTGCTTAACAGCTGGCTTTGGCTTTGAAATAAGAGAAAACACAATATTTCTTAATGTTAATGATGTTAGTTGGATAAGGTCAACATGGAAAATTGCGATGACTTTGGATTTAAAGACATATGCACATTTCATGTAACCCTCAAAAATGACGTTAATGATGTCCTACAATTTGTTCGACATGTAAGCATGAAATTCGAGGACGGACCT
Organism: Lucinisca nassula; assembly: GCA_963580285.1. NCBI lineage: Eukaryota > Metazoa > Mollusca > Bivalvia > Lucinida > Lucinidae > Lucinisca > Lucinisca nassula. The sequence continues at coordinate 60,474,225 of OY757010.1, forward strand.
TCTAAGAATTATTTGAAAATGCTCGCCTCTTTAGAAAATGAGTTTCAGCAGTTATATGGCACGCATGAAGATTTGTTCTCGCTTTTCGCTAAAAATAATTATATAAGAACAAAAAGAGGATTGTTTAACATATTTGGTAGTGCATTACAGTTTTTGACAGGTACTGCCACTGAAAAGGATATAAATGATGTCAAGCAATCAATACACAAGGTCTCAGAAAACCAAGAAATATTATCCCATGTAGTAGAAGATGCCATTTCTATACTAAACATAACTAGGGATGCTACCATCGAAAATCGTAATACCATCCAGGCTCTTATTACAGCCGTTGATAATTTGGAAGATAAATTACCCCATGCGATTAACGAATTAGATGAAAAGATTTTGAGGATTGACAATTTTGTACAAATATATTTACATGTAGACTTCATGGTTCAAGAGCTTCGGGAAATTGTGTTAAAGGGATCCATATTGTATGATCATTTACAAATTCAGCTCAACGCTTTATCTCTATCACATTTGACCCCAAGTGTTATCCAACCTTTTAGATTGGCCGAAATTTTGAGAGATATTGAAACAAATCTTCCTCCACTCTTGAAATTACCATTTGATGTAGAAAATGATATTTGGCAGTATTATCAATATACCTCTTGTTCTGGTTTGGTAGATGATGATCATATTGTTGTAATCCTGAAGCTTCCTTTGTTGCATGAATATGAAAAGTTTGAAATTTATAAACTTATGAACATACCATTGCCTATGGCTAATTCTTCACTATTTGAGAAAACTGACACTCATGTAAATTTAATTACCTATCAGTTTGAAGGGTTTGGTTTGGCAATTAACAAAGAAAGAACACGTTATGCAATTTTAAATGAGCAAGATTTGATTGCCTGCTCAGATAAGAATATTAACTTTTGTCATACACAGTCAGCTGTCTACACCGTAGGGCTCTCTACTGATTGCATATTACACCTATTTTTGCAAAATGTTAATAAAGTTTCAAGATATTGTCATAAACAAGTTCACACCGGTCAAAGATTGCCTACAGCACAATATATCAGCCATGGCACATGGGTCTTAATTCATACAAAACCATTAAGGTTTGCATTGACCTGCGCTGAAAAATCCATGTCTGGTGAAGCCATCAAAACAACACCACCTTTTGATGTAATAAGATTACCTCAGTCATGTAGTGCATCTGGTGACTTTATAAATCTAAATGCTTATTATCAAGATGAATCTAGTCTAACCATCGAAGATGAAATGCTAAGTATTTTGAAGAATAACATGAACACCTCAAGCATTCGCATGTGGAAAGAATTTTCTGAACGCCTGCCACGTTTAAATAAAACGGAATTACCAAAGGACCTAACTTCAATTAGGTCCATCCCGCTTGAATCTCTCATTGATAGACTAAGATATGCGCGTAAGGTAAATGCGAGTAAAACACAAGGGTGGCCTAATAATTATTACTTTATTATCAGATTTGCATTGTCCTTACTAACAGGCATTATAATTTTAATGATATATAGACTTAAGTCTAGTAAATCAATTTGGTTACCAAGAGCCAGGTTTGCTAGCATAAGGAGATTGGGGCGGGGCACGTCAAAGAAGCGACAAGTAGCGGTGTCACATGATGGTGAGGAAAGTAAGGACATTCCCCTGAAGCTACTGCCTTCAGCGCCAACTACCACAGCTGACAACCAGATGGAAGAGTATAAATTGTTATACCCGAATCTGCATAAGGTTACTGAGTAGATTTCGACAACATAACTGGTCATTTCGGTGTGGCAGAACGATCTCTTGACAATTGCCAGCAGCCAATTTACAGAAATTGGACTTGTGTTAACAACATGTATTACAACGTGTCCAGAGGGTAATTTGATTATTAACTGGTATTTAACTAATGGGAACTTTGTGTTATGAACATATTATGTACCTCGAGCAACGATATGATGTCTTCATTACCGACAGATCTTTATCTTCCAACTTATAAACTTGCAGTGCATTATGTTTGCGAACACATTCACTTACTATTCCGACATCTAGTATTGTGTATTTAACGGAATTTGTACAATGGATTTTAAACCTGCATGCCACACCTTTGTGACTACCGAAGATGTGAGCGAAATGGTTCCGGGACCTTCTTATTGTAATTACATGGATAATGATTCCATAGTGACCAAAGTGACTTTTAGCGAGGAGGCTTGTCAGGAGCTACACCTCCATTGGCAAGCTGGACAGGGAAGCACAGAAACATGTGAGAATTCTGACGACGATTCTCTACCGAGTAGCCCTGTTGACTGGGATGAAGCAGACTTTGGCCTTCATTGCAGCTGGTGTTGTGCCGTGTGGCGGCCGTAAAACATCTCCCCGTACATCAACCATAGTGCAGTTTATATTTTACTTTTGGTCCTTTGAGATCAGCGTGAATATTCTGAGAAATCGGAAATAAATTGTTGGTTTAGACTCATATTCTAGACAGGTTTTTAATTATTTGGACCCCATTTTGATTTATATCAGTCTTTGAATCGACTGCCTATTCGAAATTCGCAATATTGCAGTATGTTTCCTCTGGCTTTCTTTGCCGGATCATTACAGGGTCACTGATGAGGCTTTATTAGCCGAAACTACGTAGTATGACCCATCTTCTTTCTTATGAATGTTTTCATTGCTCTTAAAGGAACTCATTTTTTATTTTTATTTGCCTTCACTGCAGCTGGTGTTGTGCCGTGTGGCGGCCGTAAAACGTCTCCCCGTACATCAACCATAGTGCAGTTTATATTTTACTTTTGGTCCTTTGAGATCAGCGTGAATATTCTGAGAAATCGGAAATAAATTATTGGTTTAGACTCATATTCTAGACAGGTTTTTAATTATTTGGACCCCATTTTGATTTATATCAGTCTTTGAATCGACTGCCTATTCGAAATTCGCAATATTGCAGTATGTTTCCTCTGGCTTTCTTTGCCGGATCATTACAGGGTCACTGATGAGGCTTTATTAGCCGAAACTACGTAGTGTGACCCATCTTCTTTCTTATGAATGTTTTCATTGCTCTTAAAGGAACTCATTTTTTATTTTTATTTGAAAGCGTCCCGGATTATGACTATACTATTGAAATCAACCATAGCGTGGACTCCGTTAGTCCTCCCAACAGTACCCTGGACATGAGGTGCTACAATTTTCGTGGGGATGAACTTGCCTCCCCTGATCGTGTGGTGACCCCGACGTTTCGCTGGCCCAGAGTGGAGCAGCCACTTGGAACTGGGCTTCGGACAAATGAGGTCATGGTGCCAGCCGGTTCGGAGATCGACTCGGAGGACGAGCTGGACGATCTAACACTTGCAAATCAGCAAGCGGATGACGTGTGGGCTATGATGGAGTATTATAATAAGAATTAACCATTGGAACATTTCAGAATGTGTTTGAACGCATTTACCAGCAATAAACTAGAACTTTAAATAACATTTTTTAACTTGCATATTTGTGTCTAATTGATATGTTTTGCATTCAGGTTTTCATTTTGTCAGCCATGTTTAGTGGCGTATTGTTGTTGTTGTTTGCGACTTATATATTTTCTTTCTACAAACTAAAATAATAACTACAATTATTATTTTACCCTTGAGGGGGACGAATATAACAATACAGTGGTTGCACTACTTTGTCATAACTGGATATCATCATACATGCTATCTAAGTAAGTAATCTTTTCAGTCAATTACTGAATGGACCCGGAGCATTTCAATTTATAATATAAATTAGATATATCTCGGGTCTTTACAATTGAAATTTGATAATGAAGCAATTTGATTTTAATTAAGAATATGATTGTCAATTTATTTTGTAATGAAGCAATTTGTCCGTTATATAAATTTTATAGACCCAAGGCATTTAATTTATTATTACGTACATTTAATAATTGAATTATTAATGGAATTGTCCTGCGGTCCTGAAACGTGTATAAATACTGCAACTAATTTTAATCAGCAGAAGAGAATCAGTAAGCTAAGTGACAAGACATCGGATATGAATTAGTTAGAAGTGAAAGGCTAAATTTGATTTCTGTCGCAAACATAACGCAGAATGAGATACTTAATAAACTTATAGAACCTGGGATTTTAATATCCGCTTCGTTGTTTATGTTAGCCCCTGTCTTGCTTTACAAAGCTGAAACCGACTGCACACGAGTACTGGTAAACCGCCTCTTAGAAGGTCAAAGCCTGCCCAGGCATTGTGGTGCGAATCTATGCTAATAAACCCTATCGGTTTCATTGGGTGGCAGGGCTTTAGATGTCATTTCATCTCAATGTCGGGTAAAAGTGCCTAAAAATGGAAGCAGCGTCTCCAAAATGAGTACATGTAAATAGCGTAAAGGAGGCGCTGACTCTTAAACATTAGTTCTCTCACCGCTGTGGGATCAAGCATCGATCGGGTCACATATGTGAGACGCCAAGTTCTGTACTGAAAGATCAGGTGGTTGTTCTCCGGTTACTCCGGTTTTCGCCCACCTCTGATTAACGATCGGCTCGTTATGGGTGAAATAATCTTGAAAAGGCCGTAAAACCCAAATCAAAAAATTTTCTGTAACGCTGGCCATATACGAGCTATACACCCGCAAGGACCGGAAAGGTATTTCCATCAGGACCATTATATTGTAGCCTATAAAGACAATATACCCTCCGGTTCCTTGTTTCTTTGTTTGTTTGTTCATCTGAGGTTGAACTGACAGAAAGGTCATATCATTTTGTCCTCAGTTAGCAGAAATTGTTTTGATATGATGACTGAATGCAGGCTCACACGGACAGTTCACCCATATATGCCCAGCGGCATTTTTGTTTGGGGCATTGGATAACAGTAAAGACCCAGATCAGACGCGGCAAAAGCGCGACGTCTGATCAGGGTCTACAATGTTTGCTGAAAGGGCATACATTTTTGCAAAGCTTACCACTAACAAAACAAACCTGGCACCCTATAAATGGAAATGGGACACTCCAAACTTATTGGCTGAGCTATTCCATTGTCACATATGGGTTAATATACGTGGGACAGTTGTTTAGCTTATAAATGAGATTATACTCTTAAGTGATCTATAATGCATCACTGAGAAGGTCAAGCTAAGCTGTCCATATCTTCCACTTAACACCTTTGATCAGACGCATTTCTAACTTAAGACGCAACAGAATTTTTTCATTTGCTGCAAGCGATAAAATAGATTCAGTCATTTGTAAGCAATGAGTGCAGACTCTGATCAGAAGCCGCGCTCTGTGGGACCTGATCTTTGTTAATTCTGTTTTCCAGTATCCCATTTGGATCGCTGGGCATATAAGGGTTAAACGTGCCTCCCACAACAACGAGACAATATACTGTGTTCGGACATGCGTAGTAGTGAGGGAAAACATCCATTGCATCCATTCAGGTTGAACTAAGTCTTCACAATCGGGGCCGATGACTTTTCTGCAGCAAACAGGAAAAAATCTGTTCTCTCTGGGCGTTTGCACAGACTGATCTGAGTCTGCTTAATGCCGTTTTGGGGTCGATTGTTTATCAATCGGCCCAAAGTCGCTAAGAACAGAAGCTCTTCAGTGTTTACGTCCATGTGATTGTCACTGATTTGTTAGAAATCCAGGTAACAGTTATTTATAGAAACATAGCCTCACATTTCTTATAGCTTTGAGGTCAGAGTTTTGCGTAAGAGCCTTTTCTATAAAATCTGGGCTGGAATCATGTGTTGGGCTTGGCAAATAGTGCAGACCCAGATCAGACGCCGCAGAACGCGGCGTCTGATCAGGGTCTACACTGTTTTGCATACTGTACAGGACATTACGGGTTAAACGGAACAGAATAAGACCCCGTTCAGAACCATTTTTCAAGCCTACACACAGAGACAATCGACATACCAGTCTTTTCAGTGCTTCGAGTATTCAGATACATGAGGTCACATTATATTCAGACACATTACGTCTTGTTCGCCCCCGCCCATCGGGGCTTGAAGAAATAGATGGGCTGCATTATGCTTTCACGCAGAGCTGAAACCGACCGCACACGAGTACTGGTAAACCGCTTAGAGGATCTAAGCATGTCCAGGCAAAGCGGTGTGAGTCGGCCCGTCCATGTTTATAAACCCTGCTGGTTTCATTGGGCGGCAGGGCTTGAGATGTCTTTTCATCTCAATGTCGGGTAAAATCCCACCAAATTGGAAGCAACGTCTCAAAAAATGACCTATACTGTGTTGACGGGGGAGTAAAACTTCAAATCAAACAAAAACATGACGTCTTCTGTGTAGAAGGAAATAACATTCAAAACTGGCAAATATGTCTCAAAATTTACTAAAACATCAAATATTTAATAACGCATGTGTGATTTTCTAGCATGATTGACTCGGAAAAAATTTCACTGATATCTACATGTAACTTTACAAATGTGATAAAATTTGCTTGAGTTTTATCGAACAGTCTCTTGCAAGACGACCAAGAAAAACTCTTAAGTGGAAGTGAGATGGGAGAGGTTAATACTGCATGTTTACGTTATGCAAAACTGGTTTGATACCGAATAAACTTTACGTCCACTGTTTCCAATGCATTTGCGTATGTAACGCAACGTCTGATTGGATAACACCGTTGTTACAACGCATAATGAAGTAATGTAGTAATTTCTTCATTTTGAAATTTTTACTTCATTATGCGTTGGCATAGTCGATGCAAAATGAAATAAAATGCAGTTTTTACTTCATTGTGCGTCGATACTAAGAGGTTTGCGCAAAATGAAAGCATTATTTCATTTTGCGGTGATAGGTGGCATACTTAATTTTACTTCATTATGCGTCGAAAGTTTGTTTGTTTGATTTGAGGTTTAACGTCACCGTCAACACTATTTAGGTCATTTTAGAGACGTTGCTTTCAATTTTGTTGGACTTTTACCCGACATTGAGATTAAATGACATCTCAATCCCTGCCGTCCAATTAAACCCGAAAGGTTTTATATGCATGGATGGGCCGACTCGCAGCAGTTTTCCTGGGCAGGCTTAGACCTTCTAAGCAGGTAACCAGTACTCATGTGCGGTCGGTATCAGCTCTGCGTGGAAGCATCGTGCAGCCCATCTATTTCTTCAAGCCCCGATGGGCGGGGGCGAATATGCATCGACAGTATGAGGTCGGTTCTAAATGAGAAAAAAATGCACATGTATTTTGCTTTGAGAGATGGCACACTTTTTCAAACATCAAAGAAACAAAAGTAACCCAAATATTTAAGGCTAAAACATGCATGTGGAGACTTTTATAAGTAGAATGACGGTGCATTATCAACAGAAAAGGAGCGAGGAAGCTGGTGAGAAGTTTATATAAAAGTATGCAGTTCAAGAAGCCAGTCGTTATGACGTATTTTTAACTCTACTAACATAATCAAATACAGTGAAATTCCGCTATTAAGACCACCTAAAATTAAGACAAATTTTGTTTTAAAGCATATTTTGAAGGTTAAAGTTACATTTTCTTTGTGATTGCGACATTCAGTGTGCTTTTGTGGAAGACAATCTTTGGGACTGTTCAAATCTGGTCTGAACTGTCTCAAATGTGGTCTTTATATTGGAATTTACCTGTATTGCTTCCTAAGTCTTTGGTCTCCTTTCGTAGACAGCTATGTTCTTCCATCATTGCATCCTTTTGTGTCGATATGGTGCATATCAACGCGAAATGAAATATATATTTTTTTTTACTTCATTTCGCGTCGGCCCCCGCCCATCGGGGCTTGAAGAAATATATGGGCTGCACGATGCTTCCACGCAGAGCTGAATCCGACCCACACACAAGTACTGGTAAACCGCTTAGAGGATCTAAGCCTGCCAAGGCAAAGCGGTGTGAATGTCGGACCGTCCATGCTTATAAACCCTATTGGTTTTATTGGGCGACAGGGCTTGAGAAGTCATTAATTTTCATCTCAATGTCGGGTAAAAGTCCCACAAAATAGGAAGCAACGTCTCCAAAATGACCTTAACAGTGTTGACGGGGACTTTAAACGTCAAATCAAACAAACTTCATTTCGCGTCGACTACGCCAACGCATAATGAAATAAAAAAAAAATCAAAATGAAAAAAAAAAATACTACATTACTTCATTATGCGTTGTAACACACCGTATATTTTACGATACACTGTCGGAGATCTGACGTTATGATGTAATGTCACTTTTCATTGGGTAGCATTTCCGCAGCTCACAGCGCTGGCCCCTTTGAGAAAAATAGTACAGTGCATTTAAATGGGCAAATGCCATTTTAGAAGTTAGATCGTCGGTTTTTATGGTCGCATATTCCATTTTACAGCTCCGCTGACGCGACGCCGTAAAACGAAATTTCCGACAGTAGAACCACCCACTTTCCTCCCAAAATGACATTTTTCAATACATTTGTCGCATAAAATAACCCAGCATTTCTAGAGTAGAACTTCGCTGTCTCGGATACCAATGGCTCGCTTACAATGGCTGAGTCAACCCTGTTCCCGAGTCCCTAGGAAATTCCTCAAGAAATAGTGAAGGATAATTTCAGCGTGAATTTCTTATTTTATCTTGCAGATGTATGCTGTGTGTACTCATTCGAATCGCCTCATAAGCAAATGTATGCTATGTGTACTCATTAGTGTCGTCTCGATGAGGCGATTTAATGAGCGAACACAGCATATATTGATTGTCACACCGAGTAATAGAATCCACCTTGCCAAGGACCGTTTCCTTCTAAGATCACGGTAAGAAACCTCAGTTTTAGTGGTTGTCATCCCAGTTATCTGTATAATATTGCATTTAGCGGACTGAAAGCTCATGTCCCATTTTGTGCGCTACGTCCAAATTTATCTAAATCATCCTGAAGTTTCAGTGAGTCCCCTGTATCTCTAATTTTCAGGTAGCAAACACAGTCGGCAGCGTACAGTCTCATTTCTTAGTATATCATAACTGTACATGGAGAATAATATTGGACCAATAATGGTCCCTAGTGGGACCCAAGTCAAAACTTGAGCCCAGTCCGAAGTTTTATCATTCGCAACAATTCGCTGCTTTATGTAGCAAAGAAAGGAATCTATTAATTTAAAAGTACCCGCCCCAAGTGCCGAAACCAAATAATTTGGATTTAAGAAGTGTATGAGGGGGTGTCATAAGCCTTCTCGAAGTCAAAGCATAAATGTTTCCACCTGTCCCTCTTTCACCAAAAATTTAATCAACTCATTAATAACTGTTCTCAACCAAGTTTCACAATTATGCCCCTTTCCTAAATGCATGTTGTCTGTCTGACAAAATTTTATGTACATACAAGTCTGCCATGATGTTTGAGCAGACTATATATTCTAACAATTTATATGGAACACAAATGGGCGGCACAGGCCGATAGCTACGAGCAAGAGTTCTGGCTTATGTTTTAAAGAGAATGTTCGCTAGAAGCCATTCTTTGGGGATTTCACCCGTACCAAGTGACTGTTGGAATAGATGTTCAAAATCTGGAACTAGCTCAGTTGATAGTTATCTGATCAAAGTTCTCCTGGACGGACCGAGCATCTGAATGACCATTTAAGTATTTTTCTTTCCAAATCTTAGCGCATCCTTCCTCCTAATCAGTACACCTTCCTCGGCGGTTTCTTTACAGGTGGAATGAATAGTTTATTTTTATCCATAAACAATAGCATGATCATAAAAGTTTGTCAGGAGTAAGAATATCTTCAAATTGGTCTGGTAAAGGTGTAAGATTCAAATCCAAATTGTTCATATCACTAGTGGGGAAGATAAAAATTTGTTGTAAGCCGTGGTCATTCATTATGTCAACTAGTATTTGTCCTTCGGACTGACTCAGCTTTGAGCCTTGTTTGCTGAGCCTGTCGGGCTAAACAATGTCTCTGAAGTTAACCCTTATCTTGATGTTCAGGACAATCCCTATCTTTGCAAACAGTGTAGATCCAGAATCTACATTGTTTGCCATTTAGGTTATGAATTTGTTGCAATAATTTGCATCGAGTAATCTGAATGGTTGATAATCGGTAGTGGGTGTGGCATATATAAATATTCAGCAGGACAAGGGTTAAAGTCACTTAGTACATGGACTGACGAAAGTTTTTACCCTTATGCGGGGCTACATGCGATGAACCTGAGCTTTAAACAACTGGAAGATATCGATAGTTCCATTTTGTGGTCGATACCCACTTGCTACTAAGTGAGAAATTTTGTTTGCCTTAACCCGCACCGATTCAGAGTCGTTTTCCAGTTCCATGACTGGCATATGAGAGATGTCTCTGTGAATGAGCATCCCACCACCATGAGGGTTCTCATCCTTTCTGTGGACGCTGTACTGATGAGTTTCAGGGAAAAGCTCAGAAGTTGTAACTGAACTGTCAATCTTTGACGGTTTCCAGAACTGCCACAATATGCGGTTGGTGAGTATCAAGGAAGGCTAAAAGTTAAAGTATTTTGCTTCTTATACCATTGATGTTTAAACTGCAAAGCGTCATTTTTTACAAAATTGGGCTTAGATTTAGAATGAATGTGTGCGTGCTGCAATTGAATATTCAAAATGGAAGTGAAGGCAATGATCAGGAATCGATACAATTAACCCACAGCTCCCATCAAGCCTGCTGCAATCGAATATGCAAAGAAGAGAACAATTATATTTCTCCTAATCAGTTGGACATTATTATCTAAATACGTCACACGCCGACACAAGCCTTGAACAGTGGTCCCTATGGGATTTAAAAGCTTAAATGACATGAGCAACCGGAATCTAATTCAATCAATGTTGTGAAGGCATTCAGAGGTCGACCATCACCCATGTAAGACTTGCCAGGAAAATATAAAGAAACAAAATTGGGTCCCTAAGACAGGGAAATGGTATCCATCACGTTAACACGTCCGTAAAATGAAGACCCCCTTAAACCCTATTTCATATAGAGAAAACTTGGTTTTACGGGGCTATACATTATTTTTCTTATTTCTGCTCAAAGTCATAGGTTGTGGGAACTTGTTAGACCCGCCTCCTATGTTTTGAGCATTAATAAGAAAAATATCACGGATTTTCGTCAGAAAAGTAGCCATTTTGGAGATACGAAAAAGCACTATGTCGCACGGGTGAGTTATCATTATGTCTATTAAACCTTGCAGAAGCTTTATAATACCACAGCAATACAGGGAATTTTAGAAGCTGATGCTCATAAATGACAAATTTAAAGATAATTGACATGTCCTGATATTTTAGAGGAAGGATCCAACACAGACAAAAAGTGAGTCTGTTGTAGCAATAGAGTTATGCTTTTTAACTTAATTATCAAATTATTATTATTATTATTATTATTATTATTATTATTATTATTATTATTATTATTGTTTTGGTTTTACGGCCCTTTCAAGATTATATCACCAATATCGAGCCGATCGTTAATCAGAGGTGGGCAAAAACCGGAGTACCCGGAGAAAAACCACCTGACCTTCCGTTGCAGAACTTGGCGTCTCACATATGACTCGAGCGAGGCTCCAACCACAGCGGTGAGAGACCTAATGATCATCAAATAATTAATAACTCACAAAGTGACATTTTTGTGTTGTTGTTTTTTTTTCACATATGTGCGAAACTGTTCAGCATTTAAATTACACAAATGAGCAATTGTGCGTCGGCCATACACATACATCGAGAAAACCTACCAAATGTAATTTCAGAAACATTACTTGAGCCCCGCCAAGCGAATTTGTGTCTTCGAGCATTCCGTCATGACAAATTTTAACTGCGCATGCCCAGTCATTCAGAGGGGCCAGGGATATGGCTTTCTGTCTGAAGGTTCCTCTTGATTCACTGCTTGTATGAGCGAGCAGCGAAGGTTCTGGCGAGACTGCGCGAATGCGCAGGCTCGCCTGAACCTTCGCTGTTCGCATAGGCGATAAGTACCAAAATCGCTTGACGGGGCCCCACTTCATTATTATGAATATTTTCAGGTATTTGTATGGTGATATATTCAAAATCTGTGCTTTTTTTTTTTTTTTTTTTTTTCTGAAAATATACACAAATGCTGTTGTGTCCATCTGGCTCTCAAGGGGCGACATTTAGTTTCAAATTAGAACCTATATCTCCTGCATTAGTTTGTGTCAGACAAACATGTTATGACGGGTGTTCAGTTTCAGAGTTTGTATTACTTCATCTTCTTCTAATATGAAAAAAATATGTGATTAAATGTCGACCTTTATTATTTATCATTAAGCCTACGCTCTATCCACAAATTCTGCGACTTCGTAGTTTTTTGTTTTTTTTTTGTTGTTTCATCTCGAAAACGTCCTATATAATTGTGACCCCCTAGAATATGTTCTAGAAAGGGTTATCCTTTGTAAGCAAGGAATACACCGCAGAACTGGAAAATATGGAGTGTACAGGTTTTCTGTGCCAGACTAGCTAGTTTCGACCATTTTGAACCCCACTTTTATGTAATAAAACTGTGGTTTTCAGGGGTAAACATTATTTTTCTTATTTCTGCTTTAAAATATAGATTGTGGGTACTCGTTAAAACCGCCATTATTTTTCTTGTTTCAGCTCTAGAATACAGATTGTTGGTACTCGTTGGAACCGCCTCGACGAGGCGGTTCCAACGAGTACCCACATTCTATATTTTGAGATTTCTTATTTCTGCTCTAAAATATAGATTGTGGGTACACGTTGGAACCGTTCCAACGAGTACCCACAATATATATTTTGAGAAGAAATAAGAAAAAATATCGCAATTTTCATCTTAAAATTTACGTGTTTTTTTCGCGGTAAAGTTTATAATACATTCTTTGATGTTGTTGTGTTTGTTGTTGTTGATGACGATGATGATGATGATGATGATGATGATGATGGTGATATGACTTTATCTATAGATGGAAGAGGCCACATTCCAAACTCATGGTTGTAAAGATTATAACGGGTATTTAAAGCTTACAAGAGGGCCATGATGGCCCTGAATCGCTCACCTGAATCCAAGATGTTTCAAAGCTTATAGAAATGAAGGATTCACTGCTTTAAAGAGATGTGGACCGAAGACTTTTATCTTTGGATGCTATTTTTCATTGTTACAGTAGTGGAATTTGATGGTTATCTATTTTTAGCTCTGGTGTCCATTTTGCTTAACAGAGCGGAACAGTTTAGGCAATTTTGAAAGTGGGTTACTCAAGGAACATTCCTGGGAAATTATTTTTAAATCGGATCATTTGCCTAGGAGGAAATGTCATTTAAGGTTTTTCTATTTTAGCTCTGGCGGCCATTTTGTTTAACGGAGTGGAACGATTTAGGCAATTTTGAAAGAGGGTCACTCACGGAACATTCCTGTGAAATTATTTTCAAATAGGGCAATTTGCCTAGGAGGAGATGTCATTTAAAGGTTTTTCTATCTTTAGCTCTGGTGGCCATTTTGTTTAACTAAGCGGAACCATTTAGGCAATTTTGAAAAAGGGTCACTCAATGAACATTCCTGTGAAATTATTTTCAAATCAGACCATTTGCCTAGGAGGAGATATCATTTAAAGGTTTTTCTATCTTTAGCTCTGGCGGCCATTTTGTTTAACGGAGCAGAACGATTTTGGCAATTTTGAAAGAGGGTCACTCAAGGAACATTCCTGTGAAATTCTTTTCAAATCGGGCCATTTGCCTAGGAGGAGATGTCATTTAAATGTTGTTGTTTTTTTCTTTTTTTAGCTCTGGTGGTCATTTTATTTAACGGAGCGTAACGATTTAAGCAATTTTGAAAGAGGGTCACTCGAGGAACATTCCTTTGAAATTATTTTTAAATTGGGCCATTTGCCTTGGAGGAGATGTCATTGAAAGGTTTTTCTATTTTTAGCTCTGGCGGCCATTTTGTTAAACGAAGCAGAACGATTTAGGCAATTTTGAAAGAGGGTAACTCTAGGAACATTCTTGTGAAAATCTTTTCAAATCGGGCCATTCGCCTAGGAGGAGATCTCATTTAAAGGTTTTTCTATTTTTAGCTCTGGTGGCCATTCTGTTTAATGGAGCGGAACGATTTAGGCAATTTTTAAAGAGGGTCACTCAAGGAACATTCCTGTGATATTATTTTCAAATCGGGCCATTTGCCTAGTAGGAGATGTCATTTAAAGTTTTTTTTCTATTTTTAGCTCTGGCGGCCATTTTATTTATCGGAGCGGAACGATTTAAACAATTTTGAAAGAGGGTCACTCAAGGAACATTCCTGTGACATTATTTTCAAATTGGGCCATTCGCCTAGGAGGAGATGTCATTTAAAGGTTTTCCTATTTTTAGCTCTGGCGGCCATTTTATTTAACGGAGCGGAATGATTTAGGCAATTTTGAAAGAGGGTCATCCAAGGAGCATTCCTGTGAAATTATATCAAAATGCATTCACTGGTTTAGGAGGAGATGTCGTTTAAAAGAAAAGATTACACACGCACGGACGCACGCAGGACGGACGACAGACAAAAAGTGATCCAAAAAGCTCACCTCTTCACGTAGTGAGCTAAAAACGAAAAGGAAATTATGATGCAAAATTAATGTATTTTGGTCGGATACATTTGTTTCGATTATAACAGCAATGCGAGAAGACCAGATACGAAATCAATACACGGCCCGTTTCACGGCGAAGACTGAGTAGATTTTCACTCATCACGTGAACAAGTCCGTCCCTAAATCCCACTTTATATGGTGAAAACTATTGTTTACGGGGATAAACATTATTTTTGCTTATTTCTGCCCGAAGACATATGTTCTGGATACTCGTTAGAACCGCCTCAATGAGGCGGTTCTAACGAGCAACCAAAACTTATGTTTGGAGTATAAATAAGAAAAAAATCACAAAATTGCATCAGAAAAAAATGCCTTTTTTTTTAGGTTTTAAAAATGTACTTTATCACACGGATGTGTTATCGTCATGTGGAGTTGCACAAAAGCCAGTCAACCTTGATTGCGTAAGTTGCCTGTACTGAAGTTGTGGTCTTATCAAGCTTATCTGACTGGTTGGCAACAAAAGCACTGTCAAATTATAACAGAATGGCATATACAGGAATTTCCTCTATACGGTGCAGACGGGTGTCTACTCTATAAGGGAAGAAACTCCTCTTTTGGATTAGTTTCTTTCTTTGAGAGTGTCTCCTCTTACGGCAACAGTCCTTTTGGTTTGTTAAGGCGGCTGGGCTTGAGATAACGTTTCAATTCAATGACATGTAACTGTCCTAACGTCTACAAAATGACTTTAACAGTTTTGACGGGGATAAAAAAAAACTCAGTACAAACAAGCTAATACGGTGGAATAAAAATCAAAAATGAGTTCTTTTTAGGAGCAATGAAAACATGCATAAGATAGAAGATGGGTCATACTACGTAGTTTCGGCTAATAAAGCCTCATCAGTGACCCTGTAATGATCCGACAACGAAAGCCAGAGGAAACATACTGCAATTTTGCGAATTTCAAATAGGCAGTCGATTCAAAGACTGATATAAATCAAAATGGGGTCCAAATGATTAAAAACCTGTCTAGAATATGAGTCTAAACCAATAATCTATAACTGATTTCTCAGAATATTCACGCTGATCTCAAAGGACCAAAAGTAAAATATAAACTACACTATGGTTGATGTACGGGGAGACGTTTTACGGCCGCCACACGGCACAACACCAGCTGCAGTGAAGGCAAATAAAAATCAAAAATGAAGTCTGGTGGGGTCATCATGTCTGCTTCCAGACAACAAAGGGGAAGAGGAAAACAAAAGATAATTAGATATGGAGTAGCTAAAACATGGGTCGGTCTATTGAAACCATAGTCACGTTATTAGTTCGTCTCTTGATATTTATTAGATGTTGCTGCTACGGAAAAAGAAATGTCAGTATATTTATTCCCTTTTGCTTTCTGTGACACCTTCCCAGTAAGCATTCTACATAAATCTACAGCGGGCCGTTAGCGGCCCGTCAGGGTAGCTGACGGGCCGCTAACGGCCCGCTGTAGATTTATGTAGAATGCTAGCAGGGAATTGGTGCATGTAACACTTTCTTTCGTTTGTTTTTCTCCTGCTTATCAAGTTTTGGAAACTTATCAGATTTTAAGCTTAAGATAAATGTTGATATTGAAATGATAGTGTTACTAGACAAAAATATGGGTATCAACCATGGTTTTTCATGCATTAACATTTGCCGGGTCCCGAGGAAGCTGTTTGAACATGAGGCCGCTAGGCCGAATGTTCAAATATCTTCCGAGGGATCCGGCAAATTTTAATGCAATGAAATAACCATGGATGATCGTTGTTCTTGCATAACTTACGAATCCGGCCGCAAATTTTGACGAAAATGCCCAAAAGCTCCATATAAATTCCATATAAACTCTTCAAATGCGACAGGCAAACCAAAATGGCGACCAGTTCAGAATGTTGTTTACAATGCCGTTATCATGCAGTAACCCTCTGACGTCATCATAGAACCCTAAAACGCTACGTTCAGGGCGATAACGTCACGTCGCTCAACGTAACGTAAACAAAACAAGGCCCGTCTTGTGATATCAAAAGCTCAAAATCCATGTACAAACAGCACGCGAATTTCATGATTTGAACATTGTTTTTGCTGATTGAGCACGGCTTTTGGTCCATTTGACAATGGCTTCAAACAGCCATGCGCATAAGTTTTATGCAAGAATGTAGATTCAAGGGATCGGTACTTTTAATGTCGATATTCATGAGATGTAGCTGCTACAGAACAAGAACGGTCAAGGGAACAATACTGTTATTGGTATTCCCTTTGTAGTTGTTAAGTGTCCATAACACTTTTGTTTTACCTGTCTTGTTTAATAGTCCCACAAAATTGGAAGCAACGTATCCAAAATGACCTATATAGTGTTGACGGGGACGTTAAACCTCAAATCAAACAAACAAACAACAATTTTAGGTATCTTATCATATTTTGCATAAATATTGTTACACCACAATCTCTTTATAACACTGTTAATATGGTGAAAGGAGAAACCGTCCTAGTTAAATAACCTTGTTACATCCAAACAAAATGCAAAGATTATATAGAAAATCACCGTTTGTGGTCTTTTTCTATATGGGCCCCGTCAAGCGATTTTGGTACTTATCGCCTATGCGAGCAGCGAAGGTTCAGGCGAGCCTGCGCATCCGCGCAGTCTCGCCAGAACCTTCGCTGCCCGCTCATACAAGCAGCGAATCAAGAGGAACCTTCAGACAGAAAGCCATATCCCTGGCCCCTCTGAATGGCTGGGCATGCGCAGTTAAAATTTGTCATGACGGAATGCTCGAAGACACAAATTCGCTTGGCGGGGCTCATATAATCTATACATTTTGGGATCCATCTTCAAGCAGTGTTATATCCAAACCCGTGAAATAACGAATAGTGTTATATTGAGATTGTGGTGTATAGATATTTGTCGATAGGGTAAAATCACTCAGGGTCCATGGATCAGTACTTGTACGTATATAATTATTCTCCTTTGTAATTCTTGAAACGGGTTTTCCCGGCATATCTATATCAGGTAACGTATAAAAATGTTGATATATTCACGAGATATTGTTACTACAGGAAAGGGTCAAGGGATCAATACTGATAAGGTTATTCGCCTTTGTATTTTTAGTGTTAATAACACTTTGTTGTTTCCTTTCTTATTGACCATAAATCTTTGGGGTTTCGAATAAGCATTGCTAAATCATTATTTACATTCCAGAAATGTAACTGAGATACTTTTATTCAGCTCATTTTAAAAATATGAACATTTTAAGACAGGTTTGCTGCTTAGCGACGGCGGATGCGCCGTGATATAAAGCCTTTCAAGTGGTTTACCTATAGAGCTTAGGAGTGAAATCGACAAGGATTTTATCGACCTTCATATGGTTAGGAGTCGCATTTGCCCTTTTCCATATATCTGGCGTTGTCGAATTCGATAGAGAAAAGATGAATAAATCCGTCAGTGGAACAGATAATTGTTATGTACATTCTTATGCACCTTGTTGGTAATTTGGTCCGATTTACATACTTTTTCAATAGGTAACGACTAAACCTCCTCTCTTCTTGCTGGACGGTAATTGGTGGCATTGCATTAGTAGGGTGGAGTAAATTGGGGATAGGTGTATTGCCATCATCTATTTTTGTTTGCAACTTGAAACAGATATTGAATATTTTTGCCTTTTCAGTTAACTAGGTAACTAGTTCACCTTGGTGATTCAATTGGGGAATGAGGCCAGTTTTATCCTTGCTGGTCAAAGTTTTGAAAAGTTTCCACAAATCCTTACCAGAAATACAATCATTCTTCAAGTTGTCAGCTAATTTATCTTTCTAGTTCTTTTTAGATGCAAGAATAGCATTAGTGGCTTTAAAAACTTTGCCCAGCTTTCAGCATTGTTAACTCACTTAGTAGTTTTTTGTGCACGTTTCCGTTTACGGAATTAGTTTCTATCGGAGTTCATTACGTTTATACACCCGTGTGTCTTAGTGCATTTTTTCACACCTCCGAAATGGCTACTTTCCTGATGAAAATCCCCGCTATTTTTCCTGTTTATACTGGATTGTAGGTGCTTGTTAAAACCGTCTCATTGAGGTTCTTACGAGTACCTGGAGTAGAAATAAGAAAAATAATGTTTACCCCCGTAAACACCAATTCTCTCTGTATAAAGTGGGAATGAACCAAAGGGCCGAACAGTATTAATCTTGTTTGAATGGATCAATCAATTTATTTGTGATATTTTCAGCATACGTACTAATAGTGTAACGTTTTTTTGTCTGCCAGTTAAATTCGGAAATGGTGCGCCTAAGAACATAGGGGCTTGAATCATAAAAAATGAAAAAAAAAATGGAAAAAAAAAATTTTTTTTGGTACTATATTAGAGACAACGGGGGGGGGGGGACCTCGGCTCAATTTTTTAGGGGTTACCTCATTTTACCCAGTGTATCTTTTTCGCAAATGCTGTTTGTCACCTGCTTATTATGAATTATACAAGTTAAATATGTCCACTTTGCAACAATAATCCGACTCTGGCTGTCACTTGCAGGAAACATGCTTTTCTCGCATGGATTACCTCAGCAACTCAAAATTCGGCATAACCGTGTGCCAAACATTTTCAGGTTTTCATAAATCACAAGCGAACTAGTGTTACGGAGGTAACGTTTTTCGCTTTCACCCCTTGTCTTTCATTTAACTTTAGCTCTCTTGGCCAATTTGAATCCAAAAAGATGTATTTGCAGCTCTAAATTATGATTTTTCTACTTTTGCTTCGCTTTCCGCAGTGTTCTGTCAAAGATCTGAACAGAAACCAGGGTGCTTGCAATCATCGTCGTGTTAAAAAAACGGGACGTGCTGTTTAAAAGCGGGACGTGCAGATATAATCCGGAACTTTACAAACTACGTCCGGCAGTGGAGTAGCTAGGGTTACTGTTAAAATGTGTGTGATAGCCTTGATTTCTCCTTTGATTTTTTTTTTCAATGTAACATATTCTGCTAGGACTACGTATACACGTATACGCAGATAAGATAACTGTATGGTGTTTCTACGTATAATGGGCTGTGCTCAGGGAATATTTTATTGCATCGCTTTGCGGTCAACTTCCAATTCAGCCGCCGTAACTTTTTTGACACATGCGCAGAAAAGGACATAAAATGTTTACTGAAAAGCAGAAGACGGCCTTAGATTTGATAAAAACAAGGCACAACTGTCTTGTATATGTCCAGGCTGGGACGGGCACAACCCACGTTATCGAGGAGATTGCTAGAGTGCTCCGCATTGAAGGGAAATGTTTGTCAGTTTCTTGCACAACGGGCATCGTATGATATCTATGTGGCTTATGTGTTTTTGGCTTGTGCTAAAGAACCGGTGCACATGACGTCGTCACTTTGTGTTTAAACGCTAGTTCCCGGTACACGGCAACGGTTAGCTAAGCAAACAATATGCAGTTGCGTTAAGCCAAATGGTTCAGAATATAAGTTAAAAGAGATACGGCTAGAAATAACTTTTTTTTAATTGTTTTACAAATTTGGATTCATAGTGGTCGGAATGACTGACGATTTTAAGCTGTTACCTAAATAACAATGGCTGTTTTGGTGCTAATAGGCCTGTAGGATTTTTCCTTCTTTTTCTTTCTTTCTTTGTGATGAAAAAGCGTTTCAACATGTATTTTGTCTAATGTTTACTGTTATCTCTCTCTCTCTCTCTCTCTCTCTCTCTCTCTCTCTCTCTCTCTCTCTCTCAGATATTTGGAAGAAATTTGTGGAGGTCTTAAGATTAAGTAGAGGGGCATGGTAATATTGTGTACTGTTCATTCCAGAGGTAGAAAGAACGGTGTACAGATCTAAACTGCACCAGTCTGGCCCAAGGATTATAAAACTTTTTTTCCTGCTCAACTGATAGGGTATGTATTTTATCCGACTCATAAATAAAACAAAAAAAAATATAATGTAAACACATAGAAAACTTCTATGAACGCATCGAGTCACATGATTTTCAGTGACGTCAAGTGACGTCATTCTAAACCATGGTTCTCTACGCGCGTTGGTGAGGTCAACGCTGTTCCTCTCTTTTTTGTCGAAAAAACGGCGTGTAAATGTTTTTCACTTTAATAAGTTTGCCCTATAAACATTTTTTCGCCCAGTGATGAGGGGCAAAGAATGCAATTATAAAAAAATAAACTTAACTTTTCTGCTTTTCATGAAAGTATGAACGACAGCGAGTCGCTAGCAAAGTTTACATGAACCCCTTCGGGGTTCATTTACTTTGCAGGCAACCCACTGCGTTCGAACTATCATGAACAGCAGAAAAATAAATTTCATTTCTTAAGTGTTCGTTTTCTTTGCCTCATACCGCTGCCTCACTCTAGGGTTTATTAGCTATCTCAATATGTCAATCATTGCAAAACACCCACATTGTGCTGGTGGTAAATACTTTTTCAAAACCGTCTTCTGTAGCATGTTTTGTTATCCATGCGATTAGGGAAGCACCCTCTCATTTTCTCCTTAAATGTACATTTTTAACAGTCAAAATGACATGTCCTTATCAACTTTTAATGAAATGGACATTCAATTTGTCATCAAATTGCTGTCAAGTGTCAAGCAAGCCGGTCATGAAATGTACATGCACGGGTTTCTTATTTCATGTGTAGCACTTTACATGTATATGGATGCTTTAAACACAAACTTTGGCTGGTCACTGGAAAAATGATGACGATTTTCTTCAGGAGGTATGAATATTAAATGACTAACTTTTTTGTTGTGTTACTATTGTGAATGTGCTTTATCGCTTATTAATTTCTGTATATTTGTAAATAGTTTATCCATTCACTACGCAATTTTTTAAGTTTTCGACCCCGCCCATCGGGGCTTAAAGAAATCGGCTGCGTGACACTTCCAAGCAGAGCTGAAACCGACCGCACGCGAGTTCTGGTAAACCGCTCAGAGAATATATGCCTGCCCAGGCAAAGCGATGCGAGTCATGCGTTCATGCTTATAAACCCGTTTGGTTTCGTTGGGCGGCAGGGCTTGAGATGTCAATTCATCTCAATGTCGTGGAAAAAGTCCCACAAAATGGAAGCAACGTCTCCAAAATGACCTGTTGATGGGCACTTTAAACATCAAATCAGACAAATAAATTCTTTAAAGTTTTTGGGTGAGAAAAATAATTAATAATGCGGTTGTGACTTCGGGCTCGTTTTCAGTGAATTAAAGTCTCATGCTCGACAAAGCCCCATATGATACTTAACTGAACTGAAAACTTGCTTGAGAATTCCTTGTTTCGGCCTCAGCCCCATCATACATTCTATTATTCAGTTCTTATGTGAAAGGCCCCCGCCCATCGGGGCTTGAAGAAATTGATGGGCTGTATGATGCTTCCACGCAGAGCTTAAACCGACCTGTACACGAGTGCTGGTAAACCGCTTAAGCCTGCCCAGGCAAACCGGTACAAGTCGGATCGTCCATGCTTATAAACCCTATTGGTTTCATTGGGCGACAGGGCTTCAGATGTAATTTCATCTCAATGTCGGGTAAAAGTCCCACCAAATCGGAAGCAACGTCTCCAAAATGACCTTTACAGTATTGACGGGGACGTTAGACCTCAAATCAAACAAAAACAAACAAAGTTCTTATCTAAGCCGGAAAAATGCCTGAAATGTTAGTATTTAAAATAGGGGCAAAACGTTTTATAACTTTTTAATAGCCTGGTCGAGAAACGCCGCTTTACTCAACAGCACCAAAACTTTTAAATGCCCTATGTATTTACAAGGCCCCATTTTTCACTTACTTCCTAATTCACTCAGACTAATAAAGTACTTTTTCAACAGATCTAAGCACTTCATGATCAAACGTTTCATAAAAGTCATCTATTTTAAGGCATTGAAACGGCCCCGCCCATTGGGGCTTGAAGAAATAAATGGGCTGCATGATGCTTCCACGCAGAGCTGAAGCCGACCGCACTCGAGTACTGGTAAACCACTTAAGGGATCTAAGCATACCAAGGTAATGCGGTGCGATTCGAACCGTCCATGCTTATAAACCCAATTGGTTTCATTGGTCGACAGGGCTTGAGATGTCATTTCACCTCAATGTCGGGTAAAAGTCGCACAAAATTGGAAACAACGTCTACAAAATGACCTTTACAGTATTGACGTAGACGTTAAACCTCAAATCAAACAAATAAAATAAGGCATTGAAGGCAGATTGCGTTACTTAGCAATGTCGATAAAGCGTCTTTTTCAAGGACAGAACACTTGGTAGTAGCAGGGATTAGACCCACAGCCTCTCGCTTACGAGCCAAATGACTTGTCACTGCATATATTAAAAGACCACTTTGCGTGATCAAATTTGCGTTTGTTACGCTTGCTCCTTTCTTGAGCAACCATTTTGCCTTTCCCAAGTGTGTAGCTTAACGGCTGTTTCGCTCTACCAAATGCCATCTCTTCCTTTGCAGTTTTCTCAGTGTACCTGCTCCAGTGTGCAGTTAGAGTCCCCATGCTTGAAGCAAGTTTTAGCTTTCCCAACACATGTATTCTGTCAAGGGACAGAAAATGTAGTAGATGTTGTGCAACCCTTTACTAATAGCTTTTTACAGGTATGGTTCGCTGCATTGATAGTAGACAGTAATGTTACATTGGGTTTACGGCATCCCGCAAACCCCCATGCTGACAAGACAACCAAGCGTGATCTCTGACAGGTGTACGGGCAGCTGTGGGGTAAGGCACAAGAAAGATATCAAATGAATGACATGAATTATTTACAGTATCTATATACACCACTACTAACACAAAACATCACATTTAGTTGCTTCTGTAGCCCACTCACGACGTCCGCCCCGACCGCCCGATAGCTCAGTCGGTAGAGTGTCCGCTCCGGGGAACGGAAGGTTACGGGTTCGATCCCGGCCCGCGACATACCAAAGTCGTTAAAAATGGTACTAGCTGCTCCTCGCTTGGCACTCAGATTTACGGGGTAGAGCTAGGACTGGTCGACCCAGTGTCAGGATAATGTGACTGGGTGTGGTATCATGTAATGTGGCTGGGACATGGTACTTCAGTGAGGCAGCACTATAAAAGTGAGCATTGCGCTCCCTGTCGCAACCAGACACCGTCGTGATATGATTGACAAATTGTTGAAAGCGACGTTAAACCCGAATTCACACACACACACGTCCGCCCCCAAAGCAAAACAACGTTCTGTGCTCGGAACGGGTGATGTGAATGCCTACAGAAGCAACAACAAAACAACAACAAATAAAAAAAAGAAACAACACAAGACGCGACTGGCCAGTTTATAACTTAGGGTGAACCCCCCTCTCGCGCACTAGTGTAAACTAGTTTGTCGACCTTGTTGTCGACCACAGGTTGATATGTATCATTTATCGATCAACGAACTTGGAAGTCCCGATAACTTCTTCGTTTGAATCGCCTGAATCGCCAGCAGGTTACGACCTGCTTAGAATGGCCTCAGGTTGACCTGTTTATTTTTGCTACGACGTCTGTTATTGGGTTTGTCCGCCCTTGCTGGACTCTAACCGACAGCGTCGTACCAGTACCTGCTGCTATCTTGCAGGGAGCAGCAGGTCACCACACATTGTTGTGCCTGCAAATTACGATAATCGGACTAAGATACAGTTCACAAAACATACATGCTAAATCATGATCCCCCTCCCGGAGAAGTAAGAAAATGTTCATGCATATACCGTTCTTGCTCATGCGCCGACCAGACACATAGGCTGATTAGTGCATGCGACAAATAACTGCACAGCAGAACTCAACTTGACTGTGCATCAAATTATTAGCACCCAGCGCTTGACACAAGAATACACAAAGTCTATGTTTCCTTACTGAGCACTACAGAAATCAATTAATGCTCACTACTGCTGAGCATAATACTCATCAAATTCGAGGTCACTACATTATCACAAGTAAGAGGCAATTATACAGACCACGCCTTTGCGCTACCTGGTTAGTCGCCAATTACAGGAAACATAACAAATTCTATTTCATATCCTTCTCCGCGACACGGCTCACAAATATAGCTATTCACAAATTCATTACATTAACAACATATAGAAACTACAAACAGAATGATTTTCATCCATTCTCCACAGCATTTGTTAGTGTCTCATAAGGGCCAACACTGTTTGCCGTAAATTCTCTCTGTATTTGGTAGGCACCACGTCATAACCGTCCTCATGACGCTGATGACGCAGCTGACGTCATCCACGCCACTCAGGCGCCATGACCTGTGGCGACCAAATACTCTCAGTTATCATCATCACGTTCTTTATATGTACATACATGCACACACCGAGTTCTCAGACAAAAACGGCATCATTACAAAATGAACTCGTAATTCTTCTTGAACAAAATTATTTCTACTCAACATGAGCACGCTTGTAAAATCAAATTCATCACGGTTCATCATCACGGATATCCCGACAGGCTCTTGTAAGAGTTTGCCCTGATGATGAAGATATGGTTAAACCCGTCTTCATTTAACGTCCCCTCTACACCTTATATCATATAGAGATGGGACCACGGTTTTCTAACCACAGCTAGTCAAAAGTCATGGATTGAACAAGTGACCCGACGTTTACTAATTATATTCTACAAAAGGGGTCTATAAAAGCCTAAATGAATCTAGAATACGCGGGTGTCCAAACTTTACGTCTCAGCAACATCTAGGGTCAGAATGAGACGGGACCTCGCTTAAAAGACTCATTGTACTTCTGGGGAAGCCTGGGATCGATCCTGCGACCTCAAGCTGTCAAAGCTAGTAGCCTAATCACTACACCACAGAGGCTTCAAAAGTGAATCCAGAATAGGCTTCAGAAAGTTGTGGTATACTAGAGGTAAACCCCTCGAAAACCTACAAGCATGTTCATTCAAAAATAATACTAAACATAGATTTAACATACCTTTCAATATACTCTCTTTGTCCCGCTGTAGCGTGAGATTATTGATCCCGTGAGATTCTTCAGTCGCACCGGAAGTGGCTGAAATCCCTCACGGAGGGGTGTGAGAGAATTCAGCCGTGAGAATTGTAATACGATAACTCTTATTATAAGAGATTGGGGTATCGCAACCCTCTTAGTATATTAAATGATAAATTATGCTGGCACTTATTTAAACTTTGATTTTCTGCTGGAGAGCCTATCTAAGGAAATTAGAAACTGTGTTACTAGTGATTTTATTTATTTATTTATTTATTTATTTATTTATTTATTTATTTATTTATTTATTTATTCACCAAGCCCCGATTGTCGGGGCCCAATGACAAACAGATACTATAGAATGTAGAAGGATATTATCTTGATAAAAGACAACTCGGTCAAGCTGGACTTATATTTGGGTCCGACTTGACCAAAGACAAACTGCAACGCCCGAGATCACTCAGGGCGACTGGACTTAGGTCGAAATGGTCCTATCAAATTACGAAAAAAAAAAAAAAAAACTGTAGGGACATTTCTTGTTTGTTTTGTTTTATTTGAGGTTTAAACGTCCCCGTCAACACGATATAAGGTCATTTTGGAGACGTTGCTTCCCATTTTTCCCGACACTGAGATGAAAAGACATTTCAAGCCCCGTGGCCCAATGAAACTAATAGGGTTTATGAGCATAGACGGTCCGACTCGCATCGCTTTGCCTGGTCAGGCTTAGATCCTTTAAGCGGTTTACCAGTACTCGTGTGCGGTCCGTTTCAGCTCTGCGTGGAAGCCTCGTGCAGCCCATCCATTTCTGGGCGGGGGCAAGCTGACTTCGTACTTCTAACTTCTGCTTTGACGTTGTTTAGGTAGGTGGTTTGGTGGCTAGATAGGTAGGTAGATGGGTGGCTGGGTAGGTATATAGGTTGGGTTTGAGGTTAAACGTCCCCGTCAATACTATATAGGTCATTCGGAGACGATGCTTCCAATTTCGTGGGACCCGACTTTGAGTTAACATGACATCTCAAGACCTGCTGCCCAATGAAACTAACAGGATTTATATGCATGGACGGTCCGACTCGCATCACTTTGCCTGGGCAGGCTTAAGCGGTTTACCAGTACTCATGTGCGGTCGGGCATCATGCAGCCCATCTATTTCTTCAAGTCCCGATGGGCAGGGTAGATTAAGTAGGTAGGTAAGGAGATGTGTCTTGGTGGGTCGGTAGGTAGGTAGGTTTGATTTGAGGTTTAACGTCCCCGTCAAAACTATATAGGTCATTTGGAGACGATGCTTCCAATTTCGTGGGACCCGACTTTGAGATGAAAAGACATCTCAAGACTTGCCGCCAAATGAAACCAGCCTGGGCAGGTTTTTGCGGTTTACCAGTACTAAGGTGTGGTAGGGAATCATGCAGCCCATCTAGTTCTTCAAGTCCCGATGGGCGGGATAGATTTAGGTAGGCAGGTAAGGGGGTGTCATGGTGGGAAGGCAGGTAGGTGTTTGTTTGTTTGTGTGACTTGAGGTTTAAAGTCCCCGTCAACACTTTGAAAGTCATTTTGGAGACATTGCGACCAATTGCGAACAATTTGTTGGACTTTTACCCGACATTGAGATGAAATGACATCTCAAGTCCTGCCGCCTTATGAAACCAATATGGTACTTAGGTAGGTAGGTAGGCCGGTAGGTAGGTAGAAATAAGTAAATGTATGTCTGACCGTCCGTTCCCATACGGAAAGAAGCCTCTGTGGTGTAGTGGTTATGTTATTGGCCTCATAGCCCTGGGGTCATATATTCGATCCCGGGTTTTCACAGACTTTCGGATGAGTCTTCTAACCGAGGTCCCATCTCCGTAGGCAGGACGTTAAACTGAGTGACAAACCCTTGCTGTCGAGTCCTTACCGTTGTTTCATCGCTGTGGTTTGATTTTTGTGTTCACGGAGATGTTTCACTGATGTGTTTGGAGGCCTTCATGCAGACTGAACAAATTATATGTCTGAATCGCGACGGAACTAAGGGCGTGACCACGAAAAATCGATTCAAGCCCCGCCCCACCACTCCCCCCATTGGAATTCGTTTCACTGACCGTTCCAAGGCGCTTCTTCTGTCGCGGTTTATTTTTGTTATGGCTTGTCTTTGACTGTGTGTACCGCTTATACTATTTTGTTTGGCTGGCCAATTGACCATTTTGTGGGAAAGTAACTGTCCTTTTGGCTTTCCATCAGGGTCTGTGGGTTAATTGTATTGATTCCTGATCATTGCCTTCATTTCTATTTTACGTACGCTCCTACCTACCTACCTACCTACCTATCTATCTACCGGCCTGCCTGTCAACATTCTTACCTACCGCACCGCCAAGTTAGAAGACAGAAAGTTTGAAGTTAGCGGAAAGAATAAAAAAAAACAGAAGTTAGAAATAAGAAGTTCGAAATTAGAAAATTGTCTCTCTGTCTGTCTCTCTGTCCGTCCGGCCGTCAGTCCGGACCTACCCACCTATCTATCTATACTTAGCCACTCTACAACTCTACCTACCTACCTAGCTACGTACCTACCTACTGAGCTACATTCCTACCCACCTATCTATACACCTATCTCCTATCGATATACGTACGTACATACACTATCTACCTACCCACCGAGCCACGAAGCCACCAGATCATTTCCCTACCTATGTAGTACATAATGTACCTACCTGCCTACCTAGCTACCATGCAGTCCATCTATTTCTTCGAGCCCCGGTGGGCGGGGCCGGACTGCATACCTACCTACCTACCTACGTACATACCGACTTAGTCGCCCCCGTCCATCGGGGCTTGGATAAGTAGATGGACTGCATGGTGCTTCCACACAGGGTTGAAACTGACCTCCCATGAATACTGGTAAACCGCTTAGAAGCACAAAGCTTGCCCAGGCAAAGTGGTATGAGCCAGTCCGTCCAAAGCCTTTTGGTTTCATTGGGCGGCAGGGCTGGAGCTGTCATTTCATCTCAATGTCGGGAAAAGGTCCCACAAAATTGGAAGCAACGTCTCCAAAATGACCTAAATAGTGTTGACGGGGACATTAAACCCCCAATTCAAACAAAAACATACCTGCTTAGTTACATTCCTTCCTACCTATACGTCTACATACCTTCCTATCGATATACGTACGTAATACCAACTTACCTATATTCCTGCCTGCTTACCTACCTAGCAAAATATACATATCTACGATCCTACCTACGACCTTCTATGGATCTACCTACCTACCCATCGCCACCAGCCCAAACCTACCATTCCTCCCTCATCACGCAAACACGCCTGTATAATTTTGATACCCTTAAACCCCACTTTTAGATAGTAAAACTTTGGTTTACAGGGATAGTTATTATTTGTCTTATTTCTGCTCAAAAAACATAGATTATGGGTACTCGTTAGAACCGACTCGCCGAGGCGGTTCTAACGAGTACCCACAATCTATGTTTTGTGCAGAAATAGGAAAAATATCAAGATTTTTATCTGAAAAATTTCGTTTTTGTGTGTAAAATTTTGCCAATATATTTGAAAAGGCGTGTGTTCTTGATATACCTACCTACATGCATACCTCCTTTCTATCTACCTGTCGCATCCGCCCATCGGGGCTTCAAGAAATATATAAGCTGCATGATGTCTCCGCGCAGAGCTGAAACCGACCGCACACGAGTACTGGTAAACCGCACAGAGGATCTAAGCGGTCGAAGTCTGACCGTTCATGCTTATAAACCATATAGGTTTCATTTGGCGACAGGGCTTGAGCTGTCATTTCATCTCAATGTCGGGCATAAGTCACATAAAAATGAAAGCAACGTCCCCAAAATGACCTGTACCGTGATGACGGGTACGTTAAACCTCAAATCAAACAAACAAACAAAATCTATCTACCTAACTTCCTACCTACCTACAACGTCGAAGGTTGGCCCCCGCCCATCAGGGCTTGAAGAAATAGATGGGCCGCATGATGCTTCCACGCAAAGCTGAAACTGACCGCACATGAGTACTGGTAAACCGCTTTGAGGATATAAGACTGCCCAGGCAAAGCGGTGCGAGTCGGCCCGTCCATGCTTATAACCCCTATTGGTTTCATTGGGCGACAGGGCTTGAAATGTCATTTCATCTCAATTTCCGGTAAAAGTCCCACAAAATTGGAAGCAAGGTCTCCAAAATGACCTATACATTGTTGACGGGGACGTTAAACCTCAAATCAAACAAAACAAACAAACAAACAACGTCGAAGGAAGAAGTTAAAAGTAAGCCTACTTACCTACCTACCTACCTGGCCACCATGCAGCCCATCTGTTTCTTCAAGCCCCGGTTGGTGGGGTCGATTTTGATTGGTTGATAGTGAGCAGTGGGTTCGGTAATTACTTCTGTGTTTTGTGTTTTCATTTTTTTTTTTCATTGAAATGGTTAAGAGAAAACCTGTTTGGTTGACATTAGGCATTATTACCCCATATAAGTAGAAAGGTGTGAAAATTAGTCAGTGTGTTTTGATAAGCATGGGGACAACAGGAAATGTCAAACCATAAATCACACATATTAATCACCAAAATTTAAATTCCACGAAGGGTTCAATATCCTTTGGAAGCTAGGAATACACCGTAGAACTGAAAAGTTAAGAGTGTACATGTTTTCTCTAAGCCTCGGATTATTATTAATATTAACATTATCATTTATTATAATTGTTATTATTATTGTTATATTTTTTTTTTGATTTTGGTTTTACGGCCCTTTCAAGATTATTTCACTCATATCGAGCCGATCGTTAATCAGAGGTGGGCGAAAACCGGAGTACCCGGAGAAAAACCACCTGACCTTCCGTTGCAGAACTTGGCGTCTCACTTGTGACCCGAGCGAGGCTCGAACCACAGCGGTGAGAGACCTAATGATCAAGAGTCAGCGCTCTTAACCACTAGGCCACGGAGGCCCGTTATTGTTATATTATTATTATAATTATTATTATTATTATTATTGAAAAAGGGCACTTATATTGAGATCAGGCTTATGCTACAGTGTTCCAATCCATTTAGTAAGAAAAATGATTTAAAAATTTCCACAGAACTAGTTTTTTTAAAAGTATTAATTGCGAGAACACGCCAATTAAAATATATTGAAATTTTACCATCAATTTTTTAGATAAAATATTCTGATATTTTTCATATTTCCGCTGGAAAACTAAGATTGTAGGTACTCGTTAGAATCGCCTCGCCGAGACGGTTCTAACGAGTACCTACAATCTCAGTTTTCCAGCGAAAATATGAAAATAATATACGCCGCTGTAAACCCCAGTTTTACTGTATAAAAGTGGGGTTTAATGGGGTTTAAAATACAGGCGTGTTTTCGTAATAATTTCAAGAAAATACATGTACCCGCATATA
Source organism: Lucinisca nassula (assembly GCA_963580285.1). Taxonomy (NCBI): domain Eukaryota; kingdom Metazoa; phylum Mollusca; class Bivalvia; order Lucinida; family Lucinidae; genus Lucinisca; species Lucinisca nassula. Next base: position 60,504,996 of record OY757010.1, read on the forward strand.
TATTTTGTTCTTTTTGAACACATGGAAACCTATTTATGGCATATTTAATACGGGCATCTTTCGAATAAATAAATAAATAAATAAATAAATAAATAAATAAAAATAAAGCCTGTAATAAAAAATGTTCTATTTAAAGTTCGTAATGTAAGCAGATTTATTTAGACATTTTAATAAAGGGGCAGGGGCTAACAGGAAATGGATGAAATTTCTCACGGCCTTCTTGCGCATGCGCAGATATACCTTGGTATTAAGGTTCTCACGGGTTTAAAGATCTCACGCTACACCGCCACTATGTTGTATGCATTTGTTACAACTTGACCTGCTACTGTATAGTGTTCGTTTTTCAGGATTTTTATATCTATGAATACTACCGGAAAATCATGCATACTCATATTAGCTCGCTAAAATCGTGGCGAGGTGAAGATACCGCCCACAATTAAAGCCAGATAGCAAAAATGGAGTAGATAATGGATTCGCGTTCAAATAGTATTTCCCATAGGGAAAAAATGATCAAACGACCCTATAAATCAATGGCATGATACCCGTCAAAACGAACACACACAAACAACACGTGACTGGAATGAAAATTATATATGGCACAATTTGGCGGTTGGCGATTTTTAGGCAAATTTTATAGAAATCAGCCTTATAGCGGCCCCCTGTATTGTAAAAACAGATCTCCACAAACCACTCATACATACATCGTATGATATGGGCATGACTTGTGCATGACGCAGCATATTTTTGCCTACCGTATTTCACCTAAAATACCCCACTCGCACCGCCTTACCATATACCTACTAAAATAATTTAGATGTGCATTAGCATCAGAGAGGTTTCCTATTCCATCTCGTAACAATGTCGCAGGATTTGACGGAAAGCACTAGTGCTTATTTTAAGCCATCCACTGAAAGACAAAGAAAAGAAGTTACATCATCTATGAATGGAATGCAGCATAAACATGTGAAATGACTATAAAAAGAAAGAAAGAAAAGAAAGAAAGAAAGAAAGAAAGTTCAAGAACTTCCCATTTTATACGTTTGATGAGGATACAATATCAAGAACTGATTAGTAAATTTAGTGAGTGAGTGTTTGAGTTTTACGTCCCACCAACAGCTAAGGTCATACGGAGACGGGACCTCGGTTTAAAGACTCGTCCGAAAGTCTGGAGAAGCCCGGGATCGATCCTGCGATCCCTGGTTTACAAGGCTAGTGAATTTAGTGGAAGCTCAATATAAATGCAAAACAGAAATAGCTACGATCCAGAAACTGTAAAAGAAACACACACAAAGCATATTCTAGAGTTCAAATTCTACAGCTGTGAAACATTCCTGCAACAACTGAAAATACTGTGGCTGATTTCCTGCACCCCCACCTCCCCAAACAACCCCACTCCAGTGCATGGTAATATCTAGAGACCACAAGAATTTGCCGAATTTGCAGTTTAAGAAAAATACGTTCGTTCTCCTGGAAATTTAATTTTTGGCTGCCATGGAGAAAATGTTTAACCGTGTAGTTTAGAAGTGTATCTGGCTGGTAAGCAATTTCTTGCACACCAGACAAGGAAATCCGTGATTTTACCCTGGGATATAAATTTATGTTCTGACCCAGGTGTTCCGACCCAAAATCGAATATTCCCGCGTGTTTGATAAATGCACTGGTTGAATACGACCTTTTATGCGCCGTCGTTAAGGTTGACGTCATGCATGTTACGTGACGTCACTAAACATTCCTGTAGTGTTATCACAATATGGCGGACGTCGGTACTCGAAGTGGCGGCAGTATTAATAATCCGCGCAAAGAAATGAAGGTATGCAAGAAAAAGAATCCTATATGGGTGTGAGGGGCGGATGGAAAAATCCGTCCCGAGGGTTCACTGTCCGGCATCATAATAATCCGCGCAAAGAAATGAAGGTATGCAAGAAAAGAATCCTATATGGGTGTGAGGGGCGGATGGAAAAATCCGTCCCGAGGGTTCGCTGTCCGGCATCACTCGGCAAGCCTCGTGATGCCGGACAGTGACCCCAGGGACGGATTTTTCCACCCCCCCCCCCCCCCCCCCTCACACCCATATAAGATTTTTATATTCTTCGAATATGAGCGAGCCAAGAACATAGGACATACAAAGAAAAAGTGATATATACTTTCAAAACCTCCAAGTAAGACTGGGAACGATAATTATGCGACAGAGATCGGTGTTTAAGGAGCTGCATCCCAACCTTAGTCGTGCGTGAGGTCGATTTAGGCCCCACAGTGGAATTCGTTTCCGCTGACCATTCCAAGGCGGTTCTTCTGTCGCGGTTTATTTTTGTTATGGTTTGTCTTTGGGTGTTTGTGTCGCTTATATCATTTTATTTTGGATAGCTTGTTGGCCATTTTGTGGGAAAGTAACTTTTTTTTCGGCTTTCCACTATTGATGTTTCCATTGGGGTCTGTTGTTTCATGTTTGTGTTTCTTTCCCTTTAGTGTCTCTGATGGGAGCTGTGGATTGATTGTACCGATTCGTGATCATTGCCTCCATATCTATTATGGAGAATTTGGCCGATGCGTATACCAGTGTTATAGTACGGAGGAGGCTTATTCAGATCCCTATTCAGTCGTGATTTGAAAGCAGCCACTGATGGCACTTTTCTGACTTCAGTAGGGAGATCGTTCCATGCACGGATAGTTGCTGTGAAAAAGGAATTTAAAAACGAGTTGGTATGAGCGCGATATTTCTTGAAATGATTTGAGTTTCTAAGATTGTAAGTGGTCGTGTCTCGCACGAGGGTGGTAGGTGATCGTAGAATAGGTAGGAGTTAGTTCATGGAGACTTTTGAAGCGGATTATGAGTTTGTGCTTATTTCTCCTGGTTTGGAGAGTCTCCCATCCAAGATCTGTAAGAAGTTTGCTTTCGCTACATACATGTAGTTTAGTCGCACCGCAGCCTCGACATGGATTGTGTCAAGCTTTTTATTTTTATTTTATTTTTTTTTTTTTTTTTGTCTCCGTTGGGCAATTGTCCAACACCGAGTCATAATATTCTAGCAGGGGTAGCACATATGCCATGTACATTTTGCTCAGTGATTTTCTACTGATTCTGAATTTGATTTAGTCTCGACCAGGCCTTTTCAGAAATGATTTTTATGTGATCTGACCAGTTGCATGAACTAGAAAAAGTAAGTTCTAAGTGTTTGTGACAGTTTGTCTCTTGGAGCACACTTCCATTCATAAAAAGTGGAGGATGAGGTGGTGACTGTGTTCTCCTTTAGATGTTATAGAGAGAGTTTTATTAGCGTTAAAGTTAACTGGCCAATCGTCTGCCCAGTGGGAGATGGTTTGTTTATCGATATTTAATTTAGGCCCCTGTTTAAATTTTTAAAATACATGTTTTTTTTTACCCGGGTTCTATAAATAAAACTTAAAAATATGACATTAAAATATCATATTAAGAAACAAAGTGTTGTGGTGAAAATGAGGAGTAATTTTGGAAATAAAATGAAAACTACTGTGTCCTTTCGGCATATCTTTAACAGTTGTATTGTTTTTTATTTTATTTTATTTATTTATTTATTTTTTGTGCGTTTTTTTTTTTTCTTAAAATCGGATTTGAAATTATTGGATTATCTTGCTTTATCGGTGTGGAATTTCAAAGTCCCATACGTGGGTACTGCCAGCCCAGGAAACATGGTGAAAGTCGGTCCTTTCCTTAAAACAGAGCTGTTTTTAGCTCACAAAGCTTATAGGATAGGCAGTTGTCCGTCGTCGTCGTCGTCGTCGTCGTATGTCGTGTGATGTCAACACTTTCAAACGACATCTGCCCCGAAGCCGCTAGGCCGATTGGGCCCAAATTTCGTCTGTAGCATCCATGTGTTCAGGGATTGAAAGATTGTGTTTTTTATGAAATTCGCCTCATTAGTTTGGTTGCTATGGCAACTTAGAGTTTCCTTAGACTTATAATAGGGAAAATTGGAAAATGGCATTTAGTGCCAATCCTCTGCAGATATTTTGACAAAACTTCCATAGAAATGTTCCTTAGGCAATCTACTATCTGCCAAATGATTTTAGACCTACTGCTCATTTGTATTGGTTGCCATGGAAACCAAAATGAAAAAAATACTTAAAAATCATCTTCTCAGAAACCGTACGCTCTATGAGGCTGAAGGTTTATGGACATATTCGCCCTATTTGCCTTGACAGGTTTTGTGTGCGTGTTTTTTTTTTTTTTTTTTTTTTTTGTTGTTGTTGTTTTTTATGAAATTCTGCCCCTAATTTTGGTTGCTATGGCATTTTAGATTTTCCATAGACTTATAATGGGGAAGATTGAAAAATGGCATTAACTACCAAGCCTTTGCAGATACTTTGACAAAATGTTCCTTGAGTAAACTTCTCTCTTTGGTTTGTTTGCTATGACAAGTTAAGAGTTTCCATTGACTTATGTGTTTCCATTAGGGTCTATTGTTTCATGTTTGTGCGTCCGTCCCTTTGGTGGCTCTGATGGGAGCTGTGGGTTGATTGTATCGACCCTTGACCATTGCCTATTTTTGATAATGGGGAAAATTGAAAAATGACATTTATGACTTTCAAGATGTTTTGTTAAACTTACCTAGAAATGTTCCTTTAATAATGTTCTTTTAGGTCTATTGGTTGCCACAGATGAGAAATTGTCAATTGTCATCTGTTGTCCTGCAACAACACATTCGAGCGACACCAGACACTAGGCTGATTGGGTCCAAATTTTATCTGTAGCAGCCTTGGGCGCAGGGTTTCCATAATTAATTAAACTGCATTGCTGTCATTGGGCAGTGCCCCCTGAGCTCTGTTGAGCATAGTGGCCCATGGGCCTCTTGTTTAGTGTGTGGTAGGACTTGAGATGCCATTTCTTCTTAGTGTCGGGTAAACGTCCCTCAAAATGTGTTAACGGGAACGGAAAACCTCAACGCAAACATACAAAATTAACAGTTGCTCATGGAGAAAATACATGTGGAGTGGCTGCAATGAGCTTCCGCGTACTGACTATGAGAGCTGGTAATCCACATTGTAGTTGAACGCCTGCCCAGGCAACGAGGTATGAGTTGGAGATTAAATATCAGAAAGGCCTCTGTGTCACTAAATTTGGTATAGTTACGCCTGAATTGGACCGTCCCTGAAAACAAACGCTAGCAGTTTGGTTGGGCGGTAGAGCTAGAGGTGTCATATCTCAAAGCCAAAAGGCGTCTCCAACATTGCGTCGGCCTCGGTAGCTCAGTCGGACGCGCGATTGACTGGTGATCAAGAGGACGCGGGTTCGATACCTGCCGGGGTCGGCAACATTCTTTCGTGTAGGGGCCCGACCAAAGACGGAGCACCAGGCGCCAACCAACATAAAGAATACTAAAATAAAATAAAATTCCATTTATGCTTTTACGCTGGAACCGTCATATATTCTTATGTCCGACCACAGGACATTGACGTTTCACCATTAACACTAAAACAAGCCTAAATCCACATATTCTCATATTAAGCACCGAAGGTGCGAAGGACAACAACGTCAGGGGTGGGTGGGGAATGTGAAAAAATCACTATCTGCTGTTTTTCCAATAAAAACATTTGTTGAAACTTACTACTATTGGACGAACCCTTTGACCAATTGTTCACGTAATTTCCCTGCCTGTGTCATGAAGTCGAAAAGAATTTCGTATGAGTGTCATTTAACAATTTTATGTAACCATCTAAATCACTTCCGCGTTGGTAGTCAACCATCAATGTCGTCGGAGCAAATGCTTATTTAAAAAAAAAAATAAAAATGATAAAAAAATATTTGTTACATGCATATATTTCATCTACTAAAAACAATATTTTTCAACATTTTTATTTGATAGAACAACGTCATTTAGGATAAACGAAATACACGGTTATGCTTTTTATCCACGCGCGTGTCTAAACCGTTATTTTTGAACACGGTCAAAGGGAAGCTATCAATACAACGAGAAGAAGGCGCGACAGTTTACCAAGGTTGTGGGACAACTCGGCACATAGCAAACTCGGCACATGACAAACTCGGCACATAACAAACTCGGCACATGACAAACTCGGCCTATACAAACTCGGCTCATAATTAGCTGTTTGGGTCAATTATCTGTTGTTCACTTGGTAATGATAATTGCATAACCAAACAAATAATCAAATTAAATTAAAGTTGCCTGTGAAATAGGGACCAACTGAATAGGGACCAAACATCAATATTTAATGGAGTAGATCTTTATTAAAAAAAAAACAAATATGAAGATTTTTTTCAATAAAATTTCAAATATTTAAGTTTCAAATATTTAAGTTGTTTCTTAAATTATCAGCGAATAAATCTTAAAAAAAAAAAAAAATATCAGATTCACAGCTTTAGTCATCGTCTGATTAATCAGATAATTAGTGTAGCAATTAAGTCATATCCAGAGCTTATTGATTTAGACGTTTTTTTTTTTTTTTTTTTTTTTTGAAATGCAAAAAAATAAACTAGAAACTTTTTTTTAATTTAATAAGCATATATATAATTATTATTATATAAATAATGATAATAAAACAGGCAAATAAAGTATTAATGCACAGCTTAATAAACATTATAAGTATTGTGGGCCGAGTTTGCTATGTGCCGAGTTTGTAGGGGCCGAGTTGGTTATGTGCCGATAATTATCATTCTATACACCGTATACACATACAGTTGTTTATAATGGCGGCTAGCTTTGATGTCAGCTGTTGGTAAGGATTTTTTACGGAATTAAGTTTCCGTTCAACTAGTAAACGTTTGTATGGCTTTTTCCGGTAATTGATCCTGTGAAAATATCTGTGGAGCGTGATAGCTCAGTGGTTAGTGCACTTGCCTCTGATGCTAGAGGTCCCGGGTTCGATCCCCGGTAGCGGCGATAAAATTTCGGTGTCCGAACACGCTCCATTGGCATCATTTGCAGGGATGAATGTCATAAAGTGCAAAGTCCTTCGGATCGGGACGTTAACTGGAGGCCCCCTGTGCAGGGAGAACCATACCCTGTGCAGGTTAAAAATCCCTACCGTAATTACATGATTACTGTGTAGGCTTTCATCCTGCAAACCTGGAGTGTATATAATGTACACCGGCGGTAAGGGTCAAATGTGACCGACGCAGTATCAGTAGATAGAGATAGATAGAAAGATTTCTCCATGTCTTAATTACTTTCTGTACCGGCCCCGATAGCTCAGTGTTAGAGCGTCCGCTTCGGTGGAACGGGAAGTCGCGGGTTCGACCCTCGGACCAAATGCGAGAAGAATGGTATTAGGCACTCCCTTGGCTGACACTCGCATTGTCCAGGGTAGTCCTAGGAAGATAAATGAAGGCAGGTAAGTCTTTGTTTGTCGCAATAAAAGCTCTACAGAGCTTATGCTATTTGTTTCGGATATGCGACATTAAATAAAGCTCCTTTATTTTTATTTCTTTTTCTGTCTTACTTTCTTCTGACACTTTGATTATTCACATTTGACCATTAGTCACATTTGTACATTACATACAATCGATTTTTGCAAGCTGAAAGCCTAGAAAATAATCATGTAATTACAGTAGGTTTATTTAACCTGCACAGTTGGTGGTTCTCCCTGCACAGGGGGCCTCCCGTTAACGTCCTGATACGGAGAACGGTGCACTTGTGGCATTGATCCTTGCAAATGATGACAGTGAAGCATGTTCGGACACCGCGATTTTATTACTACTTGGATATTGGCTGTCCAGTATCTGAATCAGCATTGTTACTGGTGACACGTCAAATGACATTTTGTTTTGTTTTTACGGCCCTATCAAGATTAATTCACTCATATCGAGCCGATCGTTAATCAGAGATGGGCGAAAATCGGAGTTCCCGGAGAAAAAACACCTGACCTTCCGTTGCAGAACTTTGCGTCTCACATGTGACCCGAGCGAGGCTCGAGTCAGCGCTCTTATCCACTAGTCCACGGAGGCCCGTCAGCTGACATTCATAAACCAGGACATGTGGTGTGGTAAATTAGTAGTTGTCATCCAAGATATAAACTTAGCTACACAATCCTCAGCATCTTCAGCTGTCGAATTGAGTGTGGAAGGGCATTCCGACTGTTATGGTTAGAGGGAATAACGATTCATTATGAATGTCATTTCTTGCATTTTGGGGTCTAAATGGCCAGCGAATGATGATTTGTACAGTGCGTAGCTCGGGGTACAAGATCATATGTTTGATTGCTGGTAGCACCCTTTATACCGTTGTATAAAAGTATGATCCAACTGTTTCCTACCTTTTTATTGATAGACATGGATATTGGTTACCCTATATGGTGAAAGGTAACCATATCCTGAATATAAATTGCTGTCCAGTGATATTGGTCACCCTGTCTTGGATATTTGCTGTACAGTATCTGAATCATAATCAGGATCAACAATGTTAGTGGTGAGACGTCAAATTACATTTTTTTTTATTTTGGTTTTACGGCCCTATCTGCTCATAAACATAGCCTGTATGCATCCGTTACAACCGCAAAATTGGGTTACACGCATTAACCGAAAAGAGATTTCTGAAATCAACTCATACTCAATAGCAATGCCGTTACCAGCTTGATTTTATTTCTCGACAAGAAAAATCAGGAGAGGCGTTGAAACGTCAGTTGCATGTGTGCCTAGAGATCAGCTTGGGCATATGCGGATTCTAAAATATGATTATCTCTTGAGGGTTACTATTTCATCTCAAAATTCGATTGTCACCAGCTCTACTGTATTCCCGACAAGAAAATCTGAAAGAAACTGAATCGTCATTGAGCATGTGTCCCCGGAGAATATTTTGTGCTGCCTAATTCTGAGTACATGTAAGTAGAAATATCATTAATGTACATTTGGAATAACAGTGGACAAAGAACAGTCCCTTGTGGTAATAAATACAACTTTGTCTTAAATTAATGTTAACTTATTAACCTAATCACCCCGTAGCACATACATCCGTCAGTGAACAGTCTTAATTCTGAGTCCATGACAGTGGAAATATAATAATTGTACATGTTAGAATAACAGTTGACTAAAAACCGTCCCTTGTAGAACCCAAGCAATTATGTCTCAAATAATAATATTGTTACATGCAACTTATTAAACCTATTATACCCAACAGTATATTACAATTGTCTGCGGACAGTATTATTTCTGAGTCCATGCAGTAGAAATATCATTAATGTACAGGTAGAATAACTTTGGACCAAGAACAGTCCCTTGTGGTACCCCGGAATACTCTGTCTTTCATTGGTGTCGACTTATCACCTCATCAACCCGTAGCAAATATATTGGACCAACAATATTCCTTTGTGTTAACACAGATAACTATGTCTTTAATTAGTTTGAAGTTGTTACTTTGTGTTAAATTATTAACCTATAATCACCGCATAGCAAATACAGTAGTCTGCGAACAGTCTTATTTCTATTTCCATGTCAGATGACATGTCATTAAAATGCAGGTAGAATAACAGTGGATCAAGAACATCCCCTTGTTGTACCCGAACAATTCTGTCTTAAATAAATGTTAACTTCTTAACCTTATCACCCCTTAGCAAATACAGTTGTATGCGAACAGTCTTATTTCTGATTCCATGTTAATTGAGATCTCATTATTGTATAGGTAGAATAACAGTGGACCAAGAACAGTTCCTTGTAGTACCCCAGAAAATTCTGTCATAAATTATTGTTAATTAGTAACATAATTAGCCCGTAGCAAATACAAAGGAACAAGAATAATCCCTTGTGGTTACCCAGACAAGTCTGTTTTTAATTAGTTATAATTTGTAAATCGGTGGAAATATCATTATTGTACAGATAGAATAACAGTAAACCAAGAACTTTTCCTTGTGGAATCCCCGACAAGTTTGTCTTAAATAAGTGTCAACTTATTAACCTATTGACCCCGTAACAAATAGTCGTTCTTGCATAAAAACCTATGAGCATGGCTGTTTGAAGCCATTGTCAAATGGATCGAAAGCCGTGCTCAAACAGCAAAAACTATGTTCAAATCATGAAATTAGCGTGCTGTTTGAACACGGATTTTGAGCTTTTGATATCGGAAGACGGGCCTTGCTTTGTTTACGTTACTTTGAACGACGTAAGGTTATCGCCCTTGGTTTCTTATGATTTTGTTTGATTTGAGGTTAAACGTTACCGTCAACACTGTAAAGGTAATTTTGGAGACGTTACTTCCAAATATGTGGGACTTTAAACCGACATTGAGATGAAATGACATCTCAAGCCCTGCCGCCCAGTGAATCCAATAGGGTTTATAAGCATGGACGGCCGGCTCCCACCGCTTTGCCTAGGCAGGATTAGATACCCCAAGCGGTTTAACAGTACTCATGTGCGGGTCGGTTTCAGCTCTGCGTGGAAGCATTATGCACTATATACATATTTATTATGGCTGTAATACTACATAGATTTTTATCATATGAAAACAATCTTAACTTGTGATGTTACCTGTCCAGGGAGGTCAATACGATAAGCTAAGAAGAGGACTGGTCCAAGAACTGAGCCCTGTGGTATGCCATAGGAAGCTTGGAAGATTATTTTTAGCTGTATACATTTATCAAAAATATTTTATTCAGGATGACTAAATACCAAATGCATTAAGGGTGTCTCATGTCAAAACACAGTGAAACAATTTTATATTAAGTTTTTCGTGGGCAACAATGAACGCATTGATGAACTCTAAAAGGATCAAATCATACTGTTTCCACAACTGCATGGTTTTAGACAATTCGTCAATATACATATTGAGCTGCGCCTGAAAGGATCTTTTTGCTAGGAGGTCAAGTTGGATATGATCGAGAATATAGTGAGTAGGGAAAAATATAAAAGACGTTCCGTTCTTTCTTTCTTTCTTTCTTTCTTTCTTTCTTTCTTTCTACTGAAAATGCGATCGGTCATATTTGGCCATTACTTGCAGGTGTATATGACATATAATCCAGTTTTGCAGGATGAAAGCCTACACGGTAACCATGTAATTATGGTAGGGATGACCCAATCAACTGAGGTAATGGCCACATATGACAGACTCAGTCTATAGAGGATATTTACTTCTTTTCAGATGAATACCAAACATATTTCATCGAGTGTGTGGAAAATTATGATGTTTCAGTATTCATTGGATTTAATTGCAGATGATAATTATCGATATCCGTGATTCGATTTATGGATATCCATAAATCAACCGAATAATGGATATCAATAATTCGAAATAAGGATATCCATAGATTTATGGATATCCATACTTCGATCTAATTAATTATGATGTCCATAAATAATAAAGGATATCCATAATTCGAATTATGGATATCCGTAATTCGAATTATGGATATCCATAATAGAGGATCTTACACGAGTGGTCATTTTATATGAAATTTATGAAACGAGCCTTTGGCGAGTTTCATAAATTTCATATGAAATGACCACGAGTGTAAGATTCTGTTTATCATATGACCACTTTAAATTGGATTTTATCGGTTTTAAATTTGACAATTTTACCACAAAAAAATGCATGGTTGACATGGACGACGTCATGACGTTACATAATCCCGCCAAAGTGTTATTACACGTGTGGTCATACGATTTTTATTACACGACGTTAACCACTGCTTATCAACGACGTCATGTGATAATAATATTATGGATATCTATAACACAGAAGCTTGAAGTTCTGTCAGAAAAACAGGTAAAAATAGCCGAAATCGACTATCCTACATAGCTTCGCCAAAGTCGATTTCGGCTATTTTGACAGGTTAGAACTTCAAGCTCTTCTGATCTATAAATACGGATTAAATATTAATACGGCGCCCCATACAATAGGAGCTTACGTCACAATTTTTGACTTGGCTATGACGTCAAAACTGTCAGTTGCAAAACATAAACAGATCGCCATTTTAATACAGCATTTTTACAGTTCACAGAATGCTTTTTACAAGGTATTGTACCGAATTATTTTATACTAAACATATTAATTTTGGCGAGAAAAGTATTCCGGGCTGGTACTATGACAATAACATTGTCATGTTATTTTTTTACACTAGAGAATCTATTAAAATATCGCTTTTTTTGTCTCAGATATGCAATGATTTCACTGACATGTATAAGATAGATCCATGGGTAGATAGGGTTCTTTAACCTGCAAAGGGGATAGTTATCCCTGCGAAGGGGTATCCAATTTAAGTATCGATTAGAAGGACGATGCACTTATAACAATAATGCAATGCAAACGATGCCAGTAGAGTGTTTTCGGACACTGAAAGTTTATAGCCGCTGCCGGGTATCGAACTAGGGACCTCTAGCTTCAGAGGCAAGTGCACTACCTACTGAGCTATCACGCTCACTTAGCTATCACGCTCTCCCTCTGATCATATACTTACCGGAGTAGATGAGTCTTTCCTGTTCCACACTGACCAGTTATTGTCAGTCTATGACCACTAGCAGCTAGGTTTAGGGCTGTTCTTTGTTCTTCTGTCAGTAGAGCCATGGCCATGACACACGAAAATCAACGCCATTCACTTTCTATCTATCTATCTACCTATCTATCTATCTCTCTACTGATACTGCGTCGGTCACATTTGACCATTACCGCAGGTGTACATTACATACACTCCAGGTTTGCAGGATGAAAGCCTACACAGTAATCATGTAATTACGGTAGGGATCTTTAACCTGCACAGGGAATGGTTCTCCCTGCACAGGGGGCCTCCAGTTAACGTCCCGATCCGAAGGACGGTGTACTTTATGACAGTCATCACTAAAAAATGTTCAGGCAAAAGCCGATCAAAAATATTGTACAAAAAAAAAACGAATAGAAAGTCCAAAAAATATAAAATAATATATAAAAAGAACGATAAATATATTTTAAAAAGTGTAGATTTCTTTCAAATAGCAAGGAACACCAAATGCACACCGGCCTGTAGACGTTGTCCGACGTTAAGAGGAAGATACACACGCGCAGCAGAGATACGGGTTTTACCCATTTTCAGTACAGTTACCTCCCTTGAATCATTTACTGCGGGATGTCATGATGGAGATTTACCGATACGAGAAAGTAAAATTTTATCGGATAAAAATGGGAATTATAGACCAACAAATGTATTTCAGACTGAGTTATTAGTGCCGCTTGTTGAAGGACGAATTATTATTAAAGTAGATTAGAAATACATTTATGGCATGTCTCAGAATGTGTCTCAGTTTAACAAAAAATAGTTATTGGCTGCATCAGACGTTGTTGTCCTTCGCAAGCTTCGCTTGCTTATAGGGGTATAAGTGAATTTAGGCCACTGTGAGGGCTCTTTTAAGTTTTCTGATGAAACGTCAATGTCCTGTGGTCCGACCCACCGGTGTGCAATCAAAGAGGGAAGCAAAGTTGCCAACCGTGATTGGGTTAACCACCATGCATGCAGTCCGTCTCACAACATTTATGTTGTACCCAATCTTTATATATCGACGAACGATTTTACGAAATTGGGTACCAAAGTCATTACAGACATGTATTTTTTCTAAATTTATATACTAAGTCACCATAGAATTCGGGCTCCGATTCGCCATGTTGCAGAAGTGTTTTAAGTCCAACATTGAATTTTGAAACCAAATCAGAATGAAGTCTATAAAACTTAGAAAAGACTTTACGTAGTTTATGATACCGATACCCCTGATTAAGAAGTTTAGCGGTTAACAATTTATTACGAGTGTTGAAGTCAGTTACATGACTAGACACTCTAGCGAATCGAATTACCTGCGAAATATAAACCCCGTACGATGTCGCACGAGGAACATCACCGTCCACAAAAGGAAAATTTACAATCTCGAAATCAAAATCACCACGTTTATCATAATTTTGCAAGAAACAAATCCATCTACAATAGATAAATATAAATATTAAGCCTTTTCCATTATAAGTTTATTGGAGTAAAGAGCCACAGGATTTGGCCAATTTGGACCCAAGGGACATGATTGGCAGGATTCATGTAGGCTACCACTCAACATTGCTACATGCTAAATACCTAATCTCTGGACCTTATGGTTTCAGAGAAGAAGATGTTTGAAGTTTGTTTTTTTCCATTTTAAGTTTTATTATCCATTTTAAGTCTATAGTAGCTAATGGGCCCATGGGCGTGGCCAATTTTGGCCTAAGGGGCATGGTTGGCAGGATTTCTTAAGATGACCATTTCATGTTGCTACATACTAAATACCTAAGCTCTGGGACTTACGGTTTCAGAGGAGGAGATTTTTGAAGTTTTTTCATCCATTATAAGTCTATGGGAGCTAATGGGCCCATGGGCGTGGCCAAGTTTGACCCCAGGGGTATGGTTGGCAGGATTGATGTAGGTGACCATTTGACGTTGTTACATGCTATATATTTAAGCTCTGGGCGCTGTGGTTTCAGAGAAGAAGTTTTTTGAAATTTTTTTTATTGTAAATCTATGGGAGCTAAAGTGCCCTGGGGTGAGGCAAATTTGGATCCCAGGGGCATAATTGGCAGGATTTATGTAGGTGGCCACTTGACGTTGCTACATACTATAAATATATCTAAGCTCTGGGCCTAATTGTTTCAGAGAAGAAGATATTTTGTTTTTCATTATAAGTCAATGGGAGTTGATGAACTTGGGCGTGGCCAATTCTGACCCCAGGGGCAGGGTTAGCATGGTTTATGTAGGTGACTATTTTATGTTGCTAGATACTTAATATCTAAGCTCTGTGCTTCATAATAAATGAGAAGTTGATTTTTGAAGCTTTATTTCCATTATGAGTCTATGGGAGCTAAGGAACCCTGAGGCGTGGCCAATGATTGGCAGGATTTATGTAGGTGACCACATGTCGTTGCTACATACTAAATATCTACGCTCTGGGCCCTTTGGTTTCAGAGAAGAAGATTTTTGAAGTGTCCCCCTTATAAGTCTATGGGAGCTGATGAGCCCTGGGGCGTGGCCAATTTTGACCCCAGTGGTGGTTAGCAGGATTTATGTAGGTGACTATTTTATGTTGCTTCATACTAAATATCTGAGCACTGTGCTTCATTATTTCAGAGAAGAAGATTTTTTTTTTTTTTTTTTTTTTTTTTTTTTTTTCATTATAATAAAAATCAAAAATGAGTTCCTTTAAGAACAATGAAAACATTCATAAGAAAGAAGATGGGTCATACTACGTAGTTTCGGCTAATAAAGCCTCATCAGTGACCCTGTAATGATCCGGCAAAGAAAGCCAGAAGAAACATACTGCAATTTTGCAAATTTCGAATAGGCAGTCGATACAAAGACGGATATAAATCAAATTGGGGTCCAAAAAATTAAAAACCTGTCAAGAATATGAGTCTAAACCAATAATTTATTTCTGATTTCTCAGAATATTCACGCTGATCTCAAAGGACCAAAAGTGAAATATAAACTACACTACGGTTGATGAACGGGGAGACGTTTTACGGCCGCCACACGGCACAACACCAGATGTATAAGTCTATGGGAGCTCATCCCGGCCAATTCGGACCACAGGGGGATGATTGGCAGGATTTATGTGGGGACCACTTGACGTTGCTACATGCTAAATATCTAAGCTCTGGGCCATGTGGTTTCAGAGAAGAAGATTGTTTTATTATTATTATTATTATTATTATTATTATTATTATTTCCACTGTAAGTCTATGGGAGCTATATGTCGCCATGGCAACCAAAAGTCCAATACGATCAGCCCAAAAACCTTATGCAGCCTTTCCCCCTACCTGATAATGCTTCTCATGAAATTTAATCAAGATTGGTCATGGAGTATTAGTTGGCCATCCAATCCCAAAAAAGATTGATATTTTTACTTTTGATGGCAAAATTGAGTAGAGTATGGCACCCATGCTAAATGTAATCCTTGACGTGTGTCAACAATCATAGGGGTGGATGCCACGTCTGGAAATGTGTCTGAGGCTCAGAAGTAGGTCAAAGGTCAAATGAGTGCAAAATAAACATGAAACTACTTATAACTCTCTTTTAACACATATTTGGGGAAAATGTTTGCTTAAAATCACCATAAACTATTCAGGTGCAGTGAACAATGGAAAATCATTATAAATGTACCCTCAAAGTATGTCAGTCTTATAGGTCAGAGGTCATTTAAGTGCAAAATAAAGTGAAAAACGGATGTTTTCTGAACACATTTTGTTATATTTAGCATAAGGATGTGTTGCTGACCAAGATTTGTTATACCCCCGCCATGCGAAGTATGCTATTGGGGAATATAGTTTTCGTTCTGCCGTTCGCCCGTCTGTCTGTCTGTGTGTCCGCCCTTCCATCCGTCCGTCCATCCGTCCGTTAACGTTTTGGTTAAAGTTTTGCGTTAAAGTTTCTAAGATGTTGTCCCTTCTGAACTCTTTGATAGATTTAGTTGATACTTACACTGAAGTTACATACTGGTCTGAAGATTTCATTTATGCATCTCCCATCATCCACAGTGACCTTGAGGTCAAGGTCACAGACTTAGAAATTTTACTTTTGGTTAAAGTTTTATGACAGAGTTTATAGATGCCTGTATGTTCTAAACTCTAAGAAAAATTCAGTTGATACTTGCATCAATGTTGCATACCAGTCCAAAGATTTCATTGATGCATACCTCATCCTGCTGCTTCAGTATCATTGAAACCCCATACCCCTTCAGTAACTTTGAAGCCCTCACTCCCTTGGACCATTTAGAAATTTTATGTTTGGTTTAGCTTTTACAAACACATTTATAAATTCTTAAAGCTGCTTGACTTCTTCATACAAGCTCGAAAGATAAATCAGAGAGTGGTCGCTTTCTCTAGTAATCAAAATATTTAAAAAAAAATACATTTGTAACGTGTTTTTCATTAGAAAACCTGCTTGTTTACATGGATATGGGTTAAATGTAATTAAAAGGGATACTAATGTTACAGACTTGAATCATTGATGATCCCCGATATTGATATAGCACTGGATTCTTTCTTTGTGACTTTGTTTCTGTTATGGGTCTGGAACAATGCGCAACTACCGTAAGTCAAATCGCGACTTCCGTTGAGCTAGCCTGTCCGACAATAGGTTTTATTAGTCAGTACCCACCAGCAGACTGAACCGGGTTGCCAGGCCGGTTTTTATCACAACATAGACATAATACTACAGTGTGCCATTTCTAAAACAGAAAAGGCGATATAAAATGGTTTTACAAGCATTAACTATTTTCAACTAAAATGTTACTCTATTATGAGCAGGACCGATTTTAACACTTTCTTTGTGTAAGACAATTAAACATCAAACTTTAACCTTATCCCCTTAATTAAATTGTCGCATCTCGGATAACTGGCAATAATAGATAAACCAATTAACAATACATAAAAAACATTCTTTATGCGTGACTAAGCAGGTGCAAAAAAGCTTGATAGTTTACGTTTGATGACAAAATTGACTAGAGTATGACAACCATGCTAAATGTAATCCTTGATGTGTGTCAACAATCATAGGGGTAGGTGCCCAGTCTAGAAATATGTCTGAGGCCAAGAAGAAGGTCAAATGGGTGCTAAATAAACACGAAACTACTCATAACTCTCTTTTAACATATATTTGGGGAAATTGCTTGCTTAAAATCACCATAAAACTATCCAGATGCAGTGAACAATGGAAAATTATTTTTAATGTACCCTCTAAGTATGTCAGTTTTATAGGTCAGGGGTTATTTAAGTACAAAACTCGTAAAAAATGGATGTTTTCTAATCACATTTTGTCATATCTAACAAAAGGATGTGTTGATGACAAGTGTTTATTATCAAAAAATACATTTGTTACGTACGTGTATTTGATTGAAGTGAAGGCAATGATTAGGAATCGATACAATTAACCCACAGCTCCAATCAAGGGCACCAAAGGGAAGCGGAAAGACAAAAGGACAGTTACTTTTCCACAAAATGGCCAATTGGCTATCCAAAACAAAATAATTTAAGCGATATTCAAAGACAAACCATAACAAAAGTAAACCGCGACAGAAGAACGGCCTTGGAACGGTCAGTGAAGCGAATTCCGCTGTGTGTGTATGTGGGGGTGGGGGTCTTGGGTCTTAAATCGATTTTATGCAGCTGCAATCCTCGCCCTTACTCCCGTCGCGATTTAGACAAATCATTTGTTCCGTCCGCATGAAAGCCTCCTAACTCATCAGTCCAACATCTCACAGAACACAAAAATAAAAACAATCACAGAGATGAAAAACAACGGTGTGGTCAGCAAGAAACCACTAAAATGCTGGAGCAAAAGAAAACCAAAAGTTGTACTCCGATGGGTCCCACCAGAGACAGAGCATCATGCACCAACCAATATTACATAAAACTAAATTCTCTCTAATTCTCATCAAGCCATTACGCTGGGACCGTCGTGGAATCTAAGGCCTGACCCACCGGCGTGCAATTAAAGCGGGAAGCAAAGTTGTCAACTGTGCTTGGGTTAACTAACATGCATGCAGTCTGTCGTATAACCTTTATGTTGTACCCAATTTTTTATATCGGAGAATGAGTTTACGAAATTGGGTGCTGAAGTCATTGAATTATATATATTTATTTCTGAATTTATATACTAAGTCACCATAAATTTCGGGTTCCGATAAACCTTTTAAGTCCAACATTGGATTTTGGAATTAAATCGGAATAAAGTCTTCAAAATTTTGAAAAGGCTTTGCGTAGTTTATGATATCGATAGCCCTGATTAAGAAGTTTAGCAGTTAAAAATTTATATCGAGTGTTGAAGTCAGTTACATGACTAGACACTCTGGCAAATCGATATTAATTGCGAAATATAAACGCCATAGGATACCGCACGAGGAACACCACCATCCTACAAAGGAACATTTACAATCTCTAAGTCAAAATCATCGCGTTTATCATAAATTTTCCAGGAAACAAACCCATCTACAATTGACAGATGTAAATCTAAAAACGGGGCCTCGGTATCAGAAGAATTTGCTTTATTTAACTGAAGTTCTGGGGGTAAATCTGACTGATCAAACCATCGAAATAGGTATCGTTAGTATTTAATAAACCACCCAAATATCTAGAAGTCGAGGTATGAAGTTGAAATGGCTTGTTATTCATATATGACTATGTCTATCATTTCAGATTATGCGGAAGAAAGCTCGTATCTGTGATATCGGAAAACCTCCTTTTTGGTTTGACTTGTTGAAGTAAAATCATTAAATCATATGGGCGCAATCGCAAATACATATTGGCCGTTACCCATTACAGTGTAGTGATCTAAACGGCTCTTAAAATGAAGTGGCATTTTGTAAAATACAAACTTTGAAAACTGTTAAACACTTACATTAAGCGGCAGCAAATTTTGGCGCTTTTTATGAGTAGACCTTTTCGCGGATTTATATTTTAGCGGATTTTCGATTTCCGAAGAAAAAGAATCGGTCGAATCTACAAAGCCATGTAAGATGACAAAAAATCATCGAAGTTGGTTATCAACAGCGTCATGCAGAAACTGTAGTAATTAGTTAAATTTTTGCGTTCACCGCATGATTAACCCAATGTGCTACCTTGATAAACCAAATGTCTGTCTGGAGGTGTGTCACTTTCCTCTTATCTGATTGGTTTACCCATCATATTGAGCTCACAGTTAAAGCCATCAATGAATTACTAATTACATCCACAATTTTGACAATTACTCTTACTTTGTTTTCACTCAGCCGTTTTGAGCTGTCTTATGACTAGAACATCGTCTTTCTTTATTTCGGCTTCTAAAGAAGTAAATACACTTTTTCTTTTGTCACCGATGATGCCTATGACCTATTGACACATTATAACTGTGATGTGTAGAATAAAGATTCTTCTCTTGCATTCTTCTAGCTTTATTGGCGGATTTTTATTTTGGCGTTTTTTTTCCTTGACTGCAAATAGCGCCAAAATAAAATGACCGCCAAATAAAAGTGTTTTACAGTAGCTGCACGTGACCTTTGATGATGACTCACTTGTGTTATTATTAGATATATCTTCATCATATATTATATCCTTGATATATCATTGTGACGTTTAGTAATAACTCAGAAGAACATTTGGAATGTTACTTATAATAATGGATGGCATGTGAATAAACAACGTATTTTGCAAAATAAACATACATGTATTTTGCCAAATATGTACTTAAATGACCTTTGACCTCAGACCGATCAGGTTGGCCATTATGCTGTTTGTATAATGTGTGGGTATTATGCTTCCTAGATAAGGAAATGGCAACTCATTTGGCTTTGTTTCAGTTGACATACTAGATAACCCTTTGTACAATAAATATTGATGCATATTTAAAGAAAATTTGTACTTAAATGACCTTTGACCCTGGCCAAATCTATGATACAACTTCTTTTCTCACATATGATGCATAAACAATATGTCCTAAGTACATTGCTGGTGTTTGAATTAACTTTATTTGGTCTGCTTAGATAGAGAGAGGGTACAAATACCAGCATATACAAATTTTATTGTATTTTTGCACTCATTTGACCTTTGACCTAATTCTGAGGCTCAGGGGCATTTTCAGAAGTGGCATCCACCCCTATCACTTTTGTATCACACTAAAGAACACTTTTAGCATGGATGCCATACTCTACTCAATTTTGCCATCAGAAGTATTTTTTCGTGGTTTGGATGGCCAACTATATTGGAGATATTCTTATTTGAAATTGTTCACGGAGACACGCACGATCGGACGCATGCATGCACGCACGACGGAATAAATGTGACCACAAAAGCTCACCTTGTCAATGCGTGACAGGTGAGCTAAAAAGGTAAACAATAAATTGGATAAAAAATATCAAAAGTGGAGGTCAAGTGATGCCCGCAGCTAAAATTGTTACATGTAGATGCCCAGAACTGTGTTCAGGACATCCTGAATGCATTGGGTTTGCACATCCGTATATGCCAAAAGTGCTTGTATGTAGTTTGGGTGTGCGGATTTGTGGACCTATATATTCCTGTTCAGGCGCACTGGTCGCTATGGCTGTGTGTGCCGGAAAATGATTTATATTCATTAGTTCTCTCGATTTTGGCAGGCAGTTTCATCTGTGTGTCTGGGTCGGGAGAATCAACTGAAGTAGCATATAAGTTTCTCTCTAAACAAATCATTCAAATCAAAAATTGCGCCTGGTCGTGATCGCGTGCTTGCTGGGGCATGGGCTGGTTGCAACCTAGGTGGGGATTGTCCCAATCAGACCGTGACCGCGTTGTGCTTCTGGCCTGCGCCGTCGCGAACGGGTGAATTATTTTTACAAAGAATTTAACTTGTAGGTCTTGCTTTTTCATTATATAAGCAACGTTTAGTCATTTAAATTGGGAAAGGTATAAGGAATTTGCATGGGCATGCTATTGTTTTCTTTCTTTATGAAATCAAAATTCTTCTTGGCAAGCACATAAACTTAGTCTATTACATTTTCATTGGCGCCTTTTCATTAAGTCAGCATGTTTTCCCCGTTCTCTCAAAATTAATCTAATTGACTAACGGTTTTCTTTTATCTGTTCTTTTTTCTAGTCAAATCAGTTCAGTAAGGGAGGTAATACAAACTGACTAAAACATAGATTGGCTTCCGTCTTTCTTAGACTGGTTTAAGTTACAGGATGGGTATCAGCATCCAGCCCCTGTTCTTTTAGCGTACAGCGTGTTGAGCGTAATACAACTGCGATGTCCGAACAGGCTCCACCATCTCCATATCGTAGACTATTGGTACTTGTAACGAGCACCCACAATCCACATTTGAACTAGAAATAAGAAGATAACCAAATATTTTCATCTGAAAAAAAAATGCTAGTTCCAGTTTTTTTCTGCTCAAAAAGCATAGATTGCAGGTACTCGTTGGAACCGCTGCGACGAGGCGGTTCTAATGAGTATCACAGTCTATGTTTTGAGTAGATACACGTATATGACAAATATCGGAATTTTATCTGAGTTTGGATTATTTTTTTTTTTTTTTTTTTTTTGTAACAAAATTTTCAATATATTTGAATAGGCGCGTTTTCGTAATGAGGCGCCATTTTAACGCACGGTATGTGGTATCATCACGTCCAGAGCGTTGTCTATCGTCCACAGACCCCGTAGCGTTGTGCCTTTCAACCAATCGAACAATCGTAGTGTGCGAACAACCCACACGCTCTGCAACTTGGTGGTGGAAAACTGCTTAGAGTATCTAAGCCCAGGCAAAGCGGTGTGCACGAGTTAGACCGTCTATGCTTACAAACCTTATTGGTTTCATCGGGCGACAGGGCTTGAGATGTCATTTCATCTCAATGTCGGGTAAAAGTCCCACAAAATTGGAAGCAACGTCTTCAAAATGACCTCTACAGTGTTGACGGGGACGTTAAACCTCAAATCAAACAAACAAACAAATCTGCAACTTGGTAGTATGAAAGCCCACCTTCAACCATACCGAGGGCACCATATGACGATCGACGTTACTTAGACGCCACATTGGCTTGTTCTTATGAAATGTTTAGCTGGCTATTTAACGAAAAGTATCCGGACCTTATATATAATGACAGTAAAGAAAGTGCAAATAATATCGTGATTACGAACATTTTTCATTTTTTCCATTTTGCCATGCACATGCACATCATGAAAATCATGCAGTATTCGTGTCAAACAAACTCATGCTTCGGTGACAACTTTACAATAACGTTTTTTATCAGATGAAAAAGTCAGTCATTTTTACCTTAAACTAAAGAAATCAAAATTCTAAAAGGGGTGCGTTTCCATTGAATTTGGGTATATTTTTATGCCCCCGCATCGGATGATGCCGGGGGCATAGAGTTTTTCGGTTTTCCGTACGTGCGTCCTTGGGTACGTGTGTACGTGCGTACGTGCGTACGGTGTCCGAATGTACGTCCTTCTGTACGAAAGTGTGTACGTACGTACGTACGTACGTACGTAATCCTGTTAGACTCAGGTTAAGGTTTTTGTACAAGGTAGAACTTGAGATCATATTTTCCAAACCATACAATAGATTTGGTTTATATTTAGTATGATGATAGATATAGGTCCAATGTTTTATTCAGCAATACCCCCACCCATACCCATAACCTCAAGGTCAAGGTCACGAACTTAGAAATTTCTAATGTTTAAGACCCAGGTTAAGGTATTTGTACCACGTAGAACTTGAGATCATATTTTCAAAACCATACAATGGATTTGGTTTATATTTAGTATGATGATAGATATAGGTCCAAAGTTTTATTCAGCAATACCCCCACCCATACCCATGACCTCAAGGTCAAGGTTGTGGACTTTTAATTTTTTTTTTATGTTTAACGCCCAGGTTAAGGTATTTGTACCAGGTAGAACTTGAGCTCATATTTTCATAACCATACAATGGATTTGGTTTATCTTTACTATGATGATACATATAGGTCCAATGGCTTATTCAGCAATACACCCACCCGTACCCATGACCTCAAGGTCAAGGTCACAGAATTAGAAAATTTTTAATGTTTCAGACTTTGGTTACGGTATTTGTGCCACCAATTTCAATATAACTTCACACAAATGTTCCTTATAAAAATATCACGTGCAAGTTCGACTTTTAAGGTCATGGCCTCAAGGTCAAGGTCACAGTGGCTATTTTTAGAAAAACTTTGTCATTGCTCTAGCGCCTACATTTCTTCACTGATTTCAATATAATTTCACACAAATGTTCCTTCTGAAAATATATTGAGCGAGTTTGACTTTTAAGGTCATCACCTCAAGGTCAAGGTCACTGTGGCTATTTTCAGAAAAACTTTGTCATCACTCTAGCGCCTACATTTCTTTACCAATTTCAATATAACTTCACACAAATGTTCCTTATGACAATATCTCGAGCTATTTTGACTTTCAAGGTCAAGGTCACTGTGGCTATTTTTAGAAAAACTTTGTCATAGCTCTAGCGCTTACATTTCTTGACTCTTCACACAAATGTTCCTTATGACAATATCTCTAGCAAGTTCCACTTTCAAGGTCAAGGTCACTGTGGCTATTTTCAGAAAAACTTTGTCATCCCTCTAGCGCTTACATTTCTTCACTGATTTCAATATAACTTCACACAAATGTTCCTTATGACAATATCTCGAGCCATTTCGACTTTCAAGGTCAAGGTCACAATGGCTATTTTTAGAAAAACTTTGTCATCGCGCTCTATATTATATTTTTTGAGAGCTCATATTTCTTGAACCATGTGATGGATTTGCTACATATTTGGAATGATGATAGATACATGTCAGAAGTTTCATTCAGCCATAACCCCGCCCCTGCCGCATGACCTTAAGGTGATGGGGGGGTGAGGTAGGTTCCTGGGCGGGGGCATTTGTGTTGTATTGACACATTTCTAGTTGAACTAGAAATAAGAAACTTACCACATATTTTCATCTGAAAAAATGCTAGTGCCAGTGATGTAAGAAAGACGCCGTTTTAGCGTACGGGTGTGTTATCATAATGCTTACATTTTTATTTCGGACAGCTCACGAGAAAAGACCATAATCGAATATGCTGTGACAAACTTATGCACACACATAGTCTTTCCACAGCATTTGCTTCTGCTTGTTTTAGGTAGGAACAAATAATGCATGTAAAAGAGACCTCCTGGTGACTTCGCAAGCAGTCGTGTTAGTTGACTGTGCATGCACATTTGAAGAACATAAAAAAAGAAAATACTCAGGGCTTTGCTTGTGTATAAGTTCAAAATTAAAGTTCTGCATTATGTTAACAAGTTTCTGAAATAAATGCACTTTATCATATGACGTCGCGTCTGAGAGTGTAATAACGCCATGTATTAAATTTATAATCCACTAGTTGATTAAATATGCAAATTAGTTAGAAACGCCTCGTAACGTTACATGCACGACGTCCTTAACGACGTCGTGTTTACTAATGGCGGAATTGCACGACCCGCAGAAAAAGCGACCGACTGAAGTCGGTTGATTTCTAAGAGTGCCCTAAAATCACCGTGTCATTCTGTCATTCGGTCAGTCTGTCAGTCTGTCTGTCCGTCCGTAACCCGTTTGTGAAAATTGGTGATAGTGACTTAACCGCTTGGAATATTTAAACAATTTTTGGCATACTGATAGATATCAATGAGATCTAACCAAAGAACTTGCGAAATATTACATTCCATTTAGTATAGCCTCGCCGAGGCGAAAAAAGTGAAAATTTTCGAACTGCTTATCCTCGGAAACCGTTGGGCCGATTGAAGTCAAATTTCATATGGAGCCTCTATGGGATGGGGGAAACCAACATTTGCTCATGGGGTCCAGGTCATATGACCAAAATGGCCGCCAAGCCATATATGGTCTGTCTGTCTGTCCGTCCGTAACTCGTTTGTGAAAATTGGTGATAGTGACTTAACCGCTTGGAATATTTAAACAATTTTGGCATACTGATAGATATCAATGAGATCTAACCAATGAACTTGCGAAATATTACATTCCATTAAGTATAGCCTCGCCGAGGCGAAAAAATTGAAAATTTTCTAACTGCTTCTCCTCGGAAACCGTTGGGCCGATTGAAGTCAAATTTCATATGGAGCCTCTATGGGACTGGGGAAACCAAAATTAGCTCATGGGGTCCAGGTCACATGACCAAAATGGGCGCCAAGCCATATATGGTAAAAACCCTTCAAAAATAGTCTTCTCCAGAACCACTGGGCAGATTTCCACGAAACTTGATAAATAGCATCTGGGACGTAGGCCCATCATAAATTGTTTAAATGGTGACCCTGGGTTGACCTTGACCTTCTTTGTGCCTAGGTCAAACTTTGACACATATGCTTTTGTATTGGAAAAGTGAGAATGCATTTTATCCTGCAAACGAGTCAGAATACAGTACTAAAGTATAAGATATATTTTGCTCCTTACGATAAGGCGCATTTATTGGGGGAACCGTTTTAGGTCCAGGTCACATGACCAAAATGGCCGCCATACCCATATATGGTAACACTCATAAAGCTAAAAGCATCCGGCGGGTCGTGCACTTCAGCTGAAGCACTGGTATTGACATTTTAATCAAAAATCATGCGGCCCAGCCAATCGGGGCTTTAAGAAATAGATTTGGCTGTATGATGCTTCCACGCAGAGCTAAAACCCACCGCACACGAGTACTGGTAAACCGCTTAGAGGATCTAAGCGGTGAGAGTCGGACTGTCCATGCTTATAAACCCTATTGGTTTCATTGGGCAACAGGGCTTGAGATGTTGATGGGGACGTTAAACCACAAATTAAACAAACAAAATACAAAAATCGTGAATAAAATTCGTTTTAGATGTCATATGATAAACATAATCTTGCATTCGTGCTCGTGTATTATTGAATTTATTAAACTCGTTGAGGAAAAGGGATAAAATTCTCGGCAAAGCCTCACATTGTATCCCTTTTCCTCAACTCGGTTAATAAGTTCAATAATACATGAACACTCATGTAAGATTCTATGTACACCTGTAAATAAGTCATGAATAGCTAGAGCCTTTCGAAGCAAAGAATATACCAAACAAACGGAAATAGAAGACTCGGTTTTATTGAGTCTGTTCATGGCCAGTACTGAAATGTTCAACACCGGCCATGCCCTCCAGCACCGACTTAAGCAGAACTCTATTTTTAAAATAATTCTACATGAAATCAATGATCCCAAAGGACCAGAAAAATATAATCGGCACTAGGATGGTGTACTGGGAGGCGTTTTACGGCCGCAACACGGCACAACGCCAGCTGTAGTGAAGATAAATAAGTTCTGAATAGTTAGATCCCATGGAAGTAAAGAATACACCAAACAAACGGAAATAGCAGACTCGGTTTTATTCAGTCTGTTCATGACCAGTACTGAAATGTGTAACACCGGCCATACCCTCTAGCACCGGCTTGAGCCGAACTCTATTTTCAAAATGAAAATTAATGAACTCATTGATCCCAAAGGACCAGAAACTATAATCTGCACTTTGATGATGTACGGGGAGATTTTTTACGGCTCCCACACGGCACAACAATTGTAAACCCCACTTGTACTTTCGTCATTGTAAACCCAACTACTAGACAAAATGGGGTTTACATTATTTTCTTTAATTTTACTAAAAACCACAGATTCTAGGTACACATTAGAACCACATCAATGTGGTGATTCAAACAAGCACCCACAAACTATGTTTGTTGTAGAAATAATGAAAATAAAAAGAACCATCTAAAAATGTGCCATTGTAGCGCGGGTGTGTTATCGAAACTGAATAATGTACAGTGAAATTCCGCTATTAACCCTTATCTTGCTGAATATTCATTTAAGCCACTCCCATTTCTGTCTAGCAGCCAATAAAATTACTTGATGTAATTTATTGCTACAAATTCATAAACTGAATGCCAAACAGTGTAGATCCTGATCAGATGGCTTCTTCAGAAGCCATCTGATCTGGATCTTCACTGTTTCCAAAGATATGGGTTGTCGTGAACAGCATGATAAGAGTTAAGACCACCTAAAATTAAGCCTAATTCTGTTTTTCAAAGCTTGTTCTGAAGGCTGCACTAAATCTTTCTTTGTGTTTTCCGCTCACAGTGTCCTCTGGTCAGGGACCACCTTTGGGACTTTTCAAAAGTGGTCTGCAGACCACTTTTGAACAGTCCCAAAGATGACCTTAATATAGGAATTTTACTGCATTGTAGTCACTGTAATAAGAGCACATCGCACTTACAAATTTCATAAAAAAACATCATGACCAAAAAATCCTTTTACCGAGTGCATCACGATCATGCACTCAGGTTGGACTGTATGCAGATTATTGAACTAGGCATGTCCGGAAGTGTGTGTGTGTGTGTGTGTGTGTGTGTGTGTGTGTGTGTGTGTTTTTGTTTGTTTTTATTTTGTTGTTGTTGTTTTTTGTTGTTGTTTTTTTTTTCAGGCGCATCGCGTTAACAACCCCTTGTCATAAACACTTTGTTTAGAGAAAACCGTATGCATTGTTTTCCTTATTTCTGTTCCAAGACCTGTTTTGGATACCCGATAGGAGCGGTTCTAACAAGCACCACAACATATGTTTGAGTAAAAATAAGTAAAGCATCACAAATTCTCATCAGAAAAAAATGAGCATTTTCGAGATATGAATGCACTGTTATCGTAACGGTATACCAATGTTTTCCTATTTTTACAACAAAAATAGATTGCGGGTACTAGTTAGAAACACAATGACAAAGCAGTTCTAATAAGCACCCACAAATAAGTAAGCAGATGTGACTTGTCGAACTCATATCCCTGTGTAAATGATTACCCTCCCCGGTCCCCTTCCCGTATGACAAGTTTGTTTTATCTCGAAACTGCTTAGAAGCCTTTGTGGTGTAGTGGTTACGCTACTCGCCTTGTAAACCAGGGGTAGCAGGATCGATCCGGGGCTTCTCCAGACTTTCGGATGAGTCTTTAAACCGAGGTCCCGTCTCCGTATGACCTTAGCTGTTGATGGGACGTAAACCTCGAACACTCACTCACTCATTCGAAATTGCTTTCTTTGATAACCGATCACTAGTGTGTTATGCAATCCAAGATCTGTTTTCAAATACAAATGTAGATGGGTTTATATCCGAAATAATGAAAGACAAAACAAAATGTGTGAGGGCCAAATATACTAGCCAGGAGAATTTGGATTGGCCCTTGTTCTGACTGACGGTTGTTTTTAAGGTAACCGGGTGCCATGGGCACATAGGGGCTACCCCTGGCCCTTGTTCTCTCGTACTCAAGCATTTTATCGTTACTCATCTGCCTTATTCTGATTGGTTGAAATTCTCTCACACAGACACACATATTGAGTTTGCCTAACGCGTTTGGAGTAGTCACTTCATTGGCTGATATAAAATGCGTAAAATCGCGTGTGAACGTGATAAGCCGCGCTTTGAAGCTTAACGGCCAAGTTTACAATATTTACCGATTTGGTACCAGAAACCCTAAAACGGGTAGCCTGGCAAACAGTGCAGGCCCAGATCAGACGCCGCAGAACGCGGCGTCTTATCAGGGCCTCCACTGTTTGCAAAAAGTTCAGTTATTTTCCAAATAAATTTTGATGAAAAAACACAACCTGATACCCCTAAATTTTGAAATGGACACCTACTATATACAAGGCGGAAGATTCCATTTGGTACAAAAAGGGTTAAGATCATGATGAGCAGGTGAATTTATGTAACCAAACTTTCCAGGGCAGGCTTATGTCAGCTTATGTCAGCTAATAGCCCCCGCCCATAGGGGCTTGAAGAAATATATGGGCTGCATGATGCTTCCACGCAGAGCTGAATCCGGCCCGCACACTAGTACTGGTAAACCGCTTAGAGGATCTAAGCCTGTCCAGGAACCGCGGTGCGAGGCGGACCGTCCATGCTAATAAACCCTATGGGTTTCATTGGGCGACAGGGCTTGAGATGTCATTTCATCTCGGTGTCGGGTAAAAGTCCCACAAAATTGGAAGCAACGTCTCCAAAATGACCTTTACAGTGTTGACGGGGACGTTAAACCTCAAATCAAACAAACATTATGTCAGCTAAGTTGTTTACCAGTACAACGTCCATTCTTTCGCAGGGCCCTAAAGTGACATCTAACAAAAAGCGGTTAAAGAGTGCTGCTCACGACGGGCCTCCGGGGCTGGCCATTGCAAATCAGCCAGCATATCATTTGCGCTTCCCTTTTTCGGCCATCGGCTCCATCGGAAAGCCGTTCTGTGGACCATCCCAGCCAGCAAAGAATGCCGGGTCAATGTCGGGCCGATAGCTGTAACGTCGTACCGCTATCGGCCCGACGTTGGACCGTGGTTTGTGCTGGCAGGGATCTTGAACTGCTGCATCTGGGTTTTAACCTAAGTTTGCCAAACAGGTGTTCCCCGAGTACTGTTAACAGTTTTAAATTTTAATTAAACAGGAAAATTATTGTTTTGGAATTTTGAAGGTGCCGAATGACCTTATCATGTATCACTACAGATTCAATCAGATATATTTTATTGCCGATAAATTCTGTGTGCGCATTTCCATTCTTTCCTTTTTTTTTTTCTCGCTAGTAATTACAATAAAGGTGGATTTGAATCATGTTTTCCCAAATATGGTCACCAGTGAGTTCCTGTGCCCTTGGGCCTATTTATTGAAAAGCGGAATGAAATCCTAAAGGGCACTGTTACGTCATGACAGCTGTCGCAGTTCAGAAAACTAAAAGTCCATTTTGATTTAAGCCAATTAAAAACACCGCCTTACTGCACCTTACTTAGTTCTTCGATAGTTTAGTGGGAACAACGGAAGAATTTATAGGTTTTATCAGGTTTTGAAAACGCGCCTATACAAATACATTGTAAATTTTTCCGCCGAAACAAAAAATGAAAATTTTAAGATGAAAAACTGTGATATTTTCTTATTTCTGCTCAAAACATAGATTGTGGATACTCGTTAGAACCGCTGAATAATGTATACCCCTGCAAACCCCTGTTTTACTATATAAAAGTGGGGTTTACGGGGGTCAAAATTATATAGGCGTGTTTTCGTGATGTATACTGAACAAAATATTTACATTATCCCAAAAATATAGAATCCTGAATTTAATTCAGGAAACTGAATATAGAATTTATAAATGCGAACAATATCGATGTTCATTAGACCCAACGTTTTTGTCGTTTTCTAGCTTTTGAGGCTAGATAGAAGTGAAGGCAATGATCAGGAATCGATATAATTAACCCACAGCTCCCATCAGAGACACCAAAGGAAATGAAACACAAACATGAAATAACTAGACCCTAATGGAAACACCAATAGCGGAAAGTCAAAAGGACCGT
Organism: Lucinisca nassula; assembly: GCA_963580285.1. NCBI lineage: Eukaryota > Metazoa > Mollusca > Bivalvia > Lucinida > Lucinidae > Lucinisca > Lucinisca nassula. Next base: position 60,535,753 of record OY757010.1, read on the forward strand.
CACTTTCCCACAAAATATAGAATCCTTAATTTAATTCGGGAAACTGAATATAGACTTTATAAATGCGAACAATATCGTTGTTAATTAGACCCCACCAACTGAAGCATGTTTTGTCGTTTTCTAGCTTTTGAGGCTAGTTCATCTTTTAAAATTAGAAGTGAAGGCAATGATCAGGAATCTATACAACACATCTCCCATCAGTGACATCAAAGGGAAAGAAACACAAACATGAAATAATTAGATCCTGAAGGAAACACCAATGGCGGAGAGCCAAAACGACCGTCACTTAGAAGCCTCCGCGGTGTAGTGGTTACGCTACTCGCCTTGTAAACCAGGGATCGCAGGATCGATCCCGGGCTTCTCCAGACTTTCGGCTGTCTTTAAATCGAGGTACCGTCTCCGTATGACCTTAGCTGTTGGTGGGGCTATCCAAAACAAAAAAATATAAGCGATACACACACACAAAGACAACCATAACAAAATTAAACCGCAACAGAAGAACCGCCTTCGAACCGCCTTTAAGTTGTATAGATGGTTTGCTAATTTGACTGTTTACAACCCCCTATCTCTCTCCACACACACACACACACACACACACACACACACACACACACACACACACACACACACACACACACACTTCCCGTGGTGTAAAATAATTGTTGAAAGACTTCTTTTTTATAATTTTGTCACTAGATTCCTTGCTTTTCTATAATCTTCCCATGTTTTATAAGTCCTACCTACTAGATATGTATTTATTTATTTATGTTTATTTATTTATAGTAGTCTATATGCATGCACGGTAATTGGTCCCTTTTCTTATACATTGTTTTGATTGGTGCATGTTTACTCGGACCCACCAAGGTCCGTGGTGATCATCACGAAAACACGCCTATATAATTTTGACCCCCCTCGAACCCCACTTTTACATAGTAAAACTGGGGTTTGTAGGGGTGAACCTTATTTTTCTTATTTCTACTCTAAGATATAGATTGTGGGTACTCCTTAGAACCGCCTTATCTTATATTCTAACGAGTACCTACAATCTATATTTTGAGCTGAAATAAGAAAAATATCACACTTTTTCATCTCAAAATTTTCATTTTTTCGGCGATAAAGGTTACAATGTTTTGGTATAGACGTGTTTTCGTAATATTATAAAAGATATTTGTGACATCTGTTTCAAATTTTGTAAACTTGTTATTTATCTGTTCAGCTGAATGTTAATCTAGTTCTGGCAATATCATTCACAAATACTTGATTGTCAAACTTTTAAAAGGTATAGTACTATATGAAAACCGGCCCTGCCTGTCGGGGCTTGAAGAAATAGATGGGCTGCATGATGCTTCCACGCAAAGCTGAAATCCGACCGCACACGATACTGGTTAACCGCTTAGAGGATCTAAGCCTACCCAGGCAAAGCGGTACAAGTCGGACTTTCCATGCTTATAAACCCTATTAGTTTCATATGGCGACAAAGCTTGAGATGTCATTTCATCTCAATGTCGGGTAAAAGTCCCAGAAAATTGTTGACGGGGACGCTAAATCTCAAATCAAAGAAAAACAAAACTATATGAAAATTTAACCTCTTGTACAACAGGTACTGCATGGCGGAAAAGGTGCTGATCAGATTATGACAGTGACTGGCCCAAGAGGAAAATTTAGATTTTCTATGCACAGACTTTTGGAATTTGTTAAAATACCATCTAATAGGGAAGGTGTAGACATTTTCTTGAAACAGACTGGACCTTTTATAAGGTTAGATAAATTAAAAAGTTACATTAAATCTGTCGCCAGCTACATCTCCTTGAAGGGTTGGCTTCTGTTTCTGGTGCCGTCAGTGGGTTGGGGCGGGGTTGGTGTTCTCGATCGGCTAAACCATCAGGACTGCAACAGCTGACATCACGATAACACGCCCATATAATTTTGACCCCCTTGAACCCCACTTTTATGCAGTAAAACTGGGGTTTACTGGGGTGAACCTTATTTTTCTTATTTCTGCTCAAAAATATAGATTGTGGGTACTCGTTAGACGATGAGGCGGTTCTAACTATAGTTTGAGCAGAAATAAGAAAAATATCACAATTTTTCATCTTAAAAGTTTTCGGCGGTAGAGTTTACAATGTATATTTGTATAGGAGTGTTTTCGCAATGAAAAAATTGACATAAGTCGCAAAAAGTGCCTCCGCGTACTGAATATGAGTGCTGGTAAACCGCATAGTATATGTCTAAGCCTGCTCAGGCACCGAGGTAGGCCTATGAGTTGGAACGTCCCTGCAAATAAACGCTAGCAGTTTGGTTGGGCGGTAGAGCTAGAGATGTCATATCTCAAAGCCCAAATGCGTCTCCACCAAAGAGTCGGGCTTGGTAGCTCAGTCGGACACGCGTCTGACTGGAGATCAAGAGGACGCGGGTTCGATACTTGCCGGGGTCGGCAACACCCTTACGTGGAGATTGATCTATGGTCATTCCCTCCCTTCCGCTGATTCCAGAAGGGCAGTTCTCAGTTTCTGGCGAAAGAATGTGCACTGTACTGGTTAACCGCGTACGTAAATGCATGTCCAGGAAAAGTGTGGATAGTTAAACTGACCGGCTCAAAAATGACCTAAATAGCGTGGACTATGCCGTTAAACTCCAATACAATCAATCACTCAATCACTCAATCAATATCCTAAATGACCTTATAAGTGTTGAGAGGGACGTAAAGCCTGAACGGTTAACGATATGAGTTGGACCGTCGCTCTATTTTATATATATATACATATAACGGTACCTTTTGGTGGATATACAAAATATCATAAGTGAAAAAAAATATCAAAAGTGGAGGTCAAGTGATGCCCGCAGATAATCTTTTAGATGTGGGTTCAAATAGTCTGTGAACAGCGGACCTCCGGTAACATTTCTTGCTTTTACAGTATATATGCAACATTTAGTCATTTGAATTTGAAAATGTATAAGAAATTTGCATGCATGGACAGGCTGTTCTTTCATTATTATTGTAAAATTCTTCTTGACAAGCACATAAACTTGCGTTTATTACATTTTCATTAAGTCAGCAGTTTTCCCCGTTTTCTCAGAATTAATCTAATCGACTAACGATTTATTTTATCTGTTTCTTTTTTATTTTTTTTTTTTGTCTGTTCAAATCGGGTCCCAAATCAGTTCAGTAAGGGAGGTAATACAAACAACATAGGCTGGCTCCCGTCTTTCTTAGACTGGTAAACTTTTATCAGTGGCCTTTTAGGATGGGTGATTTGCCTAGGATCATTTGCAACATCATCAGCATACAGCCCCTGTAACGCAAGACGTTTAAATAGGACATGTTCTTGCACACAAGACAAGGAAATCCGCGATTTTACCCTGGGATAGAAATTTATGTTCTGACCCTGGTGTTCCGACCCCAAATCGAATATAATCGCGTTTTGGATAAATGCACTGGTTGATTACGACCTTGGGTGCGCCGTCGTAAAGGTTTACGTCATGCACAATCCGTGACGTCACTTTACGCCTCGTGATGCCGGACAGTGACCCTTGGGATGGATTTTTCTATCCACCCCTCACACCCATATAAGATTCTTATATTCTTTTAGCGGACAGCGTGTTTAGCGTAATAAAACCGCGGTGTCCGAACAGGCTCCACCATCTCCATATCGTAGACTGTTGGTACTTGCAACGAGCATCCACAATCCATATTTGAACTAGAAATAAGAAGATAACCAAATATTTTCATCTGAAATAAATGCTATACTAGTTCCATTGATGTAAGAACATCACGAAATATAATAATATATAATTTTGACCCCTCAAACTACTATTTTATATATATAGTAAAACTGGGGTTATCAGGGGTTTTCATTATTGCACGACCCGCAGAAAAAGCGACCGACTGAAGTCGGTTGATTTTCTAAGAGTGCCCTAAAATCACCGTGTCATTCTGTCATTCGGTCAGTCTGTCTGTCCGTCCGTAACACGTTTGTGAAAAATGGTGATGGTGACTTAACCGCTTGGAATATTTAAACAATATTTGGCATACTGTTAGATATCAATGAGATCTAACCAATGAATTTGCGAAATATAACATTCCATTTAGTATAGCCTCGCCGAGGCGAAAAATGTGGAAATTTTCGAACTGCTTCTCCTTCTCCTCGGAAACCGTTGGGCCGATTGAAGTCAAATTCATATGGAGCCTGTATGGGATGGGGGAAACCAAACTTTGCTCATGGGTTCCAGGTCACATGACCAAAATGGCCGCCAAGCCATATATGGTCTGTCTGTCTGTCCGTCCGTAACCCGTTTGTGAAAATTGGTGATAGTGACTTACAGTACCGCCATCATTCTTAGTCACAAACGTTATGGTGGTTGATTGTAGTCTGAACGTTGGTTGCTGAAACTGCCTATGTTGAATGAATGACTGCTGAATGCTGAACGATATATAAGTTGAACGCTGTTTTCCAAAACAACGTTCAAATCGATCATACCTATATTGTCTAATCGATATCATTCAATCGAACGGTTATTGTTAAAATACGGAATGAAAAAGTTCAAACGAACAAGATACGGATAATATAAGAGTCTGAGCAGGCTTCATGTAAATTGTATTTGTTTTAGTTAATTTTATTTATGTCTATGCAGGTTCCAGTAATCTTATATTTATATAGTTATTTTTGCTAAAGAAATAAATATAAAGGTATCGAGGATTTAAGAAAAAAATGAAGTCAGAAATGTTTATCACTTAGTTTTAATGATAAGGGGTGTTTGTCGACGCCCTCTTTTTAGAAGCGCTACTACAGTTGAAAATACTGCGAATCACTGCCTTTTACGGCAATTGCAGACAACGGTGTTTCCCCTCACGTTAGATGTGTCAATGGCAAATTACACTGACGTTGCCATGACATACATAACGTGTATATGCCTAAGCAATACGTCCGAATCGATAACTGGCATACATTAGTCAATGCTTGCATAATTATACATAATCACGTTACCAAGTCCGTATTGCAAACACCCTATGAATACCCCACTTTTCCTGTCAACAAAAATGCCCGCGAGGCCTTAGGCAGTGGCTGAAATAGATAAAGAAGTTTTAAGCGAAAACTGGTGTTTACAGACCTGTCGCCCAATGAAACCAATAGGGTTTATAAGCATGGACGGCCCGACTCGTGCGCACCGCTTTGCCTGGGCAGGCGTTTGTTTGTTTGTTTGATTTGAGGTTTAACGTCCCCGTCAACACTGTAAAGGTCATTTTGGATTTCTGCACTAATCCATAAATTGTGATTATTTGTTAAGTTGAGGCGGGTCTGTGGAGTGCCTACAGTCGGTGGTCAGGAAAATCGCACCGTCATATTAACAAGTTCGTGAAATGAGCTACCATGTAAACCCCACTTTATATAGACCAAAATGGGGTTTATAATTGTTTTCTTATTTCTACTACAAGACGTAGGTTGTGAGAACTCTTTAGATTCATCTCAATTAGGCGGTTCTAACGAGCACCCACAACCTACGTTCGGAGTAGAATTAAGAAAAGGGCGTAATGCAGAAAAAAATCACGAAAAATGGAAAAAAATTCCATTGAAGTTTAGAAGTACTACTAAAATATGGTCAGTATGAAAACGTCGTGCCTATCGTTTCATATCTCTACGAGCATTTACATAGGATAATACACCCATGTGCTGTAATAGGGTCTTTCCTGTCCGTTACGAACTAGCATTATTCAAATGACGGCCCCCGCCGGTCGGGGCTTGAAGAAATATATGGGCTGCATGATGCTACCACGCAGAGCTGAAACCGATCCGCACACGAGTACTGGTAAACCGCTTAGAGTATCTAAGCCTGCCCAGGCAAAGCGGTGCGCATGAGTCGGACCGTCCATGCCTATAAACCCTATTGGTTTCATTGGGCGGCAGGGCTTGAGATGTCACTTCATCTTAATGTCGGGTAAAAGTCCCACAAAATTGGAAGCAACGTCTCCAAAATGACCTTTACAGTGTTGACGGGGACGTTAAACCTCAAATCAAACAAACATTATTCAAATGAAAACATCTGATAGTTCTCTTATTTCTACACAAAATATTAACTTGTGTGTTTGTCAGAACAACCTCAATGAGGCGGTTCTAACAATAACCAGCAAACTATGTTTTTGACTAAAATAAGAAAAAAAAATGAATGCTATGTTTTATATGAGTTACTGGTTGTGTATGTTCAGAAATGTTGACGCTTACACTCGACAACAGGCAAGATCTCTCTGAGCCTTGACGTAACGATAGCACAGCCCCATCACGAAAACACAGCTATGTTTGTTTGTTTGATTTGAGGTTTAACGTTCCCGTCAACACTGTAAAGGTCATTTTGGAGACGTTGCTTCCAATTTTGTGGGACTTTTACCCGACATTGAGATGAAATGACATATCAAGCCCTGTCGCCCAATGAAACCAATAGGGTTTATTAGCATGGACGGTCCGCCTCGCACCGCGGTTCCTTAACAGGCTTAGATCCTCTAAGCGGTTTACCAGTACTAGTGTGTTCGGGCCGGATTCAGATCTGCGTGGAAGCATCATAAGCCCATATATTTCTTCAAGCCCCTATGGGCGGGGGCGGGCCTGGGCAGGCGTAGATCCTCTTTGCGGTTTACCAGTACTCGTGTGCGGGTTGGATTCAGCTCTGCGTGGAAGCATCATGCAGCCCATATATTTCTTCAAGCCCCGATAGGCGGGGGCCGAACACAGCTATGTAATTTTGACCTCCTTAAACCCCACTTCTAAACAGTATACATTATTTTTCTCATTTCTGCTCGAAAATCTAGATTGTTAATATTCGTTGGAACCCCCCCCCCCCCCCCCCCCCCATGGTGGTTCAAACGAATACCCACAATCTATGTGCGAGGCGTATATAACGAGTATTCACTGTTTCAACAGATACGTGTTTTCGTATTGGTGTGCTAAAATGGCGTTTTTTTCCTGTCTTTCGAACTAGTTTGTTCATATGTTAATGCACCATGTTATGCAATAATTTTCCCCAGAATCGTCTTTTCAATAAGCTAATAGAAGAAAACATAATATTACATCTGACAACAATTTAATTATGTAAGTCCGAATCAGAAGTTCAGAAAATGTGACATATATCAATACGATAACATGATCATTAAACAGGAAGTGGTGTTAGATAAACTGACTGACCCGATATAACCTGAACAGCGTTGACCAGGCCGTTTAAGCCCAAACACTTAATCCGTATTCTATGTTCATAACTTAGACAAAAAAGAGAAAAAACGTCACTGTTGTGTAAATATTATATGAAAAAGTTGCGACTTCATAAATCAAATGATAAATAACAGATAAATATAAATAAATAAATAAATAAATAAATAAATAAAAAAATAAATAAATAAAAATTAAAAGGTAATTAAATAAATACGATATTTTTCATGCTGGTTCATTTTGCCGTTACGCGCCTCACTTTATTGTTTGATACATCAAACTGTGTATTTGTCAATTCGCTGCGGTTACGCTTTAACATGAGCTAGCACATCTGATGAAAGGCCGCCAGCATAATCCGGCATCAAAGACGCTCCTGTTTCGAGCTATTATCCCTTTTAAACACAAATTTAACCATCAGTCAACTTACGAAAAATGGACAGGTAAAAAAAAAAATAAAGTAAATTTATAAATAAATAAATAAATAAAATAAAATAAATAAATAGTTAAACACTTTTTGATTTAAGAATAACTTATTCTTAAGATTAAAATGCGTATTGTTTTTAATTATATTTGGGGATGCCAAATGCAACCAAATTAAAACATGTCACTTTTTCCACATGTAAATTATGTTGACATCACGCTAACAATTCCTTAAAACCCCTTGTGTATATATAGAGAAAAGTGAGGTTTACACGGTATACATTTCTTCCTTATTTTGCTTGAAAACATAGATTGTGGGTACGCGTTAGGACAGCTTCAACGAGGCCGAGTAGTCACAATCTATGTTTGAATAATAAAAAATATCTCTAATTTACCATAGGAAAAATAAATATGTTTTTAGTTTCGCGGCCCTTTCAATAATATTTCACTCATATCGAGCCGATCAATGATCAGCGTTGGGGGAAAACAGAAATTCCCGAAGAAAAAACGCCTGACCTTCCTTTGCAGATTTGGCGTCTCTCATGTGACCCTAGCCAGGCTCGAACCCACAGCGGTAAGATGCATGTACCTAGTGATTAAGGGTCAGTACTCTTATCCACTAGGCCACGGAGGCCCGTCTAACCATTTTAAAGAGGCTGCAGAATGCACCATGCTGCACTGGTGTTATCGAATTGGTATTGGTCGGGTGCTATTGACGCGCATTGATTTGATTACGCGCACTCTAAATGTTCATCACGAAAACACGTCTATATAAGTTTGACTCCCTTGAACCCCACTTTTAGAGAGTAAAACTGCGATTTACGGGGGTAAAAATAGAAGTGAAGGCAAAGATCAGGAATCGATACAATTAACCTTATTTCTCATATTTCTGCTCTAAACATAGATTGTGAGTACCCACAATCTATGTTTGAACAGAAATAAAAAATTCTGCTCTCAAACATAGAATGTGAGTGCTCGTTAGAACCGCCTCGATAAGCGATTTTAACTAGCACTCACAATCTATGTTTTAGAGCAGAAATAAGCAGTCGATAATGCGGTTCTAATGAGTACCCACAATCTGTGTTTTGAGCAGAAATAAGAAAAATATCGCAATAAAATTTTCCTTTATTCCGCAATTCACACTGTATTTGTATGGGCGTGTTTTCGTAATGAGTAAACTGGGTTTACTAGTGTTTTCATTATCTTCCTTATATTTGCCCGGTTACATGGACGAGCAGCCCGAATCAACATTTGAACCAGAAGTTTTCAAACATTTTCATTGGAAAAATGATGAATGATATGCAATATGCGAAACGGATTTTTTGTCCTGGCTAGAACCGCTTCGGCGGGCCGATTCTTACGAATACCCACAATCTATGTTTTAATAGAAATAGAAAATAAATGTACATCCCTGTAAACCCCAGTTTTACTATATAAAAGTGGGGTTAAAGGGTTATAAAGTATAGAACATTATCATCTTGCTTAGGCATGGTTACATATTGGAAAAGGTAGCTGTATATGGGGCTGAAAAAAATATTCACGAAAAGATGAAAGGAATCGCCGCACGGTGGCAACATTCTTAGTTGGGCTGGGGCAATAAACTCAACACACAAACACTTATAGGTTGTTGTTTTCCAGTTTCCCCGTGTCGCGGGTCGTCAGCTGGTGGGGTCCCAGGGAACGAATCCATGCTGGCACTACACCGTAGCCGTTCGGTGGTACCCCCATTCCCCGTTGCCGGTGAACAGGGAGACCATCGCTCGGCTCCAGCCCCGTCCGTCTCATGTTTGTCGTCTCACGTCTCAGGTGTCTCCGAGCCCACGGGCATCCCCTTACCCTGTAGCCAATCGCCGAGCTCCGTCCTGAGAGGTTTGTGAAACGGTGCCGTGACCTTTCCAGGTCTCGGCGGGGCTTATATTTTGTCTTCCCGTTTGCTTCAGGAGTGCATGTGTCCTGTCGCTAAAGGGCATCTTTATTGATTGGAGTTTCTGGGCTAGGCGTGCTTCATTTTTCAAGGGCTGTGGATGTGTTGCACAGTTCCAATGTGAGCCTTTGTTTTGGTGCAACATAGTTTAGTTGTAGTAATTTGGAACTCCATTCTAAAGGTTTGGCTACGTGATTGCCTGCGTTTAAGTTATAGCAGTGCTGTGCCTTGGGTTTTTGCGGTTTGCCGCAAAGGGGTGTGGGTTGTTTTGTGTAACAGGGTAGGCTCCGAGTTTGACCTTATCATAAAGGGGATCGTTTAGCAGTTAATTTTGTTTGAAAGTTTCATTGCGATTTGGAAGACGTTTCTAAAGATTGCTATACACGTTTCCATGCTACGTGTTATGCACCTTATACCCAATCAGGGGATTCGAGACAAAGTTTTTAGCCATTTTGTGGTGCTTATTTGCACCACAAAATTGTAGAGTCCATCCATTTCTTTCTTCTAGCTTGTAGCTTCAGCCGCATCTACACCCTCACGCCAGCTCCATGTCTATTGATGTCGTCTACGCTTTTTGTATCAATTTTGATATTGGTATTTTGTTTTTTTTATTTTTTTTGTTTGATTTTTGCATATTTTTGTAACGTATGTACATTTTTACATTATTTGGTCTGTGCCCCCAGCTTATTGAGTATATATGCGGGCGGATGTGCTCGCCCCGCCACGGACCAGTCATGTTTGTTTTTCTTGTGCTTTAAAGATGGTGTTGTCCGTTTTGGGGCAAGCCCACCCGCTCTCTATTGCTGGGTAGAACAGTTTTTGTACCTGCAAGGTTGTGCTTGTAGATTATATTTGTGATTTTTGTTTATTCTGTACATACAACATATAGTATAGTATGATGGCCTCCGCCGTCTCGGGCCCAAGTTTATTTATTTTAGTTAGTGGGTGACCTCTATCGCGGAGGATGTGGAAGTAGGTCAATCCCCTTTCTGCATTTTTTGTTACAGTTAGGAAAATGTGGTGCCCCTAGCTAGGCCTCCTCCACGTAGGATGTCATATTCTGTGGGGCCGTAAGTGGGTCATTCTGAGTCGCCATGTTTACATGTCATTATCGCAACCTACGTGAAGGAAGGCACCATAGGAGGAATTGTATTCCTACCTAGTCGTTTGAGGGCCCGAGATATCGTGTGCCGATCTCGTTAGCAATGTAGTTAGTACAAATTCATATAATCATGTAGGTCGCATACAAGCGTCCGCCTGCGCATGTGCGCAGTCGAGCACTCCTATGCGATCTTGTTTTTATGTGTCATATTTACAGTTAACAATGTTTGAAATCGCTTTTTGGGAAAAAACTCTTCTTCTTCTTCTTCTATCTCCAGGTTTTTGATCTCTCTTTTCCTATACTATCCTCTCTACGGGATTCCTACTCTACAAATATTCTACAACTATCGCTATATCTACCTAATTGAGCATTGCGTGGGTGGATGTGTGTTGTTTTAGTTTTGCGTGGGTGGTTGTGTGTTGATGCCCTCCTTCAGGGTCGCGCTTAGTCATGCCCTAGTTAGTTAATTTCCCTTATCTGTATAAATATTTGGCCGTCTTGACCGTCCGTTTTAATTACGGTCATGGCGCGATTTGCTGTCTTTGATGATACTTATGTTAAACGACAAGGGCAGTACCGAGGGCTGTTTGATGTACCAGGCGAGGTTCGGTTGTTCGGCCGTGATGGTATGCGCGTGGCGAGCTATGATGTTGACTTGTGGGACAGCGGTTCATATTTTCCGAGGGCAAAATTGGGACAGCGATGGTCGTCTCCACAGGCACTATATCCTTTATTCGAAAGCGAAATTTGCGAAAAAAAAAAGAGAAAAACAAAGAGATGTGATAAGGCCTATTGTTTCTTATTTCTGTCCCACTCATCTATGTGCATTCCTGAAGGAGAGCCTTTGTGTTTGCTAGTGTGTTTGTGTGCCGTTCTCCTTTGGGTTGTGTGGTTCTCGATCAGCCAGGATTTTGACGCAACGCTGCTCAGTGCCAAAGTCCTAAGACCGCAAACCCCAGCGTTACATCTCGTCCTGATTTCCCGTTTGCCTCACCCCCTCCGGAGAGGCCGGGCGATGGATTTTCCTTGTGGTGGATCCATGCCAAGTCCCGGCGTGTTCTCGTGTGATCCTCTTTTGGGCAGTTTGGCTCCCGATCAGCTAGGATTTTGGTGCAGCGTTCATAAGTGCAAAGCCAGTGGGCCGCAACCACAAACACTTATAGGAGGCCGGCGCCGACAATATATAAGGAGGTTTTAGGAATTCCGTTTATTACGTCATTCTTGTGCATGCGCAAAGTACTGGCCGTCAATTGAAACGGCCATCGCTATTCAAATATATTGGCGGAACTTAAAATGCTAACAATATTCAGACATTTTGAGAGAAAATATACCCGTTTTCATTGAAATAATGCCTCGAGAAGGAAAGAATGATATTTTATTTTCATTACCGAAATTCATTTATCCTAAATCCGTTTTTAATTGACGAAAATCTTTTCGTGAATGACCCATGTCAATGGCTTGAGATACCGTTAGTCACAAAATAAGTTTTTACATTACTTTCGTTTTATTCGCTATCTATCTATCTGTCTATCTATCTATCTATCTATCTATCTATCTATCTATCTATCTATCTATCTATCTATCTATTTATCTATCTATCTATCTATCTATCTATCTATCTATCTATCTATCTATCTCTATCTATCTTGAGAAATCTGTCCAACGATCTGTCTACATGTGCAATTTAAATGTCCATACTGAGAGTCGAAATAAACTGATGAGTGGAATGACGGAGGGGCGTTGAGTCAATGTTGGATCGACGTCATGCCGTCGACACCCACTCCAACTAACTTCATTGTCACATGACCGTTGGCATGAGAGAGAGAGAGACAGACAGACAGACAGGCAGACAGACAGACAGACAGAGTGAGAGGGGTTTGACTGACAAACTGACAGTAGACAGACAGACGACAGACCGACTGACTGAATGACTGACTAACAGACGAACGAACAGACTGTTAGACAGACAAATAAACATACTGACAGTCGAAAAAAAACAACAACCAATGAGTGGACTTAGAGACGGGGGTCGAGTCAACGTTGGCTCGACGTCATGCCGACGACAACCACTCCAACTCACTTCGATGGCACGTGACCGTTGAGATGGTTTGACTGATCCCTGTATCAAAGAAGCCCATAACCCTTTTTGTACCAAATGGATTCTTCCTCCTTATATATAACAGGAGTCATTTTCAAAATTTAGGGGTGTCAGGTTGTGTTTACTTCAAAATTTATTTGGAAAATGGCCGAACTTTTTGCAAAGAGTGTAGGCCCTGATCAGACGCCGCGTTCTGCGGCGTCTGATCTGGGCCTGCACTGTTTGTCATTTACCCCTTTTGGGGTTTCCGGTACCAAATGGGTTAATGTAGACCTAAGGGCTGGGCAGGTTGAACCCATCTGCAAATCTACCAGATTTTACTGTAAAATCTTTCGCTTGCGAAGGAGTGTTTAACATCCATATGCTCTGAAAGGGTGTTCTGCGTTTGTTTTGAATTTAATGTTCCAATCAATTAATTAATCCCACTGAGTCTTAATGGGTCCGAGCACTGGGCAAATGATATTTTATTAAGCAACGCCGTATTATCGCCAACGAAACGTATTATCGCCAACGAAACGTTGTGACGTTTCATCGACGTTGCAATGTCAAATTCAATGCATCGCTTTGAAGTTGGTTTGATGTATACACGACGTTGTTGACACGCTAGATGTCGGTTGACGTAGCGTCATTTAACGACATCTGTAATTTACATTTGCCTGCGTTCGCTAATTGTTGGTGCGCTAAGAGAGAGAGAGAGAGAGAGAGAGAGAGAGAGAGAGAGAGAGAGAGAGAGAGAGAGAGAGAGATCGTATGTACAATATATTATTTTCGTAATGCGAAATTTCACATCTGACAGCATATCGGTGTTTCTCCCATTATCTTACATTAGAATTCCCCAAAAGTTAAAAAGAATTCCACTATTTTACGCTGTAATTAACACCTCATCTGTCCCACTGCCTTTGAAGCAATGCGACAGATGACGGCCAGGGCTTTTCCCGTTCTATTTTAAGAACCGGAAGTACGTCACGAAAAAAGCTCCAATAGGTCTTATTTGCTTTATGACTTGTGAATTCAGTATTTATTTTCCATGAAGTTTAACATGAAAATTAATATTCCTTGAGAGTTATCAATAATAACAACAGCATCAGTAATAATAATAATAATGACAATAATAACAATGCTCTTTAATCATTTCACTTCGTTCACTTATCTGATTCGCTTTTTAGTTTTAACCGAATTGAGTGATTGGATCGATAGTTCATCACAATCGATTTGAATGGTTTGAAAGAAGATGAACGGTGAACGAAATGAATGAATGATTGCTGAACGATGGTTTGGCTATTCCGGAATGATCGTTTTGATTGAATGAATGATTGCTGAGTGATGAACTACGGCTGATCTGGTGATCTTCACCGTTAGCGGTACTGTAACCGCTTGGAATATTTAAACAATTTTTGGCATACTGGTAGATATCAATGAGATCTAACCAATGAACTTGAGAAATATTACATTCCATTTGGTATAGCCTCGCAGAGGCGAAAAATGTGAAAATTTTCGAACTGCTTCTCCTCGGAAACCGTTGGGCCGATTGAAGTCAAATTTCATATGGAGCCTCTATAGGATGGAGGAAACCAAAATTTGCTCATTGGGTCCAGGTCACATGACCAAAATGGCCGCCAAGCCATATATGGTAAAAATCCTTCAAAAATAGTCTTCTCCAGAACCACTGGGCAGATTTCCACGAAACTTGATAAATAGCATCTGGGACGTAGGCCCATCATAAATTGCTCAAATGGTGATCCTGGGTTGACCTTGACCTCCTTTGTGCCTAGGTCAAACTTTGACACATATGCTTTTGTTTTGGAAAAGTGAGAATGCATTTTATCCTGCAAACGATTCAGAATACATTACTAAAGTATAAGATATATTTTTGCTCCTTACGATAAGGCGCATTGATTGGGGAAACCGTTTTAGGTCCAGGTCACATGACCAAAATGGCCGCCATACCCATATATGGTAACACTCATAAAGCTAAAAGCATCCGGCGGGTCGTGCACTTCAGCTGAAGCACTGGTTTTTTTCTTATTTCTCACAAAAAAACATACATTGTAGGTACTCGTTAGAACCGCCACAACGAGGCGGTTCTATAGAGTAACACAATCTATTTTTTTAGCAGATATCTGGACCTTATAATGGCAGTAAAGAATTCAAGTGCCAAAATTACCTTGATTGCGAAAATTTTGCAAGTTTTCCATTTTGCACGTGCACATGCACAAAATGAAAATCACGCAGTATTTATGTCAAACAAACTCAGGCTTCGGTGACTTTACAATACCGTATTTATAAGTTGAAAAAGTCATTCATTTGTACCTTAAACTAAAGAAATCAAAATTCTAAAAGGGATGCGTTTTCATTGAATCTGGGTATATTATGAACTAGAAATAAGAAAATTACCACATATTTTCATCTGAAAAATGCCATTTTAGCATACGGGCGTGTTGTCATAATGTTTATTTTTTTATTTTCGGACAGCTCAGGAGAAAAGACCATAATCGCATACGCTCTGACAAACTTATGCACACACATAGTCTTTCAAGAGCATTTGCTTCTTCTAGTTTTAGTCAGGAACAAATAATGCATGTAGAAGTGATCTCCTGGTCACTTCATGCAAAAGATCATGCAAGCAGTCATGTTAGTTGGCTGTGAATGTACTTTTGAAGAACATAAAAAAAAAATTGAGTAAATACTCAGGCCTATATAATTTTGACCCCGTAAAACCCCATTTTTATATAGTAAAACTGGGGTTTACAGGGGTAAACATTTTGTCTTAATTTGTCCGGAAAATATAGATTGTGATTTTTTTATCGGAAAATTTTCATTGTGTGGTTGCAAATTTCTCAATATATTTGAGTAGGCGTGTTTTCATAGTGCAAAATTTAAGTTCTGCAATATGTTAAAAAGTTTCTGAAATAAATACACTGTACACATGTAAATAAGTTCTGAATACAGTCTGAATAGTTATACCCTTTGGAAGCAAAGAATTCACCAGACAAACGGAAATAGCAGACTCGGTTTTAATGAGTCTGTTCATGACCAGTACTGAAATGTGCAACAACGGCCACACCCTCTAGCACCGGCTTGAGCAGCACTCTATTTGCAAAATGATTCTAAATGAACTCAATGATCCCAAAGGACAAGGAACTTTAATTTGCACTGTGATGGAGAACGGGGAGACGGTTTACGGCAGCTACACGGCACAACACCTGCTGCAGTGAAGATAGTTAAGTTCTGAATAGCTAGATCCTTTGGAAGCAAAAAATACACAAAACAAACGGAAATACCAGACTCGGTTTTATTGAGTCTGTTCATGACCAGTACTGAAGTCGGCCCCCGCCTATCGGGGCTTGAAGAAAAAGATGGGCTGCATGATGCTTCCACGCAGAGCTGAAACCGACCAACACACGAGTATTGGTAATCCGCTTAGAGCCTGATATAAGCCTGCCCAGAGAAAGCGGTGCCCGTCAGACCGTCCATGCATATAAACCTTATTGGTTTCATTGGGCGTCAGGGCTTGAGATGTCCTTTCATCCCAGTGTCGGGTAAAAGTCCCACAAAATTGGAAGCAACGTCTCCAATATGGCATTTACAGTGTTGACGGGGACGTAAAACCTTAAATCAAACAAACAAAACCAGTACTGAAATGTGCAAAACCGGCCACACCCTCTAGCACTGGCTTGAGGAGAACTCTATTTTCAAAATAAATCTAAATGAACTCATTGATCCCAAAAGGACCAGAAACTATAATCTGCACTATGATGGTGTACGGGGAGATTTTTACGACTCCCACACGGCACAACAATCGTAAACCCCAATTATAATTGCGCCATTGTAAACCCAACAACTAGACAAAAATGGTGTTTAGAGGGATGTACATAATTTTCTTTAATTTTACTAAAAAAAAAACACAAATTCTAGGTACACATTAGAACCCCATCAATGTAGTGATTCAGACAAGCACCCACAACCTATGTGTGTTGTAGAAATAAAGAACATAAAAAGAACCAGTGCTTCAGCTGAAGTGCACGACCCGCCGGATGCTTTTAGCTTTATGAGTGTTACCATATATGGGTATGGCGGCCATTTTGGTCATGTGACCAGGACCTAAAACGGTTCCCCAAATAAATGCGCCTTATCAAGGAGCAAAAATATTTCTTATACTTTAGTACTGTATTCTGAGTTTCGCAACTATGCCTTTTCATAAATGCATGTTTTCTGTCTGACAAAAGTTTATGTTCATCCAAGTGGGCCATGATGTTTGAGCAGACTATGTGTTCAAGCAATTTACATAGAACAAAGGTCAGTGACACTGGGCGATAATTACGAGCGAGAGCCCTGTCTCATTTTTTAAAAAGTGGACAGATGTTCGCTAGGAGCCATTCTTTGGGAATTTCACCCGTATCGAGAGATTGTTGGAAAAGATGAGCAAAAACTGGACCTTACTCGTTTGCTAGTTCCTTCAGGACTCTAGCATGAAGCTCATCAGGCCCTAAAGCTTAAGACGATTTCAAGCCTTTTAATAACTTGATCACTCCCGCCGAGGATGCAACAATATTTTCCATGGAAAGGGCCGATCTTCCATTCAATGGAACCTCGTTTAACTCAGTTTTATTAAATGCAGCATTGAATTGACCAACCAATTCCTCTGCCCTTTCAGACCTCAACATGACCCCAAGGTCAAAGGTCAAAAATTATGATTTGCCATATCTGCAAAACTATTGGAGTTACACTTCTGAAACTTTGCTTATTGGATGGACCTTGGAATAAAGAACATGTCGGGTTACATTTGGTGTTATCTTGACCTCAAGGTCAAAGGTCAAAAAGTATGATTTTACCATATCTTCTAAACTATTAGAGTTACACTTCTGAAGCTGCGGTTATTGGATGGCCCTTGGAAAACAGTATAAATTTGGACACTTTGGTGCGACCTTGACCTCAACATGGCCCCAAGGTCAAAGGTCAAAAATTATGATTTGCCCTATCTCCTAAACTATTGGAGTTACACTTCTGAAACTTTGCTTATCGGATGGGCCTTGGAATATCGAATATGTTCGGCTACTTTTGGTGTGACCTCAACCCAAGGTCAAAGGTCAAAACGTATGACTTTTCCATATCTCCTAAACTATTGGAGTTACACTTCTGAAACTTTGCTTATCGGATGGTCCTTGGAATATAGAATATGTTCGGCTACTTTTGGTGTGACCTCAACCCAAGGTCAAAGGTCAAAACGTATGACTTTTCCATATCTTCTAAACTATTAGAGTTACACTTCTGAAACTTGGTTATTTGATGGCTGTTGGAATATAGAATAAATTGGGATACTTTGGGTGGACCTCAACATAACCCCAAGGTTAAAGGCCAAAAAGTATGACTTTGCCATATCTTCTAAACAATAAGAGTTACACTTCTGAAACTTTGCTTATCAGTTAGAATGTTCTTTACAACTTTTTATTAACTTACATGTAGTTTTGGTTAGCTAATACATAGTCATTAGTGTTACTCATAGAAAAAAGCGGGTATTTGCGATGGTATCCATCGACTGCTGATCTAGTATTCATTCCTTTCTTTGTATTTTTTTATGTCGACATTTTTCCCGCCTGTCTACTTTTTTCACGCCTTATCTATTTTTGTTTCACGTCAGTCTACATTTTTCTTCGTGATTATCCTTTTCATGCACTTTCATGGACTGGTACCTTTTCAACTCTTTTCAGGCACATCTTCTTTTTTTTCATTCCTTTTCTTTGTATTTCTTTATGTCTACTTTTTTCACGCCTGTCTATTTTTTTCACGGATTGGTGCCTTATCTTTTTTCTTTCACCTCAGTGTACATTTTTCTTCGTGATTATCCTTTTCACGCACATCTTCTTCTTTCACAGACGGGTACATTTTCGACCCTTTTCACGCACACCTTTTTTCATTCCTTTTCTTTGTATTTCTTTATGACTACTTTTTCACGTCTGTCTATTTTTTTCACAGTTTGGTACTTTCTCTACATTTTTCAAGGCATAAAATACATTCTGGTAACAGTGGGTAGGAAGTTTCGGGTTATTCATGTCTACTACCAAATCTGTCCTTTGTCACGTATTGGTATCTGATCGACCTTATTTCGCAGTCAAACTAAATCGCGTTGTTACATCATAAGCAGGTACTTGAGGGTTTTTGCATGTCTTTTTCAAAGGAAGGACGTTCATTTTGCTAGGCATAGGCATTAGGATTCCTCATAATCAGTTATCTAACTCCTGTCTAACTTTTGCACAATGAGGATGTTTGATATTTTAACAGTGTATACAGAATTTTATGTGTTTCTTTATGTCTACTTTTTTCACGCCTGTCTACTTTTTTCACGGATTGGTACCTTGTCTACCCTTTTCATGCTCAGAAAATTTCGTCGTTTTGTTACACTTTAGGGCTCTTCATATCAACATTGTACGCCTGTACCTTCACCTTTCTATACATTTATGCGGAAATGTTATGTTTTGTTTAGGTCTACTTTTTCCACGTCTATCTCCTTTTGCTCGCAGGCTGGAAATTTAGGGTTCCTCATGTGTACTGATCAATAGCTCGTCTACATAATTCAAGGTGCAGATGTTTCGTTATAACACAGCATATGCAGAATCTTCTCGTTGTTAATGTTACTTTTAAAATGCATCGATACTTTTTTTTTTTTTTGGCACCTGTACACAATTTTCGAGTTAACACTATAATCATAATTCCTCTCCCAGATGGATTAGAGAAGTCCTCAGAGAAGTGTTATACTAAACAAAACAGAGGGAGAGGTAGATTTTTAATAAAAAAATCATGTTTTTTTCTTCTTTGTTTGTATTGGAGTTTACCGGCCCATTCAACACCAGGTCACTTTGAGCCGGTCAGTTTACCTATCCACACGTTTTCTTGACAGGCTTATACGTAAGCAGTTAACCAGCACAGTGCACATTCTTACGCCAGAAATTGACAACTTCTGTTCAAGGGCAAAAAGTTAGTAACAGTCGCAGAGGTGAAACTTTCATTGCATGGTATACCGTACACTTCCCAGCTATTACGGACATGAACATGTCCGTCTATAGACTAAGAGGTGCACGCGTTGTCATAACAACGTAATTCGCTTCCCTGATAAATATTTTTTGATGGTCAAATCACGTGAATTCTCGGTGAGACTATGCGAGACAACTTCCTGTGTATGGTTCACGCGTTCTTCCATCTAATAAAATGTATGTCTTTCACACAGTCGGTCCCCAGTCTAGTACAACATTCATCTTTTACGATTCTTTTTTCTCCTTTTCGTATTTTAATCCGCTATATGTATTACTTTTTCACTTATCCGACCAAATAAAAATAAATAAATAAATAAAAACTGTAAATTCGGATTCTTCAAACACGTCACGATGACTGCTTCTCTATTATTGATCCATGTTGCAGAGACGCTTATTGCATTTTCATAGACAAACTGTCTGACAGTTGGCGCAAAATAAAAACATCGAGTACCAATCTTTTGTTTACCTTCCGGCAGCGTTATTTGACAGAAAAAAAGGTTAGTTTTCGTTTATTTCCAGTATTTCCATGGTAGTTCCGACTCGCAGTGTGTGATACAATCAAGCATGAATTAATGCCTGATGGGGGCCTTGGAATTCCTTTTCTTCTTTTACTGCAACTCCCTCACACGAGGCTTATGTGCAGGTGTACATTTCACTCGAAGGAGGGGTTGGCAGTAAACACAGATAGATAATTAAAAGGAGCACTAAAAGATTTTGAAGGGCATTGTAATAGGAGCATCATGTGTTTTTCTCATAGGCAAATGCACAAGTGACTTACTTAAGTACCAGGAGATTATAGGCAGCGATAAAATGCCTTATAGATATACAACAACAACAAGATAGATAATATTGGCAGGTATCTTTTATTTGTGCAGGAGATGGTTCTCCCTGCACAAGGGGCCTCCAGTTGACGTCCCGATCAGAAGGACTGTGCACTTTGTGGCATTCATCCCTACAATTGATGCCAGAGGTCCCGGGTTCGATCCCCCGCAGCGGCGATCAAATTTCGGTGTCCGAACACGCTCCATTGGCATCATTTGCAGGGATGAATGTCACAAAGTGCAACATCCTTCGGATCAGGACTTTAACTGGAGGCCCCCTGTGCAGGGAGAACTATCCCCTGTGCAGGTTAAAGAACCCTACCGTAATTACATGGTTACTGTGTACGCTTTCATCCTGCAAAACCTTTAGTGTATGCAATGTACACCTGCGAGTAATGGCGAAATGTGACCGATCACAGTATCAGTAGAAAGAAAGTGTAGCAGTTCAGACACCACGATGTTCTTACGTTCTTACGTACTGCAGTCTCATTATCTGGATGAAGAAGAGAGCAGTTAGAGCCTGACTTGGGACCAATGGCGATAGATCAGGACACATCCATGAAAGACACTAGTCGCATGTCATTTGTAGACATTGTCAGTTAAAGAAGTGTTTCTTTGACATGCTTCTTGTGTACCCTTAAGGCAGCTAATTTGATTTCGATCTGTTCATGAACAACCAGATTGAGACGGATATTCGTACAACCCTGCAGATCCCAGCACATGACTGGCAGATGTAGATGACTTGGTTAACAGACAAATTTACTGTCCATGGGATCTGAACCCGAATATTCATGATAACAGAAAGTAGTCCAGCACTTTGGTGCAGTGGTAGCGCTTCGGATTTGTGATCGAGAGGTTGCGGGTTCAAGCCTTACGCTGACGAAAGTGTTGTGCCCTTCAAGCAGGGCACTTCATCCACATTGCTTAAAAAAAAATAAAAAAAAGTAATGGTTACCACCCAGGAAATCCTGCTCGTAATGCTCAGATGTGAGCGAGTAGCAGTATAAATAGGAGAAAAGAAAGAAAAAAAAGTATTTGCGATTCAGATAAAGAGAAAAGATGGGAAAATGGTGACAATATTTTTGACTATTTGAACAAGATTTTATGGATAACCGTGAAATGCCATGTTGTGATTGTTCCAACAAGCACCCACAACTTTCCTTTTTAGCTCTACTGTCACATAGTGACAAGGTGAGCTTTTGTGATCCCTTTTCGTCTGTTGTCCATGTGTGCGTCCGTAAACAATTCTTCAAACGACATCTCCTAACCACTGATCAGATTTTGACCAAACTTCACAGGAATGATTCTTATCTGGACCCCTTTCAAAGTTGTTCAAATGGTTCGCTCCGTTGCACACCTAGGTCACAGCAGCCAAATATAGATTTTTTTTTCACTGAAAACTTGAAAAAGCTTCTCTGAAACCACAAGGCTCAGGTCTTCGATATTTGGTATGAAGCTTCATCTAGTTGACCTCTACCAAGATTGTTCAAATTATAGCCTCCGCCCCAGGGGCCTTTGGTTTTACATAGGCTTATAGTGGGAAAATCTTTAAATATCTTCTTCTCTGAAAATGATATTTGGTGTGAAGCTTCAACTAGTGGACCTCTATCAAGATTGTTCAATTTATAGCACTAGGGCCAAAAATGCCCCCGCCCCGGGGCCCTTTCGCTTTTTCATACGCTTATATAGGGAAAATATTTGTAAAATCTTCTCTGAAACCACAAGGCCCCCGTCTTTGCTATTTGGTATGAAGCTTCATCTACTGGACCTCTACCAAGACTGTTCAAATTATATCCCCAGAGCCCTTTGGTTTTACATAGATTTATAGGGAAAATTTTTAGAAATCTTCTTCTCTGTAACCGCAAGGCCCAGTTCTTTGATATTTGGTGTGAAGCTTTATTTAGTGAACCTCTATCAAGATTTTTCAAATTATAGGCCTAGTGCGATAAATGCCCCTGCCCTGGTTTTACAAAGGCTTATATAGGGAAAATCTTTACAAATCTTCTCTGAAACCGCATGGCCCAGGTCTTTGATATTTGGTATGAAGCTTCATCTAATGGACCTCTACCAAGATTGTTCAAATTATACCCCTGGGGCCAAAATGCCCCCGCCCCAGGGGCCTTTGGTTTTGCATAGGCTTTTATAGGGAAAATCTTTAAAAATTTTCTTCTCTGAAACCGCAAGACCCAGGTCTTTGGTATTTAGCGTGAAGCTTCAGCTAGTGAACCTCTATCAACAGTATTCAAAATATAGCCCTCGGGCCAAAAATGCCCCCACCCCGGGGCCCTTTGGTTTTCTAGGCATATATAGAGAAAATATTTAAAAATCTACATCTCTGAAACCATAAGGCCAGGGTTTTCGATATTTGGTATGAAGCTTCATCTACTGAACCCCTCCCAATATTGTTCTAATTATAGCCCTAGGGCCAAAAATGCCCCCGCCCTCGGGCCCTTTGGTTTTACATACACTTCTTTAGGGAAAATCTTTAAAAATCTTCTCCTCATTAACATTTTAGGGAAAATTTTTCAGGGAATAGAAATTTTCCCTGTATAACAGGGAAAATGTTTAAAAATCTTCTTCTCCGAATCCGAGATTGTTCAAATCATAGCCCTTGGGCCAAAAATGTCTCCGCCCCGTGCCTTTCGGTTTTTACATTGACTTATATATATATATAGGGAACTTTAAGAAATTCTTCCAATCTGAAACCGCAAGGCCCAGGTCTTTGATATTTGGTGGTCTATCAAAATCAAGTGGACCTCTATCAAAAGTGTTCAGATTATAGCCGTAGGAAATAGAAGTCAAGGCAATGAAAACATTTGCAAATCTTCTTGTCTGAAAGGAGAAGGCCAAGGTCTTTTTGATAATTGACATGAAGCTTCGTCTTGATGATTTCAACAAGATTGTTCACATTCTCAGTGGGAATTATTTCTCTGTGAGAAATATCCTTTTTCTTTTTCATAGAAAATCCTGTATTTACTTGGTAAAAATTTAATATACATATTTATTTCAAAATTTCTATGACAGGCAATACATATATACATACAATAATAAGTCATAGGAACGAAAGCTTAATACAGTGTTGATGGGGACATTAACACATTGTATGCTGGTAGACTTTTCCACTGCCATACATTGGACAAGTCCATTTGTCATATAAGGGGGTCAGGCCTATTTTTTTTTCGGGAGCCAACAACAGATTTTTTTTAAATAGAAACTTAAAAAATATTCACCTGACACCAGGCCTTCAATATTTGGTGCGTACCTTCATTTAGTGGACCTCTGCCAAGATTGTTCAAATTCTAGTCCTGGGACCAAAAATGCCCCCGCCCCGGAGCCCTTACGTTTTACATAGACTTACGTAGGGAAAAGCTTTACAAAATCTTCTTGTCAGAAACCAGAAGGCTCAGGTGTTTGATATTTGGTATGAAGCTTCTTCTTGTAGACCACTATCAAGATTGTTCAAATTATAGCTCTGGGGCCCCTGGGTTTTACATTGACTTATATAGGAAAAATCTAAAAAAGAAATCTTCTCCTCTGAAAGCGCAAGGCCCAGGTCTTTGAAATTTGGGGTTTAGCTTCATCTATTGGACCTCTTCTACCAAGATTGTTCAAATTATGCCCCTGAGGCCAAAAATTCCCCCGCCACATTGAACTTCATCTGCTAATCGGCCTCCCACTGTGCAAGTTGATCCAGGTCATCTTGTAAAAAGACATTCAGATGGAGAATATATACAGCACACATTATCAGCAAACAAACTGACTGATGACCTGATATTATCAGTCAGATCATTGATGGAAACTAAGGAGACCGGTCCAAGGACTGAACCTTGTGGGGGCTCCAGATAAAACAGGGACTTGATCAGATGCTTGGCCATCAAGTACAACTTCTTGTGAGCCCCCAGAGAGCCATGAGCTTATCCACCTATGTGTGGATCTGCTTATCCCATAGTAGTCAAGTTTATTTAATAGCCCTCTGTGAGCTAGTAACTTCAATTTTGTCAAAGGTCTTGGCGAAGTCAATGATGATCAAGTCTGTCTGTTTGTGGCCACGATTTATGTCCCCATCCAGATTGCCCACAATGTCATGGTGAAATCGAACAAGTTGCATTTCGCAAGACCTTTGACTTCGGAAACCATGTTCACTGGTGAAGGATTGTCTATGGACGTGTCACCAGTAAACAATTCTGATTCTGACAGCAAGAATGCTCACAAAGGCTGTACAGTCGGCAGTCAACAAGAATGCTCTCAAGTTCAAAAAGGGTGACAAAAGTGACCCTGCAAATTACAGGCCTATCTCCTTAACTTGCATTTGCTGCAAGCTAATGGAGCATATTGTTGCATCCAACCTTACTAAGCATCTCGACAAACATAACATCTTGTATGATCTTCAACATGGATTTAGGGAAAGGAGGTCCTGCGAAACACAGCTCATCCAACTTGTTGATGAGCTTGCACGAAATCTATCAGCAGGTCACCAGACTGACCTGATACTCCTGGATTTTAGTAAAGCATTCGATAAGGTTAGCCATATTAAGTTACTCCACAAACTGCACCAACATGGCATAACCTCAAACACCCTAAACTGGATCAAAGCTTTCCTTTTTGGCCGTACTCAACGTGTAGCCCTAGAGGGGGAAACCTCATCCCAAATTCCGGTCACATCTGGGGTTCCCCAAGGATCAGTACTGGGACCGATCCTGTTTCTTTTATACATCAATGACCTACCAGAGCAGATCCACTCACAGGTCAGACTTTTTGCAGATGACACGGCAATATATTTGGCTGTCCACAGTGATGCTGACTGTACCTTATTGCAAAGGGACCTCCAAAAGCTTGAAACTTGGGAAAAGAACTGGGAAATGGAATTTAACCCGGGTAAATGCCAGGTCCTACACATTTCCCGTTCTAAAGAACCCATTAGACACAATTACATTCTCCACGGTGAAGTCCTCCAGGAGGCTGATCATGCCAAGTACCTGGGCCTTGAGTTTAGCCGTGATTTAACTTGGAACACCCACATTCATAACGTGACCACCAAAGCAAATCGGACCCTGGGCTTCATACGTAGGAATATACGCACCAAACATCAAGGCATACGTGAAACAGCTTATAATACCCTTGTTAGGCCCCAGCTTGAGTATGCCTCCCCTGTGTGGAGCCCATATACCCAGTCAAATATAAACAAGGTTGAGCAAGTCCAAAGAAGAGCAGCTAGATGGGTCAAACATGACTACTCTTCATATAGTAGTGTGACCCAGATGCTTAATACCCTGGAATGGAGATCATTGGAACAGAGGCGGGCAGATGCTCGCCTCCTATTGTTCTACAAGATAGTATATGGCCTTGTCGAGATTCCGCTCCCTACATACATCCGACATCCAATCAGAACTACTAAAAACATGCATACTATGCACTATATTCAAATCCCTACTACTGCCAGTTACTATAAATACAGTTTCTTCCCCTTGGCTGTGGTACAATGGAATCACCTTCCTCCTCATGCTGTTGTGTGCTCCGATCTGGATTCTTTCAGATCGACCATATGCACCCTCCATCACCCAATGCCATGAACCGTGAAACATTGTTTTTATCTGCTTTTAATCTCTACTTTACTAACACTGTTTTTACTTTCAATTCTCCTAAAATCTAATACTTTTTCTTCTATCACACTTTTCTTTTTCTGACGCGCGCAGCTGCACATAATCCTCGCGAGAGGGTGCTGCAGGATATATAGATAGATAGATAAGTAAAGCTATACAGAACCAAAAATGTTGTCTGTTTCAACAAGGGACGTAAGTTAACCCTTATCTTGCTGAATATTCATTTAAGCCACACCCATTTCTGTCTATCAACCAATCAAATTACTTGATGTAATTTATTGCTACAAATTCATAAACTGAATGCCAAACAGTGTAGATCCTGATCAGGTGGCTTCTTCAGAAGCCACCTGATTTGGATCTATGCTGTTTGAAAATATAGGGGTTGTCGTGAACAGCAAGATAAGGGTTAAAGCATATTGGTAAAGTGGCTTGCAATTATTCACTCGGACTTCAAGTTCAGGTAGGTTAAAACACTATCATCTTTGCTTTTAAACATTAACTGACCGGTAATGTTCATGTCCGTATCTAGGCTGTGCCTAAGTTCATATTACGCAATAGCCGGCCAATATGGGGATGAGAGCGAAACGACGTTGCTACGTCGTATCGCTGTCGGTCCGACGTTGGTCCGAATTTTTTGGCTGGCTGGCTGGGCTATAGTACATCCAAGGAGGATTGAAAATGTGACTATTGATTTGTTTATCGTGTAAGCCCCGCCTTAAACAATCGCGGTGGTTAATGTCCACTTAGCAACGCGCATGCGCAGTGGCGGAAGTGTCTACTGTTCTTACGGTCCACTTTTTTTACGTTACACCGGAGTTTACCCCCACGTAATTATTCATGAGAAACAGCTGTGTTTACCTGTTCAGTAGAATGTTGTCTATTGGAGCTGGGGGGGGGGGGGGGGGGAAATTGAGAATAAATGGACTATGGATGCGATTGTTACAACTCATGACACTTATAGGACCTAAATAGTGTTTAGGGGAACTAAAAACTCAACAAACAATTTTGTTGGATAAAAATTAAGAAAACAAAAGTGGAGGTCAAGGGATGCCCGCAGCCAGAAGTGCTTCATATACATGATTTCTTAGTTCAGTAACTTTAATCAGTTCAAATAGACTGTGAACAGCGGACCTCCGACATGTGTTGTCTTGCTGTTTCAGTTTATATGCAACATTTAGTCATTTAAATCTGCGAAGGCGTTAGAAATTTGCATACGTGGACAGGCTGTTGTTTCAGCATTGCTTTTTTTATTAAGTTAAAATTCTTCTCGACAAGCACATTAACTTACATCTATTACATTTTATTTAATCAGCAGTTTTTCCAAAATTAATCTAATCGACTAAAGGCTTTCTTTTAACATTGTCTGCTCAAATCAGGTTTAATAAGGGAGGCAATACAAACAACCCCGGCTGAAACGCAGACTGGCTCCCGTCTTGTTTAGAAAAAGCCCCATTACTTTGCGAGATCTTGCGCATCAACAATAATTTGCCATGTTCTTTTAGCGGAAAGCGTGTGTAGTGTGGTGGCTCAGTGGTTAGTGCACTTGCCTATGATGCTAGAGGCACTCGGTTTGATTACCAGCGGTACACTTGAAGTTGATTTTAATTTCTTTGGGTTTACGGCCCTTTCAATATTATTTCACTTATTTCGAGCCATCTTTATGCCATTTTGCAGGGATGAATGCCACAAAGTGCACCGTCTTTCGGATCGGGACGTTAACTGGCTCGAGGGAATTCTGTGCAGAGTTAAAGATCCCTGATTACTGGGTAGGCTTTCATCCAGCAAACCTGGAGTTTATGCATGGTTTGTCTGATTTGATGTCTAACGTCCACGTCAACACTATATAGGTCATTTTGGAGACGTTGTTATCAAATTTGTGGGACTTTTACCCGACATTGAGATGAAATGACGTCTCAAGCCCTGCCGCCCAGTGAAACCAATAGGGTTTATAAACAAGGACGATTTGACTTGCACAACTTTGCCTGGACAGGCTGAGATCCTCTATGTGGTTTACCAGTACTCATGTGTGGTCGGTTTCAGCTCTGCGTGGAAGCATCATGCAGCCTAATCTATTTCTTCAAGCACCGATGGGCGGGGCGGCTGGAGTTTATGCTATTAAACTAGGAATGGTGAAATGTGACCGATCACAATAGAGAAAGGAAACTCATTTGGTCACATTAGAACAAAGCACTGGTGTTTGATTGTCTCCTAGTGTAGAGTGGGAAAAAAGTTATGAAACCCTTAAATTCCGTGCTTTAAGCAAGCATCTGTACATAGGCCCTGCTCATACGTTTCTGCGGCGTCTTATCCTTAAATTCCTCTACTGCAATAGGCAAACAGTGTAGACCCGAATCAGACGCCTTCATTGCATGCCAAACTCAGTCCAGATTCTCTAGAGATTCCAAAGATAACGCATTTGCGCAACGCTCTGAGACATTAACGCACAGTTTCATTCTTTAAAAAAAACCGTAGTCTTGTCACTTAGCACTGATAGGTGGTCTACATAGCGGAATTTCAAACAACCCGGTTAAACGCCTCTGGCTTTAACAATGATCCTGATGGCATTTTTGTTTTCTTGGTTTTACGAAACTTTCAAATTATTTCATTTATTTCGAGCCCTTTTCGTTTAGCTGAAACTCATTTGGCAACATAAGAACACATTACTATTTGATCGATTGTCTCCGAATGCAGACCGAGCGAGATTAAACACTTAAATTCCGTATTTTAAGCAAACAGTGTAACATAGACCATGATCAGACGTCTGACCCTTAAATTCCCGTACAATAAGCAAACCGTGTAGACCCTGATCAGACACCACTTTATGCGGCGACTGATCTGGTTTCACACTGTTAAACAAACTTAACACATGATTCCAGTCCAGATTCTGACGACCTCTATAACCCATTTTACGTAACACACTGAGGGAATAACGCGCGGCTATATTTTCTATTAATAACCACCACCTTGATTACTGAGGACCTTCAGGATAATTTTGTCACTTCGCATTGATCTGATGACCAATTAAATATTAAATAAAGCATGTACCTTAGGAATCTATCATTCATTAGGATTAACAGGAATGTTGTTTGGATTTGGGTTAGATTTTAACTGTCAAATGAAGGAATTGATAAAATTTGTTCAAACTTGGTACAATATATCATTGCAACCATCGGAGATTTGATTAGATTTTGGTGACCTTGACCTTACTTTCAAGGGCACAGGCCCCGAAAATTGTCAATTTCGCTTGTCTGCACCCTGTCTTTCTTTCTTTCTTTCTACTTATACTGCGATTGGTCACATCTGACCATTACTCGCAGGTGTACATTACATACACTAAAGGTTTGCAGGCTGAAAACCTACACAGTAATCATGTAATTATGGTGGGGGTCTTTAACCTGCACAGGCCATGACTCTCCTTGCAGTTAACATCCCGATCCGAAGGACTGCGCACTTTATGACATTCATCCCTGCAAATGATGCCACTGGAGCGTGTTCGGACACCGAAATTTTATCGCCGCTGCCGGGGATTTTTAGATTTTGGTGACCCTTGACCTTGTTTTCAAGGGAACAGCATCCCCTTTGAACCCCTGCCTGTCCAGGCAAAGGGGTACGAGTCGGACCCTTCCTGCAAATAAACGCTCGCTGTTTGGTTGGGCGGTAGGGCTAGAGAAGTCGTGTGATCTCAATGCCCAAAATCAGTTTGGTGCCGGCGTCCCTAAATATGAACTAAAAAGTGTTGATGAGGACGTAAAACCAACAAAAAAATAGTAAACATTGAATTTTCTTGGATAAAAAATAAGTATCAAAAGTGGAGGTCAAGTGATGCCCGCAGCAGTAAACTTAATTCTGTTCAAATAGGCTGTGAACAACGGACCTCCGACTAAAATTTTGCCTTGCTGTTTCTATTTATATGCATTATTTAGTGATTTAAATCTGCGAAGGCGTTAGGAATTTGCATAAGTGGACAGGCTATTGTTTCAGCATTTTTTTTTTACTTTTTTTTTGTTGTTGTTGTTGTTAAGTTACAAATTCTTCTCGACAAGCACACAAACTTACATCTATTACATTTTATATAGTCAATAGTTTTCCAGTCAGTTTTCCCAAAATTAATTTAAACGACAAAGGCTTTCCTATATCATTTTCTGTTCAAATCAGTTCAATAAGGGAGGCAATACAAACACAGACTGGCTCCCGAATCTTATTTGATACGCTGGTCTTATTATTTGCGACAACATCAACATGCAGCCCCAATAATGCAAAAGGTTCAGATCTGCCAAGTTCTTTTCGCGGAAAGCGTGTGGAGCGTGATGGCTCAGTAATTCGTGCACTTGCCTGTGATGCTAGAGGTCCCCGGTTCGATTACCAGAAGCGGTAATAAAACTTCGGTGTCCGAAAATGCTCCACTGGCATCATTTGCAGGGATGAATGCCACAAAGTGCACATTCCTTCAGATCGGGACGCTAACTGGCTCTTGGGCCTTCTGTGCAGGTTAAAAATCACCGATTATTGTGTAGGCTTTCATCCTGGTTTTATGTTTTGTTTGTTTGTTTGTTTGATTTGAAGTTTAACGTTCCCTTCAACACTATATGGGACTTTTATCCGACATTGAGATGAAATGACATCTCAAGCCCTGTCACTCAATGAAACCGATAGGGTTTTTAAGCATGGACGGTCTGACTTGCGCCACTTTGCCTGGACAGGCTTAGGCTCTCTAAGTGGTTTACCAGTACCCATGTGCAGTCGGTTTCAGCTCTGTGTGGAAGCATCATGCAGACCAATCTATTTCTTCAAGCCCCGATGGGTGGGGGAGGCTGGAGTTATGTAATATACATCAGGAAAGGTGGAATGGGACCGATCACAATAGAGAAAGGAAACTCATTTGGTAACATAGAACAAAGCACTGGGGGGGGGGGGGGGGGACGATTGTCTCCTAGTGTATAGAGTGAGGAAAAAATTCCTGAAACCCTTATATTCCGTGCTTTAAGCAATCATCTGTACATAGGCCCTGATCAGATGTTTCTGTGGCGTCTGACCAAAATTCCACAGCTACAGTAAGCAAACAGTGTAGACACCGTCACTGTATGCCAAACTCAGTCCAGATTCTCTAGAGATTCCAACGATAACCCATTTGCGCAACACGATTACGAAAACACCCCTATACAAATACATTGCCAATTTTTTGGCCAAAATTATAAATTTTAAGAGGAAAAATTGTGATATTTTTCTTATTTCTGCTCAAAACATAGATTGCGCATTACCAGGAATTCTCGTACTACAGGAACTGTCACTCAGATTACCGATATCCCATAATTGATTGACATCAGTTAATTCCCTTAGACTGTAGTCGAGATAGCGTCGTTTACCTGTGTTGATCGTGTGTAATAAGAGTTTCACACCTCCCGGTTTGAGTTACAATACACAACCAATCTGTGTTCTATCCAGTGTCCTGTTAAAATTAGTATGGATATACATTGTAAATTTTGCCATCGAAAATTTCAAGATGAAAAATTGTGATATTATATGGGCCCCGTCAAGCGATTTTGGTTCTTATCGCCTATGCGAGCAGCGAAGGTTCAGGCGAGCCTGCGCATCCGCGCAGTCTCTCCAGAACCTTCGCTGCTCGCTCATACAAGCAGTGAATCAAGAGGAACCTTCAGACAGAAAGCCATATCCCTGGCCCCTCTGAATGGCTGGGCATGCGCAGTTAAAATTTGTCATGACGGAACCCGAATGCTCGAAGACACAAATTCGCTTGGCGGGGCTCATATAAAAAGGCAAGTTTTGCTAACGGATGCCCAGGTGTTTTGTCCTCGATATAAGTGAAATTATAGGGAAATAAACTTAGATCACGTTTAAAAATATATATATATTATTATTATTTCATGGGTGTAATTTTGTTCCTTTCTATTTGTGACCATTGGTAAACAATTAAAGAAACGTAATGATGACAATATATAAAGATTAATGAAATTCAGCGTATAGTAATGACGTACCATTTGATTGATAAAGCTCTAGCCTCACTTTCACATAAGTGAGGACTGTTACGCCGAATAAAACAATTATGTACCCTGGCGTATTTTTGGAATTCATTTCCAATGATGTGGTAATTTTTAAGACGAAGACA
This sequence comes from Lucinisca nassula, assembly GCA_963580285.1. Lineage (NCBI taxonomy): Eukaryota > Metazoa > Mollusca > Bivalvia > Lucinida > Lucinidae > Lucinisca > Lucinisca nassula. The sequence continues at coordinate 60,568,063 of OY757010.1, forward strand.
AGATCAGCCTGCATGTTTACTGGTTCAATAACGGTTCTATGAAGTGCATAGCTTTCGCACTACCAAAGGCTCTGATCAGACTGCACTCGCTTAAGCGCAGTCTGATCTCAGTCTATGCTAGTCGCCAATGCCACATTGTTTAAAATCACATGTCGCGGCTTTTTTTTTCTTTGTTATGGAAATGTCATTTTAATTAACCATTTATAAAGGCCTAATTTTACATGGGTGTTGACTTATTTCTTAAGCCGGCCTCGGTAGCTCAGTCGCATGCGCGTATGATTGGTGATCAGGAGGATGCGGGTTCGATACCTGCCGGGGACGGCAATATTCTTTCGTGGGAATTAATCATGAAATCTTCTCTACATTCGTTCTCTTTCTTCCACAGTTTCAAAGTTTCAAACAAAAGACTGGTTAATCGCTTACGTATACTCAGTATACAAGCCTGGCCAGAAAAAGTGGGGTTTGGTTAACTGACCAGCTCGATATGACCAAAAAGTGTTGAGAAGGCCGTTAAACTCCAACATCTTACGAAGAGGTCTTCCTGCACTGGGTGTGCTAATTAAAGCAACTCAAAGCTCTGGCGTTTATATCAGTTCAACCCATTTTGTACCGACCGTAATTGTCAGCCTTATATTCACCATATTTGCATTAATTGCTGGCTCCCAGCTTTCAAATTGTCAATATTGGAAAAACAGGTAACCAGACCCCCCTGACCTTTCAAGGTCAGGGGGGTCTGGTTACCTGTTTTTCCAACACTGATAACCTTCAGACTAGAAACCAGCAGATAATGCAAATAAGGTGAATATTGCACAAGTCCATTTCAAAATTTAATGGTGTTAAGTTGTGTTTTCTAAATATATTTGAAAAAAAAAAATGGCTGGTCTTTTTGCAAACAGTAGTTCCTGAACAAAAGCCGAGCTCAGTGTTGTCTGATCTGGGCCTGCACTTTTTGCTATAACCCGTTTTGGGGAATTCGGTACAAAATGGGTTAATGCACTACACTCACAAACTTTGGATAAACATAACTCGGACGCCCCAGGCGAGCAATAGCCTAGTCACGTTATTTCAATATACACCGATACATTCTCAGTCATTTCAGAATAAAGAAAGACACAACGAAAGTAGTCTATACTCACATATTATATTATTATTTTATACATACTAAAATTTTTACCACCCTAAACTTGAAATTTTCAGATTAAAAAATCCTGATAATTTTAATATTTCTGCACATAAGATACATTGCGGATACTCGGTAGAAACGCCTCGACGAGGCTATTCACGCGAGAATAATATAATAAGTCACATCTATACTACCAGCCAATCAGACTACATTGTATTATGTTTTCGTTCAAATTCACAAACTGGTTGACAAACAGTGTAGATCCTGATCAGATGACTTCTTCAGAACTTATCTGATCTTGATCTACACTAGTTGCAAAGTTAGGGGTCGTCGTGAACAGCAGGATAAGGGTTAATGCAATGCAAATCAAAGCGCCAAAGGCACTGAAATGACAGATTCTATGAGAAAATCATAACGCTGTGAAAACTTACAGAAAATCTTTCTAAAAAGATCTTAAAATTTAGAAAAGTTGTTCTCTAAATTCCATTATATGATCTGTTTGCAGATTTCGATACACCGGTAGTGTTATGAAATGCCATGTTTCAAATTTGTGAAAAAAACTATTTACGTTTTCAAAACCAAACATTAAAATTTAAGTTTAAACAATGCAACTGTCCATAAGTAAGTTTTTGTCTGGTCGGTTGTGGATACCTCTCCCAAAAGATACTCTATGGGAAAGAGATCGGAGGAGAAAGGGGTACACATTTTCTTGAAACAGACTGTACTTTTTTTAAGATTAGATAAATCAAAATTTCCCATCAAATCAGTCAGTGGTTTACGCCTTCCAAACGGCCCCCGCCCATCGGTGCTTGAAGAAATAGATGGGATGCATGGTGCTTCCACGCAGAGCTGAAACCGACCGCACACGAGTACTGATAAACCGCTTAGAGGATCTAAGCCTGCACAGTCAAGGTGATGCGAGTCGGACCGTCCATGCTTACAAACCCTATTGGTTTCATTGGGCGACAGGGCTTCAGGTGTCATTTCATCTCGATGTCAGGAAAAAGTCCCACAAAATTGGAAGCAATGTCTCCAAAATGACCTATACAGTTTTGATGGGGACGTAAAACCGCAAATCAAACAAACAAAACGCCTCCCAAAATTGTCAAGCCAGTTACATCTGCTTGAAAGGTTGTCTTCTGTTTCTGGTGCCGTCGGGGTGGGGGCGGTTTCTAGATTGGCTAAACCATCAAGACTGACTATTATACCTCAGAATACATCAGAGCTGAAGGATAAATATCTTGTGCGGACAAGGTATTATCTTGTGCGCACAATATTTTATCTTGTCCGCACAAGAGCTATGTTGTGCGGACAAGATAACATCTTGTTTGCAAAACTTAATATATTGTGCGCACAAGATAATATGTTGTGCGAACAAGATATTATGTTGTCCGCACAAGATAATATCTTGTGCGAAAAAGATAATATCTTTACCGCACAAGATAATACCTTGTCCGCACAAGATAATATGTTGTCCGAACAAGATAATATCTTGTCCGCTCATGATATTATCTTGTTCACACAACATAATAAAAATAAAAAATCATGTCCCTTCCCGGGTTCCGTACGATTTAGACAAATAATTTGTTCAGTCCGTAAAAGTGTCTTGTAAAACCAACGGTCGAAAAATATGACTGGAATAGTGATTCAGAATTAACAGTGCGCTCCCGTCCATCGGGGCTTTGAGAAATAGATTGGGCCATATGGTGCTTCCATATTTTCAGATATATTGATATTTGATTCATATTTCTAGTACAAAAAAAAATTGATATGCATTTTTCCGATCGTTTCAGGCCTCTGTTTAAATAATTAAAATATGTAGTACATGTAAAACCGTCCGGTTCCCCCCGGTTTCTATCAACAAAACTTAAAAATAAGACATTCAAATATCATATCAAGATGGTGAAAGGAGGAGTAATTTGGTTTTATTCAAGAAAATAAAATGAAAACTACTGTGTCTTTTCGGCGTATCTTCAACAGTGGTTATGTTTATTTTCCGAAATTCGGATTTGAAATTATTGGATTATCTTTCTTGATCGGCGTTGAATTTCAAAGTCCCATATGTGGGTACTGCAAGCCCCGGAAAAGTGGTGGAAGTCGGACCTCTCCTTAAAACAAAGCAGTTTTTCATTTTCATTGACTTGAGATGTCATTCCATCCTAGTGTTGGGTAAAAATTCACTCAAAAAGTTTTGACGGAAACGGAAAACCTCTATACAAAGTTAACAGTCGCCCATGCGCAATGGTGAATGGAGAAATATATGTGGGTGGGTTGCAATGTGCTTCCGCGTGCCGAATATGAGTGCTGGTAAACCGCGTATAAGGTCTAAGCCTATCCGAGCAAAGTGGTACGAGTCGGACCCTCCCTGCAAATAAACGCTTGCAGTTTGGCTGGGCGGTATAGGGCTAGAGAAGTCATATGAAAGGTCTACAAATGTCACAGCTAGATGGGTTCTTCTTGGATCAAGTAAAGCAAAACTCCTGTTGGATACGTTATATGGTGGTTGATTAACATGATGATGGCTGCAATAACAATAAATTACAATTTTAAATACAGTAAAATTCCGCTATTAAGACCACCAAAAATTGAGACTAATTCTGCTTTAAAAAACTTATTTAGAAAGTTGCTGTTGTTCTTCCTTTGTGTTTTCTACATTTGTCATGCAGTGTCCTCTGGTCAGAGACCACCTTTGGGACTGTTCAAAAGTGGTCTTTAAGACCACTTTTGAACAGTCCCAAAGGTGGTCTTAATATAGGAATTTTACTGTACACAGAATGAAGATGTGTTTGAAGTGAATGGAAAATACAACTCTTCCCTTCAGACTCTATAGGCGATCTGCATTGAAGCATGCAAATAATCATACAGATCAAGAAATACATACATGGCAAAATGTTATTTTTAAAGGTACATGTAGACAAATAATACTAAGACAGCTATATAATTGAAACTAAACTTTATGAAAGCTAATATTCAGAGGATATCCGGTAATGATAAATTCCTTTGCATATGCATATTATACACACTCATGAATGTCTACAAAAGACATCAAACATATAACTTCCAAATGCTCAAAGGTGCTCAATTATTAATGTAATAATCATTTAATAGTTCTTACCACCAATAAAAATCATTAAAATCAAAGCACTGAGAGTACTGGTGGGTCGATCGTCTCTGAGTCTAGGTTGGGAAAATAGTCCTGAGCTGAGAATCAAACTGTTCGTTTAACTTTAAGCAAGCACAGTATAGAGCTGATCAGACAGCGCGTTATGTGGCGTCTGATTATGTAGATTCTGTTTGCCAATGCCCAAGTGTACGAGTGCAGTCCACCCGCCCCCGCCCATCGGGGCTTGAATAAATAGACGGGCTGCATGATGCTTCCACACAGAGCTGGAAGTCCCGTAACATTGGCAGTAACGTCTCCAAGTGACCTTAACAGTGTTTATGGGGACGTTAAACCTTAAATCAAACAAATCGAGCACAGTCCAGAATTTTCATCTTACGCTGCACTCTGACGTCTTAGGGTAGTACTTGGATTTTGTTCAACAGCGTTGGGAGGGTGCAAATGCAGCACCCTCCCATCTTTTGGAAATTATTTCAGATTCATACAGTTTTTCACCCTCTGCAAAATACCTGAAATTCGCATCCTCAACCCGCCCCTTTTCAGAGTCTGCGTACGGCCCCGAATCATGTTCAAAACTGTTGCTGCATACATGTGGCGAACAGTGCCGACCTGATCAGAAGCAATGTACTCTATATCCGATCTTGGTCTACGCTGTATGTCTAATAACGGTACCACCTATAAAGTCTGGGCTACTCATTTTTGCAGGTAAACGTTTCAGGGTTCTAAAATTAAGTTCTTAGCAGGAGTGCGAAAAGTCTATTTTTACTCTACTTGGCATACATTTGTGTAACAGTTTTATAAACAGAATGTTCCGAAAGCCTTACGTGACAGCGTGGCCTGGATTAAGATATTGTGTGAACAACCCGGCATTCAGAAACTATTTCGTTTAACCCTCAAATGCCACTATTTAAGCAAACAGTGAAGTTCCTGTGCAACCTGCTGATCAGACGCCACATTTCGCGGCGTCTGATCTGGGTATTATCCAGCACACGATTTCTGTCAAGACTCTATAGATAGCTCTTGTTGCATCGATAAAAATAGCGCAACGTTTCAAGTTCTATTAATAAAACATAATATTGGGTTTTTCAAATCTGTGATGGTCACGTGGACAACTGCATGAATTCCGTTTGGCCATTTAGTAAATTTGGGTCGATCGTAAACGTAAACCGATCGACCCAAAAATAAATACACAGAGAAGAGAATGGAAAATACAACTCTTCACTTCAAACTCTATAGGCGATCTGCATTGAAGCATGCAGATAATCATACATATCAAATAGGCCTAGTTAACACAGGTGAGTTTGTGAGCAGGTTAGTATTACACTGTATGAGTACTACTACGGTGGTTTGAGGGTAATCTGAGGATACTATTGGAAGGAGGAAAATTGGGAATAAATGGAATAAAACACAACAGAATTTGGATTTGATTCTTACAATCCATGACACTAACAGACATTTTTCACGAAGACCGAATTAGGACTTCGAAGACCGAGAACGGAGTTACACGCTGGGATGTTCTCAACGTTACCTTTAACTATAATTTACCTGTAAAAATAATTTACCTGTAAAAACGGCGTATCTAGCAAAACGTAGAAAATCAGTGTACTGAAATGAAGAGAACTCGCCTGAACATTTTACAATGGAACTCACGTGATGCGAAAACAAACAAAAATGAACATGGGTTGCTTTGACCTATTTTTCGTTTGTTTCAGTTATGCTTACTCAAAATTAAACCTTCTCTCTGTGACAAAAATATACTACTACTACTAATAATAATAATAAAAAGAATGGAATGGAATGGAGTTTTGAATGTTTGTTTGATTTGAGGTTTAACTTCCCAGTCCACATTGTAACGGTCATTTTCGTGACGTTGCTTCCAATTTTGTTGGATTTTTACCCGTTATTGAGATGAAATAAATCTAAAGACCTGCCGCCCAATTGAACCAGTGGGGGTTATATGCATCGACGTACCGACTCGCATCACTTTTTCTGGGCAGGCTTAGAATCTCTAAGCAGGTTAGCAGTACCCATGTGCGGTCGGTTCCAGCTCTGCGCGGAAGCATCATGCAACCCAATCTATTTCTTCAAGCCCCGATGGGCGGGGGGCCAAAATGGAATGAAGTAGTCTAATGTTTCATGATTTGCACGGCGCTGGACAGTTTATCACATTTTCTACAAAATACTGTTATTATTTGCTAAGATTTTTACTAAGATTCTTCAGTTGCTGGCTAGGGTTTTCCAAAAGACTTTTCATTATGACAACACACCTATTCAAATATATTGGTTAAGTTTTACCACCAAAACTGATTTTTTTTTTCAAAACATAGATTGTGGGTACTCGTTAGATCTACGTGGGCATGGCGGTTCTAACAAGTACCCACAATCTATGTTTTTGAGCATAAACAAGAAAAAATAATATATACCCTGTTTTACTGCATACAAGTGAGATTTAAAGGGGTCAAAATGACATAGGCATGTTTTCGTAATGGTTCGCTATGAAAGGAAGCATATTCTTTCCTTTATCTTTATGATTACGGTCCTGGAAAACAAACAGATTATACAAATCACAGTAAAAATGCTGACAGCGAAGATTCTGCACATATTATGATGATTTATATACTGATATTTCACCTTGTCGACCGGACAGGTCATCATTACGAAAATACACCTATGCAAATAGAATGTAAATCCCGAACGTTTTCAGGTGCAAAAAAAAAAAAAAAAAAAATCTGTGTATGTTTTTGGTACAAAAGACAAACTGTGAGTATTTTTTTAAACCGTCTCGATTAAGCGGTTCTCACGGGTACCTTCAATCTACGTTTGATAGCAGAAAAAAGAAGAAAAATAACGTTTACCCCCATAAACCCCAGTTTATATTTCCTTGTCAACTGGGACCATTTATTTCATTGCTGAGTTTTGAACATATTTGAGGGTCTTTTTGTTGGGCTAAGCCAAAACCATAGATCCTTAAGACAGTCACAACAACTGCCGTATGCTCTGTCGTCCGTTGGTCATTGTTGGAAACAGGATGAATCAAGATCAGAGTGCTCCTCTAGGAGCAGGGCATACTCTGTTTGCCAGTATGCAAGAATATGTTTGAAAAGTTTGCAAATACTTAGATTCAGCAGATGACAAAATCAGGCGGCATCTTAAGGGCTGATGGGATAGCGAACAGTTTATAACCAGAAGAGCCATCTAAGTAAATCTACACTGTTGGCACAGTTATCTGTATTAGTCTGTAGGGTTGAAAGTATTAAATTTCCATTCTAGCACAGAGCGCCCGTAGATATAGGCAACGGAAAGGAACTGTAATTAATCATGCAACAAATCACTAGTTGAAAGTGGGTGTCGAGTGACGTCATTAAAAGCCGCCAATTCATGACGTAAAGGATAGATTCACTGACGTTAGATTGTGAAAGGTTATTTCCTCATGTAAAAAATACACAAGGTAATAAATGTGTGTGATACAGTCAATAATGTTGGCGGGATTTCTTCTCAAACTGGTTGAAGATTGAGAGAACTTCAATCGAAATAGATCAGCTCTAGCAGTGATTTGTTGAGAAATAAATCATGGTTTGTCGGTCAGTTGAAAGTAGACCCTCTAGCAGTGATTTGTTGAGTAATTAATCATGGTTTGTCGGTCAGTTGTAAGTAGACACTCTAGCAGTGATTTGTTGAGTAATTAATCATGGTTTGTCGGTCAGTTGTAAGTAGATACTCTAGCAGTGATTTGTTGAGTAATTTATCATGGTTTGTCGGTCAGTTGTAAGTAGACACTCTAGCAGTGATTTGTTGAGTAATAAATCTTGGTTTGTCGGTCAGTTGTAAGTTGACACTCTAGCAGTGATTTGTTGAGTAATTAATCATGGTTTGTCGGTCAGTTGTAAGTAGACAAATCATTAGCTCTACGCGCTCGTGATTTGAGCCACTTTAGAGCTGACCTCCAAACTGTGATTTATTACTCAATCACTGCGAGATCTGATCTATTTCTTAATCAAAATAGACCCAGCGGGCACACAACATGCTTGCAAATCGTATTCGCGTCGATGTTGATGCGACGTTGCTCAGGCGCTGTGCAATGATTCAGACAAAGAGACTGGTGCGAACGAACACTGAGAACTCCATCTAAACTGAACTGTCATCTAGATAATCACAAACATAATCAAAAACCATAACCAGACACCGCATTTAAATGTGTGCTTACGTTTCTACACTTGTTTAGTGCTCTCTCTTTCTCTCTCTCTCTCTCTCTCTCTCTCTCTCTCTCTCTCTCTCTCTCTCTCTCTCTCTCTCTCTCTCTCTCTCTCTCAGCCCCCTCCCATCGGAACTTGAAGAAATAAGACGGTCTGCATGATACTTCCACGCAGAGCTGAAACCGGCCACACAGGAGTACAGGTAAACCGCTTAGAGGATCTAAACCTGCACAGGCAAAGCGGTGCGAGTCGGATCGTCCATGCTTATAAACTCTATTGGTTTCGTTGGGCGACAGGGCTTGAAAGGTCATTCATCTTAATGTCGGGTAAAAGTCCCACAAAATTGGAAGCAGTGTCTCCAAAATGACCTATACAGTGTTGACGGGGACGTTAAACCTCAAATCAAACAAATCAAAATCTCTCTCTCTCTCTCTCTCTCTCTCTCTCTCTCTCTCTCTCTCTCTCTGTGTCTACGGCCCCCGCCCATAGGGGCTTGAAGAAATAGATGGGCTGCATGCTGCTTCGAACCTCTCCCTCTCTCTCTCTCTCTCTCTCTCTCTCTCTCTCTCTCTCTCTGTCTACGGCCCTCGCCCATAGGGGCTTGAAGAAATAGATGGGCTGCATGCTGCTTCGAACCGCACTAGAATACTGGTAAACCGCTTAGAGGATCTAAGCCTGTCCATGTTAAGCGGTGCGGTCGGTGATTTTAAACCCGATTGGTTTCATTAGGCGACAGGGCTTGGGATGTCATTTCATCTCAATGTCGGGTAAAAGTCCCACAAAATTGGAAGCAACGTCTTCAAAATGACCTATACAGTGTTGACGAGGACGTGAAACCTCAAATCACACAAACTCGCACTGCTCTGGCATTCGGATTAGAATATTTGTCAGCTCGATTTGTAACAACATGTTTGATATACTTATAGCCATCAACGAGTGAAAGCATTTCCTCCCGATCGCGACCAACGCGACCAACGAAATAAGTTTAATCGCCCGTTGCTGTGCATCGTACGTTGTCGGCCCCGCCCATCTGGGTTGAAGAAATAGATGGGCTGCATGATGCGTCCACGCAGAGCTGAAACCGACCGCACACGAGTACTGGTAAACTGCTTAGAGGATCTAAGCCTGCCCTGACAAAGCGGTGCGAGTCCATGCTTATAAATCTTATTGGTTTCAATGGGCGACAGGGCTTGAGATGTCATTTCATCTCAAGTGTCGGGTAAAAGTCAAACAGAATTGGATGCAATGTCTCCAAAATGACCTATACAGTGTTGCCGGGGCTGTAAAACCTAAATCAAACAAACAAACATTGTACGTTGTCTGCAGCTAACGACTCGGTTCGTATTGCATTGATTGTGATCGAACTAATTTGGCCACGGTCTAGAAGGCACTAGAATGCAACCGGTTATTCTTGAAAACGCTGTTTCCCAATCTGCCATTTAGGGGATTTTATTATTATTATTAACCAGGAAGATCGTCTTTAAGTTCGATAGTTTGACAGAATCACAATGGACCTGGGATCAGATCTGTATGTCAGTCGTTCTATTTTTATTATTATTTTTTTTTTGTTGGTCTCCCATTGGCTTAGTGGGTATAAGCACTGCCTCTTTATCATAAGGTCTCTCATCGCTGTATAATATAGGTCTATCACCGTTGTAGTTTCAAGCCTCGCTCGAGTCTCATGAGAGACGCCAAATTCTGCAATGGGATGTCAGGCGGCTTTACTCCGGGTACTCTGGTTTTCGCCCTTCTCTGGTTGACGATCGGCTCTGAATTAGGGAAATAAAAATATTGAAAGGATAGCAGAAATAATAAAAACAAAACTTTCGTCGGTAGCTTCTATTCAACCGGATATGCAATTTAGATATAGGAACAAATAAAGTTGAGATGATCCCAGCCGATAAAGTCCATTTCCATCTCCTAAGTCCGTTCTCCGTCCTTGTGAAAAATGTCTAATAGGACCTAAACAGTGTTGAAGGTGATGTCAGAAAACCTCAACAAAAATAGTCAACATCGAAATTTGTTGGATTAAAAAAAGAAAACAAAAGTGGAGGTCAAGGGATGCCCGCAGCCAGAAGTGTTTCATATACATGCTTTCTTATTCCAGTAACTTTAATCATTTCAAATAGACTGTGAACAGCGGACCTCCGACTGATGCTTTCTTGCTGTTTCTATTTATATGCAACATTTAGTCATTTAAACCTGCGAAGGCTTTAGAAATTTGCATATGTGGACAGGCTGTTGTTTCAGCAATGTTTTTTTTTTTTTTTATTAAGTTAAAATTCTTCTCGACAAGCACATTATCTTACATCTATTACATTTTATTTGGTCAGCAGTTTTTCCAAAATTAATCTAACCGACTAAAGGCTTTCTTTTAACATTGTCTGCTCAAATCAGGCTCAATAAGGGAGGCAATACTGTAGTGATCGGCAAGTAGTAGGACCACCAGGACGATGCGGTCAGTTACTGGTCATTGTGGACCGGTGTTTGTAGTGTGCAGGTTCCAGGAGAACGGGTACCATCTGAGGGATTCTGATTGGTTTAGCCTCGGGGACGAACGCGCCCGCGCTTTCTCTTCTTGCCGCCAAAGTCAAGACCCTGTCTGCCCAGCCCTCCAAAGTTTCACTCGCAGACTGGGAGGCTTGCTGAAATCGAGCTTGAGCTGTGGCTGGCAATTCCCTAGCTCCAAACCTGTGTTCCAGTTTAGTCAACAAAGTCTGATAGGTCATGCCTTTTTGATCTCCAAGGACTGAATAAAAATCAGCAGCTTTACCCGTCAAACTCCATGAAAGAGCAGTAAAACATTCATCAGGCGTTCACTCAAGGGCCTTAGCACATTGATTAAATTTCTGTTTGAATGCTTCCCAGTTGCCTTTCCCATCAAAATATAACCCTTTTGGAAAATTCTTAATGATGTCGGTAGACAGCTTTCTTTTCTCAGACACGGTGCGAGGTTTGTGGCGGTTAACCCTGCTAACCGTCAGTTTACTAGCTGCCGACATATAAGAATCTTCACTGTCCGAGGACTTATCTGAACTACGACCTGTATTGGTCGAAAAATGCAACTTTGTAGGTGCTATAATTTTTTTCACATGAGGGGTAGAACAACTGTCAGACATTGGTAACCCTGTGGAACGCGCTGGTATCGACGGTAAACTTTCAAGATCATCTTCGCGCAAGTCTGCGACCAACCCGTGTTGATCCCGGCGCGAGCCCTGTGATGCCGCAAACGATGCCGCCCAAGATACGAAGTCTTTCAACTTGTCCAAATCCGCACCAGACAAGTTCTCTGTGGTAGAAGTGGTACCTGGTTCAGCTTTAACCTGGACCTGCTTTGGAGAGGAAAATGTTTCCACAACGAGTCTAAGTTAAGACCAGAGATAACCGATTTCTTCATTGAGCTAGAGGGCATGGTTGGGTGGAGGACAGGGTCAAAGCCCGAGGTAGAGGGCTGCCCTTCACCGTCCTCGACACCCATCACCGAGTCCAACGCCCTATTCAGTGTAAAATCAAATCGATTCCATGACTCAGCCGGCAGTTTACCCTTTGTCAGTAAATTCAACACTTTTTTGGAAATATTTCCATTACTGGCCCGGACTGAAATAATTGCACTGGCTACCTTTTCCCCTTTGCCGCAAACAGACATCAGCTGCTCCTTGGTAGCAAAATTAACAGCCACTAACTCAGGCCTATTGACATCTAACATACCTGTGCCGTCGTCCACCAGAGTGTTATCCTCACCAGTAGCCATCATCAAAAATTGCCGTAAACTCACGTAATATTAAGAAACACAACTAGGAAGTCTTGAAATAATTTTATTTCCAACTATGTCAAAGCAACCCTTGTTTCGACACAAAACAAACTATTTCCACAAAGTCATGCAAACACCAGCATTGACAGGTTCCCGTTGGCACTAATATTCCAGTAAGGTGAAAAGCACACTTGCCACAAACACTCACCCTCAGTCACAAGTAGGCAAATATTAACACAGGGAGGCGGGTGGGGGTAGTTTCTGTGACATATGGATTTTGCACACAGAAACTAGCACACTTGTCTAGCACTCACCACATGAGGCTAAAATTATCCCAGAACGTCTTTGTTTACATTTGCAAACTCAAAGCGGAGGAGGAAAGTGCATCCAAAATGGCGGCCGCGCAGAAATGATGCGCAGAATTGGCCAGGTTCCGCAAAGTGACGAAGTTTTCCGCGAAGTTTGCAAAGTTTTTCAGGGCAAGAATCCGATCAAAATCGCCGCCGTCGATACCGTACTAGTTCCCCTGGTGCATCTGCAATATGTTACAAGTCCAGATTCCCGATGGGTCTAGGTTCACAACTCGTTATGCTTGCAGACGACCCTGGTGCTGCACACAGTCTGCTGTCTCGCCCGAGTGAGTCGCAAGTTTGGCGTGAATTCGGGTTTTCTAAACACTTTCTGACACCATTATAGTAATTTCCTCTATTGGGGGAAATTTTGCCATATCTTCTTCTGTAGGTTTAAGTCTTAGATTTATTCTTCTTGTATAGTTTGGTAGATAGATCTCTAAAACCACGTCTACATTCCCTGCAAGTCTGGGATAGAAGAGAAAGCGCGGGCGCGTTCGTCCCCGAGGCTAAACCAATCAGAATCCCTCAGATGGTACCCGTTCTCCTGGAACCTGCACACTACAAACACCGGTCCACAAGGACCAGTAACTGACCACATCGTCCTGGCGGTCATACTACTTACCGATCACTACACTTGCCCAGGCAACGTGGTGCGAGTCAGGCCGTCCAGGTATGAAAAACCCTATGGTTTCATTGGGCGGTAGGGCTTTTTGGGAGCTTCCTGAAAACTATTGTCATCAACAGGCAATTGCTCGTTTCTGCCAAGGTTTAGCTGATAAGGCTGTGGCAAGTCAGGTGAGTAATATTATTCCATCAACCATGGAGGAAGCAATTAATAATGCGAGGTGGTCTCAGCATGTGCATCAGGCAGTATATGGTAAAAAGAAGGAGCGAGCTCGGATCAGTGATTCGGAATCAGATGATGAACGAGTCTATGCTGTGCAGCAACCTGTGCCTGCACCGGCATCTCAGAGTGGATGTGCCCCCACATTAACCCTTAATACGATGGAAAAATTACTGGCTGATTTCCGCTTAGACATGCAGAGGAAACTTGATCAGGTATCTGCGTCAGTCAGTAAACCAGCAGTCAATAGGCAGCCCCTGGCCAATCAGTCGATCAGATCGAATGGTTTTGAACCTAGGGGTGGAGGGCGTAGACGACCCCGTCCACCGCGACCACCAAGACAGGGGCAGGCACCTGCTGATTTAGTTTGTTTTGTCTGTGGGGGGTTAGGTCACTTTGCAAGAGACTGCAACGAAAAGAAAACAAAACAGTTAAACCAGCAAGGGTCGGGGGAGGGGGCCGAGCCTCGACTCACACAGGAATAGGCCAGGAACAAGGGGTTCTGAAGGGGGAGGAAGGTCAGTATGGTATTTGTAGGACAAAGCCACAGCCAGACATAAACCCTTCATCAAGAACCCAGGAAGCTGAAGACATCAAGGAGGCACCAAGTACATTAAGGCAGGACAAAGGTATGGGTAGTCACTTTGTGGACACAGATAACTTGACCAAGTTGCATTCACATCCTGATGATTCGACCATTGCAGGTGAGGGACAGGGGTCAGGGACCCAGGTCACTCCTAAGATGGTTGAGGGAGGTTCCAAGGAACCTGAGGGTTCTGAACCCGAAATAGTTAATGTCCGCCAGTTGAGGTAAGCTTCTCAATTCACCATGGCCATTCAGGTTGGAGATAAGCCAGTTACTGCGGTGGTGGACTCAGCAGCAGAAGTCACGATCATATCAGATAAGGTATATCATGCTTTGAAACATCCACCGAAGAAGTTGAGAGAAGTTAGTGTGCTAGCCGCAGGTAGGCAATTGGCAATGAAAGGTTCTGTTGTAGGGCCAGTTAGACTTAAAATTGGTTCAAAGTGGTACAGTGAGAATGTGTACATTGCGCCGATAGAGCAAGAGATGTTATTCGGTTTTGACATTTTGTTCCACACAGGTAGGTCTCTGCTGAATATGCCCAAGGGAACCATAATCTTTGATGACCAAGAGATAACACTGAGCATGGGTAGCTCAGGGGGGGGGGGGGGCGCCACTTGTTGCCAGGGTAACCGTTGCCAAGAGACAGGTAATTCCTCCAAACTCGGTAAAAAGGGTCAACTGTTCCGTGGATCAAGAACTACCGGATTATATGATAGAGCCAGTGGACAACCTTAAGGTACTCGCACCTAGGGTGGTAAGGAGTGCAGGTGAGGAACCGGTGCTGTGTTTAGTGAATCCTTCAGATAGGTATCGCCTCATTAAAAAGGGTTTGCATATTGCAAGGGCATACCCCATTGACACTGTGGTCAAGGTGAGTACAGATGGGCAGGAGGAAAACCACTTAATACAGGAAGTAAGTCGGTCGAACCTGGACCAGTCAGACCGGGAACCAGTTCAATCAAACACCCCAATAGTGGATGATGGTGAGTGTGACTCAAACTTTACCAGTTGGGCTGGGGTACCAGAACATCTAGAGCAGGTATTTCTAACGTCTAAGGAACACTTCACAGAACCAGAAAGCATGCATCTGGCTGATCTGTTGAATGAGTTTCAGGACGTTTTCGCTAAAACTGAATTCGACTTGGATCATTTTAGTGGAATCGAACATGCAATAGACACAGGTCAGGCTAGGCCTATCAAGCAGCGCATAAGACGCACACCAGCATGTTTCGCAGGTGAGGAAGAAGCTCATCTTAAGAAAATGTTAGAAGCTGGGGTTATTCAGGAATCCACTTCCGAATGGGCTTCAGCCCCAGTTTTAATAAGAAAGCGGGATGGTTTAGTCAGATGGTGCATTGACTATAGGGCTTTGAATGACGTCACAGTGAAAGACATTTACCCGCTGCCCTTGGTCGATGATTGCTTGGATACTCTTGCAGGTAGCGTTTGGTTTTCGAAACTCGACGCTAACTCTGCTTATTGGCAGGTCAAAATTAGAGAGCAAGACCGGAAAAAGACAGCTTTAATCACCAGATACGGGCTGTTTGAGCATTTAAAAATGGGCTTCGGGCTCTGCAATGGACCTGCAACATATACAAGGGTCATGAACTTGGTACTCAGGGGTTTAAATTGGAAGACTGTTCTTGCTTTCTTAGATGATGTATTAGTTTTGGGCCACACCTTCCAGGATCACTTGAGTAACTTGGCTGACGCCCTTACAAGGTTCAGAGAGCATGGGCTGAAACTTAAGCCTAAGAAATGTCTTTTCTTTCAGAAAGAAGTAGAGTTTCTGGGGCGAAGGGTGAGTAACAACCGTATAGCCATGTCTGACGTGGATATACAAACAGTACAAAACTGGCCGACACCGACATGTTCCAAAGATGTGGAGAGGTTTGCAGGATTAGCAAAGTATCACAGAGGGTTTGTGAAGGACTTCTCACGCTTGGCAGCGCCATTGTACCAGGTGGTGGGTAAACACAAATTCCAATGGGGCCTGGAACAAGAGAATGCTTTTACGGCCCTGAAAGACGCATTAACAAATCCACCTGTGCTGGGTTTACCCAATCGAACCGACGCATTTGTATTGGACACAGATGCCTCAGACTTTGCTATTGGAGCAGAGCTGCTTCAAATTCAAGATGGTAAGGAGAAGGTAATAGCTTACGGCAGCTACTCTTTAACCACCGATCAGCGTAAGTACTGTGCCACGAGAAAGGAGCTATTGGCTGTGGTGCGATTCACACGCCAGTTTAGACACTATTTACTAGGGAAACCATTCATGGTAAGGACTGACCATTCAAGCTTAACTTGGCTGATGCATTTTCATGAGCCTCAGGGGCAATTAGCAAGATGGCTCGAGGAGCTATCTCAATATAACATGGTGTTGAGGCACCGTGAAGGACGAAAGCACATAAATGCGGACTCGTTGTCCAGGATGCCGGCAAGAGAGGGACAGTGTCCGGCATTTGAGAGGGGTGTACGTCCAGAGGATTTGCCATGTGAAAGCTGTAAGTACTGTGTTAGAGCGGACCAGAGTTGGGGAGCTTTCACAGAAGCTGTTGACGAGGCGATTCCACTGGCCTCTCAGGGGGTGCTGGGTATCGTCAATGATGATGGCCACATCATTGGTGTAGAAAGCACGAGAGGCAAGGATGGAAGGCGGGACGTCAAAGCCATGGAGGGGAATGCAACAGACCAGGTAGGTGAAATTGGCAAGACAGTTCAAGCCGTAGAATTAGACCAAGCGATACCGTGTCTTAATGTTGAGGCCGCCTGCGAAGGGGGTGATGATCTAACTCATGTTGACATCATTTTCTCAGGTGAGGAAGTGCATGTGCTGGCCGTCGCAAACAGAAAAAAGGTAGAGGCAAAGGCTGGGGACAGACCATCAAGTTGGGGGTTCTCCCTGGAGGACCTCAAGGAACCCCAGGGAAGCCCCCGCCCATAGGGGCTTGAAGAAATATATGGGCTGCATGATGCTTCCACGCAGAGCTGAATCTGGCCCGCACACTAGTACTGGTAAACCGCTTAGAGGATCTAAGCCTGTCCAGGAACCGCGGTGCGAGGCGGACAGTCCATGCTAATAAACCCTATTGGTTCCATTGGGCGACAGGGCTTGAGATGTCATTTCATCTCAATGTCGGGTAAAAGTCCCACAAAATTGGAAGCAACGTCTCCAAAATGACCTTTACAGTGTTGACGGGGACGTTAAACCTGAAATCAAACAAACAAGGAAGCCCAGGGTAAGGGACACACTTAGTTTAATTTTGCAGTGGTTGAATCACTCTGTGATCCCAGGGGAAGGTGAGCTACTCATTGCCAGTCCGGCAGCAAAATTGTACTGGCTCAACAAGGAGCAGTTTGTTCTCATCGACGGCGTCCTATACCAAAATGAGACAATGTCAGGGGATAAGAAATTAGTTATTCCTAGTGGGCTGCGCGAGTTGGCAGTTCAGTGGAACCATGACCTTCCATCAGCCGGTCACCAGGGGGTGGCTCGAACCAAAGAAAGAGTCAAAGAAAAGTTTGCCTGGTTCGGTTTGGGTAAGTTTGTGTCCCAGTATGTGGCAGGATGTGAGGTTTGTAACAAATGTCAACCCCGGCTGAAACACAGACTGGCTCCCATCTTGTTTAGAAAAAAAATCTCATTTCATATGCTGGTAAACTTTGCGAGATCTTGCGGTAAAATGCAACAACATCAACAATAATTTGCCATGTTCTTTTAGCGGAAAGCGTGTGCAGTGTGGTGGCTCAGTGGTAAGTGCACTTACCTATGATGTTAGAGGCACCCGGTTCGACTACCAGCGGTACACTTGATTTTACGTTCTTTTGGTTTTACGGCCCTTTCAAGATTATTTGACTTATTTCGAGCCATCTTTAAGCCATTTTGCAGGGATAATGCCACAAAGTGCACCGTCCTTCAGATCGGGACATTAACTGGCTCGAGAGCCTTCTGTGCAGGGTTAAAGATCCCTGATTACTGTGTAGGCTTTCATCCCGCAAACCTGGAGTTTATGCATGGTTTGTCTGATTTGAGGTCTAACGTTCCCGTCAACACTATATGGGTCATTTTGGAGACGTTGCTTCCAAATTTGTGGGACTTTTACCCGACATTGAGATGAAATGACATCTCGAGCCCTGCCGCCCAGTGAAACTAATAGGGTTTATAAACATGGACGAGCTGACTTGCGCAACTTTGCCTGGACAGGCTGAGACCCTCTATGTTTCTTTTGGATTACCAGTACTCATGTGCGGTCGGTTTCAGCTCTGCGTGGAAGTATTATGTAGCCCAATTTATTTCTCGAAGTCCCGATGAGCGGGGGCGGCTGGAGTTTATGTAATATACATCAGGAATGGTGAAATGTGACCGATCATCATAGAGAAAGAAACTCATTCGGTAACATTAGAACAAAGCACTGGTGGGTAGATTGTCTCATAGTGTAGAGTGGGAAAAAAGTCCTGAAACCCTTTCATTCCGTGCTTTTATCAAGCATCTGTACATAGGCCCTGATCAGACGTTTCTGTGGCGTCTGATCCTTATATTCCTGTAGCTCTGCTACAATCAGCAAACAGCGTAGAGCCAGAGAATGCGCCGTCACTGTATGACAAACTCTGTCCAGATTCTTTAGAGATTCCAAAGATAACGCATTTGCGCAACGCCCTGAGATATTAACGCGCGGTTTCATTCTTTTAAAAAAACCGTAGTCTTGTCTCTTAGCACTGATGACCAACTAAATATGTAACAAAAGGCTTTTTACTTTCTTTTGGCTTTTAGTTAAAATCTTCTTGGCAAACACATAATCTTGCATCTATTAGTGAGCTTTTCATTAATTAATCTAATCGGCTACAGCTACAGTGGCGATAACGTTCGACCTACCCATTTTTGCGTTTGGGGTCCGTTTTGAAACCGTTGCAAAACGTTTGCGTTTCGACAACGGTTCGAGCGTTTCATATCGTTTTGACCAATCAAAAGTCAAGGCGAATCGTTTCCGACAAACGGTAAATTTGCGCATGCGCTCTGAAAAGATCAAAACGCTATTGAAAATGCTTTCCCGTTTTGGCCAATAGTATGACCGTTTGAAACCTTTTTATGACTGAGCCAATCGAATTTAAGCATTTAGCGCGCATGTGCAATCGCTTTAGTTGACTTAAATACATGTGCATGTTTATTTACGATTATCTTCAACAGCTTAACATATATATTCACTACAATCGCGTCATTTAAAATTAAAGTTCTAGTTGAGAAAAAAATGAATATTCTGTAAGTACATGTATGCCGTTGCTTAAGAAATGACATGATCATTGACTTTAAATACGGAGTACAAAGAACAATCTTAAGTAAACTATACCTATATAAAGAACGATCGAGAATGACATGGATAATACTTCAGCTTAATGCATGATAAATTTTCAGATAATACGTTCATCCTAAAAATCTTTATGGATTTTTTTTTCTAAAAACAAAAGAACCAAAAAAAAAAAAAAAAAAGATAGAAAAACAAACAAATAAGTGTATCGAAGATTTAACCCATATATGCCTAGCGGCCCTTTTGTCGGACATTGGCAAATAGTGCAGACCCAGATCAGACGCCACAAAACGCGACGTCTGACCTGGTTCTACACTGTTTGCTGAAAGTACAAACATTGTTGCAAAATGTGTCGCTTATAAAACAAACCTGGCAGCCCAATAATTGGAAATGGACCAATCCAAACTTACTAGGTGAGAGATTCCATCTTTGTCAAATACGGGTTAAGAAAATGCATAAGCTGAGAAATGTTCTTTGTTTGTTTAAATGTTAAGCAAATATTTGTGCCACACTGAGGCCAAAATCATGAGAATCCCTGTATATTCTGGCAATTACAGATGACCGTATTTCCTAAGACAATAGGGTCATATAATAGTATTTGCGAGATTTGTCACTGACCACACTACACTTACGTTGCCATGCAACGCCAGGTAATGTGTTTACACGCGTGTGTAATATTTGCCTTACGGAAACTGTTATACATTAGTCGATATTTGTTATATGTTAATTCAGAATTTCTAAATTATTCATCATCACCTCAGCAAAAAGTCCGTTAAATAAACACTCCAACATGTCCAACTAGATCCCACATTATCTCAAGAGCATTGAATGTGGGTTTTTGTTTGAACCGATTTGCTGAAGCGGTTTTAACAAGCACCTACAGCTCATGCATCAAGATAACAAGTCCGTGAATAGAAGGCCCCTCTAATCCCCACAGTATATAGAGCACATTGGGTTTACAATGTATTCCTTTTTTCCTTATTTTTGCTCCAAAACATAGATTACGGGTACTCCTTAAAATTGTCTGGACAGGGCGGTTCTAATGAGCATTTTTTTTAGAAAATGGGATTTACGGGGAATTCGTTATTTTTTTTATTTTTGTTCTAAAACATAAATTGTGGGTACTCGTTAAAACCGTATTACCAAGGTGATTCCAATGGGCAGTCATAATCTATAAATATAGCAGAAATAAAAAAAAAAAAACATTTTCATCGGAGAAACGTTAGTTTTAGAGACATTTAGCGCACGGGAGCGTAATCATAATGGTTTGATGCAGATATAAGCGCGAATGATAATTAGTTTTTATTATTTTTATTTTTCGTCTGAATATTATTGAAGAATGCAGCTTGTCTCGTGCCTCTATTTTCCTAAAGCGAATTATGAAATAGAACGCGTTAATCAGTATTTGTTAACTAATATCCCTGCAACCCAACTTTATTGAAAAAAAAAATAGTACACGGCGGTTATAACGAGCTTTGTTGAATCTATGTTCCGAGCATAAAAATGATAAGTTTTCACTCGAAACTAAGAATAACTATTTTGGAGATGTCATCTTCAACTGTACTTTACGAAAACACGCCTATTCAAATATATTGAAAGTTTTGTCACCAAAAATTGAAAAATTTCTGACAAAATATCCGATATTTTGCATTTTTCTGCTCTAAACATGGATTGCTGATCTTCACCTAACGTGAACCTAAACATAGATTGCTGGTCCTCGTTAGAACCGCTTCGAGCAGAAATAGGAAACCGTTAACCCCAGTTATACTTTATGAAAATGGGGTTCAAGGGGGTCAACATTATATATGCACTTTTCAAGATGATCTTAAGAAAATAATCTGACATTGGCGATTTATCCAAATCGCGGCTGTTAACCTGTGTGCGTTTGTGTGTTCGCGCGCGCGCGCGCATGCGTGCGTACGTGTGTGTGTGTGTGTGTGTGTTTAAAAAAGCGTTAGCGGATATTCATGACTTTAAACACAAATTTTGCGCTTAAGGAAGGTTTAAGTGAGTGTTTGTTGCATGAAGTAATATTACAGACTAAAATATCCCTTATGGCCATGCCCATGACATACATGAGAAGATAAAAAGGAAAGAAACATAACCATCAGGTTAACAAGTCCGTGAAATGAAGATCCCCACTAGACCCCACTTTATCAAGAAAAAACTGGGGTTGAAGGGGGAATTCATTATTATTATTATTTTTGTCTGCTGACATGCCGGCAGACCATTTCCAAAATCTTAGCAACCACAGAAGTCACATACCTGTATCGTAGGTGACCTAGCGTCCATACGACGTCTAGTCCAGCCCCGCCCATTGGGGCTTGAAGAAATAGATAGCTGCATGATGCTTCCACGCAGAGCTGAAACCAACCGCACGTGAGTACTAAGCGTGCCCAGGAAAAGAGGTGCGAGTTGGACCGTCCATGTAATAAACCATATTGGATTTATTAGGTGGCAGGGCTTGAGAAGTCATATCTCAATGTCGGGCATAAGTCCCACAATATCGGAACAACGTCTCCAAAATGACCTACACAGTGTTGACGGGGACGTAAAACACCAAATCAAACAAACAAATAAACGACGTCTAGTCGGCGTCGCATGGGCGTCGATGCAACATCTTGTTTTGACGCTCGTGCGACGTTAACTTGCTGGGATTTGGTAGCTTCTAACAGGTACGTCGCCTACATGTAGCCTGAGAACTTGTATTGTGTAAGATAATGCCCCATCCAGTAATTCACTTTTATGCTATTCTTCACTTATTTGTCGGTCTATATATGTTTTATCATGATGAGCTGCATAAACTTAAGCGAATAAAATTTGATTCATTGATTGGTTGATTGATTGAATGATTGATTGATTATCTTTCCTATTTCTGTTCAAAGACGACGGTACGGCCCCGCCCATCGGGGCTTGAAGAAATATATGGGCTGCATGATGCTTCGACGAGGAGCTGAATCCGACCCACACACGAGTACTGGTAAACTGCTTAGAGGATCTAAGCCTGCCCAGGCAAAGCGGTGTGAGTGTCGGACCGTCCATGCTTATAAACCCGATTGGTTTCATTAGGCGACAGGGCTACAGATGTCATTTCATCTCAATGTCGGGTAAAAGTTCCACAAAATTAGCAGCAACGTCTTCAAAATGACCTTTACAGTGTTGATGGGGACGTTAAACCTCAAATCAAACAAACAAATCAAAGACGTCGGTCGTGGGTGCACATTGGCACCGCCTCAATGAACCAGTTCGGACGAGCACCATTAGCATATCGTTTGAATATTGATCGATTGATTGTCTTTCTTATTTCTGTTCAAAGACATCGGTCGTGGGTACTCATTAGCACCACCTCAATGAACCGGTTCGAAAGAGCACCATCAGCCTATCTTTTGAATATGCATAAGAATAGTATCACAG
This sequence comes from Lucinisca nassula, assembly GCA_963580285.1. Classification (NCBI taxonomy): domain Eukaryota; kingdom Metazoa; phylum Mollusca; class Bivalvia; order Lucinida; family Lucinidae; genus Lucinisca; species Lucinisca nassula. The sequence continues at coordinate 60,590,757 of OY757010.1, forward strand.
ATGTTCATCAGTAAACATGCTAAAAATGCCCTGTGTCACACAGATGTTTGATCGTAATGAAAGATGAAGACAAATGATTTTATTTGCTTCTTATGCAACTGCCGGTGAAAAAGTAACAAGTGTGTTTTATGGAAATAACAAAACTCTTTATATATACAATTTTCTGGGTAAACAGTTATATACATTGCTATAATATTTCTCCTCAAAAGCGTGGATTGTGGGTACTCGTTAGATCCGCCTCCATTGAATGGTTGTAACGAGCACAAACATTATATGTTTGGTCCCATTATTGTAATATTTGTGAGTATTATCGATTTTATGCTCAGCATAGTTGTGCATGAATCATTTTTATTACTTAGGGGCCAGATTATATGAAAGAAGCAATTTCATCCAACGAGTGTGTTTGGTAAGTGTATCCAAATTAGCAATAAATAAATTAATACCACAGAAAAAGTAAACGCTCGGTTTTTCGAAATAGAAGAAAGAATCAAAGTAACGACGTTGGTTCGTTATACTGTGACGCGGCAAAGTACGTGGTTCGACTCTTCATTCTGTGTACATGTCAATTCGCTCTATGCTTGAAGAAATATATGGGCTGCATGATGCTTCCACGCAGAGCTGAATCCAGCCCGCATACTAGTACTGGTAAACCGCTTAGAGGATCTAAGCCTGTCCAGGAACCGCAGTGCGAGGCGGACCGTCCTTGCTAATAAACCCTATTGGTTTCATGTGGCGACAGGGCTTGAGATGTCATTCCATCTCAATGTCAGGTTAAAGTCCCACAAAATTGGAAGCAGCGTCTCCAAAATGACCTTTACAGTGTTGACGGGGACGTTAAACCACAAATCAAACGAACAAACAATGCACATCTTACATAATCCGGTTTCAAAGACTATTCTAGTCCAAGCTTAAGCTATTTTCGATTTTTGCCCTCAATCAACTTTTTGGAAAATATAACACTGGACACACGCTATATAACGTATGTCATTCCCGATTTTTTTTTCTGTCGGATTCAGTAATAATAATAATAATAATAATAATAATAACAATAACAATAATGACACTCATCATCATCCAACGCTGGTGTGGATGTACATGTATATGGAAATAGTGTAGACCCTAATTGGGTGAATTAGTGACAAGTGTAAATAATAAAAAAAGCATGTAAGGAAATAACACAGAAATATACATTATTTTTTCATTTTTCTGCCCATAAACGTTGTTTGTGGCCACTCGTTAGATCTGTCTCACTGGGGCGGTTGAAACGAACACCTACAATCTAAATTTGGATTGAGATTAAAACATTACTTTTTATCTCAAATCTACGTTCTAATGATGTGACAGATGAAATTTTAGCACTCGGGTGACAATAAATTTGCCGCGACAAATAAATAAATATAAATAAATAAAACATTTAGTACAACGGAAAAAACACTTTATCGAAATCGGACAACACAAATACCGACATTTCCCTATATGTTTCTTTTGCCGTGACGCGTCTCAGTATGTACCTGTCATTCCGCTGCTAACCTAATGCCCTGCAGGTAACCGCACATCTTCTGAATACCGCCCCGTGTAATCCGATATCAAAGAAAAGCTGCCATGTTCAATATACAAGTTCCCCATCAATACGTTTGTGGGAAAAATAAGCAGGAAATAACCACAGTAACGTTGTTGAGTTGAATAATAATGTATTATTAAATCAAAATACACCATGTTTTAATAATATTTTTAGACTACACAACACCCCACGTGTGTGTGTGTGTGGGGGGGGGGGGGGGAGGGTGTTTAATCATTCGCATATGCAACTCGCAGTGGTAAACATATAGGAGGTTTTAGGAATTCCGTTTATGACGTCATTCTTGCGCGTGCGCAAAGCACTGGCCGTCAATTGAAACGGTCATCGCTATTCAAATGTATTGGCCGAACTTAAATTGCTAACAATATCCAGACATTTTGAGGGAAAATATACCCGTTTACATTGAAATAATGTCTCGAGAAGGAAAGAATGATATTTTGCTTTTATAACTGAAATTCATTTATCCTAAATCCGTTTTTAATTGACGAAAGTCTCTCCGTGAATGACCCATGTCAACGGTTTGAGATACCGTTATTCACGAAAGCTTACTTAAAAATAAGTTTTTACGTAATTTTTTATTCGCTTTCCAAGTATAGCTATCACATACGCACAAAACTAAGATCGATCGATCGATCGATCGATTCTATTTATCTATCCATCTATCTATCTATCTATCTATCTATCTATCTATCTATCTATCTATCTATCTATCTATCTATCTATCTATCTATCTATCTATCTATCTATCTACCTATCTATCTATCTATCTATCTATCTATCTATCTATCTATCTATCTATCTATCTATCGAGAAAACGGTCCACCGGTCTGTCTACATGTAGAATTTAAGAAATGAATGTCCAACGACCTGTCTAGAAGAGCAGTTAAAATGTCCAGCGATCTGTCTACATGTACAATTTTAATAAATTGAAGATTTATGTGGACAGGCTACGTTTGTTTTGGTTTAAACAATATTTTATTTGTAGCAAACATCATGTACAATTAAATACATTGGAACTGACAAATACGATCTGACAGTAAGTCAGAGGCTTATAAATACCATCTCCTAAAACAAACTGATTTTACATTTGAGTGATATGAACAAACACCCAGACAGACAGACGGACAGACAAACAAATTGACTGACTAACAGACAAACGGACGGACATTTAGACAGACAAATAAACATACTGACAGTCGAAATAAACTAATGGGTGGACTGACGGAGGGGCGTCGAGTCAACGTTGGTTCGACGTCATGCCGTCGACACCCACTCAAACTCACTTCAATATCATATGACTGTTGAGAGAGAGAGAGAGAGAGAGAGAGAGAGAGAGAGAGGTTTGACTGACAAACCGACAGTAGACTGACAGACCGACTGACTGACTAACAAACGAACGGACGGACAGTTAGACAGACAAATAAACATACTGACAGTCGAAAACACACTAATGAGTAGACTGACAGACGGGCGTCGAGTCAACGTTGGCTCGACGTCATGCCGTCGACAACCACTCCAACTCACTTCAATGTCACGTGACCGTGGAGATGAGAGAGAGGTTTGACTGATCCTCGTGTCCAAGAAGCCCATAACCTTTTTTGTACCAAATGAAAACTTCCTTCTTATATATAGCAGGAGTCCATTTCAAAATTTAGGGGTGTCAGGTTATGTTTTATTCAAAATTTATTTGGGAAATGGCGTCTGATCGGGGCCTGCACTGTTTGCCACTTACCCCTTTTGGGGTTTCTGGTACCAAATGGGTTAATGTAGGCCATGGACAGGTTGAACCAATCTGCAAATCTACCAGATTTTAGTGTTTAATCTTGCCCTGGCGAAGGAGTGTTTCGTGCTAATGTTCTACGTTTGTTTTGAAATTAATGTTCCAATCCCACTGAGTCTTGAAGGGTCCGAGCACTGGGCAAATGACATTTTATTAAGCAACGCCGTATTATCGCCAACGCAACGTTCTGACGTTTCATCAACGTTGCGAAGTCAAATTCAGTGCATCGCTTTGAAGTTGGTTTGATGTAGACACGACGTTGTTGACACGCTACATGTCGGTTGATGTGGCATTTTTTAACGGATAACTGTAATTTACATTTACTTGCGCTCGCTTATTGTTGGTGCGCTAAGAGAGAGAGAGAGAGAGAGAGAGAGAGAGAGAGAGAGAGAGAGAGAGAGAGAGAGAGAGAGAGAGAGGGGGGGGGACCCTGTTGGGTCGTATTTACAATATATCGTTTTCGTAATGCGAAATTTCACATCTTGCAGCATATCGGCGATTTTCCCATTATCTTACATTAGAATTCGCCAAAAGTTTAAAAGAATTTCAGTGTTTTACGCTGTTATTAACACTTTGAAGCAATACGACAGATGACGGCCAGGGCTTTTCCCGTTCTATTTTTAGAACCGGAAGTACGTCACGAACGTACGTATCATCATCATCATCATCATCATCATCATCATCATCATCATCATCGTCATGTGTGACCACCGTCATCATCAACATCATCATCATCATCATCATCATCATCATCATCATCATATATGACGTACGTATCATCATCATCATCATCATCATCATCATGCAGGGAACCATTGGTTACACATGTGGTCGGTCTCGGTGACCCGGTCTGATGATCACAGAGCAGTGGGTTCTATCCCCGATGGGCCCAGTAAACTTCTTTCGTGGTGATTGATCCTGAAATATCCCTCGCTTCCACCTATTCTAAAGGGCAAGATGCAACTTTTTGGTGACATAATTTGTAATGTGCTGATCAAATGGTGGCTTAGAGTAAGTGGCTTAGAAACTGACTGGCTGGCTCGATATGACTTTAATATAGCTGACTGGACGGTAACAGCGAAGTATGCGAAAGCCTAGGAATACGCAATCTGATATTAGTCAGGTCTGAGAGTTTAGCTATTTCTAAAGACTGTCCATAAAAATAAAGACAGTCTTTAAATTTATGGACTCGCGTGTCTCTATAAAGCAATGCAAATCGTAAGAAATTTCAAAAATTCGAAAATCGCAGATTATGTATTATATAAACTTCTTCATTACATGATGAATTGCGTGCAAAGAAAGATTTTTCTCGAATCTGTTGTCTAATTTTCGAGTATTTATATAAAACGGCTACGGAAGATATTCTTGTTTAGGTTTTCTCCCTTCATATACTTTACAACAAGTGTGCCACGCTTTAGGTGACATATTTCATTGTTTATGGTGTAAGGGAGAAAACCTGTACTACACAGAATCAATTATTTAGTTTCTTGAATTATTAATCAACAAGACAACGGATCATACTCATTTTTCAGCTACATGCAGATTATCATGTAATAAAGAAGGTTGCATAACACATGTACTGCGATTTTCGAATTTTTGAAAATTTGTGCGATTTGGATTGCTTTCTACAGACACGTGAGTCCCTAAATTTAAAGACTGTCTTTATTTTTATGGACAGTCTTTAGAAATAGCTAAACTCTCAGACCTGTTAGTTTTCCCTAAAACAAACTGGAACACTTGCTTTATGCAGGCATCGGTAGCATAGTCTGATGCGCGTCTGACTGGTGATCAGGGGTTGCGAGTTCGGTACCTGCCGGCCGGGCAACATTAATTCTTGGGTTTGTAGCAGTCTGAAGCGCGTCTGACTGGTGATGTTGCGAGTTCTGTACCTGCCGGCCGGGCAACATTAATTCGTGGGTCTGTAGCAGTCTGATGCGCGTCTGACTGGTGATCTCAGGTTGCGAGTTCGGTACCTGCCGGCCGGGCAACATTAATTCGTGGGTCTGTAGCTCAGTCTGGTGCGCATCTGACTGGTGATCAGATGTCGAGGGTCCGGAACCTGCTGGTCGGGCAACATTAATTCGTAGATC